>CM016614.1:84007213-85500494 GCA_005393395.2 Gossypium australe | reverse complement strand
CAGAAATTCAAAGTTTTCTTGGGTTAGCCAGGTACTACAGAAGGTTCATTGAGGGATTCTCGTAGATTGCTGCACCATTAACCAAGCTGTTACGGAAAGGGATACTGTTTGTAAGGTCTGATAAGCAGCAGGAAAGCTTTGAGAAGTTGAAGAAGATTTTGACGGAGGCACCATTGTTGATTCAGCCTGAGGCCTGGGAAGGAGTTTGTCGTCTATTGTGATGCATCACACACAGGATTAGAATGTGTGTTGATGCAAGAAGTGAAGGTGATAGCATATGCGTCTCGGCAATTAAGACCACATGAAGTGAATTATCCCACACATGGTTTGAAGTTAGCAGCGGTAGTGTTCACCCTGAATATTTGGAGACACTACCTGTATGGAGAAAAGTCGATTATCTACACCGATCGTAGAGCCTGAAATATCTCCTTACCCAGAAGGAGTTGAATTTAAGCAGCGAAGGTGGATTGAATTGTTGAAAGATTGACTGTTCGATCGAGTATCACCCGGTAAAGCTAATGTTGTGCGGATGCATTGAGCCGTAAGGTGATATCAAATTTGAGGGCGATGTTGCTCATCTTAGTTTGTATGAAGACGATAGACTATTAGTAGAACTTCAGATAAAGCCAACATGGGTAGATCAGATTAAGGAGAAGCAATTTAGATGAATTGCTAGGTCATGACTTCACAAGTGTAGAATGGTGAGGTAGGGGATTTTAGTTTGAATAGTGAAGGGGTGTTATGTTTTCGTGGAAAGGTTTGTATGCCGAAGGATTTTGAGTTAAGACAGATAATTCTGTGCATAGTAGCCCATACGCTATGCATCCCGGTGGAAGTAAGATGTATCGTGATTTGCGTGAATAGTTTTTGTGGCCAGGTCTGAAACAGAAGTTACCGAGTTTGTGAGTAAGTGTTTAAATGTCAATAGGTAAGGCGGAGCATCAGTTGCCTTCGGGGTTACTGCAGCCAGTGAAGATTCCACTTTGGAAGTGGGAGAGGATAACGATGGATTTTGTTAGTGGGCTACCTCTTACGCCTACTAGGAAAGATTCGGTGTGGTGATTGTCGATTGGTTGATGAAGTCTGCTCACTTCATACCGGTTGGAATCGATATTCACTACAGAAGTTAGCCAAGCTGTATGTAGCAGAAATTGTGAGGTTACATGGGGTACCAGTGTCTATCATATCAGACAGACTAGGTTTACATGCGATTCTGGAAGGCCTTACATAAAGCGTTGGGTACAAGACTAGATTTCAGCATGGCGTTTCATCCGCAGACTAATGGTCAGTTAGAAAGAGTAATTGAAATGCTAGAAGACATGTTAAGGGGTTGTGTAATCGATTTCGGGGTAGTTGGGAGGATTTTCTTCCATTGGCAGAGTTTGCGTACAACAATAGCTATCAATCCAGCATTCAGATGGCACCTTATGAGCGTTGTATGGTCGTAAGTGTCGTACCCCTACCTGCTGGACGAGTTAAGTGAGCGGCAGTTGTTGGGTCCGAAGTTGGTCTTAGTGACGAAGGAAAAGGTTAAGTTAATTCGGGCTCGGTTGAAGGAAGCTTCCGATAGGTAGAAACTGTTTGTATTGAAGTGAGACCAGACCTGTTTATTGAGGAAGAACCAGTGCAGATCTTAGATCGAGATGTTAAAGTGTTGAGGAGGAAGTCGGTTCCATTGGTCAAAGTTTTATGGCGTAATCATGGTTCAGAAGAAGCCACGTGGGAGCCAGAAGATGTGATCGACAGCAATACCCTCACCTCTTTTGATCAGGTAAATTTCAAGGCCGAAATTTCTGTAAGGGGGTAGAACTGTAACATCCTGTAATTAGGGGTTTTGCAATTTGTACTATTTCTTGCGTTTGCTAGTTATGCATGTTATTTTGGTGTGTTTGGGGGTCCTGGGAGGCTCGAGTTTCGAGCCAGAGCTTTGGTAATTTTTCTCTTTAGGGCACTTTGGGGGAGAGCTAGGGGAAGCAGGCTTTAAGAATATTTATTTGTGATTGTTGACACAAGTTGGGCATGTGGCAAGGAGGTTGTGGCGTCACTTGTAGGGGCAAAGGGGAAGGAGTTCGAATCCCACTGCTGCATTATGGAGCTTTATTTTTTGGTGCCAGGTTGGAGAAGAAGTGGCATTCGGCTAGGACTCTACATGGTGGTTGTGGGATGAGTCAACAAATTCAAAATGGATGTAGGAGAGGTACACCCCAAACCCGGCCCATTCACTCCGACCGAATTTGGAATGCCACTGCGGAACACTTTCAAAACATTCTTACTTAATAGTAAAAACCGTGGAAAATTTGTTTCCTTTGATAAAACATTTTCATGACTTGCAATATTATTAGTAAAAGTCGGAGTTTATTATAAAAATATCGGATTCAAGATTTACTTGAGACAATAAAACCATTTGCGATCCACATTTTAAACTATCTTTCCATAATAGGGCATAATAATAAAGATGCTTAATAAAATACTTAAACACTTTAGTGGGCCTTTTTACAATACACACTTAATTAAAATTCTGAAGATATAAATGCGTAATTCATTAAATAAGAGATTCCTTTGCATGAAAATCCACTTTTGCATGGCCACCTTTGTACCCGCTCCCAAACCCGGTCCAAGCATTAAGCGCCACCTGAAAGGTTTAAATAATAGAGTGAGTCACCAAGACTCAGTGCATAGTTAATACTCATATCCTCACATATGGGCTTGGCCCATATTCACATAATCCATATATATATATATAATATACAATTAGGAATATGAAACTCTGAATATACAATTACGAACATACAATTATAAATATACGATTATGAAATCCAATCCACAAAGTGATCCACATATCTCTCTTTGGCAGACTTATTTCTTAAGGTCGTAGCCAAGCCACTGATCCCATAGGAATCTCACATATCAATCAGTTCACTAATCATCAAGCACGAATGTAGCACGAGGCTAGCATTAAACCACTCACATAGTGTACACCCTTTTCTCCAATAGTCACACCACAAGTCTCATGCGTACGTAAATGTACCGTAGCAACATTTTGTACGAAAAAATATATATATATTATATACCATGGTCACATTACTCATAACAATATACATCACATGTCATCACTTTATTTTACAATCATCAATAATCAATTATTATCGCAAATCACTGAAAAGTTAATATCATAACCATTAACTTGATTAATCGATTACTCACCTTGGGTATCCACACTCTTAGACTTTATCTCGGCTAACATGCATAACATTTAGTTTACATAAAATAACACATATGACACATATAACAATTAACAAACAGGAGCACAGTGCGATAACTACGCACCTGACTTTAGCGAGATTCTGTTTTATCGAATCTAACAGCAACTAAATTCCCGAAAGCTTTTGTTATTTCTATTGATTTGTCCCTTGAGCACTTTAATTCCCGAATGATTCATTTGATGCACCATAATACTAGCTACACACAACACAGTGCAGCCATGGCCTTATACACATTCGGCCACCCCTGGAATCAAGGTTAAACAGTCGGTTATCATCCAAAAACTCAGAATATAGCCTATGGCCGAGAGTCACAACCACTACCTTTGATGTTCAAAAACCCGAGAGCTTCCTTTATTCTTGTTGATATGGCCCGAAATCCCGAATTAGTCACCTGATCCCTTTCGAAATCCCTAGTTTTTCCCAAGTCCCAAAAGATTTGCATGCCTTAGTAGTTACCAATATTCCTTGAATAGCCGAAACCCACAAGGCTCCTTTAGTGTTCTCTATAGTTGGCACAAAAGAATCACATCAATATGGCCTTAAGCTTATTTGGCCATTCTTAGAAATCAAGATCTAGCCTTGATTTCGGCATACAAAAAGAAAGAGAGAAGACCAACTATATAATAGGAGCACTTACCAACGTTTGAAGAGATCACAAACACATAGTGATAGCACCTTCCATCAAGATTCGGCTAAGGTGTCTAATGGTAGAGTTTCAGTCAAGCTTTTGTCAAAAGAAGGGTTGGATAATCAGCTCTTACAAAGGAAGAATAAGGAGAGGAGAGAGAAGCAAATTTTTGGGCACAACACAAGGGTATACCCAACCGAAAAGCTTCCCTAGCACCATATTCGGTCATGTTAAAATGGGAGGGAAAACAAGACAAAACCATGCATGTTTGGCCATGTTTTCCAAGCTTAAGGCTGACCAAGGAGCTCCCCAA
This sequence comes from Gossypium australe, assembly GCA_005393395.2. NCBI lineage: Eukaryota > Viridiplantae > Streptophyta > Magnoliopsida > Malvales > Malvaceae > Gossypium > Gossypium australe. The sequence continues at coordinate 85,496,290 of CM016614.1, read as the reverse complement.
GTCCAAAGCTTATTTCGGTCAAACAAATTTGGAAATGAAAGGCTAAACAAAACAAAGTATTCGGCCATGCTTTGATAAGCAAATGGCCGGCCATGCTTCACTTCTTTCCCATATCCATTTGAAATTTCATAACACCAAATACCAATAAAAATTATTTATTCTCTCTTCCATCACTCTTCTTAAACTAACAAAAAATATATCCCATGCCACACCATTTTCTATACACCATAAAATAATAACCCATCATTTAATAAAATAATAAAACACATAATTAAAAATGCTCCATGATTCCCAACGGCAATGCTCTCCTTTTTACCACAACCAAGGCCGGCCAAGCTTTCCCCACGCATGCTTCACGATCATGCCCTCTCTCTCTTTCTCTTTTGCTAGGTCAACATTATTTATTATTATCACAAAGGTTATTCCTTCCTCTATTATTATCTCATTTCAAAACATAATATAATAAAAATAAAACTCCCATGCCGCACATGTTCTTCTCCCCAAAGCCATGCTTTATTCCCATTATCATAAAAATAATAATACTTATAATTTCCCATACCTTCCAAAAGAATAAAAATAAAATAACAAGTCTCTCTTAAAACATGGCTCACGCGTGCATGCTGCATGTTGCATGCAGCCACTTTCCCGTCAGCAAGAAAGAAAAAAAAAGAAACAAGGTCACGCTGCGCTCTAGGGTCTCGAACCCGAGACCTGGAGAAAACATGTCCACGCCCCAGCCATTCGCCTCTAAGCATTTCATGCGATAATCTCATCTGAATTTCTTTTAAGCTTTACTTTCGCTAACTCCGTAAGCTTTAATGCTAAAAGCAAAATAAAGCGCCTTATGCGCGATTCCCAGGACTCGAACACGAGTCCTTCTAGTCGTGGTTCTCCAGCAAGGTCCTTGGCCACTCGGCCACTTAGAATTTCATGACAATTATCGCATCGTATTTTCTTTTAAACCATCACTCGCAGGCGTCCCTTGCTGGTCCCAAAAGAACAAAACAAAACGCAATCGTTGCCTTCAGGACTAGAACTCGAGTCCTTGCGAAGGCCTCTCTCGCTGCTAGCGTCCTTGCCACCTCACCCAGGCGCCATTTTGTGACATAAATCACCTCGATTTTCATATAAAGCCTCCTTAGCTCATCACATCATACAAAAATAAAACTATTGCGCCCAGCGTCATTCGAACTCCTGACCTTGCTTGGCGCCAACCCTTAAGTGGCACACGGAAGCCACTTTACCTGGGCATTTTATATGCCCCAAACTTACAAAATTTTTACTTAAGGCCTTCCTTGCCCAAATTTCCACTTTTAACCCTAAATTTTCAAAATTTTCAAAAGTGTCCCATTTTAATCCGGGAGTTTTAGGAACTCCAAAAACACATCAAAACCACTCTTGAGGCCTAATACACTCGAGTTATTTTCCAAACTCGTAACCCCTATTTTGGGATATTACAATTCTACCCCCTTAAAAAATTTCGTCCTCGAAATTACTTATTGACGAATATCCGTACATTTCAATTCCCCACATATATCAATCACATATTCACATTATACACATATACAAACATATCCAACCTCTTTCACATTTAGCATTTACACATATGGCCACTTCTTCATAAGCATATTCAAGCTTAAATTCCATTATGGATACCATACACATCAATGGTAAGATCAATTGCACATATTAATTTTTATCGAAGCTTGAACTATACCAACTTTCCTTATTCCTTGCAAGTACGAAGACTTGCACTTATTCGAGCATTTAGCTTGTGGTAACAAACATGTTCCATCTTGTATGTGATTCATGGATTTTCTATTATAACACATCACCGGCATTAAGCCTGCTAGGCATCAAAGCCTGAAATATACACCGGCACAAGGCCTGCTAGGCATCAAAGCCTGAAATATATACCGGCACAAAGCCTGCTAGGCATCAAAGCCTGAAATATACACCGGCACAAAGCCTTCTAGGCATCAAAGCCTGAAATATACACCGGCACAAAGCCTGCTAGGCATCAAAGCCTGAAATATACACCGGCACAAAGCCTGCTAGGCATCAAAGCCTGAAATATTATTATTAGCATCTGAATCACATTACAAGCTGACCCGAATTATAAACCATATAATTGACATCACTTGTATTTATCACTTCAATAATATTTCATGATAGATAGTCTATCCACAGTCGGCTTTCACTATATTTATAACTAGGATTCCAACATGTACACAAGGTTATAACTAACCTTAACAATATTCAATTTCGTATAGACTTACACTTAAAACATTCTCAATTTCTGGTTCCAACACTCGCCGACACGGTATTTTCCACACTGAGCACAAGGACGGTCCCGATTTTCATAAATGGCTTAGTCACACTAGCTAAACTTTCAAGCCTCAGTCTTTTCCGAAGACCCTTAGACAATTTAGACAATTCAAAATTTCTTCCATCACGGTTCATATCCTTATCTCGGTTTTATCTCATCGAGTTCTTAATCTTTTCAGCTATCTTATCTTTTTCGACTAACACAGCAAATTCTCGTTCCTGTTGAGGAGCTATCAACAGTCTCAGGCCGTCTCTTAATCCGTCCTTAAACCGAACACATCATTCATGTTTTGTAGACATTACTCTTCGAGCATATTGGCTTAACCTTAGGAATTTAGTCTCGTATTTTGCCATGGACTCGTTCCATTGAACTAGTCCCAAAAACACATTCCTCGGAGCATCAATGTAATAAGTACTGACATACTTATTCTGGTATGTCATCTTGACGTACTCCCGAATGAAGTCCTCAGCTGTGACACTATCTCGAACCGTGAGCCACTATTGATATGCCTCATCGCGAAGTAGCGTCACCATTTCTTTCACTTTTATTATTTTCAGGATTCAGATCGAGCTCATCCACAACTCGCTTGGTTGTTTCCAACCGATATTCGACCGTACTGAGTGCCACGCTTGATATATCACAGAACAAATCCGCTCCATTGGCTCAAAGTTGCTCGGAAACAGATTTCCGAGCTCTCATATTTCTCCCTCTCCAACCACCATCTCTAAATTCGCAGCGCAATACAGCATTATCCCTCGTCTGATCTTGCTGCTCATTATCAAAGGCTGGTGGTGGAGGTGATACCTTATATCAAACTCTTAACCCGATCTAACGAGTTCCGATATGGCCATTTTACCTCGACCAAGTCATCTAGAACTTATCTCTTATCGCACAATCTGACTTAAAAGTTTTATGCATTAGAAATTTGTTCCACTGATTATCCGCGAAAAATTTTATGGAATAAAGTATTTAGAAGTGGTTCTTTCGATCACACATAGGTTCAATCCAAGTTCACTACTTCTTATTCAGAGAGTCACATACACGTTCATAAGCAGGGACATATTCATTCACTATACCTCTATGATCATTTCAGTTTTCACATCTTATACACTTGTTTTTGAATAGACTAGTCTTAGGGTTCGATAGCCCAAATTTTCTAATCTACAAGCCCAATTATGCCCATACAGTTCACATATTCAATATACCTCAATAGTTAGAGGTACTTACCAAGTGGACTTCGGGTCGGAGGTACAGGTGCCATGCCAGAACGAGCCCAAAACAGAAGTTCACATTTTGAAAAGCCCACTTTCGAAAACTATTTTCGGCCCCAAAACCTCAAAGCTGAGTTTTGAACCACGCTCTGATACCAAAATGTAACACCCCAAACCCGGTCCATTCACTCCGACCGAATTTGGAATGCCACTACGGAACACTTTCAAAACATTCTTACTTAATAGTAAAAACCGTGGAAAATTTGTTTCCTTTGATAAAACATTTTCATGACTTGCAATATTATTAGTAAAAGTTGGAGTTTATTATAAAAATATCAGATTCAAGCTTTACTTGAGACAATAAAACCATTTGCGATCCACATTTTAAACTATCTTTCCATAATAGGGCATAATAATAAAGATGCTTAATAAAATACTTAAACACTTTAGTGGGCTTTTTTACAATACACACTTAATTAAAATACTGAAAATATAAATGCTTAATTCATTAAATAAGAGATTCCTTTGCATGAAAATCCACTTTTGCATGGCCACCTTTGTACCCGCTCCAAACCCGGTCCAAGCATTAAGCGCCACCTGAAAGGTTTAATAATAATAGAGTGAGTCACCAAGACTCAGTGCATAGTTAATACTCATATCCTCACATATGGGCTTGGCCCATATTCACATAATCCATATATATATAATATACAATTAGGAATATGAAACTCTGAATATACAATTACGAACATACAATTATAAATATACGATTATGAAATCCAATCCACAAAGTGATCCACATATCTCTCTTTGGCAGATTTATTTCTTAAGGTCGTAGCCAAGCCCCTGATCCCATAGGAATCTCACATATCAATCAGTTCACTAATCATCAAGCACGAATGTAGCACGAGGCTAGCATTAAACCACTCACATAGTGTACACCCTTTTCTCCAATAGTCACATCACAAGTCTCATGCGTACGTAAATGTACCGTAGCAACATTTTGTACGAAACAAATATATATTATATACCATGGTCACATATTACTCATAACAATATACATCACATGTCATCACTTTATTTTACAATCATCAATAATCAATTATTATCGCAAATCACTGAAAAGTTAATATCATAACCATTAACTTGATTAATCGATTACTCACCTTGGGTATCCACACTCTTAGACTTTATCTCGGCTAACATGCATAACATTTACGTTTACATAAAATAACACATATGACACATATAACAATTAACAAACAGGAGCACAGTGCGATAACTACGCACCTGACTTTAGCGAGATTCTGTTTTATCGAATCTAACAGCAACTAAATTCCCGAAAGCTTTTGTTATTTCTATTGATTTGTCCCTTGAGCACTTTAATTCCCGAATGATTCATTTGATGCACCATAATACTAGCTACACACAAACAGAGTGCAGCCATGGCCTTATACACATTCGGCCACCCCTGGAATCAAGGTTAAACAGTCGGTTATCATCCAAAAACTCAGAATATAGCCTATGGCTGAGAGTCACAACCACTACCTTTGATGTTCAAAAACCCGAGAGCTTCCTTTATTCTTGTTGATATGGCCCGAAATCCCGAATTAGTCACCTGATCCCTTTCGAAATCCCTAGTTTCCCAAGTCCCAAAAGATTTGCATGCCTTAGTAGTTACCAATATTCCTTGAATAGCCGAAACCCACAAGGCTCCTTTAGTGTTCTCTATAGTTGGCACAAAAGAATCACATCAATATGGCCTTAAGCTTATTTGGCCATTCTTAGAAATCAAGATCTAGCCTTGATTTCGGCATACAAAAAGAAAGAGAGAAGAAACCAACTATATAATAGGAGCACTTACCAACATTTGAAGAGATCACAAACACATAGTGATAGCACCTTCCATCAAGATTCGGCTAAGGTGTCTAATGGTAGAGTTTCAGTCAAGCTTTTGTCAAAAGAAGGGTTGGATAATCAGCTCTTACAAAGGAAGAATAAGGAGAGGAGGAGAAGCAAATTTTTGGCACAACAACAAGGGTATACCCAACCGAAAAGCTTCCCTAGCAAGAACCATATTCGGTCATGTTAAAATGGGAGGGAAAACAAGACAAAACCATGCATGTTTGGCCATGTTTTTCCAAGCTTAAGGCTGACCAAGGAGCTCCCCAAGTCCAAAGCTTATTTCGGTCAAACAAATTTGGAAATGAAAGGCTAAACAAAACAAAGTATTCGGCCATGCTTTGATAAGCAAATGGTCAGCCATGCTTCACTTCTTTTCCCATATCCATTTGAAATTTCATAACACCAAATACCAATAAAAATTATTTATTCTCTCTTCCATCACTCTTCTTAAACTAACAAAAAATATATCCCATGCCTCACCATTTTCTATACACCATAAAATAATAACCCATCATTTAATAAAATAATAAAACACATAATTAAAAATGCTCCATGATTCCCAACGGCAATGCTCTCCTTTTTACCACAACCAAGGCCGGCCAAGCTTTCCCCAAGCATGCTTCACGATCATGCTCTCTCTCTCTCTTTCTCTTTTGCTAGGTTCAACATTATTTATTATTATCACAAAGTTTATTCCTTCCTCTATTATTATCTCATTTCAAAACATAATATAATAAAAATAAAACTCCCATGCCGCACATGTTCTTCTCCCCAAAGCCATGCTTTATTCCCATTATCATAAAAATAATAATACTTATAATTTCCTATACCTTCCAAAAGAATAAAAATAAAATAACAAGTCTCTCTTAAAACATGGCTCACGCGTGCATGCTGCATGTTGCATGCAGCCACTTTCCCGTCAGCAAGAAAGAAAAAAAAAGAAACAAGGTCACGCTGCGCTCTAGGGTCTCGAACCCGAGACCTGGAGAAAACATGTCCACGCCCCAGCCATTCGGCCTCTAAGCATTTCATGCGATAATCTCATCTGAATTTCTTTTAAGCTTTACTTTCGCTGACTCCGTCAGCTTTAATGCTAAAAGCAAAATAAAGCGCCTTATGCGCGATTCCCAGGACTCGAACACGAGTCCTTCTAGTCGTGGTTCTCCAGCAAGGTCCTTGGCCACTCGGCCACTTAGAATTTCATGACAATTATCGCATCGTATTTTCTTTTAAACCATCACTCGCAGGCGTCCCTTGCTGGTCCCAAAAGAACAAAACAAAACGCAATCGTTGCCTTCAGGACTAGAACTCGAGTCCTTGCGAAGGCCTCTCTCGCTGCTAGCGTCCTTGCCACCTCACCCAGGCGCCATTTTGTGACATAAATCACCTCGATTTTCATATAAAGCCTCCTTAGCTCATCACATCATACAAAAATAAAACTATTGTGCCCAGCGTCATTCGAACTCCTAACATTGCTTGGCGCCAACCCTTAAGTGGCACACGGAATCCACTTTACCTGGGCATTTTATATGCCCCAAACTTACAAAATTTTTACTTAAGGCCTTCCTTGCCCAAATTTCCACTTTTAACCCTAAATTTTCAAAATTTTCAAAAGTGTCCCATTTTAATCCGGGAGTTTTAGGAACTCCAAAAACACATCAAAACCACTCTTGAGGCCTAATACACTCGAGTTATTTTCCAAACTCGTAACCTCTATTTCAGGATATTACAAGAGGAGCTGGAGGAGTTTGAATTGGTCAATCAATTCAAATTGGTGTATGGAGAGTGAAACAAGGAGGAAATCAAGGGATTTGAGAGGGGGAGTGAGGGTTGGCCGAATGTTGGAGAGTTGGGGGAGAATTTTGGCTATGTGATGTAGTTGGCTAGGAATTTCGGCATTAGAGAGGAGGAGTGCATAACCAAAACATTTGGGGATTGTGCCGTTTTTTCAAGGATCTTTTGAGAGAAGAGTAAAACCGAAACCTTTAGGTGCATTGTTGTTCTTTTTCATTTTCGACAATTACCTTGTTCTTTACCAAAACTATTCTCTTCTGTCCCAGATAGCTGTGCTGAATTCACCACCCATTTCTTTTTCCTTTTGCATATCTTTTCTACTCCAACAAACTGAATAGCTGAATCTTTGTCCTCTTCTATTCATCTCTTTCACTCTTTTCTTCACAGAGCCGAAACCCTCCTCTCCTTCTACTACTTCTTTTTCTTCTTCTTCATCTCTTCTCCTCTGCTTCTTTCTCGTTTAGCCGAATCCTCTTCTAGCTTTTATTTTCCATTAGTCGAACCCCAATTGCCTATTTTCTTCACTTTTCTTTTCGTCTCTCCCTTGTTCTTCTCTTGAGCCGAAACCATGTTGGCTTTTTGATAAACCGTAAAAGTAACATATCTAAGACCCACATTTAGCTTACTTTCGCATGATTTATCCCTTGATTTATGTAAAAAGGTGCTCGTAATCCTTTCTTTCCATGTCTTATACCCAGGAAAGCACTCGAGGATGAAAAGAATACAAAACGGACCCAAAACGGAGTAAATAAGCCATATCACGAAATCAACACGGCCTGGACTTAAGCCACACGGCCGTGCCACGTCCCTCTACTAGAACAAGGCCTAATCCCGATTTACACGGCCGTGCCTCATTAAAGAAGTCCGAGCACGGCCTGGCCACGATTCACACGGGCGTGTGCCATGGCCGTGTCCCTGTCGCTGGAAAGAGCAATTTCATTCGGGAAAGGATACTTGGAGGCAAAGAAACACATTCCAAAGCCTATTCAAACACCCTAGTAGGAATTCTACTTATATTAGGATACTTATGGGCCAAGTAAGGCATCACAAAGTCTATATAAACACCCAAGGGGGCAACTTGAAAGAGAGTTCGGCAGAAGCTGAAACTGGCGATGAAGCTAGGCCAAGGAGCCAAGCCGAAAAGGTCAGAGTTGTGGAAATCACTCGAAGTTAGCCAGTTGATTCATCCCAAGAAGCCAGAATTCTACTCAAGACGGCGGATTTCTCCTTCAATTCCTTCAGGGAGTTTTAGGGATTTCTTATGTTTTGTTTTATCTTTTCTTTTGAGATGTTTTACTTATTTGTTATGAACTAAACCCTTCAAATACCTAAAGGGGATGAAACCTAGATGAATCTTGTTATTGATTTCTGAATTATATGATAAATACTTAGTTTGTTCTTCATTATGTGTGCTTAATTCAACTTTGATGTACTTAGGTGGAGGAGGAATAGACCCTGCCTAGATTAGATCTAGCATAATTAAGCGGAGTTGATCGCACGCCTAGAGATAGGGTGACGAGATTTTGCCGGATTAGGGTGAAACCTAATATGGGAATCCATAGATCGATTTACTGCTATTCTAGGGGGTTATTATTCGAGAAAGAGATTTTCGTTAATTAACCTAGGGTTAGATGTTATTCGCCTCGAGAGAGGGTTTAATATACGTTAGGGAGTCCTACAGATCAAACTAAGTGAATAAATCGTATGGTTCAGTGTTAGATAACAAGTGAAGTGTAGGTGGATTCTTCCTGAAGGTATCATCGTGATCAACTAAGTTTTCCTTCAAGTTATTTTTCAATTCGTTCTTTTTGTCTTCGCGTCTTTAGCTTAGTAATCATTAATTTAGATTAAAGAAACTTCACTTTATTTTAGGCTAAATAATAAAAAAAAAGTTAGTATTAGTACTTTTAGTTCCTTTGGGTTGACAATCCGGTCTTGCCTAAGCTATACTACTGTTGGATAGGTACACTTACCTTTAATCGTTGTCAAAATTAGTTTCCAGGTTCGATCTCATTCATTATAAATTTAAAACTCTGATTTCAGCGATCAAGTTTTTGGCGTCGTTGCCGGGGAACTAAAATATTAAGAAAGCTCTATTTTTATTGCTTTAGCCGTTTTTTATTGCAATTTATTTTCATTGTTATTTTTTAATTTTAATTTTTATTTTTATTTTATTACTTTACTAATTTCTCCTCTATTTTGCTTTTGGCAGAAAATTTTAGACTATGGAAAAGATGGCACTGAATAATTATCAGTGGCAAGGCATGGGGACAATTTCTACTAAAGCAACCAGTGTTTTCAACCTCGACGTGGTCACCAAGTTATCTAATCAGTTAGAGATGATGAATAAAAAGATTGATGGTTTGTATAGTCTCTCGCAGGAATACCAAGTAATGTAAAATGATTCGAATCTAGGAGGTATGGCAAATCCTGAATACCCACCTTACGAATATGGCATGGAAAACGAGCAAGCTCACTATACGGGTAACTATTCTAGACCTCAAAATAATTTTTATAGTGACACTTATAATGCAGGTTGGAGGTACCATCCCAATTTCTCGTGGGATGATCAAAATAGTCAAAGAGCGGAACTTCCTCCAAATTTTCAACAACCACCTCACCCACAAGAAGAGGAGTCGAACCTTGAAGAGATGCTAACAAAAGTCATGGTAGCCACAGAAACCCGTCTTCAAAAAACCGAGACAACGCTCGATAACCAACAAGCATCAATCAAAGGGATCGAGAGCCAAGTGGAGGAACTTACTAAGTTAGTTAGACAGCTGACTAAGATAGTTTCTGAAATTCGATCAGAGGTTTCCGAACAACTACGTGAAAGCTTGCCAAGCAACACTGAAATTGACCCAAGGCAAGAACCTGTGGTAAGTAAAGGTAAGGTTGAGGTAAGCCATGATTTACCAAACCCGATATATACAGAGTACCAAGCTCATGTGCCATATCCCGATGTAATAAAGAAAGACCACACAGAGGAAGAATTCGGTGAACTCACACTTCGTGTAGACGACGAAACAATCACTCTTCATGTAACATCCCGAAATTGGGCCTAGCAAGATTGGGCCCAATGGGCCTTGGGAGTAGTAGCGTTTAAAATTTTTGGAGAACAAGAGAATGGTTTAGTGCAAGTTAGACTTATTAGGTGAGTGATTTTGGAAGGTTAGATGGCTTCTATGAAGTCCCGGGATTAAACTTTGGCTTTAGGGAAATTTTGGTTTTAGGTGGAAAAAACCCTGGGAGTAGTAGGTAGGCTTTAAAAATAAAATGTTGAGAAAAATGACACAAGAGGAGTGTATGGTGTAGTGACAAAGTGACGCCACTTAGGGAGCAAGGGGGTGACGTCACAAGGAAGGAAGGAGGTCCAAGGTTCAAGTCTTGGCTCTTGCATTTTGGTTTTCTTTTTATATGGACCTTAGAATTTGGCTATAGATTTATATTTAGTTGCGTATGGTTTTAGACACAAGAGGAGCTTGTGGCCAAGTGGTTAGCAGCGTGGATTATGCTACAGGGGAGCCTGGGTTCAAATCTCATGAAAAGCAATGGAGTATTTATTTTGTGAATTGGACGGCAAGGGTTTGAGTTGGATTTAAGCTCTACTGACGGAGGGATCCCACATCGAAAAGATACAAAGAAAGAAGGTGAGAAGCTAGCTATATATAGAGCATTCTATGATAGGAGGAAGGATACCTTGGAGGGCGTTTGGGCACAGGATGTAACACCCCAAACCCGGTCAATACGCCATGACCGAATCTGGCATGCCACAGAGGAAAACGTTTCGAATAAAATCGAGTTAACAATTAAATTTTAGTGAAAAACTCTTCGTTGTTCCATGTTTGAAGAAATCAGGTGTATAATAAGTTAAAAACTGATAATTCACTTTGAAATTCCGTAAATAAATCTTTAAAACATAGTTGCAAATCCATAGATTAGAAAACCTTTTATAATTTTAAAAGAAACCAAAGCGATTAGTTTGAAAACCGTTTCTAATTGAAATTTGGAAACTTGAGTTTTGGAAAATAGTATGAGTTATCGAAAACACTTAAGTTGTTAAATATTATCAAATGATTTATATTACCCGATGGTAACGTTTTGAAAACCATTGCATTTTGTAGTTTTGAAAACTTTGTACTCAAATTTATTATATCAACCATGTAATTTATCATCCATATTTAATAAAAAAAACAAGTCCAAAGCATATAAATAATCCAAAAACATAATTTAAGAGGCCTTATTACTATTCCAAATAAAGATGAAAAACCAAATTTAAATTAAATATAGTACCCAAACCAAAGTCTGTGTAAATCGAATTTTTATTGCATGGCCTCCTTGAGATCACCCGGCTCCTCATCCGCGACCTAGGAATCACCTGAAAAGATAAGGGAGAAGGTGAGTCACCAAGACTCAGTGCATAAATCCTTCCCCTGGTTGATGCAACATACTTACACAATTTATAACCAAGTAATATATATATAATGCACCCAAACCTAGCCATCCATAACTCCTTTTCTACCCCGTGTGGTACCAAACCACTGGTGGTGCCAAACCACTGGTGACCCAAAGTCACGATATCCAATAATGTGGTGCCAAACCACTGGTGACCCAAAGTCACGAATAATCCATTTGTGGGGCCAACCCACGTGTGATACCAAACCACTGGCGACGATCCCAATATCAAATGTGGGGCCAACCCACTGTGGTACTAAGCCACTAGGACGAGTCGCTATGAGGTGCCAAACCTCTGGTGTCCCAAAGACACGAAATAAACTGTGGTACCAAACCACTGGAGGTGCCAAACCTCTGGTATCCCAAAGACACGGATATCAAATCCTTCCCCCTCCACTCATATTACCCAAATCAATGTATTACGAGTATAAATCATGCCATCATACTTTGATATGAACATATAACATATATATATCGTAGATCATGATATCAATCAACATATAACAACATCATATCGAAACGGACTTACCCGAATCCTTGCTCATACCCATCAAGGTATCATATCAAGATCTCACAGTTTTCGGCTTTAATAACATGATTAGTTTATTAATATATATATATATACCGAATTATAAAGTGTGTAAGGTACACACCTGTCACTAGCGAAATCACTAAATCCTGAAGACCCAATCTACCGCACTAGATCTCCTTGCCCTACATTCGGCCAACACTTAGATCAATACCATAGACCATTCGGCCAACAACAAACCTTAGTCTCAAAATCTTTCGGCTTTACATCCTCTTAAAGAATAATGCACCAACATAAATCCTTACCACTTGACTTACCAACTTCGATTGCTAGAGAAATATGGTTAAATCGATTGCTTCCAAAGTCCCGAAGAGCCTAAAAGAAATAAGTTCCTATGGTTAAAACCTTACTAACAAATGCCCAAAATTTGGCTTTTGCCCTCATGAGAAACAATAGAGAGAAAAGAAAAGGAAATTCGGCCAAGACACTTACCTATCTTCGAAAACCGATTATAGATGAACCCAAAGAAAATCTACCCTTGTTGATATTCAGCCAAGACAAAACAAAAAGAAATAAAAAGATTCGGCTATGGTGGATAGAAGACAATCAAATGAATTTGGCTAGAGTGGAGAAAGAGAAAGGAAAAGAGAAAAGAATGAAATTGCAATGGGAGAGGGAGAACTCGGCAAATAGAAGGAAAAAGAAGATGATATGGTCCTTGAACAATTATGAAAAGAGAGAAAAGAGAGATGGGAGAAAGAGATTCGGCCAAACACCTTGTTTGCCGAAAAAGAGAAGAGCACAAAGTGCTAAGTGTGGTTTCGGTTTCAAAGGAGAAATGAGAGAAAGCAATTAGAATTTGGTTCAAGGATGAAAGCCAAAACAAAACTAAATTGCACCTAATGTCCAGGACACATTCGGCTAAGGAGGAAGATTTTCGAGAGGAAAAGAAAAAAAAAAAGCAAAAGATGCACAAAATGCTAAGAATTGACCAACTAATCCCCCCCTCAAATTCCTATGAACATTCGGCCAACCCCCTAGCCACCTATGCCGTCCACATACATGGACTAATGGCCATCGAAGATCCAAAACAACTCTCCAAAATTCAAGCCTTTTGTCCTGCTATCCTTCCTTAATCTATAAGATTCTTATCCCAAAATACAAGCTTTCCTAATCTATTATTCAACTTGCCATAAAATTTAAAGTCCAACTTACCATATGTATAGCCTGACCGACACTTAATGTAAAGGTGCATAAAAATAAAGTCTTCAAAATACACTCCATGCTATTAGAACCACTTCCCTCAAGCAACCATCCATGCGCTATAACCACCTTGCCACTAACTCCTCATGTGCTAAATTTAGACACTTAAATTAACTTAAGTGTCAGGTTCACCTAATTCACTTCACTAAATTCTTCAAACTAAAAATTATTCTAACTTCGTAAATAAATCCAAACCTCACAATTCTTTCAGCTTTTAAGACGGACACCACATCAGATAGGTAATTCCTCCTCTCACCTATCACCAGCACTTCTTCACCCTCGAGAGTTCTTAACACCATGCGCTTGGCTGCACAATCCAAATTTGCTTGATACTTTACGAGCCAGTCCATGCCCAAGATTAAATCAAACTCCTTGAATGGCAACTCCATCAAATCAGCCGGAAAGACTACTCCTTGCACTTCTAAAGGTACATCCCTATAAAGTTTGTTTACCACTAAAGTTTGTCCTAGCGGCTAAGTACAGTCATCTCCCTAGAGGTAATCTCAGAGTCTAAACTTAAAGTTCCAGATACCCACTAGCAACATAAGAATGTGTCGACTCGATATCAATTAAAGCAGTATAAGGCAACCCATAAATAAGAAACGTACCGGTTATAACGTCTGGTGCATCACCCTCTTCTCGGCGTCTAGCTACATAGACTAACCCCGGCTGCCTCGCATCAGTGTTCCCGCACCTCTACCTGGTGTTCCACGGCCCCGACCGAAACCATTACCTCCTCTAGCTGAACCACGACCCCTCTGTGGCTGCTGACCACCTCTACCTGGCTGAGCATAACCCTGACTTCCTGGCCTTGCACCGTCCCGCTCCTGTGGACAGTCTCTAATCTGATGATCAGCAGATCCACACCTGAAACATCTTTTGTTACTCGTCCAACACTCTCCTAAATGGAATTTACCACATCGTGCACACCTCTGAGGCTGCCTATCAACAACAGGTCTCACAACCCGACTTGGCCCATCCATCCTAGATCTTTTCTGAAAACGCCCAGCTGACCCTGACGATCTAAAATTCCTTTTATTACTACCTCTATCTCTATCTCGATTCTGCTTTTCTGACCGCTTCACTTCTTCGGCTATCTTAGCCTTTTCCACTAGAACAGCAAATTCCCTTTCTCGCTGTGGAGCTATCAACACACGTAGATCATCCCTCAGACCATCCTCAAACCGAACACAACACTCATGATCTGTGGCCACTATCCCACGGGCATAACGGCTAAGGCGTCAGAATTCCGCCTCATATTCAGCCACCGACTTGTTCCCCTAACCAGATTCAAAAATTCCCTTCGCTGTGCATCCACATAACTCGACCCAATGTACTTACTCTGGAATGATAACTTGAAGAAGTACCAGGTAATACAGTCAGCCACAGTGCCATCCCTGACCGTAAGCCACCATTGATATGCCTCATCCCACAGAAGAGACACGACTCCTTTCAACTTTTTCTCCTCCGTGAAATCGAGGTCATCCATTATGCGCTCAACGGCCTCCAGCCAATACTTAGCTGCATTAGGGGCTACGTCAGAAACACCCCTAAACATCTCCGCTCCATTAGCTCGAAGTCGTTCTGACACAGATTTCCGAGCCCTTGTACCCAAGCTTGCCCAGCAACTCTCTCCAAAACCCGTAACATCGCCTGAGACACCGCATCGTCTCCACCCGTTTGGTCCTGAAACTCTGCTTCCGCAGCTGGCGGTGGCAGCACCTCATTTCCTGACCCATGACCAGACCCTACTGGTTTCGACACATTAATCCTGCCTCTACCACGTCCACGCACATTACGTCCACGTCCCCTAGTACTCATGACTACCGTCGCATTTTAATTTGATTAGAAGTTTTATGAGTTAGTATCTTTCACTATTTAATATTGAGCAGTTTTATGAGAAATATCTTTAGAGAGTAGTTTCCGCAGAACACAACACAACCTAGAGGTTTCAGTCTCTAAAGTTTGAATCCCCTAAGACTAATAGGCATATTTCTTCATGCTAACAACCATTCTATACATACACCATCAAATAGTTAGAACACTTACCTGGATGGATCGGGTGCCGGTAGACTCGGATGCCATCTTCCAATCAAACCATTTTCTTTATTTAACATTAACACTAATTTTGTAAAACACTGTTGAACCCATTTCACAGCTCGAGTTTTGTAACCTGGATTTGATACCAATATTGTAACACCCCAAACCCGGCCAAAACGTTACGACTGGATCCGGTATGTTACAAGGTGAAGTAAAAACGAAGTTTTGTTTGATTTAAGAAAAATCGTATATTTGAAAATTTTTCCCGATTAAGGCGATGTCTTGAAAACAATGATTTGATAGTTTAAGAAAATTTCAATTCGTGTTAATCAAATATTCATTTTGATCAGTGATACTTGAAAGAATACGTGTGCTTTGAGTTACTCGTATTTTGAAAATCCCATTTTTAATTTCGTGTTCAAATTTGCTAGTGTCAAGTTTTTAATAAACGATAAACAGATAAAATTAAAACCCAAACATTAATTTAGAAAGGCCTTATTACATCAAAAATCCCCAAATAAAATTAAATTAAAGTAGTAAAAGTTTGCGAAAAGAAAAGACTTTATGGCCTCCACGAGTCTGCCTCGGCTCCCAAATCCACTGTGTACTGATTACCTGAAAAGTTAGGAAAATGGCGAGTCACAAAGACTCAGTGTGTAAAACCATTAAAACACACAACACGGCCCATGGCCTACCATATCATATTTAGCCCATACATGATATCATACAACTACATGAATGCATCAAGCCCAGCCCAACCTAGCATTTTCCATCCTCTACACGCCATCCCGTACCAACCATCACACCGTGGGGATTTCTGCAATCAACCCTCCATCCGCTACACGTCGTCTCGACAGTCGTACTGTCGGTTATAATAACGATCATTATGTGACTTTGAAATCCACTGTGGCTTAGCCACCGATCACCATGTGACCTTATAAACCAATTGTGGCAGAGCCACCGATCACTATGTGACCTTATAATCAAATGTGGCAGAGCCACCGATCACTACGTGACCTTATAAATCATTTGTGGCAGAGCCACCGATCACTATGTGACCTTATCACTTCTCCTTCATCATCATTCTCATATCCCATGCACAGTAAATATGTCATAACGAATGTAACATGCTATTAACAAGGTAATAAATCATCACATACATCCAATTTCATATTAAGTCATTACAAACACGTACCTGGCACTCCCTGCCTTACTCGCAAGGGTATTTCGACTGTATACACAGCCTTCTCCAGCTTTTCAGCCATATAACTAATAATACAGTTAAAAATAAAGTGTGTTAGGGTCTACACACTTGGTAACACGCAAGATAATACTCTCTATGTCGACACTATCGGTAGCAGAAACGACTGCTATCTGCCTACGACTCTGTTCTGAAGGCGGCCCACAACCTGGTGGCCAATCTCATACTGCTGGCACAGCACGCCTCTTAAACTTAGGAACTGGGTTTACCGGTCCATCCCCTTCCTTTGCCTTGCTGGTACTTGATTCCATGGAATAGATCTTGGTCAGAAGACCAGGTTAAAACATCGAAGCAGGGAAACATAAGAATAATATCCAATCAATATCACGATTTCTTACCTAAGTCGGCAGGACCCGAAGGCTACTACTATTGGATTTATGGATCAATGAAGTCCCTAAACAAACCCCACATTAGAATCGGCCCTTTAAGCTACAAGTTAAAAAGGGGTGGCCTTATGGTCGAACAAGAAATATAAACCCCTTACCTTGATTGATCGGTTTCGATTGGCCCTGAGTACTCTTCCAACTATTGACCAAAAGCAGAAAACACAAACACCAAGCCCCTCCTCTATTCGGCCAACACACACATGCAACAGGATTAATATCTTTTGATTCGGACATTCAAAAAGAGAGAAGAGAGAGGAATGAAAAGAAAAAGAAACACCTACAATGTAACATCTTTAAATTGGGGTTATGCATTTTGCTTGTGTTTCATGTGATAAATTGACCATTATGTTCATTTAACATGTTTTGGGGTCTAGTTATAACCCCAGGTTAGGCCTGAGCTAGGGCTAAGAATTTTGTTTTAGCATTTAAGGAAATGGAGCTAAGGGAATTAGGGGTTAAAAGAATTTATAGGAGGTTTAAGACACAAGGATTTCATTGGTAAAGTGGCAAGCAGGCGCCACTTAAAGCTTGGAGGAGGTGACGCCACAGGGAGCAAGGGGGCCTTGGTTCGAGCTGCAGGAATTCCCCTTTGTGTCTTTATTTTTGACACCACAAGCAAGACGTGGAGTGATCAGGAGGGACTCTTGATGATGAGGGTGGAAGGGGTCAAACAAATTTGAATTGGTGGAGAGGAGGAAATTTGGGAGTTTGAATATTTTCAAACTCATTTGAAGAGAGTTGGTCGAATAAGGGACTTTGGGCAAGGGGTGTTATCGGTTTTGGGAGTTTTTTTGTGGTGGTCGAATGTTGTGGGGAAAGTAAGGGAGTATTTCGGCGAGTGAGGAGAGGGTCTTCCCTTTTTCGTTTTGTGTAAAAGCCGAACCATCAATTGCCTTTGCTTTCTTTCTTTTTCGGCAGCTCTTGGGATTGGCCGAACCTTTTGTGCATTTTCTTTGAAAAGCCGAATTTGGTAGCCCTTCCCTCCCTTTTTCTTGTTGGTTCTCTTTGGTTAGCCTTTTGCCGAATCCATCTTTTGCTCACATCTTCTTCTTCTCATTATTCTTCTCCTTCTTTTATTATTATTTGGTACAAGCCGAAACCAACATTCCCTATTCTCCATTCAACACCCTCTCTTTTTGTTTTTCAAAACCTTTTGTGCCGAAACCCTTCTCAATCTCCCTTTGCCGAATCTTTTCTCCTCTATTGCAATTACTCTTCATCTCAAACACCTCCAAAGCCGAAAGTTTGATTGAGTGTTCTTCTTGGCCGAACACTCTGCTCATAAATCCCTCTCTCTTGCGTTTTTCTCTTCATCCCTAGAGTGTCGAAACCCATCTCTACCTGGGTTCTCAAAGCCGAATCTCAGATCTTAGTGTGGTAAGTTTGTGACTACATCTCTTTCTTCCCTCTATTTCTTGTATAGCCGAATCTCCTTGGTGGCCTCACTCTTTCTCTTTTTGGTTGCTGATTCTTCTATCTTTTGGTGCTAGGGCCGAACCTCTTTAGGTACTGAAGGGATCTCTTGTGTTAAGGTAAGTGTTATATTTGGGGCAACATATCCTTCGGGATTTCTAATAGAGCCGAATAGGCTTTTTAGTAACTAATAGGGGGTTGGCCAATTGTAGGAAAGGGAAACAACGCTTCAGGATTTCGCTAGATTTGAGTAGTTTCGGGATTCTTACTTAGATCTGCGGTTAGTCAGGTGTGTAAAATCTTACACACTTTATTAGTATAATGATGCTTATTATGTTACTGTATAACCATTGGTATTAGTGACTTGCCTTGTGGGCATGAGCTTGGATTCCGGGTAAGTCCCCTGTTATGTGATTTTTGCTATACATCATCATGACTTGTTAAATGCTATGCTATGCCTTAAATGCATGATACATGATATTATGACACGTATGATATGAGCATGATGATGATTGGATTGATGAGAGGAGGGGGATGATTTATTTGGACTGTCACCAGTGGTTTTGACCACAAGATGGGTTGGCCCCATCACTTGATTTGTGACTACGGTCACCAGTGGTTTTGACCACACTATTAGTATGATTTGTGACTAAGTCCCAGTGGTTTTGACTACTAGTGGTTTTGACCACTAGTGGTTTTGACCACACGATTGATATTTGTGACTACGGTTACCAGTGGTTTGACCACACATGAATATTGTGACTCGTCCTAGTGGTTTGGTACCACAGTGTGTTGGCCCCACATGATATATTACGGGATTGTCATCAGTGGTTTTGACCACACGATGGGTTGGCCCCATCACTTGATTTGTGACTACGGTCACCAGTGGTTTTGACCACACCAATATATTTGTGACTTCAGTCACCAGTGGTTTTGACCATCAGTGGTTTTGACCACACGGGGTAGAAAAAGGAGATCAGATGGTTAGGTTATGGGTTGCATGATTTGCATGGTTTACTGATGATCTGTGTAGGTGCTTGAACTATCGGGTTGGGGATTTATACACTGAGTCTCGGTGACTCACCTCTTTCCTTTACATTTTGTAGATGAGGCATAGATCGCGGATATGGAGCCGGGGAGGACTCGAGGTGACCATGCATCTTAGTTGGTTTTGATTTTAAACTGCTATTTCAATTTTAGTTATTTTCTTTAAATTTGGTTTTGGTTTTGTAATAAGGCCGCTAAGTTTATTTTGGGTTTTTGGTTATTACTTGCTTTTATTCTGCCTATATTTTACATATGTTGGATTTATGGACTTGATAAAATTAACCGGTAAAAAGCAAAGCTTTCTAAACTATATCTCTTCGGGTTTTCAAACATTACTATTGGGTAACAAAGTTCACAAAATAATAAGGTAACTTGGATGTTTTTATAACTCAAATTTTCAAATCTTTTTAAAGGCCAATGGTTCTAAACTTGATTTTACTTATCTCGTTCAGTTTTAACAAGTTTCCAATGTTTTCTAAAATCGACAATCACAAATGGGTTTTAATCCTGAGTTTTCCAAGTGTTACGACAACTACTAGAACAACTTCAGCATCAATTATTATTGAGTTTTCTAAACCCTAAAACAAAACAAGAGTCTTCTTTAAAGATTTTTCCGACAAACTTATGATTTCAAAAAAAAATGTTTTCACTCTGTAACCTACCAGATTCGGTCGTGGTGTGTTGACCGGGTTTGGGGTGTTACAATTGTGGTATCAGAGCCAGGTTCAACAGCTCGGCTGTGGGCTCGAGACCCAAAAATATTTTAAAGAGGATCATGGAAGGCTTTTTAGGGGAAAAGTATAGTGATGAAAGCATGGCACCGAGTCTCCGGCACCAATCCGCCCAGGTAAGTACCCCAAACTGTTGCTTTTGTTGATATGATTATATGATTATGAGGAATGGCATGATTGAATAGTAGTAGGAACTGCTATAGAGACTGGAACTATAGGATGATGTGTACTCGCGAAACAACCCCTTTACTAAAACTTTTCATAAAACTGTGCTTTAATAGACAGTGGAATAAAAGTCTAACGCATAAAACTTTTAGTCAGCTCGATTATATCGGTAGATATGAGTGCACATGGACGTGGGCGTAACACTCGTGGACGAGGTAGGGGTAGGATGACGGTCTCGGAATCGGCAGGGTCTGGTCATGGATCGAAAAACGAGGTACCACCGCTGCCAGCTGTGGGCGCGGAACATCAGGATCAGACGGGTGGTAATGACGCAGTGTCACGGCGGTGCTGCGGGTGCTGGAGAGGGTTGCGAGTGCAAGAGTTGGAACTGGAGCTCGGAAATCTATGACCGAGCGACTCAAGGCTAATGGTGCAGAGGTATTTAGAGGTGTATCTGGTGTGGCACCTAGTACGGCGGAATATTGGTTGGAGGTGATGGAACGCATCATGGATGACCTGGATTTTTCAGCAGAGGAAAAGCTGAAAGGCATAGTATCTCTGCTGCGAGATGAGTCATATCAGTGGTGGCTCACAGTTAGGGACGGAGCGATGGCGGATGACCTCACTTGGGAATTCTTTAGGGCAGCCTATCAGAGGAAGTACATAAGGGCTAGTTATGTTGATGCGCAGCGCAGGGCATTCTTGAACTTGGTCCAGGGTAATAAGTCGGTAGCGGAATATGAGGCGGAATTCCTTCGTTTGAGTCGGTATGCACGGGGTATTGTGGGCACAGAGCATGAGCGCTGTGTCAGATTTGAGGATGGACTGAGAGACGAGCTGCGGATGATAATTGCCCCACAGCAGGAACGAGAGTTTGCCGTTCTAGTGGAGAAAGCTAAGGTTGCTAAAGGGGTAAAACAGTCTGTAAGGCGAAATCAGGATAAGGGTTGGAATAAAAGGAGTTCTGGATCATCTGGATTTTCTGGGAATCAGCAGAAAAGGGTTAGATATAGTGGCCTGAATCAAGCTGCTAGGCCTGCTGTTACTAACATTCAGTGGCCGCCACGATGTGCTCGGTGTGGAAAGTCTCACACGGGAGAATGTTGGACTAGTAACAGGGGATGTTTTGAGTGTGGATCACTGGGGCATCGAGTTAGGGATTGTCCACAGAGATCAGCTAGGCTGCAGTCTGAGGATCAGAACCGTACACATTTCAGGAGGGATAATCAGTAGCCACAGAGGGGTCGTGGTCCAGCTAGGGGAGGTAATGGTTTGGGCAGAGGCCGTGGAGCACCGGGCAGAGGTGCAGGTGGTGCAGAAGCGAGACAGCCTGGGTTGGTCTACGTTGCGAGGCGTCGAGAGGAGGGCGACGCACCGGACGTCATAACCGATACGTTCTTAAATTTTGGAGTACCTTATAATGCTTTAATTGATGTTGGATCGACGCACTCGTATGTTGCTAGTAGTATAGTGGAAACCGTGAACTTAGACTCTGAGATTACTTCTAGGAAGATGACAGTGATAAGCCCTCTAGGTCACTCTGTAGAAGTAAGTAAACTATATAGGAATGTACCCCTAGAACTTCAAGGGGTCGTGTTCCTGGTTGACTTGATGGAACTGCCGTTTGGGGAGTTCGATCTGATTCTCAGGATGGATTGGCTAGTTAAGTATCAAGCTAGCTTGGATTGCGCAGCTAAGCGCATGGTGTTGAAGACCTTGGAAGGTGAAGAGGTGGTGATGATAGGTAATAGGAGAGATTACTTATCTAATGCGGTCTCTGCGCTGAAGGCTGAGAAAATGGTTAGGAAGGGTTGTGAAGCATTTATGGTGCATATATGTGCTTTGGAAGCTAAGGATGCAGCTGTAGGGAATGTCTGAACCGTAGGGGAATTTGCTGATGTATTTCCTGAGGAACTTTTGGGTCTACCTCCTGACCGCGAGGTTGAGTTCGGTATAGACTTGTTACCCGGAACCGTACCAGTATCTATTGCTCCATATAGGATGGCGCCGAAAGAATTAGTGGAGTTAAAGGCTCAGATTCAGGAGTTGTTGGACAGAGGTTTCATCCGGCCGAGTGTATCACCTTGGGGAGCTCCTGTGCTCTTTGTTAAGAAGAAAGACGGTACAATGCAGATGTGTATAGACTATCGCCAGTTGAATAAGTTGAAAATAAAGAACAAGTATCCATTGCCTAGGATTGACGACTTGTTTGATCAACTCAAGGGCGCATCGGTTTTCTCTAAAATTGACCTTAGGTCGGGGTATCATCAGCTCAAAGTGAAGGAGGCTGATATTCATAAGACGGCATTTCGTACTCGGTATGGGCACTACGAGTTTCTGGTAATGCCTTTCGGTTTGACCAATGCACCGGCAGCATTCATGGACATGATGAACCGGGTATTCCAGCAGTTTTTGGATCAGTTTGTTGTGGTGCTTATAGACGACATTTTGGTATACTCTAAGTTAGAGGAGGATCATGACGCGCATTTGCGAGTAGTGTTGCAGATTCTGAGGGAAAAGCAGTTATTTGCCAAGTTTAGTAAGTGTGAGTTCTGGCTTAGGGAGGTGACTTTCTTGGGTCACGTGGTATCAGCTGAGGGGATTAGAGTGGATCCTCGCAAGATTGAGGCAGTTTTGGATTGGAAACCGCCTAAGTCGGTGGCAAAAATTCGGAGTTTTCTAGGTCTGGCAGGGTATTACCGAAGATTTGTAGAGGGATTTTCTTTGATCGCAGCACCAATGACCAAGTTATTGAGGAAAGGAGTTCCATTTGTGTGGACTGAAAAGCAACAAGAAAGTTTCGACAAGTTGAAGAAGATTCTGACTGAAGCTCCAGTTTTGATTCAGCCTGAGGCAGGGAAGGAATTCACGGTATATTGTGATGCATCGCATACTGGTTTGGGATGTGTGCTGATGCAGGAAGGGAAGGTAGTGGCTTATGCATCTCGACAGTTGAGACCGCACGAGGTTAACTATCCGACGCATGACCTGGAACTAGCGGCAGTGGTTTTCGCCCTAAAGATATGGAGACACTATTTGTACAGAGAGAAGTCGATAGTCTACACGGATCACAAGAGTCTGAAATATCTCTTGACTCAGAAGGATTTGAACTTGAGACAGCACAGATGGATTGAACTGTTGAAGGACTACGACTGTTCAATTGAGTATCATCCAGGCAAGGCTAACATGGTGGCAGACGCGTTGTGCCGTAAGGTTGTATCAGACTTAAGAGCGATGTTTGCTCGTCTTAGCTTGTATGATGATGGGAGTCTTTTGGCAGAATTGCAGGTTAAGCCAACTTGGGTTGAGCAGATTAAGGAGAAACAGTTAATGGATGAGGGATTGAATGCTCGGAGGTTGTAAGTTCAGAATGGTAGTTTAGGGGATTATAGTTTGTCCAGTGATGGAGTATTGTGTTTGCGAGGGGGAGCTTGTATGCTGAAGGATGTCGAGTTGAGGCAGAGGATTCTTCAGGACGCACATAGCAGCCCATACGCTATGCATCCTGGAGGTAGCAAGATGTATCGGGATTTGAGAGAGCAGTTTTGGTGGCCAGGACTGAAGCGGGAAGTAACTGAGTTTGTGGATAAATGTCTGACGTGTCAGCAGGTCAAGGCTGAACATCAGTTGCCGTCGGGTTTGCTTCAGTCGGTGAAGATTCCACAGTGGAAGTGGGAAAGGATCACCATGGACTTTGTCAATGGATTACCCCTTACGCCTAGTAAGAAGGACTCAGTCTGGGTAATTGTGGATCGTCTGACTAAGTCAGCTCATTTCATACCGGTAAGGGTAGATTACTCGCTTCAGAAGTTAGCTAAGCTGTATGTGGTAGAGATAGTGAGGTTGCACGGTGTGCCAGTGTCGATCATCTCGGATAGGGATCCCAGGTTCACGTCGAGGTTTTGGAAAGCTTTGCATCAGGCTTTGGGTACAAGGTTGGACTTCAGCACAGCGTTTCACCCGCAGTCTGATGGACAGTCTGAAAGGGGAATTCAGATTCTGGAAGATATGCTAAGGGGCTGTGTTCTGGATTTCAGTGGTAGTTGGGAGGAGTATCTACCATTGGCAGAGTTCGCTTACAACAATAGTTATCAGGCAAGCATTAAGATGGCACCATATGAGGCGTTGTATGGTAGGAAGTGTCGCACACCTGCATGCTGGACAGAGTTGGGCGAGCATTTGATGTTGGGACCAGAGTTGGTTGCAGAGACTGAGGATAAGGTTAAGTTGATCCAGGCTCGTTTGAAGGAAGCTTCGGACAGGCAAAAGTCATATGCTGATCTCAAGCGGAGGGATATAGAGTTTGCTGTGGGTGATAAGGTCTTTCTGAAGGTATCGCCCTGGAAGAAAGTGTTGAGATTTGGTCGGAAGGGCAAGCTAAGCCCTAGGTTCATCGGGCCATATACAGTGTTAAAGCGAGTGGGACCGGTAGCTTATCAGCTCGAGTTACCAGCGGAGTTAAGTCAGATTCACGACGTCTTTCATGTTTCAATGCTTAGACGCTATCGATCAGATCCGTCACATGTTGTACCAGTTGAGGAGATAGAGGTGAGTCCTGATTTGTCTTTCGAGGAGGAACCAGTACGGATTTTGGATCAGGATGTCAAGGTTCTGCGACGGAAGTCAGTTCCCTTGGTGAAAGTATATGGCGGAATCATGGTTCGGAGGAGGCCACGTGGGAACCAGAGGATGTGATGCGACAGCAATACCCTCAACTCTTCTGATCAGGTAATTTCGAGGTCGAAAATATTTTTAAGGGGGGTAGAACTGTAACATCCTTAAATCGGGGTTCTGCATTTCGCTTGTGTTGCATGTGATAAATTGTCCATTATGTTCATTTAACATGTTTTGGGGTCTAGTTATAACCCCAGGTTAGGCCTGAGCTAGGGCTAAGAATTTTGTTTTAGCACTTAAGGAAATGGAGCTAAGGGAATTAGGGGTTAAAAGAATTTATAGGAGGTTTAAGACATAAGGATTTCATTGGTAAAGTGGCAAGCAGGCGCCACTTAAAGCTTGGAGGAGGTGACGCCACAGGGAGCAAGGGGGCCTTGGTTCGAGGTGTAGAAATTCCCCTTTGTGTCTTTATTTTTGACGCCGCAAGCAAGAAGTGGAGTGATCAGGAGGGACTCTTGAAGATGAGGGTGGAAGGGGTCAAACAAATTTGAATTGGTGGAGGGGAGGAAATTTTGGAGTTTGAATATTTTCAAACTCATTTGAAGAGAGTTGGCCGAATAAGGGACTTTGGGCAAGGGGTGTTATCGGTTTTGAGAGTTTTTTTGTGGTGGCCGAATGTTGTGGGGAAAGTAAGAGAGTATTTCGGCGAGTGAGGAGAGGGTCTTCCCTTTTTCATTTTGTGTCAAAGCCGAACCATCAATTGCCTTTGCTTTCTTTCTTTTTCGGCAGCTCTTGGGATTGGCCGAACCTTTTGTGCATTTTCTGTGAAGAGCCTAATTTGGTAGCCCTTCCCTCCCTTTTTCTTGTTGGTTCTCTTTGGTTAGCCTTTTGCCGAATCCATCTTTTGCTCACATCTTCTTCTTCTCATTATTCTTCTCCTTCTTTTATTATTATTTGGTACAAGCCGAAACCAACATTCCCTATTCTCCATTCAACACCCTCTCTTTTTGTTTTTCAAAACCTTTTGTGCCGAAACCCTTCTCAATCTCCCTTTGCCGAATCTTTTCTCCTCCATTGCAATTACTCTTCATCTCAAACACCTCCAAAGCCGAATGTTTGATTGAGAGTTCTTCTTGGCCGAACACTCTGCTCATAAATCCCTCTCTCTTGCGTTTTTCTCTTCATCCCTAAAGTGCCAAAACCCATCTCTACCTGGGTTCTCAAAGCTGAATCTCAGATCTTAGTGTGGTAAGTTTGTGACTACATCTCTTTCTTTCCTCTATTTCTTGTATAGCCGAATCTCCTTGGTGGCCTCACTCTTTCTCTTTTTGGTTGCCGATTCTTCTATCTTTTGGTGCTAGGGCCGAACCTCTTTAGGTACTGAAGGGATCTCTTGCGTTAAGGTAAGTGTTATATTTGGGGCGACATATCCGTCGGGATTTCTAATAGAGTCGAATAGGCTTTTTAGTTACTAATAGGGGATTGGCCGATTGTAGGAAAGGGAAACAACGCTTCGGGATTTCGCTAGATTCGAGTAGTTTCGGGATTCTTACTTAGATCTGCTGTTAGTTAGGTGTGTAAATTCTTACACACTTTATTAGTATAATGATGCTTATTATGTTACTGTATAACCATTGGTATTAGTGACTTGCCTTGTGGGCATGACCTTGGATTCCAGGTAAGTCCCCTGTTATGTTATTTTTGTTATACATCATCATGACTTGTTAAATGCTATGCTATGCCTTAAATGCATGATACATGATATTATGACACGTATGATATGAGCATGATGATGATGGGATTGATGAGAGGAGGGGGATGATTTATTTGGACTGTCACCAATGGTTTTGACCACAAGATGGGTTGGCCCCATCACTTGATTTGTGACTACGGTCACCAGTGGTTTTGACCACACTATTAATATGATTTGTGACTAAGTCCCAGTGGTTTTGACCACCAGTGGTTTTGACCACACGATTGATATTTGTGACTACGGTCACCAGTGGTTTTGACCACACATGAATATTGTGACTCGTCCCAGTGGTTTGGTACCACACTGGGTTGACCCCACATGATATACACGGGATTGTCATCAGTGGTTTTGACCACACGATGGGTTGGCCCCATCACTTGATTTGTGACTACGGTCACCAGTGGTTTTGACCACACCTATATATTTGTGACTTCGGTCACCAGTGGTTTTGAACACCAGTGGTTTTGACCACACGGGGTAGAAAAAGGAGATCGGATGGTTAGGTTATGGGTTGCATGATTTGCATGGTTTACTGATGATCTGTGTAAGTGCTTGAACTATCGAGTTGGGGATTTATACACTGAGTCTCAGTGACTCACCCCTTTCCTTTACATTTTGCAAATGAGGCATAGATCGCGGATATGGAGCCGGGGAGGACTCGAGGTGGCCATGCATCTTAGGTGGTTTTGATTTTAAACTGCTATTTCAATTTTAGTAATTTTCCTTAAATTTGGTTTTGGTTTTGTAATAAGGCCGCTAAGTTTATTTTGGATTTTTGGTTATTACTTGCTTTTATTCTGCCTATATTTTACATATGTTGGATTTATGGACTTCATAAAATTAACCGGTAAAAAGCAATGCTTTCTAAACTATATCTCTTTGGGTTTTCAAACGTTACTATCGGGTAACAAAGTTCACAAAATAATAAGGTAACTTGGATGTTTTTATAACTCAAATTTTCAAATCTTTTTAAAGGCCAATGGTTCTAAACTTGATTTTACTTATCGCGTTCAGTTTTAATAAGTATCCAATGTTTTCTAAAATCGGCAATCACAAATGGGTTTTAATCCCGGGTTTTCCAAGTGTTACGACAACTACTAGAACAACTTCAGCATAAATTATTATTGAGTTTTCTAAACCCTAAAACAAAATAAGAGTCTTCTTTAAAGATTTTTCTGACAAACTTATGATTTCAAAAAAAAATGTTTTCACTCTGTAACCTACCAGATTCGGTCGTGGTGTGTTGACCGGGTTTGGGGCGTTACATACCACAACTCAAGAGAAACAGATTGGAAAGGTTGAGTGAAGATGTGACGGTCATCTTCTATGGAAATTCGCCCAACAGATGGGGTTAGAGAAGTAAGCAAAATGGAGAAGAAAAGAATTGCTTCAGCTTTTGTTGATGAAGTAATAAAAAGGGTTTCGGTTCAAGGTGATCAAGAGATGAGTAAAGAATATGCACAAGAGGAAAAATAAAAGAGACTGAGAGAGAGAGTTGAGATTCGGCCTTCGAAGAAAGGATGAGTAAATGAGGTATAATGTAAAACAAATGACAAGAGGGTTCGACTAGATCAGGGGTGATTGAGAAAAGGGATTCGGCAAGGCTCAAGAGATTTCGACAGTACCAGAAAAAAGAGAAAAGAAGGAGATATGATAGATGAACAATGGGAAAAATGAAATAAGAAAAGAAGAGTCAAGTAGGAGACAACAGGTTTCGGTTTGGCTTCAGAAAGGGAGGCCAGAAGATGGAATTTGGTCAGGCACCTACGACGTATAGGGATTTAGAACCCAAAAAAAAAAGAATAAAGAAGCTTCCCGGGAACTTACCAAAATCGACACCCCCTCCTACTCTAATGACTGAATGTACCACAAGAGCAAAGAACCAAAACTAAGAACCCCTACCAACTTTCGGCCACAAACCTTACCCACATTAAATCCCCAAAAATTCTCCTAACTTCACTCCTAATCACTCATTCAAAACGATTTGAATGATTCCAACTCCTTTATTTTCTCTCAGCCACACATTCAAATATTTTGACTCAATCCACTCTTCCATCCTGAAGTGTCCCAGTCGACTTCTGCTTTTGCTCCCCTTGACTCCAAAAAGACGCCCAAAATGTGCTTCACGTAGCTTGAACATGCTCCCTCTCAGCTCCCTTGAGGCATCACTACCTGCACCTTAAGTGGCGCCTCCTTGCCACTTTACCAATTGAATTCTTGTGTCATCAAACACAAACAACACACCTTAAGTCCTATCCTAGCTAGCTCTCCCCTGAAAGTGCCCAAAACTAAAATTTTGGCCAAGGTTCCGGCTTAACCCTAGGCCTTCCCGAAGACCCCAAACACACATAAACAACATACAGAGCATACCAAACGCATAGAAACAAGATAAATGCAGAGCCCCTAAATCCCGGATGTTACACGTGTGGTAGTGGCTGGATCCGTGATGTCGAAATTAGTTGGGATTTGATTCGCACGGCCTCTACTATGTCAGTACGGAGATGCTAGTGGTCCACACGATCACAGACACGGACGTGTGTAAGACCGTGTGATATGGAATTCTGCCTTTTTTTGTTAGTTTAAAACTAGATGTTCAGAAAAAAAAGAAGGAAATAAATTTGAAAGTAAATAGTGTTAATGCTCGGGTTGCCTCCCAAGAAGCGCTCGTTTATAGTCTTAAGCTAGACTTTTCTCGTGAGAAAAATAAGGGAGGTTTAAAGGTTTGAATATCTTCCCTTGTACTTACAGTTCTATTTTCTTGATAAAGTTTAAGTCGAGAAGCATTTACCTTAAAAGTGCCTAACGTTGAATTGCTTACCTCGACTGTTTCGTGGGGAAAGATATTGTGTACCTTAAGAGGAATTTTCCCCTTTGCTTTCAGGTCTGTTGTGGCGATGCGAGGATCTGTTTTGTCTATCAGTACCTAGTCTCCTATTTTGAAGTGATTTGATGTCCCTACGAGTTCTTCTGGTGGTTTTTCTAGTGTTACTTCATGTGGTTCCTGTTCTTCTTTGACGTGTGTCTTCTGCTTTTCTAGTTTGTCAACCCCTAGGCTTCGTTCCTTATGTAATCCTTCTTTGTTAGCTTGGGGTTTATGATTCGACTCAGGGTTGTGTTCTTGTGGTGTTTCCTGCGATGAAATTTGAATAATTTGATTATCAGTTGAAGTGACTTTCTTACCTTCATTGACTATTGTCCTGGCCGAG
Organism: Gossypium australe; assembly: GCA_005393395.2. Lineage (NCBI taxonomy): Eukaryota > Viridiplantae > Streptophyta > Magnoliopsida > Malvales > Malvaceae > Gossypium > Gossypium australe. The sequence continues at coordinate 85,466,188 of CM016614.1, read as the reverse complement.
TTAAGATCTTGAAGACTGATTGATTCGTCACCTACACAAAGAATGAGTTCTCCTGTACCAACATCAATTTTAGTCCTAGCAGTTGCTAGGAATGGTCTTCCTAAAATTAAGGGGATTGAATTATCCTCCTCCATGTCTAAGACAACAAAATTTACTGGGAAAACAAATTTATCGATTTTTACAAGAACATCTTCGATAATGCCTCTAGGAATTCTAACAGTTTTATCAGCTAGTTGAATACTCATCCTAGTTTGTTTGGGCTTCCCTAAACCTAGTCGTTTAAACAATGTATAAGGCATGACATTTATTCTTGCCCCTAAATTAGCTAACGCGTTATCAATAGTTAAACTACCAATTACACATGGAATTGTAAAACTCCCTGGATCTTTTAGCTTTCGCAGTAGTTTATTATGTAACATTGCTGAGCATGTTGCGTTTAATTCCACATGGTGTTTTTCGTCTAATTTGCGTTTGTTTGTCAAGAACTGTTTTAAAAATTTCCTCGAATCTGGCATCTGAAAAAGAGCTTCAAAAAGAGGTAAGTTAATATGTAATTTCTTTAAAAGTTTAAGAAACTTACCCAACTGCTCCTCTGAATCGTCTCTTTTCATCGCTTCGGGTTAAGGTATGCGAGGTTGGTACTCTTTTATTACCGGTTTTGGCTCTTCTTGTGCTACCTCTATTTTACCTTCGTCTACCTCTTCATTTGGTTCGTCTAACCATTTGCTTTCTTGAGCCGTGATGGCTTGAATTTGCTCCTTTGGGTTAATCTCGGTGTTACTTGGTAGACGTCCTTGCGGTCGTTCTGCCATTAACTTTGCAAGTTGACTGACTGCATTAGTGACTTCTTTGACTAAATTAGAAAGTTTTTCCATCGATGCTTGTCGATCTTTAAGTGTTTTCTCATTTTCTTGGAAATAGTTTTCCGTGTTTGCCATAAATTTTGTCAGCATCTCTTTGAGGTTTGGCTTCTTCTCTTGCGGATAGGGCCGATTTTGGAAGTTTTGAGGAGGTTGTTGTCTTTGATTTCCTTGATTTCCTTGACCTCCCCACGAAAAATTTGGGTGGTTCCTCCAACCTGGATTGTAAGTATTACTATAAGGATTATTATTGGATCTGAAATTATTACATATATAGTTCATCTGTTCGCTCTCTGCTCCTGGTTGGTAGGGTGGGTACTCAGGATTCGCCACAGTTCCACTTGCGTTGCACTGCATGACTGGGTGTACCTGCGAAGAACACAAACTATCAAGCTTTTTATTTATCATCTCTATCTGTGTTGATAGTGTAGTCACTGCATCGAGGTTGTAAACTCCGGCTGATTTTGTCGTTTTTGTCCTTGTCACTTGCCACTGATAGTTATTCAGTGACATCTCTTCAATGAATTCGTAGGCTGCTTCAGGAGTCCTGTTGTTAAGGTTTCCACCGGTGACTGAATCGATTAGTTGTCTCATTGAGGGGTTTACACCGTTATAGAATGTTTGGACTTGTAGCCACAAGGGTAGACCGTGGTGCAGACACCTTGTCAAGAGATCCTTGTATCTCTCCCATGCGTCGTATAATGTCTCTAAATCCATCTGCACAAAAGAAGAGATCATTCTGTAATTTGGTCGTTTTGGCTGGTGGGAAATATTTCAATAAAACTTTTTCGGTCATTTGTTCCCATGTAGTGATTGATCCTCGTGGTAACGAGTTCAACCACTATTTGGCTTTATTCCTTAATGAAAAAGGGAATAACCGGAGACGTATGGCATCATCAGAAACGCCATTTATTTTGAAGGTATCACAGAACTCTAAAAAGTTAGCTATATGAGTGTTTGGATCTTCGTCCTGCAAACCATCAAATTGAACAAACTGTTGAATCATTTGTATTGTGTTAGGCTTTAATTCAAAGTTATTAGCAGCTATAGCAGGCCTAGCAATACTCGATTCTGCTCTTGTTAAATGCGGTTTAGCATAATCAAACATAGTACGTGGAGCATTGTTTTCCCCCACATCATGTGGTTGTGGGTTATTCTCATCCATCCCTTCAGTAGGATTGGATCTGCCTTCTTGATCTTCCTCTGTGTAATTTAGGGCTCGCCTGATTTCTCTACGAGTCCTACGAACGGTAGCTTCAATTTCACTATCGTATACCAAAGGTCCTCTCGGGTTCCTTCTAGTCATAAACTAGAGGTACCTGCTAGTAGAAGAAAGAAAATTTAGCGAAATCAAAATTTTAACCTTAAAAAAATAAAAATAAAAGTAAATTGCGAAAATAAAAAAATAATGGCTAAAGTAATAAAAATAGAGCTTTCTTAATATTTTAGTTCCCCGGCAACGGCGCCAAAAACTTGATCGCTGAAACCAGAGTTTTAAATTTATAATGCATGAGATCGAACCTGGAAACCAACTCTGACAATGATTAAAGGCAAGTGTACCTATCGAACAGTAGTATAGCTTAGGCAAGACCGGATTGTCGAACCCAATGGAACTAAAAGTACTAATACTAACTTTCTTTTTATTATTTAGCCTAAAATAAAGTGGAGTTTCTTTAATCTAAATTAACGATTACTAAGCTAAAGACACGAAGACAAAAAGAATGAACTGGAAAATAACTTGAAGGAAAAACTCAGTTGATCACGACGATATCCTCAAGAAGAATCCACCTAGACTTCACTTGTTATCTAACACTGAACCATACAATTTATTCACTTAGTTTGATCCGTAGGACTCCCTAAAGTATATTAAACCCTCTCTCGAGGCGAATAACGTCTAACCCTAGGTTAATTAACGGAAATCTCTTTCTCGAATATTAGCCCCTTAGAATAGCAATAAATCGATCTATGGATTCCTATATTAGGTTTCACCCTAATCCGGCAAAATCTCGTCACCCTATCTCTAGGCGTGCAATCAACTCCGCTTAATTATACTAGATCTATTCTTAAGCAGGGTCTATTCCTCCTCCACCTAAGCATATCAAATTTTGGATTAACCACACATAATTAAGAACAAACTAAGTATTTATCATATAATTTAGAAATCAATAACAAGATTCATCTAGGTTTCATCCCTTTCAGGTATCTGAAAGGTTTAGTTCATAACAAATAAATAAAACATCTCAAGAGAAAAGATAAAACAAAACATAAGAAATCCCTAAAACTCCCTGAAGGAATTGAAGGAGAAATCCGCCGTCTTGAGTAGAATTCCGGCTTCTTGGGATGGATCAACTGGCTAACTTCGAGTGATTCCCACAACTCTAACCTTTTCGGCTTGGCTCCTTGACCTAGCTTTACCGCCCCCCTCTAAAGTGGTACTTAGGGGGTTTATATAGGCTCTTGGAATGTGTTTCTTTGCCCCAAAGTATCCAAATCCGAATGAAATTGCTCTTTGCCACGACAGGGACACAGCCATGTCACACACCCGTGTGACAAGTCTTCAAGCCGTGTTCGGACTTCTTTAATGAGGCACGGCCGTGTGACTCGGGGGTAAGGTCGTGTTCTAGATGCTTGATAAGGCACGGCCGTATGGTCTTTGGTCTAGGCCGTGTCGATTTCGTGAAATGGCCCATTTACTCTGTTTTGGGCCCGTTTTATGTTCTTTTCATCCTCGAGTGCTTTCCTGGGTAGAAAACATGAAAAGAAAGGATTAAGAGCACCTTTTTATATGAATCGAGGCTTAGATCATCCAAAAGCATACTAAATGTGGGATTAAAATATGTTACTATTACGGTTTATCACACTCACCTATCCCAGCTTAAACCGAACATGCTCACCCACACCTTCCCACAATCGGCCAAACTCCATCTCTCTCCCCACATCCCACGATTTCCTCCTCCATTCACCCTCTATCCACCAATTCAAATCGGTTGACCAATTCAAATTCCTTTAGCACCTCTTCTCCATCCATTTTGAACTTGTTGACTCATTCCACAACCACCATGTAGAGTCCCAGCCGAATGCCAACACTCCACCACATTGAGCACAAAAATAAAGTTCCACATGCTGCAAATGAGACTCGAACTCCTTCCCCCCTCCTGCTCCCTTGTGACGCCATTCCCTTGCTCCTTAAGTGGCGTCACCTTGCCACTTGACCACAACTCCTCTTGTGTCAACAATCACAAGTAAATATTCTTAAAGCCTGCTTCTCCTAGCTCTCCCCCCTAAAGTGCCCAAAAAGTAAAATTTTCCTAAAGCTCTGGCTCGAACCCGAGCCTCCCCAAGACCCCCTAAACATACCAAAGTAACATGCAACACAAGCCAAACACATAAAAGAGCATAAAATGCAGAACCCCTAACTCTAGGATGTTACATCCCAATTTTTTCTGAGGCATCTGTTTCTAGAATTAATTTATCACCTTGTTTAGGTAAATAAACTTTAGGAGTATAATTTATTTCAGACTTTATCTTTTTTATAATGTCTGAATCTTTTTTAGACCATTCAATAGGTTTTTCCTTTTTTAGTTTTTCAAATAACTCATCTAATTTTTTAGATAAGTTAGGAAAGAAATTTCTACCATAATTAATAATTCCTAAAAATTGTTGAAGTTGTTTTTTATCAACAATATTCTCAGGAAATTCTTTTATTTTTACTATAATATGATCTTGAAGTTTAAGACCATCAACAAATAATATTAATCCTAAGAATTCTATTTCAGTTTTTTCTAATTCAATTTTCTTAGGACTTAGTATTATTCCATGTTTTATGAATTCCCTAGATATGATATTTAAATGTTTTCTATGATTTTCTAATGTATTTGAAAATATTAAAATATCATCTATATATACTACACAAAATTTTTTATATTTTTTAAATATAGAGTCCATCCATCTTTGGAAGACTTGTGGTGCATTACATAATCCAAATGGCATTACTTTCCATTGGTAATGTCCATTAGGTGCACTAAAAGCTGTAATGGTTTAGATTCTTCTGTTAGCATAATTTGCCAGAATCCTGATTTACAGTCAAATTTACTAAAATACTTTGCTTGTTTAGCTTGATTTATTAATACTTCCTTTCTTGGAATAAAATAACCATAAAAAATAGTGTTTTGATTTAATCTTTTATAATTAATAACCATTCTAGCTTTTCCTATTTTTATTTCTGCATGGTTTCTTACCATAAAAGTAGGAATAGAATGTGGACTATTAGTTTCTTCTATTAATCCTTTTTCTAATAATTCTTTTATTTGTATATCAAATTCATCTATATCTTGTTTAGTATAGATCATAGGATTTACTCTAATAATTTTATTAGGATTTTCTAATTTAATAGTACAATATCTAGGACTATTTTTCCATAATTTTAGTGGTTCTTCACTAAAATTATTCTCTAATATTTTAAACAACCGATGATTTGTTTCAAGTTGTTTCACTTGTTCTTTCTTAGAAGGTGTAAAATCTTTATCACAAATAAATTTATGATTTTCAACTAAGGGTATTTCTACTGAAGTTTTTTCAATAGTTAATATAACAAGATTTTTATCAACAGAAAATGGTAAATGTTGATATATAAAATTATTCCCTAATAATATATCTCCATGCATTTCATGAAAACATAATATTTTAGGTATCACAAATCTTACATTATTTATGTAGATCGGTATATTTTTTGCTTTAAAAAGAATTGAAGTTTCATTAGCATCTACTCCAACAGCTCTTATTGGATTTCTCATAAGTTCCCATTTTCTGATGGAATAGCATTTTCTCTACAGCTACTAGTTGTAGCTCCTGTATCTAATAAAGCATTTAAAGAATATGAATTATATTCTCTAAACTAAAATGTAATTTCAATATAAGTATAATATTTCCTGGGTTGGAAATGTGAAAATGTAATAATATCCTTTTTTCCAAGTTTCATTTGTTGAATTATTGGTTTTTCTTTTATTTTTGTATCTTTAGATATTTTATCTAATTTATTAGGAAAATGAATTGTTTTTAATTCTATTGGTAAATATTGGTTTTTCCAATATTCTAAAACTTTTTTCAGATAATCATCTGCTTGAAGATCTGAATCTATTTTTCTTTTACCATAAGAATCTTGTTTATCAATTTCCCTAGGTTTTGGTATTTCATAATCATATGGATCTGCTTGTTCAGTATCCATAGGTTTTGGAATTTCTATATTTCCTTCTGTTGAAGTGTTTTTTTATCAGAATTAAGCTTGTAACATTTATATCTATATCAAAATTATTAGAACTACTACTACTATCGGTAGTATCATAATTTAACATATAGTGATAATTATATTTTGTAAATAGATCTTTATGTTTTTTATAAAGTTCTTCTATTAATTTTAAATATTCTATTTGCTCATTTTTATCTTCTGTTTTAGAAAATTGGTTTTTCCAATGTTCTATAAGAGTTTTATGAGATTCAAAGTCATATTTTTCTTGTTTTTTAAATTTTTCTCTTTTTTGTTTTCCTTTTTTATTATAAGTAGAAGTTCTTCCGAAGAATCATCTTCATCAGATAAAGTTAATATAGCCTTACTATTACCATAATATAAAGGTCCTAAATCTAAGTCGGGTTCTATATTTTATTACTAGTAGCCTTCTACGATATTATAATGGCCTTCCATTTGTGTATATACCCCCTCTCCCCTAGTAATTGGTATCAGAGGAGCCCCGGAGTAACGATTTCTGGAGTTCTAATATCGTAGTACTCATTGTAAGTTTCTATCTTTTATCTTCAATTCTATTTATTTCACTGTTGTTTATCTTAAAACCCATATATCTGTGACTCTGTCTTCTTGTTGCCGTTTGAGTCCGAGTGGTACATTGTAGGCGTTGAGTGAAGACATTAAAGATAATAGACGGTTTTAGGTACCAGAGATAAATAACATGGAAGAAATGGATTCTTTATATAAAGATAAAACTTGTAATCATACCATGCATATTGACTCTAAGAATGAAAATGATATTTCGGCTCTTAGTAAAGGTATCAATAGTCTAATAGATATGACTTCTATATATTTTAATAAATTATATAATAAAGTCAGTAAAATAGAAGAAAAAGTAGATAATATAGGAGAAGTAACAGATTTAGATTTGAACAACAAATCTAAAGAACTTTTATCAGATGTTAATAATAAATTAGATCAAGTTATTACTAATAAAAATATAGAATCGGACTTAGATTTATGACCTTTATATTATGGTAATAGTAAGGTAATATTAACTTTATCTTATGAAGATGATTCTTGGGAAGAATCTTCTACTTATAATAAAAAAGAAAAACAAAAAAGAGAAAATTTTAAAAAAACAAGAAAAATATGACTTTGAATCTTATAAAACTCTTATAGAACATTGGAAAAACCAATTTTCTAAAACAGAAGATAAAAATGAGCAAATAGAATATTTAAAATTAATAGAAGAACTTTATGAAAAACATAAAGATCTATTTACAAAATATAATTATCACTATATGTTAAATTATGATACTACCTATAGTTGTAGTAGTTCTAATAATTCTGATATAGATATTAATGTTACAAGTCATAATTTTGATGAATAAAACACTTCAACAGAAGAAAATATAAAAATTCCAGAACCTATGGATACTGAACAAGCAGATTCATATGATTATGAAATACCAAAACCTAGAGAAATTGATAAACAAGATCCTTATGGTAAAAGAAAAACAGATTCAGACCTTCAAACAGATGATTGTCTGAGAGCTATTAATAAAAACTATGAAAATGTTGAAAACACAACAGGAATATTAGATAATCAAATAGAAACTATAGCTACTAATGATATAAAACTGGAAACCCCAAGAGAATCTAGTCAGCCCACACATATACCTTATAAGGTGGATGATTTAAATAAAAGAAATTCTGCTCAATGAGGAATATATTTAGATTTAACTCATATTCCTTTATCAGACTATGAAAAAACAATAGATGATTGGGCACAATCAATGACTATTGTTGTAAATAACAACAGTACAGTTTGGTCAAAAGAAAAGTTTTTAAATTATTTTATTGGAACATTTCAAGGAGGTGTTCTACAATTTCTCAGACGATGGGAAGAATCTGAGAAAGGAAAAGAACAAAAGGGTCAACTTATTAATCAAAAAAGTACCCCTAAAGATCTACTAAAAGGGTTAACTTCAATTCTAAAAATAGAATTTTGTGGTTATATTAATAAAAAAGATCAGGATAGGCAATCCAGTTATATCTTGTCAAAATTAAAATTATGTGATATAAGATATTTAGAAGAATTTTCTAAAAAAATTCTTCATGAATATCAGAAGTTAAAAAATGATAGTATAGACTTTTGGAAAAACCAATATTTTCATAAATTACCACCACCTTGGGATGAGATTTGTATAAATAAATATACTTCTTTTATAAAGAAACATAGTAATGATACTGGAATAGATTTAGCAAATATAGATTCTATAGGTAATAGAATTAATTTTGCTAAAGAAAGAATAATATTACATTGTTTACAAAGTAAAGCAGCTAAACAAGTCAAAAATTAATTAAGCCATAAATTTTGTACAAAGATGTTAGAAAATGAATGGGAGTTTGGATGTAACCCTATACGTCCAAAAACCTATAAAAAACACAAAAAATATAAATTAGCTAGGTGGAAACCATGTAATAAAAATTATACTCGTAATAATAATAAAAAGAAAAAAATTGTTAGAAGAAAACTTATAATAATACTAAAAAACAAAAATACAAATGTTTTATTTGTGATGAAGAAGGTCATATTGCAACAAATTGTCCTAACAAAGGAAAAAGTGCTAGAAAAATGATTAAAAATCTTGAAGAACAAGATTTAAAAATATGTTTTAGTGAGGAAATAAATCCTGCTGAAATATTATATGAATTAATATCAGAAACAGAGTCTGATACAGATTCTGATGAATATATTTTCATGTTATGTAACTTCCCAAAATTGGGCCTAGTAGAATTGGGCCCAATGGGCCTTAGGCATGGGAGCGTTTAAAATTTTTGAGAACATGAGAACGGCAATAATGCAAGTTGGACCTATTAGATGAGTGATTTTGGAAGGTTAGGGGGCTTCTATGAAGTCTCGGGATCAAACTTTGGCTTTAGGGAAATTTTAGTTTTAGGTGAATAAAACCCTGGGAGTTAGTAGGTAGGCTTTAAGAATAAAATGTGGAGAAAAATGACACAAGTGGAATGTGTGGTGTAGTGGCAAAGTGATTCCACATAAGAGACAAAGGGGTGACGCCACAAGGAAGGAAGGAGGTCCAAGGTTCAAGTTGTAGCACTTGCATTTCTTTTAGATTATTATTTTTAAGTGGATTTAGACATTGGCCATAGACTTAGCTTTAGTTGGGCATGATTTTAGACACAAGAGGAGCTTGTGGTCTAGTGGCTAGCGGCGTGGATTATGCTACAGGAGAGCCTGGGTTCGAATCTCATGACAAGCAAGGGAATATTTATTTTGCGGATTGGACGGGAAGAGTTTGAGTTGGATTTAAACTCTGTGATGCAAGGATCCCACATCGAAAAGATATAAAGAAGGAAGGTGAGAATCTAACTATATATAGAGCATTCTATGAGGAGAGTTAATATACCTTGGTGGGCGTTTGGGTGCAAATCTAGAGGATAATCGCCAATAGTAGCGAAGGAAGGGCTTCTAGAACGTGAGGTACACGGTAAGGGTACGGTGAGGTTTTGGTTTTTGATAAGTATGTGTTAAATCTTGGTTAATCACTAGTAATGTCGATTGTAGGGTCGTGACTAAGGGGTTTACAGCGTGCGTGGTTACCAGGTGTGTACAAACACTACACACACGATATCGGCAATGCCGAAAAGCCGAAAGTGGCTAAATGGGCCCGATGGGCCCTGAGGCTAAGAATTGATGAAATGGTTTGGTTGGTTATACGAATTGAACTAGTCATGCATGATACATGAATTGGATTTGTTTTGGGCCTAATTGGCAGTAAGGGTGTGATTTGGGCTTGATGGGCTTAAGAGGACGTAGACATGTATGTTAGGGTTTATGGTCCTTAGGCCTAGTTTGAACAACTCTTAAATTCCATAAGACTTAATCTAATTAAACATGTCTGTGAACAAGTCGCTGGGTTGGAGTATGGCAACGAGCATACGCATGTCTAGGATTGGGTCTAGGGAGAGCTTGGTACTTAAGCAGTCCTAGTGGCCCACCTCCTCTTCTCTGGAATCCTACATGGTGCGTAGTGTCTGTTCGCTTTTGCCGCGAGGACTTGTTGATGGGCCAAAGTTCATAAATAAAACCCGAAAGGGACCAAATACCCTTATATTTGTAAAATTTACTAAAATACCCCTAGATTTGTAAAGTACCAAAATGCCCCTGATTGTAAAATTACTGAAATACCCTAGGTTGCAAAATTACTGAAATACCCCTGGTTTGTGAAATTACCGAATACCCCTAGTTTACGAAATTACCAAAATACCCTTGGTTTGCAAAACTACTAAAATACCCTTAGTTTGCGAAATTACTGAAATACCCCTAGTTTACGAAATTACCGAAATACCTCTAGTTTACGAAATTATCGAAATACCCCTTATTAATGAAATTATCGAAATACCCTTAATTTGTGAAATTACTGAAATACCCCTGGTTTATGAAATTACCGAAATACCCCTAGTTTGTGAAATTACAAAAATACCCCTAGTTTACGAAATTGCCAAAATACCCTTGATTTGCAAAATTACCAAAATACCCCTGGGTAGTGAAATGACGAAAATACCTCTATGTGACGAATATGAGTTTATGGATGTTACTCATATGTTTGATGCATTCATATGATATTATGCTTAGGATGCATATGGGTGGGAATTATGGTATGGAGGAAGATTTGAGGATCACATGGTCGTATGGTATGGATCCAGGATCGCATGGCCGTATGGTATGGATCCACTGGAGGCTTTAAGCCCAATATATGTGATTAAGCAGCTTTGCTGCAACGTTCGGTAGTACCGTAATCGGGCTACCCTTGGTGTGTAGCGGAGGGGTGCGTTGAGCTAGAATTCCTCACAGGAGTCATAAGGTTGGAAGGGAAATGGTGTGTGTAGCGGATGGACTTTTGGGGTGGGTTTTGAATTATCTTGTTTGTATACGATGCGATATGATGTGATATGAGGTCATTGTGGGCTAAAGCCCAAGACCACCGATTTTGATAGGTCTTATGCCCAATGTGAATATTTGTAAGTGATTTGATTGCCAAGGGTTGTGCACACTGAGTTTCGAAACTCACACCCCTTTAATGTAATGTTTCAGGTAATCCTGAATAGACGACTCGACGTGGGAGAGGACTCGGAGATGGCCACACTACAAGAGGCTTGAATTTTCATTTATTGGTTTCAAAATACATGTTTTTATTTACTTAATTCTCGGTGGATGTAATAAGGCCTTGTACTCCATTTTGACTTCAGATTTATTTTGGGTTTTGAGATTAATTGTTTATTTTAATTATTAAACCTAAGTAAGCTCTTATGTTTAAACTTGGCTTCCGAATTACTTAAAACAATAAAATGGGTTTTTATCTTTAATTAATAAGACTCAATGATTTTGGGCTTTTGGGCCTTAAATTTTTAATTAGCAAAACCGTTTTGAATTGTGCCTTTAATGTGACATCCACGTTGAGTCGTCTATTCAGGATTACCTGAAACATTACATTAAAAGGGTGTGAGTTTAGAAACTCAATGTGCACAACCCTTGGCAATCAAATCACTTACAAATATTCACATTGGCCCTAAGCCCTATCAAAATCGGTGGTCTTGGGCTTTAGCCCACAATGACCTTATATCATATCATATCACATCCTATACAAACAAGATAATGCAAAACCCACCCCAAAAGTCCATCCGCTACACACACCATTTCCCTTCCAACCTTATGACTCCTGTGAGGAATTCTAGCTCAACCCACCCCTCCGCTACACACCAAGGGTAGCCCGGTTGCGGTACTACTGAACGTTGCAGCAAAGCTGCTTAATCACATATATTGCGCTTAAAGCCTTAGGTGGATCCATACCATACGGCCATGCGATCCTCAAATCTTCCTCCGTACCATAATTCCCACCCATATGTATCCTAAGCAGAATATCATATGAATGCATCAAACATACGAGTAACATCTATAAACTCATATTCGTCACATAGAGGTATTTTCTTCATTTCACTACCGAAGGGTATTTCGGTAATTTTGCAAATCAAGGGTATTTCGATAATTTCGTAAACTAGGGGTATTTCAGTAATTTCAGTAATTTCGTAAACCAGGGGTATTTCAGCAATTTTAGTAATTTCGTAAACCAGAGGTATTTCGATAATTTTGCAAACCAGGGGTATTTTGGTAATTTAATAAACTAAGGGTATTTCAGTAATTTTGCAAAATAAGGGTATTTCGGAAATTTTGAAAATCAAAGGTATTTCGGTAATTTCGTAAACCAGGGGTATTTCGGTAATTTCACAAACTAGGGGTATTTCAGTACTTTTGCAACCTAGGGTATTTTAGTAATTTCACAATCAGGGGTATGTTGGTACTTTACAAATCTAGGGGTATTTTAGTAAATTTTACAAATATAAGGGTATTTGGTCCTTTTCGGGTTGGCCCATCAACAAGTCCTCGCGGCTAAAGTGAACAGACACTACGCACCAAGTAGGATTCCAGAGAAGAGGAGGTGGGCCACTAGGACCGCTTAAGTACCAAACTCTCCCTAGATCCAATCCTAGACATGCGTATGCCTGTTGCCACACTCCAACCCAGCGACTTGTTTACAGACATGTTTAATTAGATTAAGTCTTATGGAATTTAAGAGTTGTTCAAACTAGACCTAAGGTTCATAAACCCTAACATACATGTCTACGTCCCCATAAGCCCATCAAGCCCAAATCACACCCTTAAGGCCAATTAGGCCCAAAACAAATCCAATTCATGTATCATGCATGACTAGTTTAATTCGTATAACCAACCAAACCATTTCATTCATTCTTAGCCTCAGGGCCCACTGGGCCCATTTAGCCACTTTCGGCTTTTTGGCATTGCCGATATCGTCTGTGTAGTGTTTGTACACACCTGGTAACCACGCGTGCTGCAAACCCCTTAGTCACGACCCTACAATCGATATTACTAGCGATTAACCAATATTTAACGCATACTTATCAAAAACCGAAACCTCACCTTACCCTTACCGTGTACCTCACGTTCTAGCAGCCCTTCCTTCGCTGCTATTGGCGATTATCCTCTAGATCTGCACCCAAACGCCCACCAAGGTATATTAACTCTCCTCATAGAATGCTCTATATATAGCTAGCTTCTCACCTTCCTTCTTTGTATCTTTCCAATGTGGGAACCTTCCATCAACAGAGTTTAAATCCAACTCAAACTCTTCCCGTGCAATCCGCAAAATAAATACTCCCTTGCTTGTCATGAGATTCGAACCCAAGCTCTCCTGTAGCATAATCCACACCGCTAGCCACTAGACCACAAGCTCCTCTTGTGTCTAAAATCATGCCCAACTAAAGCTAAGTCTATGGCCAATGTCTAAATCCACTTCAAAAAATAATCTAAAAGAAATGCAAGTGCTACAACTTGAACCTTGGACCTCTTACCTTCCTTGTGGCGTCACCCCCTTGTCTCTTATGTGGCGTCACTTTTGTAACACCCCAAACCCGGCCCAAGCACCACAACCGGATCTGGCATGTCACTGAGAAGATTCTATAATACATGTCGAGTCTTTGGAAAAACATTTGTTGAGTTTAAACATTTATACCGGAAAACTTAATAATTTGATAATGCAAATAAAATATGAATTTTAATATGATGCCTTTATGAATAAAAAACCGAAGTTTAGTACATGCCTTAGTTCAATTAAAATAAAAATTTAAATAACTAAAAGTAATAAAAGCCCATAATAAAACAAAATATAAACTGGTGGCCCCTGGCCTTATTACAACGAGATTTAAAACCCATTAAAAAAATATAAAATAATAAACTAGAGTCTTTTTGCTGAATCCAAATGTTCTTTTGCATGGCCACCTTGCGCTCCTCTCCAGCCCGGTCCGATGCACTAAGTGCTACCTGAAATATTAATTAATTGGTTGAGTCGCGAGACTCAGTGTGCAACCCTCATGCACCATTAGATTTGGGCCTTAGCCCCATAAAACAAAATAAACAGTTTAATATACATAATAAAAATTAATATGCAAGCCCAACCCAAATCCTAGGTTTCCATCCGCTACACGCCCCCGTACCAGCCATTCATACCATTGGGGATTTCTACAATCAACCCACACCGCTACACGCCTTGATGGCAGTCTTGCTGCTCATCAACAGATCATGGCCGTAGCCAATACAACAGATCACGGCAAAAGCCGCTACAACAGATCACGGTAAAAACCGCTACAACAGATCACGGTAAAAATCGCTACAACAAATCACGGTAAAAACCGCTACAACAGATCACGGTAAAAACCGCTACAACGTATAACTTCCTCCTTTCATCAAACCCAACCCATGCAATCACAGAAAATCGGCATACACATACCATTTAACCAAAACATTCATTTAGAATGACAGGGATCACTAACTTGGTGATTTGCTTTTACCCTCTTTGGGTTTCAATCGTTATGCCGAGATTTCGGCATTTATCAGAACATATAAAACTTATAAACATGTATTAGCAAACCGATCTAGATGATGTGGAGAATTACACACCTGATTAATGCAGATACCGCTTGCTAAACTGATCTACACTTTGCTTCTAAAAGCCGGAAAAGATGTGAAAAATAGGCCTCTCCTATATTCGGCCATAGTTAGTATTCTACCCGATTTTATATACTAAAATCAATAAAATTTCTTGCCTTGAAATCCCAAAAGTATCACGAGTCTATAACTTAGAGATCTATGCGATTGACTCCTTCTATTGTTTCCTTCAGATTTCAGCACAAGTAGACTCCACTAAAGAAGATTCGGCAACTTCAAGAGGTGAGATCCTAGTGATTTTGGCTTTTGGAAGATTTAAGAATTGAAAAGGTGGCTAAGGGTGATTTGGCCAATGAATATTAAGAAGAATAACAGGTGTAGTTTCGGCTTTTAGATATTAGAAGAAGAATAACAATAATGGTTAAGAAATTTTAGAAAGAAAGAAAGGGTGAAGAAGATAATGACTTTCGGCTTTTGAGAGAAAGAAGACGAGAAAAGAAAAATAGAAGAGAGGCTTCAAAGTTTCGGCACACCCCCTCTTTATATAGAAAATCGATTCCTCCCTTTAGCAGAGACTGATTTTCGTCCAACACTGCCACACATGATAGCTCCTATCCCTTTTTCCTTATCTTAATCTGTTATCTCCTCAAAAATAGCCTTTATCTGCTTATTATCCTTAAAGACTAAATCCCTAAATAATAGCCTTTATCTGCTTATTATCCACATAAAATAAATATAATAAAATTCCCCAAAAAAATAGCCTTGTGCCGCCCCCCTTTACTCAATTAAGTGCCGAAATTTAGCCCTATAACTTGGGCTTCAAGCAACCAAAATTTGGGCCTTCCTCATGCACTAGTGACACCACTTATAGCTCACCTTACTGTGCCCCTAGTTGCTGGGCCATAAGCCCAATATGTCAATTAAACTACTACAACTTTAATTGAAGCCCCTAAAGTGTCTATACAAAATATTTAATCAAAGCCTCGGCTCAATCCTTGAGCCCAATTGCACCTCTAATTCTCAAATTAACTAATTAAACATGTCTACACATTAAACGCATAGACCCAAAAATTCAGGATGTTACAACTTTGCCTCTACACCACACACTCCACTTGTGTCATTTTTCTCCACATTTTATTCTTAAAGCCTGCCTACTAACTCCCAGGGTTTTATTTACCGAAAACTAAAATTTCCCTAAAGCCAAAGTTTGATCCGGAGACTTCATAGAAGCCCACTAACCTTCCAAAATCACTATGTAATAGGTCCAACTTGCATTATTGCCGTTCTCATGTTCTCAAAAATTTTAAATGCTCCCACGCCTAAGGCCCATTGGGCCCAATTCTACTAGGCCCAATTTCGGGATGTTACAAATCTTCCCCCTTAAAGAAATTTTGTCCTCGAAATTTCCAACTATCTAATAGTCGCACACTACCGGTTATACCACTACGCTTCGGCTACGCACTCTGATTATCACTTTGCGTATCATCTGAATTAGAAATTTTATGAATAGTACTTAGTTCCACTTGTTTAGGGCACATGTCTTATGTATGTAACAACAATTTCTTAGAGTTATTCCACGGTCGAGAATCCACTACAGGCTTAAGTTTCCCTACAGGCTTTAGTCTCTAAAAGCCTATTTTTAAGTAGCCCATTATCTATACAGTTCAATAATCCAAACCTAGCCTAGAAGTTAGGCCCGAATCCGGAATGTCACATTAAAGGTACAATTCAAAACGGTTTTGCTAATTAAAAATTTAAGACCCAAAATCCCAAAATCTTTAAGTCTTATTAATTAAAGATAAAAACCCATTTTATCGTTTTAAGTAATTCGGAAACCAAGTTTAAACATAAGAGCTTATTTAGGTTTAATAATTAAAATAAACAATTAATCTCAAAACCCAAAATAAATCTGAAGTCAAAACGGAGTACAAAGCCTTATTACATCCACCGAGAATTAAGTAAATAAAAACATGTATTTTGAAACCAATAAATGAAAATTCAAGCCTCTTGTAGTGTGGCCATCTCTGAGTCCTCTCCCACGTCGAGTTGTCTATTCGGGATTACCTGAAACATTAAATTAGAGGGGTGTGAGTTTTGAAACTCAGTGTGCACAACCCTTGGTAATCAAATCACTTACATATATTCATATTGGGCCTAAGCCCTATCAAAATCGATAGTCTTGGGCTTTAGCCCACAATGACCTCATATCATATCATATTGTATCATTTATAAACAAATAATGCAAAGCCCACCCCAAAAATCCATCCGCTACACACACCATTTACCTTCCAACCTTATGACTCCTGTGGGGAATTCTAGCTCGACCCACCCCTCCGCTACACACCAAGGGTAGCCCGGTTGTGGTACTACCGAACGTTGCAGCAAAGCTGCTAATCATATGTTGGGCTTAAAGCCTTCTGTGGATCCATACCATTCAGCCATGCGATCCTGGATCCATACCATACGGCCATGCGATCCTCAAATCTTCCTCCGTACCATAATTCCCACCCATATGCATCCTAAGCAGAATATCATATGAATGCATCAAACACAAAAGTAACATCCACAAACTCATATTCGTCACATAGGGGTATTTTCGTCATTTCACTACCCAGGGGTATTTCTGTAATTTTATAAATTAAGGGTATTTCGATAATTTCACAAATCGAGGGTATTTCGATAATTTTGTAAACCAGGAGTATTTCGGTAATTTCATAAACCAGGGGTATTTCGATAATTTTGCAACCTAAGGGTATTTCAGTAATTTTGCAATCAGGGGTATTTTGGTACTTTACAAATCTAGGGGTATTTTAGTAAATTTTACAAATATAAGGGTATTTTAGGAATTTTGCAAGTATAAGGTTATTTGGTCCCTTTCGGGTTTTAGCTATGAACTATGGCCCATCAATAAGTCCTCGCCGCTAAAGTGAACAGACACTACGCACCAGGTAGGATTCCAGAAAAGAGGAGGTGGGCCACTAGGGCCGCTTATGTAACATCCTAAAAATTAGAATATTATCTTATTATTTGTGTTGGCTTGGGTATGAATTTTGTGTGTTTAGCATAGTCTTGTGAAGGCTTGATTTTATATATGAAGCTAGAATAATTCTTAGTATTGAAAATTTAGTGAAGTGGATTAGGTGAACCTGACACTTAAGTTAATTTAAGTGTTAAATTCTAGCACATGAGGAGTTAGTGACAAGGTGGTTATGGCGCTTGAAGGGTTGCTTGAGGGAAGTGGTTCGAGTAGCATGGATTGCATTTGGAAGACTTTATTTTTTATGCACCTTACATTAAGTGTTGGTCAAACTATACATATGGTAAGTTGGACTTTAACTTTTTATGGCAAATTGAATAATAGATTAGGAAAGCTTGATGTTTGGGAAAGAAATCATTTGATTAAAGGTTGATGTGATAACATAAGGCATGATGTAAGGTGTTATGCTATGGAAAGTTTTGTGTAGAAAGTTTGACATGAATGTGGACGGTATAGGTGTCTAGGGGGTTTGGCCAAATGTTGATAGGAATTTGGGGGGGTTTAGTTGGTCAATTCTTGCATTTTGTGCATCTTTTGCATTTTTTTCTTTTCCTCTCCAAAATCTTCCTCCTTAGCCGATTGTGTCTTGGGCATTAGGTACAATTTTGTTTTAGTTTTGGCATTGTTTTTTTGTTTTGTGTCAAAGCCGAAAAGACCATTGTGGTTTGCCGAATTTTCTCTTAGGCATTTGGCCGAATATTCATTTGAGTCTCTCTCATATTTTATTTTCTTTGTAGCCTAAAGCCAACCCTTTTTCCCTTCATCTCTTTCTTCATCTTTAGTGGTTGGCCGAATCTTCCTTCTCCCCATTTCTCTTTTTCTTTCTTCCACTTTTGCTCAAAACCAAAAGCATCCCTCTCCCATTGCAATTTCTTTCTTTTTCTTCCTTTTCCTTTCTCTTTCTCCACTTTAGCCGAATCCTTTTTGTTATTACAAATCAACCATAGCCGAAATTCCCTTCACCATTTAACCATATTGTCGAAACTTCCCATCTCTGCCGAATATCAACAAGGGTAGGTCTTCATTTGGTTTTCTTCAATCAGTTTTGGAAGGGGGTAAGTATTCATGGTCGTATTTCCTTTGTTTCTTTTCTCTTTTCTATGTCGTTTTTCTTGAGGGCAAAGGCCGAATTTTTGGGTATTTGTTGTAAGGTTCTAACTATTCGAAGGAACCGATTTTTCTTCTAGACTCCTCGGGATTTTGGAAGTAATCGACTCAAGCCTTAATTCTCTGACAATCGTTTTGGGTAAGCTAATAGGTAAGATTTAGTATTTCGTACGATAACCCTTCGGGATTTGTTGGTGTGGCCGAATGGCCTTGTTTATAGTTTTGTGGTTTGGCCGAATGTAGGACAAGGAGATCGAGTGCTGTAGATCGGGTCTTCGGGATTTAGTGCTTGAGTTAGTGACAGGTGTGTATCTTACACACTTTATAATTCGGTATATATATATTTATTAATAAACTAATCATGTTATTAAAGTCGAAAATTGTGAGATATTGATATGATACCTTGATGGGTATGAGCAAGGATTCGGGTAAGTCCGTTTCGATATGATGTTGTTATATGTTGATTGATATCATGATCTACGATATATATATATGTTATATGTTCATATCAAAGTATGATGGCATGATTTGTTCTCGCAATACATTGGTTTGGGAATATTAGTGGAGGGGGAAGGATTTGATATCCGTGTCTTTGGGACACCAGAGGTTTGGCACCTCCAGTGGTTTGGTACCACAAGATTATTTCGTGTCTTTGGGACACCAGAGGTTTGGCACCTCATAGCGACTCGTCCCAGTGGCTTAGCACCACAGTGGGTTGGCCCCACATTTGATATTATGGGATCGTCGCCAGTGATTTGGTATCACACGTGGGTTGGCCCCACAACTTGATTATTCGTGACTTTGGGTCACCAGTGGTTTGGCACCATATTATTGGATATCGTGACTTTGGGTCACCAGTGGTTTGGCACCACCAGTGGTTTGGTACCACACGGGGTAGAAAAGGAGTTATGGATGGCTAGGTTGGGTGCATTATATATATATATTGCTTGGTTATGAATTGTGTAAGAATGTTGCATTAACCGGGGGAAGGATTTATGCACTGAGTCTTGGTGACTCACCTTCTCCCTTATCTTTTCAGGTGATTCGTAAAATCGCGGATGAGGAGACGGATGAACTCGAGGAGGCCATGCAATAAAAACTCGGTTTTATAATAACTTCAATTTTGGTACTTTATTTTATTTTAATTTGGTTTTCGTCTTTATTTGAATTTGTAATAAGGCCTCTTTAATTATGTTTTTGGATTATTTATATGCTTTCGACTTGTTTTAAATATGGCTTATAAATTACATGGTTGATATATATTAATTTGAGCACAAAGTTTTCTGAACTACAAAACGAAACGGTTTTCAAAACGTTACCATCGGGTATAATAAATCATTTGATAATAATTAACAACTTAAGTGTTTTCGACAACTTAAATGATTTCCAAATTTGAAGTTTCTACACTCAAATGCAAACGGTTTTCAAAGTAATAATTCGGGTCTTTCTTAAAATGACATAAATGTTTTTTTCTAATCTATGGATTGACAACTAAGTTTTAGAAATTTTATTTACGAGATTTTAAAAGTAAACTACCGATTTTTAACTAATCATGCATCTGTTTTCTACAAATATAGAACAACAAAGAGTTTTTCACTAAAATTTAATCGGCAACAAAATTTTCTTCAAAATGTTTTCCTCTGTGGCATGCCAGATTCGGTTATGGCGTATTGACTGGGTTTGGGGTGTTACAGCTTAAGTACCAAGCCCTTCCTAGATCCAATCCTAGACATGCGTACGCCCGTTGCCACACTCCAACCCTGCGACTTGTTCACAGACATGTTTAATTAGATTAAGTCTTATGGAATTTAAGAGTTGTTCAAACTAGGCCTAAGGTTCATAAACCCTAACATACATGTCTACGTCCCCATAAGCCCATCAAGCCCAAATCACACCCTTACGGCCCATTAGGCCCAACTCTTATCATATGGTCTATTAGGCCCAAAACAAATCCAATTCATGTACAATGCATGACTAATTCAATTCATATAACCAACCAAACCATTTCATCAATTATTAGCCTCAGGGCCCACCGGGCCCATTTAGACACTTTCGGCTTTTTGGCATTACCGATATCGTGTGTGTAGTGTTTGTACACACCTGTTAACCACGCGCGCTGCAAATCTCTTAGTCACAACCCTACAATCGATATTACTAGCAATTAACAATGATTTAATGCATACTTACCAAAAATCGAAACCTCACTGTACCCTTACCGTGTACCTCACATTCTAACAGCCCTTCCTTCGCTACTATTGGCGATTATCCTCTAGATCTGCACCGAAATGCCCACCAAGGTATATTAACTATCCTCATAGAATGCTCTATATATAGCTAGCTTCTCACCTTCCTTCTTTGTATCTTTCCGATGTGGGATCCTTCCATCAGCAGAGTTTAAATCCAACTCAAACTCTTTCCTTCTAGTCCGCAAAATAAATACTCCCTTGCTTGTCATGAGATTCGAACCTAAGCTCTCCTATAGCATAACCCATGTTGCTAGCCACTAGGCCACAAGCTCCTCTTGTGTCTAAAATCATGCCCAACTAAAGCTAAGTCTATGGCCAATGTTTAAATCCACTTAAAAAAATAATCTAAAAGAAATGCAAGTGCTACAACTTGAACCTTGGACCTCTTACCTTCCTTGTGGCGTCACCCCCTTGTCTCTTATGTGGCATCACTTTTGTAACACCCCAAACCCGGCCCCAACACCACGACCGGATCTGGCATGTCACTGAGAAGATTCTATAATACATGTCGAGTCTTTGGAAAAACATTTGTTGAGTTTAAACATTTATACCGAAAAACTTAATAATTTGATAATGCAAATAAGATATGAATTTTAATATGATGCCTTTATGAATAAAAAACTGAAGTTTAGTACATGCCTTAGTTCAATTAAAATAAAAATTTAAATAACTAAAAGTAATAAAAGCCCATAATAAAACAAAATATAAACTGGTGGCCCCTGGCCTTATGAGGAATGGCATGATTGAATAGTAGTAGGAACTACTATAGAGACTGGAACTATAGGATGATGTGTACACGCGAAACAACCCCTTTACTAAAACTTTTCATAAAACTGTGCTTTAATAGACAGTGGAATGAAATTCTAACGCATAAAACTTTTAGTCAGCTTGATTATATCGGTAGATATGAGTGCACGTGGACGTGGGCGTAACACTCGTGGACGAGGTAGGGGTAGGATGACAGTCTCGGAATCGGTAGGGTCTAGTCATGGATCAGAAAACGAGGTACCACCGCTGCCAGCTATGGGCGCGGAATATCAGGATCAGACGGGTGGTAATGACGCAGTGTCACAGGCTGTACTGTGGGTGCTAGAAAGGGTTGCGAGTGCAGGCGTTAGAACTAGAGCTCGAAAATCTGTGACCGAGCGACTTAAGGCTAATGGGGCAGAGGTATTCAGAGGTGTGTCCGGTGTGGCACCGAGTACGGCGGAGTGTTGGTTGGAGGCAACGGAACGCATCATGGATGACCTAGATTTTTCAGTTGAGGAGAAGCTGAAAGGGATAGTATCTCTGCTGAGAGATGAGTCATATCAGTGGTGGCTCATAGTTAGGGACGGAGCAATGGCAGATGATCTCACTTGGGAATTCTTTAGAACAGCCTATCAGAGGAAATACATAGGGGCTAGTTATGTTGATGCGCAGCGCAGAGCGTTTTTGAACTTGGTCCAGGGTAATAAGACTGTAGCAGAATATGAGGCAGAATTCCTCCGGTTGAGTCGGTATGCGCGGGGTATTGTAGGCACAGAGCATGAGCGTTGTGTCAGATTTGAGGATGGGCTGAGAGATGAGCTGCGGATGATAATTGCCCCACAGCAAGAGCGAGAGTTTGCCGTTCTAGTGGAGAAAGCTAAGGTTGCTGAAGGGGTAAAACAGTCTGTAAGGCGGAACCAGGGTAGGAGTTGGAATAAAAGGAGTTCTGGATCATCTGGGTTTTCTGGGAATCAACAGAAAAGGGCAAGATATAGTGGGCCGAATCAAGCTGCTAGGCCTGCTGCTGCTAATACTCAGTGGCCGCCACGGTGTGCTCGGTATGGGAAGTCTCACACGGGAGGGTGTTGGACTGGTAACAGGGGATGCTTTGAGTGTGGATCGCTGGGTCATCGAGTTAAGGATTGTCCACAGAGATCAGCTAGGCTGCAGTCTGAGGATCAGAATCGTGCACAGTTTAGGAGGGATCATCAGCAGCCACAGAGGAGCCGTGGTTCAGGCAGGGGAGGTAATGGCTCTGGTAGAGGCCGTGGAGCACCGGGCAGAGGTGCAGGGGGTACAGAGGCGAGACAGCTTGGTTTGGTCTACGCTGCGAGGCGTCGAGAGGAGGGCGACGCACCGGACGTCATAACCGGTACGTTCTTAATTTTTGGAGTACCTTATAATGCTTTAATTGATGTTGGTTAGACGCACTCGTATGTTACTAGTAGCATAGTGGAAACCATGAACTTAGACTCTGAGATTACTTCTAAGAAGATGACAGTGATAAGCCCTCTAGGTCACTCTGTAGAAGTAAGTAAACTATATAGAGAGGTACCCCTAGAACTTCAAGGGGTCGTGTTTCTGGCTGACTTGATGCAACTGCCATTTGGGGATTTCGATCTGATTCTCGGGATGGATTGGCTAGTAAAGTATCAAGCTAGTTTGGATTACGCAGCTAAGCGCATTGTGTTGAAGACCATGGAAGGTGAGGAGGTGGTGATGATAGGTAATAGGAGAGATTACTTATCCAATGTTGTCTCTGCGCTGAAGGCTGAGGAAATGGTTAGGAAGGGTTGTGAATCATTTTTGTTGCATGTCTGTGCTTTGGAGCTAAGGATGCAGCTGTGGAGAATGTTCGAACTGTAAGGGAATTTGCTGATGTATTCCCGGAGGAACTACCGGGTGTGCCTCTGGACCGCGAGGTTGAGTTCCGTATAGACTTGTTATCCGGAACTGCGCCAGTATCTATTGCTCCGTATAGGATGGTGTCGAAAGAATTGGTGGAGTTAAAGGCTGAGATTCAGGAATTGTTGGATAGAGGTTTCATCCGACCGAGTGTATTGCCTTGGGGAGCTCCAGTGCTTTTTGTTAAGAAGAAAGACGGTACAATGCGGATGTGTATAGACTACCACTAGCTGAATAAGTTGACGATAAAAAACAAGTATCCGTTGCCCAGGATTGATGACTTGTTTGATCAACTCAAGGGTGCATCGGTTTTCTCTAAGATCGACCTTAGGTCGTGGTATCATCAACTTAAGGAGAAGGAGGCTGATATTCAGAAGACGACGTTTCGTACTCGTTATGGGCACTACGAGTTTTTGGTGATGCCATTTGGGTTGACCAATGCACCGACAACATTCATGGACATGATGAATGGGTGTTTCAGCTGTATCTGGATCGATTTGTCGTAGTGTTTATAGACGACATTTTGGTGTACTCAAAATCTGAGGAGGAACATGACGCACATCTCCGTGTAGTGCTACAGGTTCTGAGGGAGAAGCAACTGTAAGCCAAGTATAGTAAGTGTGAGTTCTGGCTTAAGTAGGTAACTTTCTTGGGTCATGTTGTATCAGCTGAGGGAATTAGGGTGGATCCTCGAAAGATTGAGGTAGTATTGGATTGGAAACCACCCAAGTCGATTGCAGAGATTCGAAGTTTTCTGGGTTTGGCAGGATACTACAGGAGATTCGTAGAAGGGTTTTCTTTGATTGCAGCGCCGTTGACTAAGCTGTTGAAAAAAGGGGTTCCGTTTGTGTGGACTGAGAAACAGCAAGAGAGTTTTGACAAGTTGAAGAAGATTCTGACTTAGGCTCCAGTCTTGATCCAGCCTGAGGCAGGAAAGGAATTCACGGTTTATTGTGATGCATCACATACTGGTTTAGGGTATGTGCTGATGCAAGGTGGAAAAGTGGTAGCGTATGCATCTCGGCAGTTGAGGCCTCAGGAAGGTAACTATCCGACACATGACTTTGAGTTAGCTGCAGTGGTTTTTGCCTTAAAGATTTGGAGGCATTACTTGTATGGGGAGAAGTCGATAGTGTATATGGATCATAAGAGTATGAAGTACCTCCTGACTTAGAAGGATTTAAATTTGAGGCAGTGAAGGTGGATCGAGTTGTTGAAGGACTACGACTGTTCGATTGAGTACCATCCGAGTAAAGCCAACGTAGTAGCTAATGCGTTAAGCCGTAAGGTGGTAGCGGACTTGCGAGCAATGTTTGCTCACCTTAGCCTTTTTGATGATGGGAGTCTCTTGGCGGAATTGCAAGTTAAGCCGTCTTGGATTGATCAGGTTAAGGAAAGTCAGCTGGCAGATGGGGTTTTGAGTGCTCGGAGGTTGCAAGCGCAGAATGGTGAATCTGAGGGTTACAGCTTGGATAGTAATGGAGTATTGTGTTTTCAAGGGAAAGTATGCATGCCTAAGGATGTTGATTTGAGACAGCGGATTCTTCAGGAAGCTCATAGCAGCCCATACGCTATGCATCCTGGAGGCAGTAAGATGTATCGTGATTTAAGGGAACAGTTCTGGTAGCCAGGTCTTAAGTGAGAAGTAACAGAGTTTGTGGGCAAGTGTTTGACATGCCAGCAAGTTAACGCTGAGCATCAGTTGCCGTCAGGGCTCTTGCAGCCGGTAAAGATCCCGCAGTGGAAGTGTGAAAGGATTACGATGGATTTCGTCAGTGGGCTTCCCCTTACGCCTAGCAAGAAGGACTCAGTCTGGGTAATTGTGGATCGACTGACTAAATCGGCTCATTTCATTTTGGTGAGGGTTGATTATTCGCTCCAGAAATTAGCCAAGCTGTATGTGGCAGAGATAGTAAGGTTGCACGGAGTGCCGGTATCGATTATTTCGGATAGGGATCCCAGGTTCACGTCGAGGTTTTGGAAAGCTCTGCATCAGTCATTGGGTACGAGGTTAGATTTCAGCACGGCTTTCCATCCGCAGTCTGATGGACAGTCTGAAAGGGTAATTCAGATTCTGGAAGATATGTTAAGGGGATGTATTCTGGATTTCAGTGGTAGTTGGGAGGAGTATCTACCTTTGGCAGAGTTCGCTTATAACAATAGTTATCAAGCGAGTATTCAGATGGCACCATATGAGGCACTATATGGACGGAAATGTCGTACTCCGACGTGTTGGACAGAACTGGGTGAACGACGGATATTGGGTCCAGAGTTAGTGGCAGAAACAGAGGATAAGGTCAAGGTGATTCGGGCTCGCCTTAAGGAAGCATCGGCCAGGAAGAAGTCTTACGCCAATCTTAAGCGCAGGGATATTGAGTATGCAGTGGGTGATAAGGTCTTTCTGAAGGTATCGCCCTGGAAGAAAGTATTGAGATTTGGTCGGAAGGGCAAGGTAAGCCCTAGGTTTATCGGGCCGTATATAGTGTTGAAGCGAGTGGGACCGGTAGCTTATCAGCTTGAGTTGCCAGCAGAATTGAGTCAAATTCACGACGTCTTTCATGTTTCAATGCTTAGGCGCTATCGATCAGATCCGTCACATGTTGTACCAGTTGAGGAGATAGAGGTGAGTCCTGATTTGTCTTTCGAGGAGGAACCAGTACGGATTTTGGATCGGGATGTCAAGGTTCTGTGACGGAAGTCAGTTCCCTTGGTGAAAGTATTATGGCGGAACCATGACACGGAGGAGGCCACGTGGGAACCGGAGGATATGATGCGGCAGCAATACCCTCAACTCTTCTGACCAGGTAATTTCGAGGCCGAAATTATTTTTAAGAGGGGTAAAGCTGTAACATCCTTAAATCGGGGTCTCTGTATTTTGTTTGTGTGCGTGTGATGATATGTCTATTATGTTCATTTATCATGTTTTAGGGGTTTAGGCATGACCCTGGGTTAGGCCTGAGTTAGGGCTAAAATTTTGTTTTAGTGCTTAGGAAGAGAAAGTTAAGGGAGTTAGGGGTTAAAAGAATTTTTGGGGGGTTAGAGGCATAAGAATTTCCTTGGTAAAGTGGCAAGGAGGCGCCACTTAAGCACAAAGGAGATGACGCCACAAGCAGGGGAGGGAGAGCTCAAGTTCGAGCAGCAGGAATCTCATTTTCTGCTTAGCATTTTGACGCTAAGGGGGAGGAGTTGTGCTCAGCACAAACTCTGTCAGGTAAGCTTGGAATAAGTCAAATTAATTTGAATGGGTGGTAAGGAGAAAATTTAGGAGCTTGATTAATTCAAACTCATTTGAATTAGTGGCCAGGAGAAGCTTGGAGCAGTTGCCGAAATTCCTTAGTGGTTAGGTGATCATTTTCGGCTAGCTTGGAAGGCCTCATTCTTTGTTTTGTGTCAAGCCGAAAAACCCTTTGAGCTTTGCCGATTTCTCCCTAGTGCACCATATCAAAGTAAAAGCCGAAATCCTTTTTTGTTTTGGCATCTGTCGAAATCTCTTGAATGCACCTAGCCGAATCCACACAAGAACCATTTGGGAACTCTCTTTTCTCCTTTGAAACCGAAACCTCACTTGACATCTTCTTCTCTTCTCTTTTTTGGGAATTAAGGTGCTTGGCCGAACCTCTCTTTCTCCCATCTTTCTTTTTCTTCTTTCCTTAACTGCCCAGAACCACATCTTCTTCTTTTCTTTCTTTTTGCCGAAACCCCTTAGTCCCTTTTCTTTAAGCCTAAGCCGAATACCATTTATATCT
Source organism: Gossypium australe (assembly GCA_005393395.2). Lineage (NCBI taxonomy): Eukaryota > Viridiplantae > Streptophyta > Magnoliopsida > Malvales > Malvaceae > Gossypium > Gossypium australe. Next base: position 85,438,747 of record CM016614.1, on the reverse strand, counting down.
CTTCCCTTTCTCTCCTTTTTGTTTTAGCCGAATGTTATTTGCTTTACTCTTCTATCAACCATACTCTATTACCGAAATCTCCTTGTTTTCTTCTTGTCTATTTTGGCCGAATATCAATCAAGCCTAGATCTCTTTTGGTTGTTCTCCAATCGTTTTTGGAAGGGGGTAAGTGTTCATGGCCGAATTTCTTTTGTTCGTTTCTCCTCTCTCTGTCGACTCTCATGAAAGCAGAAGCTGAATTTCGACATTTGTTATCAAGATTACTAATCACCTTTGAAAATCGATTTCTTTTAGGATCTCCGGGATTCTGAAGCAGTAGATCTGAGCCATCTATTTCTCTGTCAATCTATTTCATCAAGTCTGTGGTAAGGATCCATGACGGTTAAATCATTCTTTAAGTTGTTTGTAAAGCCGAAGGCTATTAAGACTAAGTTTTGTTGTTGGCCGATTGTAGGGGGAGGATCAGTCTCGCATATTTTGGTGTTGTGATTAGTATTCAGAGAGCATTCAGGTAAGGTTTGGGGTTCCATGTGTTAACCCTTCGGGATTTATTGGTATGGCCGAATGGCCTTGTTAATGGTTGTGGTTTGGCTGAATATAGGACAAGGGATCTAGGGCAGTAGATCGGGTCTTCGGGATTCAGTGATTGCATTAGTAACAGGTGTGTAACACTTACACACTTTATTAGTACAATATGCTTATTATGTTACTGTTATAACCATTGGAGTTAGTGTCTTGCCTTGTGGGCATGAGCTTGGATTTCGGGTAAGTCCCCTACTATGTGATTTGTGATATACACCCTCATGTTTTGTTAAATGCTATGCTATGCGTTATTGCATGATTATGATATTGTGACACGTATGTTATGAACATGATGATGGGATTGATGAGAGGAGGGGGATGATTTATTTGGACTATCACCAGTGGTTTTGACCACAAGATGGGTTGGCCCCATCACTCGATTTATGACTACGGTCACCAGTGGTTTTGACCACACTATTATTATTTGTGACTAAGTCCCAGTGGTTTTGACCACCAGTGGTTTTGACCACACTTATGATATTTGTGACTACGGTCACCAGTGGTTTTGACCACATCTGGATATTGTGACTTGTCCCAGTGGTTTGGTACCACAGTGGGTTGGCCCCACATGATTATTACGGGATTGTCATCAGTGGTTTTGACCACACGATGGGTTGGCCCCATCACTTGATTTGTGACTACGGTCACCAGTGGTTTTGACCACACCGATATATATTTGTGACTTCGGTCACCAGTGGTTTTGACCCCACGGGGTAGAGAAAAGGAGATCGGATGGTTAGGTTATGGGTTGCATGATTTGCATGTTTTACTGATAATCTGTGTAAGTTCTTGAACTATCGGGTTGGGGATCTATATACTGAGTCTCGGTGACTCACCCCTTCCCTTATATTTTGCAGATGAGGCATAGATCGCGGATATGGAGCCGAGGAGGACTTGAGGTGGCCATGCATCTTAGTTTGGTTTTGACTTTAAACTGCTATTTTGACTTTATTAATTTTCCTTAAATTTGGTTTTGGGTTTGTAATAAGGCCGCTAAGTTTTATTATCTTGGGTTTTATAATTTGCTTTTATTGTGATTATATTATACACATGTTGGACATGGTGACTTGTTAAAGTAACCGGTAAAAAGCAACGTTTTCAAAACTATATCTCTTCGTTTTTTTTTCAAACGTTACCATCGGGTAACCAAGTACAAAATAATAGGGTAACTTGGATGTTTTATAAGCTCTAAATTTCAAACCACTTTAAAGACAAATGGTTTTAAACCTGATTGTACTCATCGCATTCAGTTTTTAATAAGTATCCAATGTTTCTGAAAATCGGTAATTACAAATGGGTTGTCAATTACGAGTTTTCCAAGTATTACAACAACTTCTAATCAACCTCAACATCATGTGTTGCTGAGTTTTCTAAACCCTAAAGCAACAACAGAGTCTTCCTTTTAAAAAAATTATTATCCGACAAATGTATGTTTTCAAAATGTTTTCACTCCGTAACATACCAGATTCGGTCATGGTGTGTTGACCAGGTTTGGGGTGTTACAAAAACAATTCATATTCCTATTTTTCCTACTACACCCAGTAGAAATTGTAGAAATACCAGAATGGAAGATATACAATCTTCAATAGAAAATATTACTAATTTTAATACATATATTGAAATTACATTACATAATAAAGAATACAAATCATATTCTTTACATGCTTTATTAGATACAGGTGCTACAACCAGTAGCTGTAAAAAGAATGTTATTCCTGTAGAAAATTGGAAACATGTAAAAAAGACAATAAAAATTAATGGAATAGATGGTAATAAAACTACTATTTATTATAAAGCAAAAAATAATGTTAGATTTATAATACCAAAAATATTATGTTTTCCTGATATGTATGGAGATATTTTATTAGGAAATAATTTTATAAATCAATATTTACCATTTTCTATTAATAAAAAATCAGTTACGTTTTCTATAGAAAAAACTTCTATAGAAATACCTCTAGTAGAAAATCCTAAATTTATTTGTACTAATAATTGTTGATTTTCTTAGCAAGCCTTATGGATAGAGGTAAAAAAACCTCTAGAATAAGTTGGAGAATGGACAACTATCCGTAAAAAACCCAACAAAGGGAAAACAATAAGTCCTAAACAAGGATTTATTGCTGTACCTGCTCAAGTACCATTTTATCCTAATCAGGTATATTATGTACCATATCCAATGGTAAGCCAACCATTTGGAACACAATCACCAAACCCGATGAATAATTTTACTTTGTCTCAAGATCCTTATTCAGTATATCAAAAAAGCTATGCTGAAATTATAAAAGAAACAGAAAATTTGTTGAAACAACAACAAATTCCTAAAATAAAAGATTTTTATAATCTAGGAATACCCATGGAATATTATAATTTTATAAACAAAATATGGAAAACCCATATTAGCAAAGAGCAAACTTTAGAAGAGCTCTTACAAAATTTTCAAATTTCTTAGTTGAAACAACAACTAAAGAAAATGAATCCCATGATTTATTACTTAAATCAATTTTATACAGAGATTGGGATGAAATATTAATAGAATATATGGATATTAAGGAGATAAATATTCTTTTTGATATATTCCAATATTTTATTAATAAATGGACAAACAGTCCTATTATTAATAAAATGTTTAGAATATGTCTATAAAATAAATGTAGACAAATTCTACCACCAGATATTGTTTCAAAAATAAATAGAGCTATTTGCAACCAGCAAGCTTAATTTAAATAAATCTTTTCAAAATACTTTTTACAAGCTTATGTTTTTACTAATGATATAGGAAAACAATTTCCTACTATCAAATTTAGGCTTGATCACGAACCATTTGATATAACCAGTATTGAATGGGGATTTTTTAAAGAAATAACATTCCAAAATCTTTCTTTTCATTTATTAAAAGATTTTCCTACTATAGTAAAATCTAAATTAATAAATTTTACTAATATAGATGATTTTGTCTATTATTTTCATATAGAAATAAATAGTTTTATTGGTATTGCTGAAAAAGAACAATTTTATTAGCCATATCAAATTTGGAATATTCGTACTATGCTTTGGGGAAGATCCCTGTCAGCAGTTGATGAAGATCAACAACACTTGGCAAAAACCATTGACAAGTGTTATAATAATTTTTCTTATTATCAAATCCAAGCCGGAATTGATTTAATGACCAAGGCCCAGTATCTACTTCAACAAACACTTATGTGTTCTGGACCGATGGTAGAAGAATATTAGCATATGACACTGGAAAAAATCTAGGAAGAAAGAGATGAAGAATCTATTCAGTTATTAAAAAAGATAGCTGATAAGGAGATCGATGATTATCTGCTAACAACGGAGATCAAAGACATGTGGGAAAGCTGGAATACACCAGTTCCTTCACCAGAGTCATTACACCTTGATGAAATCAAGGAAATGAATCTCAGAAATATCCAAGAAGGATAAAGGCAAAACACAACACGTGGAAGAATGACATCCAAGAAAGGAGCATTCAATTTTGGAGGTGACGTGAAATGAAGGCAATCCATCACCATCCATAAATGAATAAAACAAAGATGATGCAAGCATGATGGAAACAACCATTAATGTATGGGAAACGTGGAAACAACCACAACAATTTTGATAGAGATAGAAGACTATGGAAGCAACCATCAAGTCAAGAAGGCTACGTGGAAAAAATCATGAAGCCAACATTTAAGTTATCCTTATCAGGATACTGTTCGGATTTCAATTGTAAATGAATTAGAGTTTATAATTTGTATTATAAATAGGCATTGTTGTATCCTAAACAAGGCATCAGTTTTTGGATCGGGATTGAAATCAAACTTTGCAATATACAAATTCTCTTGTATACTTGCTCTCTTTGAAAAATCTTGATCATCGTTGAAAATTATCTACTATTTTCCTTTTGTATAATAAAATTCTACGATATTATAATAGCCTTTCGTTTGTGCATATACCCCTTCTCCCCCAGTAATTGGTATCAGAGGAGCCCCACAGTGAGTACTATTATAATAGCCTTCCGTTTGTGTATATACCCCTTCTCTGATACCAATTACTGGGGGAGAAGGCTATTATAATAGCTACAATGTTGGGTAGTGCCACTGTGAGTACTACCTTTGGTGCATAAAGGATGGGTGGGTCGATTTAGAAATCCCCACAGGTGTGTAGGGTTGGAAGGGAAATGGTGTGTGCAGCGGATGGATTTTTGGGAGGGTTTTGCATTACCTTGTCTAGCATATGATATGATATGATATGATATGATATAATATGAGGTCATTGTGGGCTAAGGCCCAAGACCACCGATTTCGATAGGGCTTAGGCCCCATGTGAATATTTGTATGTTGATTTGATTGCCAAGGGTTGTACACGCTGAGTTTCGAAACTCACACCTTTTATTTAATGTTTCAAGTGATCCTGAGTGAATGGCTCGACATGGGAGAGGACTCGGAGATGGCCACACTACAAGATGATTAAAATTTTATTTATTTGTTTCGAAAGACATAGTTTTAATTGCTTATTTTCGTTGGATGCAATGAGGCCTTGTACTCCGATTTGACTTTAGATTTTGGGTTTTGATGTTTTAACTGTTTACTTAATGATTAAACTTAAGTAAATTTCTTATGCTTTAACTTGGTTTCCGAAATACTTAAAGTTATAAAATGGGCTTTTATCATTACTTAACAAGACTCATGGGTTTTGGGTTTTGGGGCCCTAAAATTTAACTTACCAAAATTGTTTTGAAATATGCCTTTGATGTGACACGCCGGATTCAGGCCTAACTTCTAGGCCGAGTTTTTGGGGTGTTACAGTCACCCACACTATCAGCTCATCTCGGTATATCTAGACTTAGTTTTTTGAGTATGCATGTATAGGGGCTAGACTAGGTGAACTGTTTTGCTATTTTGGCCAAGAGTGTGTTGGCTCCTTTAAAGATGAACTCTTTTGTATATAGCCATAGTTGATGGCGACATTATTACCAATTTATGAAAATATGAAGTTATTCATGGAAGGGTATGTTGCAAAATCTGAGTTGCTTAATGATTTGTTGAATGGAATTATGTTGTGTAAGCTAGGGTGGTGAAAAGAGCTTGGCAAACAACCTTGTTCTTGTCCACACGGGTAGTCACACGGGCGTGTGTCTAGGCCATGTGTGACACACGGTCAGTCCCATGGGTGTGTGACCATGCCGTGAGTCCCCTGCATGCTATTGTTGCAAGTTATTGTCGACCACGGGCTAGCCAAACAGGCGTGTGCCTAAGCCATGTGTCCCATATGAGGTTGTTGACGTCACAAACAGAATACCCAGGTTTTTACACACGGGCGTGTCTAGGCCGTGTGGAGCACACGGGCCAAGAACACGGGCGTGTGTCTGGCCATGTGAAAACTCCTGTAGGTTCAAAATGAAAATAAATCCCACACGGGTTAGGGACATGGGCGTGTGTGACCACACAGCCTACCCACACAGGTGTGTCCCATTTCACACGGGCGTGTGGCCCCTGTTTAGGTAAAAAATTTTAAATGCACAAAAGTTTTCGGTTGGGTTCTGAAACCCTCCGTATGCATGTTTAAGGCCTCATAGGTCCTTAATGAGGATGTTTTGATGGTGAAAGAGATATTTTAAGTTGGAATGAAATTTTATAGACTAAAGTTGTATGACCAAGTGAGTTAAGTCCGGTAATGCCTCGTGCCCGATTCCGGCGTAGGATACAGGTAAGGGGTGTTACAAAACTTATGTGTAAAAAGGATGTAAATAATAGTGTAATTCATGGTAGATCAACCACTAGTTCGGCGAATTAAGAATTTGGCGACTACTCACATAAATTCAAATGTTACATAACTTACCTTTTTTGTAGATGTTAAATTTGTATTAGAGAACCTGAACAGATTTCATGAAATAAACTTCTTGCACATTTTTTTCTCTAAAAGAAATATTCAATCACCCTTTTAAACACTTTTGCTAAATCAATCAAAACCTTAACTTTTTTCTGCTTAATCTTTCTGCCTTATTCATCTTCAGTCTCAACTTTTTCAATGGCAACATTTTTCTTTCTTTATTTCCTTTCTTTTATCTTTTTCATAAAAAAAATGTTATGACAAACAATGACACCTTATATCTGACCTAGTTAGAGGATCCAAATATAAAATGCCACATTCAATTACCGAAACAATCTGCTCTACGAACTCACATTATTGAAATGGTAGCGTAGTGGTAAATTTTAAAAAAAATTGGCAGCATTCCTCTTTAAACTCCCTGCAAAATTTGGATTTCACAAATATATCCATATTCAAATCATCTCCCAAATCAATTCCCAGCACTTCGATATTTCGAAACATACTGCAAACTATGCATATTACATTAAAAACATTTAAATGACTAATAATATTATAATTATAGCAACCAAAATTTAAAATTTTCATGTCACACATACATAACTATAGCTAAATGATTTTACTAAAAACCAAGTACATGCCTACTTGAAACAAAACAAAATATACGAAATTTGTTGAGTGCAAGATTTGTCGATTAGATGTTGATGACTTTGAGTACAAGATCTCAAAATACACCTTACCTGCATATGAAAACAAGATCATTCAGTGAGTATTAATTCCAATGGTATTACTATAATTTACTCAATATAGCATGAGATTTAAATGATTGGACTCAATTGATTTATTTCTACCTTAGACCAATTCAAGTATGTTTAATATCAAAGTTGATCCAATACATTAATATACACATGTATCCCAACTAAACCAAATGCGATATTTTAAATAACCAATCTATTTTAACAAACTTATTAACACTATATGCTAACAATGTATGCAACCTTATTCGATTTTGTCTCATTTTGTCATATCACATTACATTAACAATTTGAATCAAACCATTCTTCCTAATCATCATTTATGTTCTCTAATACATAGCTTGGATTCGAACTAATTTACGAATCCTACTAATACTATAATTTCGTACCCAGTGACTCATATATACGTCTCGAACTAAAAAAACTGCGCCCAACGCTAATCAGTTATTTCGAGGAAATAACCGTGCTGAGCACTCGCTGGTACGTCTGGTGGTTAATGCGCCCAGCGCTCATCAACCTATAGTCAAAGTAATTGCACATTGATACAACCAACGTAAACAATTCGTGCCCGATGCTCATTCGCTCAGCCGAAGTAGTAATTTTGAAAGCCACGATTGGTACGTTCAAAGAAAAATGTTCCTAGTGCTCATCAACTTATAGTCGAAGAAATAGTTTTAACTCAATTTTATAACTCATTAATTATTCTCAACTTTTCCCAATAATTACTACAACAACTCATAGTCTAATTTCATTCTCAGTTCAATTTCCATTCTATTGATCTCAACAACAACTCTTCTGTTAAATGTCATTTCATATAAAATATGGCATGATTCGTCTCATGTTGAAGCCAAATGCACAACTTTACTAAATTATACCATTTCAATTTTTTATACAGTTTAACTCTCTATCACAATAATCGATCTCAATATCGTATTTCTAGTCAATCACTCATGTGTAACTTCCTTCATTTTTCCAACTTACCTAAAAATGAAAATAAAAGGGAAAGTAAATAATAATTTGAGTTATGGTGATACTTATAGGGAATTTCGAACTATTCGTCAGTGACTTTAGCTTTTCCCTTCGCTCTTGAGGAAACCGGGTTGTCGGTAGCTACGAATTAACATAAACAAATAACATCATCAATAATTCACCTAATTCACAATCAATTATTATCTCAAGCAAACTTTACATTTCATTCAATTTAGTTCTTAAAACTAAAACAAGCATAACACTCCATTCTAAGCGTTGATTTATAATCTGACTTCATTTCCTTCTATTTTAGACCCTCTATTATCGATTTCTATAAAAATCTCATAACAACTCTACCTGATATCCAATTTATTTTCTCAAGTGAAAAATCTAACATCTAACTTCAAAATCTAGTCTTTTTTCATGTATACACTAAAAATCTATCAATTTAACATAAAAATATAGAGAAATTATTAATGGTAACTTTATAAAACATTAACAGTTTTACTAATTAATACACAAGTTAGCTAAACTAAGATTCCCATATATCAAAAATATTTACATTGACCAATTTGTGGACTAAAGCTTGAAAACCCTAAGCAAACATTTTTGTTCTATTTCTTTTCTTTGTTTCGTGCGTGGAAGGATGGAGAAGACAATCATCTCTTTCCTTCCACTTAAATCATTTAAAACTTTCCTTATTTTTTTCTTTTTTTATAATAAATAATACTAGTAATATAAGAGCAACATTTCTTAGCAACATATTTAGCATGTTTTATTGCCACTGTAGATTTTTGGGCTATTAGCAATTTTAGTCCCTTTAACTATTTTCAAATTAAAATTTATTGCGATCTAAATTTATAATTTAATCATTGGACTAGATTAAATACTCAAATCAACTAAATTACTTATCGTTGATTCAATTAATTTATAAAATAATTTCGTAAATATTTTTATTAATTATTTACAGACTCGATTCACTAAAACAAAACCCGAAACTATACTTTTCAACTCCATTGTACTTGGTTGTTACAATTGTAACAGCCTGATTTAGGGGCTAGTTGGAATAATGGTTTCAAAACCACTAATATTAGGTTGAAGTAAATTATTTGAATATTATTTTATGTGTTATAGCATGATTATATAGCTGCATGAAAATTTTGGTTTTTTAATTTTAGCGATTGCATGCTTAATTGCTAAAAAGGACTAAATCGCATAAAGTGTGAAAGTTCTATTTTACAAGATAAAGGTGTCTAAAAGCCATAGAATATTAATTGGAGGCTCTTAATGTGCAATTAGGCCCTCAGAAATAGGGTGGCCGGCCATAGGGGACAAACAATGTCAAAATTTGGTCAAAGTTGTTAGATTAGGTGGATTAAATTGAGGAAATAAAATAAAATAAAGAAAGGAAAGGATATCATCTTTCCTCTCTTCTTCTCCACCAAAAATTGCAGCAAAACAAGGGGTTTGAGAGCTCAAACTTTCATCCAATCTATCCTCTTACTAGTAAGTGATTTTAGTGGTCTTTCTTGATAATATTTATACTTTTGGAACCCCTAAAGCTTAAGCTAGCTAAAGAAGGGACTATTTTGCAAAATGTTTAAAAGTTAGGGATTTACCATGATAGTGTTTATGTCGTTTGCTGAGTTTTTAGGGAAGAAAATGAATTATGGTTGTTAAATAAACAACTTTTGTGAAATGTGTTACCATGAAAACACCTAAAATGACCTTTTTTATAAAAGTTGTAAAATAGGTGTTAAATGTGTGAAATAATGAGTATTGAGAGTTGCTATAAGAGTAATAAATTTTCAGCTAGGCTCATCAAAGGAAGAATTTTGATTAGAGAGCCTAGCGGTAAAATAGTCATTTTCCAAAAGTCTAAGGGCAAAATAGTAATTTTGCCAAAGTATGATTATTGAAATGTATTAATGTGGTAATTTAATAAGCTAATTTGTTATTATAAATCAAGAAGAATTAGGAATTAACCTTGACCGAGGAAAAAGCAAGATATCAAACTAGATCAGCAAAATGGCCTATTTTGAAATCGAGGTAAGTTTGTGTGTAATAAATTGTAACACCCCAGACCCGGCCCAAACACTACAATCGGATCTGGTATGTCACTAAAGTAACTTTTATAAAACATGTTGCATTTTGGAAAATATTCAAGTTTAAACACTTATACCAAATAAACTTAAACATTTATTACAGTCAGATAAGATATAAGTTATAAAATGCCTTGGTGAATTTTAAAAAAAAATCGAAACTTTATACATGTCTTAACTTAATTCAAACATACATTGTAAATGCCAGTAATAAAAGCCCAACATAAAACCAAAACATAAATAATAGTCTAGTGGCCCAAGGCCTTATTACAACGAAATTTAAAACCCTTAATCAAAAATATTAAAAACAATATTCTAAGTAAAATCTTCTGTTGGATCAAGTACTCTCTCGCATGGCCACCTTGCGCTCCTCTCCAACCCGGTCCGATACACTAGGTGCTACTTGAAATTGTTAAATAATAGGGTGAGTCGCGAGACTCAGTGTGCAACCCTCATGCACCATTAGATTTGGGCCTTAACCCCAAAGAACATATAATAGAATATAATATATCAGAAAATATGCAAAGCCCAACCCAAATCCTAGGTTTCCATCCGCTACACGCCACCCGTACCAGCCATTCACACCATTGGGGATTTCTACAATCAACCCACACCGCTACACGCCGTTGATGGCAGTCTTGCTGCTCATCGTCAGATCATGGCTGTAGCCACTACAACAAGTCATGGCAAAAGCCACTACAATAGGTCATGGCAAAAACCACTACAACAGGTCACAGCAAAAGCCGCTACAACAGGTCACGGCAAAAGCCACTACAACAGGTCACGACAAAAGCCGCTACAACAGAACACTTCCCCTTTCATCAAACCCAACCCCATGCAATCACAGAAAATCAGCATATTCATATCATTTAATCAGAACATTCACTTAGGATGACAGGGATCACTAACATTCACTTAGGATGACAGGGATCACTAACCTGGTGATTTGCTTTTACCCTCTTTGGGTTTTAATCGTTATGCCGGAATTTCGGCATTAACCAGAATATAACAGATTAATAAACATATTTTAACAGGCAATCTATATGGTGTGAAAGTGTTACACATTTGATATCGCGTAGTTTTACTCCCTTAGTTAAATCCTTTCTATCTGGATCTACAACCCTTAGTCTAAAACCTTGCTCAAAAGCCGGAAGAATACGAAGATTTGGGTTCCCCTACATTCGGCCAAGGATTAATAAATACCCAAATTTACATGCTAAAAACAATAGATCTCCTTACCTTAAAATCTTGAAAGTAACACGATTTGAGTGTTACTGAACTCTGACTTAGGGATCTAAGCAAATGAATCCCCTTCAAATTCCGGAATGCCGCAAATGAGAGAAAACACGAGATTAGCCAACTATTTAACCATTCGGCTAGTCTCCAAAAGCTGAAAAAGATCAAAAGAAAATCCAAATCGATACTTACCTCTATAGAAGGTTTCGGCTATCCCTTTTAGAAAAATTCGGCAATCACAGAAGAAGATTGAAGCGTAGAAGATTAGAGATCTAGGAGTTTTTGGCTTTTTAAGGAAATCCCGAAAAGATGAACTAGATGTGTTTTTCGGCTTTTAGAAGAATTGAATGAGGAGTTTCAGCTTTTAGTGAATAGGAGAAGAATAAAAATGGAGATCAGAAGATTTGGCTAAAAGGAAATTTCAAAGAAAAAGAAAGAAAAGGTGAGAAAACAATGGTGATTTTTGGCTTTTGGAAGAGAAGAGATGAGAAAAGAGAACAAGTGAGATGGCTTTCAAATTTTCGGCACAGGAAGAGAAGAAAGAGCAGGGTTCCAATGCCAGAATTGATTTGCTATCCCCCCTATTTATAGAATTTTCGGCACTTACCTAACCTTGTAGATAAATCCTATCTTTTCTCCTTTATCTTAATCTACTCACTCATCTAAAAGAGACTTAATTATCTCTAACTCTTCCTTCCTTTATCAGCTTAATTATCTATATATTAAAACATGAAATAAATCCCTAAATAATAGCCTTGTTGCCATCCACTCCACCTACCCTAATGCTTAAAATTAGCTAGCTTAAATTAAAAGAATTGGGCTCCATGAAACTTAAATTTGGGCCCCTTATTCCCTTCTGTGGTGTCACCTCCTAATATTGGGCCACAAGCCCACTTTGGTATTTTATACACAGATACTACCTTTTAAACCCTATAATGCCCAAATAGATAATTTTAATCAAGGCCTCTACTTAAGCCTAAGCCCAATTTGGTCCCATAACACTTAAATTAACACAATAAACATATCCACCAATTAAACGCATAGGCCCAAAAATTTAGGATGTTACATAAATTCAACAACATGTTATTAAGTTTTAAAATGTTTGATATTCTTCAAGATGTATATTATTCTTATGAAATTGACTGAGGATGTTGAATGAGAAAAAGGATGAAAATTTATGATGTTGAAGTCCCGGTTGGACTTTAAAAAGTGAAAGGATATCATCATCAAGACATGAGATTGGTAAGGTCCCGTATAAGACCATGTCTGGGACATGGCCTCGGCACCGAGTTGAGATCTCGTATAAGACCATATCTTGGATGTGGCATCGGCATCGAATATGAAAATCGTGTAAGACCATATCTGGGATATGGCATCGACATCGATATGAAATCCCGTATAAGACCATATCTGGGACATGGCATTGGCATCGTGTCTATGTGTATGATGATGATTGTGAATCCTCGGGCATTCCAAGTGATTCATCGAGATAAATAGTTAAGCTTATAATAGAGATGAAATTAGTGCTAAAATTATGTGATGAAGTGATACAGATACATGTGAGTAATTTACGAGAAATGTTTACGATATGAGACATGACATGTAATCAGTAAGAGTAAGGAGTAAGTTATGGAAATGTGCATGAGACTTTTTGTTTTTATTTAATGCAATGGATGGATGACATTATGAGCCTTTATGTTGCTATTTATTTCATGCAAACTTACTAAGCTTCATGCTTACCTCTCTCATTTCCCTTTTCCTTGTAGTATCGCCAAGCTAACTCGGGGATCGTGGGACGTCGGAGTCCAAAATCACACTATCAACTTATCTTTGGTATAGCATAGTTTGATTAATTTTGAGTATGGCATGTATAGGACTTGGTCATTTTGTTATGTCATGTTTGTTAGCCAAAGTGTTGGCTATTAATGTTATTCAATTCATTTTGTAAATGGTCATTGGAAATTGGACAATACTTGACAAGTTTATATATGTTTAATGAAGATGAAGTTCATGAAATTCATGTTTGTATGATGGGATGAATAATGAGTAAAGAATATGCATGATGAATGTAGTGTAAACCTAAGTGTGGATGTTTTGATTTTGGGTATTAGAAGTGCCTTATGGTCATGATGTATGTTGTAATTGAAATTGTATAAGTGTGGTTGCTTTGTACGGTGGCAATTGGCTTAGCAGATGGCTTTACAATTGTCCACATGGGTAGACACACAAGCGTGTGTCAAGGCCGTGTACCCCCTGCATGCTAAGTTGGCAAGTCAAAATGCCCAGTAGTAAACACACGGGTTGAGACTACCGTGCGTCTCAACTGTGTGGAAGACACGGCCTTAGAGCATGGGCGTGTGCCCAGGCCATGTGAAGTCTGTACTTGAAATTAGGAATATAATTCGCCACGCGGTCTAAGGACACGGGTGGCCGTGTGACCTTATTGAGATGATGACGTCAGAAATAGAATACCAAGGTTTTCACACACGAGTGAGGACACGGGCGTGTCTTGGCCGTGTAAGGGACACAGGCCATAGGCACGGGCGTTTGTCGGGCCATGTGAAAACCCCTGTAGGTTTGAAATGAAAAATAAAATCCACACGGATTAAGAACATGGGCGTGTGTGACCACACGGCCTGCCCACACGGACGTGTGGCCCGATTTTGTGTAAAAAATTATAAGTGTTCAAAAGTTTCCGGTTTAGTCCCAAACTATTCTGTATGCATGTTTAGGGTCTCGTAGACATATAATAGGGACGTTAAGGTCTTGAATAAAAAGTTTTAATTTAAAATGAAATTTTATGGATCAATGTTGTATGTTTGAGCAAGTTAAGTATGGTAATGTCTCGTACCCGGTTTAGGTGTCGAATACGGGTAAGGGGTGTTACATTTAGTGGTATCAGAGCTACGGTTTAGTCGATTCTCGAACTAACATAGCGTAAGTAAGAGTCTAGCTATACATGTCATACGTATGGGTATTTTCACAATGATAGTGTGACGACTCCTGATGATCTAAATTGTGTTTTCATATAGTAAATGGACCCTGGCCGAGCTGCGACTGATGATGCTACAAGTAATGTGCCGGCTCTCACGCATGGGACCGCGCCAGAGGAAAGTAAACCCGAGAATTTGGGTCAGGGAGAAGAGGCTCGAGAAGCCTTTCTCTATATGATGAGTAATTGGTACACTGAGTTTAGTCGAGCAAATCCTAATACTCAACCCTCTCCACCCCCGCCTATTCCTCAACCTACACTTGTAGCTCCCCAAGTGGTAGAGGTAGTAAGAAGAGAAAGACCTTTGGTTGATAGAATCCGGAAGCAAGGAGTTGAGGAATTTCGAGCTTGTAAAGATGATGATCCAGAGAGGGCAGAATTTTGGCTTGAAAACACCATCAGGGTTTTCAGTGAGTTATCCTGCACACCTGAAGAGTTCATGAAGTGTGTGGTATCTCTCTTGAGAGATTCCGCTTATCAGTGGTGGAACACCCTTGTGTCAGTTGTACCAAGGAAGAAAGTTAATTGGGAATTCTTCCAAGAAGAGTTTCGAAAGAAGTATATTAGTCAAAGATTCATCGACCAGAAAAGAAAGGAATTTCTGGAGCTAAAGCAAGGTCGAATGAAGGTGATCGAATATGAGCGTGAGTTCGTAAGACTTAGTAAATATGCTCGGAAGTGCGTATCGACAGAAGCCATTATGTGCAAAAGGTTCGAGGACGGGTTAAATGAGGATGTTCGTTTATTTGTTGGTGTCATAGAACTAAAAGAATTTGTTGTGCTAGTGGATAGAGCCTATAAGGCCGAAGAACTGGTCAAAGAGAAAAGAAGAGCTGAAAACGAGTCTCGTAACTCGAGGAAGAGATAGTTGGGAAAATCATTTCAATCCTCATCCAAGAAATCAAGAGAGTTTAACTTTAGTTGGGTTTTCAAATAGAAGTAAGGGTAAACAGTACTGGGGATCTAAAGCTCAGACCACTTCGGTTGCTAGTGTTGGCAATGCTCGACCAAGTAAACTGAAATGTCTGCAGTGTGGCAGATGTCATCCCGGGGAGTGTCAAGCAAATGAGAAATCTTGTTTCAAGTGTGGATCCCTAGACCATTTCATCAGAGATTGCCCCGAGGTGGGTGAGAAAGAGAAACCTTAGAGTGCAAGACCTTGAAGTACTACTAAAGGAAGCCCATAGAGAAACCCGGGAAATGAAATGAGTAGTAAGAATACATCTAGAGAGTAGACCGCAAGAACTGAAGATAGAGCACAGGCGAGAACATATGCCATTCATGCTCCCGAAGAGGCATCCTCCCCCGATGTGATCACGGGTACATTTTCTCTCTATGATACTCATGTTATAGCTTTAATTAATCCAGGATCTGCTCACTCGTATATTTGCATGAAATTAGTCTCTAGCGTGAACATGCCTGTAGGGTATACCAAATTTGTGATGATAATGTCAAATCCCTTAGGAAAATGTGTGTTAGTCAATAAAGTATGCAAAGGTTGTCCGTTGATGATTAGGGGTCATTATTTTCCGGCTAATCTCATGTTATTGCCGTTTGATGAATTCGATGTCATCCTTGGGATGGATTGGTTAACTACTCATGATGTGATAGTGAATTGTGGAAGGAAATTTATTGAGTTAAAATGTGAAAATGGGGATTTTCTTCATATTGAATCAGATGAACATGACAAGTTACCTGTAGTGATTTATCATATGCCTACTCATAAATATGTAAGAAAGGGATATAAAGCTTATCTTGCCTTTGTGATGAATGCTAAAGAGACTGAGTTAAGAATTGAATCAGTGCCCATAGTATGCGAGTACCCATATGTATTTCCAGAAGAATTACCAGGATTACCACCGGCTAGAGAGATTGAATCTGGCATTGAGTTAGCCCCGGGTACTGCACCTATATCAATTGCTCTGTATAGGATGACTCCAATTGAATTGAAAGAATTGAAGGCACAGTTACAAGAGTAACGGATAAAGGCTTCACAAGACCAAGTTATTCTCCGTGGGGTGCTCCCGTATTATTTTTGAAGAAGAAAGATGAATCCATGAGGTTATGCATAGATTATCGGTAGCTTAATAAGGTAACCATGAAGAACAAGTACCCATTTCCAAGAATCGATGATTTGTTTGATCAATTGAAGGGAGCCACGGTGTTTTCCAATATAGACTTGAGGTCTGGGTATTATCAGTTGAGAGTCAAAGACTTGGATGTGCCGAAGATAGCATTTCGGACAAGGTATGGTCACTATGAATTTTTGGTCATGCCTTTGGGTTTAACAAATGCCCCTGTAGTTTTCATGGATTTGATGAATTGCATCTTTCGACCATATTTGGATAAATTTGTTGTAGTCTTTGTTGATGATATATTGATCTACTCTAGGGATGAGAACGCATGAGCACTTGAGAAAGGTTCTGCAAATTTTGAGAGATAAACAATTATATGCCAAGTTTAGTAAAAGTGAATTTTGGCTTAAAGAAGTTGTATTTTTGGGGCATATTGTTTCGGGTGACGGTATTCGAGTTGATCCGAGTAAGATTTCAGCAATTGTGGATTGGAAACCACCAAGGAATGTAACTGAGGTTAGGAGTTTCCTGGGCCTAGTTGGCTGCTATAGGCAGTTTGTTAAGGGATTTTCCATGACAGCTACTCTGATGACGAGGCTATTGCAAAAAGATGTGAAGTTAGAGTGGACAGAAAAGTGCCAATAGAGTTTTAAGAGATTGAAGACATTGTTGACCGAGGCTCTAGTTCTAGTACAACCCGAGCCGGGAAAGGAATTTGTGGTTTACAGCGATGTATCCTTGAATGGATAGGGTTGTGTACTCATGCAAGAGGGCAAGGTGATAGCATATGCCTCTAGATAATTAAAGTTGCACGAGAAGAATTGCCCGACCCACGATTTGGAGTTAGCCGCAATTGTATTTGCACTAAAGATTTGGAGACACCATTTATATGGTGAGAAATGTCAGGTGTTCACTGATCATAAGAGCTTAAAGTACTTGATGACTCAAAAGGAGTTGAACCTTGGGCAACAGAGATGGTTAGAGTTGATAAAGAATTACGAGTTAGTAATTGACTATCATCCAGGAAAGGCGAACGTGGTCGTCGATGCTGTAACATCCTAAAATTTGAATTTTTATATGTTGCATTGTTTTGGTGCTCAGCCAGTTTATTCATCCTATGTGTGTGTTAAAATAGTCCTGAGAAGGTTCGGGATTTAATTGGATTTTGGAATAAATTTTGGTAAATAGTACTTTATTGAAGTGGAACAAGTGACCTTGATGTTTAAGGAAATTAAGTGACTAAAATTAGCATAAGATGAGCTAGTAGTAAAGTGGAGTTGGCGCCATAAGTGTTGCTTGAGGGAAGAGGTTCGAATCCCATGGTATGTATTTTGTGACTTTAATTTTTGCACTCTTCTATCATGGGTCGGCCAAGCTTTATTTTTGGTAAGGTTGGACTATTTTTTTATGGCAATGTGGCTAATGGGTTAAGGTAAGATTTGAACATAGGGAAAGAAATCATGAGCTTATGGTATGTAGGGGGACACAAGGCACTTCTTAAGGGGAGTATTTTGGAAAGTTTGGAATGGCCAAACTTTGTCCATGAATTTGGACGGTTTTGGGGGCTAGGGGGTGGCCGAATTTGGTTGGAGGCATTGGTAAGGAGGTGTAGCTAGTTGGCCACTTTCATTTTGGTCATTTTGTGCTTTTCACAAAAAGCTTTTCTTTTCATCTTTCTCTCCCTAGCCGAATGCATTTTGAAGCATTGGTGAACATCTTTGTTTTTCTTCTTTTGGTCATTGCTTTTTGACCGTTTGGTCTAAATTTTGCCTAACCTCTCAAGTTCTTTTCCCCTAGTGCCGAAAACACCAAAACACAGAGGCCATTTTTTTTTCCTTTTTTTTCTTTTCTTCTCCATTGCCGAATGCTCTTGTCCCAAATCCCTTTCTTTGCTCTATTTTCACCTTTGAAAACCGAAACACAAAACCTCTCATCCTCTATTTCTTTCTTTCTCTATTTTGTTCATTCTTACAAACACATTTTCTCCCTTCTCTTTTCCTCCATGGCAGAATATTGCTACCATCATCTTCATCAAAATTTTCTTCTTAGCCGAACCCTCCTCTTCACATATATTTTCTTGTTAATCATTCTTTCAACCTTCGTTTTAATCAATCGATAAGGACCCTTTTCGAATCTTTATTCTCTTCTTTTCTTTAGCCGAATATACATATTGGTTTGGGAGGGTCTTTTGACTGAAAATAGCATCCTATATCCCTTTTTCTTAGACAATCTTTTTCATCTTTATAGAGATATAGAGAAGGCCGAAACTCGGAGTATTCGTAATCATCGTGAATCGCTAGAATTCGGTCCAAAGTGTTAAGGTAAGGGTTTCTATCAAGGACTTCCATATTACTCGTTATTCCGTTAAAGATGGGTTACTAATCGATTTTATCTTAGGGACGTTATCACTTGATTTACATCCCGTGAACGTAAGCTTTCGTGGTAAGCCGATTCGCCCTTAAAACCTATAGACATAATTTCTGAAATATTAGTTGGACTAATATTCTTTTGTCAATGGAGGCAAACAAGATAGGGTCGAAAAGGGTGGTGAATAGTGTTTGGAAGAGGGGCAGATTCGCTATTCTCTCTAGATTCAAACGAAGGGCTATTTCGGCAATCCGAGACTTTCCACCGGGTTGTGGACCCTTATCCAGGGAGAATCAATTATTCGAAGTTGTTCGTAGTTCGGAGCCATTAGCTGTTCGAGATTCCGAGGGTAAAAATCTTGACCGCTTAACTTAGCATAGATTTACTTTAAGTGTTAGTGTTCTAATCGAGCGTTATAACGTATTTAGGTATCGACGATCAGGAAAGTGTAGTCCTCACCGTAATCAGGTGTGTAATCTCACACTTATCTTATGGGTTAGATGACTATAACATAATAAACATTGGATTAAAAATCGCAAATTTGGTGAAATCGGAAAATATGGTATAATAAACACTGTAGTGTTAAGATCATGAAATCGGTATTAAGATCGTGAAAATTACGAAATCACTCCTAATGGGCTAAAACGGTAATAAGTGATATTTTGGGCCATATGTGATATTTGATAATTGGCCAAGTGTGATATGAGATGTGAAATGGGACAAATTGTGAAATGGGCCAAATTGTGATATAGGCCAGATTGCAATAATTTTTATAATGGGCCTTTGGTTGGAATAATTATATAAATGAATTATTATGCATGTTGTATACATGATTGCATGGGTTGGGATAATTGACGAAGAGAAGTTCTGGTAGCTTTGCTACAAAATTCTGATGGCTTCATGCCCAGCTTGATATAAGGCTTCGTGCCCAGTTTGATATATGGCTTCGTGTCCAGTTTGATATATGGCTTAATGCCCAATTTGGTGTGTTGGCGGGGTGGGTGACTAAAGCTCCCCACAGGTGTGCTGGTTGGTACGGGTGGTGTGTAGCGGATGGAAAACTTAGGTTTGGTTTTGGGAATTGCATACCACATGCATTTTATACATGTTAAAATGTTTTACTTGTAATGGGCTCAGGCCCAATAAATGCTTAAATGGTTTTGGCCCAGTGGATTATGGTAAGTGGGTTACACACTGAGTTCTAAGTAACTCAACCCGTTTTCTTTACCCTTCTCAGGTAATGATCAGTAATGGAGGCTTGGGCCGGGGATGACTTTGTGGAGGCCATACTACGAATGATGGTTTATATGAACTTTGAACTACTTTTAAGTATTTTTATTTAATTACTATTTCAGTAGTGATGTAATAAGGCCTCTGGTATTATTTTTATGGATTTTTACTTGTGGATGGATTTTATTTATGTTTTAGATACTTAAATGAGACTATTCTATTTTTATAAATGTTTTCTTAAATTTTCGTGTAAAAAGAGGTTTTTCTTAAATATTTTATCTAGTAATTTTTTTTCTTCTGTAAAAATTCTTTTAAGAATCTTGTTTTCAAATTTCTTTTGAACTCTTTTAAACTTCTCGTAAAATTTAACCAATTAATTTCTAAGTTTCAATTTGTAAAGCCTTATGTCTTAAACCATAGATTTTAAATTAACCTCGGTTTTTAATAAACTCCATTACCAAAATATTTTAAGGATCTGTTTTCTTTAATTCATTAGATGACTAGATTCATGTTTGTTTTGTGTGACATATCAAATCTGGTCTTGACGCATAGACCGGGTTTGGGGTGTTACATTTTATGGTATCAGAGCCCAGTTTCAAAACTCGACTATGGTTTGGGTTCAACACAATTTTCATTTAAAACTGTTTTGAATTTATATAATTTATGTGTTAAAGGTAGTATGGCACCACGAGAATCCAGCGCCAAGTTAAGTAAGTATTCGTATACTGAATGATTATTATTGTGATATGATCATAGGAACACTCTAGAACTTCTAGTTTTATATGTTGAAACTGTAGAGATTGAGACTATAGGATATGATTGCGAAAACAACTCTATCTCTTATATCTCATAAAATATCGTTAATAAACACTGAAATAGTATTCTGATTCATAAAACTTGTAATCAGATTAAACTGAATTAGTCAATATGAGCGCTAGAGGACGTGGACGTGGTAGACGTGGCCGTGGTAGAGGCCGAGGTGCTAGAGCCATGTCTGAGGCATCGGGACATATGCTGGAAATAGATGTACCGGCATCACCTGTGTAGGAAAATGGATCGTATGACCATATGAGAGAGGACATTGCTTTGACTCAAGCAATGTTGCGAGTCCTATAAAGGGTTGTTGGGGCTAGAACTGGACCAGCAGCTCCTAGATCAATACCAGAACGACTTAAATCAAGTGGTGCCGAGGTTTCTAGGGGTGTCTCAGGTGTAGCTCCAAATGTAGCGGAGTATTGGCTCGAGGCAGTGGAGCGAATCATGGATGATTTGGAGTGCACAGCCGAGCAGAAACTGAGAGGAGCCGTGTCCTTGTTAAGGGACGAGGCATATCAATGGTGGCTTACTGTTCGAGAAGGCACTGAGGCTGAACTTGTTACTTGGGATTTCTTCAAAGCTGCTTTTCAAGGGAAGTATGTCGGGGCAAGCTATGTGGATGCCCAGAGGAAGGAATTATTGAATCTGGTTCAAGGAAATAAGACGGTGACAGCTTATGAGGTAGAATTTCTACGCTTGAGTCGTTATGCTCGGACGATAGTGCCAACTGATCATGAGCACTGTGTACGTTTTGAGGATGGGCTGAATGATGAGTTGCGGGTACTGATAGCCCCACAACAAGTAAGGATTTTTGCCACGCTTGTGGAGAAAGCCAAGATCGCTGAAGAGGCTAAGAACTCAGAACGTCAGAATCGATAAAGAGGTAGAGGCAAGAGGGACTTTAAGTACTTGGGTTCCGCTAAAAAGTTCCAAAAGAGGCATCCAAATGATGAGCCAGCTCAAGCTAGAGCACCTGTGGCTACCAATCAGATTCAACTGTGTGCTGACTGTGGAAGACGACACCCCGGGGAATGCTGAAAGAGAACTAGTGGTTGTTTTAAATGTGGTTCTAAGGACCACCAGCTTAAGAATTGTCCTCGACGGACTGCTCCGATTCAAGAAGCTCGTAACCCTGATGCACAGTCAGCTAGAGGCGCTCAGCAGCAGCCGAGGGGCCATGGACCAGGTCGTGGTGGTAATGGCGCTGGACGAGGTCAAGGTGCATCGGGTAGAGGTAATGGCTTCAGAGGTAACGCGGATGCGAGACAGCCAGGGTTAGTTTATCCGGTCAGGCGTCGGGAGGATGGCGATGCACCTGATGTGATAATCGATACGTTCTTCATCCTTGATGTACCTGTTACTGCTTTGATAGATATCGGGTCTACCCACTCGTATGTTGCTAGTGCTATATTAGGAACTCTGAATATTAGATCTGAGATTATCGATAGAGAGATGATGGTAATTAGTCCTTTAGGACAGTCTGTGATCGTGAATAAATTATATAGAGACTTGCCTTTAGAAATTCAAAGAGAAGTATTTTTTGCGGATTTGAGGGAACTGCCTTTCAGCGAGTTCGACCTTATTTTGGGCATGGACTGGTTGGTGAAGCACCATGCGCATTTGGATTGTGCTGCAAAGCGGATGTCGATAAGGACCTTGAAGGATAAGGAAGTTGTGATGATAGGCGAACGGAGAAATTATTTAGCAAATGTGGTATCTGCTTTAAAGGCAAAAAAGTTGGTGCGAAAAGGGTATGGAGCGTTCCTAGCCTTTATTAGTGCTTTGGATGCCAAGGATTTATCGGTGGAAGGTGTTAGAACAGTGGAAGAATTTCTAGATGTCTTTCCCGAAGAACTTTCGGGTCTACCTCCAGACCGAGAAGTAGAGTTTGGCATTGAGCTTTTGCCCGGAACGGCTTCGGTGTCCATTGCTCCTTATAGAATGGCGCCGAAGGAGTTAGCGGAGCTTAAAGCTCAAATTCAAGAATTGTTGGATCGGGGATTTATTCGACCGAGCGTGTCTCCGTGGGGAGGACCAGTTTTGTTCGTCAAAAAGAAGGACGGGTCGATGCGTATGTGCATTGATTATAGGCAGTTGAATAAATTAACAATCAAGAATAGGTATCCATTGCCGAGAATCGATGACCTGATTGATCAGTTGAGAGGAGTTTCAGTATTCTCCAAGATAGATTTGAGATTGGGTTATCATCAACTCAAGGTTAAGGAGGCAGATATTCATAAAACGGCATTCAGAACTCGTTATGGACATTATGAGTTTTTAGTGATGCCGTTTGGTTTGACCAATGCACCAACTGCATTTATGGACATGATGAACTGAGTCTTTCAACCCTACTTAGACCGCTTTGTAGTGGTGTTCATAGACGATATCTTGGTATATTCGAGGAGTGAGGAAGAGCATGACTCACATTTGCGCATAGTATTGCAAATACTGCGAGAAAAGCAACTTTATGCCAAATTCAGTAAGTGTGAATTTTGGCTGAAGGAAGTGACTTTCTTGGGGCATGTTGTGTCGGCCGAAGGAATCAGAGTTGATCCTCGAAAGGTAGAGGCTGTGTTGGATTGGAAACCACCGAAGTCAGTGGCTGAGATTCGGAGTTTTTTGGGTTTGGCTGGTTATTATAGACACTTTGTTGAGGGGTTTTCGTTGATTGTTGCACCCCTAACTAAGCTGTTGTGAAAGGGAGTACTGTATGTGTGGACTAATAAACAACAAAAGAGTTTTGAGAAACTGAAGAAAATTTTGACGGAAGCGCCAGTACTGATTCAACCTGAGGCTGGAAAAGAGTTTACTGTTTACTGTGATGCGTCACACACGGGTTTAGGATGTGTGTTGATACAAGATGGAAAGGTGGTAGCTTATGCATCTCGTCAGTTGAGGCCGCACGAAGTCAACTATCCTACCCATGACTTGGAGTTGGCTGCGGTGGTGTTTGCTTTAAAAATTTGGAGGCACTATCTCTACGACGAGAAGTCTATCATTTATACAGATCATAAGAGTCTTAAGTTCCTCCTTACCCAAAAGGACTTGAACTTGAGACAACGGAGGTGGTTGGAGCTGTTAAAGGATTATGACTTCTCAATCGAGTATCATCCTGGAAGGGCTAATGTGGTGGCAGACGTGTTGAGTCATAAGGTAGTATCGGAGTTGAGAGCAATGTTTGCTCATCTCAGTTTGTATGAAGATGGTAGTCTGCTAGCGGAACTTCAGGTGAAGCCTTTATGGTTAGAACAGATCAAGGAAAAGCAGTTATCAAATTAAAAGTTGGGTCCTTTATTGCAACAAGTTGAAAGTGGTGTAATAGGGGAATTTGGAATGAACAAGGATGGAGTGCTATGTTTTCGTGGAAGAGTTTGTATGCCCATGGATTTGGATTTGAGACAAATGATTCTGCGAGAGGCGCGTAGTAGCCCTTATGCTATGCACCCCGGAGAAAATAAGATGTATCGAGACCTCCGTGAATAGTATTGGTGGCCAAGGTTAAAACGGAAGGTTACTGATTTCGTGGGTAAGTGTTTGACTTGTCAGCAAGTGAAGGCAGAACATCAATTGCCGTCAGGATTGCTACAACCGGTGAAGATTCCATTATGGAAGTGGGAATGGATAATGATGGATTTTGTTAGTAGGCTACTCTTATTGTTGGAACGCCGGTACCCCATGGCGCAGCAGAATAAAATTAGATCCGGCGATCCAAATCATGGATCCATTGGTGAGGAACGAATCGGGGTGAAATAAAGGTTTCAAAATTACCAAAACTTCAATCTGAGTAGACAGCGACGCCTTGGCAACAAGAGTTTTGATCTACTGTCGAATCAAGCCTCAACCTTTTCCGATGTCGGCCTCTACGTAATCCACCCGGTTTGACTATGAGCGGAAGAAATCTCCAAAACTGTTTTGGAGGCTTATTTGCTTGACGGCTGCTAGACCTAACAAGCAATCACTTAGGGTTTTCTGTTGAGTTTTGTCTCCTTTTAATACCTTTTATAATGGGTGCCTTTCTCATTGGGCCTTTTATAATAGGTATCCTCTTAATTGGGCCTTTTATAATTGGTATCTCTTGAATGTATTACAAGATTAAATAAATACAATAAAGTTTTTAACCGAAAATTATAATTACATTAATTATATCTGAAAATTATAATTACATTAATTATAATAAGGATTTCGGTAAACTATATTTATTTAAATTTATATATGAATCAAATTATATATTAATAAAATTATGTTATCATTATGTGTACAACATCCTTGTACATATAATATGTTCAATATTTGATTGCCCAATTAAATTAATTCTTTAATTAATTTAATTTATGTGACAACCAAGCACAATACCAACTATATTTTATTCCGATCATTTCAACCATAGGGTGTGACCCTGTAGGTTCTTGCAACGTTAGCAGTAATACTAGAATGATTCTATTGTCATAGACAATGAGTGGCATCTAGCAATGCATCATTGCTACCTAAGTTACAAGAAGTCATGATTCGACATAACCTTTCGTGATTAACCTTTCATGCATTAATCCTTAAGTCCTTTATCTCTGGAACGGATACAAGTCATGGGATAGTCACACTTGCATAGTCCATCCCATGTTTCTTGATATCTTGAGTAGACTATGATATACAAATTAGTATGACATCTCATATCAACTTATTTGAGCATGGCCATGCATTTCTAGTCTCACTCAATCAAGTGGCCTAAGATATTACTCCTATTATGTAGGAGGGACTTATCCTTTATTGATCAACCATATCCCTCTACATAGATTGTGGTATATCCAACATCAGCCTTTATAGAACAACCTATTACGGTGTACGTTTGACTGTATCAAAATATACAACTCACGATGCTGGGATAATAATGATCTCAAGTCTGAGGATCATATACATATTAATCACTATGAGTAATGTTGTGACAATTACATAATAATCCAAGAAACATACTCATAGCGGGTCAATCCAATATGTTGTTCTCTAACACACATATTCATGCATTGATTTTGACACTCCATATCAATGACAACTCTTTATTATCAATCAACTACATGTTAGTCTTAATGCATTATTATTGTCCTAGTCAACAATAATACTCGACTAAGGATCTTTTAAGAATAATCATATTATTCTCAGGACATTATTATAAAACAGTTTATCTATACACACAGAAAGAAAAACTGAAATAATAATGACAACGCTTTATATTAATAAACATGATAAATTAAGTATGTTATTACAACCATCTCATGATTGATCTTTGGGCATACTCTTACACTTATCACCTACTAAGAAAGATTCCGTCTGGGTAATAGTGGATCGATTGACGAAGACTGCTCATTTTCTACCTGTTCGTACGGATTATTCACTGCAGAAGTTGGCTAAGTTGTACATAGTGGAGAGCGTGAGGTTGCATGGGGTACCTGTGTCTATTATATCGAACAGGGACCCTAGGTTTACATTGCGATTTTGGAAAGCTTTGCATGAGGCTTTGGGAGCAAAGTTAAACTTCAGTACGGCTTTTCACCCTCAGTCAGATGGACAGACGGAAAGAGTAATCCAGATTTTGGAAGACATGTTAAGGGGTTGTGTGATTGACTTCAGAGGTAGTTGGGAGGATTTTCTACCATTGGCAGAGTTTGCGTATAACAATAGCTATCAGTCTAGCATTCAGTTGGCACCCTACGAGGCATTGTATGGTCGTAGGTGTCGTACTCCTACTTGTTGGATTGAATTAGGCGAACGACAACTATTAGGTCCTGAGATATCAGAAACGGAAGAAAAGGTAAAGATAATTCGCGCTCGGTTAAGGGAAGCTTCAGATAGACAAAAATCGTATGCGGATCTGAAGCGTAAGGATATTGAGTTTGTGGTGGGAGATCAGGTCTTTCTAAAAGTCTCACCTTGGAAGAAGATTTTCAGATTTGGAAGGAAGGGAAGGTTGAGCCCTAGGTTCATTGGACCGTATCGTGTGATGAAACGTGTTGGGCCCTTGAGTTACCTCCGGAATTGAGTCAGATTCATAACGTTTTTCACGTCTCCATGTTAAGGCGTTACTGATTGGATCCGTCTCATATAGTACCAGTAGAGGAGGTTGAGTTAAGGCCTGACTTGTCTTTCGAGGAGGAACCAGTGAAAATTTTGGATCGTGATGTTAAGGTGCTAAGAAATAAGTCAGTACCGTTGGTTAAGGTTCTATGGCGTAATCACGGAGCGGAGGAAGCTACGTGGGAGCCTGAGGACACAATTCGGCAGCAATACCCTCACCTCTTTTAACCAGGTAAATTTCGAGGACGACATTTTCTTTAAGGGGGTAGAATTGTAACATCCTAAAATTTGAATTTTTATATGTTGCATTATTTTGGTGCTCAGCTAGTTTATTCATCCTATGTGTGTGTTAAAGTAGTCCTGAGAAGGTTCGGGATTTAATTGGATTTTGGAATAAATTTTGGTAAATAGTACTTTATTGAAATGGAACAAGTGACCTTGATGTTTAAGTAAAGTAAGTGACAAAAATTAGCATAAGATGAGCTAGTAGTAAAGTGGAGTTGGCGCCATAAGTGTTGCTTGAGGGAAGAGGTTCGAATCCCATGGTATGCATTTTGTGACTTTAATTTTTGCACTCTTCTAGCATGGGTCGGCCAAGCTTTATTTTTGGTAAGGTTGGACTATTTTTTTTATGGCAAGGCGGCTAATGGGTTAAGGTAAGATTTGAACATAGGGAAAGAAATCATGAGCTTATGGTATGTAGGGGGGACACAAGGCACTTCTTAAGGGGAGTGTTTTGGAAAGTTTGGAATGGCCAAACTTTGTCCATGAATTTGGACGGTTTTGGGGGCTAGGGGGTGGCCGAATTTGGTAAGAGGCATTGGTAAGGAGGTGTAGCTAGTTGGTCACTTTCATTTTGGTCATTTGGTGCTTTTCACAAAAAGCTTTTCTTTTCATCTTTCTCTCCCTAACCGAATGCATTTTGAAGCATTGGTGAACATCTTTGTTTTTCTTCTTTTGGTCATTGCTTTTTGACCATTTGGTCTAAATTTTGCCTAACCTCTCAAGTTCTTTTCCCTAGTGCCGAAAACACCAAAACATAAAGGCCATTTTTTTCTTTTTTTTCTTTTCTTCTCCATTGCCGAATGCTCTTGTCCCAAATCCCTTTCTTTGCTCCGTTTTCACCTTTGAAAGCCGAAACACAAAACCTCTCATCCTCTATTTCTTTCTTTCTCCATTTTGCTCATTCTTACAAACACATTTTCTCCCTTCTCTTTTACTCCATGGCCGAATATTGCTACCATCATCTTCATCAAACTTTTCTTCTTAGCCGAACCCTCCTCTTCACATATATTTTCTTGTTAATCATTCTTTCAACCTTCGTTTTAATCAATCGATAAGGACCCTTTTTGAATCTTTATTCTCTTCTTTTCTTTAGCCGAATATAAATATTGGTTTGGGAGGGTCTTTTGACCGAAAATAGCATCCTCTATCCCTTTCTCTTAGACAATCTTTTTCGTCTTTATAGTGATATAGAGAAGGCCAAAACGCGGAGTATTCGTAATCATCGTGAATCGCTAGAATTCGGTCCAAAGTGTTAAGGTAAGGGTTTCTATCAAGGACTTCCATATTACTCGTTATTTCATTAAAGATGGGTTACTAATCGATTTTATCTTAGGGACGTTATCGCTTGATTTACATCCCGTGAATGTAAGATTTCGTGGTAAGCCGATTCACCCTTAAAACCTATAGACATAATTTCTGAAATATTAGTTGGACTAATATTCTTTTGTCAATGGAGGCAAACAAGATAGGGTCGATTCGGAAGAGGGGTGGATTCTCTATTCTCTCTAGATTCAAACGAAGGGCTGTTTCAGCAATTCGAGACTTTCCACCGGGTTGTGGACCCTCATCCGGGGAGAATCAATTATATGAAGTTGTTCATAGTTTGGAGCCATTAGCTGTTCGAGGTTTTCCACCGGGTTGTGAACAGTCAACCGGGGAGAACCGACAAATAGTAGTTATTCGAGATTCCGAGGGTAAAAATCTTAACCCCTTACCTTAGCATAGATTTACTTTAAGTGTTAGTGTTCTAATCGAGCGTTATAACGTATTTAGGTATCGACGATCAGGAAAGTGTAGTCCTCACCGTAATCAGGTGTGTAATCTCACACTTATCTCATGGGTTAGATGACTATACCGTAGTAAACATTGGATTAAAAATCGCAAAGTTGGTGAAATCGAAAAATATGGTATAATAAACACTTTAGTGTTAAGATCATGAAATCGATATTAAGATCGTGAAAATTACGAAATCGCCCCTAATGGGCTAAAACGGTAATAAGTGATATTTTGGGCCATATGTGATATTTTGGGCCATATGTGTTATTTGATAATTGGCCAAGTGTGATATGAGATGTGAAATGGGCCAAATTGTGATATAGGCCAGATTGCAATAGTTTTTATAATGGGCCTTTTGTTGGAATAATTATATGAATGAATTATTATGCATGTTGTATACATGATTGCATGGGTTGGGATAATTGACGAAGAGAAGTTCTGGTAGCTTTGCTACAAAATTTTGATGGCTTCGTGCCCAGTTTGATATAAAGCTTTGTGCCCAGTTTGATATAAGGCTTCGTGCCCAGTTTGATATGTGGCTTAATACCCAATTTGGTGTGTTGGCGGGGTGGGTGACTAAAGCTCCCCACAGGAGTGCTAGTTGGTACGGGTGGTGTGTAGCGGATGGAAAACTTAGGTTTGGTTTTGGGAATTGCATATCACATGCATTTTATACATGTTAAAATGTTTTACTTGTAATGGGCTCAGGCCCAATAAATGCTTAAATGGTTTTGGCCTAGTGGATTATGGTAAGTGGGTTACACACTGAGTTCTAAGTAACTCACCCCGTTTTCTTTACCCTTCTCAGGTAATGATCAGTAATGGAGGCTTGGGCAGGGGATGACTTTGTGGAGGCCATACTACGAATGATGGTTTATATGAACTTTGAACTACTTTTAAGTATTTTTATTTAATTACTATTTCAGTAGTGATGTAATAAGGCCTCTGGTATTATTTTTATGGATTTTTACTTGTGGATGGATTTTATTTATGTTTTAGATACTTAAATGGGACTATTCTATTTTTATAAATGTTTTCTTAAATTTTCGTGTAAAAAGAGGTTTTTCTTAAATATTTTATCTCGTAAATTTTTTTTTCTTCTGTAAAAATTCTTTTAAGAATCTTGTTTTCAAATTTCTTTTGAACTCTTTTAAACTTCTCGTAAAATTTAACCAATTAATTTCTAAGTTTCAATTTGTAAACCCTTATGTCTTAAATCATAGATTTGAAATTAACCTCGGTTTTTAATAAACTCCATTAGAAAAATATTGTGAGGATCTGTTTTCTTTAATTCATTAGATGACTAGATTCATGTTCGTTTTGTGTGACATATCAAATCTGGTCTTGACGCATAGACCGGGTTTGGGGTGTTACAGATGCCTTGAGCAGGAAATCCTTGTTCGCGCTGAGAGCCATGGATACATGGATAGCTTTGCTAGATGGTGGCTCTATTTTAGCTGAGTTGAGGGCTAGACCAATGTTTCTCCAAGAGATTTGTGAAGCTCAGAAAGGTGACACAGATTTGCAAGCCAAGAGAGTTCAATGCGAGTCGGGTGCTGAGTTAGATTTTCGGATTAATTCTGAAGGATGTTTAACGTTCCGAGACAAAGTCTGTGTACCGAGGAATGATGAGCTTATTCAGAAGATTTTGCACGAAGCACATAGTGGATGTTTGTCTGTATATCCCGGTAGAACAAAAATGTATAACGACTTAAAGAAATGGTATTGGTGGCCGAGCATGAAGAAAGACGTTTCTGAGTTTGTATTGAGATGCCTGATTTGTCAACAAGTGAAGGCTAAAAACCAAGTACCTTCAGGTTTACTTCAGCCTATTATGGTTCCCGAGTGGAAATGGGACCGTATTACTATGGACTTCGTGACGGGTTTGCCGTTCTCACCGAAAAAGAAGGATGCCGTATGGGTAGTGGTCAATAGACTTACGAAGTCAGCCCATTTCATACCAGTACGGGTTGATTATTCGCTTGATAAGTTGGCGGTTTTGTATGTGTCAGAAATAGTAAGACTTCACGGAGTACCGTTGTCGATTATTTTGAATAGAGATTCGAGATTTACATTGCGGTTTTGGAAAAAGTTGCAAGAAGCCTTGGGCACAAAGTTGAACTTTAGTACAATTTTCCATCCGCAAACCGACGGGTAGTCTGAGAGAGTCATATAGATACTGGAAGACATGCTTTGGTGCTGTGTTTTTGAATTCCAAGGTAATTGGGAGAAATACTTACCGTTGGTGGAATTCGCCTACAATAACAAATTTTAGTCGAGTTTGAATATGGCGCCTTATGAGGCATTATATGGGTGTAAGTGCCGAACGCCCTTGTATTGGACCGAACTTAGAGAAAATCAGATTCACGGGGTCGATTTAGTCAGAGAAACCAAAAAGGAGGTAAAAGTGAAATGTGAATGTCTAAAAGCTGCCTCAGATAGACAAAAGTCCTATGTGGACTTGAAACAGAAAGAGATTGAGTTTCAAGTCGGTGATAAAGTGTTTCTAAAAGTATCACCATGGAAGAAGGTCCTCAGATTTGGCCGGAAAGGCAAATTGAGTCTGCGCTTTTTCGGACCATATGAGGTTATCGAGAGGATAGGGTCAGTAGCTTATCGTTTGGCTTTGGCATCTGAGTTGGAAAAGATTCATGATATTTTCCACGTACCTATGTTACGTTGTTACCATTCAGACCCTTCATATGTGATTGTACCATCAGAGGTAGAAATTCAACCGGACATGACTTATGGTGAAGAGCCAGTTAAGATTGTGGCACGAGAAGCTAAACAGTTGAGAAACAAAAGTATATATCTTGTGAAAGTGCTATGGCAGAGGCACGGGGTAGAAGAGGCTACATGGGAGCTCGAGGAAACTATGAGAAACCAATATTCCAACCTTTTTACAGGTAAGATTTTCGGGGATGAAAATCCCTAATGGGGAGAATTGTAACAGCCCGATTTAGGGGCTAGTCGGAACAGTGGTTTCGGAACCACTAATCCAAGGTTAAAGAAAATTATTTTATTATTATTTTATGTGTTATAGCATGATTATATAGGTGCATGAAAATTTTGGTGCTGTAATTTTAGCGATTGAATGCTTAATTGCTAAAAAAAGACTAAATCGCATAAAGTGTGAAAGTTCTATTTTACAAGCTAAAGGTGTCTAAAAGCCATAGAATATTAATTAGAGGCCCTTAATGTGCAATTAGACCCTTAGAAATAGGGTGGCCGGCCATAGGGGACAAACAATGTCAAAATTTGGTCAAAGTGGTTAGATTAGGTGGATTAAATTGAGGAAATAAAATAAAATAAAGAAAGGAACATCTTTCCTCTCTTCTTCTCCCCCGAAAATTGCAGCAAATAAGGGGTTTGAGAGCTCAAACTTTCAGCTAAGCTATCCTCTTACTAGTAAGTGGTTTTAGTGGTCTTTCTTGATAATATTTGTACTTTTGGAACCCCTAAAGCTTAAGCTAGCTAAAGAGGGGACTATTTTGCAAAACGGTTGAAAGTTTAGGGATTTACCATGAGAGTGTTTATGTTGTTTTCTGAGATTTTAGGGAAGAAAATGAATTATGGTTGTTAAATAAACAACTTTTGTGAAAGGTGTTACCATGAAAACACCTAAAATGACCTTTTTGTAAAGGTTGTAAAATAGGTGTTAAATGTGTGAAAGAATGAGTATTGAGAGTTGCTATACGAGTAATAAATGTTCAGCTAGGTTCGTTAAAGGAAGAAATTTGATTAGAATTGATTTATGAGCCTAGGGGTAAAATAGTCATTTTGCGAAAGTCTAAGGGCAAAATAGTAATTTTGCTAAAGTATGATTATTGAAATGTATTGATTAATATGGTAATCAAATGAGCTAATTTGTTATTATAGATCAAGAAGAACGAGGAATTAACCTTGACCGAGGAAAAGGGAAGGTATCGGACTAGATCAGCAAACTGGCCTATTTTGAAATCAATGTAAGTTTGTGTGTAATAAATTCAACATCATGTTGTTAAGTTTTCAAATGTTTGATATTCTTGAAGATGTATATTATTCCTATGAAATTGAGTAAGGATGTTGAATGAGAAAATGATGAAAATTTATGATGTTGAAGTCCTGGTTGGACTGTAAGAAGTGGAGGATATCATCATCAAGACATGAGATTGGTAAGGTCCCGTATAAGACCATGTCTGGGACATGACCTCGGAACCGAATTGAGATCTCGTATAAGACCATATCTGGGATGTGGCATCGGCATCGAATATGAAAATCGTGTAAGACCATATCTGGGATATGACATCGACATCGATATGAATTCCCGTATAAGACCATATCTGGGATATGGCATTGGCATCGTGTTTATGTGTATGATGATGATTGTGAATCCTCGGGTATTCCAAGTGATTCATCGAGATAAATAGTTAAGCTTATAATAGAGATGAAATTAGTGTTAAAGTTATGTGATGAAGTGATATGGGTACATGTGAGTAATTCACGAGAAATGTTTACGATATGAGACATGACATGTAATTGGTAAGAGTGAGCATGAGTAAGTTATGGTAATGTGCATGAGACTTTGTGTTTTTATTCAATGCAATGGATGGATGACATTATGAGCCTTTATGTTGCTATTTATTTCATGCAAACTTACTAACTTCATGCTTACCTCTCTAATTTCCCTTTTCCTTGTAGTATCGCCAAGCTAACTCGGGGATTTTGGAAAGTCGGAGTTCAGAATCACACTATCAACTTCTCTTTGGTATATCATAGTTTGATTAATTTTGAGTGTGGCATGTATAGGACTTGGTCATTTTGTTATGACATGTTTGTTAGCCAAAGTGTTGGCTATTAATGTTATTCAATCCATTTTGTAAATGGCCATTAGAAATTGGCCAATACTTGACAAGTATATATATGTTCAATGAAGATGAAGTTCATGAAGTGCATGTTTGTGTGATGGGATGAGTAATGAGTAAAGAATATGCATGATGAATGTAATGTAAACCTATGTATGGATGTATTGATTTTGTGTGTTAGAAGTGCCTTATGGTCATGATGTATGTTGTAATTGAAATGGTATAAGTGTGGTTGCTTTGTAGGGTGGCAATTCGCTTTGTAGATAGCCTTACAATTGTCCACACGGGAAGACACACGGGCATGTGTCTAAGCTATGTGTGACACACGGTCAGCCCCATGGGAATGTCGATAGGCCATGTGCCCCTTGCATGCTAAGTTGGCAGGTTAGAATGCCCAGTAGTAAACACAAGGCCTGGGAAACGACCGTGTGTCTCAACCG
Source organism: Gossypium australe (assembly GCA_005393395.2). Taxonomy (NCBI): domain Eukaryota; kingdom Viridiplantae; phylum Streptophyta; class Magnoliopsida; order Malvales; family Malvaceae; genus Gossypium; species Gossypium australe. The sequence goes on along the minus strand of CM016614.1, from coordinate 85,404,386 downwards.
TGTGGAAGACATGGCCTTAGAGCATGGGTTTTTGACCAGGCCGTGTGAAGTCTGCACTTGAAATTAGGAATTTAATTTGCCGCACGGTCTAAGGACACGAGCGTCTGCCTTGGCCGTGTGACCTTATTAAGATGATGACATTAAAAATAGAATACCAAGGTTTTCACACACGGGTGAGGACACGGGCGTGCTTGGCCGTGTGAGGGACACGGGCCATAGACACAGGCGTGTGCCAGGCCGTGTGAAAACCCCTGTAGGTTCGAAATGAAAAATAAAATCCACGCGGGTTAAGAACATGGGCGTGTGTGACCACATGGCCTGCCCACACGGGCGTGTGGCCCAGTTTTGTGTAAAAAATTTCTAAGTGTTCAAAAGGTTTCTGTTTAGTCCTGAACTATTTCGTGTGCAATTTTAGGGTCTCGTAGACCTATAATAGGGACGTTAAGGTCTCGAATAAAAAGTTTTAATTTGAAATGAAATTTTATGGATCAATGTTATATGTTTGAGCAATTTAAGTACGGTAATGCCTCGTACCCGGTTCAGGTGTCGAATACGGGTAAGAGGTGTTACAACAATTCTCCTCATTTTAAGAAATTCCATCCTCTGGTTCTTAGGTCGCTTCTTCTACATTATGATTGAGCCATTGAACTTTCACCACTGGTACACGTTTATTTCATAGCTCTTTCACTTCTCGAGCCAAGATTTCCACCTGTTCTTCCTCGTAAGTCAAATCATGTTGAACTTCAATTTCTTCTACTAGAATCACATGAGATGGGTCAGAATGTTATTGACTGAGCATGGACACATGAAATATATCATGAATATTTTTCAATTCCAATGGTAGGGAAAGACGATAAGAAACCGGTCCCACTCTCTCAATAATTCCATACAGTCCTATAAATCTAGGATTCAACTTTCCCTTATGACCAAATCGTAGGACTTTCTTCCACGGGGAGACTTTCAAAAATACGCTATGTCCCACTGGATACTCAATATCCCTCCATTTCATGTCCACATATGACTTTTGTCCATTGGATGTGATAACTCTAAATTATAAAGATTTTTAGAACACCATTTTACTTAAAATTTATGCAAATCCCGAGTACTTTGATAACCAATTATGTGTTTTTAGTACATATGAAGAATGTTGACACAATTAAATCAAGATTATAATTTTTGAGTAATTCAGAGCTAAATTCACATAATTCTGCTCTATGTTGCTGCATTTCAAAAATTTCATAATTTGTGCTATAATTGCTGCAGCTTGGTACACTGGTTTGTTCGAGGTTCGAAGCCAGTATGAGTGGCACATGCACTTGAGCTGAACAAAAATCAGAATGGGACGACAAACTAAGGCATTGGACTCAATAAAATTATTTTAACCTAGCTTAGAAGTAGGTTGCTAAAAAGAACAAGTCTGCCTTTTACATTGGAACCCAAACCGTCCATTGAGGAAAAAGTCGAAATTCAGAAATGACTTGATAGAGCAGCCCAATCAACTTTGGAATAATTATTTAAGGGTCTTTACATGTGTACAAGAAATAAAAATCAGCCCCAGTTAAACCCCAAAGTTTTTGGCCATGAAAAAAGTTACAAATCAAGCAAGAATCAAGCTTGAATCATAAAAAAATCAACTCTTTTTTCCATAAAATGTCGCCAGCCATGCATGTGAGGAATTCAAGGGATGATCATACTATTTTTAGCAAAATCCTAAGATATTCCTCATGTATAAATACCACCCTCATTCATCCTAATTCATACCTTATCACTCAACATTCACTCACCTTTATCTTCTCTCTTCCACATCTAAGCCCTCCACTCTCTTCATTTTTCCATCCTCTTTTTGATAGTTCCCTTAGCAAGCAGTTCTTGAGAGAAAACTTCTCTTGGCCGGCCACCTTGAAGAGTAATTTGCATCGGAGCAACAACAGAGGAAGCCACCACGGATAGTTCTTGGGAAACAATTGAATTCATCTCAGAGTTTCTTCTTCCTTTCCCTTTTAATTGTTCTTAGTTTAAAAAATATGATTACAAATTATTTGATTGCTTTTTCATTAATAATAATGACTTAAATTTGTTTAGCTAGAATGAGTTCAATGCATTGATTCGATTCATTCAATTTCTATTTATATTGTTTTGTGCCTTAGTTATTTAAGCTTCCAATTAAAATGATTAATGTTGTTCATGCATTAAGGTATGTTTGATTACATTCGAATTAATCACTTAATTCGAACCAGATGGTGGTTTATGGACATAATAATTGGAAGTTGCGTGCTTAATTCATATCCGAACAAGAATGATTAAAGGTTAGTAATAATTCCAAAAGAACACTATTACCTTGCATAACTTTAGATTATTTAATTACATTGCTTCAAACCTAACCCGTTCCTATTTCTTTGCATAAATTCTGAGGAATACTTAGTTAAAAGGTGACACGAAAATATGCACTATAACACCCCAAACCTAGCCTAGAAGTTAGGCCCAAATATGGCGTGTCACATGGAAGTGTTTTTCAAAACCATGTTTCTTGTTGTTAAAACTTGTTTGAGAGTTAAAGCCTCTTTGTTAAAACTCAAAACACTTAAGAAATTGTTATCCACTTGAAAACGTAATTACTTTTAAAACCTTATCTGTTGCGGAAGCAAAAATAAACAATTTACGAAAATGTGATGTTTAAAAAAATTGAGTTGCAGAAGCATTTTGAAAACGTTGCGGAAATGTAGTGTTTTGAAGACAGTTATCGTTTTGGAAATCGTATTCCACTTTTAGCAGTTAGAAAACATCATAAATAAATATCACAAATAATAAGTTAAAAATAGAGAGGACTTATTACAACCCAACTTAAAAATCGAAGTGCTTAAATAAGTGAACGAAATAGAAAACATGTATTGCTGTGTGGTCGTCTCTGAGTCCCTCGCAGCACCGATCCTCCTAATGCTTGGGATTACCTGCAAAGCTAAAAATGGGGTGATTTTACGAAAACTCAGTGTGTAATCCCCTTACTAGAGAACAATCTGTATACAGAAACAGTCTGGGCCAAAGCCCTTTAAGAGTAACAGTATAGTCAGTTCAAAGCATACGTGAGTCAAAGCCCACTACAATATCATATGGGTCACAGCCCATAACAGAATCAATTGGGCCTAGCCCAAACCAATATCAGAACAAGTGGCCTAAGCCCAGTACAGTGACAAATCTCATAAACAGATATGCAGCAGTATGAGGATGCATCCCAACCCAGCCCAACAACAGACCTTCCGTACCAACCAACACACCATGTGGGGACCAAGTTTACCCACCCACCCAGCACACCAATAACGCAGCCTAGCTGCCAACAACAGTGCAGCAAAGTTACTAATAACAGTATACGTGGCTGAGCAACTAAAATCAGATTACGTGGCGATGCCACTATAACAGTAAAATGTGGCAAAGCCACTAGTACATAGTACTAACGCAACAGAGCTGCTAATAACAGTAAATGTGGCTAGGCCACTAAAATCAGTATACGTGGCGAAGCCACTAGAGCAGTAAAACGTGGCAGAGCCATTAGTATAGTACTTCCTCCAACACAATTCCCAACCCCATACAATATGTCGTGTATGTCATGCTCAATCATTACACGTGTATGCAAAATGGCCATGCTTAGTAACAGTCATTTCAACACATATTAACAACATATCAGACACACGCCCACAGTCAAGTTGGTTAAACACAGTCATACGATCACAGTCAAATCGGTCACATCATAGCACAAGTCATTCATTTACCCACAAGGGAAATCAATCATTTTACCCTATAAGGGTATATTGGTAATCCTACCCTTCAGGGGTATTTTAGAAATTCTACCCAACGGGGTAATTCGGTGATTCTACCCTATAGGGGTAATTCGGTAATTCTACCCTACAGGGGTGTTTCAATAATTTGTAAACCAAGGGTATTTCAGTAATTTCACAAATCACAGGTCTTTCGATAATTTCACAAATCAGGGGTATTTTAGTAACTTTACAAATCGAGGGTATTTTAGTAATTTTACAAACTGAGGGTATTTCAGTAATTTGTAAACCAAGGGTATTTCAGTAATTTAATAAATCAGGGGTATTTCGATAATTTTGCAAATCGGGGGTATTTTGATAATTTCAAAAATCGGGGTATTTCGATAATTTTATAAGTCGGAGTATTTCAGTAATTTTACAAATCGAGGGTATTTTGGTAATTTTGCAACTTGAGGGTATTTCAGTAATTTTTCAAATCAAGGGTATTTCAGTAATTTTACGACCTCCTAGAAGGTCTACAGTCGCCTCGAGCGGCTTAAGAAACCTAATTTGACTTAACGGTGAAAATGGCTTGAGGCCCATTACCCTGCCCAAGTGGGCCCACATACTCGTGTGGCCCATTTTGCCTAGAAACAACCACGGCTGTGCGACGACACAACCCAAATCAAGCCCATTGGGCCCACATGACCCCCTTTCGGCCTTTCGCGACCCAAAACACCTAAGTCATGTGCGTGACCTGATAAGCTTATCTATTTCACATTTAACAATGAGATTCAACCCAATGGGCCCACGGGCCCATCGGGCCCTCTCGGCCCCTCAAGGCCCAGGACGGCCCATGCCATGTGCGTGTCATGACAAGCCTCCCTATCTCCCATTTGACAATCTAACTTGCATTCGCGGGCCCTACGCCCCATTGGGCCCATCGAGGCCCATTCCATCCCAAGTGGCCCAGTACGGCCCAAGCCCATGAATTCGCTCATGGTGGCCTTCCTCATCACACGCTCACGCTCCGTGAGCTCGGTTCACCACACGCGCGATCGTACGTTCGTATGGCATCGTTCGCAGGTATTTTGGGTTTTCGGCATAATGTCGATCAACAGCCAATATAATACAATATATGCACATTCGGCTTTTCAACCGATTAGTAATCAGAACAGTGCATACGGATACACACCTTAACATGTAGAGTACTAAATAATCACAAGTGCCTTCACCTATACAAAACATAACACACAGTTAACTCAATTAGCAAAAGAATTGGGAGATCTCTATTCCAAACACTTAATCATGAGATTTGCTATCACTTGCCTTCACTAGAACGATCTACTACGATTTGCCTAGTTAAACCGAAGTTTGATGCCATCACCCTTCCGCATCCAGGCGGAAAGTCCTGAACCGCTGACACCCTACGCCGCTTAAACTTGGGGGTGGAGGCTATGTGCACAGTCTTGGCTGGCATCTTTGCCGCCACCCTATGGCTAGAATCCCCTTTGCTCATCAAGAACACGATCTTATAGAACCAGAGTCAACACAAATGCTTAAATCACAACCACAAAGTAACCGGTCACCCTAGTAGGATGCGAATGGGCCTATGGCTCATTCTCGGCCCAAATGAGCCCACACGCTCGTGTGACCCATTTAGCCCAAATCTAGCCACAGATATGAGATTCAAATAGTCCAGTCCAATATTTACTACACAATCATACAACTTATCCGATTAGGCCCACGGGCCCATTGGCCCCACATGGCCCCTTTCGGCCCATCGTGGCCCAAACAGCCTAAACCCACAAGAACACTCATGATGGCCTCAACTATCGCGTCGAAGCTCCCACACGCACGGTAGCACGCTCGTGTGGCTACCATCGCCATGTGACCGATATTTTGGCATTTGTCGCTCTACAGCTAGAGTAGTGTGAAATACACACCTGATAGGAATCTGGAGTTAATCCGCGCTCTGAACAATCCTATGCCCAAACAACAACCAAGGTATGCTTACTCTCCTCATAGATTGCCTATTTAAAGCCAGCTTCTCGCCTACTCTCAGGCTAGCTTCCCGATGTAGGATCCCTCTATCAATCTTCCAAAACCGTCTCAAATTAGCAAAATAGTCACCTTTCGCATGCAAGGGGCTTCGAACCTCAGACCATTAGGACACTCCACACGCCACTTACCACCTTTACCAGTAGACTCCTTGTATAACAAAACAAGCACAACTAAATATAAGTCAATGGGCCAAAGTCTAAGTTCATTTAAAATGAAATCAAAATGATTTGTGAGCGCCAAGACTTGAACCCATGCTCCCTTGCAACCTTAATGACGCCTTGCCACTTGACCACTCACTTCCTTGCATAATTTTTCCCACAATTTATTCTTAAAGCCTACTTACTTACTCCTAGGGTTTTATTCACCTAAAGCCAAAATTTTTCCCAAAGCCCAGGTTTGAACCCGGGACTTCATGGAATTCCCCTAGCCTTCCAAAATCACTCACCCAATAGGTCCAACTTGCATTAGTGTCGTTCTCTTGTTCTCAAAAATTTTAAACGCTCCCATGCCCAAGGCCCAATAAGCCCAATTCTACTAGGCCAAAAAATTTGGGGCGTTACATGCACATTTTTCTATGTGACAAATCTAAGATCTTGAAAGAGCTTATCATTTAGATTCCAAGTTTATAAATTATAACACCCCTAACCCGTATCCATTACCGGATTAGGTTACGAAGCATTACCAAATAAACGAAAAATTTAAACATACATTTTATACATTATCGTAAACATATTATAAAACAATCATTCACATACGTATCGTCCCTAAATCAATCCCTCGAGGCCGTAAAAATACCTTAGAAATGATTCAAGACTAAATTGAAAACATTTGGTAAGTTTAAGAAAAATTCACAAAATTTTAGAAACAGTGATCACAATGTCGTGTGCCTCACACGGCTGAGACACACGCCCATATCTCAGGCCGTGTAACCTTCGAACTAGGGACGCATGGCCGTGTCCTCACCCGTGTAACTATCTGAGTAAGGTCACACGGCCGTGTCACACGCTTGTGTGCTAGGCTGTGTGTTAGGCCATGTAACTGACTGGCTTGCATACAAAATAACCTACAGGAGACACATGGCAGTGTCGCTAGGCCGTGTGTCATACACGGCTGACTCACATGCTCGTGTCTCAAGTTGTATGGACATAAATTTGCCCAAAATCAAGCCATTCCTGACACCAAATCATCCATAAACCTATAGACCTTTTGTGGACATAATCAAGGATCAAAACCCTACCAAAATATACATGTAATGACCAATTCAAGAGTCCTAAAATCAAATAACCAATATGCCATTCAAGGCACCTCAAAGGTAAACATCAAAACTTACCTAAACATGCATATTTGGTCTCATTTCCTGTAACAACCCAATTTTGGGCCTAGTCGAAATAGTGGTTTTGGGGCCACAAATTTGATGAGGAAAAAATTAATATTCTTATATTTTTATGATCTACAGTTTTACAAAAAGATTTTGTGAAAATTTTGATTGAAAATTTTGATGTTTGGGCACTCAATTTAGTCAAAAGGACTAAATTGTAAAAAGTGCAAAACTTCAGTTCTAGAAGCTAGAGGTGTCTAATTGCTAGAAATTTTAAATTGGGGGTCCTTAAAAGGTAATTAGACCATTGGTTAATTTTTTGGGCAAAAATGGACATAAAATAGGTGAAATAGAATATTTTTTAGCTAATGGCATTTTAGTAATTTGGTGATTAAATGAATTAAAAAGCCAAATTAAAAACCAATTTTTACTCATCTTCAACCCCTTGGCCGAAATTCACATGAGGAAGACATAGCTAGGGTTTTTCAAGCTTCCAAGCTCGATTATAAGTCCGTTTTATCCCCGTTTTTAATGTTCTTTACATTTTTGAAATCCTCATAGCTCGATTTACCTATTTCTACCATTATTTTGAGCTAGGGTTTATGTTTAAAATTTTACCCATGGATGACATGTATGTGTTTTGATGTTTTATGGAAGAATATGAAAGTTTGGGGGTGTGATAAACAACTTTTACTAAGTGATTTTTGATGAAATTACGTAAAAGGACCTATCTATAAAAGTTGTAAAGTTATGTGTAAAAGAAAATGTGATTTAGTGAAAAATGTGGGCTTCTATTAGAGGAAATATGAATCGGGTAGGCTTAGGATTTGAGAAAAACAAGTGCTTTTCATTTTACGAGCCTAGGGGCAAAATTGTAAATAGGTGAAACTTTAGGGGCAAAAATGTAATTTTAGCATAATGTGATTTTTGGACTAAATTGAATAATGTGAGTATTAAATGAGTTAAATGTGTTATTGTAGATAAAAAAAAGACGAGGAATTGACCTTGATCGGTGAAAAGAAAAGGTTATGGACTAAATTGCAAATTCTTCATATTTTGCACAAAGGTAAGTTTGTATGTAAATAATGCATCGTTTTTACTTATGTTTTCATATTTTGATAAATGGTATGAATTGTGGCTGAATATTTGATGTAATTGACAAAGTATCGACAAGTGAGAAATTTCTCAGTTGAACCTTAGGAATAAAAATGGATACGAGTGACATGTTCACAAGAAACCTATGCGAAATCTAAGTGAAATAAGTGATCTGGGTGCTGGTCCGTACGTTCTACCGCTGGCTGAGTTATTCGGCATGTGTTACGGATACTCGACAGCTTGTGTAAGCAACAACGTGTAGTTTCGTCATGACCGACAGCTTGTGTGAGCAGACCAGAGATTGTGACTATGTGAAACGGGTGCTGGTCTTATATGTTCTACCAGTGGCTGGGTAATCCGGCATGTGTTGCGGATACCTGACAGCTTGTATGAGTAGCACTGAGTAGTTACGTATGACCAACAGCTTGTGTGAGTAGACTCGTGAATGTGATTAGCTCGAGAGCGAGCCTATGTGAAAAGTGTGATATGAAGTACCTTTAGCTACAAGTGTGGCCCTTATGTGCAAGTTTCCTGTATCCGTTATTATTCGATGCGTTCAACGGGAAATGACTAAGTATAAACGAATATGACTAAGTGATGAATAAGTGCAGGTATGTGTGTGTCAATTTATGAGCAATGTGCTCGATAGGTGATTGAACTTTGTTATGTTTGATATGGGGTAAGTGTTACTATGAAAGTTAACACAAAGAAATGGTGTAAGCGAAAGAATTTCATATTTTGAGATATTTGAATTTTTGTGAGACAGGGTCAGAATAATTTTGAAATCCCTTGTTCAGAATTTGGAAAATCACTAAAAATAGTATAAAAATAATTATGAGTTATAATTTATATTCTTAAATATCTTAATAACTATACCTTCAATAGAAACAAATGGGAACATCATCCAAATCCGATACAAAGAGATAATTAATTTTTAGTGAAGAAGGGTCAAAACTTTTAGACAGCAGAATAGGGGAGAATTTAAGAAATAAATTGTACTTATTGGCTAAACAAAAAATTCTGAAAAGTTTATGGCAATAAAATATGTGAGTCTAGTTTTAGGGAAAATTAACGGATCTTAATTTGGAGTTCTGTAGCTCGAGATATAAATAATTTAGTAACTGTGACTTGAGTAGAAAACTTAAGATGAACATGAGTAAATGGTGGAACTATGTGTAATTATGATTGCATTATCTTGAGTTATGAGGATTGCTAAAGGCATGTTAATAAATTTTTTATTATTTACATACATACTTACTAAGCTATATGCTTACTTCCTTCTCTTTTCCCTTGTTTTATAGTGTCACCAAGCTAGCTCGGGATTCGATTATCGTCGAAGATCCATCCACACTATCAACACTCTTTTGGTATTTTGAAATCAATATTTTGAATTATGGAATGTATAGAGGACTTGGTTATTTTGTTATGTGTCATAATTTATTTGGCCTAAAATGTTGGCATATGTTTTTTGATTGTTCATTTTGTATAAGGCCATTGATGTTGGCTATTATTGATCAAGTTATATGTTTATGATGATGCAATTTATGAGATGCATGACTAGGTTGAATGAGTGTGTGATGAAAATTGAAAATTTTAAATTTGGATGTAAATTTTATGCCTCGGTTTAGTATGACTGTATGTGTTTTGTTTCGGTAATACCTCGTACTCTGTTCTGGCATCGAACACGGGTAAGGGGTGTTACATTTTAGTGGTATCAGAGATATGGTTTAGTTAGTTCTCGGGCTAACATAGCATGTGTGAAAGTCTAGCTATACATGCCATAAATATAGTGTGATAGTGTGATGACTCCTAACAATTTAAATTGTGTTTTTATATAGTAAATGGATCCCGACCGAGCTGTAACTGATGACGTAGAGAGTAATTACCGCGCCAGTGGATAGTAGACCTGAAGCACATAGTCAGGGAGATGGGGCTAGGGAAGCCTTCTTCCATATGATAAATAATTGGTATACAGAATTTATTTGAGCGAATCCAAATGTTCAACCTCCTCCACCCCCTCCTATTCCCCAACCGATTCCCGTAGTTCCTCAAGGTACAGAAATGGTAAGACTGACTAAGCCTCTTGTTGATAAGATCCAAAAGTAAGGGGCTAAAGAATTCAGGACTAACATGGATGATGATCCCGAGAAAGCAGAGTTTTGGCTTGAGAATTCTATTCGGGTATTTGATGAACTTTCTTGTGCTCTTGAAGAATGATTAAAGTGTGCTATATCTTTATTGAGGGACTCGACATATCACTGGTGGAAGACACTGGTATCTGTGGTTCCAAAAGAAAGGGTTACATGGGATTTCTTCCAAGAGGAATTCAGAAAGAAATACATAAGCAACAGTTCATTGATAAAAAATGCAAAGAGTTTGTCGAGTTAAAATAGGGCCGAATGCCTATGGTAGAATATGAAAGAGAGTTTGTTAGACTTGGTAAATATGCCCATGAATGTGTGTCTACCAAGGCCATTATGTGTAAGAGATTTGAAAATGGGTTGAAGCTTGTAAAGCTGAAAAGCTGAACAAAGAAAAGAGAAAAGTTGTGATTGAAGCCAGAGATGCAAGAAAGAGGCCAATGAGTAAGTCATTCCAATCTCAGTCCAAGAAGTCCAAAGAGATGAATCCTCGATTGACTGTTTCAGCTGGGTATTCACACCAAGACCGTGGGAGATCATATTCAGGTTCTAAAACTCAAGCTACTTCAATGGCAAGTGTGGGTAATGTTAGATCCAATAGACCTGAATGTCAGCATTGTGGTAGACGACACCCCGACGAGTGTTATATGGTTAGCCGTGTTTGTTTTAAATGTGGTTCTTGAGAGCACTAGATTAAAGATTGCCCTGAGAAGGTTGAAGAAGGAAAATTTTAGAGTGTTAGACCGGGTAATACTGCCAGCAGAGGTAGACCACCGAGAAATGCCGGAACTGGATCTAGCAATAAAAGTATAGCGAAAGATTCAGCTATGAGGTCAGAAGTGAGAGCACCTGCTAGAGCTTATGCCATACGTGCCCGTGAGGATGCATCATCTCCCGATGTGATTACTGGTACATTCTCTCTTTATGATACTAATGTTATTGCATTGATTGATCCCGGGTCTACTCATTCCTATGTTTGTGTGAATTTAGTATCTAGTAAGAGTTTTCCTGTTGAACTTACTAAATTTGTAATTTAAGTGTCAAACCCTTTAGGCAAATACGTGTTAGTTGATAAGGTTTGCAAGAATTGTCCTTTGATGATTCAAGGTCACTTTTTTCCGACTAATCTGATGTTGTTGCCATTTGATGAGTTTGATGTTATTCTGGATACAAATTGGTTGACATTGCATGATGCCAAGGTAAATTGTAGATAGAAAACCCTTGAGTTGAAATGTGAAAATGGTGAGATTCTTTGGGTTGAAACAGATGAATCAAATAAGTTGCCTATGGTGATTTTGCACATGTCTGCTCAAAAATACATGAGAAAAGGGTGTGAAGCTTATCTTGCTTATGTGTTGAATACTGAGATGTCCAGGTTGAAGCTTGAATAAATGCCAGTAGTCTGTGAATTTCAAGATGTGTTTCCAGAAGAATTGCCTGGGTTACCTTCGATTAGTGGGATTGAATTTTCCATTGATCTATTGCCTGGGACTACCCCGATCTCGATTGCTCCGTATAGAATGGCTCCGACTGAATTGAAAGAATTAAAAGCTCAGTTGCAAGAGTTGACAGATAAGGGATTTGTGACACGGAGTTTTTCTCCTTGGGGTGCTCCCGTATTGTTTGTGAAGAAAAAGGACGGATCTATGAAACTTTGTATTGACTATCGAGAGCTCAACAAGGTGACCATAAAGAACAAGTATCCGTTGTAGAAAATTGATTATTTATTCGACTAGTTGAAAGTGGCGACAGTGTTTTCAAAGATCGGCTTGAGGTCTGGTTACATCAGTTGAGAGTTAAAGAGTCAGATGTGCCAAAAACTGCTTTTAGAATGAGGTATGGACATTATGAGTTTCTTGTGATGCCTTTCGGTTTGACTAATGCTCCTGCCATCTTTATGGACTTGATGAATCGCATTTTTCGACCATACTTGGATAAGTTTGTGGTTGTGTTCATAGATGATATTTTGATTTATTCTCGAGATGAGTCCGAGCATGCCGAGCACTTGAGAATGGTGTTGTAGATTTTGAGAGAGAAGAAATTATTTGCTAAATTCAGTAACAGTGAGTTTTGGCTTTGTGAAGTCAGATTTTTGGGACATATAGTTTCGGGTGATGGTATTCGGGTTGATCCGAGCAAAATTTTGGCAATAGTTGATTGGAAACCACCAAAGAATGTATCCGAGGTTAGAAGCTTTGTGGGCTTAGCCAGGTATTATAGACATTTGTCGAGGGATTCTCGATGATTCCTCTCTTATGACTAACTTGTTGCAAAAGAATGTTAAGTTTGAATTGACCGATAAATGTCAGCAAAGTTTCGAGAAGTTGAAAGCACGATTGACTAAAGCAACGGTTTTGGTACAACCTGAGTCGAAAAAAGAGTTTGTGATTTATAGTGATGCATCATTGAATGGTATTGGTTGTGTGTTGATGCAAGAGGGCAAAGTAGTAGCTTATGCCTCAAGATAGCTAAAATCGCATGAGAAGAACCATCCGAAGCACAATTTGGAATTGGCCGCCATTGCCTTTGCGCCATTATTTGTATGGTGAGAAATGTCGAATCTTTACCGATCACAAAAGTTTTGAAGTATCTGATGAATCAAAAGGACTTGAGTTTGCGACAACGGAGGTGGCTCGAATTATTGAAAGATTATGAGCTAGTGATTGATTATCATCCTGGGAAAGTGAATGTAGTCGTAGATGCCTTGAGTAGAAAATCCTTGTATGCTTTGAGAGCTATGAGTACGAGTTTGGCTTTATCTGAGGATGGTTTGATTTTGGCTGAATTGAGGGTTAGACTATTATTTCATCAGCAAATTTGCAAAGCTCAAAAGAAAGACAGGGAATTGTAATTTAAAAGAGTTCAGTGTGAATTGGGTAGTGATTCAGATTTTCGAATCGGACGAAATGATTGCTTGATGTTCCGTGATAGGGTATGTGTACCAAAAGATGATGAGTTGATTCAGAAAATTTTACATGAGGCACAAAGTGGTTGTTTGTCAGTTCATCTAGGTAGTACAAAATTGTATAGTGATTTGAAGAAATTGTATTGGTGGCCAGGTATGAAAAGAGACATTTTTGAGTTTGTATCAAAGTGTTTGATTTCCCAACAAGTGAAAGCTGAGCATCAAGTGCCTTTGGGTTTACTTCAGATGGTTCCCAAATGGTAATGGGACAGAATCACAATGGATTTTGTGACAGGTTTGCCTCTGACTCCGAAAAAGAAAGATGTCGTTTGGGTTGTGGTTAATAGATTGAAGAAATCGGCTCACTTTATACCTGTATGTACCAGCAACTCACTTGATAAGTTGGCTGAGTTGTATACTGATGAAATTGTGAGATTGCATGGAGTACCTGTGTCTATTATTTCGGATAGAGATCCAAGATTTACTTTGAGGTTTTGGAAAATGTTGCAAGAAGCCTTGGGTACGAAATTGAATTTTAGTACCGCGTTTCATCCATAAACTGACAGTCAATCTGAAAGAGTAATTCAAGTTCTTGAAGACATGCTCCGATGTTGTGTTTTAGAATTCAAAAGTAGTTGGGAGAAATATCTACCTTTGGTTGAATTTGCCTACAACAAAAGTTATCAGTCGAGTATACAGATGTCACCATACGAAGCATTATATGGTCACAAGTGTCGTACTCCTTTGTATTGGACCGAGCTCAATGAGAAACATATTCACGGGGTTGATTTAGTTAGAGAAACCGAGGAGAAAGTGAAAGTAATCCGTGATTGTTTGAAAGTTGCTTCAGATCAACAAAAGTCATACGCTGATTTGAAAAGAAAAGAAATTGAGTTTCAGGTGGGTGATAAAGTGTTTCTGAAAGTATCTCCATGGAAGAAGATTTTGAGATTTGGCCGAAAGGGCAAGTTGAGTCCGCATTTCATTGGGCCGTATGAGGTTATCAAAAGGATTGGACCAGTGGCAGATCGGTTAGTTTTACCGGCAGAGTTAGAAATAATTCATAATGTGTTTCATGTGACGATGTTGCGACGCTATCGTTCTGATCTTTCACATGTGATTTCTTCGACAGAGATTGAGATTCGATCGAATATGACCCATGATAAGGAACCGATTAAGATTTTGGCTCGGGAAGTAAAACAGTTGAGAAAGAAAAGTATAGCCTTAATGAAAGTGTTGTGGCAAAGACATGGAGTAGAAGAGGCTACGTGGGAGCCGGAGGAAGCCATAAGAAAACAGTACCCAAACCTCTTTTCCAGTAAGAATTTCGGGGACGAAAATCCCTAAAGGGAGGAGAGTTGTAACAACCCATTTTTGGCCTAGTCGGAATAGTATTTTCGGGGCCACAAATTCGACGAGAAAAAAATTAATATTCTTATATTTTTATGATCTACAGTTTTACGGAATGATTTTGTGAAAATTTAGTTCAAAAATTTTGATGTTTGGGCACTCACTTTAGTCAAAAGGACTAAATTGTAAAAAGTGTAAAACTTGAGTTTTAGAAGCTAGAGGTGTCTAATTGCTATGAAATTTTAAATTGCAGGTCCTTAAAAGGTAATTATACCATTGATTAATTTTTTGGACAAAAATAGACATGAAATAGGAGAAATAAAATATTTTGAAGTTAAGGGTATTTTAGTAATTTAGTGATTAAATGAATTAAAAAGCCAAATTAAAAGCCAATTTTTGCTCATGTTCAACCCCTTGGCTGAAATTCAAATGAGGAAGACATAGCTAGGGTTTTTCAAGCATCCAAGCTCGATTGTAAGTCCATTTTAGCCCCGTTTTTAATGTTCTTTACATTTTTGAAATCCTCGTAGCTCAGTTTACCTATTTCTACCATTCTTTTGAGCTAGGGTTTATGTTTAACATTTTACCCATGGATGACATGTATGTGTTTTGATGTTTTATGGAAGAATATGAAAGTTTGGGGGTGTGATAAACAACTTTTACTAAGTGATTTTTGATGAAATTGCATAAAAGGACCTATCTGTAAAAGTTGTAAAATTATGTGTAAATATAATGTGATTTAGTGAAAAATGCTGGCTGCTATAAGAGGGAATATGAATCGGCTAGGCTTAGGATTTGAGAAAAATAAGTGGTTTTCATTTTACGAGCCTAGGGGCAAAATTGTAAATATGTGAAACTTTAGGGGCAAAAATGTAATTTTTCAATAGTGTGATTTTTGGACTAAATTGAATAATGTGAGTATTAAATGAGTTAAATGTGTTGTTATAGATCAAGAAAGACGAGGAATTTACCTTGATCGGGGAAAAGAAAAGGTTGTGGACTAAACTGCAAATTCGTCATATTTTGCACCGATGTAAGTTTGTATGTACATAATGCATCGTTTTTACTTACATTTTCATATTGTGATAAATGGTATGAATTGTGGCTGAATATTTGATGTAATTGACAAAGTATCGACAAGTGAGAAATTTCTCAGTTGAACCTTAGGAATAAAAATGGATACGAGTGACATGTTCACTAGAAACCTATGTGAAATCAAAGTGAAATAAGTGATCCGAGTGCTGGTCTGTACGTTCTACAGTGGCTGCGTTATTCGGCATGTGTTACGGATACTCGACAGCTTATGTAAGCAGCACCGTGTTGTTTCGTCATGACCGACAGCTTGTGTGAGTAGACCCTTGATTGTGACTATGTGAAACGGATGCTGGTCTTATAAGTTCTACCAGTGGCTGGGTAATCCGGCATGTGTTGCGGATAACTGACAGCTTGTGTGAGCAGCAGTGAGTAGTTACGTATGACCGACAGCTTGTATGAGCAGACATGTGAATGTGATTAGCTCGAGAGCGAGCCTATGTGAAAAGTATGATATGAAGTATCTTTAGCTACAAGTGTGGCACTTATGTGCAAATTTTCGTGTATCCGTTATTATTCTGATGCGTTCAACGGGAAATGACTAAGTATAAACGGATATGACTAAGTGATGAATAAGTGCAGGTATGTGTGTGTCAATTTATGAGCAATGTGCTCGATAGGTGATCAAACTTTGGTAGGTTTGATATGGGGTAAGTATTACTATGAAAGTTAATACAGAGAAATTATGAAAGAGTAAAATTTACAAAAAAAAATAGTTTTGGGACAGCAGCAGTTATGTGTCTTTGACAAATCACCTCAAATGTTGAAATTGAATTAGAAGTTGAATAAATTAAAGCTTATTGAGTCTATTTTCGCATAAAAAGAAACGGTGTAAGCAAAAGAATTTCATATTCTGAGATATTTGAATTTTTTGTGAGACAGAGTCAGAATGATTTCGGAATCCCCTATTCCAACTTTGGAAAATCACTAAAACATTTATAAAAATAATTATGGTTTATAATTTAGATTCTTAAATTTCTTAATGAGTCTACCTTCAATATAAACAAATGGAAAAATCATCTGAATCCCGTAAGAAGAGATAATTAATTTTTAGTGAAGAAGGGTCAGAATTGTTAGACAACAGAACATGGGAGATTTTAAAGAATAAACTGTACTTATTGGCTAAACTAAAAATTCTGAAAATTTTATGGTAAGAAAATATGTGAGTCCAGTTTAAGGGAAAATTAACGAATTTTAATTTGGAGTTTTTTTTAACTCGAGATATAAATAATTTAGTGACTATGACCCGAGTAGACAGCTTAAGATGAACATGAGTAAATGGTGGAACTATGTGTAATTATGATTGCGTTATCTTGAAAACATATTATGAGGATTGTTAAAGGCATGTTAATAAATTTTTATTATTTACATACTTACTTACTAAGCTATATGCTTACTTCCTTCTCTTTTCCCTTGTTTTATAATGTCACCAAGCTAGCTCGGGATTCGGTGATCGTCGGAGACCCAACCACACTATCAACACTCTTTTGGTATTTTGAAATCAATATTTTGAATTATGGCATGTATAGAGGACTTGGTTATTTTGTTACGTGTCATAATTGATTTGGCCTAAAATGTTGGCCTATGTTATTTGATAGTTCATTTTGTATAAGGCCATTGATGTTGGCTATTATTGATCAAGTTATATGTTTATGATGATGCAATTTATGAGATGCATGACTAGGTTGAATGAGTGTGTGTTGAAAATTAAAAAGTTTTAAATTTGGATATAAATTTTATGTCTCGGTTTAGTTCGACTGTATGTGTTTTGTTTCGGTAATGCCTCATACCCTGTTCCGGCGTCGAACACGGATAAGGGGTGTTACATTTCCATCATCAATTATAATTCAACTTTAATAAAATCATGCCACAAACATGACCATTAACACATCACTACAAACATACTATTTGATCCATTCCACTCATGCATTATAAGTACCCAAAATGACACAGCCCAACAAGGTATCAAATGGTACCAACCAAGACAATTTGCATAAGTTATACACACCAAAACATCCATTAAACATTCAACTAAACACTATTACAAGTCCACCTATACATGCCATTATAACCTTGGCCAAAACATTCAAAAACTACCAATATTTATGTTGGATAGTGTGATAGATCTCCGACGAACTTCCAAATCCATCGAGCTTCCGATAATCTATAAAACATAGGAAGGAAACTACGTAAGCACATAATGCTTAGTAAGTTTGTAGAAAATGAAACACAACTTACCATTTCATCACATAATAATAAGTACAAACATAATGTAACCCAAACCACAAGCTTGGAACAAGCCTAAACATCATCATCAATACACAAGTTAGTGCATTTATACATAACTCATTTAGATTAACCACGTGATAAGTCATTTCCATATGAAAATGCATCATTTGAATCATTCATCCTTTCTATGAACATATGCATAATACCATTTGGAAACCTACCATTTCAATCCCTTTTCTTGCTCGTTGAACCAACTAGAATATCATCAGATACTCGAGAAAGCTCACACGAAGTATGCTTAAGCATATAATCGTAACCTTTCCTTTACATCGTTGCTCACACAAGCTGTGAAATGGGCCTACTGACACGAGTTGTGGGTCAGAATGTAAACTACACAATGATGCTCACATGAGCTGTAGAGTATCCACAACAAATGCAGGACCTCAACCACCAGTAAGACATTCAAGACTAGCACCCAAAACATGAAATCCCTAATGACATGTCATTTGTATCTTACAAATTCCTAAGGTTTAACCGGGACTCGATAATCGTCATGGCATTGATTTGGATATACATCATTCAATAGCATTATAAGTACATAACAACATACAATTGGATAACATGAATATAGTATTTCGTACATACGAACCTACCTCGATGACTAGGGCGTAGAAACTAAATCGAGCTAATCCGAGGCCTTAGCTTTTCCCCAATCTAAATATGTACGTGGTCTATCTTGATCTAAATAGACAAACTCAATCCATTTAATATCCTAGTGTTCAGTTTAGTCCACATTTCATATTTATGCAAAATTACTATTTTCCCCTGACATTTTAACCTTTCACAATTTAGTCCTTAAGCTCACAAATAGAAATCTAAGCATTTTAATCCTCCTTTCAAGCTAACCTCTTTCTATTGGGACATAAACCAATCCATACAAATCGTCATTTCATAAATTTAACATGAACTTTTACTATTTTTACAAACAAGTCATTAAATGCAATTTTCACCAAAAATCACTTTAGAAAACTTGTTTATTTATCAAAAAGGATCCATAATCTACCATTTAACATCAAGAATCATGTAAGAAAATTCACGAAATAACCATCAATCTTTAACAGTTTTACAAATTAATCTACAGGCTAGCTAGATTAACCTAAATCGACCTAAAAAACATAGAAATAATTAAAAACGGGGATCAACATCACTTTCAAGCAAGAATTGAGCATAGTCAAACCTTCAAAGTGCATAAATGGAGTTTTCCTTCTCTAAATTTGGTGGAGAAATGCATTCAAGAAGATGATACTATATTTTTACCATATTTTATTTTAACATAATTATTAAATTACCTTTTTAAACTTACTTATTAACCTTAAAAATAATTTAAATTGTGTCCATAATTGTCCACTAGCTTTATAAATGGTATAATTACCATTTAAATCTACCTACTTCAAAGTTTCATAGCTATTTGAATCCTTTAACTAATAGAACTCTACTTTTGCACTTTTTATGATTTAGTCCTTTTCACTTAATTAATCATGCAAACATCAAAATTTCTTAACGAAATTTTAATACGACCTTACTAACATCTCATAAACATTAAAATAATAAAATAATAATAATTTACTCATCTGATTTGTGGTCCTGAAGCCACTATTCCAATTTCACTGAAAATGGGTTGTTACATAAATGATCGAGTTGCCATGGATTTTTTCTGGAACATTGTTAAACACGATAAAGAATGAATTAAATTAAAAGTTGTGATTGTTCTAGCTTATTCATGTTATTTTTGTTAAACTTGTGAGTTGTTGTTAAACCATTTCATTGCATATAGTTTATTTCATTTGCATAATAGTTGTTAATTTAATTTTAACATCCATCGCCTTCAAATATTGTGTTTTCTTAACCAACTTATAAAACATTAATTTTACAGCTACTGATTATCAACACAGTCCTTGTAGAGACGATACTCTTTTTACTTACTTATTACTTGGTAACGACTATGTATACTTGCATATTTTGTTGCAAGCCAGGATGTTGCTTTCAGTCTATCCCGTACAAGTTTAACTACATTTTCTGTTTCTTGAATTAACTTTGGCCTGATCACCCTTTTATCACTCAACTCAGTCTAACAGACTGGCGTTCTACATCTTCAACCATACAATGCTTCATACGGAGTCATCTGAATATTTGATTGAAAAATGTTATTATACACAAATTCGACTAGCGATAAATAACAGTCTTAGCCAGATTCAAAATTTATAGCACAAGCACGTAATATAACTTCCAATATTTGGTTGACTTATTCTGATTGGCCATCGGATTAAGGATGAAATGTCATGTTGAAATTTAGCCTCATACCCAATGATTCATACAATTGCATCCAAAATCTAGATATAAAACGAGGATCTCGATCGAAGATAATAGACACAGATAGACCGTGTAATCTAACTATCTCACGAATGTAAACTTCTGCTAACTTCGAAAGTGACCAATTTGTCCTTACTGCTAAGGAATGAGCGATCAGCTATCTCCCAAATAACATTTCTTTTATTCGGTGAGATTGGTAAACAAATCACAAATTCTATCATAACTCGCTCACAAACCCACTCGGGAATCGAGATAGGCTGAAGTAATCCAGTGGGAACCTGATGTTCAACTTTTACCCATTGACAAGTTAAATATTTCGCAACATATTCAACAATCTCCCTTTTCATTCCCAGCCACCAGTATAACTCTCGTAGATCATGATATACTTTCACACCATCAGAATGCATAAAAAAAGGGCCATCATGAGCTTCATGTAGAATTAACTCCTTCAACTCTACATTATCAAGAACTCAAAGACGATTACGAAACCGAAGACAACCATTAGCATCAACGTTAAAATTCTCTTTATCACCCTGTTAGGCAAGCTTCAATTTCTTGGACAATTTCATATCGATCAACTGTGCCTCCTTGATTTGGTCGAGCAACACGGGTTTAACTTGTAATTCAACTATCAAACTGCCATCATCACCAATTCTGAGCTGAGCAAACATTGCTCACAATACAATTGCTGCCTTTCTACTCAAGGCATCATCTACAACATTTGCTTTCCTAGGATGATAATCAATCATGCAATCATCATCCTTTAATAACTTAACCCAGCAACATCGTCTCAAGTTCAATTCCCTTTGAGATAGGAGATATTTAAGACTTTTATGGCCTGTGTAGATATGACATTTCTTACCATAGAGATAGTGTCTCCATATTTTCAGAGCAAAAACCACCGCAGCAAGTTCCAAATCATGCGTCGGGTAGTTGCATTCATGCGGTTTCAGTTGTCATGAGGCATACGCAATCACCTTACCATCCTGCATCAATACACAGCCTAACCCATTCAACGAGGTGTCACTATAAACCAAAAATTCCTACCTTGATTCAGGTTGGGTTAAAATTAGAGCTTCAGTTAACATTACTTTTAATTTCTCAAAACTTTCTTGACATTGTTTTGTCCAAACAAATAGTATATTCTTCCATGAAAACTTTGTTATTGGCATCACTATCTTGGAAAACTCGTTTACAAACCTTCTATAATAGTTGGTTAGAACAAGGAAACTCCTGATCTTTAAAACATTCTTTGGTGCCTTCCATTGAAAGATAGCTTCAATCTTTTTCGAGTCAACACAAATTCCTTCAGCTAAAATTACATGCCCTAGAAAAACCACTTCAGACAATCATATATCCATTTGCTAAGCTTCTGGTATAGTTGCTTCTCTCGCAACACAATTTTGAGATGCTCATCATGGTCGGTGTCTGATTTTGAATATATTAGAATATCATCAATAACTACTACCACAAATTGATCAAGATAAGGCTAGAATATACGGTTCATGAGATCCATGAATGTCCTAGAAGCATTCGTCAATCCAAATGGCATTAGCAGAAACTCATAGTGACCATACCGTGCACTAAATGCTATTTTGGTACATCACTTTCCTTCACCTTCAACTGATAATACCCCAATCTCAAGTTAATTTTAGAAAAGACCGAGGCTCCCTTCAATTCATCAAACAAATCATTGATGCACGACAAATGATATCAATTTTTAATCGTCAACTTATTTTGTCAATAATCAATACAAAGCCACAAGGATCCATCTTTCTTCTCAACAAACAAAATTGGAGCTCCCCAAGACGAGATACTAGGGCTTATAAAGACACTATCCAACACGTCTTGCAATTGAATTTTTATCTTATTAAATTCTGTTAGTGTCGTCCTATATGGAGCTATTGATACAGGGGTTGCACTAGGAAAAACTTCAATCGCAAACTCAACTTCTCGATCAGGTGGCAGTCCTAGTAATTCCTTCGAAAACACATCAGAAAACTCGCACACCATTTGAATTTTGCTTTTCTGTCCCTCCTCCAAATACGAGTTAATGACATAGGCTAGGAAAGCTTCACAGCCTTAATTCAGGAGCTTATTAGCTTTAACTGAAGAAAGGACGCAAGTCAAACCATTCGATCTAATACCATTTACTTCCACTGTATTTCCATCCATACCCTAGATTAAAAATTTCTTCCTACGACAATCCAGGATTACACCATATTTTGCCAACCAGTCCATACCCAAAATCATACTGAAATCACCAAACAGCATGATTAATAAATCAAAAGGAAAGAATATGTTTTGGATTTCCAACGGACAGCGCTTACAAACTTGATCAACTAATATGGTTTGTCCTAAGGGTCTCGTCACTACCATTGCAATACTTGACATTTCTAACTTTATATTCCTAATTTTCACAAAACTAGCATTTATATAGGAGTGAGATGAACTTGAATCAATCAAGGTATATACAAGTATTGAACATAAAAGAAATATACCTGTTACAACCTCTGTACCATCACCCTTTTCATGAGTTCGCACAACATAGGCCCACGCTAGAGCTCTAGCCTCTCATTGCTGAGTAGTTGAGCCCGTATCTTTCCTCTAAATTCATCGTGAAATAGAACCACCACGTGGATTTCATCAACCCTTAACAAAAGGAGTGGAGCTCTGAGCGATAACTGGAGAAGCATCATCATTATTTAGACAATCCCCAGCAAAATGTTCCAAAGATCCAAAATGAAAACAAGCTTTTGTCAGCTTTTAGCATTCATTTTGATGCTATCTACAATGAACACAGGTTGGAATATCAAAATCTCTTGCAGGACCTCTACCGTTACCCACTAATACTGACGGTTGATGATCTTGAGCTCTATCAAGTCTAGAAAATCTTGAGGCCATTCTCCCAAACTCGTGAGTTTTTTTGGCTCGCTTAGATGTCCAATATGAACTAGAAATCCCTGCTCGTTTCCCAATAGCTTGATAGAATTCAAGTTTTGTACTAAGACCCAAGGCCTATTCTTCCATTTTAGTTCATTCAGCCAAGTCAACAAACTCCTTAACTCTATGAGAAACCAACTAAACTATGAGTTCATCTCGTAATCCTCGAAGGAACCTATTACAACTCTCCTCTTTTATTGTTACAATTTCCAAGGCATATTTGCTGAGCCGAAGAAAATCTCACTCATCATCCACCACAAACATCTCACCCTACTTCAACGTTAAGAACTCATGTTTTGGGTCTTCCAAATAAAATTCGCCAACGTATTTCTTTTGAAATTTAGATTGAAAAAATTCCCAATCAATCTGATTCGCTGATACATGGCGGGTAACCGTCTGCCACCACAGGTATGTCTCTTCTTTCAAGAGAGAGACAACACATGTGACACATTCCCATGAATTACACTCGAGCTATTGCGATACTCGATTTTTTGATTCCAACCAAGCTTCAACCGATGATGGTCGATCCCTTTTAAACCCATAAATTATGTGGCACCATATTTCTGCAATTCATTTATTGGTGCTCGTCAAGTTACCGATGCTGGAATAGGTGAATGAGTAGCTGTAGCTACTCGTTGAAAATTTTCTGCTATAACACGAAGCAAATTTATCACTATGACCTCTGAGTTTAGGTCAAGCATCTCTATTGTGTTGAGCACCAGCTAAGTCCATAACAGGTGTTTCTGACCCAATTCTGCTTTCATTTTCAGTGGAAGAACCATCGCAATTTACATCATGATCAACATCATTTTCAACTTCTACAGGCATCTTTAGCTATAAAAGAAGAAAAAAATTATAATAAGCATAAAAATCCCATCCCAAACTCAACTTAACTTTTGCATGTACTTCTAGACTCAATTCTTAACTAGATCTAATCCGAGAACCGACTAAGCATACAACTTTGATACCATTAAATATGATACCTTATATCTGATCCAGTTAGAGAATCTGAATATAAAATGACACATTCAATTGCTGAAGCCACCTACTTTACTATCCCACTGTATTGAAATGGTAGCGTAGTGGTAAATTTTTTTTTAAAAAATTTGGCAGCATTTCTGCTTATTTTATGTAAAACCCCCTGTAAAATTTAGATTTCACAATATATCCATATCCATATCATCTCCTAAATCAATTTCGAACATTGCAATATTCTGAAACATACTACAAACTAAGCATATCACTGTAATATCCGGGATTTAGGGCTTGTGCATTTTTGCTTAATTGTACGTGCTAGTATGCCTATGTGTATTTTAAATGTATTTTGGGAATTTTGGGAACTTTAGAGTGTAGGAGTATGCCTTAGAAAATATTGTACTTTAAGTCTTGAAGTGGAGCTAAGCATGATGAGGCCTTAAGAAAATTTGTAGGGGAATTTGGACATAAGAAAAGCCTTGGTAAAGTGGCAGGGAGGCGCCACTTAAGGCCTTGGAAAGTGACGCCACAAGCAGTGTGCAGGGCTTAGGTTCGAGCAGCACAAGTAACATTTTGGGGCTTTTATTTTTCGGTAAAGAGGAGCAGTAGTGGACGGCACAGGGACTTTAAGTGGATGAGGATTAGACTTGGTCAAATCTTTTTAAAATTCGGCTAGGAGGGAGAGATAAGTGTGGATTTATTCAAACACTTTTGAATGAAGGGGGAAGAGGAAAAATAGCAGAATAACAAGGGATTGAGAAGAGAGATGAAGAGTTGGCCGAATGGAGGGGTCTAGGTGTGGTATTTTCAGCCAAAGGGAGGGGAGTGAGGCCATTTTCTTTCTTTTCTTTTCAATTGTGCCTCTGCCGAAATTCTTTTCTTCTCTTTTGACCAAAAACCGAAAGTGAAATTGTGTATCTTCTCTTCTTCTTTTATTTTGTCAAAGTCGAAAGCTTCTTTTTCTTTTTCCATTCTTGTCGAAACTCCCTTCATTTATTTTTCTTAAAGCAAAAGCCGAATACCATTCATCTTTCTTCCATTCTCTCCTTTCACTTTGGCCGAATCTCTCAGTAATCTAAGGGGGCGTTGTCGATCTTTTGGATACAAGCCATTCAATCGGTTCTAATAGTGGGGTAAGGAATTCTTTGTCATTTGATCTTCTTTCCTATACCTTCAATTAAGTCGACACTAAGGAAACTGATCTCTTTTTTTCTTTTGGCCGAACTATGAAAGGGGTCTTTCGGGATTATTGTAGCTAACGTTTGGAGAAGTGATCTTTCGGGATTTGAATATCCACGGTAAGTGAAGTGTGATTTAGGCCGAAGGCCATTTGCTTTGGTTCATTAAGAGTTAGAATCGACACTAACATAGGCCATGTAGGGATTTCGACATCTCCAAGGACAAGGGGCATATTTCGGGATTTAGGCAAGCAAGGTAAAGGAGTATTAGTATTCGGCCAAGGCCATATTAAGTATTAATGTTGGCCGATTCTGACTGTGGTTTTTAGGGAGGAGTACAACCTGTTTCGGTAGATTTTCGGGATTCAGTAGTCGTGTTAGTACTAGGTGTGTAGCCCTACACTAATTCCCAATAGATTAATGGTATTATTGTTATACATGTGTTATTGGAAATATGAAAAATGTGGCTAAAATGGTACAGTGTATTCAGGTACGTTACCCTTAATGCTCTATTAATACTGTTATGAACATTGAATATGACACATATGTGAATTCGTTATGAATATGGAATAAGGTATATTGCATGATTTCTGCATGTTTTGTATGACGCATGGGCATAGGGGTGATAATGAAAAGGGGAAGTGATCTGGTGGTTTTTACCACATTATCTGGTGACTCATGTCACATAATCTGAATCTGGTGACTAATGTCACATATTATTATCTGGTGACTCTTTCACATTATCTAGTGGCTATGCCACGATTATAAGGGTGATGTGCAGTTGACTGCAGCGACTGCCTTCGATGGTGTGTAGCGGATGGAGGGTTGATTTAGTAATCCCCACGGTGTGATTGGTAGGTACGGGTGATGTGTAGAGGATGGTTATTTAGGTGGGTTTGGGATTGCATCATTGCTTATAATCGTTATATATGATTTGATATGCCTAAATCATTTGGGAGTTTGTGTTGGTTGTTACACACTGAGTCTGTTGACTCATCCCTCGTGGGCTAACAATTTACAGGTGACACTCAGTAATTGGACCGGGTCGGCAGGGACTTAGTGGTGGCCATGCTCAGCTCAGTATTTATTTTATTTTGGGTTTTTATATTAAGTTTTGGATTTATTTCGGGTTTTGCTATTGTTGTAATAAGGCCATTACTGTTAAACTGTTTTATGCATGCGTTTTAGCTTTATTATGATACGATTAATATTAAACCAAAGGTTAAACAACTTTTCTTTAAAATAATTTCAAATGTGTTGACACCTAAACCCCAACGATTTTCCACTTAATGCTACGCTCTAAAATTTGGCATTTCTTTTAACTTATAGTTTTGAAGTATGAAAATAACGTTTTAATAAAATATAGACTTCAAAAATGACACCATTTCCAATTTAATCACAACACAAATCGATTTTTCTTCAAAACTACCCAAATTTTCCGAATTGACAAACAAACTTTGAAATGTTCTACTCAAGGAGCATGCCAGATCTGGTCGTGGCTCGTGGGCCGGGTTTGGGGTGTTTCAATCACATTAAAAACTTTTAATTGACTAATAATATTATAATTATAGGAACCAAAAGTTAAGATTTTCATGTCACACATACATAACTATAGTAAAATGACTTTACTAAAAACCAAATACATGCCAACTAGTACTATAATTCGGCAACCAGTACCTCATCGATACGTCCCAAACTAAACAAATTGCGTCCAATGCTCATCGGCTAATCCGAAGCAATAATCATGCCCAGCACTCGTCGATATGTCCGATGGTTAATGCACCCAGTGCTCACCGACCAATAGTTGAAGTAATTCTATATCGGCACATCTGACATAAACAATTTGCGTCTGGCCCTCATAAGCTCAGCCGAAGTAGTAATTGTGAAAGCCACGGTTGGGACGTTCAAAGGAAAATGCGCCTAGCGCTCATCGACTTATAGTCAAAGAATTTTTTTTACTCGATTCTATAACTCATTAATTATTCTCAACTTTGCCCAACAATTACTACAACAACCTATAGTCTAATTTCATTCCCAGTTTCGTTCTCATTCTATTGATCTCTACAACTCTTCCGCTGAATGTCATTTAATATAAAACATGGCATGATTCATCTCATGTTCAAGCCAAATGCGCAACTTTACTAAATTATACTATTTCAATTTTTTATACAATTTAACCCTCTATCACAATAATCAATTACAAAATTGTATTTCTAGTCAGTCACTCATGTGTAACTTCCTTCATTTTGCCAACTTACCTAACAATGAAAATAAAAGGGCAAATAAATAATAAGTTGAGTTATGGTGATACCTACAGAGAATTTCGAATTATTCATCAGTGACTTTAGCTTTTTTCTTCGCTATTAAGGAAACCGGGTCGTCAGTAGCTACGAATTAACATAAACAAATAATACCATCAATAATTGACTCAATTCACAATCAATTATTATCACAAACAAACTTTACATTTCATTGAATTTAGTTCTTAAAATCAAAACAAGCATAACTCTCCATTCTAAGCTTTGATTTATAAATCGACTTCATTTCCTTCTATTTTAGACCCTCTATTATTGATTTCTAACAAAATCTCATAACAACTCTACCGAATATCCACTTTAATTTCTCAGGTGAAAAATCTAACTTCTAAGTTCAAAATGTAGTTTTTTTTCATGTATACACTAAAAATCTATCAATTTAACATAAAAAAACATAGAGAAATTATTAATGGTAACTTTATAAAACCTTAACAGTTTTACAAATTGATACACAAGTTAGCTAAATTAAGACTCCCCGATCTCAAAAACATGAAATTTATAAGAAAAGTGTTTGTAGTATCCGGGATTTGGGGCTTGTGCATTATTGCTTAAATGTATGAAGTAGCATGCCTATGTGTGTTGTGAATGTGTTTTATAAATTCTGAGAACTTTAGAGTGTAAGTGAATGCCTTAGAAATTATTTGATTTTAAGTTTTAAAGGGGAGCTAAGCCTGATAGGCCTTAAGAAAATTAGTAGGGGAAATTGGTCATAGAAATGGGCTTGTTAAAGTGGCAAGGAGGCGCCATTAGGGCCTTGGTAAGTGACGCCTCATGCAGTGGAGAAGGGCCTAGGTTCGAGTAGCAAGGGGAGCACTTTTGGAGTGTTTTTGCATCAAGCTAAGAGGGGAGTTGGACGGCATTAAAACATTAAAGAGATGAGCACTAGATGTGGTCAAATACCTTTTAAAATTCGGCTAAGGTGAAAAGATATTGATGGACTCATTTAAATTATTTTGAAAGGGTAAGGAAGAGGAAAAAAAGGGAGAAAAAGAAGGAGTTGATAAGGGAAGAGGGGTTGGCCGAATATGGGGCATAGGAGGAAGACATTTTCGGTTTGATGATGGTAGAATAGGTGTGCTGAAATTGTTTCTCTTCTCATCCTTCTCATTTGTGCCGAAAAATCCCAAAGAAATCAACTTGTGTTCCTTTTCTTTTCTTCCCTTTTCGCCACCCACTTTCATAAGCCGAATACTCAAAGTAACCCCAAAGCCGAAATCTTCTTCTTCCTATTTCTCCATTGCCGCAACCTCTTCAACCCAAAACACCCTATTGCAGAATCTCTCTGCACTTCATTCTCTTCCTCTTTTTGCAATTCTACAAAAGCTGAATCTTCTATTTTGGTGGCCATAGCCGATTATATCTTTTCTTTTGAAGCCGATTCCTTCACTAAATCAAA
This sequence comes from Gossypium australe, assembly GCA_005393395.2. NCBI lineage: Eukaryota > Viridiplantae > Streptophyta > Magnoliopsida > Malvales > Malvaceae > Gossypium > Gossypium australe. The sequence continues at coordinate 85,375,266 of CM016614.1, read as the reverse complement.
AGCCGAAACTTATTGATCAAACATCTAGCCTATAGCCAAATCTCTCAGTGGTGTCAGGCAGGAGTGCAGTCGATTTCAATATTAAGGGTAAGGATCAACTGTTGATTCTTTTCTTTCTTTTTCTTTTAGCCAAAAGTTGGAAATTAATCCCATTAGTGTTCTTTGGCCAAAACTTTGAAGAAGGTTTCGGGATTTCTTTTGTAGCCGACTTCAAGAGGAGATCTTCGAGATTTCTAAATCTAAGGTAAGCAAATATGATCATAGGACGAAGGCCATTTATTGTGTTCAAATGTTAGAATTAGATCTAACCTATGTCTATAGGGATTTCGACAGTTACCACAAAGAAGTGACAATTTCGGGATTTGAGTGGTAACCAAATCGGCAGCAAGGTAAGGATTTTGGTTGCGATAATCCTTCGGGATTTGATTATGTAGCCGAATGGCTTTTTGCTAAAAATGCTTAGTGTTGGCTGAATGTAGGAACTAGAGATCTAGAGCATTAGATCGGGATTTCCGGGATTTCAGGGAACTCGATACTAACCAGGTGTGTAGCCCTACACCAATTCTTAATAGATTTACGGTATTAATTTAATGCATGTGTTAATTTAATGCATGTGTTAACCAGGTGTGTAGCCCTACACCAATTCTACTAAAGGCTGGCTTTCATCTACCATTCTTCTATTTCGTACTGAATAAGTATGGCACTGCACCAACACGGTTATCAGCCTTGTCCTTGTGAACTCTAGTAGCTTATTTCATTGACTAGTACATGCGTAATGAACCACCCCTTCTTGGCATTTTCCAATAAAAATTATTAACTGAAAATAAAAAGACAAGGAATTGCTGGTGGAAATGTTCATTTCAGCGTACGCCAAGGTTGTGACTCAATCATACAAAATAGTATCTATGAAGCTTGTGGGATTCGTTCTCACAACTGGCTTATCACACCTCCAAGTACTCTTCCTTCTTATTCCTTTTCAAGTCGGGCTAATTCTCATACCACACTAGATCAATCACCATATATGGATATCACAGCTCTTTTGGGAGAGGCTCGTACTAAGAAGAGAGCTAATGTTGTCTCTTCAAAGAAGTCAATAGTGAAGAAAAATCAAAAGAGGCCCAATATCAGTGAGGGTACTCAAGATAATGAAGAGAGTGAACGTCTTCAACTGATACAACGTAGTCTTAGAAAGAGGCTACTAACACCAAAATTCCTTTTCCTTCAGTTCTAGCACTTCCTGCAGTTTATGCAATTCCAATGGAGTCCACCCATTCAACATAATCCGCAGTTCAGAATGTTAACCCTCCACTGGTTGAGGTCCCAGCAGAATCATTACCATCAGAACAGGTAGTGGTTCCCACTAGTTCCCAGCCTCAACAGGCCTTTTCTACAGAATAAACGATTTCTTCCCATGGTGTAACTTATTAGAATCAGGGCCATCTTATGTTTCTTAGACTTCTATCTTCCAAATTCAGAACAATATGATACCACCTCTGATGAAACAGTCTATATGCTCTTATCTTTCTTCCAATCGGAAATCATATCATTTTTCACTAATGGCGAAATATGCACAAGCCCTACCTGTGGAGTATGGTTGCGATGTGTGCTCCGCCAAAATTGATTATGTAGCCGAATGGCTTTTTGCTAAAAATGCTTAGTGTTGGCCGATTGTAGGAACTAGAGATCTAAAGCATTAGATCGGGGTTTCCGGGATTTCGGGGAACACGATAGTAACCAGGTGTGTAGCCCTACACCAATTTTTAATAGATTTACGGTATTAATTTAATGCATGTGTTAATAAGAATATGAAAGATCTGGCTAAAAGTACCATTCAAAGGTACGGCACATTTAGGTACGTTATTCTCTAAAGCTCTGTTAATAGAATTATGAACATTGAATGTGACATATATGAGAATTGGTACAAATATGAAATAAGGAATATGGCATGATTTATGCATGTTTGTATAACGCATGGGGCATATGGGTGAATATGAAAAGGGGAAGTGATCTGGTAGTTTTTACCATGATATTTGGTGACTCATGTCACATAATCTGAATGTGGTGACTTATGTCACATTTTGTTATCTGGTGACACTGTCACATTATCTGGTGGCTATGCCACAATTTATAAGGGCGATGTGCAAGTCGTCTGCAACGACTACCTTCGATGGTGTGTAGCGGATGGAGGGTCGATTTAGTAATCCCCACGGTGTGATTGGTTGGTACGGGTGATGTGTAGAGGATGGTTATCTAGGTTTGGGTTCGGGATTGCATCATTGTTTATATGTGTTTTATATATATAATTAGCATGCCTAAATCGTTGGGAGTTGTGTTGGTTGTTACACATTGAGTCTGTTGACTCACCCCGTTGTGGGATATCTTTTCAAGTGACACTCAGTGAATGGACCGGGTCGGCAGGAGCTTAGTGGTGGCCATGCACAGCACAGCATTTATTTTACTCTGAATTTCTTTTATATTTAAGTATTTTGGATTTATTTCGGGTTTTGTTTTGATGTAATAAGGCCATTACTATTAACTGTTTAAGCATGCATTTTATTTGGTTTATCAAGATACGATTATTGTCAAATCAAGAATTAATAACTTTTTGAAAATAAATTTTTATAAGATTAACACCTAAACCCAAATGATTTTCAATTTAATGATAAACTCTGAAAACTCGGTATTTCTTTCAGCTTATAAGTTTGAAACATTTTAATAAATTTTTATCAAAATCTAGACTTTTAAAATGACACCGTTTTCATTGTAATCACAACTCAATCGTTTTCTCTTCAAAATGATCAAACTTTCCAAATTGACAAACAAGTTTTTGAAATGTTTTACTCAAGGAACATGCCAGATTCGGTCGAGGCTCGTAGGCAGGGTTTGGGGTGTTTCAGTTTGGTATCAGAGCCCAGTTTTAAACTCTCGGCCTTGGGTTTAAAGCCCACAACGTTTTCAAAATTAAGCCCAAATAAGTTTTTGTGAAAATTTTTGGAATTGGGCAGGTTTTCTGGCATGGCACCTAAGTCTCCGACCTGAAGTCCACCAGGTGAGTACCCCTAACTGTTGTGTGATTTATTGTATGATTTGTATGTGGGTATAAAGGGAGTGTAGATTAGTACCCTAGGAACTATTGAACCCTAGGATTAGTTACTCCAACACAGAATTACATAAAACTTAAAGCCTAATTAAACAAACCTGTGAGTGAGTCGCCGAGCTAGGGTGTGGCAACCATTGTGCGCATGTCTAGGATTGGTTTCGGTGGGAGCTTGGTATTTAAGCAATCCTAGTGACTCACCTCCTCTCCACTCGAATCCTACCTGGTGCGTAGTGACGGTTCACCCTAACCAAGAGGACTTATTCACGGGCTAAATTCAATAATTAAAACCCGAAAGGGACTAGCCATATTGTTCTATAAAAACCCTAGTTTTAAAATCACCAAATTACCCCTTTGATTTGTAGAAAAATTATTTTTGAAAATTTTTCCAAAATATTCCCGATTTACAAAAATTACCCAAATACCCTTGTATTATAAAATTACCATATTACCCTCGACTTTTATCTTACTTTACAAAAATACCAAAAAAACCCCATTTTACAAAATACCAAGATACCTTGATTTGGAAATTTACCAAAATACCCCTGTTGGACAAATTATGAAAATACCCTGGGATAGGAACAGACAAAAATGTTTGAATGGTGAATGTGTGTGGTAGGTACTACTGAATAAATGTATTTCTCTGAATTAGGGTAGAAAACTTGAAATGAAAACTCTGAAATGATCGAAAAAACTACTACTAAACTTCTTTTCATAAAATTGTTCGCGGATAATCAGTGGAACAAGGACTAATGCATAAAATTTCTTAAATCAGATTAAATCGCGATCGTAGCCATGAGCTCTAGGGGACGTGGTCGTAATGTGCGAGGACGTGGTAGAGGCAGAATAACCGTATCGGAACCCGATAGGTCTGGTCAAGGGTCCAAAATGAAGTGCCACCACCACCCCAACCACCAGCTGTTGGTGTTGAGCAGCAGGATCAGACAGGGAATGATGCAGTATCGCAGGCAGTGCTGCAGGTTCTTAAAATGGTAGCCGGAGCAGGCAGAGGTATGGGACCTCGGAAATCTGTACCCGAGCGACTCCGAGGCAATGGAGCTAAGGTATTTCGTGGTGTATCCGGTGTGGCGCCCAATACGGCTGAGTATTGGTTGGAGGCGACGGAACGAATTATGGACGAGTTGGATCTGACTGCTGAGGAGAAACTGAAAGGAATGGTGTCGCTTCTCTGTGATGAGTCATATCAATGGTGGCTCACAGTTCGGGATGGTGCTACAGCTGAGGATCTCACTTGGGAGTATGTTAAGGCGGCGTATCAGAAGAAGTATGTTGGTAATAGTTATGTTGATCACAGAGGAAGGTATTTCTGGGGCTGGTTCAAGGGAATAAGTCCGTGGCGGAGTACGAGGCGGAATTTCTAAGGTTGAGCCGTTATGCTCGAAGAATCGTGGCTACGGAGCATGAGCGATGTGTTCGGTTTGAGGACGGACTGAGGGATGACCTGAGGTTGTTGATAGCTCCACAGCAGGAGCGGGAGTTTGTCGTGTTGGTGGAAAAGGCTAAGGTTGCCGAAGGGCGTAAGGTAGAGCACGGATCGGAATAAGCAAAAGAGAGGTTTTGGATCGTCAGGGTCATCTAGGAATGATCAAAAGAGACACAGAGTTGATGGGCCGCGAGGTCAGCAAGTTGTGGCAGGGGGATGCACCTATGAGAGTGTTGGAAGAAGACAGGGGGATGTTTTAAGTGTGGGTCCAAGGATCACATGATTAGGGATTGTCCCATGAAATCAGAGGGGAATCGACCAGCAGGTCAGGGTGTTAATCAGGCTGGAAGGGGTGGACAGCAGCCACCGCGGGGTCGTGGTACGAATGGAAGAGGTAATGGTTCTAGAAGAGGACAAGGAACACCTGGTAGAGGTGTTGGTAATACAGAGGCAAGACAGCCGGGTCTGGTGTATGCAGTTTACCGGAGGGAGGATGGAGACGCACCAGACGTCATAACCGGTACGTTCCTTATAGCTGGCATGCCTTATTTTGCTTTAATTGATGTTGGCTCGACCCATTCTTATGTTGCATGTAGAGTAGTTGAAACACTAGGCATAGCCTCTGAACTGTCTAATAGGGTGATGACTGTAGTAAGCCCGTTAGGTCAACTGTAGTGGTGAATAAGATATTTCAGAAAGTACCTCTGGAGATTCAGGGAGTGGTATTCCCTGCTGACTTAATGGAACTACCTTTCCGAGAATTCGATCTCATTCTTGGCATGGACTGGCTAGTGGAACATCGGGCTATATTGGATTGCGCAGCTAAGCGAATGGAGTTAAGGACGCCGGAGAATGAGGTGATAATTATGATAGGTGAGAGAAGAAACTACTTGTCTAATGTAGTCTCTGCATTAAAGGCTGATAAGATGGTTTGAAAAGGGTGCAAGGCATTTTTGATCTTCGTTAGTGCGTTGGATGCAAAAGAAGGGGGAGTTAGTGGAGTTAGAACAGTAAGGGAATTTGTGGATGTTTTTCCGGAGGAATTACCTGGAATACCCCCGGATAGGGAAGTGGGGTTTGGAATCGACTTGCTGCCTGGTACAACTCCTGTGTCAATTGCTCCGTATAGAATGGCACCAAAGGAGTTGGTTGAGCTCAAGGCTCAAATCCAAGAGTTGCTTGATCGTGGGTTTATCCGACCCAGTGTGTCTCCATGGGGAGCACCGGTCTTGTTCGTAAAGAAGAAGGACGGAACTATGCGTATGTGCATAGATTATCGTCGGTTGAATAAGCTGACCATCAAGAACAAGTACCCGTTGCCAAGGATAGACGACTTGTTCGATCAGCTTAAGGGGGCAGCAGTATTCTCAAAGATAGATCTACGGACTGGATATCATCAGCTTAAGGTGAAAGAAGCAAATATCCATAAGACAACTTTTTGGGCAAGATACGGGCATTATGAGTTCTTGGTAATGCCGTTCGGATTGACGAACGCCCCAGCCGCGTTCATGGATATGATGAACCGGGTTTTTCAACCTTACTTGGATCGGTTCGTCGTTGTGTTCATAGACGACATCCTGGTGTATTCCAAGTCTGAGGAAGAACATGATGAGCATCTCCAGATAGTACTGCAAGTGTTAATGGAAAAGAAGCTGTATACCAAATTCAGCAAGTGTGAATTTTGGCTAAAGGAGGTCGCATTCTTAGGACATGTGGTGTCTACGGAAGGGATAAGGGTGGATCCTCGAAAGATTGAGGCGGTGCTAGACTGGAAACCACCTAAGTCTGTGGCTGAGGTTCATAGTTTCTTGGGGTTAGCAGGCTACTATAGAAGGTTCGTAGAAGGGTTTTCGTTGTTAGCCGCACCTTTGACGAAGTTGCTGAGGAAGGAAGTACCTTTTTTATGGACAGATAAGCAATAGGAGAGCTTTGAGAAGCTTAAGACGGTTTTGACTGAAGCTCCAATTTTGATTCAGCCTGAGGCAGGGAAGGATTTTGTGGTGTATTGTGATGCTTCCCATACAGGTTTGGGATGCGTATTGATGCAAGACGGGAAGGTAGTCGCTTATGCGTCTCGACAATTGAGACCACATGAGGCTAATTACTCGACGCATGATTTGGAATTGGCGGCAGTGGTCTTTGCTCTTAAGGTATGGAGGCATTATCTATATGGAGAAAAGTCAGTGATCTACACAGACCACAAGAGCCTTAAGTATCTGTTAACACAGAAGGAGTTGAACCTGAGACAGCGAAGGTGGGTGGAGTTACTGAAGGACTATGATTGTTCGATAGAGTATCACCCGGGCAAGGCGAATGTAGTGGCGGATGCCCTAAGTCGGAAGGTTGTGTCGAATCTGAGGTCGATGTTCGCACATCTTAGCTAGTATGATGATGGAAGTTTGTTAGCGGAGTTGCAAGTCAAGCCGACATGGTTGAATGAGGTGAAAGAAGGACAGTTGGCAGACGATGATTTAAGTGTTAAGTTGCTGCAAGTGCAGAATGGGGAGTTAGAGGACTATGGTGTTAACAGCGATGGAGTATTGTGTTTCAAAGGTAAGGTCTGTGTGCCTAAGGATAAGGAGTTAAGGCGGAGAATTCTTCAGGAATCGCATAGTAGCCCTTATGTTATGCATCCTGGAGGTAGTAAGTTGTATAGAGATCTAAGGGAACAGTTTTGGTGGCCTGGTCTTAAGCGGGAAGTTACAGAATTTGTAGGGAAGTGCTTAACATGTCAGCAAGTCAAGGCTGAACACCAAGTTCCGTCAGGTCTGCTTCAGCCGATAAAGATTCTGCAGTGGAAGTGGGAGAGAATCACCATGGACTTCGTTGGTGGGCTTCCCCTTACGCCTACTAAGAAGGAATCGGTATGGGTGATAGTGGATCGATTGACAAAGTCCGCGCATTTCATACCAGTGCGGGTTGACTATTCATTGCAAAGGTTAGCAAAGTTGTATGTGGCAAAAATTGTGAGGTTGCATGGAGTTCCAGTATCGATTATCTCAGATCGGGATCCGAGGTTTACGTCTCAGTTTTGGAAAGCACTACATCAAGCGCTGGGCACCGGATTAGATTTCAGTACGGCTTTTCATCCACAGTCGAATGGCCAGTCTGAGCGAGTAATCCAAGTGTTAGAGGATATGCTGAGGGGCTGTGTAATAGATTTCAGAGGAAGTTGGGAAGAATATTTGCCTTTAGCGGAATTTGCCTATAATAACAGCTATCAAGCTAGTATTCGGATGGCACCGTATGAAGTGCTGTATGGACGGAGGTGTCACACTCCTACGTGTTGGACAGAATTGGGGGAACGTCAAGTTTTGGGTCCAGAGATTGTGGCAGAATCCGAAGAGAAGGTTAAGGTAATTCGGGCAAGGTTGAAAGAAGCATCTGATAGGCAAAAGTCGTACGCAGATCTTAAACGGAAGGAAATAGAGTTTGCTGTGGGAGATCAGGTGTTTCTGAAAGTCTCGCCTTGGAAGAAGGTGATGAGATTTGGTCACAAAGGGAAGTTAAGTCCAAGGTTTATAGGACCTTATCGGGTATTGAAGCGAGTTGGACCAGTGGCATATCAGTTAGAGTTGCCTCCAGAGTCGAAGCAGATGCATGATGTATTCCATGTTTCTATGCTACGTCATTATCGATCAGATCCATCTCATGTAGTACCAGTTGAGGAGGTGGAACTAAGGCCAGATTTGTCCTACGAGGAAGAGCCGATTCAGATCTTGGAGCGAGACGTGAAAGTGTTACGGAGGAAATCTTCCTCTAGTCAAAGTATTATGGCGTAACCATGGATCAGAAGAAGCTTCGTGGGAGCCGGAAGAAGCACTGCGACAGCAATACCCTCACTTGTTTTAGCCAGGTAATTTCGAGGTCGAAATTATTTTTAAGGGGGGTAGAACTGTAATATCTGGGATTTGGGGCTTGTGCATTATTGCTTAAATGTATGAAGTAGCATGCCTATGTGTGTTGTGAATGTGTTTTATAAATTCTGAGAACTTTAGAGTGTAAGTGAATGCCTTAGAAATTATTTGATTTTAAGTTTTAAAGGGGAGCTAAGCCTGATAGGCCTTAAGAAAATTAGTAGGGGAAATTGGTCATAGAAATGGGCTTGTTAAAGTGGCAAGGAGGCGCCACTTAGGGCCTTGGTAAGTGACGCCTCATGCAGTGGAGAAGGGCCTAGGTTCGAGTAGCAAGGGGAGCACTTTTGGAGTGTTTTTGCGTCAAGCTAATAGGGAGTTGGACGGCATTAAAACATTAAAGAGATGAGCACTAGATGTGGTCAAATACCTTTTAAAATTCGGCTAAGGTGAAAAGATATTGATGGACTCATTTAAATTATTTTGAATGGGTAAGGAAGAGGAAAAAAAGGGAGAAAAAGAATGAGTTGATAAGGGAAGAGGATTTGGCCGAATATGGGGCATAGAGGATGACATTTTCGGTTTGATGATGGTAGGATAGGTGTGCCGAAATTGTTTCTCTTCTCATCCTTCTCATTTGTGCCGAAAAATCCCAAAGAAATCAACTTGTGTTCCTTTTCTTTTCTTTTCTTTTCGCTACTCACTTTCATAAGCTGAATACTCAAAGTAACCCCAAAGCCGAAATCTTCTTCTTCCTATTTCTCCATTGCCGCAACCTCTTCAACCCAAAACACCTTATTGCCGAATCTCTCTGCACTTCATTCTCTTCCTCTTTTCGCAATTCTCCAAAAGCCGAATCTTCTATTTTGGTGGCCATAACCAATTGTATCTTTTCTTTTGAAGCCGATTCCTTCACTAAATCAAGAGCCGAAACTTATTGATCAAACATCTAGCCTATAGCCGAATCTCTCAGTGGTGTCAGGCAGGACTGCAGTCGATTTCAATATTAAGGGTAAGGACCAAATGTCAATTCTTTTCTTTCTTTTTCTTTTAGCCGAAAGTTGGAAATTAATCCCATTAGTGTTCTTTGGCCGAAACTTTGAAGGAGGTTTTGGGATTTCTTTTGTAGCCGACTTCAAGAGGAGGTCTTCGAGATTTCTAAATCTAAGGTAAGCAAATATGATCATAGGCCGAAGGTCATTTATTGTGTTCAAATGTTAGAATTAGATCTAACCTATGTCTATAGGGATTTCAACAGTTACCACAAAGAAATGACAATTTCGGGATTTGAGTGGTAACCAAATCGGCAGCAAGGTAAGGATTTTGGTTGCGATAATCCTTCGGGATTTGATTATGTAGCCGAATGGCTTTTTGCTAAAAATGCTTAGTGTTGGCCGAATGTAGGAACTAGAGATCTAGAGCATTAGATCGGGATTTTCGGGATTTCAGGGAACACGATAGTAACCAGGTGTGTAGCCCTACACCAATTCTTAATAGATTTACGGTATTAATTTAATGCATGTGTTAATAAGAATATGAAAGATCTGGCTAAAAGTACCATTCAAAGGTACGGCATATTCAGGTACGTTATTCTCTAAAGCTCTGTTAATTGAATTATGAACATTGAATGTGACATATATGAGAATTGGTACAAATATGAAATAAGGAATATGGCATGATTTATGCATGTTTGTATGAAGCATGGGGCATATGGGTGAATATGAAAAGGGGAAGTGATCTGGTAATTTTTACCACGATATCTGGTGACTCATGTCACATAATCTGAATGTGGTGACTTATGTCACATTTTGTTATCTGGTGACACTGTCACATTATCTGGTGGTTATGCCACAATTTATAAGGGTGATGTGCAAGTCATCTGCATCGACTGCCTTCGATGGTGTGTAGCGGATGGAGGGTCGATTTAGTAATCCCCACGGTGTGATTGGTTGGTACGGGTGATGTGTAGAGGATGGTTATCTAGGTTTGGGTTCGGAATTGCATCATTGTTTATATGTGTTATATATATATAATTAGCATGCCTAAATCGTTGGGAGTTGTGTTGGTTGTTACACATTGAGTCTGTTGACTCACCCCGTTGTGGGATATCTTTTCAGGTGACACTCAGTGAATGGACCGGGTCGGCAGGAGCTTAGTGGTGGCCATGCACAGCACAGCATTTATTTTACTCTGAATTTCTTTTATATTTAAGTATTTTGGATTTATTTCGGGTTTTATTTTGATGTAATAAGGCCATTACTATTAACTGTTTAAGCATGCATTTTATTTGGTTTATCAAGATACGATTATTGTCAAATCAAGAATTAATAACTTTTTGAAAATAAATTTTTATAAGATTAACACCTAAACCCAAATGATTTTCAATTTAATGGTAAACTCTGAAAACTCGGTATTTCTTTCAGCTTATAAGTTTGAAACATTTTAATAAAGTTTTATCAAAATCTAAACTTTTAAAATGACACCGTTTTCATTGTAATCACAACTCCAATCGTTTTCTCTTCAAAATGATCAAACTTTCCAAATTGACAAACAAGTTTTTGAAATGTTTTACTCAAGGAACATGCCAGATTCGGTCGAGGCTCGTGGGCCGGGTTTGGGGTGTTTCAGTATTAAATTACACTGACCAATTTGTGGACTCAAGCTTGAAAACCTTAAGCAAATGTTTTTGCTCTATTTCTTTTCTTGCTTTCGTGCACGGAAGTATGTAGAAGACAATCTTCTCTCTCCTTCCACTAAAATCATTTAAAACTTTACCCATTTTTTATTTTTATAATAAATAATAATAGTAATATAACAGCCACATTTCTTAGCCACATATTTGGCATGCTTTATTGTCATATTAGATTTTTAGGTTGTTAGCAATTTTAGTCTTTTTAACTATTTTCAAATTAAAATTTATAGTGATATAACTTTATAATTTAATCATACGACTAGATTAAGTACTCAAATCAACTAAATTACTTATCCTTGATTCAATTCATTTATAACATAATTCTTTAAATATTTTTATTAATTATTTACTGACTCGGTTCACTAAAACAATACTTAAATTTGTACTTTTCGACAGCACTGTATTGGGTTGTTACACAAACACTGGAGGGAGAGGTCGAGGCCGAAATAACCAAAATGAACTTCCCAAAACTCTCTTCACCTTAGAACCTCAAGGTTCTAGAGATACTCCACCGCGTATGGATCCTCCTTTATTTCGATACAACACTACCTAGGATAAGGTTCACAGATACTTAGGAACTCGATGTCTTGTCCACCCAAATTTTGCCTATGAATTCAGACGGCCACCAAGGCGTCACTTAAGTGACAACACCCTAGCTTTTATTCTTTGTCTAATTCTACTAAAGGCTGGCTTTCATCTACCATTCTTCTATTTCGTACTGAATAAGTATGGCACTGCACCAACACGGTTATCAGCCTTGTCCTTGTGAACTCTAGTAGCTTATTTCATTGACTACTACATGCGTAATGAACCATCCCTTCTTGGCATTTTCCAATAAAAATTATTAAATGAAAATAAAAAGACAAGGAATTGCTGGTGGAAATGTTCATTTCAGCGTACGCCAAGGTTGTGACTCAATCATACAAAATAGTATCTATGAAGCTTGTGGGATTCGTTCTCACAACTGGCTTATCACACCTCCAAGTACTCTTCCTTCTTATTCTTTTTCAAGTCGGGCTAATTCTCATACCACACTAGATCAATCACCATATATGGATATCACAGCTCTTTTGTGAGAGGCTTGTACTAAGAAGAGAGCTAATGTTGTCTCTTCGAAGAAGTCAATAGTGAAGAAAAATCAAAAGAGGCCCAATATCAGTGAGGGTACTCAAGATAATGAAGAGAGTGAACGTCTTCAACTGATACAACGTAGTCTTAGAAAGAGGCTACTAACACCAAAATTCCTTTTCCTTCAGTTCCAGCACTTCCTGCAGTTTATGCAATTCCAATGGAGTCCACCCATTCAACATACTCCGCAGTTCAGAATGTTAATCCTCCACTGGTTGAGGTCCCAGCAGAATCATTACCATCAGAACAGGTAGTGGTTCCCACTAGTTCCCAGCCTCAACAGGCTTTTTCTACAGAATAAACGATTTCTTCCCATGGTGTAACTTATTAGAATCAGGGCCATCTTATGTTTCTTAGAGTTCTATCTTCCAAATTTAGAACAATATGATACCACCTCTGATGAAACAGTCTATATGCTCTTATCTTTCTTCCAATCCAGAATCATATCATTTTTCACTAATGGCGAAATATGCACAAGCCCTACCTGTGGAGTATGGTTGCGATGTGTGCTCCGCCAAAAAATCAGTAATTACCATAAAGCCAAGGTTGTAAGCTTAGAGGAGGCAGTCAAAGATGGTAATCAGACTATAGATGAGCTACACCGAAATGATCATATTTATAAGAGTAAAATTGATGGACTTGATTCCTGCATCATGGCTTGGACGGCTAAGTTCAAAGACACGAAGACCCAGTTTATACTGTTCGAAGGAAACGTTAAATCAATATAGAAGAGCGGATACTCTCTAAAAGAGCAACTTAAGGCTCAAGAGCGACATCACAAGGCTGAAATAGATGGTTTATGCCAATCCAATGTGGAAGCCTTTAGAAAATATCAGGAAGATACGACAAGAAACTTGACTAAAGTTTCTTCTTAAGTTAAGGTCCAATTTGGTTCTTCACACTCAAATGGTCGCTAGTCCAATAAAACTAAGTCAAGTATACTTCGATTTTATTAAAGATGTCCCTATTGATTCTCTGAGCTTTAATGTATATCATCCTAAGGGAAAAAATTGGGAAGACTTTCATTAGAAGTGGTAACAAACTGTTGAGTTCTTCTTCCCCAATATGCTTGAAGCTGAGGATGAATAATAAAATTCAGAGGGGTCCCTTGATTTAAAAAGGCTATAGAGGACTTGGAACAAGTAGAAGAGGTCTCTACTGAACCTACTAATCATAATGAGAAGGAGGGAATTAAATTTTCTTTTTATACTATCTTGTACTTTTTTCTTTAATAATAATATAATATTTTTCCAGACTTCATAAATGGATCTATCATTTTGTTTCTCCTACTGTCTTACTTATCATAATATTACTTTATTAACTGCTTTTCTCACAAGCATAAATTTTGCATACCTAAGGGACTAAGCCAGGCTTGGCGTGTTACGCAAACAAGGCTGACTCACTTGATTTCAAGAGGATTGACTAAATCAATGGCTATGATACCAACTTGTAACGTCCTCAACCTGACCTAATTCGCAAGATCTGGATCTCGAGTGTTACTACCTATGATACTTAACAATAATTCAAACAGTGAACAAACACTCATTACTAAAAGCATTCTTCTTATTATTTTAAATGAAATACTTAATATCTAAGGATAAGGGAGAATATTTAAAAATAACTTATTACATCAAACTTGACAACATCACAACATAGAAGTTTATTAAGGACAGACATACAAGTCATAACACTAAACTACGCCATTTTTCCATTGTATGCATAATAACCCACTTTGCCACTAACATGGCGTACTCCTGGCATTGTCCCTCCTAGCGCATACTCTAACCACACACCTGAAACAAAAACAAATAGTGTAAGTTCTAAAGAACTTAGTGAGTTTTGTCACAAAATTACCTAGGTAGAGACTTTATAAAACTTGAAGAACATCTATGCGCCTTCAATCTTTCCAAACCATTTTCTTCTGTATCGGGCAGATATTATTACACAATCAGCTTCCAATTACATGCCAATTATCATACTCTTAATATACAAATTATCATACTAATTATAGACCTTTATAGACATCTCATACATTTCTTTATCTTATGGACACTTACAAAAAGAGCATTCCTTCAGAGCCCATATCATACAACCCATAACTTAACACGTATCCTTTTTCCAAAATAGTTGCTCATAAACATTAATCACTAGCCGATACATACACATTTGGTTAATACTTACGCGAATCTGAATACCACCAAACTATTATTTAAATCATTCATTGGTTTGATACCTTACTAGCTTGCAATGATAATGTACTACTCAGATAAGGCAAATGAATTCCATACCACTTATTCACAGAACCCCAGAATCTCAGAATAACAATACCTTAGATTCCAAATGGTTTCAGAAGAAATCATTATAAAACCCAGATATGGAAAATTCTAGATAATAATAATTCATCCACTACATATCACATACGAACTCACATTAACAATTTCTAAGGTCACAAATAGCTACAGATATGTCCATATTCAACGCTAACAGATTATCATGGTGAAAGCCTTTCTTAACATATAGACACACATTTCTATTCAAGAAAAACCCTTAACCTCAGACATATCATAACCTTATCTCAACAATACTTCATACAGAACTATAAGAATTTATCCATAACTTACCATAAAGGAAAATGAGAAATATCTTATTAGATAGGCTTGGAAAAACATACCACAAGGGCCAAACAGAATATGCAATAAAAGGCATCATAGAAAATCTCGTGTATACCGGCGGACTTCACAGAAGGTGCTATGGGTTTCTTCCTCATGGAATTATACATAATTTCATGTATCATGATATGCCATTTTGATTCATACACTATTGAAGGGTCATGAATATAAATACAGATGTATCATGCCATGGATCTTAACTACATTGTCTTACACACATTGATGTATCATAATCTGCCATTTCGATTCATCCACTATCGAAGGCTACACTATGAATATAAATGCATGCATATTATGTCATGGGTCTTAACCACATGGCCTTACACACATTCATGTATCATGATATGCCATTTTACTTCATATACTATCGAAGGCTACACCATGAATATAAATACAAACATATCATGCCATTGGTCTAAACCACATGGTCTTACACTTATTTTCATACTGTGATATGCCAATATGTTAGCAATATAACTTCCCTACCAGATGCTTCACAATGGGTCGTTTCTCATTACTCACTTACCCAGATTTGATTGCATTTCTGGCTGACTCATACTTTTCATGTCACAAGCTTTATCTACATACTTACCAATCAGCATTCTTTTCAACAAAACTTATTACATATCATCATATCACTTACCTTATCTTTACTATACTCGTACGCTTACCAATTATTATGATATCATCATCTTTTATATATATATATATATATATATATATTTCTACTTGAATAGTTTACTTAATAGAGAGTCGGGGTAGAGACTCACCTGATACTCACCTACCGTAGTTTAAAACTCCAAATTCAACCATCTTTCTCGAACTAGCAGCAACAATTACTTCCAGAATATAGGATCACCATTACAAATCATTTACACACAAGATACTATCATCTTAATCACTGATAACCCCAATGCAAAACCTTATACTTACAACTTACTATTCAAATGCCACATACACTTACACATTCAGAGCTTAACATGCAGTGTTGTAATACTTACCCTGAGATACGATAACCACTGATTAGATCCAGATTCATAGCTTCTAGCTTAATGAGGAAGAGATACCATTTGTTTTAAGAAAAATAATCAGAAAACAACATTCAAGGAAGAATGAACTTTTTCCTTAACTCTTCTCACACTCATATATAACCCATCCTATTCAGTGGAATTAACAAGTGTCACACATTGGTTTGATTATTTTCAATTAGGCTAAGGATATGTTTAGGTTCGTCTACTAATACAAGCTATCTTTTCGTAATATGATCCGAACACATAATACCACTTAGTATTAGTTAAACATTTAGACAACCAATTAGCAACATTTGTTTCCATTTTGCTTTACGTGCAAAAGCCACGTGTGAACAACTATACAAAGTATATTAATGTAATCAATGATTTTTTTTTTATTAACCAATTTGTTGGATAAAGATACAAGTCTACAAACGAATATACTAGACTTAGGGCACCATGTAACACCCCAAACCTGTATCTGTCACCGGAACAGAGTTATAGAGTATTACCGAAACTTTTAGAACAATTTCAAATAAATCATGTCAAGCACTATTCATATTCTGAGATTATTCATAACGTCCCTTAAATGGACCCTCGAGGCCCAATATAAGCATTAGAATCGAGTCAGGACTAAATCGAAAACTCTAAGAATTTTTCACAAAATTTCAAAATTTTCCAAGGTGCAGGACTCACACACCCGTGTGGTTTGAGGGGCACGCCCGTGTGACCCTCGGACATGCCCGTGTTATAGGCCATGTTTGACCCCGTGTAACTTCCTGACTTGTGCACACGGCTATGCCACACGCCCGTGTGCTAGGCCGTGTGGTTAATTAAATTCTTTCGAAATTAGGTGCAGGTTTCACACGACCAAGACACACGCCCATGTTCAAGGTCGTGTCTCCCACACGGCTGAGACACACGCCCGTGTCTCTGCCCGTGTACTCAACTCTGAGCATTCTGTTTCTCAAATTTAAGGTGCAGGGGACACACGGCCTAACTACACGCCCATGTACCTGACCGTGTGTCACACGTAGTTTAAACACACGCCTGTGTGTCTGCCCATGTGGACAAAATAAAGCCATTCCTAGCTTCATTTCTCACCTAAAATCATACCAATGAGCTGCACTAAAACCCACATCCATAAATAATCCAATTCTAGCATTCAAATTAAGCAAATTTTATTATTCAACATGGCATATCATTACATGCATACATGTTTATAATCTTACCTTGGTTTAGTCCATATGTTAGACATAATATGATCAACTACTTAACATATATGTAGCTACCAAGCATGACATTACAAGTATATCAAAGCAAACCATTACTAGCCATTCCAATGGCTAGATTACAAGCATCATTTTCAAGCCACCAATGGCCAAGTTCTCCTATATATTTACATGCCAATATGGCCAATATAACCTATTCATGCCATTATAACCATAACTGTGTTACCATATGTACCGATATAGGCCGATGGATAGTGTGAGTGATCTCCGCCAAGCTTCTAATCCAACGAGCGTCCGATTTACTCTAAAACAGGGAAATAAAACTACGTAAGCATAAAATGCTTAGTAAGTTTGTATAACATGGTGCTTAACTTACCATTCATTTTA
Source organism: Gossypium australe (assembly GCA_005393395.2). NCBI lineage: Eukaryota > Viridiplantae > Streptophyta > Magnoliopsida > Malvales > Malvaceae > Gossypium > Gossypium australe. The sequence continues at coordinate 85,357,753 of CM016614.1, read as the reverse complement.
TTTTGAGGTAACTATGTAAGGCATATTCAATCAATTTGACCTCAAGCCCTACACATATCCTCATTGCCCTTGTTAATCATATATTACATAATAACATCAAAATGTATATGGGCTCAACAACAATTAGATTTCCAGATATATATACTTTCCATATCACGTATTCATATAACATGTATAAAACATATATTTGTATTACAAGTATATTTTCATAATAATTCATCTCGAGTTCAGATTATTTCATGTCAGAATTTTACTCATATAATTTGAAATATCAATGTTACATGAGTGGTACTGATCGCTGCAAATCAGAGCTTTAAATATTTATAAAAAATGATCAAACCTGGAGGCTAACTCTGACAACGATTAAAAGCAAGCGTACCCATCGAACAGTAGTATAGCTTATCCAAGACCGGTTATCGAACCCAAAGGAACTAAAAGTGTTAATACTCACTTTCTTTTTATTATTTAGCCTTAAAATTAGAGTGAAGATTGCTTTTAAACTAAATTGACGACAACTAAACTAAGGACACAAAGACAAGAAGACGAACTAGAAAATAACTTTGAAGAAAAACTCAGTTGATTTCGACGATACCTTCGGGAAGAATCCACCTAGACTTCACTTATTATCTAACCCTAAATTATATGATTTCTTTACTTAGCTTGATCCCTGAGACTCCCTAACCTATATTAAACCCCCTCTCGAGGCGAATAACATCTAACCCTAGGTTAATTAGTGGAACTCTCGTTCGCTTATAATAACCCCCTAGGATAGCAGTAAATCGATCAATGGACTCCCATATTAGGTTTCACCCTAATCCAGCAAAATCTCGTAACCCTAGCTCTAGGCGTTCGATCAACTCCGCTTAATTATGTTAGATCTCCTCTTAGGCAGGGTCTATTCCTCCTCCACCTAAGCACATTAGATTTGGATTAAGCAACATAATTAAGAACAAACTAAGTAATTTATCATATAACTTAAAAATCAAATAACAAAATCCATCTAGGTTTCATCCCCTTCAGGTATCTGAGGGGTTTAGTTCATAACAAATAAACAAAACATCGCAAGAGAAAAGATAAAACAAAACATAAGAAAACCCTAAAACCTCCTAAAGGAATTGAAGGAGAATTCCACCGTCTTTCTCCCTAAGTATCCTTTTCCGACTGAAATTGCTCTTTCCAGCGACAGAGGCACGGCCATGGCACACGCTCGTGTGGATCGAGACCTGACCGTGTTTGGATTTCTAACTTGAGGCACGGCCATGTGTGACGGAGTTAAGGCCGTGCTCTAGGTGTTGGTCGAGGCACAGTCGTGTGTGCTTTGGGCCAGGCCGTGTCAATTTCGTGCTAAGGCCCATTTGCTCCGTTTTAGGCCCGTTTTGTGTTCTTTTCATCCTCGGGTGCTTTCCTGGGTATAAGACATGAAAAGAAAGGATTAAAAGCACCTTTTTATATAAAACAAGGAATAAATCATCCAAAAGCATATTAAATGTGGGATTAAAATATGTTACTTTTACGGTTTATCAGGTACACTCAAGGCATACAAATCTATAATCAAGGATGAACATATTCATCAAACAAATTCCATGTACAAATATCATCATGTAACACCCCAAACCTGGCCCAAACACTTCAACCAAATTTGACATGTCACTTGGAAAGATTTTATAAAACTTCGTGAATTTCTAGAAATCTCCAATTTAAATCCCATTTGAAAATTTCAAGATAGCAGTACGTTTGAAAGTTCATGTAGGGAAGAAGTTTTGGTTAGCCCAATTCTTGTGTTTAGGTGACATTTGAAAACACCTATCGTATTATTTAATTAATCTAGGAGTTTGACGTAAAATTCTCTTTAAAAGAAAGTCGTTAAGCAAGTAGTAAAGAAAACTTCCATCCGCTTTTTATAAAAACGTCTTATTAAGTAGAATGTATTTAATACGTCCAAAGTTTAAAAAAAAACCCGAATTTAACCAAATTAAAAGTGGCCTTATTACATAACCAAACCCCGAAAATTAAAAGAGAATAAAGTTCTAATAAATAAAACCAAGCATGGCCACCTCGTAGTCCCTTCCGGCCCAAATCCACTGCTCTACTTATCACCTACAGAATATTAAATCGAAGGGATGAGTCTAATGACTCAGTGTGCAATTTTCAAACACCAACACTGGGCCCAAGCCCTTTCATGTACCGTTTTGGGCCTTGGCCCCTTGCATAATCATATTGGGCGATGCCTACTCAAAATCAGATTGGGCCTTAGCCCTATAGCATAGTATGGCGGTCAGCATATGCAAAATGATGCAAAGCCGAAATCCAGCCGAATATCTATCCGCTACACACCACTCGTACTAGCCAATCACACTAATGGGGATTTCTACAATCAACCCTCACCGCTACACACCATCGATGGCAGTTGCACTGCTCATCGCCAGAGTTGTGACAGAGTCACCAGGCTGAAATGGCAAAAGCCACCAGAACAGAGTGTGGCAAAGCCACCAGATCATCAGAGTTGTGACAGAGTCACCAGGCTGGAATGGCAAAAGCCACCAGATACACTTCCCCTTACATTCATGGCATACCCCCTTATGCAACATAAAATCATGATGTATGCATGCAACAAATGTCAACATGTATCAGATGCTCAGAGTGTTCACATGATCATGTCAGTATATTATTACATATTTAGCACATATAGAGATTACTAACCTGATGTCCTAATTTTACCCTCCATGGGTAAACAATAGCTTATGCCGAAATTTCGGCATTTAACAAAGCATAAACATACTTTAAAGTAATAGTGAAAATGTGTGAATATTACACACCTGTATACGAAGAGAACTAAGCTCTCAACACTATTGACACTCTCGAAAGAGGGAACGACCGCAATCTGCCTAATCTGCTCTGAAGCCGGTCCACAACCCGATGGCCAGTCTCGTACTACTGATACAGCTTGCTTTTTGAACTTAGGGGCTAAGACTACGGGTCCAACCCCTTCCTTCCCTTGACTGGCATTTGAATCCATGACAGATCTTGATCAAAGAACCACGTTAAAGTAATGAAAAGAACGAAAGGATAGATACTCATATCAAAGAAGTCGCTTACCTAGATTAACCAAAAGCCGAACGCCAACTGATTGGCCTAAGAAATCGTTTGTGTCCCTAAAACGTCATTATGTTAAAACCAATTCACCATAAACTTTAAAAGAGTGGCCTTTCAGCAATGGAAGTTGACAAGAATCTCTTACCCCCAAAAGGCCTATAGCTACTTACCAAAACCCCCTTGAAGGCTGGTCACACGAAAAAGAGACGATGAAAACACCCCCTTCTGCATCGTCCCTTGCCCAAAGAAGTGAGTCAAAGCTTCAGTTAAATCGAACCAAGAGAAGAATAAAGATAAACGAGAAGAGAAAGAAAAAACAGCTCCTTACCGAACCAAAAGATTAACGAGTGAAGTGTCTACCGTCAGCTATAAGCAAAACCAACAGGAAGGATGCCCACCCTTGATGTAACAAGAAGATTCGGCTTAACTTTAGATTATGGGAAACAAGAAGCAAAAAGCCTAGGGTGATTTGGCTATGATCAACAAAAAAGAAGGAAAAGAAGCAGAATATGTTTCGGTTAAGAAGAAGATGCAAGTCACAAATGATGAGAGGATAAATGAGGCACAAGGTTCGATTGGAAAAAGAGAAGATGAGAGAAAAAGAATCAAAAGAGAAAGAGAATACCAAGAAGGGTTTGAAGTTTCGGTTTTGGTACTGAGAGAAGAACAAATGCTCACCAAAAGTAAAGAGAAGTAAAAGGGTTTCCCAAATTGGTTTGCTAACACTCCACTCAAATGTCCCTTGGAAAAACCGAAAGCTCCCCCTTCATCCAATCTACATTCGGCCAACAACCCCAACAAGCCACCAAACCCTTGATTGCCGCTTACATTCACTCTTCACACCACATTTGAATCAGTTTGAATAATTCAAACTCCCCCTTCTCTCTTGGCCACACATTCAAATTGTTTGACCCTTTCAACACTCCCCCTTGAAGTGTCCTAGCCGAACTCCACCACCTCCCATGCTGGCGTCAAAATAACTCCAAAAAGGCAATCCATGCGACTCGAACTTGCTCCCCCACTGCTCCCCTAAGGCGTCACTGACTAGCACCTTATGTGGCGTCTTCTTGCCACTTTTCCACCGTCTTTCTTGTGTCATCAAACCCAAACAGTAATACTTAAAACCTGCCTTAGCTAGCTATCCCCCTAAAATCCAGAATTAAAATTTTGGCCAAGGCTTCGGCTTAACCCTGAACCTTTCCGGGGCCCCCAAACATAACAAATTAATAGAAAGAGCATACCAAACACCCATAAACATACTAAATGCAAAGCCCCTAATTCCTGGATGTTACAGTTCTACCCCCTTAAAGAAATTTCGGCCTCAAAATTACCTGGTCAAAAGAGATGGGGGTGTTGCTGACGCATAGCATCCTCTGGCTCTGCACTGTGGTTCCGCCACAAAACTTTGACCAAAGGGACTGATTTCCTCCTCAATACTTTAACATCCCGATCTAAGATCTGCACTGGTTCCTCTTCAAAGGATAGGTCTGGTCTTACTTCAATTTCCTCCACTGGCACAATGTGAGACGGATTTGAATGGTAACGTCTCAACATCGAGACATGGAACACATCATGTATCTGCTTTAATTCTGAAGGCAACTCGAGCTGATACGCCACTGGTTCCATAGGTTTCAATATTCGATAAAGCCCGATAAACCTAGGACTCAGCTTACCCTTCCGTCCAAACCTCATTACCTTTTTCCACGGTGAAACTTTCAAGAAAACCTGATCACCCACTGCAAACTCTATCTCCTTTCGTTTCAGATTTACATATGATTTTTGCCTATCAGACGCTTCCTTCAACCGAGTTCGAATCAATTTAACTTTTCCCTCTGCCTCCGAAACCAATTCCGGACCTAACATCTGACGCTCACCCAATTTTGTCCAGCAGGTAGGAGTACGACACCTCCGTCTATACAACGCTTCATAGGGCGCCATCTGAATACTGGACTAGTAGCTGTTGTTGTAAGCGAATTCCACCAAGCAAAAACTCCTCCCAACTACACTTGAAGCCAATGACACAACCCCTCAACATATCTTCCAAGATCTAGATTACCCTCTCAGATTGACCGTCAGTCTGCGGATGAAAAGCTGTGCTAAAGTCCAGTCTTGTACCCAATGCCTGATGCAACACCTTTCAAAAACGTGACGTAAACCTCGGCTCTCTATCCGATATGATCGACACTGGCACCCCATGTAGCCTCACAATCTCTGCCACATATAGCTTAGCTAACTTCTGCAGAGAATAGTCGACACGAATAGGTATGAAATGGGCAGACTTCGTCAGCTGATCAACAATTACTCATACTGAATCTTTCTTAGTAGGCGTAAGAGGTAGCCCACTAACAAAGTCCATTATGATTCTTTCCCATTTCCACTGTGGAATCTTCACCGGCTGCAACAACCCCGAAGGCAACTGATGCTCTGCCTTCACCTGCTGACACGTTAAACACTTTCCCACAAACTCCGTAATTTCTCGCTTTAATACAGGCCACCAAAATAGTTCACGCAAATCCCGGTACATCTTACTCCCCCCAAGATGCATAGTATAAGGGCTACTATGCGCCTCCTGAAGAATCATCTGCCTCAACTCAACATCCTTTGGCACGTAGACCCTTTTACGGAAACACAAAACCCCATCACTGCTCAAACTATAATCCTCTACTCCACCATTGTGCACTTGCAGGAGTCAAGCACTCAAGACCTCGTCCGATAACTACTTCTCTTTAATCTGATTTACCCACGTCGGCTTCACTTGAAGTTCAGCTATCAACTTTCCATCATCATACAAGCTGAGATGGGCAAACATCGCCCTCAAATCTGATATCACTTTCCGACTTAACGCATCCGCCACCACGTTAGCTTTTCCCGGATGATACGCGATTGAGCAGTCGTAATCCTTTAACAATTCAATCAACCTCCGCTATCTTAAATTTAACTCCTTTTGAGTAAGGAGATATTTTAAACTCTTATGGTCGGTGTAGATAACAGACTTTCCCCGTACAGGTAATGTCTCCAGATCTTCAAAGCGAACACTACCGTGTCCAACTCTAGATCATGTGTGGGATAGTTTACCTCATGCGGTCTTAACTATCGAGACGCATACGTAAAAACCTTCCCATCTTGCATTAACACACACCCTAATCCCGTGTGTGGAGCATCACAATAAACTACGAACTCTTTCCCAGCCTCAGGCTGAATCGAAACCGGAGCTTCCATCAAAATCCTTTTCAGCTTCTCGAAGCTTTCCTGCTGCTTATCAGCCCAAACAAATGATACTCCTTTCCTCAACAACTTAGTTAAGGGTGTCGCAATTAAGGAGAATCCCTCAACAAATCTTCTGTAGTACCCGGCTAACCCAAGAAAACTTCGAATCTCTGCCACAGACTTAGGCGATTTCTAGTCCAACACAGCTTCAATCTTCTGGGGATCAACCCTAATCCCCTCTGCAGATACAACATGTCCCAAAAAGGTGACTTCTTTCAACCAAAATTCACACTTACTGAATTTGGCATACAGCTGCTTCTCTTTCAAAATCTGCAGAACCACCCGAAGATGCGAATCGTGCTCTTCTTCCGTCTTGAAATATACCAAGATGTCGTCTATGAATACCACTACAAACCGGTCCAGATAGGGTTGGAATACCCGGTTCATCATATCCATAAACGCAGCTGGCGCATTCGTCAACCCAAACGGCATCACTAAGAACTCATAGTGACCATAGCGAATTTGAAACGCCGTCTTATGAATATTCGCTTCCTTGACCTTAAGCTGATAATATCCCGACCTTAAATCTATCTTCGAAAAGACCGAAGCCCCCTTAAGTTGATCAAACAAATCATCAATCCTTGGCAGTGGGTACTTATTCTTAATCGTCAACTTATTCAACTGGCGGTAGTCTATGCACATACGCATCGTCCCGTCCTTTTTCTTCACGAACAATACCGGTGCCCCCCACGGAGATATACTTGGTCGGATAAAACCAGGATCCAAAAACTCTTGAATTTGTACTTTCAGCTCCACTAACTCCTTCGGCGCCATTCTATGTGGAGCAATAGACACTGGCGCTGTTCCCGGAAGAAGGTCAATACCGAATTCCACTTCGCGATCCAGAGGTAACCCCAGAAGTTCCTTTGGAAAAACATCAGTGAACTCTTTTACTGTCCTGACATCCTCCACAGTTAACTCCTTGGCTTCCAAAGCACAAACAAAAGTTAAGAAAGCCTCGCATCTTTTCCTCACCATTCTTTTCGCCTTTAAAGCAGACACTACAATGAACAAGTAGTTTCTCCCTTCGCCTATCACTAAAACTTCATTATCCTCAAGAGTCCTTAACACCATGCTCTTAGCAGTACAATCCAAGTTTCCTCGATATCTTTCTTACCAACCAATCCATACCTAAGATCAAATCGAACTCCCCAAATAGTAATTCCATCAAATCAGCCGGAAAAACCAACCATTGTACTTCTAGAGGCACACTCTTAAAGAGTTTGTTTACTACTACAGATTGTCCTAAAGGGCTAAGTACAGTCATCTCCCTAGAAGCAATTTCAGAGTTCATATTTAAAGTTCCAGACACCACATTAGCAACATAGGAATACGTTGACCCAATATCAATTAACGCAGTAAAAGGCAAACCGAAAATGAGGAACGTACCCGTTATGACATCCGGTGCATCCCCCTCATCTCGGTGCCTGGCTGCATAAACTAACTCGAGCTGTCTTGCCTCTGTATTCCCAGCACCTCTGCTTGGTGCTCCACGCCCTCGACTGAAACCATTTCCTCCTCTAGTTTGACCTCTACCCCTCTGCGGTTGCTGACCACCCCTCTTGAACTGATCAAAACTCTGTCCAACTGGCCGCACCTGATCTACTTCTGGGCAATCCTTAATCATATGATCCATAGATCCACACCTGAAACATCCACCGGTTCTCCTCCTACACTCCCCAGAATGCCTTCTCCCACACAGAGCACATGATCGAAACTGACCCATCGTCGCAGGCCTCACCACCTAAGCTGGCCCATCAAACCTAGGCCTCTTTTGGAAACCTCCCGATGACCTGATGACCCAAAGCTTCTTTTATTCTTACCCCGATCCTTATCCCTATTCTGTCTTTCAGTCCGCTTTACCTCTTCGGCTATTTTAGCTTTCTCAACCAAGACGGCAAGGTCTCTCTCTCACTGCGGAGCTATCAATATCCTCAACTCATACTGCAGCCCAACCTCGAATCGCACGCAACGCTCATAGTCAGTTGCCACTATTCCTTGAGCATAACAACTCAAGCGCAGAAATTCCGCCTCATACTCCGCTATAGATTTGCTCCCTTGTACCAGATTCAGAAATGCTTTCCTCTGAGCATCCACGTAACTCGCCCCAACATATTTCCTTGGAAATGATGTCTTAAAGTAATCCCAATCGATTCCATCCACTGAGGTACCCTCTCTTACTGTGAGCCACCATTGATATGCCTCGTCCCGAAGAAGAGACATCGCTCCTTTCAGCTTCTCCTCTATCGTGCAGTCTAGATCATCCATGATCCTTTCGACTGCCTCTAAGCAATACTCAGCCACATTTGGAGCCACTCTAGAGATACCCCTAAACGTTTCATCTCCGTTTGCTCGAAGTCGCTCAGGAATAGACTTCCGAGATGCTGTTCCAGTGCTCGCCCCAGCCACTCGCTCCAACACACGCAACATTGCTTGTGACAGGGCATCATCTCCACCAGTTCTATCTTGCGATCCCGCTTCTGCCACAGGTGATGTTGGCGCTTCTCCCTCAGGCTCATTCCTCGCTACCGAGAATTCAGCCTCAGCACCCCGGCCTCTCCCACGACCACGTGTAACACGTCCACGTCCTCTACCACTCATGCCTACTGTTTTTTCTTAATCTAATTACAAATTTTATGCATTAGCATTTCTTTCCACTGTTGATTAATGAGTAGTTTTATGAAGATAGAGTTATAAGTAGTTTTTTAGCAAATCACATGTATACCTAAAGGTTTTCATCTTTACAGTAGAGTTTCTAAATTCTAACATCCATAACGATATCCATGCAATACAACTACCTTATGCAAATCACCTAACAATCAGAAGACTTACCTTGCAGACTTGGGCCGGAGACTCGGGTGCCATACTTTCAGAAAATAGTTACATATGTATTTCTTTCTAAACTATCTTAATCCCAAAATTTGGAAAACGTTTTGAACCCAAAACTCATGGCAAGCTTTTAAAACTTGGCTCTGATACCAAACTGTAACACCCCAAACCTGGCCCAAACACTTCGATCGAATTTGACATGTCACTTGGAAAGATTTTATAAAACTTCGTGAATTACCAGAAATCTCCAATTTATATCCCATTTGAAAATATCAAGATAGCAGTACGTTTGAAAGTCCATGTAGGGAAGAAATTTTGGTTAGCCCAATTCTTGTGTTTAGGTGACATTTGAAAACACCTATTATATTATTTAATTAATCTAGGAGTTTGATGTAAAATTCTTTTTGTAAGAAAATCATTAAACAAGTAGTAAAGAAAACTTCCATCCATTTTTTATAAAAACATCTTATCAAGTAGATTGTATTTAATACGTCCAAAGTTAAAAAAACCGAATTTAACTAAATTAAAAGTGGCCTTATTACATAACCAAACCCCGAAAATTAAAAGAGAATAAAATTCCAATAAATAAAACCAAGCATGGCCACCTCGTTAATTTAAGTGTTAGGGGTCCAAATTGGGCTCAGGCCTAGGCAGAGGCCTTGGTTAAAATTATCTGCTTGGGCATTATAGGGTTTAAAAGGTAGTATCTGTGTTTAAAACATCAAAATGGGCTTGTGGCCCAGTGGTCAGTGGTGCCACTTTGGGAGCAAGGAGGTGACGCCACACAAGGGAATAAGGGGCCCAAATTTAAATTTCATGGAGCCCAATTATTTTAGTTTAAGTTAGCTAATTTTCGGCATTTGGGTTAGGTGGAGTGGATGGCAACAAGGCTCAAAAATAGGAGGATTTATATAAATAAGATAATGTAGATATTATAGTTGATAATATGGAAGATAAAAGGAGAAAAGATAGGAGCTATCTACAAGGCTAGGAGTTGGCCGAAATTCCATCACCTAGATTAGTGAAGAAATCAGTTTCTTCATGGCAAAGGGGTGCCGAATTTTCCTTTTTTATTTGATTAATTTTTAGTTATCAGGAAGGGCACTTTCGGTTTTTCATAGGTAAGTGCCGAAATTTCAATAAATAGGGAGGGTTCTCTTCTTTATTTTGTGGGATTTAGGGTTTCCACCTTTTTTTTCTCTTCTTTCTTCTAAAAGCCGAAAACTCCATTATTCTTTTCTCCTCTTTCTTCTAAAAGCCGAAAACCCCATTATTCTTTTCTCTTCTTTCTTTCTTCTAAAAGCAGAAAACTCCATTATTCTTTTCTCTTCTTTCTCCTAAAAGCCGAAAACTCAATTATTCTCTTCTTTCTTCTAAAAGCCGAAAACTCCATTATTCTCTTCTCTTCTTTCTTATAAAAGTCAAATCTCTATAGATTTTTTCGAATCATCTTCTCTTCTTGATTTTCGCAAAAAGCCTTAATCCTCTGGGAGTAGCCGAATCTTCTCTAGTAAGTAGATCTCTTAGATCTAAAAGCCGGAAACACTAGTCCCTGAATCTCATATCTCTTTTCGGGATTTCAAGGCAGATAGCGGTGGTGTTGGCTACAGATAGCATCGACTTAGAGGGTCTCGTTATAAGGGTAATCAGGTGTGTAGATCCTTATCACATAAGTTTTATTGTGTATTATACCTGTTAGGGGCTGAAAAGCCAGAAAATGAGGCTGTATGAACAGTCGTGTGTAGATCCTTATCACATAAGTTTTATTTTGTATTATACCTGTTAGGGGTTGAAAAGCCAGAAAATGAGGCTGTATGAATAGTCGTGTGTAGATCCTTATCACATAAGTTTTATTTTGTATTATACCTGTTAGGGGCTGAAAAGCCAGAAAATGAGGCTGTATGAACAGTCGTGTGTAGATCCTTATCACATAAGTTTTGTTTTGTATTATACCTGTTAGGGGCTGAAAAGCCGAAAAATGAGGCTGTATGAACAGTCGTGTGTAGATCTCTAACACACTAATAATCTGTATGAATATATGTATGTTTATGTTATGGGCTAAAAAGTCGGAAAGTGGTTGTGTAGACAGTCGAATGAAACCCAAAAAGGGTTAGGCAAGGAATGCCAGGTACGTAATCATAGAACTTCTCTATGTGTATCGATGTTTGCGAAAGACTGTAATCTCTTAGGTAGTAGATTGTTTGATTTTACATGAATGTATGCATGGGATGGGTTTGTTATGAAAAGGGGAAGAGCATGTTAGATCACATGGTGATCGGTGGTAGAAAACCCACCTAATGAAATGTTAGATCACATGGTGATCGGTGGTAGAAAACCCACCTAATGAAATGCTAGATCACATGGTGATCGGTGGTAGAAAACCCACCAAATGAAATGTTAGATCACATGGTGATCAGTGGTAGAAAACCCACCTAATGAAATGTTAGGTCACTTGGTGATCTGTGGTAGAAAAGCCACGTTAAAATTCCTGATTGATAAGGAATAGGCAGCATGAATGTCGATATGGTGTGTAGCGGTTGGTTGGTTGATTGTTGTAATCCCCAAGGTGTGATGGTTGGTACGGGTTGGTGTGTAGAGGATGGAATTCTAGCATGGGTTGGGCTTTGCATCATTTATTATCTGTCATGTGATTATGATTGTTGCCATTGTGTATGGGCCAGGGCTCATAATGTGTTTGTGGGCCCAAGCCTTTTATGTGTTTTTGGGATTTACACACTGAGTCTTGGTGACTCACCCTATTATTTTTCCCTAACTTTTCAGATGAGCAGTAGATCGTGGACATGGGAGCCGAGATGGACTCGAGGGGCCATCAAGCTTTATTTCTACAAATTATTTTTGGGTTTTCCTTTAAGTTTTCTTTTGGGAATATTTAGGTAATAAGGTCCCATAGTTTATATTCGCCTAAGTAGATTTTTTAATATTTGCAACTTATGAATTTATGTTAGGGGTTTATTTATACCAAATAATAATAACACATGGTTTCTTTTCAAATGTCACTTATTTAGTCAAATATTGCCTAATAAGTTATGATTTTCTAAAACCAACTTAGCAAAAGATTTTAACGTTCAACCCGTAGCATACCAGATTTGGTCGAAACGTATGGGCTGGGTTTGGGGTGTTACAATTTGGTATCAGAGCCCAGTTCAAAACTCAGGCTGTGAAATGGGCCTAGTAATGTTTTGTAAAGTTGATGTGAATCTAAAAACAAATTGGAAGAAGATATGGCCTTCGAGTCTACAGGCACCTGATCCACGCAGGTAAGTATTCTAAACTCTTGTTGTGATATACATGTGGGCTTAATGGGCTTGAGGGACGTAGGCTAGAATATTAGACATTGATGGACTTTAGGTTTAGTTTAAACAACTCCTTAAATTCATAAGACTTAATCAATCCAAACAAACCCGTGAACAAGTCGCTGGGTTAGGGTGTGGCAACAGGCATACGCATGTCTAGAATTGGATTTAGGGAGAGCTTGGTACTTAAGCAGTCCTAGTGACTCACCTCCTCTTCGCTGGAATCCTACCTGGTGCGTAGTGACTGTTCACCTTAGCCATGAGGATTTGTTGACAGGCCAAAATCTATAATTAAAACCCGAAAGGGACCCTATTTCACAATCAAAATACCCCTAAGTTTTGTAAAATTTCCAAAATACACTAGATTTGTGAAAATTTCCCAGAATACCCCAGAATTGTAAAACTACCAAAATTTGAGAAATTACCGAAACACTCCGGTTGGCAAAATTTCCAAAATACCTTTAGAAATATCTCTATTTCGGGAACAAAACCAAGATACCCCATTTTGAGGAAATTACCAAAATACCTTCGTTTTGTTTAAAAAAACTTGTTTTCCAAAAATACCCTTGCTTTAAAAAAAATGTACCAAAGTACCTCTAATTCGAAGAAAATCACCAAGATACTTTATTTTGGAAAATACCCTGTAGGGCAAAACTATGGAAAAACCCCTAGGTAGTGAAATGACGAAAATACTCTTTAAGTGGGGAATGTGAGTTCACGGATGTTATATGTATGTTGGTGTGTGATAATTGAATGTATGTGCTTCTTAGAACTAGGAGATGTGAACTTGAGACTGAATTGTAGATATAACTGCGAATTCGAAAGAACTACCCTTAAAACTACTATTTATAAGACTGTTCGGGGTTAATCAGTGGAAGAAAACTAATAATTCATAAAATTCTAATCAGATAAACGCGAATCGATAGAATGAGTACAAAGGGACGAGGACGCTCTAGATACGAATATTGGTGCGTACTCTACCATAGTATACTAAGTGTTTCTTTTGGCTTTAGAACTAGAGTGCGCAACGAAAGCATAGTGGTGAGACTTGGGTAGTACGATTAATAGTTAGTCGGAAATTTTGAGGACGAAATTTCTTTAAGGGGGTAGAACTGTAACATCCTGAATTTTTGGGCCTATGCGTTTAATGGATGAACATGTGTAATGAGTTAATTTAAGTGTTAGGGGTCCAAATTAGGCTCAGGCCTAAGCAGAGGCCTTGGTTAAAATTATCTGTTTGGGCATTATAAGGTTTAAAAGGTAGTATCTGTGTTTAAAACATCAAAATGGGCTTGTGGCCCAGTGGTCAGTGGCGCCACTTAGGGAGCAAGGAGGTGACGCCACACAAGGGAATAAGGGGTCCAAATTTAAGTTTCATGGAGCCCAATTCTTTTAGTTTAAGTTAGCTAATTTTCGGCATTTGGGTTAGGTGGAATGGATGGCAACAAGGATCAAAAATAGGAGGATTTATATGAATAAGATAATGTAGATATTATAGTTGATAATATGGAAGACAAAAGGAGAAAAGATAGGAGCTATCTACAAGGCTAGGAGTTGGCCGAAATTCCATCACCTAGAGGAGTGAAGAAATCAGTTTCTTCATGGCAAAGGGGTGCCGAATTTTCCCTTTTTATTTGATTAATTTTTAGTTATCAGGAAGGGCACTTTCGGTTTTTCATAGGTAAGTGCCGAAATTTCTATAAATAGGGAGGGTTCTTTTCTTTATTTTGCGGCATTTAGGGTTTCCACCTTTTTCTTTCTCTTCTTTCTTCTAAAAGCCAAAAACTCCATTATTCTTTTCTCTTCTTTCTTCTAAAAGCCGAAAACCCCATTATTCTTTTCTCTTCTTTCTTCTAAAAGCCGAAAACTCCATTATTCCTTTCTCTTCTTTGTCATAAAAGCCGAAAACTCCATTATTCTCTTCTTTCTTCTAAAAGCCGAAAACTCCATTTTTCTCTTCCTTCTTCTAAAAGCCGAAAACTCCATTATTCTCTTCTTTCTTCTAAAAGCCGAAAAATCCATTTTTCTCTTCTCTTCTTTCTTCTAAAAGCCGAATCTCTATAGATTTCTTTGAATCATCTTTTCTTCCTGATTTTCACAAAAAAGCCGGAATCCTCTAGGAGTAGCCGAATCTTCTCTAGTAAGTAGATCTCTTAGATCTAAAAGCCGGAAACACTAGTCCCTGAATCTCATATATCTTTTCAGGATTTCAAGGCAGATAGCGGTGGTGTTGGCTACGGATAGCATCAACTTAGAGGGTGTCGTTATAACGGTAATCAGGTGTGTAGATCCTTATCACATAAGTTTTATTTTGTATTATACCTGTTAGGGGCTGAAAAGCCGAAAAATAAGGCTGTATGAACAGTCGTGTGTAGATCCTTATCACATAAGTTTTATTTTGTATTATACATGTTAGGGGCTGAAAAGCCAGAAAATGAGGCTGTATGATCAGTCTGTGTAGATCCTTATCACATAAGTTTTATTTTGTATTATACCTGTTAGGGGCTGAAAAGCCAGAAAATGAGGCTGTAAGAACAGTCGTGTATAGATCCTTATCACATAAGTTTTATTTTGTATTATACCTGTTAGGGGCTGAAAAGCCGGAAAATAAGGCTGTATGAACAGTAGTGTGTAGATCCTTATCACATAAGTTTTTTTTTGTATTATACCTGTTAGGGGCTGAAAAGCCGGAAAATAAGGTTGTATCAACAGTCGTGTGTAGATCTCTAACACACTAATAATCTGTATGAATATATGTATGTTTATGTTATGGGCTAAAAAGCCGGAAAGTGGCTATGTAGACAGTCGAATGAAACCTAAAAAGGGTTAGGCAATAAATGCCAGGTATGTAATGATAGAACTTTTCTATGTGTATCGATGTATGCGAAAGACTGTAATCTCTTAGGTAGTAGATTGTTTGATTTTGCATGAATGTATGCATGGGATGGGTTTGTTATGAAAAGGGAAGAGCATGTTAGATCACATGGTGATCGGTGGTAGAAAACCCACCTAATGAAATGTTATATCACATGGTGATCGGTGGTAGAAAACCCACCTAATGAAATGCTAGATCACATGGTGATCGATGGTAGAAAACCCACCTAATGAAATGTTAGATCACATGGTGATCGGTGGTAGAAAACCCACCTAATGAAATGTTAGGTCACTTGGTGATCGGTGGTAGAAAACCCACGTTAAAATTCCTGATTGATAAGGAATAGGCAGTATGACTGTCGATATGGTGTGTAGCGGTTGGTTGGTTGATTGTTGAAATCCCCAAGGTGTGATGGTTGGTACGGGTTGGTGTGTAGAGGATGGAATTCTAGGATGGGTTGGGCTTTGCATCATTTATTATTTGTCATATGACTATGATTGTTGCCATTGTGTATGGGCCAGGGCTCATAATGTGTTTGTGGGCCCATGCCTTTTATGTGTTTTTGGGATTTACACACTGAGTCTTGGTGACTCACCCTATTATTTTTCCCTAACTTTTCAGATGAGCAGTAGATCGTGGACATGGGAGCCGAGACGGACTCGAGGGGCCATCAAGCTTTATTTCTACAAATTATTTTTGGGTTTTCATTTAAGTTTTATTTTGGGAATATTTAGGTAATAAGGCCCCATAATTTATATTCGCCTAAGTAGTTTTTTTAATATTTGCAACTTATGAATTTATGTTAGGGGTTTATTTATACCAAATAATAATAATACAAGGTTTCTTTTCAAATGTCACTTATTTATTCAAATATTGCCTAATAACTTATGATTTTCTAAAACCAACTTCGCAAAAGATTCTAATGTCCAACCCGTAGCATACCAGATCTGGTCGAAATGTATTGGCCGGGTTTAGGGTGTTACAATGTTAAATTGAAGGGATGAGTCTAATGACTCAGTGTGCAATTTTCAAACACCAACACTGGGCCCAAGCCCTTTCATGTACCGTTTTGGGCCTTGGCCCCTTGCATAATCATATTGGGCGATTCCCACTCAAAATCAGATTGGGCCTTAGCCCTGTATCATAGTATGGCGGTCAGCATATGCAAAATGATGCAAAGCCCAAACCCAGCCTAATATCCATCCGCTACACACCATCGATGGCAGTCGCGCTGCTCGTCGCCAGAGTTGTGACAGAGTCACCAGGCTGAAATGGCAAAAGCCACTAGAACAGAGTGTGGCAGAGCCACCAGATCGTCAGAGTTGTGACAAAGTCTCCAGGCTGAAATGGCAAAAGCCACCAGTTACACTTCCCCTTACATTCATGGCATACCCCCTTATGTAACATAAAATCATGATATATGCATGCAACAGATGTCAACATGTATCAGATGCTCAGAGTGTTCACATGATCATGTCAGTATATTATTACATATTTAGCACAGATAGAGATTACTAACCTGATGTCCTGCTTTTACCCTCAATGGGTAAACAATAGCTTATGCCGAAGTTTCGGCATTTAACAAAGCATAAACATACTTTAAAGTAACAGTGAAAAGGTGTGAATATTACACACCTGTATACGAATAGAACTAAGCTCTCAACACTATTGACACTCTCGGAAGAGGGAACGACCGCAATCTGCCTAATCTGCTCTGAAGCCAATCCACAACCCGGTGGCCAGTCTCGTACTGCTGATACAGCTCGCTTTTTGAACTTAGGGGCTGAGACTATGGGTCCAACCCCTTCCTTCCCTTGACTGGCATTCGAATCCATGACAGATCTTGATCAGAGAACCACATTAAAGTAATGAAAAGAATGAAACGATAGATACTCATATCAAAGAAGTCGCTTACCTAGATTAACCAAAAGCCGAACGCCAACTGATTAGCCTAAGAAATCATTTGAGTCCCTAAAACGTCACTATGTTAGAACCGATTCACCGTAAACCTTAAAAAAGTGGCCTTTCAGCCAAAGAAGTTGACAAGAATCTCTTACCCCCAAACGGCCCATAGCTACTTACCAAAATCCCCCTTGAAGGCTGGTCACACGGAAAAGAGATGATGAAAACACCCCCTTCTACAATCGGCCCTTGCCCAAAGAAGTGAGTCAAAGCTTCAGTTAAATCGAACCAAGAGAAGAAGAAAGATAAACGAGAAGAGAAAGAAGAAATAGCTCCTTACCGAACCAAAAGATTAACGAGTGAAGAGTCTACCGTTAGCTATGAGCAAAACCGATAGGAAGGATGCCCGCCCTTGATGTAACAAAAAGATTCGGCTTAACTTTATGTTATGGGAAACAAGAAGCAAAAAGCCTAGGGTGATTCGGCTATGATGAACAAAACAAGAAGGAAAAGAAGCAGAATATGTTTCGGTTAAGAAGAAGATGCAAGTCACAAATGATGCAAGTCACAAATGATGAGAGGATAAATGAGGCACAAGGTTCGATAGGAAAAAGAGAAGATAAGAGAAAAAGAATCAAAAGAGAAAGAGAATGCCAAGAGGGTTTGAAGTTTCGATTTTGGTACTGAAAGAAGAACAAATGCTCACCAAAACTAAAGAGAAGCAAAAGGGTTTCCCAAATTGTTTTGCTAACACTCCACTCAAATGTCCCTTAGAAAAATCGGCACACTTACCTCACTTAGCCCCAAAACCGAAAGTTCCCCCCTTCATCCAATCTACATTCGACCAACAACCCCAAAAAGCCAACAAACCCTTGATTGCCGCCTACATTCACTCTTCACCCCACATTTGAATCAGTTTGACTAATTCAAACTCCCCCTTCTCTCCTGGCCACACATTCAAATTGTTTGACCCTTTAAACACTCCCCCTTGAAGTGTCCTAGCCGAACTCCACCACCTCCCATCCTGGCGTCAAAATAACTCCAAAAAGGCAATCCATGCAACTCGAACTTGCTCCCCCACTGCTCCCCTAAGGCGTCACTTACCAGCACCTTATGTGGCGTCTTTTTGCCACTTTGCCACTGTCCTTCTTGTGTCATCAAACCCAAACAATAATACTTAAAACCTGCCTCAGCTAGCTATCCCCCTAAAATGCCCAGAATTAAAATTTTGGCCAAGGCTTCGGCTTAATTCCGAGCCTTCCCGGTGCCCCCAAAGATAACAAATTAATAGACAGAGCATACCAAACACCCAGAAACATACTAAATGCAAAGCCCCTAATTCCTGGATGTTACACATCATCTCATATTTCCATGTATCAATTATCACATACCATCATTTTCATGTATTTCAAGCAAATACGTGTAATAACTCATTTTACTATTCATATCATCTCATGTATGGATTGTTACTTGTTGAATTTATTCGAAATATCGATGGATACACAGGTAGTACAGTCGAGGTGTACAAATCAGGATCCGTCAATTCATGTCCATTGGTACCCATAAGGTACTATTTCAGAGAGTACACTCTTGAGCCACATTTATGTATACAACAGGATTATCAGCCCAGGCTAAATCCTGTGTATAATATATATACTCGATAGAGCTTAGTCAGGATTACTAGTCTAGGCTAAATCCTTTTTATGACATATGCTCTAAAGAGCTTGATCTAGATTACCCGTCCGGCTAAATCCAATCCATAACATATGATCGAGAGGACTTATATCAGGATTACCCATCCGGGCTAAATCCAATCTGTAATGAGGTCAATAGGATTACTCGTCCGAGTTAAATCCCGTCAGCAACAAATGTAGGACCTCATTCAATAAGGGAAATCACATATCCATCGATTTTCATTTATTGAAACAGGATTTAACATTTTCAAGCATTTTTCGACATGTAATTATTTCATGTATCTATAAAATTCATATAATTCAAATGATCACATTTCACATTCATTCCAAGCATAAAAGTAACATTTTTATCGTTTATCCTTTATCGTGCATTATCGTTAGTCGGGCTTTGTCAGGTATATTTTCAATGTCATCTATATATATATATATGATATTTATACAATTCACAAACACATTTAATTCAATCATATAAAAATACACAATTTAGTTACACAAACTTACCTCGACAAATGTTCGTGTATGTAAAATCTATTAATCCGACATTTTCCTCTTTTCCTCGTTCTAGCTTCGAGTTCGGTCTATCCGGATCTATATGAGTAAATTTAACATCAATTTATCACATATCATATTCATGTGGTTTCAATTTACACCCTAGAAAAAATTACCATTTTGCCCCTACTTTTCCATAAATTCCAATTTCGTCCCTAGGCTCAAAATACGAAATTTGTGCAATTTACTCCCTATTCCAAGCCTATCCAAAATTCCATCTTAAAATTTATAGCACATGTATTCATAAAAATACATAATTTTTCATCAAATTTCACAACTTTACATTTTAGTCCCTAAATCATGTTTTCATCAAAAATCACTTTGTAAAAGTTGTTTATCTATCAACAACCTTTCATTACCATAAATTTCTAATTTTCAGCATATTCATCCATGGCCCAAATTTTCTACTTTGAGAGCTTTTCAAATTAATCCCCCAAATAGATAGATTAAGCTATCCCGATTTCAAAAATATCAAAATTACTAAAAACGGGACAAGGAAACTTACCCAATTTGGCCATGAAAGTTTCTTCTCTCTCTCCTAGGGTTTCCATGTATTTTTTTGGGGAAGAAGATGGGAAAATAAGATGATATGTCTTTTATCATCTTTTAATTAATTAAATATTTGTACTTTCCAATTTAGTCCTTGCCCTTTTTCAAAATTTACATGGATGAGCCACCAAAATATCTACATACTTTTCTTTAATGGTCTAATTACCTTATAAGGATCTTAAGTTTTGAATTCCATTGCTATTTAATCCTTATAGCTACTAGAATTCAACTTTTACTTTTTATGCGATTTGGTCCTCGTAATTAAGCACATAATCGATAAAATTTTCTTTTCAAAACTTTCACATGACATTTCTAACATAATACGGTCCATATAATAAAATAAAAAAATTATTTTTGGCTCGAATTTGTGGTCCCGAAACCACTGTTCCGATTTCACTGAAATTGGGCTGTTACAAACCAGATCTAACAGTCTCCCACTTTCCCTAATGAAGTAGATGAGTCATATTCTACATTCCAAAGCTCTCCAAGTGTTTCTCAAAATTTCTAATTAGTAGAGTCTTGCTAAACGGGTCTGCAAGGTTTTCCTTAAATACGACCTTGTCTACATCCATGATGTCGTCTGCAACTCCCTCCCTTATGATATGATATTTGATCGATTTGTTTTGTCCTCTTGTGGCTTCTCGTCTCGTTGGTATTAGCTATTGTTGCATTGTTGTCACAATACAGTGTGATAGCTTTTTCCATACCAGAAACGACTTCAAGATTCGTGAGAAAATTTTGAAGCCGTATTGCTTATTTGACAGCATTAAAAGGAGCCATATATGCTGCCTCCATAGTGAAATCAACAATACAAGTTTGTATTACACTTCTGCACATAATGGATCTATTACCTAGGATAAAAACAAAGCTCAATGTCGATTTCATTGAATCCCGACACGTTTGGAAGTCAAAATTAGTATATCCAATAGAAGTAAGGTCTCATTCATCCCTCGTTCTCTGTAAATACTTGAGTATATGCTTAATTGTTTGCTAATGCCTTGGTCTTAGATTCACCTGATATCGACTTACCAACCCTATAACACCCCTTACCCGTGTCCGACGCCAGGATAGGATACGAGGCACTACCGGACTTAAACATAAACATTTATACAAAATCGGGCTATAAAATTTCATTCAATTTAAAATCATTCATTCACATGCAAATCGTCCCTTATATGGGCCCACGAGGCCCAAAACAATCATTGGGAACTGTTCGGGACTAAACCGAGAACTTAGGAAACTTTAAGAAAACTTATAAAATTTTTCATCAAAACAAGAGTCACACACCCGTGTGGGTAGTTCGTGTGGTCACACACGCCCATGTCCTCAGCCCGTGTAACTCTCTATTTATGATGTCATCAACAAAATAGGGTCACACGGCCAAGTCACACGGCCATGTTCTTAGGCCATGAGGTGAATTTAATTCTGAAAAATAAATGCAGACTTCACACGCCCTGGGCACACGCCCATGTCCCGGGGCCGTATCCTCCACACGGCTGAGACACACGACCGTGTCTCTACTCGTGTGGCCAAGAAAATGGCTATTTACCAAACCATTTGGCACCTTCATTTGCACATACTTAAACACAACATAAATGTCATCTTTCATGGCATAATTGAGCACTTAAACATCATCAAACAAGTTATGATCATAGCGAATTCATATAATCTTATTCATGCATAAGGCACCATACTTTGCCTAGCTTAAACTTATCAAAGTTTCATGCCAAGATTATCATCAACACATCCTAAATCCATCCATGCCAAACACACATAACCACGTCACATGAAACCTTTTGTATAAGCACACACATATAAATAGGCATTACAACTTATTAACCAATATGAGCCACATCTCACGGCCATATACAAAATGAGTCATATTACCATTATGAACCAACACATTTGGCCAAATTAAATGACACATACACAATTGACTAAGTCCCTATACATGCCATAAACTTAAGAGGTTTGTATTCACTTTTACCCCACGATGATAGCTTGATAGTGTGATAACATCTCCAGCAATCTCCAACTCGAGCTAACATAAAACCCTATAAGATATGAGAAAGAAAGGGGATTAAGCTATAATGCTTAGTAAGTTTGTATGAAAATAATAAGCAACTTATTAACATGCTTTTCACCAATTCTCGCTCTCTAGGTAATACAATCATAATTGCATAAAATTTCACAATTCATTTATGTTCATCTTGAGCTGTCTACTCGAGTTACAGTAACTAAATTATTTTATCCGGAGCTACAGAAATCCAAATTAAGATCCGCTAATTTTCCTTGACACTAGACTCACATTTCTTATCATAAAATTTCCAGAATTTTTGGTTCAGCCAATCAGTACAGTTTATTCTTTAAAGTCTCCCCTGTTTCGCTGTCCGACACTTCTGATGCCTCTTCACTAAAAAATTATTTTCTCATGGTACAGAACTCGAATGATGTTCCCGTTTGTTTCTCCTGAAAATAGACTCGTTAAGAAATTTAAGCATATAAATTTTATCCATTTATTATTTTTTAGAATTTTTAGTGAATTTCCCAAGTTAGAACATGGGATTCCGACATCATTCTGACCCTATCTCACTAAAATCCAAATATCTCATCATATGAAATTCTTTTGCTTATTCTGTTTCTTTTATGCAAAAATAGACTCAATAAGCTTGAATTTTCAAAGTGATACAACTGCTGCTGTTCAAATTGTTTTCTTGCTAATTTTACTCTATCATGTTTTCTTTGTATTAATTCTCATTTATAAACATATAACACTAAAGTATATCCATAGTTAGCCATGCATGTAAACCCCAAACCCGGCCCATGCGTTACAACCGGATCTGACATCTCACATGAGAAAAACGTATAATGTCCTTGTGATTCATACTAAAATAGGTGTTATCTGGTTATGGTTAAGAAAACAAGTTTGGATGTCAATATTTCATAAAATACAACTATTTTTAAGAGGTTGATTGATGAATTAAAAATCGAGGTAGTGAACGTTAAAACCGTGACTTTTGAAAATGTCGTTGGTAATTTGAAAGAGAATTCTAGTTAAAATATTTGTACATATTTATAAAAAACTTTTGTTAATCAATTTTGAAAACCGTTATTTTTTATTTTAGAAAATTCTCGTTTAAAATAAATCAAGCAAGATAATAAGTACGTCATACATAAAGCAAAATAAAATATTCCAGAGGCCTTATTACAACTTAAAAACCCAAAATAGTAAAAGTAATAAAGTAAACAGAAATAGAAATTTAAAGTTCAAAAACACCATTTCTGAACTATGGCCTCCACCAAGTCATCCATGGCCCAAGTCCACATCACTGAGCTTTACCTGCAAGGGTTAAGGAAAAGGGTTGAGTTACTAGAACTCAGTGTATAATCCCCTTACCGTCATCCACTGGGCCTGAATCCATTTAGAAATAACTTGGGCTTAAGCCCATTTACATGATCAATAATACAATGAAGTAATGTGTGCAACCCAACCCATCCATCCATCACACCCCCGACCAGCCAATCACACCTGTGGGGATCAAGTCAACCCACCCCGCCGCTCATACCAAAATTTGCAGTCAAGCTGCTTGTCATATATTTTTATTGTGGCCAAGCCACCGAAATCATAAGTAACATTATAATGAATATTTGGTGGCAATGCCACCAGGCTACACTGCTCTTCATACATTTATCCCAACCCATACGATATGTAATATGCAACATGCATAATAAAACATAATATCCACATATATGTACAACAATCATTAATCCAATAATTTATTATGATGAATCGGCCCATTATAACACTTTGTATTTCGGCCCACTAAGGCATTCTAGCAAATTCAGCCCATAGGGGCATTTTGGTAAATCGGCCCATAGGGGCATTTTGGCAAATCGGCCCATAGGGGCATTTTCATAAATCGACCCATAGGGGCATTTTTGTAATTCTAACAATTTTAATATCGATTTTGACAAATCTTTAAAAATAATGTAATTTAAGCAAATTTCTCGTTTTATGCCATATTACAATTTTTAGCCTTATAGTAATAATGATCTATTATCCAACATGTAATCGTATCATGAATCTACGGAATTTCAGTGTGAGATTACACACCTGATTATGGTTAGGACTAAGCCTTCTTGATCGTCGGCACCTAAATCACCATTTCACTCAATTAATCCAACAAACGAGATTTTATTAATCTAAATCTAAATTAGACGATCTAATGAAACGCTTACTCTTAGTATCGTGAACGACCACGATTTGCCTATTCTCACCGGATGATGGTCCACAACCCGGTGGGAAATCTCGAATCACCGATACCGCTCTACGCTTGAACTTAGGAGTAGGAATCGCAAATCAACTCCTTTTGTGTTCTCCAATCGCTTTTCCTTTCGAATCAGTACCATTTGCCTCCATTGGAAAGGTCTTAATCAAAATGATATTACGATGATATAAATCGATTGTCTAAAGAAAAGGTTCGGCATACCACTATTTCCGTAGGATCCGCAAGTGTATAAAAACGAGCGATTTAGTCCTTATAACAACCGATTAGTCACAACCATCATTCCGTTTAGCAAACTAATCAAACAATGAGTGAGATCGAAATAATCTATAAAGAAACTTCTTACCTTACGATGATAAATCCAATTTCCACCGATTGGGCTTACGACTACGGATGAATCGACAAAATAAAAGATCCGGCCAACCCCACAAGAACACTACAAAATAGGAGATGATCACGAAATGAGGGAGTAGAAGAGAGGAATGTTTCGATTTAGAGAACCATCCAAAGAGAGGGTACATATTCGGCATGAAGAAAAGAAAATGCAAGGATAGAATAGAGCCACTTACCAATTCGATCAAAGAAGAGATGCTCAACTCGCAAGATGGAGAAGAGAAGTTGATAGAAATTCGGCTATTGATGAGAAAAGAATAAAGAAGATTCGGCAAAACAAAGTTGTGTCGATTAAAGAGAAAGGAAGAATGGTTGAGGAGATGGTGAAGAAGAAAAGAAGTGATGGACAAAGGGGTATAGAGGTTCGGCTATTACCAAAAGAAAATGAACCAAATTGGATTGAGTGTTTTGGCAAAACAAAAGAAAGGAGAAAAGAACAAAAGGCTATAGTGATTCAGCCAAAACAAAGGAAAAGAAGTTGGAAAAAGAAAATGCCAAAATGTTAAGAAGAAACAAAACTTTTCATGCACAATATTTGCAAAATGCAATAGGAATTTCGGCTCTCCCTATTCCCCTAACCATAACCGTGTATCACTTTTGCCAAAAGGATGAATGTTGACCAAAATAATCTTTCTAAAACATCCTCCACATAATAGGACAACATGCTCCCTTCTCTTGCCTTTTTCTTTTGATTCTTTCCTTCATTATCCCTTGTTTTCCTCCCTACCATATTTTCTTATTTTTCTTTCCATAGATAAAAAGTCTTCCTTACCTTAATTAGGACCATGGCCGATACTTGGAAGAGAAGTACATAAATTAATCAAAATTTTTGCACTAGGTGGGATTCGAACTCCTCCCCAAAAGCCCTTCATATGACGCCACAACCTCCTTGCCATATGCTCACTTATGCTAGCAAAATACACATTTATTTCCTTAAGCATTGATGTCACTTACCTATCTCTCCTTAAAGTGCTTAAACATAAAAATTTTACTAAGGCCCAATTCAACCCCGAGCCTTCTTAGGACCCCTAAACATACACAATTAACATTTTTAACTAGCCTAATGCAAGATATACTTCAAAACATAAAATTTTGAATTTCAGGATGCTACAATTCTACCCCCTTAAAGAAATTTTGGCCTCGAAATTTACCTGATTAAAAGAGATGAGGGTATTGCTGCAGAATCGCGTCCTCTAGCTCTCATGTAGCTTCCTCTAATCCGTGATTATACCATAATACTTTGACTAACAGAACCGACTTCCTTCTCAACACCTTAGTATCCTGATCTAAAATCTGCACTGGCTCCTCTTCAAAAGATAACTCAGGTCTTATCTCAACTTCCTCCACTGGCACAATATGAGATGGATCCGAACGATAGCACCTTAGCATAGATACATGGAATACACTATGTATCTGACTTAACTCCGGAGGTAACTCAAGTTGATAAGCCACTGGCCTAACACGCTTCAATACAGGGTATGGTCCGATGAACCTAGGGCTTAACTTCCCTTTTTGCCCAAATCTTAAGACCTTCTTCCAAGGTGAGACCTTCAAAAAGACATGATCTCCCACCGCAAACTCTATATCCTTACGCTTCAGATCCGCGTAAGATTTTTGTCTGTCCGAAGCTTCTTTTAACTGTGCCCAAATTACCTTATCTTTTTTCCTCTGTCTCCGAGATCAACTCAGGACCGAATAACTGTTGCTCTCCTAGCTCAGTCCAGCAGGTAGAAGTACGACACCTACGACCATACAACGCCTCGTAAGGTGCCATCTAGATACTGGATTGATATTTGTTGTTGTATGCAAACTCTGCCAATGGTAGGAAATCTTCCCAACTACCCCTGAAGTCGATCACACAACCTCCTAACATGTCTTCCAAAATCTGGATTACTCTCTCTGACTGACCATCAGTCTGCAGATGAAACACTGTGGACAAATTTAGTGTTGTACCCAAAGCTTCATGCAGAGCCTTCTAGAATCGTGATGTGAACCTAGGATCCCTATCTAATATGATAACATTGGTACCCCATGCAACCTCACGATCTCCGCAACATACAACTTGGCCAACTTCTGCAACGAATAATCCGTACGAACAGGTAGGAAATGAGCAGTCTTCGTTAATCGATCTACTATCACCCATACTGAATCTTTCTTAGTAGGTGTTAAAGGTAACCCACTAACAAAGTCCATCGTTATCCTTTCCCATTTCCATAATACTCCATCACTATTCAATCTAAAATCCCCTATCTCACCACCTTCCACTTGCTGAAGTCGAGAACCCAATGCTTCATCTATCAACTGCTTTTCCCTAGTCCGGCTTACCCATGCAGGCTCCACCTGAAGTTCGGCTAACAGGCTACCATCTTCATAAAGGCTGAGATGAGCGAACATCACTCTCAAATCTGATATCACCTTACGACTTAATGCATCTGCCACCACGTTAGCCTTTCCTGGATGATACTCGATTGAGAAATCATAATCTTTGAACAGTTCTATCCACCTTCGTTGTCTTAAGTTCAACTCCTTCTGGGTAAAGAGGTACTTCAGACTCTCATGATCCGTATAGATAATCGACTTCTCACCGTACAGATAGTGTCTCCAAATCTTCAGAGCAAACACCAATGCAGCTAACTCCAAATCATGAGTGGGATAGTTCACCTCATGCGGCCTTAATTGACGAGATGCATAAGCCACCATTTTCCCCCTTGAATCAACACACATCCCAAGCCCGTGTGTGACGCTTCACAATAAACAATAAACTCTTTACCAGCCTCAAGTTAAATCAATACTGGCGCTTCTGTCAGAATCTTCTTCAATTTCTCAAAGCTCTCTTGCTGCTTATCTGACCACACAAACGGTACTCCCTTACGCAACAACTTAGTTAGGGGTGCAGCAATCAACGAAAACCCCTCAACGAATCACCTGTAATACCCAGCCAAGCCTTGAAAACTCTAAATTTCTACCACTGACTTCTATGGTTTCCAATCCAAAATAGCCTCGACCTTCCGGGGATCAACTCTAATTCCTTCGGCAGACACAACATGCCCCAAAAAGGTCACTTCCTTCAGCCGAAATTCACACTTACAAAATTCACTCCCTTAATATCTGCAATACAACTCGTAGATGCGAATTATGCTCTTCTTCAGTCTTTGAGTACACCAAGATGTCATCTATGAACACAACCACAAACCGGTCTAGATAGGGTTGGAAGACCCGGTTCATCATGTCCATAAATACAGTTGGTGCATTAGTCAACCCGAACGACATCATTAAAAACTCGTACTGCCCATATCGAGTTTAAAAAATAGTCTTATGAATATCCGCCTCTTGACCTTTAACTGGTGATAACCCGATCTCAAATCTATCTTCGAGAAGACCGAAGCTCCTCGCAGCTGATCGAACAGGTCATCGATCCTCGGTAACAGATACTTGTTCTTGATCGTTAACTTATTCAATTGTCTATAATCGATGCACATACGCATCGACCCATCCTTTTTCTTAACGAACAAAACCGGCGCTCCCCACGATGACACATTCGATCGAATAAATCCACGATCCAACAACTCTTGAATTTGAGCTTTAAGCTCCGCTAGCTCCTTCGGTGCCATTCTATAAGGAGCAATAGATACCGGAGTCGTCCCTGGCAACAGCTCAATACCAAACTACACCTCCCGATCCGGAGGTAATCCTGGAAGCTCCTTGGGAAAGACGTCCGAAAACTCTTTCACCGTTCTAACACTCTCAACCGACAACTCTTTGGCATCTAAAGCACTGATAAAGGCTAAGAATGCTCCACACCCTTTTCGCACCAACTTTTCTCCCTTTAAGGCAGATACCACATTAGACAGATAGTTTCTTCTTTCAGCTATCATCATCACTTCCTTATCCTCTGAAGTTCTTAGTACCATCTACTTTGCAGCACAGTCCAAGTTCGCACGGTGTCTAACCAACCAGTCCATGCCCAAAATGAGATCGAACTCGCCGAATGGCAGTTCCATCAAATCCGCCAGAAAAACTTCCCCCTGAATTTCTAAGGGCATATCCCTAAACAACTTATTTACTACCACTGACTGTCTTAAAGGGCTAATCACAGTGGTTTCTCTAGCAAAAATTTCAGATCTAATATTCAGAGTTCCAGACACAGCACATGCAACATACGAATGGGTGGATCCAATATCTATCAAAGTTATAACAGGTACATCAGATATGAAGAACGTACCGGTTATGACGCCAGGTGCATCGCCATCCTCTCGACGTCTGACCGCGTAAACTAAACCTGGTTGTCTTGCCTCCGCATTACCCCTATTATCAGTACTTCTACCCGGTACACTCTGACCTTGTCCTACGCCATTACCACCTCGACCTGGCCCACGGCCTCTCGGCGGCTGTTGAGTGCCTCCAGCTGGCTGCGAAATCTATTACGAGCTACCTGAGCCTGAACAGGCTCTCGAGGGCAATCCTTAAATCGATGGTCCTTGGAACCACATCTGAAACATCCACCAGTTCTCTTCCAGCATTCACCTGAGCGAAGTTTTCCACAATCCACATATGGTTGTAACTAATTGGTAGCAGTTGGAGCACCCACTCGAACTGGTCCCTCACTCCTAGGCCTTTTCTGAAAACCTCTAGCAGAACCTGAGTACCCAGAGTCTCTCTTGTTCCTGCCTCTATCCTTGTCTCGGTTTTACCGCTCCGAGTGTTTAACCTCTTCAGCTACCTTAGCTTTTTCCACCAGAGTAGCAAAATTTCTCTCCTTCTGTGGGGCTATCAGTACCCGTAACTCATCACGCAATCCATCTTCAAAATGCACACGGTGTTCATAATCAGTCGGCACTATTCCCAGGGCATACCGACTCAAACGTAGAAACTCCGCCTCATAAGCTGCCACAGATTTACCTCCTTGGACCAGATTCAGGAATTCCTTCCTTCGGGTATCCACATAGCTAGCCCCGACATACTTTCCTTGGAATGCTGTCTTGAAGAATTACCAGGTAATACAATCGGCCTGAGTGCCTTCCCGAATAGTGAGCCACCACTGATACACCTCGTCTCTCAGCAAAGACACCACTCCTTTTAGTTTCTGCTCGGCGGTGCAATCCAGATCGTTCATGATCCGCTCCACAGCCTTAAGCCAATACTCCGCTACATTAGGGGCTACACCTGAAATACCTCTAAAAACTTCAGGCCCATTCGATCTAAGTCGCTCCGATATCGACCCACGAGCTACAAATCCAGTTCTTGCCCTAGCAACCCTTTCCAGAACTCGCAACATTGCTTGGGACATAGTGTCGTCCTCTCTCATATGATTATGTGACCCAGCTTCAGTCACTGGTGACACAGGGGCATCCATTTTCGGGATATGTCCCGATGCCTCGAATATAACTCTAGCACCTCGGCCTCTACCACGGCCACGTCTGCTGCGCCCACATCCTCTAGCACTCATGTTTGCTAAATCAATTTAATCTGATTACAAGTCTTATGAATCAGTATGCTTATTCAATGTTTATTAAACAATATTTTATGGAGTATAAGAAGTGAAGTTGTTTTCGCAAAACGTATCCTAAAGTCTCAATCTCTATAGTTTTCAGCTCCTAAAGCTAAAAGTTCTAGAGTATTTCTACAGTTATACCACAATAATCATAAAATGAAAACATAAACTTACTTGACTTGGTGCCGGATACCCGTGGTGCCATACTTCCTTTAAAACATGCATTTATAATTTAGAATTCAAACAGCTTTGGAAAACGCTTTTGAACCCAAACCACAGCTGAGTTTTGCAACCTGGCTCTAATACCATAAAATGTAACACCTCAAACCCGGCCCATGCGTTACAACCGGATCTGACATGTCACATGAGAAAAACGTATAAAGTCCTTGTGATTCATACTAAAATAGGTGTTATTTGGTTATGGTTAAGAAAACAAGTTTGGATGTAAATATTTGATAAAATACAACTATTTTTGAGAGGTTGATTGATGAATTAAAAATCGAGGTAGTAAACGTTAAAACTGTGACTTTTGAAAATGTCGTTGGTAATTTGAAAGAGAATTCGAGTTAAAATATTTGTACATATTTATAAAAAAACTTTTGTTAATCATTTTGAAAACCGTTATTTTTTATTTTAGAAAATTCTCGTTTAAAATAAATCAATCAAGATAATAAGTACGTCAAACATAAAGCAAAATGAAATATTTCAGAGGCCTTATTACAACTTAAAACCCCAAAATAGTAAAAGTAATAAAGTAAACGGAAATAGAAATTTAAAGTTCAGAAACACCATTTCTGAAGTATGGCCACCACCGAGTCATCCATGGCCCAAGTCCACATCACTGAGCTTTACCTCCAAGGGTTAAGGAAAAGGGGTGAGTTACTAGAACTCAGTGTATAATCCCCTTACCGTCATCCACTGGGCCGGAATCCATTTAGCAATAACTTGGGCTTAAGCCCATTTACATGATCAATAATAAAATGAAGTAATGTATGCAACCCAACCCATCCATCCATCACATCCCCGATCAGCCAATCACACCTGTGGGGATCAAGTCAACCCACCCCGCCGCTCACACCAAAATTTGCAGTTAAGCTGCTTATCATAGATTTTTATTGTGGCCAAGCCACCGAAATCATAAGTAACATTATAATGAATATTTTGTGGCAATGCCACCAGGCAACACTGCTCTTCATACATTTATCCCAACCCATGCGATACGTAATATGCAACATGCATAATAAAGCATAATATCCACATATATGTAAAACAATCATTAATCCAATAATTTATTACGATGAATCTGCTCATTATAGCACTTTGTATTTCGGTCCACTAAGGCATTCCAGCAAATTCAGCCCATAGGGGCATTTTGGTAAATCGGCCCATAGGAGCATTTTGGTAAATTGACCCATAAGGGAATTTTGGTAAATTGGCCCATAAGGGCATTTTCGTAAATCGACCCATAGGGGCATTTTTGTAATTCTAACAATTTTAATATCGATTTTGACAAATATTTAAAAATAATGTAATTTAAGCAAATTTCTCGTTTTATGCCATATTTCGATTTTTAGCCTTATAGTAATAACGATCTATTATCCAACATGTAATCGTATCATGAATCTACGAAATTTCAGTGTGAGATTACACACCTGATTATGGTTAGGACTAAGCCTTCTTGATCGTCGGCACCTAAATCACCATTTCACTCAATTAATCCAACAAACGAGATTTTATTAATCTAAATCTAAATTATAGGATCTAATGAAACGCTTACTCTTAGTATCATGAACGACCACGATTTGCCTATTCTCACCGGATGATGGTCCACAACCCGGTTGGAAATCTCGAATTGTCGATACCGCTCTACACTTGAACTTAGGAGTAGGAATCGCAAATCCACTCCTTTTGTGTTCTCCAATCACTTTTCCTTTTGAATCAGTACCACTTGCCTCTATTGGAAAAAGTTTTAATCAAAACGATATTACGATGATATAAATCGATTGTCTAAGGAAAAGGTTCGGCTTACCACTATTTCCGTAGGATCCATAAGTGAATAAAAATGAGCTATTTAGTCCCTATAACAATCGATTAGTCACAACCATCATTCTGTTTAGCAAACTAATCAAACAACGAGCGAGATCGAAATAATCCATAAAGAAACTTCTTACCTTACGATGATAAATCCGATTTCCACCGATTAGGCTTACTACTACGGATGAATCGACAATAAAAGACTCGGCCAACCCCACAAGAACACTACATAATAGGAGATGATCACGAAATGAGGGAGTAGAAGAGATGAATGTTTCGGTTTAGAGAACCATCCAAAGAGAGGGTACAAATTCGGCATGAAGAAAAGAAAATGCAAGGATAGAATATAGCCACTTATCGATTCGATCAAAGAAGAGATGCTCAACTCGCAAGATGGAGAAGAGAAGATGATAGAAATTCGGCTATTGATGAGAAAAGAATAAAGAAGATTCGGTCAAACAAAGTTGTGTCGATTAAAGAGAAAGGGGGAATGGTTGAGGAGATGGTGAAGAAGTAAAGAAGTGATAGACAAAGGGGTATAGAGGTTCGGCTATTACCAAAAGAAAATGAACCAAATTAGATTGAGTGCTTTGGCAAAACAAAAGAAAGGAGAAAAGAACAAAAGGCTGTAGTGATTCGGCCAAAACAAAGGAAAAGAAGTTGGAAAAAGAAAATGCCAAAATGTTAAGAAGAAACAAAACTTTTCATGCACAATATTTGCAAAATGCAATAGGAATTTCGGCTCTCCCTATTCCCCTAACCGAAACCGTGTATCACTTTTGCCAAAAGGATGAATGTTGACCAAAATAATCTTTCCAAAACATCCTCCACATAATAGGCCAACATGTTCCCTTCTCTTGCCTTTTTCTTTTGATTCTTTCCTTCGTTATCCCTTATTTTCCTCCCTACCATATTTTCTTATTTTTCTTTCCATAGATAAAAAGTCTTCCTTACCTCAATACAACAGTTGTTTCCGTTTAGTTTGTTTTTTATAAGTATGTTCAATAAGGGAGTTGGTGCAATTTTTGAACCGAAAATAAAAACATTCATATATTAATATTTTTGTATTAAGAAAATGTTTGAATACATTTTGCAACATTACGATATGCATTAAGATGATGCATGCATCTTACATTAAACCTTGAAAACATTTGCAAGTCGTTGCATTGATAATTCCCACACCCATTGAATCAAGTCACCGTGGGGTGATCATGATAAACTAGTAAGAACATGGGCTACCATCCAATTAGGAAATGAACCTAATTCCGTAGGCATTCAAATGTACTAATAATCCTGTAACGTTTGACCATTATTTTAACTTAAGTAGAGCTTCGTGGGGAGTTCCTTATCTAAAAGATCTTGAGTGTATAACCACCAACTCAACACTTATCGCATCATGCACCAAAAATGAGTCATCGTGGGTCAATCTCACCAAGTAGCATACTTTGACAATTTGTCCTCTTTTGAAGATAGAATTTCTTGACCTATCATGATAATGCATACCACAAGGGCAGGTGCAATTATCATTTGATCACAAGAAAATTTATTCTTACTTTCAGGAAATCTCCTTATTGAAATCCACATAGCAATCCTACCGTGGGGTAGTACACTTGCCATGCCATTACAAAAGACCACTGATGGAGGTTGTAGGTCATGTTTAGAGACATTCTCTCACTCAATATTTTAAAAAACATGCAAGGTTTGTATAATTTCCAGTTTCAATCATGTATGATTAATATATACATGACAAGTATATGTTGCATTCTTTCCTAAACAATACAACATGCTTATCTCATATATGCATGATATGCTATGGTAATTTTATAATATTCACATTCAATTATTAACAAGAGTCAGTTAAATAAATTTGATTCTCCACAGTTTTTCTTTTAAAGGAAAAACTGAAAAAATGAATGTGAACCATGTACCAAGTAGGTTCCTAGGAAAGGGAGGTGAGTTGTATTTGACCATTTAAAAACCAAGTCTTTCCTTTCTAGACCAAATCCTAGACATGCACCTTCTCATTACCACACTTCTCACAGTAATCGGATAACCTAAAAAAGTGAGTTGAACAATACAACACATGTATACTACACTTCTCATCTTTATTAGATCAACTATGGATCATCTTATACATATATATCACAATTATATCATAAATAATTATTAAACGAATATATAAAGAGATGGGTAACAAAATAAAAATGCTATCCAAGGTTTCCATGGTTCTATTTCTAGAAAATAAATGAAAAACCAAAAAAATTACATAGTTTTTCACCACAAGCCATTCCTTGTGTAACACCCCAAACCCGACAAAGTAGGTTCAACCCAAATTTGGCGAGCTACATTAGCCACTGAAGTGACTCTCCATTAACTCCCAACCTAACCTCCAACACACCACCATATTTTCAAAAATGAGTACAAGTATATGGAAGCTATTATTAAGGTTCACATCACAACTTAGGCTTGCATACATCATACAGCATAGGTACACGTAACAAAATAACATATGAATTCGTAGTACAACATAAAAGCATGAGTTTGCCAGAAACATAGATTCACATATCAGAGTAACACACATTATTCACAAGGCATGAGTTCACTAGGTTCGCAAAGTAACTGCAGTTTGCATCTAGACACTAGGTCCATATGCAATACAGGTTTCGCAAACAGAGAAGTCATTCACACAAGGGTTCGCATACTTGTATAGGATTCGCTAAATTATATGATATTTTTACAAAGGGTTTCACTTGCATATTGGGGTCGTAAACATACAAGGGTCGTAGAAAAAGAATACTTCACAACAAAATTGGCTCGTAATTAATATTAAGACATACTTTAGCAATATTGAAGAACATGACATGGTATGCATTAATAGAGAAATAAAGGAACATCAAGCTTTATTCAGGCTGAGAAGACATTAAAAACAAAGGTTCCGCTTTAGGGTTCGTAGAAAGAAAATAAAATTAAACCTGAAGGAAATTTGTTTTAATAGCATAATTAAATAACAATAAGTCTAAATCTACATAAATAAAAATACATCGACTATTTCCCAAGTTTGCCAATATCTGATCAGGGATAAGCCTCGCTTAAGTCATTTACCTTGCTATTGCCATCCACGACCTATTTACCTATGAAGTAAGAGAGGTGTGGCTGAGTTAATAGTGAACTCAATGAATAATCAGGAATCAGTAGAGTATGCTTAAAACATAGAGTTTAAAACAAAAAGATGACTTAGTCTGATAAATCGCATCTCATGTTGGGTACGCGAAGAAGGTGTGATACCCAGTGCGCAGATCCTGCTTGCCAGAAAACATAAGTTTGAAAATAGTTTCACATGTACTTACTGAAAATCACACTTAAAAACTTAGCTTGTTCTTTTTTTAAAAACAAATTTTATATAACATGAAACATGCTCACATACTTGTCTTATCAAAATGGCTGAGGAACACAAGATATGTTATCGCCCTTTTCTTAACACACTTATCTTATATCTTGTCTGTTGGATATGTGGGTCTCCTTATAACGACTCAGAATGACTCAAAGAGTCCTTCACATGTCCCATAAGTGTTGCATAAGCTAAACACTATTCTATACACCAACATGTCTCATTAAATGGAGTATAACTAAACATTCCCTTATCTCTCCCCATTTCCCAGGGCCTCAATGCCCAAATCATAAAATAGGTGAGTACTCACAATTCTTTGGTATACCAACATATCCAACATAAGAGCTCGCAAAGAAGCTCGCACAAAAACTTAGCACATAGAGCTCACAAAAACATAGATTATAAAACTGTACTTTTAAAACATGCTTGAAAACATAGGCTCACATAGGAGCAAGCATAAAACATATTTTCAAAACATAGCTTAAAAACGTACTTGAAAACACATCTTGAAAATAGATTATCAAAACTTTAAAAATAGGGTTTTGTAAGAAAGGCCTAGTTTAAAAATAATTTTTTTGGAAAGCATAACAGTTCACACAAAGATACGAACCCTGAGATTCATACTGGAAAACATAATAGTTAGTACACTTATGGAAATTCTTAACTACTCACCAAAAACCTTGATATTTGAAATGAGTTTTTCTTTGCCTTTATCCTTGCTAGTGTATGGTCCAGCAAGTTTGCAACATACATAAACATACATATTACTTAAATAGCCAAAACTTACGGAATTCACAGATGCAAGCAAACCTACCTTTCTAGACAATCAATCCTAACAAGACAGAGTCTTACCTTGGTTGCTACGAACTTAGTTCAAAACAAAGACTCGACAATAGAATATTGATGAGAGAATTTTCATAGAAAACAAGTTGTATTTATAGGCACTAAGTGACTTAGTGATCCTAAGATACCTTACTTGAATTAAGAACCCTAGTTGGTTTAGAAGAAGGTTACTTGCACGAAAAGGATTCATTGATACACAATATTTTCATTTCCTAATTTGAGTCTAGCTCGTCTTTGACTAACAAACCCTAGTTCTCCATACAGATTAGCAAACCCCAGCTCACCAAATAGAATGGCAAACACAACTTTAAATGAATCTGGTGAACCCCCTTACCACATCTTTTGACGTATACTGCAACATTGAATCACTAGCGAACTCCTTACAGCTCTCAGGGACAAAACTTCAAGACCCGCTCTCAGGGTATTACACCTTGTGTTTTCGACCGCCATCGCTCCATCTTCTCCTCGTCATGGACACATTTCTGGAAAAATTACATTTATGTCCTATGTCCGTTTTCGACTCATAAGAATTTTATAAATAAGAAATAATCTTACATGGAGATGATAGCCCACATTTATTTCCTACATTGGAAAAAAGTAATAATTATATAAAATATATATAATATTGCTTCGATTCACATACACCCACCTAAACATTTGAATAATTACAAGAATGCCATGTCTTATCAAATATTACTCAAACAAGATGAAGAAAAATATTTGATATCGGTTTACACTATAAACATAGAAAAACCTAGCACTCTAATACCAATTACTAGAAAAATTCGATTTGAAAATGATTTTCTTGCACAAAGGAAAATAAAAATTTTGAAAATTGACCCAGTTTGTGATATTTATAGCAATAAACCTTAACTAAATTAGTACATGTGTTTTCAGCTTAGCTGAAGTTCATTGTTCCTGACTTTCAACTAAATGATCTTCTATGCTATTCGTGTACCACGAATTACTTCGAGTGTGGGTTCGAACCAATTGAATTGAAATACAGAACTAGAAAAAGGTATCTCCTTTTAGAGTGAAAACTAAACTTATCTCTTCTCAATAAAACCTGGTAGAATTGTTATTTCAAAAAAATATATTTAGTAGTTGAGAATAAATTCTCTCTATTTTTCAAGAGAATAACAATCTCTCAAAGTTATGTTCATAGCTCTACCGATGCCATTAATTTATAGGAAGAGAAGGTAAAACCATTGTTGAGTTGTAGTGGTTTATTTCAAATATAAAAATAACGTCCTAGTTAGAATAGGACTAGGGTGGATGGCACACCTAAGTATTCCTACTAGAGTTGGCCCCCTTCATGTCCATGAGAGGTTTTGGGGCCTCTCTCACATCAGGTCCAATTACGAGTACTTCCTGGGCTTTTTTGACCTAGTACTCTATAATCTGATCGAACCCAATTCAGTTTTTCTGTTTCTCAAAATAGACTCTAATATTTATATATAAAACAATTTTCTCATCCCTATTTTACCTTTTATAAAATTTTGACAATTTTACCAATGGTAAAATTTTGACAATTTTACCCATGGTAAAATTTTGATAAAATATGTTAACTATTTCACAACTCAACATGTTCACTATGACCAAATGATTTATTTTCATTTTCGAGCTTCAAAACAGTCCAAAAATATAAACTTATTCTTCCTATCATTTTTAAGTAATCCATATAAGATTGCAAATGGATCATTTTCATTTTCATTTCCATTTCCATTTTTGGAAACCTACATTCATTTCCAGATTATTTCATTTCTCCATTTTGGAGAAAACCATAATCATTCATGAATGTTTCTCATTTCTCTGTTCTTATTAATTCCATTCATTTCTATTTAAACTGTAACGCCACAAAAATGTGGGGTATAGAATTTTGCTGAATTTGCTTAAATTCCATGATGTGCTTGAACTGTAGTTATTTGAGTGTGTTTGGAGGTTTTTATTAAGCCTGGGTTCGAGTCTGAACCTTGGAAAAATTTTAATTTTTGCTCATAGTGAAACTGGTAGTTAGCAGTAGGACTTATGTATAATTGTGTGTGTTCTATGACACAAAGAGAACCTGTGACTTGATGGTGGTGGGTCACTAAGATGGCAAGGGGAGTGGGGTTCGAATCCCATGACAAGCAATTGGGGGGTTTTTATTTTGTGAGTGGATGGTGCAAAAGGTAGAGTTTGGAGCAAACTCTGCAAAAGAGGTTGAAGAATTGGTCAACAATTTTGAATGGGAGGCTAGGAGTAATTCAAGGAGGATTCAGTTGAGAGAATCAAGGAAGTGGATATGTGTGGGAGTGTTGGCCGAATGTGGGGAAAGATGAGTAGGGGATTTTCTGCTAGGGGGTTGTCAGTTGTGAATTTTCGGCAATTTGGGTAAGTGAGGAAGCTGAATTTTCTCTTTGGTTTGTAAAGCTTTCTTTTGTTTTGTTGCATTTCGGGAATCATTTCTTTTGTGACATCTCGTGTCATCTTTTACCTTCTGGGTCTTATCTCTTTTCTCCTTTTCATTTTTATTTCTCCATGCTGCCTACTTGCTGTCGAATCACTTCTTCTCTTTT
The DNA here is from genome assembly GCA_005393395.2 of Gossypium australe. Lineage (NCBI taxonomy): Eukaryota > Viridiplantae > Streptophyta > Magnoliopsida > Malvales > Malvaceae > Gossypium > Gossypium australe. The sequence goes on along the minus strand of CM016614.1, from coordinate 85,318,688 downwards.
CGGTTTCTCCTTTAGCCGAACACAACCTTTCTTTTCCTCTCGTTATTCTTCTCTTTTCTTTTCAAGATAGCCGAACAATCTCTCTTAAAACCTTGGTTCTCCCTTTGGTGACCGAATCTTTTAAGCAGAATCTACATACTCCCTTCATCTCAAATCCCTTTGTTCTCCATGGTTAGGGCCGAACCCTCTTGTCAGACAAATGCCAAATTTCGTTGTTCGTTGGTATTGGTAAGGGTGGAATAATACAATTATTTTATTATTTCGTTATTAGTTAGATCTCTTATGACTTTATGATCAAACTTCGGTTTCTCTCATTTCTCTGTGGGGGCCGAATGTTGGATTGTTTCTAACAAATTTATTATACCAAATCATGTTAGGAGGGGGAGATCGCCTTTGTTCAGTAGGGAGACGCTAGTATTTGCTAGTCCTAGCAAGGAGAGTGATTTTGGTTTAAGTTAATAACGGTGGTGGACTGAGTGTGTACGTTAGCCTGTTTGGAGTAAGCTGATACAATATGTTGGTGGATTGTAGGACTCGGAGAACGTGGATCTCACCTAGTCTCACAAACAGGTGTGTAATCGCACACTCAACACTGTACTGCTTGAATGTTGGATAAAGATGTTCTCATGCTCCTGTGCTACTGTGAATCGGCAAAGGCCGAAATGCCGAATTTTCAGCATCTATAGGCCCTTGAGCTTGCGAATGCTCGTAGGGACAAATCGAGCCACGATTGTTGGTGCTAGACCGTATAGGACGTCACGGACGTTTCTTGGGCTTAGGTCGATAAATTACCGAAATACCCTCGATGGGTAAATTATTGAAATACCCTCGATGGGTAAATTATCGAAATACCCTCGATGGGTCAATTACTGAAATACCCTCGATGGGTAAATTACTAAAATACCCTTGATGGGTCAATTACAGAAATACCCTCGTTGGGTAAAATTACCGAAATACCCTCAATGGGTAAAATTACCAAAATACACCCGATGGGTAAAACTACTGAAATACCCTTTGAGGGTAAAATTACCGAAATATCTCGAGGGGTGAAATTACTGTTTTACCCCTAACCGGAAAAATAACCGTTATACCCCTAGTGGTAGTGTATGTTGGAACGCCGGCACCCCCATGGCGCAGCAAAATAAAATTAATTCCAGTGATCTAGACCATGAATCCATGTGTGAGGAACGAATCAGGGTGAAATAAAGGTTTCAAAATTACCGAAACTTCAATCTGAGTAGACATCGACGCCTCGGCAATAAGAATTTTGATCTACTGTCGAACCAAGCCGCAATCTTTCTCCGATGTCGGCCTCTATGTAATCCACCCGGTTTGACTATGAACGGAAGAAATCTCCAAAACTATTTTGGAGGTTTATTTGCTTGACGGCTGCTAGACCTCACAAACAATCTCTTAGGGTGTATTTTTTTTTAAGCTTTGTATCTTTTTAATACCTTTTATAATCGGTATCTCTTGAATGTATCATAAAATCAAATAAATACAATAAAGTTTTTAACCGAAAATTATAATTACATTAATTATATCCGAAAATTATAATTACATTAATTATAACAAGGATTCGGTAAACTATATTTATTTAAATTTATATACGAATCAAATTCATATATTAATAGAACTATGTTGTAATTATGTGTACAACATCCTTGTACATATAATATGTTCAATATTTGATTGCCCAATTAAATTAATTCTTTAATTAATTTAATTCATGTGACAACCAAACACAATACCAACTATGTTTTATTCCGTTCATTTCAACCATAGGGTGTGACCCTGTAGGCTCTTGCAACGTTAGCAATAATACTAGAACGATTCTAATATCACAAACAATGAGTGGCATCTAGCAATGCATCATTGCTACCTAAGTTACAAGAAGTCAAGATTCGACGTAACCTTTTGTGATTAACCTTTCATGTATTAATCCTTAAGTCCTTCATCTTTGGAACGGATACAAGTCATGAGATAGTCACACTTGCATAGTCCATCCCATGTTTCTTGATATCTTGAGTAGACTATGATATAGAAATTAATATGACATCTCATATCAACTTATTTGAGCATGGCCATGCATTTCTAGTCTCACTCAATCAAGTGGCCTAAGATATTACTCCTATTATGTAGGAGGGACTTATCCTATATTGATCAACCATATCCCTCTACATAGATTGTGGTATATCCAACATCAGCCTTTATAGAACAACCTGTTATGGTGTACGTTTGACTGTATCAAAATATACAACTCACGATGTTAGGATAATGATGATCTCAAGTCTGAGGATCATATACATATTAATCACTATGAGTAATGTTGTGACAATTACATAATAATCCAAGAAACATACTCATAGCGGGTCAATCCAATATGTTGTTCTCTAACACACATATTCATGCATTGATTTTGACACTCCATATCAATGACAACTCTTTATCATCAATCAATAGTCTTAATGCATTATTGTTTTCCTAGTCAACAATAATACTTGACTGAGGATCTTTTAAGAATAATCATATTATTCTCAGGACATTATTATAAAACAATTTATTTGTACACACAGAAAGAAAAACTGAAATAATAATGACTGTAATATCCCGGGTTAGGGGCTGTTTTGTGGTTGCATGATATTGCATGTATGTAGTGTGTTGTGTTGCTATTTCTATGTTTTAGGGGCTTAGTGGTAGGCTAGAGGTGTGCCAGAGCGAATGGGAAAATTTTTGTTTTTGACCTTAGGTGTAGGGAGTTGGAAGAGCTGGGGTTTAAGAAAATAATTTGTTGTTTTGTTGCATAAATGAAGAGCGGGCAAAGTGGCAGAGCAAGGCGCCACTTGGAGCTGAGTGTGGCGTCATCTGCAAGGCTGTAGGCCTTGTGTTCGAGCTGCGGAGTGGCCACTTTTTGGCACTCATTTTGACGGCATGGAGGGAGGAGTTTGTGGCAGTTCAAACTCTGCCTAAGAATAAGTCTTCCCATTTGAATGGAGGGTGGAGAGGGATTTTAGGAGGAAGACTTGGTAAACACATTTGAAATGTGTGGATGTGAGTATTGTGGGGGATGTGGCCGAAAATTGGGAGTGTTTGGGGGAAGGTGGACGGCTTGGTGTTGGGGGGAAAGATGTGCCGAAATTCATTGTGAATTTTGGGGTTGTACATTCGGTCTTGGGGTGCCATAGCAAAAGTGTCCATTTTGGTTTTTTGTTAGCCGAAAATTTTACCAAGTAAGTTTCTCAATCTTTCTTTTTTTTTCAAAACCGAAAGCCTTAAGCAAACTCACCCTTTCCGAATTTGCTTTGTTTTCCCTTGACTTCCATTTGATAGCCGAATGCAATTTTGAACCCTCAAGCTTATCATTCCTTTTTGTTTTTTATGTTGGTCGAACCCTCCCATTGATTTTTCTTCTTGTTTTCATTTGTGCTACACCGAAATTAGAAGTCTCCCCTTTCATATTTTCTTTTCTTTCTTGATCATTGGTAGCCGAAACCCATCCTCCAAAACTCTCTTCATTTCTTCTTTTGGCAAACCGAAACTTCACCCTCCTACACATTTTCTTTCTTCTCCTTTTTCCATCTAAAGCCGAACTTTGGAGTGTCTAACACTCAAGGCCGAATTCTCATCGTTCTTTTTGTTTAAGTTTTAGCCGAACCCTCCCTTGTAGCACACTGGGGTCGAATCTTTGATTCTTCTTTTGGCACAAGTCTTGGCCGAATCTCTTGTGGTTCTCTCCTAGTGTGGTGTTGGCAGAATCTTCGTTGGTGTTGGGGTAAGCTATTGGCCGAATGGCCACTTTCCTTACCTTTCAATTGTTATGATGTTTTGGGTTTTTGGAGGAGGATTGGTCATTCGTTTTAACATCTTATCTTAGGGCAATCAAAGATTTCAAAGCAGTGAGTTGGAGCCTTTCCCCTTTGTTGATCAATTGGTAAGTAAGGGGTAAGTGATTGGTTGTTGTTAGTTTAATCTTCTGGTTTCGATTAAGTCATGTATGATTAAGGATTAACTGTTATTCTTTTCAAGGTGGTGGCCGGTTGCTAAAGGGGAATCACTGCTTGATTCGAGTTTTGGTAGGAAACCAAAACAAGTTTTAAGGAGCTAGTAATCGAGGGACTTAGGTCGTTTTCGTTGGGATTCTAGACTCGTATTTACCAGGTGTGTAACTAACACACCCATATTTAGTGATATTGTTATTAAACCTGTTGGTCTATTAAAATCATGGCAGTTTGATGGATTGATATGATACCCTTTTTGGGTATGACTTTGGACTCGGGTAAGTCAGTATTATTATTGTTATGAGTTACTGTTGATTTATATGATACCATGGCTATGGATATATGTGACAGGGGATGTGAGGTTAGACATATTAGCATGATATGCATGACTTGTATGATATGCATGATTACATGAGTATGGTATGTTGATGGGTGTTATGAGTGGAGGGAGCAGTGATATTTTGTGCTGACGAGCACCAGTGTTTTGGTAACACACTTTGTGACTTTGGGTCACCAGAGGTTTGGCACCTCCAGAGGTTGGGCACCTCATTGCGACTTGTCCCTGTGGTTTGACACCACCGTGGGTTGGCCCCACTTGAGATATGGGATCGTCAGCTAGTGATTGGGTATCACACGATGGGTTGGCCCCATCACTCGATGATTGTGACTACGGTCACCAGTGCTTTGGTAGCACATTTGTGTCTTTGGGACACCAGAGGTTGGGCACCTCATTACGACTCGTCCCTGTGGTTTGACACCACCGTGGGTTGGCCCCACATGAGATATGGGATCGTCTGCTAGTGATTGGGTATCACACGATGGGTTGGCCCCATCATTGGATTTGTGACTTCGGTCACCAGTGCTTTGGTAGCACAAACGTGTCTTCGGGACACCAGTGGTTTGGCACCACAATGACGGATATTGTGTCTTTGGGACACCAGTGTTTTGGTAACACATTGTGACTATATGTCACCAGTGGTTTGGCACCACCAGTGGTTTGGTACCACACGGGGTAGAAAAGGAGATATGGATGGTTAGGATCGGGTTGCATTAATTATGTTGCTATGTATGATGTGTGTTAGCATGTTGTTTCATCGGGAGCGGGATTTATGTACTGAGTCATTCGACTCACCCTCTCCTTTGACATTTCAGGTGACTCGTAGGCGCGGACATGGAGCCGGGATGGACTCGGGGTGCACATGCCATGCTTTAATAAAGTTTTACTCAGACCGTTCCATTTGGGTACTTTAGTTTAATTACTTTCATTTGGGTTTTATTTTGGATTGTAAAGGCCTTTTTAATTATGTTTTATGATGTTTATGTCTTGAATAGATTTTAATCTGCTTAACAAAATAACTCGGTATAAATTTTACTAAAATTTGGAAGGATAATGTTTTCAAAACTATAACGCAATGTGTTTTAAACTATACCATCGGGTATCTCACTATGTTTTGATATAAAGTAAACTCAAATGCTTTTCGAATCAAACTTTATTTCCTACTAAGTCAAAAAAAATTATTTAAGAAACACTAAGAAACTAATGAGGTTTTAAATGAATTTAACTCGTTTTAACCACATACTTTGGATAAGTTTTTAAAATATCCGGGTTTCAAATACATCCTCCGACTTCAAACAAGTCCACTCAACTTTTCTTCAAATACATGATGTTTCACCCAGTTTTTAGACGAAAAATTTAACCTCTCGAAAGTGCTTTTCCCCCCGTAACATACCAGATTCGGACGTGGTGTCTTGTCCAGGTTTGGGGTGTTACAATTTTGGTATCAGAGCCAAGTTCAAAGGCTCGGCTGTGGGCCTGAGGCCCAAAATGTTTTCAAAAGATTGTTTTGTTAGTCTTTATTCTTAAAGTATGGTTTGAAAGGCATGGCACCGAGTCTCCGGCACCAGTTCGCCCAGGTAAGTACCCCGTACTGTTGTTTGTGATTTGGTTGGATGTGATATGATTTGATGATTAGCAATAGTATACTACTTTAGAGATTGAGACTGATAGGATTCTGTGAACTTGCGAGAACAAATCCTCTTTAATATTCATAAGACTTGCTTTAAAACAGTGGAATAAATACTGATGCATAAAATTCTTAATCAGATACGTAGAAAGATTAGTCATGAGCACTCGAGGCGGACGTGGTCGTAATACTCGTGGTAGAGGTAGGGGTAGGATGACAGTCTCTGAGCCCGTAGGATCTGGTCAGGGGTCAGAGAATGAGATGCCGGTTCCGCCACCAACTGGAGGTAGTGAGTTCCAAGATCAGACCGGGGATGACGCGGTGTCACAGGCGATGCTGCGAGTATTGGAAAGGGTAGCTGGTGTAGGTGGAGGTGCAGGAGTTAGGAAATCTGTTCCTGAGCGACTCCGGGCAAACGGGGCCGAATTTTTCCGAGGAGTTTCTGGTGTTGCTCCCAGCACTGCTGAATATTGGCTGGAGGCGACTGAGCGGATCATGGATGATCTGGACTTAACTGCTGAGGAGAAGCTGAAGGGCATCGTATCGCTTCTCCGGGATGAGTCATACCAATGGTGGCTCACGGTTCGGGACAGTGTGGCAGCAGAGGATCTGACATGGGATTATTTCAGGGCTGCATATCAAAAGAAATACATCGGAGCTAGTTACATTGACTCCCAGCGAAAGGCATTTCTGAGGCTTGTTCAGGGGAGTAAATCTGTTGCTGAGTACGAGGCTGAGTCCTGAAGCTGAGTAGGTATGCCAGGGGCGTTGTAGCCACTGAGCACGAGAGGTGTGTTCGTTTCGAGGATGGCCTGCGAGACGAGTTGAGACTGCTGATTGCTCCTCAGCAGGAGCGCGAGTTTGCTGTCTTAGTTGAGAAGGCTAAGGTAGCCGAGGGTGTTAAGGAGTCAGTGAGGCAGGGTATGGACAGAAATAGGAATAAGAGGAGCTTTGGGTCTTCTGGGTCGTCGGGTAATCCGCAGAAGAGGGCTAGACCGAGTGGGCCGAATCAGTCTGGTAGGTTTGTTGCCGCTAGGCAGGGACCGCCGCAGTGTAATCAGTGTGGAAAATAGCATTGGGGTGGTTGCTGGACTGGAGGAAAAGGTTGCTTCGAGTGTGGTTCTCTGGAGCACCGTGTGAGGGACTGTCCGCGTAGGTTGGCTAGGATTCAGTCTGAGAGTCAGGGCCGTAATCAGTTCAGAGGTAATGGACCGCCACCGCAGAGGGGCCGTGGTAATGGCAGAGGTGGTAATGGTTCTGGTCGGGGCCGTGGAGCACCGGGCAGAGGTGTGGGTAGTTCTGATGCCAGACAGCCTGGATTAGTGTATGCTGCGAGGCGCCGAGAGGAGGGCGACGCACCGGACGTCATAACCGGTACGTTTTTGATCTTTGGTTCTCCTTATACTGCTTTGATTGATGTGGGTTCAACGCATTCTTATGTTGCCAGCAGTATAGTCGAGACCATGGACTTAGACTCTGAGATATCTTCTAGGCAGATGACTGTGATTAGCCCTCTAGGTCACTCTGTAGTAGTAGATAAACTGTTTAGAGAGGTACCCCTAGAACTCCAAGGGGTAGTGTTTGCTGCTGATCTGATGGAACTGCCGTTTGGGGAGTTCGATCTGATTCTTGGGATGGATTGGTTGGTCAAGTACCAGGCGAGGTTGGATTGCGCGGCCAAGCGCATGGTTCTTAAGACGATTGATGGTGATGAGGTGGCTATGATAGGTAATAGGAGAGATTACTTATCAAATGTGGTATATGCTCTGAAAGCGGAGAAGATGGTCAGGAAGGGCTGTGAAGCGTACGTAGTTCATGTGTATGCCTTGGAGGCTAAAGAGTCTGTCGTAGAAAAGGTTCGTACTGTTAAGGAATTTGCTGATGTGTTTCCTGAGGAGCTTCCGGGTTTGCCGCCAGATCGAGAGGTAGAGTTCGGGATTGATCTGTTACCCGGAACTGCGCCAGTGTCTATTGCTCCGTATAGAATGGCGCCAAAGGAATTGGTGGAGCTTAAGGCTCAGATCCAGGAGTTATTGGATAGAGGTTTCATCAGGCCAAGTGTTTCGCCATGGGGCGCGCCGGTACTCTTTGTTAAGAAGAAGGATGGCACAATGCGGATGTGTATAGACTACCGCCAGTTGAACAAGCTGACGATTAAAAACAAGTATCCGTTGCCACGGATAGATGATTTGTTTGATCAGCTGAAGGGTGCTGCGGTATTCTCGAAGATCGACTTGAGGTCTGGGTATCACCAGTTAAAGGTTAAGGAGGCTGATATCCATAAAACAGCGTTTCGGACTCGGTATGGGCATTACGAATTTCTGGTAATGCCGTTCGGGTTGACTAACGCACCGGCAGCGTTTATGGATATGATGAATAGGGTGTTTCAGCAGTATCTGGATCAGTTCGTCGTGGTTTTCATAGACGACATCTTAGCGTACTCAAGGACAGAGGAAGAGCATGATGCGCATTTGAGAGTGGTGCTGCAGATTTTGAGGGAGAAGCAACTCTATGCTAAGTTCAGTAAGTGCGAGTTCTGGCTTAGAGAAGTGACGTTCTTGGGTCATGTAGTGTCAGCAGAGGGGATTCGAGTAGATCCTCGTAAGATTGAGGCAGTTTTAGATTGGAAGCCACCGAAGACAGTGGCTGAGATTCGGAGTTTTCTGGGTTTGGCCGGATACTACCGAAGGTTTGTTGAGGGTTTCTCGTTGATAGCAGCGCCGATGACTAAGTTGTTGAGGAAAGAAGTTCCGTTTGTATGGACTGAGAAACAGCAGGAAAGCTTCGACAAGCTTAAGAAGATTTTGACTGAGGCTCCGATTTTGATTCAACCTGAGGCTGGTAAGGAATACACAGTCTATTGCGATGCATCACATACGGGCTTGGGTTGTGTGCTGATGCAGGAAGGTAAGGTTGTGGCTTACGCTTCTCGACAGCTGAGGCCACATGAGGTCAATTATCCGACGCATGATTTGGAGCTAGCGGCTGTGGTCTTCGCCTTAAAGATTTGGAGGCATTACTTGTATGGAGAGAGATCGATAGTCTATACAGATCATAAGAGTCTGAAGTATCTGCTGACTCAGAAGGATTTGAATTTGAGGCAGCGTAGATGGGTTGAGTTGCTGAAAGATTACGACTGTTCTATTGAGTATCATCCGGGCAAGGCTAACGTGGTGGCAGACGCGTTGAGCCGTAAGGTTGTTTCGGACTTAAGAGCGATGTTTGCCCATTTGAGTTTGTATGACGACGGGAGTATTCTAGCGGAGCTGCAGGTTAAGCCTACTTGGGTGGAGCAGATCAGGGAGAAACAGTTAGAGGATGAGGTTCTGAGTGCGCGAAGGGTGCAAGTGCAGAATGGTGGATTGGAGGGTTACAGCTTGTCTAGTGATGAGGTTTTGTGTTTCCAAGGTAAGGCTTGTATGCCTAAGGATGTTGAGCTGAGGCAAAAGATTCTTCAGGACGCACATAGCAGTCCTTATGCTATGCATCCTGGAGGTAGCAAGATGTATAGGGATCTTAGAGAGCAGTTTTGGTGGCCTGGTCTGAAGAAAGAGGTGACAGAGTTTGTTGGGAAGTGTCTAACATGTCAGCAGGTCAAGGCTGAACACCAGTTGCCGTCGGGTTTGCTTCAGCCTGTAAAAATTCCTCAGTGGAAGTGGGAAAGGATAACCATGGATTTCGTCAGTGGGTTACCGCTTACGCCAAGCAAGAAGGATTCAGTTTGGGTAGTGGTGGATCGCCTGACTAAATCAGCTCACTTTATTCCGGTGAGGGTTGACTACTCACTTCAGAAGCTAGCGAAGCTGTATGTGTCAGAGATAGTGAGGTTGCACGGTGTGCCAGTCTCAATAATCTCGGATAGGGATCCCAGGTTTACGTCAAGGTTCTGGAAAGCATTGCATCAGGCTCTGGGTACTCGTTTGGATTTCAGCACGGCTTTTCACCCGCAGTCTGACGGTCAATCAGAAAGGGTCATTCAGATCTTGGAAGATATGCTGAGAGGTTGTGTCCTAGATTTCAGAGGTAGTTGGGAGGAGTTTCTACCATTAGCTGAGTTTGCCTACAACAACAGTTACCAAGCGAGCATCAAGATGGCACCGTATGAGGCGTTGTATGGTAGGAAGTGTCGCTCACCTACGTGTTGGACGGAGTTGGGTGAACGCCAGTTGTTGGGACCCGAGTTAGTAGCTGAGACTGAGGACAAGGTTAAAGTGATTCAGGCTCGATTAAAGGAAGCTTCGGACCGGCAGAAGTCTTATGCCGATCTTAAGCGAAGAGATATAGAGTTTGCTGTGGGGGATCGGGTTTTCCTGAAGGTCTCACCTTGGAAGAAGGTGTTGAGGTTCGGAAGGAAAGGCAAGCTAAGTCCGAGGTTTATTGGGCCGTATAAGGTTCTGAGGCGAGTTGGGCCAGTGGCGTATCAGCTTGAGCTGCCAGCAGAGCTTAGTCAGATTCACGACGTTTTTCACGTTTCGATGCTTCGGAGGTATCGTTCAGATCCGTCACATGTGGTAGCAGTGGAGGAGATAGAGGTGAATCCAGACTTGACTATGGAAGAAGAACCTGTGCAGATTCTAGATCGGGATGTGAAGGTTCTGCGTAGGAAGTCTGTGCCTTTGGTTAAGGTACTTTGGCGGAATCATGGCGTAGAAGAAGCTACGTGGGAACCCGAGGATATGATGAGACAGCAATACCCGCAACTCTTTTGACCAGGTAATTTCGAGGCCGAAATTATTTTTAAGGGGGGTAGAACTGTAATATCCCGGGTTAGGGGCTGTTTTGTGGTTGCATGATATTGCATGTATGTAGTGTGCTGTGTTGCTATTTCTATGTTTTAGGGGCTTAGTGGTAGGCTAGAAGTGTGCCAGAGCGAATGGGAAAATTTATGTTTTTGACCTTAGGTGTAGGGAGTTGGAAGAGCTGGGGTTTAAGAAAATAATTTGTTGTTTTGTTGCATAAATGAAGAGCGGGCAAAGTGGCAGAGCAAGGCGCCACTTGGAGCTGAGTGTGGCGTCATCTGCAAGGCTGTAGGCCTTGTGTTCGAGCTGCGGAGTGGCCACTTTTTGGCACTCATTTTGACGGCATGGAGGGAGGAGTTTGTGGCAGTTCAAACTCTGCCTAAGACTAAGTCTTCCCATTTGAATGGAGGGTGGAGAGGGATTTTAGGAGGAAGACTTGGTAAACACATTTGAAATGTGTGGATGTGAGTATTGTGGGGGATGTGGCCGAAAATTGGGAGTGTTTGGGGGAAGGTGGACGGCTTGGTGTTGGGGGGAAAGATGTGCCGAAATTCATTGTGAATTTTGGGGTTGTACATTCGGTCTTGGGGTGCCATAGCAAAAGTGTCCATTTTGGTTTTTTGTTAGCCGAAAATTTTACCAAGTAAGTTTCTCAATCTTTCTTTTTTTTTTCAAAACCGAAAGCCTTAAGCAAACTCACCCTTTCCGAATTTGCTTTGTTTTCCCTTGACTTCCATTTGATAGCCGAATGCAATTTTGAACCCTCAAGCTTATCATTCCTTTTTGTTTTTTATGTTGGCCGAACCCTCCCATTGATTTTTCTTCTTGTTTTCATTTGTGCTACACCGAAATTAGAAGTCTCCCCTTTCATATTTTCTTTTCTTTCTTGATCATTGGTAGCCGAAACCCATCCTCCAAAACTCTCTTCATTTCTTCTTTTGGCAAACCGAAACTTCACCCTCCTACACATTTTCTTTCTTCTCCTTTTTCCATCTAAAGCCGAACTTTGGAGTGTCTAACACTCAAGGCCGAATTCTCATCCTTCTTTTTGTTTAAGTTTTAACCGAACCCTCCCTTGTAGCACACTGGGGTCGAATCTTTGATTCTTCTTTTGGCACAAGTCTTGGCCGAATCTCTTGTGGTTCTCTCCTAGTGTGGTGTTGGCAGAATCTTCGTTGGTGTTGGGGTAAGCTATTGGCCGAATGGCCACTTTCCTTACCTTTCAATTGTTATGATGTTTTGGGTTTTTGGAGGAGGATTGGTCATTCGTTTTAACATCTTATCTTAGGGCAATCAAAGATTTCAAAGCAGTGAGTTGGAGCCTTTCCCCTTTGTTGATCAATTGGTAAGTAAGGGGTAAGTGATTGGTTGTTGTTAGTTTAATCTTCTGGTTTTGATTAAGTCATGTATGATTAAGGATTAACTGTTATTCTTTTCAAGGTGGTGGCCGGTTGCTAAAGGGGAATCACTGCTTGATTCGAGTTTTGGTAGGAAACCAAAACAAGTTTTAAGGAGCTAGTAATCGAGGGACTTAGGTCGTTTTCGTTGGGATTCTAGACTCGTATTTACCAGGTGTGTAACTAACACACCCATATTTAGTGATATTGTTATTAAACCTGTTGGTCTATTAAAATCATGGCAGTTTGATGGATTGATATGATACCCTTTTTGGGTATGACTTTGGACTCGGGTAAGTCAGTATTATTATTGTTATGAGTTACTGTTAATTTATATGATACCATGGCTATGGATATATGTGACAGGGGATGTGAGGTTAGACATATTAGCATGATATGCATGACTTGTATGATATGCATGATTACATGAGTATGGTATGTTGATGGGTGTTATGAGTGGAGGGAGCAGTGATATTTTGTGCTGACGAGCACCAGTGTTTTGGTAACACACTTTGTGACTTTGGGTCACCAGAGTTTTGGCACCTCCAGAGGTTGGGCACCTCATTGCGACTTGTCCCTGTGGTTTGACACCACCGTGGGTTGGCCCCACTTGAGATATGGGATCGTCTGCTAGTGATTGGGTATCACACGATGGGTTGGCCCCATCACTCGATGATTGTGACTACGGTCACCAGTGCTTTGGTAGCACATTTGTGTCTTTGGGACACCAGAGGTTGGGCACCTCATTGCGACTCGTCCCTGTGGTTTGACACCACCGTGGGTTGGCCCCACATGAGATATGGGATCGTCTGCTAGTGATTGGGTATCACACGATGGGTTGGCCCCATCATTGGATTTGTGACTTCGGTCACCAGTGCTTTGGTAACACAAACGTGTCTTCGGGACACCAGTGGTTTGGCACCACAATGACGGATATTGTGTCTTTGGGACACCAGTGTTTTGGTAACACATTGTGACTATATGTCACCAGTGGTTTGGCACCACCAGTGGTTTGGTACCACACGGGGTAGAAAAGGAGATATGGATGGTTAGGATCGGGTTGCATTAATTATGTTGCTATGTATGATGTGTGTTAGCATGTTGTTTCATCGGGAGCGGGATTTATGCACTGAGTCATTCGACTCACCCTCTCCTTTGACATTTCAGGTGACTCGTAGGCGCGGACATGGAGCCGGGAATGGACTCGGGGTGCACATGCCATGCTTTAATAAAGTTTTACTCAGACCGTTCCATTTGGGTACTTTAGTTTAATTACTTTCATTTGGGTTTTATTTTGGATTGTAAAGGCCTTTTTAATTATGTTTTATGATGTTTATGTCTTGAATAGATTTTAATCTGCTTAACAAAATAACTCGGTATAAATTTTACTAAAATTTGGAAGGATAATGTTTTCAAAACTATAACGCAATGTGTTTTAAACTATACCATCGGGTATCTCACTATGTTTTGATATAAAGTAAACTCAAATGCTTTTCGAATCAAACTTTATTTCCTACTAAGTCAAAAAAAATTATTTAAGAAACACTAAGAAACTAATGAGGTTTTAAATGAATTTAACTCGTTTTAACCACATACTTTGGATAAGTTTTTAAAATATCCGGGTTTCAAATACATCCTCCGACTTCAAACAAGTCCACTCAACTTTTCTTCAAATACATGATGTTTCACCCAGTTTTTAGACGAAAAATTTAACCTCTCGAAAGTGCTTTTCCCCCCGTAACATACCAGATTCGGACGTGGTGTCTTGTCCGGGTTTGGGGTGTTACAATGACAACGCTTTTTATATTAATAAACATGGTAAATAAATTATGTTATTACAACCATCTCATGATTGATCTTTGGGCATACTCTTACAATCTCCCACTAGCACTAAGACCAATCACTCATATATCTAATACCAAGCGACTTAGTGTGACGATCATGCTTCTGCTGTGTCAGAGGCTTGGTCAGGGGATCAGCAATGTTATCATCTGAAGGTACTCTGCATATCTCTGCATCCCCTCGATCGATAATCTCTTGAATAAGATGGTAGCGCCTAAGTATATGTTTGGATCACTGGTGAGATCTGGGTTCTTTAGCTTGTGTAATAGCTCCATTCTTATCACATCGGAGTTCTATAGCATCTGATATGCTAGGCACAACCCCTAGTCTAGTAATGAACTTCTTGATCCAAACCGCTTCTTTTGCTGCCTCACTGGCTGCAATATACTCGGCCTCTGTTGTAGAATCGGCTACTGTACTATGCTTTGAACTTTTCCAGCTCACAGCACCACCATTAAGGTAAAACACAAAACCTGATTACGATTGAGAATCGTCCTTGTTAGTTTGGAAGCTGGCATCAGTGTAACCTTTTACACTTAACTCTTCCTCACCTCCATGTATTAGGAACGTATCCTTAGTTCTTCTTAAGTACTTAATGATATTCTTGACTATGGTCCAGTGACCTTCACCAGGATCTACTTGGTACCTGCTCATCATACTTAAGGCATATGAGACATCTGGACGAGTACATAACATGACATACATGATAGATCCAATAGTGGAAGCATATGGAATTTTACTCATGTGTTCTCTCTCTTGTGGAGTTGAAGGACACATTTCCTTCGAGAGGTCTCATAGGTAGGAATCCTCTTTTAGATTCTTCCATACTGAACCTTTTCAGTACTTTATCTATGTATGTACTTTGGCTTAGACCTAGTAGTCGTCTTGATCTATCTCTATAGATCTTGATTCCTAATATGTAAGTGGATTTGCCCAAGTCCTTCATAGAAAAACAACTTCCTAACCAAGTCTTAATAGACTGCAAGGTAGGTATGTCATTTCCCATGATAAGTATGTCATCCACATACAGTACCAAGAATGTGATAGTGCTCCCACTAACTTTCTTGTAAACACATGGTTCATCTTCATTTTTGATAAAACCAAACTCTTTGATTGCATCGTTAAAATGAAGATTCCAACTTCGAGAAGCTTGCTTTAATCCATAAATGGATCTTTGTAGCTTACATATCTTTCTAGCATCCTTTGGATTGACAAAACCTTCATGTTGTGTCATGTACACATCCTCTTCAAGTTTCCCGTTAAGGAAAGCTGTTTTGACACCCATCTGCCAGATTTCATAATCATGAAATGTAGTTATGGCGAGCAAGATCCTGATGGATTTAAACATAGCTACAGGAGAAAAGGTTTCATCATAGTCAACACCATGAATTTGGCGAAAACCTTTATGTTTGTACATTACCATCCATGTCGGTTTTCTTTTTGAAAACCCACTTGCACCCTATAGGTTTAACCCCTTCTGGTGCGTCAATCAAAGTCCATACTTGGTTTTCATACATGGAATCCATCTCAAATCTCATGGCCTCAAGCCATTTCTCAGAGTCTGGGCTCATCACCGCTTCTTGATAAGTCCTAGGCTCATCTTGATCTATAAGAAGAACGTCACCATGCGTTGTAATGAGAAATCCATATCTCTCAGGTGCATGGCGTTCTCTTAAAGATCTGCGCAGTGGTTGTGTTTCTACAACAGTTGTTTGTTCCTCAATTTCTTATGGAATTTGATGTTGTTCAATCTCTGGTTCAGTGGTATCTTGTGATTCTCGAATTTCTTCACGTTCAATCTTTCTCCCACTTCCTTTTCTAGAATTAAATTCACTCTCTAGGAAGACACCAGTCCGAGCAACAAACGTTTTGTTCATAGTGAGATTAAAGAAATAATATCCTTTGGTTTCTTTTGGATACCCCACAAAAATACACCTTTCAGATTTGGGTTCAAGCTTTGTAGACGTCTGACGTTTAACATAAGCTTCACAACCCCAAATTTTCATAAAAGACATACTGGGACGTTTCCCAGTCCACATCTCATATGGCGTCTTTTGAACCGATTTAGATGGAACACAATTTAGTGTGAAAGCAGCTGTCTCAAGTGCATGTCCCCAAGAGGAAGTCGATAGACCAGCATGACTCATCATGGATCGAACCATGTCTAACAAAGTTCGATTTCTTCTCTCAGATACTCCACTCCATTGAGGAGTACCAGGAGGAGTAAGTTGTGAGATAATCCCACATTCCTTCAAAAGATCATCAAACTCTAGGCTCAAATACTCTCCACCTCGATTAGATCGAAGTGACTTGATAGTTTTGGCTAGTTGATTTTGTACTTCATTTTTGAATTACTTGAACTTTTCAAGGGACTCAGATTTATGGCGCATGAGATAAACGTACCCATATCTACTGAAATCATCAGTGAAAGTAATAAAGTAGTGAAATCCACCTCTGGCCTGTGTATTTATTGGTCATCATACATCAGAATGTATTAGGCCTAATAAATTACTAGCTCGTTCAAATTTACCAGTAAAAGGAGATTTAGTCATTTTTCCCAATAAGCAAGATTCACATACTTCAAATTGTTCAAAAACAAATGAATTCAAGAGACCATGTAACACCCTGGTTCTAGGGGTTATGCATTTGGTGCATAACTCAGGTGTTGGCACACTTCAGTGTGTGGTCGGGTGAGTTTTAGGGGTCTTGAGAACCCTAGGTGGTGGGGGAATGCCTTAGGAAATTTTTAGTTTTAGTGGTTAAAAGGGGAGCTTGGAAAAGTTGGGTCTTAAGAGAAATTTTGGTAAAGATATGACGCAAAGAATGGCTTGGCAGAGTGGCATGGTAGACGCCACATAAGGCATGGAGAAGTGACGCCTCAAGGGGGCTTTGGGGTCTCAGGATCAAGCTGCAAAGGCAGCACTTTCTTTTGTTTTTGCGTCATGAGCAAGGGGGAAGAGTTGGTTTCGGTTTTGGCACCTTAAAAAGGGGGATTTTGACTTGTTCAAAACATTTTGAATGGATGGCTAAGAGAAGAGATGAGTTGGAATTTATTTTGAATTTTTGAAGGGTTGGTATAGAGTGAAAGTAGGAGGAATTTTTCGGATTTGGTGGGGGTTGAGTTGTTGGCCGAATTTAGTAGTATAAATAGGGGAGAGCTCACCTTTGGCCACCCTTTAGTTCCATTTTCTCTTGCCGAATTGCTTCACCATTTCTTTTGGCCGAAATTTCAAGACTTAGCCAAATTCTCCATTTATTCTTCCCATTTCACCTGAGCCGAAACTTCCATTGCATCTTCTTCTTTCTTCTTTTGGATCCTTAGCCGAATCACTCACCCTTTCATCTCTCTTTTCTTCCATTTTGGGCTAAACCGAAAGTACACCCCCCATACCTTTCTTTCCTCTTGTCAAACCTTTTGGCCTAACCCCTATCTCCTTTCCATTGATTTTCTTTCATTGTTAGCAGTCAACTTGGTAAGTGGTGGTAAGGGGTTTATTTTGGTAAGTTATGTATTTAGTATTCGATTAAGTCTAAGGTTGTTAAGTGAATGATGCTAAGGCCGATTGTAGGGGAGAAGAGCCTAACGCAGGAGACTTTCTTTGGAGTGGTATAGTCAGCGTTTGCAGAAGCATTAAGTAGCGTTCGGGATTCAAGTTGTGTTGGTAAGAAATATTTAGTAAAATTGATACTCAGTTTGTGACTTGAGTGTTTAATCGTTGTTCTGATTAAGTGTGTTGATGGAGGCAACAACTAGTCAAGGAGGGCAAGGGAAAGCTCCTGTTCCGAAGTTCAAGAAGAGATCGGTCTCAGCGGTTCGAGATTGGCCACCAGGGTGTGGGCCAGCAGTAGGTGATAGTTATAGGCAGATAGCTGTTGTTTCGCTAAGCGATAGCATTGGGATCGAAAGTTTAGAACTGCAAGTGTTAAGGTGCGTAATCACTGCACTATTTCTTCAGTTATTTGCCTGCTAACGTGTATATATATATGATGTGTGGTAGCCAATCATAATGGCTTAAGTGGTGAATTACCATGTTTGGGTAATCAGAGGTCAGGTGAGTAAGGTTGTGATTTTAAGTTAATAGGATGTATAAGTATATGCATGATGTGGTAATGGTAGATGATAAATACTTACTCTATATGCTATTTTGACATGATTTATTGGGACATGGGCATGGGGTTGGATTTGATCACGAAAGGGCGGAGAGTACATACTGATGTATGTGGTCTAATGATAGCTTCGGGCTACATTAGCGCTTGATGAGTTGCTGTGTGCATCATCAAGGGAGATGTTGGCTTGGTGCCCATCTCGGCGGTTGATCGCTATGTGCATCACCGTAGACAGATTACTATCGAGATCACGATGTGATCGGTGGCTCAGCCACAGCCTTGTGCAGCGGGACTGCCGAGGTAAGATATGTGGGATCACTCGGTTGTAATCGGTGGATTAACCACGGCCTTGAGCAGGGAGTCTGCTAAGGTTGGTGTATAGATGGACCTAGGTTGGGCTGTGATGCATGATTGCATGATTGGTTCGTGGATTGTATGGATATGGGCCAAGCTCATACGTGTGGAAATACGTGTTACAATTATGCACTGAGTCTGTGGACTCACCCTATTTTCTTAACCATTTCAGGTGATGCGTAGATTTGGACCGGGAACGGAGAGGACACATGGTGGCCCATGCAGAAGGAAGAGTTTAAATATTTTAAGCTTATTTATATTAAGCATTTGGTTTTAAATATTGATTGTAATAAGGGCCTTAGAATTATTTTATTATTATTTTTGGTACTATTTTATTTTTAATTTAATTATGACTTGATAAATTAAATTACTAGCTTGTGAAGATGATTTTATTCTAATCTACTTATTCAAAGTATTCATATGTTAAAGTTTAATGTGGACATTTTTATAGTATCAAAGTTTAAAGTATAGTCTTAAAAGTACATGGGTTTTACCAAAAAGCTAATAAATCTTACTGTTTTATTCGAAGTTAACAAGGATTTTCAACTGTCTTTCCGAAGTGACATAACCAGATTCGGTCGTAGTGAATGGGCCGGGTTTGGGGATGTTACAGATTGGTATCAGAGCCCGGTTCAAAACTCGGCTTTGAGGGTTTTGGGCCCAAAAACATTTTCAAAATGGGCTTTTCGAAATGTGGGCTTTTATAAAAAGTTTTCAGGTTATTCTGGCATGGCACCTGTACCTCCGGCCCGAAGTCCACCAGATAAGTACTTCTAGCTCTTGAAGTGATTTGTTTGTGTGATTTATTATAGGCTTGATTGGGTTCATAGATTAGAATATTAAGGCTTTTTGGACCCTAGGATTAGTCTACTCAAACATATGCATAAGACTTAAGGATTATTAAACAAACCTATGAAGTTAGTCGCCGAGTTAAGGTGTGGCAACCACTGTACGCATGTCTAAGAGTGGTATTCTGTAAGAGCATGGTATTTAAGCAGTCCTAGCGACTCACCTCCTCTTTACTCGAATCCTACCTGGTGCGTAGCTACGGTTCACCTTAACTAAGAGGACTTGTTCATAGGCTAAACCAGTTATTAAAACCCGAAAGGGAATTAGCCTTGCTATTTTTTTAAAACCCCTCTGTTTTAAAATTTTTTTTTCAAATTTACCCCTTTGGTTTGTGAAACCCTAAATCTGATTTTGAAAGACGTTTTTCGATTTATAAAATTTCCAAAATGCCCCTAGTGGCAAAAATTACAAAAATGCCCCTGTATTGTAAAATTACCGTACTACCCTCAACTTTTGATAAAATGCTTTTTACTTTGCAAAATACCAAAATCTCGAGTTTTCAAAATTTTAAGATACCCTGGTTTGTGGAAATTTATGAAAATACCCCTGGTTGGTAAAATTACCTAAAACGCTCTTGGGTTTCTAAATTTTCAGATTTCTCTCGACTTTTACTGAAATATTCCTATTTTACCAAATATCAGAAAATCCTATTTTGTGAAATATTGTGATATTCCGATTTGGAGAATTTATGAAAATGCCCATGATTTCCAAAATTACTGAGATAACTCCAATTTCTGCAATTTTTGCAACATCTTTGATTTGAGAAGCAAATTTTCAAGATGACCCCTGAGATTGTGTAAATTTTGAAATATCCTTAAGTTGGAAAACTATTTTCAAAATTGACCCTGAGTTATTACCAAAATACCCCTGTAGGAAAATGACGAATTTACCCCTGGGTTGGAAATGCTAAGAATGTGAATGTTTGAATTAGAATAGAGAACTTTAGATGAAACTTTGATTGATCGAAAGAACCACTCTCGGAAATTTCTTTTCATAAAATTTTCTCGTGGATAAATAGTAAAACAATTTCTAATGCATAAAACTTTTAAACAGACTAAATCGAGGCGCTAGATATGAGTTCTAGGGGGCGTGGTCGTAATGCTCGTGGACGTGGTCGAGGCAGGATGTCAGTATCGGAACCGGTTTGGTCTGGCCATGGGTTAGAAAACGGTGTGCCGCCACCAGCTGTTGAAGTTGAGTATCAGGATCAGACTGGCGGAGACGACGCAGTATCGCAGGCTATGCTGCGGGTGCTTGAGCGGGTGGCAGGAGCTAATGCGAGCAATGGGACTCGAAAGTCGGTACCCGAGAGACTTAGGTCGAATGGAGCTGAAGTTTTCAGAGGAGTGTCTGGGGTAGCTCCGAACGTGGCAGAATACTGGCTAGAGGCAGTGGAAAGAATTATGGACGACTTGGATTTAACTTCAAAGGAGAAGCTCAAGGGTGCTATATCGCTTCTGCGGGATGAGGCCTACCAGTGGTGGCTCACGATTAAGGAAAGTACTCCTGTCGATCGAGTGGACTGGGGTTACTTTAAGATCAAGTTTGAAGGAAAGTATGTCGGAGCGAGCTATGTGGATGCTCAGAGGAAGGCGTTCCTCAATCTAGTACAAGGAGGCAAGTCAATAGCGGAGTACGAAGCTGAGTTTCTGCGGTTGAGCCGGTATGCTCGGGGCATCGTGGCAACAGATTATGAAAGATGCGTTAGATTTGAAGATGGGCTACGGGATGAGCTACGAGTTTTGATTGCTCCGCAACAGGAAAGAGACTTCGCTGTATTAGTGGAGAAAGCTCGGATAGCTGAGGAGGTCAAGAAGGCTGAGAGGCACAACAGAGAAAGAAACAGTGATAAGAGAAGTGTTGGATCGCCAGAAGTGTTTCAGAGGGTTCAGAAAAGACCAAGGGTCGAGACTCCTGTTCGTATTGCTAAGCCAGCCGCCGGAAATCCAGATCGTCCGTGTGCACAGTGCGGAAGGTATCATGATGGGGAGTGCTGGAATCGAGTTCGAGAATGCTTCAGATGCAAGTCCAAGACTCATCTGGTTAAGGATTGTCCCCAGAATCCGAATAGAACTCGGACATTAGGCTAAGGTTATGTGCAGCCGGGCAGAGGTGGTCAACAGGCGACGAGAGGTCGTGGTCCGAACCATGGAGGGAATGGTTCCGGCCGAGGTCGTGGAACATTAGGCCGCGATAATGGTGGCACTGAGGCAAGACAGCCAGGTCTGGTTTATGCAGTCCGTCGGAGGGAGGATAGTGATGTACCGGATGTGTCGACGGGTAAGTTTCTCATGTTTGGAATATTCTTTGTTGTTTTGTTTGTTTGGGTGACTGTTTGTTTTGTTGCTCGTAAAGTATCTAGAACTTTAAGTATGGACTTAGAAACTGTGCCTAGATAGTATGTTAGCTCTTTGAGATCAGAGTGCGCAGCTATAGCGTAGCATGTTGTTAGTCTAGTCAAGTAATTTCGAGGACGAAATTATTTTAAGGAGGGTAGAATTATAACACCCTGGTTCTAGGGGTTTTGCATTTGGTGCATAACTCAGGTGTTGGCACACTTCAGTGTGTGGTCGGGTGAGTTTTAGGGGTCTTGAGAACCCTAGGTGGTGGGGGAATGCCTTAGGAAATTTTTAGTTTTAGTGGTTAAAAGGGGAGCTTGGCAAAGTTGGGTCTTAAGAGAAATTTTGGTGAAGATATGACGCAAAGAATGGCTTGGTAGAGTGGCAGGGTAGACGCCACATAAGGCATGGAGAAGTGACGCCTCAAGGGGGCTTTGGGGTCTCAGGATCAAGCTGCAAAGGCAGCACTTTCTTTTGTTTTTGCGTCATGAGCAAGGGGGAAGAGTTGGTTTCGGTTTTGGCACCTTAAAAAGGGGGATTTTGACTTGTTCAAAACATTTTGAATGGATGGCTAGGAGAAGAGATGAGTTGGAATTTATTTTGAATTTTTGAAGGGTTGGTATAGAGTAAAAGTAGGAGGAATTTTTGGGATTTGGTGGGGGTTGAGTTGTTGGCCGAATTTAGTAGTATAAATAGGGGAGAGCTCACCTTTGGCCACCCTTTGGTTCCATTTGCTCTTGCCGAATTGCTTCACCATTTCTTTTGGCCAAAATTTCAAGACTTAGCCAAATTCTCCATTTATTCTTCCCATTTCACCTGAGCCGAAACTTCCATTGCATCTTATTCTTTCTTCTTTTGGATCCTTAGCCGAATCACTCACCCTTTCATCTCTCTTTTCTTCCATTTTGGGCTAAACCGAAAGTACACCCCCATACCTTTCTTTACTCTTGTCAAACCTTTTGGCCGAACCCCTATCTCCTTTCCATTGATTTTCTTTCATTGTTAGCAGTCAACTTGGTAAGTGGTGGTAAGGGGTTTATTTTGGTAAGTTATGTATTTAGTATTCGATTAAGTCTAAGGTTGTTAAGTGAATGATGCTAAGGCCGATTGTAAGGGAGAAGAGCCTAACGTAGGAGACTTTCTTTGGAGTGGTATAGTCAGCGTTTGCAGAAGCATTAAGTAGCGTTCGGGATTCAAGTTGTGTTGGTAAGAAATATTTAGTAAAATTGATACTTAGTTTGTGACTTGAGTGTTTAACCGTTGTTCTGATTAAGTTGTTGATGGAGGCAACAACCAGTCAAGGAGGGCAAGGGAAAGCTCTTGTTCTGAAGTTCAAGAAGAGATCGGTCTCAGCGGTTTGAGATTGGTCACCGAGGTGTGGACCAGCAGCAGGTGATAGTTATAGGCAGATAGCTGTTGTTTCACTAAGCGATAGCATTGGGATCAAAAGTTTAGAACTGCAAGTGTTAAGGTGAGTAATCACCGCACTATTTCTTCAGTTATTTGCCTGCTAACGTGTATATATATATGATGTGTGGTAGCCGATCATAATGGCTTAAGTGGTGAATTACCATGTTTGGGTAATCAGAGGTCAGGTGAGTAAGGTTGTGATTTTAAGTTAATACGATGTATAAGTATATGCATGATGTGGTAATGGTAGATGATAAATACTTACTCTATATGTTATTTTGACATGATTTATTGGGACATGGGCATGGGGTTGGATTTGATCACGAAAGGGCGGAGAGTACATACTGATGTACGTGGTCTAATGATAGCTTCGGGCTACATTAGCGCTTGATGAGTTGCTGTGTGCATCATCAAGGGAGATGTTGGCTTGGTGCCCATCTCGGCGATTGATCGCTATGTGCATCACCGTAGACAGATTACTATCGGGATCACGATGTGATCGGTTGCTCAGCCACGGCCTTGTGCAGCGGGACTGCCGAGGTAAGATATGTGGGATCACTCGGTTGTAATCGGTGGACTAGCCACGGCCTTGAGTAGGGAGTCTGCTAAGGTTGGTGTATGGATGGACCTAGGTTGGGCTGTGATGCATGATTGCATGATTGGTTCGTGGATTGTATGGATATGGGCCAAGCCCATACGTGTGGAAATACGTGTTACGATTATGCACTGAGTCTGTGGACTCACCCTATTTTCTTAACCATTTCAGGTGATGCGTAGATTTGGACCGGGATCGGAGAGGACACATGGTGGCCCATGCAGAAGGAAGAGTTTAAATATTTTAAGCTTATTTATATTAAGCATTTGGTTTTAAATATTGATTGTAATAAGGGCCTTAGAATTATTTTATTATTATTTTTGGTACTATTTTATTTTTAATTTAATTATGATTTGATAAATTAAATTACTAGCTTGTGAAGATGATTTTATTCTAATCTACTTATTCAAAGTATTCATATGTTAAAGTTTAATGTGGACATTTTTATAGTATCAAAGTTTAAAGTATAGTCTTAAAAGTACATGGGTTTTACCAAAAAGTTAATAAATCTTACTGTTTTATTCGAAGTTAACAAGGATTTTCAACTGTCTTTCCGAAGTGACATAACCAGATTCGGTCGTAGTGAATGGGCCGGGTTTGGGGATGTTACAGACCATGTTTATGGAGTTTGGATATGCGTTTCTTACTTATGTGGCCCAAACGATAATGCTAAAGATAATTTTGATTTGAGTCATTTATTTTAGATCTTTTAGTATTTATGTTGTAAATGGGACTCGTTTGATCTAAAATATAGAGGCCATTAATCAATTGTGCCGAACTATAGAAAACATTATTGAGATAAAAGGAACAACAATTATTCTTAATAATTATCTCAAAACCAATTTTGTCTAAACAAGAAATTGAAATAATGTTTTTAGTCAAACTGGGCACAAAATAACAATCTTCTAAACATAAATCAAGTCCACTAGGCAAAGATAAAGTATATGTTCCCACAACTAATGCAGCAACTTTTGCTCCATTTCCAACTCGCAGGTCCACATCTCCTTTAGCCAAAGTCCTACTCCTTTGCAGTCCCTGTACAGAAGTACAAATATGAGAACCATAACCAGTATCTAATACCCAAGAAGTAGTAGTAGATAAATTAATATCAATAACATAAATACCTGAAGTAGACATTCCGCTTGTTTTGGCCTTCTTGACTTCCTTAAGATAGATAGGACAGTTCCGCTTTCAATGTCCAGTCACACCACAATGATCACACCACAATGAAAGCAGTTTCCTTCCTTAGACACCCCATGTAACACCCCAAACCCGGTCAATATGTTACGATCGAATTTTAATTATTACAGAGGAAGTAGGTTTGAAAACTTTGGAAAACATCGTGATTTGAGAAAGATTTCCTAGTTGTAGTAATTCCAGGTTTAAAGGCTATTCAGAATTTAGTTAAGTTAAAACTTGTTAAACTCTTGATAAAGGTGACTTAGATGATAAAAACTGGTAGATCTATTTGTTTTTCCTCCTTAAAAAGGAACCAAAATTTAGTAGATTTTGTAAAATGACACTTGGAAAACAATGTTGGGATGTGCGATCTTCTGAAAATAGTTTTAGCAGTGTTTGAGGAAAATACTAAGTTAAATTATTTACGACTTGTAATACATTTGTTAACCTTTTTGGAAAACCTTTATTTACGTTTTAAGAAAACTCATTTTCCTTATGAATCTTTGCATGTTTAAAATCAGCGTATGATAAAAACCCATAATTAGAATAAAGTTTAAAGCGGCCTTATTACAACCTCAAATCCCCAAATAGAAATAAATTTAAATAAAGTTCGAATTTATTGAAGACACTGCAACGCATGGCCACCTCGAGTCTGTTTCGGCCCATGATCTGCCATCTACTGATTACCTGCAAAATTAACAAAGGGGTGAGTCACCAAGACTCAGTGTGTACATCCCCATGTAGCACAAATTGGGCCTTAGCCCACACAGTACGGCACATGTTATATGTATGCTATGTAGGCCATCCCAGATTAGCTCTCCATCCAAACTCCCGTGGCATTATGCCACTGTGGTTCATGACCACCGTGGTCCTAGACCACTCGTGACCATAGTCACTCGTGACAAAGTCACTGTAATATAATCGAGGGGCCAACCCGCAGTGGTCATAGACCACCGTGACGATCTCTAGCAATAATGTATACGTGGGGCCAACCCACTGTGGTCATAGACCACCGAGATAAGTCACTGTTATAAGCAATCGTGGTATTAACCACTGTGGTACTTAGACCACTCGTGACCGTAGCCACTCGTGACATTAGTCACTTTTCTCCCTCCTCATTTCAACCATTCCCGAGCCCATGCTCTTTCATATCATGCGCATTATGTATGCAACTTATTTCACAGTGAATAACAGATCATTTACATGCATAACATCCGAAATATATGTACATACAAATAAATAACAATAATAAGTATCGAGAACTTACCCGGCGTCTCCGACCTTACCCATAAGGGTAGTTAACCTTTCATGTTAGTTATTTCGGCTTTTCGCCCTTTTCAGCTAATAACGCAATAACAACAGTAATGAAGGCGTGTGAGTAGTACACACCTGATAACGCGTAAGGTAATACCCTCTACGTCGACGCTTTCACTCCCAGGAACGACAGCTATCTGTCTATCGCAAACAGATGTTGGCTCTCTCCCACAGCCCGGCGGAAAGTCCCGAATCGCTAACACAGCACGTTTCTTAAACTTAGGAATGGACACTATAGGTTCACCCCGTTCCTTAGGTTGGCTAGCAGTTGAATCCATGACAGGATGTGATCAGTACTTAAAGAAGAGAACGCATGGTTAAGGCAACGAAAAGGGAAGTAAGAAGTAGATAACGAATAATCCGGAAAAATCTCTTACCTCAGGAACTCGGATGGAAAAGGAAAGGTTCGGCAACTAACAGGCCTTCAGGAGTCGAACTACAACTGTTCAGCAACCGAGGTTTCCAAAGAAAACATCCCAATCGAGAGAAAAGAAAAGGAAAGAAGAATTAGCCGAAGATAGAACCGCCATGCTAACAAGCCATTCAGTATAGGCCATATAAAACCGAAAGAGAGAAAGAAAGAACAAAAGGAACGCTTTTTACCTTAAAAAAAGCCCGATTGCAAAGGCTCTCAACAATTTGAAATTTTCCTGCACTTTCCTTCTTGGTATTCGGCTAAGAGGCCTCAAAATGGAAGGAATGCATTTAGATGACTATCAGAACAGATTCGGCTTCATAAAGAGAAAGGGAAATAAAACAAAGGTTGTTTATAAGAAGATGAGAGAAAAGACCCTTACCCCCAGCAGAGAAGTCGAATGGCACTCAAAAGATTCGGCACATGGAAAAAGTAGATGAGAATAATCAGTCGATCGAGCAAGGAGAATGAAGATTTGGGTTCGGCTATTAGCAAAGAATGATGGCAAGGGGGTTTCGATGATACAAGGGAAAGATATGCGGCTCAAGGTAAAGGGAGAGTGAGAAGAAGAGAATATTTCGGCTAACCCACACACCAAACCTTAAAGAAAGATGAAGCAACAAATGGGTGAGAGTTTCGATTGAAGAGAAGGGTTGAGGAGAAATAAAAATGGAAGAAAGAAAGATGAAGAAGAAGAATGCACGAGTGGATACTCCCAAAGGTTCGGCTAGAGCACAAAAGAGGAGAAAAGATGAAGGGAATGAGACTAGCTACTTGATTTCGGTATAACAAAAGAGAAATGGGGTGAGAGTTTCGGTTTTGGTTAGAAGAGAAATGGAGAAAAGGTCAAAAATGAAAAAGGGAAGGGAAGTGTTTCCTAGAATCAGTTTTGACCCTTGGAAGAAAACGGCACCAAAGATACTCCTAAACCCAATTGAGCCACACCCCAAAATGAAAGACCAAACCACTAGCCCCTAAGAATTCGACACACACACCCTACAAGTCAAAACCGACTTCTCCCCCCTTCTAACATCCAAATTTCAGCCATCACTTTCCATCAACATCCCATCCCATATTTTCCTCCTTAATTCACTCTTGTTCACCCATTCAAATGAGTTTGAATATTTCAAACTCCACCTTTCACTCCTGGCCACCCTTTCAAATTGTTTGACTCCTTCAACCCCCATCCATGTAATGCCCTTGCCGAATCCACTACCCAAGCTCCTTAGGCGCAAAAATAAAGTTTTTTTTACTGACGACGCGATTCGAACCCCTTCTCCCTGCAGCTTCTCCCAGGTGACGCCACCTCAAGCACCCTAAGTGGCGCCTCCACGCCACTTTACTATATCCTTATTTGTGTTAGCAAAGCACAATTAAAGATCCTTAAGGCCTGCCTCAGCTAGCTCTCCCTCCTAAAGTGCCTAAAAGTAAAATTTTCACCAAGGATCAGGCTTAACCCCGAGCCTTCCTGGGACCCCCAAACACATCAGAAGAACAAATAAAACATGCCTATACACAACAACATACAACAATGCCAAGCCCCTAATTCTAGGATGTTACAGTTCTACCCCCTTAAAGAAATTTCGGCCCTGAAATTTTACTTGGTCAAAAGAGGTGAGGGTATTGCTGTCGCATCACATCCTCCAGTTCCCACGTGGCTTCCTCCGAACTGTGGTTTTGCTACAACACTTTAACCAATGGAACCGACTTCCTCTGCAACTTCTTAACGTCTCGGTCTAGGATTTGAACTGGTTCGTCCTCGAAAGATAAATCAGGTCTGACTTCGATTTCTTCTATCGGCACTATGTGAGATGGATCTGAACGGTAGCGCCTTAACATCGAAACATGGAATTCATCATGGATCTGTCCCAGTTCTGAAGGTAGTTTGAGCTGATAAGCTACTGGTCCTACACGCTTCAACACACGGTAAGGCCCGATGAACCTGGGGCTCAGGTTGCCCTTCCGTCCAAACCTTAAAACCTTCTTTTACGGTGAAACCTTTAAGAAGACCTGGTCACCCACTGCATATTCTATGCCCTTGCGTTTCAGATCCGCATAAGATTTTTGCCTGTCAGAAGCTTCCTTCAACCGAGTCCGAATTAAGCTAAACTTTTCCTCTATTTCAGACACCAACTCTGGACCCAATAACTGTCGCTCACCCAACTCGGTCTAGCAATTAGGAGTGCAACATTTCCGACCATACAACGCTTCATAGGGCACCATCTTAATGCTAGATTGGTAACTATTGTTGTATGCGAATTTCGCCAACGGTAGAAACTCCTCCCAACTACCCCGAAAATCAATGACACAACCTCTCAACATATCCTCCAAGATCTGAATTACCCTCTCCGACTGACCATCTGTCTGTGGATGAAAAGCTGTGCTGAAATCTAACCTCGTACCCAAAGCTTGATGCAACGCTTTCCAGAACCTTGACATAAATCGGGGGTCTCTGTCTGATATGATAGACACAGGTACCCCATGAAATCTCACAACCTCTGCCACATACAGTTTGCCTAACCTCTGCAATGAGTAATCAACCCGAACCGGTATGAAATGAGCAGACTTCGTCAGCCGATCCACAATTACCCACACTGAGTCCTTCTTCGTAGGCGTAAGGGGTAATCCACTTAAAAAAATCCATCGTTATTCTCTCCCATTTCCAGAGTGGTATCTTTACGGGCTGTAACAACCCCAAAGGTAATTGATGTTCTGCTTTTACCTGCTGACATGTCAAGCACCTACTCACAATTCCGTTACCTCTCGCTTTAAACCCGGCCACCAAAACTATTCTCACAGATCCCTATACATCTTACTTCCACCAGGATGCATAGCGTATGGGCTACTATGCGCTTCTTCCAGAATATTTTGTCTTAACTCCAAATATTTTGGCATACAAGTCTTTCATTGGAAACACAGTACCCCATCGCTGTTCACACTGAAATCTCCTGCCTCACCACCTGCTACTAATTGGAGTTTCGAGTTTAGCGACTCATCAGACAATTGCTTCTCTTTAATTTGACTGACCCACGGAGGCTTCAGTTGTAGCTCTGCTAATAAACTTCCATCGTTATACAAGCTGAGATGGGCGAACATCACCCTCAAGTTTGAGATCGCCCTACGACTCAACGCATCCGCCACCACGTTAGCTTTACCCGGATGGTACTCAATCGAACAATCATAGTCCTTGAGCAATTCAATCTAGCACCGCTGCCTTAAATTTAACTCCTTCTGAGTAAGGAGATACTTCAGACTCTTATCGTCTGTATAAATGACGGACTTCTCCCCGTACAGATAATGTCTCCAAATCTTCAGAGCAAACACTACTACAGCCAATTCCAGATCATGCGTGGGATAATTCAATTCATGTGGTCTCAGCTGTCGAGACGTATATGCCACTACCTTCCCTTCCTACATCAACACACATCCCAACCCTGTGTGCGATGCATCACAGTAAACAACAAACTCCTTCCCAGCCTCAAGCTGAATCAACACTGGAGCCTTAGTCAAGATCCTCTTCAGCTTCTCAAAACTTTCCTGCTGCTTATCTGACCAGACAACCGGTACCCCTTTTCGCAATAGCTTGGTTAGTGGTGCAGCTATTAATGAGAACCCTTCCACAAATCTTCTATAATACCCAGCTAGACCGAGAAAACTCCAAACTTCTGCCACAGACCTAGGCGATTTCCAATCCAACACAGCTTCAATTTTCTGGGGGTCGACTCTAATCCCCTCAGCAGACACCACATGTCCCAGAAAGGTAACTTCCCTCAGCCGAAATTCACACTTACTGAATTTTACGTACAACTGTTTCTCTCTCAGAATCCGCAGAACCACCCGAAGATGCGAATCATGCTCCTCTTCTAATTTTGAATAAACCAGGATATCGTCTATAAATCCACAACAAACCGATCCAGATAGGGTTAAAATACCCGGTTCATCATGTCCATAAACGCTGCTAGTGCATTGGTCAACCCAAACGGCATCACCAGGAACTCGTAGTGACTATAACGAGTCTGGGAAGCTGTCTTATGAATATCCAACTCCTTGACCTTAAGCTGATGATAACTCAAGCTCAGATCTATTTTTGAAAAGACCGATGCACCTCGCAACTAATCGAACAGATCATCTATCCTAGGCAGCGGGTACTTGTTCTTGATTGTCAACTTGTTCAACTGCCTATAGTCAATGCACATCCTCATTGACCCATCCTTTTTTCTAACAAATAATACCAGCGCTCCCCAAGGTGGCACACTGGGTCGGATAAAACCCCTATCTAACAGTTCCTAAATTTGGGCTTTCAGTTCCATCAACTCTTTTGGCGCCATTCTATATGGGGCAATAGACAGTGGCGCTGTTCCCAGAAGAAGATCAATTCTGAATTCCACTTCACGATCCAGAGGCAATCCGGGAAGCTCTTTTGGGAAAACATCAAAGAACTCTTTCACTGTTCTGACATCCCCTACAGTCAACTCTTTAGCCTCCAGAGCTCGAACAAACGTTAAGAATGCCTCACATCCTTTTCTCAGCAATTTTTCAGCCTTTAAAGCAGACACTACATTAGACAAGTAGTTCCTCCTTCCACCTATCACCACTACCTCATCATCCTCAGGAGTCCTTAACACCATGCGCTTAGCAGCACAGTCCAAATTTACTCGATACTTCACTAGCCAGTCCATACCTAAGATTAAATCGAACTCCCCGAACGGCAGTTCCATCAGATCAGCCGGGAAAACCATCCCTTGAACTTCTAGAGGTACATTCCTAAAGAGTTTGTTCACCACTACAGATTGTCCTAAAGGGCTAAGTACAATCATCTTCCTAGAAGCAGTTTTAGGGTCTATGTTCAGAGTCCCAGATACATTACTAGCAACATATGAATGCGTTGATCCAATATCAATTAGTGTAGAAAAAGGCAGTCCATAAATAAGGAATGTACCGGTTATGATGTCCGGTGCATCGCCCTCCTCTCGGCGTCTAGCAGCATAGACCAACCCTGGTTGCCTTGCATTTGTGTTCCCAGCACCTCTGCCTGGTGCTCCACGTCCACGACCAAAACTATTACCTCCTCTGGCCAGATCACGGCCCCTTTGTGGCTGCTGACCACCTCTACCAGGCTGAACGTAATTCTGACCTACCGGTCGCATTCTGTTTGGCTCTTGCGGACAGTATTTCACCCGATGATCCACTGACCCACATCTGAAACATCCATTGCTTCTTGCTCAGCATTCCCCATAATGGAACTTCCCATATGTAGCACATTGCGGTGGTCGACCCATAGCAACAGGCCTCACAGCTCGACCCACACCATCCACCCTAGACCTTTTCTGAAAGTTCCTAGTAGATCTTGATGGCCCAAAACTTCTTTTATTTCTACCCTTGTCCCTATCCTAATTCTGTCTTTTAGTACGATTTGCCTCCTCGCTTTCTTAGCCTTCTCAACCAGGACATCGAATTCCCTTTCTCATTGGGGAGCTATCAGTACTCGCAACTCATCCCTCAGGCCATCCTCAAATCGAACACAATGCTCATGATCTGTAGACACAATACGACGAGCATACCGGATTAGGTGCAAGAATTCTGCCTCATACTCGTCCACTGACTTATTCCCCTGAACCAGGTTTAGAATGCCTTCCGCTGCGCGTCCACATAGCTTGACCAAATATATTTCCCCTGGAACGTAGACTTAAAGAAGTCACAGGTGATGCGATCTGCCGCTGTACCATCCCTAACCGTGAGCCACCATTGATAAGCCTCATCTCAGAGAAGAGATACAACCCCTTTTATCTTTTCTTCTGCAGTGCAGTCAAGGTCATCCATAATCCATTCTACTGCTTCTAACCAATACTCGACTATACTCGGAGCCACACCAGATACGCCCCTAAATATCTCAGCTCCATTAGTCCTGAGTCGTGCAGGTACAGATTATCGAGCCACCAATCCCGTGCTCGCTCTAGCCACTCTCTCCAAAATGCGTAACATAGCCTGAGACACCGCATCGTCTCCACCGGTTTGATCTTGGAATTCTGCTTCTGCAACTGGTAATGCGGGTACCTCACCTTCCGGCCCATGCCCAAATTTTGAAGGTTCAGCCGCAGCATCTCGGGCCCTTCCATGGCCTCGCACACCGTGTCTGCGTCCTCTAGTACTCATTACTACTAACGCGATTTAATCTGAATAAGAGTTTTCTACTATTTACTACAGAGTAGTTTTATGAAATTAGCATTATGAATAGTTCTCGTCATTTTCATGCATACCTAGGGTTTTAGTCTCTAAAGTTGCATCTCACAGTACAAGTACTCATAGCACATTACACATAGTTCATATACAACAACCAACAGTCAGAGAACTTACCGTGCGGATTCGGTGCTGGAGACTCGGGTGCCATGCTTCCCGAAGACATATATATTTCTAAATCATTTTCTTGCCATCTTATAAAACATTTTAAACCCCCATACCCAAGGCCAAGTTTTTGAAACCTCACTCTGATACCACAATTGTAACGCCTCAAACCCGGTCGATATGTTACGACCGAATCTGAATTGTTACAGAGGAAGTAGGTTTGAAAACTTTGGAAAACATCGTGATTTGAAAAAGATTTCCTAGTTGTAGTAATTCCAGGTTTAAAGGCTATTCAGAATTTAGTTAAGTTAGAACTTATTAAACTCTTGATAAGGTTGACTTAGATGATAAAAACCGGTAGATCTATTTGTTTTTCTTCCTTAAAAAGGAACCGAAATTTAGTAGATTTTGTAAAATGACACTTGGAAAACAATGTTGGGATGTGCGATCTTCTGAAAATAGGTTTAGCAGTGTTTGAGGAAAATACCAAGTTAAATTATTTACGACTTGTAATACATTTGTTAACTTTTTTGGAAAACCTTTATTTACGTTTTAAGAAAACTCATTTTCCTTATGAATCTTTGCATGTTTAAAATCAGCGTATGATAAAAACCCATAATTAGAATAACGTTTAAAGCAGCCTTATTACAACATGAAATCCCAAAATAGAAATAAATTTAAATAAAGTTCGAATTTATTGAAGACACTGCAACGCATGGCCACCTTGAGTCTGTTCTGGCCCATGACCCGCCATCTACTGATTACCTGTAAAATTAACAAAGGGGTGAGTCACCAAGTCTCACTGTGTACATCCCCATGTAGCGCAAATTGGGCCTTAGCCCACACAGTACGGCACATGTTATATGTATGCTATGCAGCCCATCCCAGATTAGCTCTGCATCCAAACTCCTGCGGCATTATGCCACTATGGTTCATGACCACCATGGTCCTAGACCACTCGTGACCGTAGTCACTCGTGACAAAGTCACTGTAATATAATCGTGGGGCCAACCCACTGTGGTCATAGATCACCGTGACGATCTCTAGCAATAATGCATACGTGAGGCCAACCACTATGGTCATAGACCACCGAGATAAGTCACTGTTATAAGCAATCGTGGTATTAACCACCGTGGTACTTAGACCACTCGTGGCCGTAGCCACTCGTGACATTATTCACTTTTCTCCCTCCTCATTTCAACCATTCTCGAGCCCATGCTCTTTCATATCATGCGTATTATGTATGCAACTTATTTCATAGTGAATAATAGATCATTTACATGCATAACATCCGAAATATATGTACATACAGATTAATAACAATAAAAGTATCGAGAACTTACCCGGCGTATCCGACCTTATCCATAAGGGTAGTTAACTTTTCATGTTAGTTATTTCGGCTTTTTGCCCTTTTCAACTAATAACGCAATAACAACAGTAATGAAGGCGTGTGAGTAGTACACACCTGATAACGCGTAAGGTAATACCCTCTACGTCGATGCTTTCACTTTTCAGGAACGACAGCTATCTGTCTATCCCAAACAACGTTGGCTCTCTCCCGAACCACCGACACAGCACGTTTATTAAACTTAGGAACGGACACTATAGGTTCACTCCCTTCCTTAGGTTGGCTAGCAGTTGAATCCATAACGAGATGTGATTAATACTTAAAGAAGAGAACATATGGTTAAGGCAACAAAAAGGGAAGTAAGAAGTAGATAACAAATTATTGGGAAAAATCTCTTACCTTAGGAACTCGGATGGAAAAGGTAAGGTTCAGCAACTAACAAGCCTTCAGGATTCGAACTACAACTATTCAGCAACCGAGGTTTCCAAAGAAAACATCCCAATCGAGAGAAAAGAAAAGGAGAGAAGAATTAACCGAAGATAGAACCGCCATGCTAACAAGCCATTCGGCCTTGGCCACATAAAACATAAAGAGAGAAAGAAAGAACAAAAGGAACACTTCTTACCTTAAAAAAAAAACCCGATTGCAAAGGCTCTCAACAATCTGAAATTTTCCTGCACTTTCCTTCTTGGTATTCGGCTAAGAGGCCTCAAAATAGAAGGAATGCATTTAGATGACTACCAGAACAGATTCGACTTCATAAAGAGAAAGGGAAATAAAACAAATGTTGTTTATAAGAAGATGAGAGAACAGACCCTTACCCCCAGCAGAGAAGTCGACTAGCACTCAAAAGATTCAGCACAGGGAAAAAGTAGATGAGAATGATTAGTCGATCGAGCAAGGAGAATGAAGATTGGGTTTCAGCTATTAGCAAAGAATGATGGCAAGGGGGTTTCAATGATACAAGGGAAAGATATGCGGCTCAAGGTAAAGGGAGAGTGAGAAGAAGAGAATATTTCGGCTAACCCACACACCAAACCTTAAAGAATGATGAAGCAACAAATGGGTGAGAGTTTTGATTGAAGAGAAGGGTTGAGGAGAAATAAAAACGGAAGAAAGAAAGATGAAGAAGAAGAATGCACGAGTGGATACTCCCAAAGGTTCGGCTAGAGCACAAAAGAGGAGAAAATATGAAGGGAATGAGACTAGCTACTTGATTTCGGTATAACAAAAGAGAAATGGGGTGAGAGTTTCGGTTTTGGTTAGAAGAGAAATGGAGAAAAGGTCAAAAATGTAAAAGGGAAGGGAAGTGTTTCCTAGAATCAGTTTTGACCCTTGGAAGAAAACGGCACCAAAGATACTCCTAAACCCGATTGAGCCACACCCCAAAATGAAAGACCAAACCACTAGCCCCTAAAAATTGGACACACACACCATACAAGTCAAAATCGACTTCTCCCCCCTTCCAACATCCAAATTTCAGCCATCACTTTCCACCAACATCCTATCCCATATTTTCCTCCTTAATTCACTCTTGTTCACCAATTCAAATGAGTTTGAATATTTCAAACTCCACCTTTCACTCCTGGCCACCCTTTCAAATTATTTGACTCCTTGAACCCCCATCCATGTAATGCCCTTGCCGAATCCACTACCCAAGCTCCTTAGGCGCAAAAATAAAGTTTTTCTTTACTGACGATGCGATTCGAACCCCTTCTCCCTGCAGCTTCTCCCAGGTGACGCCACCTCAAGCACCCTAAGTGGCGCCTCCATGACACTTTACCATATCCTTATTTGTGTTAGCAAAGCACAATTAAAGACCCTTAAGGCCTGCCTCAGCTAGCTCTCCCTCCTAAAGTGCCTAAAAGTAAAATTTTCACCAAGGCTCAGGCTTAACCCCGAGCCTTCCCAGGACCCCCAAACACATCAGAACAACAAACAAAACAAGCCCACACACAACAACATACAACAATGCCAAGCCCCTAATTCCAGGATGTTACACCCCACCTTTAGGTTTTAGTGCAACCTTTCCTTTTCCAAGCTTGGGCTTACCTTTGCCCTTGGGCTTTGTTTGAACTTTGGCCTTTCCCTTGCCCTTGTTATTACGGAACATCAGTATGGGCTTAGGTCCAACCTTTTTCATGTTGCCTTCAGCAGTTCGTAACGTACTGAGCAACTGTGGCAGAGTCTTGTCAATTTCATTCATATTGAAATTGAGGACAAACTGGCTGTAGCTATCCGGCAACGATTGTAGAATAACATCAGTGGCCAACTCTTGGCTCAATGGAAACCCAAGCTTAGACAGGCTTTCAGTATAGCCAATCATCTTAAGGACATGAGGTCCTACTGGGTTTCCTTCAGCAAACTTACATTTGAATAGGGCCTTAGAGATATCGAACCTCTCTTGCCGTGTTTGCCCCTGATAAAGTTCTTTTAGGTGCTCGATCATATCATAAGCAACCATGTCCTCATGTTGCTTCTGAAGCTCAGGATTCATAGTGGCAAGCATAAGACATCCAACATCTACCATGTCATCGAGATACTTCTCGTAAGCATCTTTATCAGTTCTCGAGGCATTAGCGGGTGGTTCATTAGGAAGTGGTTGTTCAATGACATATAGTTTCCATTCTTGTTTGAGGACAATCCTCAAGTTACGGAACCGGTCAAGAAAATTCAAACCATTCAATTTGTCCTTCTCAAGGATCGATCGCAATGAGAGTGTGCTAGTGTATGCAGCCATAATATATCTACAACAATTAAATATGCGTGTGAGTAAATTTACCAATTTTATATCAATCATTAAAAAGACTTTATTAAATGATGTTCCCACTATTTTATTTCAAAATTAATAACCCTCATATATTAATTTCGGTAAAACTTTCTCAAAAGTATTTCTAGTGGGTTAAGGATCCATATTTC
This sequence comes from Gossypium australe, assembly GCA_005393395.2. NCBI lineage: Eukaryota > Viridiplantae > Streptophyta > Magnoliopsida > Malvales > Malvaceae > Gossypium > Gossypium australe. The sequence continues at coordinate 85,281,577 of CM016614.1, read as the reverse complement.
ACCTCCTCTTAAGTCAGCTTTGGCTTTAATCTCAAGACTATGGTTATTTAGGTAAGCATCATTTGCTAATTACATCATATGTAACTCCTAATATTTGGTGATCAACTCTTGTTCTAATCATCTTATGATTTATCCAATTTACTTGCCTCTAGGTTTCTAATCCTATTAGAGTGACCTAGTTAAGTCATTAACCAATTTTTAACCAGCGAATATCACTTGTTTATTCTTCGCATTTAACCAAGATAAATACTAGTACTTCGCTTTGGAAGAACCTACATAGTATTGATTGAGGCCTTAACGAGGGCAAAATTGGAAGGCCATGTTGACTTATTATTTTAATAGAGGTATTTTTAACGTTGTTGCATCTCATCAATTATGGTCTATTTTAGCCCATTTAGTCTTTTAATCGATCTCATCAATTAACGGGGTTTATTATCACCAAGTTTTAATATATATATATATATATAAATTGGCATGCTTTAGACATCCATAGCATCTCATACATGAATAAATAAAGTAATAAATAAATACAATAGTTATAGCCCATAAACTAAGGTGGTTCAACCCAGGCCAATGGGAGAACCAAAAGGAGACCTAAAAGTGTAAGCCGTTTCACAAGCTATCAATCCACAATAGTTGTCCCAACTTCCTTCTCGTCTAGCCCACAGCAACTCTTGCAAATTACAATATGTAGAAACTCGTTTTACATACGAGGGAGTAAGATGAGAAGAGAAATACAAGAGAATAGTGTAAGGCACGACACGCAGCCCGTATTTATATAAAAAAATACAACCTTTTATCGAATGGGTCATTGGGCTATAACTATACATTTCAAACATCGTGCATGTCAAGAATAGCATACATAATTCAACAAATTATGAGAGGGAATGTCACGGTAGAAGCTGGGGGTGCGGGGGTGGAGCCCCCGCTGTACGAACCGCATACCCCAGTCAAATGAAACCTCACGATTTGATAACTTTTATCAACAGAATCGTGTTTTCAGGATTTTAATCCTTGAGGTTTCATATTGGAACAACCCTTGTTCCACTAGCCAGTTAACTCTTACTGGAAACTGTTAATACGACCGTCACATTATTACAGATTTGTTAATAGTTAACAGTAATAACATAAAATCAAATAGGCCACAACACCATGATTAATATTTAATCAATTATCGAAAGGAAGAGTTATCAGGTTATGCTTAAATGATTTAAATAATCGAAAACGCAATAAAATTAAAGCATGCATCTCATACAATTGCATCACCCAAGTATTTAAATCCGAGTTTGTATCTCACAAGTGGCTCTGATACCACTGTTGGAACGCCGGCACCCCCATGGTGCAGCAACATAGAATTAATTCCGGCGATCCAGACCATGAATCCATGTGTGAGGAACGAATCGGGGTGAAATAAAGTTTTCGAAATTACTGAAACTTCAATCTGAGTAGACAACGACGCCTCGGCAACAAGATTTTTGATCTACTGTCGAACCAAGCCGCAATCTTTCTCTGATATCGGCCTCTACATAATCCACCCAGTTTGACTATGAACGGAAGAAATCTCCAAAACTATTTTGGAGGTTTATTTGCTTGACGGCTGCTAGACCTCACAAACAATCTCTTAGGGTTTATTTTTTTTAAGCTTTGTATCTTTTTAATACCTTTTATAATTGGTATCTCTTGAATGTATCATAAAATCAAACAAATACAATAAAGTTTTTAACCGAAAATTATAATTACATTAATTATATCCGAAAATTATAATTACATTAATTATAACAAGGATTTTGGTAAACTATATTTATTTAAATTTATATACGAATCAAATTCATATATTAATAGAACTATGTTGTAATTATGTGTACAACATCCTTGTACATATAATATGTTCAATATTTGATTGCCCAATTAAATTAATTCTTTAATTAATTTAATTCATGTGACAACCAAACACAATACCAACTATGTTTTATTCCGTTCATTTCAACCATAGGGTGTGACCTTATAGGTTCTTGCAACGTTAGCAGTAATACTAGAACGATTCTAATGTCACAAACAATGAGTGGCATCTAACAATACATCATTGCTACCTAAGTTACAAGAAGTCATGATTCGACATAACCATTTGTGATTAACCTTTCATGCATTAATCCTTAAGTCCTTCATCTCTGGAACGGATACAAGTCATGGGATAGTCACACTTGCATAGTCCATCCCATGTTGCTTGATATCTTGAGTAGACTATGATATACAAATTAGTATGACATCTCATATCAACTTATTTGAGCATGGCCATGCATTTCTAGTCTCACTCAATCAAGTGGCCTAAGATATTACTCCTATTATGTAGGAGGGACTTATCCTATATTGATCAACCATATCCCTCTACATAGATTGTGGTATATCCAACATCAGCCTTTATAGAACAACCCGTTACGGTGTATGTTTAACTGTATCAAAATATACAACTCACGATGTTGGGATAATGATGATCTCAAGTCTAAGGGTCATATACATATTAATCACTATGAGTAATGTTGTGACAATTACATAATAATCCAAGAAACATACTCATAGCGGGTAATATGCTGTTCTCTAACACACATATTCATGCATTGATTTTTGACTCCATATCAATGACAACTCTTTATCATCAATCAACTACATGTTAGTCTTAATGCATTATTGTAGTCCTAGTCAACAATAATACTTGACTAAGGATCTTTTAAGAATAATCATATTATTCTCAGGACATTATTATAAAACAGTTTATTTGCACACACAGAAAGAAAAACTGAAATAATAATGACAACGCTTTTTATATTAATAAACATGGTAAATCAAGTATGTTATTACAACCAACTCATGATTGATCTTTGGGCATACTCTTACAGTGTAAGTGATGTATGTGTGATATTTGTATGACTGATTATGATTGTGACATACTGCATACATGAGTTATTTATGACATGACATACTGCATTGGGATTGGGATTTGTATTTGGAGGAAGTATAGTTCTAGTGGCCCTGCCATGTTTTACTGATCTAGTGACTTCACCACGTATTCTGATTTTAGTGGCTTGGCCCATGTTCACTGTCATTAGTAGCTTTGCTGCGTTATTACTAGCAGCTATGCTGCGATACTGGTGTGCTGGTTGGGTAGGTCGACTTAGTCCCCACATAGTGTGTTGGTTGGTACGGGTGGTGTGCTGGCTAGATTAGGTTGGGTTGCTTTACTGCTCTATTCTGTGATCATTTGGGCTTAGGCCCACACTACTACTGTATAGGGCTAAAGCCTAGACTGAACTGATACTGAATAGGGCTCAGGCCCAGACTATTATTGCATGTTTGGGGATTACACATTGAGGTCTCATAACTCACCCTTTTCTTTAAGTTGGCAGGTAATCCCCAGTCTTAGACGATTTGGAGCTGCGAGGGACTTGGAGGTGGCCACACGCTCGATATGTTTTAATTTTGAACTTAGTTATTTATTTTTAATATTTTGGGTTAAAAATTATGTAATAAGGCCAATTGGGGTTTTGATTTTTATTGGTGGTTCTCTTTATTTTAATTTGCTAGTCTAGGAAACACGGGTTTTTAAAACAATAATTGTTTTCTTAAAATTACGTCTTCAAATCTTAAAGTTTACTTTTGGAAAGCTTCTGCTAAATTTAATCCTGACTAATAAATGATATGACCAACAAGTGAATATCCAGTTTTGATTTTGCAACCCCAACAATTCAAAAAGGATTTAAAATTTAGTAATGAACTATCAACGACAAGTCAGTTTTCAAACAACACTTTGATGTGACACGTTAGATCCAGTCGTAACGTCTAGGCTGGGTTTGGGGTGTTACATAAACACGCAATCCATTTCTGGTTTCAACATGCTAGCAGATGGACCAATTAGACATATGTAGTTGAGGATCAAATAATTTATAATTAAGTTTTGATTTTTTGTCTATTAATTATAAAATCATTTAGTCACAAAATCCTTCCACTATAGTGTCGTGACTGAGCTCTCCCCAACGACATACCATTACGAAAACAACTGCTTAGTTCTCGTCAAATGACCTTGTCATAAGTGTGTTACTCTTATAGGGTATCCTTGATCTCTTTGGGATAATAAATTTTCTCCCAAATATGATCATTTTTTATCTCATGGTAATCATTACATCTTCCTTCATGGAAAGTCATTCAGTATCAAACAGTGATCAAGTCATCCATCACAAAGACGGACAACCCGTGGCCACATTTAATTTTCATCAACCATGTAATGCCAATGAGAGGATATCATTTTCCCATGTTTTGGGCTACAAATTTCACTATTGTGAATGACACTACATACTACAGAAGTCATACACCCAACACACTAGCTTTCAGTTCCTTATCTATTTAAACTTGGGCTTTTATTTACATCAAAGTGTACAAGTCACGCATACATAGTCCAGCATCCACTCATCAAAGGTATGTCACACTATGAATGTCACAAGTGAATAAATCCATAAATGGAATCAGGATCTGTTATGCTTGGGTCTTGTCCGATATACTATCAGTCCAGTCAGTCACATCTATGTCTCTATCTTCTAGAAGTCATCCTATTCGATGCCTAAGATAAGGCATCTCCCCAGTTGGACTTGATAGACTACATATTAGTCTTATAATTGATTTGCTAATTTTTTATTAGACTAAGGTGCAACACCCCTAACCCGTATCCGTCGCTGGAATAGGGTTACGGAGCGTTACCAAAACTTTTCAGAACATTCTCAGATAAATCATGTCAATCACTATTCATTAACTGAGATCATTCATAACATCCCTTAAATGGACCCTCGAGGTCCAATACGAGTATTAGAATCGAATCGGGACTTAATCAGAAACTGTAAGAATTTTTTGTGACATTTCAAAAATTTTCAAGGTGCAGGGCTCACACGACCTTGTGACCCTTAGACATGCCCGTGTCTGATTTAGGTTGCTCTCTGACTTGCACCATACGGCCGTGCCACACGCTCGTGTGCTAGGCCATGTGGATAATTAATTCAATTTGAATTAGGTGCAGGTTTCACACAACCAAGACACACGCCCGTGTTCAAGGCCATGTCACCCACACGACTGAGACACATGCCCGTGTCTCTACCCGTATGCACAATTCTGAGCATTCTGTTTTCTTAAATTTAAGGTGCAGGGGACACACGGCCTAGCTACACGCCCATGGGGTAGGCTGTGTGTCACACATGGTCTAGACACACGTCTGTGTAGAAAAAAATAAAGCCATTTCCTAGCCTCATTTGTAACCCAAATTTACCATTTTCCTGCACCAAAACATACCAAGTACAATCCAACCATTCTAAGCATTCAAATAAGCAAATTTCATCATTCAACATGGCATATCATTGTATGCATTCATGTTTACTATCCTATCTTGGTTCAATTCATGTGTTAAACATGATTTGATCAACTACTTAACATATTCATATGATTATCATAGCATAACTTTACAAGTATGTCAAAACAGCCATTACTAGCCATTCCAATGGCTAGATTACAAGCATCGTTTACATTTACATGCCAATATGGCCAACATATATTATACATGCCATTACAATCGCAATTGAGTTACCATACTATATCGACATGGGCCGATGGATAGTGTGAGTGATCTCCACCAAGCTTCCAATCCAACGAGCTTTTAACTTACTCTAAAACAGGGGTAAGCATAAAATGCTTAGTAAGTTTGTATAACATGGTATTCAACTTACCATTCATCCTATTTTGAGGTAACTATGTAAGGCATATTCACTTAATTTGACCTCAAGCCCTACAAACATCCGCATTGCCCTTGTTAGTCATATAATCCATGATAACATCAAGACATGTATAAGCTCAATGAACAATCAAGTTTCCATACATATATGTTTTCCACAACATGTATTCATTAAGCATGTATATATTATCTCTTATTATTACAAATATAGTTTCATAGTAGTTCGTTTCGAGTTCAGATCATTTCATGTCAGGACTTTACTCATTTTATTCGAGTATTAAGGTCACCAAGTAGTAGTACACTCAAGGTGTACAAATATATAATCAAGGATGAACACTCTCATCAAATAATTTCTATGTACAATTATCATATTTTCATACATCACCAGTCATAAATCATCATTTCTTGTATTTCATATAATATCCTTTTTCATGTCATATTTCATATCGTATATATATCATTCCATGTCAATTTGGCTTAAATTCTTATTTGCCCTTATCAGAGCTTTGCCCATTGAATTTATTCAAAATATAGATGGATACACAGGTAGTACACTTGAGGTATACGAATCAGAATCCGTCAATTCGTGTCCAATGGTACCCATAAGGTACAATTTTAGAGAGTACACTCTCGAGCCACATATATATAAACAACATTATTACCAGTCTAGGCTAAATCCTTTTTACGTCATATGCTCTAAAGAGCTTGATATGGATTACCCATCCGGGCTAAATCTAATCCATAACATATGCTCGAGAGGACTTATATTAGGATTACCTGTCCGAGCTAAATCCTTTTTATAATGAAGTCATTCGGATTACTTGTCTGAGCTAAATCCATGCTGCAACAAATGCAGGACCTCATTCATTTCAGCAATTACATTTATCCATCGATTTTCATTTATTCAAACGGGATTTAACAATTTCAAGCATTTTCCAGTATGTGATCATTTCATACATCTTTAACACAACATAATTCATGTAATAATATTCTACATGCATTCCAAGCATGAAAGCAACATTTCCATCGTTTACCCTTTAACATCTATCGGGCATTATCAATTAATTAGAACATTTTTATTTATCGAGCTTGTTTGGATATGTAATCCTTTCATATATACATGACATTTATATAGTTTACATAATTACAATCAAAACAACATGTAAATAAACATAATTTAGTTACACGAACTTACCTCGATAAATATTCGTGTACATAAATCTACTAATCCGATATTTTCATCGTTTTAACTCTGAATTTGGTCTATCCAGATCTCTACGAGTAAATTTAACATCAATTTATCATATTTTACATTCATGTGGACTAAATTTTCATCCTAGGTAAAATTACTATTTTGCCCCTAACTTTTCCATAAATTCTATTTTCGTCCCTGGGCTCGAAAAATGAAACTTGTGCAAATTATTCCCTATTCCAAGCCTAACCAAAGCCCCATTACAAAATTTATAGCACATGTATTTATAAAATTTCAGATTTTTTCGTCAAATTTTACAACTTTTCATTTTAGTTCCTAAATCAAGTTTTCGTGAAAAATCACTTTGTAAAAGTTGTTTATCTATCATCAATCTTTCATTTTCCACCATCAATTTCAAATTTCCAGCATATACATCCATGATCCATTTTCATACCTTGATAAATTTTCAATTTAATCCCCCAAATAGATAGTTTAGACTATCCTGATTCCAAAAATATAAAAATCATTAAAAACGGGACAATGGAACTTACCCAATTAGGCCTTGAAAGTTTCTTTTCTTTCACCTAGGGTTTCCATGTCTTTTTAGGTTGAAGATGACATAAAATAAGATGATATCATTTATCATCTTTTTAATTAATAAGTATTTTTCTATTTCCAATTTAGTCCTTGCCCTTTTTCTATATTTCCATGGATGAGTTACCAAGAAAAATCTACATACTTTTCTTAATAGTCTAATTGCCATATAAGGACCTCTAGTTTTGAATTCCATAGCTATTCAATCCTTATAGCTACTAGAATTCAACTTTCACATTTTATGCGATTTAGTCCTTCTCGTAAGTAAGCACTAAATCGATAAATTTTTCGTACCAAAATTTTCACATGTCATATCTATCATAATACAGACCATAAAATAAAATAAAAAGAAATTTTATTTTCGGCTCAGATTTGTGGTCCCGAAACCATTGTTCCAATTTCACCAAAATTTAGGTTGTTACATAAGGAAATGTTTAGGTTCGTCTACTAATACATGTTGTCTTTCTATACTACGACCCGACCACGTAATATTACTTCTATTAGTTAAACATTTAGACAACCAATTGGCAACATTTGCTTCCATTTTACTTTGCGTGCAAAAACCATGTGAGGACAATTATACAAAGTATATTAATGTAGTTAATGAATTTATTTTATTAACAAATCTATTTGAAAAAATTACAAGTTTAGAAAAAATATATACTACACTCAGAGCACCAGATCCAACAAGGGTTTCTCGTAAGATGATGACCCACTTGTATTTGATGAAATGATGTAAAGTGCAGATTCCAAGCTCTAGGAAATAGTTATGAAAGTTAAAAAGATTCTGTGAAAGATTCTGCGCAATCCAACTCATTGTGGGAACTTGTAGACTTACCAGAAGGGATAAAACTCATAAAGTGTAAGTGGATCTATAAGAAGTAAAGAAATGCAGATGAAAAAAAATGGAAATTTATAATGTCTGAATTGTAGTAAAGTGTTATACTCAGAAAGAAGGTATTGATTACAAAGAAACCTTCTCTCTGGTTGTTCTGCTCAACTCAATCTGCATATTGTTATCCATTGTGGCAGCTCTCAAATGTTCAACAATATCCTTACATGATAATGTTCACCAAATTATGGATATGCGTAGTATAATCTTCCATTTGATCTACCTTGTTTTTGGGGTTTCATTCTTTCTTTTTGTAATCCCAAACCCATTTACTTTGGAATACAACAAATGTAAGATTACGTGCACTTACATACATCACATTTGTATTCATCCATTTGGTGAATATGCTCTTATCTGTGTTTGGTTTCTATAGGACATCACGTAGATCATCATCATCACCAAAAATGATAGTTTGTTCATTTGGTAGATGGAATGTTTATCGCTCAAAAGATGGTCCCTTATGTTGTATATCAAATTTGAATATTAGCCAGCACGCCTCTGAGGCTAAAATATAGCGATAGTCGAAATATCCTTTTACCTTATTCACCTCAATAATGGTTTCTTAGCCGGTCTCATTGCCAGTAGATGCATTCTCTTCAGTTAAGAGAGTTGTTTTATCCTCCCCTTTACACATGTTTTTGAAGAGATGCTTTATGCCTCTGAACTAATAGCAGAACTCTACATTAATGTGAGAATCGTATTTAACTACCAAATAAACATTATGAGGTAGTACCTAAGTATTATCCAAAATAACACCTTTTATAACATCCCGATTTTGGGTCTAGTCAAAACAGTGGTTTCGATACCACAAATCTGAAGAATGAAAAGTTATTTTTATTATTTTATGGTCTACAGTTTTATGGAATAATTTTGTGAAATTTTCGTTCAGAAATTTTGATGTTTGAGCACTCAATTTAGCTAGAAGGACTAAATTGTAATAAATGCAAAATGTGTGTTCTAGAAGCTAGAGGTGTTTAAATGCTATGAGATTCAAATTGGAGGTTTTTAAATGGTAGTTAGACCATTATACTTTAGAGTGGACAAAATGGACATGGTTAGGTGAAATTTTGAAGTTTTTCATTAAGGGCATTTTAGTTATTTAGTTAATAAAGACAAAATTTAACAAATAAAAGATGTTCATCTTTCTATTTTCAACCCCCATGGCCGAATTTCACAAGGAGAAGACATAGCTAGAGTTTGCAAAGCTTCCAAGCTCGATTGTAAGTTCATTCTTGTCTCATTTTTAACGATTTTTGTATTTTTGAGATCATTGTAGCTTGATTTAGCTATTTCAAGGACTAATTTGAAAGAAAGGTGAAGTTTAAAATTTTACCCATGTCGAACATGGATGTATTTTGATGTTTGATGGTAGAAAATGCATGTTTTGTTGTTTGTTAAAAGACTTTTGCTAAGTGATTTTCGATAAAAATGTCAAAAAGGACTTATTTGTAAAAGTCTATAAAATGAGTAGAAAAATGTGAATAAATGGAAAATGTGAGCTGTTATGAGTATGAAAATGTGGACATATTTTACAACTTTTACAAATAGGTCCTTTTAGGCATTTTCATCAAAAATCACTTAGTAAAAGTTGTTTATCTAACATCAAACATACATAATCTACCATTAGACATCAAAATACACAAATATCTAACATGGGTAAAATTTTAGACTTTGATTTTCTTTCAAATTCGTCCTTGAAATATCTAGATTAGATTGTAAGGATCTCAAAAACATAAAATCATTAAAAACGGGGCTAGAACGGACTTATAATCGAGCTTGAAAGATGAACAGACCTAGCTATGTCTCATCCTTGTGAATTTCAGCCATGGGGACTAATTTGAGGAAGATGACATCTTTTATTTAGTTATTTTTAGGTTTATTTACTAGATTACCAAAATGCCCTTCACCTAAAATTTGAAAATTTTCACTAACCATGCCCATTTTTGTCCATACAAAGCATAATGGTCTAATTACCATCTAAGGACCTCCAATTTAAAATTTCATAGCAATTGGACACCTTTAACATATAAAATTCAAGTCTTGCACTTTTTGCAATTTAGTCCCTTTAACTAATTTGAGTGCTCAAACGTCAAAATTTTCGAACGAAATTTTCACGAAATCATTCCATAAAACTATAGACCATAAAATATAATAAAAATAAGTTACTGTGTCAGATTTGTGGTCCCGAAACCACTGTTCCGACTAGACCCAAAATCGGGCTGTTATAGATCTTGTCTAATGATAGTTTGATCCTAGATGAGTTAAAAACTAAATCAATGTTTTTATTGCAAATCTAAGAAGCTCAGAAATGTGATAAGGAATTGCAAGATAAACGAGTAGATGTGAATTGACTTTTGATTCTAAATGTCAGGCAAGACTTGATGACTATTTATTATTCCGAGGTAGAAATTGTGTACCGAAGAATCCAGAACTTATACGGAAAATTTTTGCACAAAGCTCATAGAGGTAGCTTGTTTGTTCATTTGGGGAAAATAAAATGTACAGTGATTTGAGGTAATTGGATTGATGGTCGGATACGAAACGTGGGATTTCTGACTTTATATCTAGATGCTTAATTTGTCAAAAAGTTAAAACAGAACATCAAGTACCTTTGGAATTGTTACAGCTAATGATGATGTTGGAACGGAAATGAAATATAAGTTCCTGAAATTGTCAAGCTAATTGGAATGTTAGTCTTTAATATATTCAGTAGAAATCTACAGTTATGGTACACTTCTTAATTTCGAAATAAATTATAATAAGTTTTGGGTAAGCAGTTATAAATCTTTGATACTGCATTTTTGCTCTCTGACTGATGGTTAATTTGAGTAATTATTTAGATTCTTAAAGATATGTTTTGATACTATATTTTAGAATTTGAAGGCAAACGAAAAGGAAATAATTACGGTTAGTCAAAACTGTATGTCACAACAGTTTTCAGTTAAGTATATAAGTAGCACTATATGAGATTTTGTATAGCTACAAATGTGAAACTACATATCATTGGATTAAGTTTGATAAGAAAAGCTACATGGAATTGATATGATCCGTGAAATAGAAGGAAATGTAAAAGAGATCTGAGATAGGTTTGAAGTAGCTTCTGACTGTCAGTGATTTTATGTGAATTTTTAAATGAAAATGAATAGAGTTTCAAAATGGTGACAAATTTCTTCTGAAAAATTAGCCATGGGAGAAATTTTTTCGATTTGGCCGTAATGGAAAGTTGAGTCCGCAATTTATCAGATCGTATGATATTATAGGGTAATTTGGGCCAATGACTCATCGATTTGAATTACCGTCAAAACTTTGGGAGATTTATATGTGTTTCATGTGTTATGTTCCGATGGTACCGGTCGGATCTGTAACATCCTAAAAATTAGAATATTATCTTATTATTTGTGTTGGCTTGTGATACGGGCCGGCTTGGGATGAGTCAAAACGTATACGGGTTGCCCAATCGTCTACGAGGAGGAATCAAGCCTTTGGAAGATAATCGGAAAATATAAATGAGTTTGCGGAAGCTTCAATAAATAAAATAGGATTTGGTTAGGTTTTGATAAAATAAAATATAAAATTGATAAAAGGATAATTGGATGGAGATGGATAAACGAACTTAAACGAGAAGCGATTCAACACTAAAGAGTGTCACCCCGGGTTCTATATTGTTTAAGGTGGATGAATGGAATCGATGATGGAAATGGAAATACGAACTTAACTTCAAGAAAGATTCAACACTATATAACAGTGTCACCCCATTTCTTATATTGTTAAGGTGGATAGGTGAAGATAGGTTGATGAACGCCACACCAAACGAAATTTGGTGATAAGTTCAACAAGTCGAAGACGCCACAAGCAAGCTTGATAAGTCTAACGAAACTTGTACGAAACCGAAGAGGAGATAAACTCACTCAAATGAACAAAGTTCATAAAAATTCATTCATAAAAAATACTGTGTCTACACTAAACAATGACAAATATTTATAACATAATTCCTAGCCTGGCCGAATGGCCTTTCGTAGCTTCTAAGGCCTCTTCATGCTGATCTCCATTTGAATATTATTAAATTCGTCGCATAAAACGCGCAGCAAAATTTGGCATTAGCCGCTCATCACCAAATCATTATTCGTTGGCAACACATTGCCCATTAATTCTAATTGCCGTCCAAAAGAAATATGCCCAGCATGTTTTTGTCCCAAGCATACATGGAAGTATGGCTTAAAGTTCACCCCATTTTTAATTGTTTATTTCCCTTCATTGCCGTCCACCATAAGGAATCATGGCTTGATTTTTGGAATAAAACATCTTTTATTTGCTTCCCAAGTGACTCGAACTCAGGCCCAACACCCTTGCATGTGGCGCCACTTTTCCAAGCCCGTTTGTGTGTCAAATTCCTCCTACTAATTTTCTTAAGGCCACCTTGCCTTAATTTCCTCTTTTTAAACCTTAAAACTTGACATTTCTTTACATTTCCAAGTTTCCAAAGATTTTCGTTTGCCTCCTTTAAACTTAACATTTCCTTATATTTCCAAGTTTCCAGAAATGTTCACTTTCCTCTTTTGAATCATTTCCAAATCATTTCCTTACCTTTCTTAGTTTCCAAAAAGGTTCACTTTCCTCTTTTAAACTTAACATTTCCATACATTTCCAGGTTTCCAAAAATGTTCAAAACATAGTCATAACACATAAGACATGTCATTTCTTACAATTAAACCGAAAATGCATAGGCCCTTTTCAGGATGTTACAGTTCTACCCCCTTAAAATAATTTCGTCCTCGAAATTACTTACTAACGAACAGGCGTACTTCCTAGCTCACCACACTACGCTACTGCTGCGCACTCTGATCTTAAGAAACTATCATACTTTCTAGGCACATTCTCTTAGTTTACAATCAAGGTTCCATACACCTTACTAACAACATAAGAACGAACTGACTTTACAACGAACAAGGCAATTAAGGTATTCCAGAACCACGTCCCCTAGAGCTCATTTCTACGATCGTGCTTTAATCTAATTAAGAAATTTTATGAATTAGCCTTTATTCCACTGATTACCCGCGAAGAAGTTTTATGAAAAGAATTTTAGGAGTGGTTCTTTCGTATTCATACATGCACACAGTCTTTACATTCATACATTCATCAATCAATTATGAACTTTCGTTCATTCAGAGAAATTTTGTAGTTTTCATTGTAACTGTTTTTCCACTACCCAGGGGTATTTTCGTAATTTGTCCTACAGGGGTATTTTCATAATTTTTCAAAAGAAAAATTTTCTTGGTGATTTTGTCAAAAAGTATTTTGGAATTTTTAAATTCCCGGGGCACTTTGGAAGGTTTTGAAATCCGGGGGTATTTTGGTAATTTTGGAGCTCGGGGGTATTTTGGTAATAAACCAGGGTAAATTTGTAAAGTTTAATATTTCTGGGGTATTTCCAAATTTTGCAAAACTTTGAGAGTTCTTTTTGAGAATTGTACTTTTCAAAATGGTGATGTTGCAAAAATTTGGAAATTAGGGTCATTTTGGTAATTTTGTAAGTTAGGGGCAATTTTGTAATTTCCAAAATCAAGGTATTTTTGATATTTTACAAATTAGGGTTTTTGGACTTGTTATGAAATTTTTGATAAGAACTGTGGGTATTTTGGAAATTTCATAAACCAAGGGCAATTTAGTAATTTTGCAAATAGGGGTATTTTAGTAATTTTCACAAATCAAGAATACTTGAGAGAATTTTATAAAATCGTGTTTGCAATTCAAAAGGGTAATTTTAAGAGTTTTAAACTAGGGTTTTTATGAAAATACGGCTAGTTCCCTTTCGGGTTTTAGTTAGGAGTTTAGCCTATGAATAAGTCCTCTTGGTTAGGGTGAACCGAAGCTACGCACCAGGTAGGATTCCTGCGAAGAGGAGGTGAGTCACTAGGACTGCTTAAATACCAGGCTCTTCCGGATCCAATCCTAGACATGCGCACAATGGTTGCCACACCCTAACTCGGCGACTTAGACACAGGTTTGTTTTATTAAGCAATTAAGTCTTATATAGCTGTTGGGGTAAGCTAGCCTTAGAGTTCAAGTACCTATCATACTAATCTACGTTCCATTCCATTTCTACCCTTCTACAATTCATACTATAATTCACACAAAGGATAGGGGTACTTACCTGGTGGACTGCGGGTCGGAGACTTAGGTGCCATGCCAGAAAAACCTGCTTATCTTCAAAAACTCATTTGGGCTCGATTTGAAAACGTTTTGGGCCTTAAACCCCAGGCCGAGGGTTTGAAACTGGGCTCTGATACCAAACTGAAACACCCCACACCCGGCCCACGAGCCTGGACCGGATCTGGTATGTTCCTCGATGTAAACCGGTTCAAGATTCTTTTGTTACTTTGAAAAACTGTGTGTTTTGAAGATACTTTGCTTGTGGGTTGGGCTCGAGTTGAAAACAAGTTGATTTTTATATTAAAAACCCATTTATTTCAGGTGACAAAATATTTAAAGTTTATTTTAAATTGAATTGACTTAATCTTTAACTAACATAAATTCGTAACATAATAATAATAAGTAAAAAGAAATAAAGAAATTCAACTATGGCCTTATGGCCTTATTACATTACATAATTCCCAAACTTAAAATTAAAGTACTTAGTAAAAATAAAAGTCCCAAATAATAAGATTTTTCCTTGCTATGCATGGCCACCTTTAGCTCCTGCCGACCCGGTCCATTATTGCTCATCACCTGAAAAATATTCCCCAACGGGGTGAGTCAAACAGACTCAATGTGTAACCAACACTAAAATTTAATAGATTCAGGCATACCATACATATCATGTTCACATAATAATTCAAGATAATGATGCAATCCCGAACCCAAACCTAGATGCCATCCGCTACACATCCCCATACCAACCTGCACACCGTGGGGACTACTAAGTCAACCCTCCTTCCGCTACACACCATCGAAGGCAGTCGCTGCAGTCGACGTGCTCATCGCCCATATAAAATTCGTGGCATAGCCACCAGATAATTGTGTCATGAGACACCACATTCAGATAATGTAACCGAAGTTACCGCATTCAGATAATGTAACCGAGGTTACCACATTCAGATAATGTAACCGAAGCCACCACATTCAGATAGTGAGACCGAAGTCACCACGTTCACTTCCCCTTTCTCATATAACCCGAATGCCCCATTTTATTCATATCATGCATATCATACTTAAATTCACATTCATGTCACTTTTCACATGTTAAAATATAACATATTTCGTAATCCTAGTAGGAGTAGGAAACGTACCTGAGTACTTTGTACCACATTAGGGTACTTTAGCCACATTCACATTCTTATACATTCATATATTAAATATTTGCCATATATCATATTAAAAGTTAGTGTGGGGTACACACCTGATTCGCTTAATGCTTTCAATCCAAGTCCCGAAAAGCTTGTTCTAATGCCTTATATCTTAAATCTCTACATTTAATCAATAATTTAATACTTAGCAAAGAGCCATTCGGCCATAAATCCAAAACCTAGTAGGATTAGTACACTAAAACTTACCTTGTTGCCGATTGACTTAAGAACCAAGTCCTGAAACTTTGTATCCTTCTTCCTTGTATTCGGCCAACTCTAGATCCCTTTAACATATTAGTTTTCGGCTTTTAAGATAATAAAAGATAGATCCAAACACTAAAATAAGCCTTGGCCGAATGCTATAGACACTTACCTTGTGGATTTTAAATCCCGAAACTCACCGAATAACTAGGGAACACGCGGCTTATGGTGTACCTTCGGGAAAAGAACTTCTCCTTCCTTGTAGTCGACACTTAGTAAATCCCGAAAGATCTCTTCAAGGTTTCGGCAACAAGATATTAATGGGGTTAGTCCTAGATTTCGGCAAATCTTAAAAGAAAAAGGATGAAACCGAATGAGATCTTACCTTTACTTTAGATATCGACAGTTCCTTTGCTTGAAGTCTCAAACTATTCGGCTATGGCCTTGATCTTAGCAAGCTTTCGGCTTTTGGAGGGATTAGAAAGAAAAGAGAAAAAGAGAATAATGGCAGAGAGAATTCGGCAGAGAGAAGAGGAGAAACTTTAGAGAATTTCGGCAGAGGTTTTCTTGAAGAGAAAAGTATGAATGAAGAATAGCCTTACTCTCCCTTTTATAGCCGAAATTAATAGGCTAGAGTCCCTTACTTGGCCACCACTCTTCTATTTTGATAGCTTTATCCCTTGAATTATCACTTTATAAAAAGAATTTAATCCAACTATTAACTCTTGAAAATAATGATAAATAAATCCCTTATTTATCCCTTATTTAGCCAAAATTTAAAGAGAATAAAACTCCTCTTTTAAGAGCCTTAATGCCGTCCACCTCTCTGCTTCTGGAAGCAAAAATAAAACTTCTTTTATTTTCTTCCCAAGTGACTCGAACTCAGGCCCAACACCCTTGCATGTGGCGCCATTTCCAGAGGCCCTAAGTGGCATCTCCAGGCCACTTTTCCAAGCCCGTTTGTGTGTCAAATTCCTCCTACTAATTTTCTTAAGGCCACCTTGCCTTAATTTCCTCTTTTTAAACCTTAAAACTTGACATTTCTCTACATTTCCAAATTTCCAAAAATTTTTGTTTGCCTCCTTTAAACTTAACATTTCCTTACATTTCCAAGTTTCCAGAAATGTTCACTTTCCTCTTTTGAATCATTTCCAAATCATTTCCTTACCTTTCTTAGTTTCCAAAAAGGTTCACTTTCCTCTTTTAAACTTAACATTTCCATACATTTCCAGGTTTCCAAAAATGTTCAAAACATAGTCATAACACATAAGACATGTCATTTCTTACAATTAAACCGAAAATGCATAGGCCCTTTTCAGGATGTTACAACCCCATTATATGTGCTTCCATTCAATCTCCCCCATGTGCCATCTATCACTAAACACACATGCACATTCTCTTTATTTATTGTTCCCACTAACGCACATCACTATTGTTTATGCTTCCATTCACCATTTCAAATATTTGCAAATTTGTTTATTCACCACATGTTGTTTCATCTTCATATAGTTCAATTCACGTGGTGCCTTCCATTTGCATTCTCTTGCCACCAAAATGCACTTGCCCATCATGGATTATTTAATTCTCATGCTTGCATTTTAAATCACAATGTGTTCCGCCCACTCCCTTGAAAACCTGCAGCAAATTTAAACCAACTCATTAGTTCATTATATCAGCATTTAAAGGGAGCAACTAGCCATTATAAATTCGGCAAAATCAAGGTCATATAGACATCTTAAATTCGGCACACTAGAGGACATATTAAACACATGTTTCAACTAGGATATTTTAATCATATGAAATAAATCTAACATATTTAATATGATACTAATTATTTGGCAAATTAAGTTGCTATAGAAAATCAATTAAATAAATTAAGATGTTTAATTCATTTAATTAAATTCAGCAATTTAATTTTCAACAAATTCAAAGACTCGATTTATTTAAAGCAATAAAATTTAAAAATTTGGCGTCGAGCTTCGTCGACTTGAAAATTCGGTGGGTGCCCCGGGCGTGCCCGTATCATCCCTCCCTCTTCAAGACGATTCGTCCTCGAATCGACCCGTTGGTTATTCGAACAAAACTCCTTGTTCGTCTTTCCTCGATCAAACGGGAAGGATGATAATAGCAATACCTGAAAAGAAAATTCAAGAATTAGCAAGCAATTTTTTAATCATACTTGCAACCCGAATAAAAATAACACCAAACAAATAACTCGTACGCGATCGGGCAGGACCCAATTATCGTACAAAAGAAGTAATGCCTTGTCAAACATTTGCAACAAATTTGAAAAGATCTCAAGGCGTGCATATGATCTACTTGGAATCCAAAAATTATGCTTATCATGTAAATAGTAAATTAAATGATATACATAAGCATCACAAGTAGATAGGTGACAAAATTCACATGGAACACATAATTGAACAACCAAACCTTGCATTGTTCGATATGTGGGCTCTCTCATACACGAATGATAAAAAGTAAGTATCATACACAAGAATCCTTTTGTCAACCATTAAAACAAATAGACCATCAATAGGTAATATAAGACAATTAATTATAACATGATCTAGATGTTTGGCAAAAATAAAGTTAGCAACACAAAGCTTATCGTAATCCGAAGAGAGTAACAACGCATCAACAGTTTCAGAAGACTTACCCTTATACTCAGAAAGATAAAGATCAGTCTTACCTTGATCGAGTAATACAAACCTTCTCTCCACGGTCAAGTAGTGTAATCGAAGCTTCGCGTTCAACTCAACCATTTTCAAATGGAAAGTGAATTTCAAATACAGCCACAAATATTGTTTAAGGAACGAATAAAAATTAAAAACAAAGTTAACAAAATTCGTTACCTTATTCAAAAACCTAGTATCAAGAGTATAGAAATCTTTCAAACTTACCGGATGATACTTGAGTTTTCCACAAAACAAATCGAAACATATGCCCGATTTATGGGACTTAGGTTCCGAAAAATCAATCACGTTAGACCAAGAAGAATTATGTACGTTCAAGATGAAGCGGTCAAAACTCTTAACATATTTCAAAATGTATTTACAAAAACTCAACGATTTCATATTAGACAACGAATTAATCTCGTAATATCTACAATCAAACAAATTGGGGTTAGAAGAAAAATCATCTTTATACAAAAAATTCGATGGATATTGAATTACTTCAGAACACTTTCTTTCCTTACCTTCCTTACCTTTTTCACTCAAATGAAATTGCTTTTCTTCGGGAAGGTACTGAAGTTGGAAATCATCGTGCCATACATTGGACACCTGAAATGAAGAAACAAAAGAAGAACATAATTCCAAGGAGTTAGTAGAAAAACCACTCTCTTCTTCTTGCTCATCTTGTGTTCGTGTTCCTTTTTCCAACTCTTTTTCTCTTTCAACACTCTCCTTTTTCTCAATCTCAATTTCCTTTTCTTTTTCTCCCTTTTTTTCTTTTTCATTTTTATTTTCTTTTCTCTCATTTTTATTTTCTTTTTCAATTTCTTTTTCTTTTTCTTCTTTTTTTCTTCTCTCGAGTTCGTTCCATATTCGCTCGTTTTCTCTCATGATCTTCTCTTGCTTTTTTTTTTCTTTTTAGTTCTTTTTCTCTCTTCCTTTCATTACAATAAGAAGAGGATACAAAAGAATCAACATAAGTAAAATTTTGTTCAAGTGAAGGGTTAGCATTCTCATAGATATCTCGATGAGTTCTTTGGGAACGTTTCTCCAATAGAGACTTAGACGAGGAATAACTTGTTCGTTCTCGTTCGTTGCCTTGAAAGGATTCGAACTCGTATCTTTCTTCTCTCCGTCTAGAAAACCTTGACAAGAGTCTCTTCGTGAATAGTTTCGGGATGTACATTGCTGTGAAGTTGACTCCATTTTCCGATTTGAAGAAAGTCGATCTCGTTGGTCTCGTTCCTCGATCCGATCCAAGTGCTTTTCCAACTTGTTTATGGCTCTTCGCACTCCGTTCAACAAGTATTGGTAATCATTGGATGAGAACTCTTCTTGAGACATATTTATTGCTGAAAAGAAACTATTATAACAAAGGGAATTAAACCGACAAAATTAAAATACCTTACTACAAAATCTCACAAGTCACTCACAAAGAAATTTCGCTCACACTCGTGTTTCACTCGTATAAGGTTTTTTTTTATTTAATGAATCACTCGTGCCTTTTACCACTCAATCTCGTCTCACAAATTCGTACTTTGTTCCAAAAAGACTTATTGCGGCTTAAGGGTCGGCTTCAAAATTGGTACAAAGGTTTTGGTGTCGGGTAGGCTGAACAAAAGAAAAATTTTGGGGTATCGAGTAGGCTAAACAAAAGAAAGAAAAAAAAATATTTCGGTATAGTGGCGTTGGGGTGAAGAAGGGTGATTTGAAGATCGGGAAAGAAGTAATGAAACAAAACTTGCAAACTTCACACTTCTCTTTTTTTTTTAACTCGAATTTTTTTTAAACTTACGGACTAACTTTCGGCTATCGTCGTCGTCGTGCCCCTCGTTTTGTAGATCTGATACCAGATGATACGGGCCGGCTCGGGATGAGTCGAAACGTATAAGGGTTGCCCAATCGTCTACGAGGAGGAATCAAGCCTTTGGAAGATAAACGGAAAATATAAATGAGTTTGCGGAAGCTTAAATAAATAAAATAGGATTTGGTTCGATTTTGATAAAATAAAATATAAAATTGATAAAAGGATAATTGGATGGAGATGGATAAACGAACTTAAACGAGAAGCGATTCAACACTAAAGAGTGTCACACCGGGTTCTATATTGTTTAAGGTGGATGAATGGAATCGATGATGGAAATGGAAATACGAACTTAACTTCAAGAAAGATTCAACACTATATAACAGTGTCACCCCGTTTCTTATATCGTTAAGGTGGATAGGTGAAGATAGGTTGATGAACGCCACACCAAACGAAATTTGGTGATAAGTTCAACAAGTCGAAGACGCCACAAGCAAGCTTGATAAGTCTAACGAAACTTGTACGAAACCGAAGAGGAGATAAACTCACTCAAATGAACAAAGTTCATAAAAATTCATTCATAAAAAATTCTGTGTCTACACTAAAAAATGACAAATATTTATAACATAATTCCTAGCCTGGCCGAATGGCCTTTCGTAGCTTCTAAGGCCTCTTCATGCTGATCTCCATTTGAATATTATTGAATTCATCCCATAAAACACGCAGCAAAATTTGGCATTAGTCGCTCATCACCAAATCATTATTCGTTGGCAACACATTGCCCATTAATTCTAATTGCCGTCCAAAAGAAATATGCCCAGCATGTTTTTGTCCCAAGCATACATGGAAGTATGGCTTAAAGTTCACCCCATTTTTAATTGTTTATTTCCCTTCATTGCCGTCCACCATAAGGAATCATGGCTTGATTTTTGGAATAAAAAATTAAGACATGGGTACCATGGTTTTGTCCCCACGCGTGGCACAAACACCCATTAACAAAAGGGATGTCTTGGCATAGGTTGAATGTTGTGGTCATGGTCAAGAACGGGGGAACACTTGAAGCATGTTTAATTCCCTTTGCCGTCCATCATTAAAGGAATGGGAGTATGGGCCGTCCAAGTATGCATCTACTTAAAGGAATTTAAAAAAATCAACCCCATTTGGTTATTATCCATCATGCATTACCTATCATGGTTTTGTTTTATTTTCCATCTCATACTTCCAATGCCGTCCATCTCATAAGAATATTTGTTTATTCTTCCACCAAGTTCCCTTTGCATTATTTAATCTCTCATGCCTTCTTTTAACCCCATGTTGTCCAACAACCCCATTATATGTGCTTCCATTCAATCTCCCCCATGTGCCGTCTATCACTAAACACACATGCACATTCTCTTTATTTATTGTTCCCACTAACGCACATCACCATTATTTATGCTTCCATTCACCATTTCAAATATTTGCAAATTTGTTTATTCACCACATGTTGTTTCATCTTCATATAGTTCAATTCATGTGGTGCCTTCCATTTGCATTCTCTTGCCACCAAAATGCACTTGCCCATCATGGATTATTTAATTCTCATGCTTGCATTTTAAATCACAATGTGTGCCGCCCACTCCCTTGAAAACCTGCAGCAAATTTAAACCAACTCATTAGTTCATTATATCAGCATTTAAAGGGAGCAACTAGCCATTATAAATTCGGCAAAATCAAGGTCATATAGACATCTTAAATTCGGCACACTAGAGGACATATTAAACACATGTTTCAACTAGGATATTTTAATCATATGAAATAAATCTAACATATTTAATATGATACTAATTATTTGGCAAATTAAGTTGCTATAGAAAATCAATTAAATAAATTAAGATGTTTAATTCATTTAATTAAATTCAGCAATTTAATTTTCAACAAATTCAAAGACTCGATTTATTTAAAGCAATAAAATTTAAAAATTTGGCGTCGAGCTTCGTCGACTTGAAAATTCGGTGGGTGCCCCGGGCGTGCCCGTATCAGCTTGGGTATGAATTTTGTGTGTTTAGCATAGTCTTGTGAAGGCTTGATTTTATTTATGAAGCTAGAATAATTCTTAGTATTGAAAATTTAGTGAAGTGGATTAGGTGAACCTGACACTTAAGTTAATTTAAGTGTTAAATTCTAGCACATGAGGAGTTAGTGACAAGGTGGTTATGGCGCTTGAAGGGTTGCTTAAGGGAAGTGGTTCGAGTAGCATGGATTGCATTTGGAAGACTTTGTTTTTTATGCACCTTACATTAAATGTTGGTCAAACTATACATATGGTAAGTTGGACTTTAACTTTTTATGGCAAGTTGAATAATACATTAGGAAAGCTTGATGTTTGGGAAAGAAATCATTTGATTAAAGGTTGATGTGAGAACATAAGGAATGATGTAAGGTGTTATGCTATGGAAAGTTTTGTGTAGAGAGTTTGACATGAATGTGGACGGTATGGGTGTCTAGGGGGTTGGCCGAATGTTGATAGGAATTTGGGGGGGTTTAGTTGGTCAATTCTTGCATTTTGTGCATCTTTTGCATTTTTTTCTTTTCCTCTCCAAAATCTTCCTCCTTAGCCGATTGTGTCTTGGGCATTAGGTACAATTTTGTTTTAGTTTTGGCATTGTTTTCTTGTTTTGTGTCAAAGCCGAAAAGACCATTGTGGTTTGCCGAATTTTCTCTTAGGCATTTGGCCGAATATTCATTTGAGTCTCTCTCATATTTTATTTTCTTTGTAGCCTAAAACCAACCCTTTTCCCTTCATCTCTTTCTTCATCTTTAGTGGTTGGCCGAATCTTCCTTCTCTCCATTTCTCTTTTTCTTTCTTCCACTTTTGATCAAAACCGAAAACATCCCTCTCCCATTGCAATTTCTTTCTTTTTCTTCCTTTTCCTTTCTCTTTCTCCACTCTAGCCGAATCCTTTTTGTTATTACAAATCAACCATAGCCGAAATTCCCTTCAACATTTAACCATATTGCCGAAACTTCCCATTCTCTTTTTGATTTGTCTTGGCCGAATATCAACAAGGGTAGGTCTTCATTTGGTTTTCTTCAATCGGTTTTGGAAGGGGGTAAGTATTCATGGCCGTATTTCCTTTGTTTCTTTTCTCTTTTCTATGTCGTTTTTCTTGAGGCCAAAGGCCGAATTTTTGGGTATTTGTTGTAAGGTTCTAACAATTCGAAGGAACCGATTTTTTTGGGTATTCATAGCCTTAATTCTCTGACAATCGTTTTGGGTAAGCTAATAGGTAAGATTTAGTATTTCGTACGATAACCCTTCGGGATTTGTTGGTGTGGCCGAATGGCCTTGTTTATAGTTTTGTGGTTTGGCCGAATGTAGGACAAGGAGATCGAGTGCTGTAGATCGGGTCTTCGGGATTTAGTGCTTGCGTTAGTGACAGGTGTGTATCTTACACACTTTATAATTCGGTATATATATATATTTATTAATAAACTAATCATGTTATTAAAGCCGAAAACTGTGAGATATTGATATGATACCTTGATGGGTATGAGCAAGGATTCGGGTAAGTCCGTTTCGATATGATGTTGTTATATGTTGATTGATATCATGATCTACGATATATATATATATATGTTATATGTTCATATCAAAGTATGATGGCATGATTTGTTCTCGTAATACATTGGTTTGGGAATATGAGTGGAGGGGGAAGGATTTGATATCCGTGTCTTTGGGACACCAGAGGTTTGGCACCTCCAGTGGTTTGGTACCACAAGATTATTTCGTGTCTTTGGGACACCAGAGGTTTGGCACCTCATAGCGACTCATCCCAGTGGCTTAGCACCACAGTGGGTTGGCCCCACATTTGATATTATGGGATCGTCGCTAGTGACTTGGTATCACACGTGGGTTGGCCCCACAACTTGATTATTCGTGACTTTGGGTCACCAGTGGTTTGGCACCACCAGTGGTTTGGTACCACACGGGGTAGAAACGGAGTTATGGATGGCTAGGTTGGGTGCATTATATATAAATATTACTTGGTTATGAATTGTGTAAGAATGTTGCATTAACCGGGGGAAGGATTTATGCACTGAGTCTTGGTGACTCACCTTCTCCCTTATCTTTTCAGGTGATTCATAGATTGCGGATGAGGAGCCGGATGAACTCGAGGAGGCCATGCAATAAAAATTTGGTTTTACATGAACTTCGATTTGGGTACTTTATTTTATTTTAATTTGGTTTTCGTCTTTATTTGAATTTGTAATAAGGCCTCTTTAATTATGTTTTTGGATGATTTATATGCTTTGGACTTGTTTTAAATATGGCTAAATACATATCATGATTGAATTAATAATTGAGCCCAAAGTTTTCTAAACTATAAAAACGCAACAGTTTTCAAAATCTTACCATCGGGTAATATAAATCGTTTGATAGTAAAATTACAACTTAAGTGTTTTCGACAACTTAAATGATTTCCAAATTGAAGTTTCTACACTAAAATGCAAACAGTTTTCAAAGAAATAATTCGGGTTTTTCTTAAAATGGCATAAATGTTTTCTAACCTATGGATTGACAGCTAAGTTTTAAAGTTTTATTTATGGAATTTCAAAGTAAATTATCAGTTTTTAACTTATTATACACCTGATTTCTTCAAACATAGAGCAACAAAGAGTTTTTTTTCACTATAATTTAATCGGTAACACAATTCTCTTCAAAACGTTTTCCTCTGTGGCATGCCAGATTCGGTCGTGGCGTATTGACCGGGTTTGGGGTGTTACAAATTGGTATCAGAGCTAAGTTCAAAAGCTCGGCTGTGGGCCCAAGGCCCAAAATGATTTAAAGTATGGTCTTAAAATGTTTTTGTTGAAAATTATATGATTTGAAAGGCATGGCACCGAGTCTCCAGCACCAATCCGCCCAGGTAAGTACCTCAAACTGTTGATTTCGATGGTACGATTATGATGATGATGGAATAACTGTATAGTAGTAGGAACTACTCTAGAGACTCAAAACTATAGGTTGGATGCACTCGCGAAACAACTTCTATTTAAAATTATTCGTAAAACTGTGTTTTAAAGATAGTGGAATGATGTCTAAGCATAAAACTTTTAAATCAGATAAGTCGAGACTTTAGACATGAGCACTCGCAGTCGAGGTAGGATGGCTGTGTCTGAGCCAGTGAGGTCTGGTCAAGGATCCGAGAATGAGGTACCACCACCCCCACCACCAGCGGTTGGAGTTGAGCATCAGGATCAAACGGGGGATGATGCAGTGTCTCAGGCGATGCTGCGAGTTCTTGAGAGGGTAGCTGGAGTAGGTGGAGGCGCGGGAGCTCGAAAATCCGTACCTAAGCGACTCCGAGCCAATGGAGCTGAAGTATTTCGTGGTGTTTCTGGTGTGGCTCCCAGTATGGCTGAGTATTGGTTAGAGGCGACGGAGCGAATCATGGATGATCTGGATCTGAATGCTGAGGAAAAGCTGAAAGGGATAGTGTCGCTTCTTCAGGATAAGTCATATCAGTGGTGGCTCACGGTGAGGAATAGTGCTGCAACGGAGGATCTCACTTGGGATTATTTTAAGGCAGCGTATCAGAAGAAATATATTGGGTCTAGTTACATTGATGCGCAACGTAAGGCATTTCTGAGTTTGGTCCAGGGGAGTAAGTCCGTATCAGAATATGAGGCAGAGTTCTTAAGATTGAGCCGGTATGCTGGAGGTATCGTGGCTTCGGAGCACGAGCAATGTGTCCGGTTCAAGGACGGTTTTAGAGATGAGCTGAGGTTGCTGATTGCTCCAAATCAGGAGCGAGAGTTTGCCGCGTTGGTTGAAAAGACTAAGATAGCTGAAGGGATAAAGGAATCTGTAAGGCAGAGTCACGACAGGAATAAGCATAAGAGAGGTTTTGGATCATCTGGGTCAGCCGGTAATTCTCAAAAGAGGGTTAGGCAGAGTGGGTCGAATCAATCTGGGAGGCCTGTTACTGCTAATCAGGGACCAGCACAGTGTAACCGATGTGGAAAATTTCATTGGGGCGAATGTTGGACCGGAGGGAAAGGATGTTTTGAGTGTGGCTCGCTGGATCATCGTGTGAGGGACTGTCCACGTAAGCTAGCCAGGAATCAGACTGAGGGACAATGTCGTGCTCAGTTTAGAAAGGAGGGACCGTCATCGCAGAGAGGTCGTGGTAATGGTAGAGGAGGTAATGGTTCTGGTCGAGGCCGCAGAGCATCGGGCAGAGGTGCAAGCAACACTGAGGCAAGACAGCCTGGTTTGGTGTATGCAGCGAGATATTGAGAGGAGGGCGATGCACCGGACGTCATAACCGGTACGTTCTTAATCTTTGATGTACCATATACTGCTTTGATAGATGTGGGTTTGACGCATTCGTATGTTGCTAGTAGCATAGTAGAGACCATGCATCTAGACTCTGAGACTACTTCTAGGAGGATGACAGTACTTAGCCCTCTAGGTCACTCTGTAGAAGTAAATAAGCTGTATAGAGATGTACCCCTAGAACTCCAAGGGGTAGTGTTTGTAGCTGATCTGATGGAACTGCCGTTTGGGGAGTTTGATCTGATTCTTGGGATGGACTGGATGGTCAAGTACCAGGCAAGTCTGGATTGCGCTGCTAAGCGCATGGTTTTGAAGACAGCTGAGGGTAAAGAGGTGGTCATGATAGGTAATAGAAGAGATTATCTATCCAACATCGTATCTGCGTTGAAAGCTGTGAAGATGGTCAGGAAGGGCTGTGAGGCATATGTAGTCCATGTGTGTGCGTTGGAGGCTAAGGAGTCTACTGTGGGGAATGTCCGAACGGTAAAGGAATATGCTGACGTATTTCTAGAAGAACTTCCAGGACTGCCTCCGGATCGTGAAGTTGAATTTGGTATAAATCTGTTACCCGGAACTGCGCCAGTGTCTATCGCTCCATATAGGATGGCACCGAAGGAATTGGTGGAATTAAAGGCTCAGATTCAAGAGTTGTTGGATCGAGGTTTTATTCGACCAAGTGTTTCGCCTTGGGGAGCGCCGGTACTTTTTGTCAAGAAGGATGGTACGATGCGGATGTGTATTGACTACTGCCAGTTGAATAAGCTGACGATCAAAAACAAGTATCCTTTGCCGAGGATAGATGACTTGTTTGATCAGCTTAAAGGGGCAGCGGTTTTCTCCAAGATTGATTTAAGGTCTGGGTATCATTAGCTAAAGGTGAAAGAGGCTGATATACATAATACGGCAATTTCGCACTCGGTATGGGCACTACGAGTTTCTGGTAATGCCGTTTGGGTTGACTAACGTGCCGGCAACATTCATGGACATGATGAATCGGGTATTCCAGCAGTTTTTGGATCAGTTTGTTGTGGTATTTATAGACGATATTTTGGTATACTCCAAGTCAGAGGAGGAGCATGATGCGCATTTGCGAGTAGTGTTGTAGATTCTGAGGGAAAAGCAGCTTTATGCTAAATTTAGTAAATGCGAGTTCTGGCTTAGGGAGGTGACTTTCTTGGGTCACGTAGTATCAGCTGAGGGGATTAGAGTGGATCCTCGAAAGATCGAAGCGGTGTTGGATTGGAAGCCGCCTAAGTCAGTGGCTGAGATTTGGAGTTTTCTAGGTCTGGCGGGGTATTACCGAAGATTTGTAGAGGGATTGTTTTTGATAGTAGCACCAATGACTAAGCTGTTGAGGAAAGGAGTTCCATTTGTGTGGACTGAAAAGCAACAAGAAAGTTTCGACAAGTTGAAGAAGATTCTGACTGAAGCTCCGATTTTGATTCAACCTGAGGCAGGCAAGGAATTCACGGTTTACTGTGATGCATCACATACTGGCTTGGGATGTGTGCTGATGCAGGAAGGGAAGGTAGTGGCTTATGCATCTCGACAGTTGAGACCACATGAAGTTAACTATCCGACGCATGATTTGGAACTAGCCGCAGTGGTTTTCGCTTTGAAGATTTGGAGACACTATTTGTATGGAGAGAAGTCGATAGTTTACACGGATCACAAGAGTCTTAAGTATCTTTTGACTCAAAAAGATTTGAACTTGAGGCAGCGCAGATGGATTGAGTTGTTAAAGGACTATGACTGTTCGATTGAGTATCATCCGGGCAAGGCTAACGTGGTGGCAAACGCATTGAGCCGTAAGGTTGTATCAGACTTAAGATCGATGTTTGCTCGTCTTAGCTTATAAGACGATGGGAGTCTTTTGGCAGAATTGCAAGTCAAGCCGACTTGGTTAGAGCAGATCAAGAAGAAACAATTAGAGGATGGTGGTTTGAATGATCGGAGGTTGCAGGTTCAGAATGGTGGTTTTGAGGATTATAGTTTGTCCAGTGATAGAGTATTATGTTTTCAAGGGAGAGCTTGTATGCCGAAGGATGTTGAGTTGAGGCAAAGGATTCTTCGGGATGCACATAGCAGCCCATATGCTATGCATCCTGGAGGTAGCTAGATGTATCGGGATTTAAGAGAGCAGTTTTGGTGGCCAGGTCTGAAGCGGGAGGTAACTGAGTTTGTGGGTAAATGTGTGACGTGTCAGCAGGTCAAGGCTGAACATCAGTTGCCATCTGGGTTACTTCAGTCGGTGAAGATTCCACAGTGGAAGTGGGAAAGGATCGCTATGGACTTTGTCAGTGGATTACCTCTTACACCTAGTAAGAAGGACTCAGTTTGGGTGATTGTGGATCGTTTGACTAAGTCAGCTTTGGATTACTCGCTTCAGAAGTTAGCTAAGTTGTATGTGGCGGAGATAGTGAGGTTGCACGGTGTACCAGTGTCGATCATCTCGGACAGAGATCCTAGATTTACGTCGAGGTTTTGGAGAGCGTTACATTAGGCTTTGGGTACGCGGTTGGATTTCAGTACCGCATTTCATCCACAGTTTGACGGGCAGTCGGAAAGAGTTTACAGATTTTAGAGGATATGTTGAGAGGTTGTGTTTTGGATTTCAGAGGTCGCTGGGAAGATGGCACCATATGAGGCGTTGTATGGTAGAAGGTGTCGCACACCTACATGTTGGACAGAGTTGGGTGAGCGTCAGATGTTAGGACCAGAGTTGGTTGCAGAGACTGAGGATAAGGTTAAGTTGATTCAGGCTCGTCTGAAGGAAGCTTCGGATAGGCAGAAGTCATATGCCGATCTCAAGCGGAGGGATATATAGTTTGCCGTGGGTGGCAAAGTTTTTCTGAAGGTCTCGCCATGGAAGAAAGTGTTAAGATTTGGGAGAAAAGGCAAGTTAAGTCCAAGGTTTATTGGGCCGTATAAGGTGTTGAGACGAGTGGGACCAGTAGCTTATCAGCTCGAGTTGCCAGCAGAGCTGAGTCAGATTCACGATGTGTTCCATGTCTCCATGCTTAGACGCTATCGTTCTGATCCATCGCATGTTGTGGCAGTAGAGGAAATAGAGGTGAGTCCAGATTTGACGATAGAAGAAGAACCTGTGCAGATTCTAGATCGAGATGTGAAAGTTTTGCGTAGGAAGTCAGTTCCTTTAGTGAAGGTTTTATGGCAGAACTATGGCGTAGAAGAAGCTACGTGGGAACCGGAGGATGCGATGAGGCAGCAGTACCCTCAACTCTTTTGATCAGGTAATTTCGAGGACGAAATTTTCTTAAGGGGGTAGAATTGTAACATCCTAAAAATTAGAATATTATCTTATTATTTGTGTTGGCTTGGGTATGAATTTTGTGTGTTTAGCATAGTCTTGTGAAGGCTTGATTTTATTTATGAAGCTAGAATAATTCTTAGTATTGAAAATTTAGTGAAGTGGATTAGGTGAACCTGACACTTAAGTTAATTTAAGTGTTAAATTCTAGCACATGAGGAGTTAGTGACAAGGTGGTTATGGCGCTTGAAGGGTTGCTTAAGGGAAGTGGTTCGAGTAGCATGGATTGCATTTGGAAGACTTTGTTTTTTATGCACCTTACATTAAGTGTTGGTCAAACTATACATATGGTAAGTTGGACTTTAACTTTTTATGGCAAGTTGAATAATACATTAGGAAAGCTTGATGTTTGGGAAAGAAATCATTTGATTAAAGGTTGATGTGAGAACATAAGGCATGATGTAAGGTGTTATGCTATGGAAAGTTTTGTGTAGAAAGTTTGACATGAATGTGGACGGTATGGGTGTCTAGGGGGGTTGGCCGAATGTTGATAGGAATTTGGGGGGGTTTAGTTGGTCAATTCTTGCATTTTGTGCATCTTTTGCATTTTTTTCTTTTCCTCTCCAAAATCTTCCTCCTTAGCCGATTGTGTCTTGGGCATTAGGTACAATTTTGTTTTAGTTTTGGCATTGTTTTCTTGTTTTGTGTCAAAGCCGAAAAAACCATTGTGGTTTGCCGAATTTTCTCTTAGGCATTTGGCCGAATATTCATTTGAGTCTCTCTCATATTTTATTTTCTTTGTAGCCTAAAACCAACCCTTTTCCCTTCATCTCTTTCTTCATCTTTAGTGGTTGGCTGAATCTTCCTTCTCTCCATTTCTCTTTTTCTTTCTTCCACTTTTGCTCAAAACCGAAAACATCCCTCTCCCATTGCAATTTCTTTCTTTTTCTTCCTTTTCCTTTCTCTTTCTCCACTCTAGCCGAATCCTTTTTGTTATTACAAATCAACCATAGCGAAATTCCCTTCACCATTTAACCATATTGCCGAAACTTCCCATTCTCTTTTTGATTTGTCTTGGCCGAATATCAACAAGGGTAGGTCTTCATTTGGTTTTCTTCAATCGGTTTTGGAAGGGGTAAGTATTCATGGCCGTATTTCCTTTGTTTCTTTTCCCTTTTCTATGTCGTTTTTCTTGAGGCCAAAGGCCGAATTTTTGGGTATTTGTTGTAAGGTTCTAACTATTCGAAGGAACCGATTTTTCTTCTAGACTCCTCGGGATTTTGGAAGTAATCGACTCAAGCCTTAATTCTCTGACAATCGTTTTGGGTAAGCTAATAGGTAAGATTTAGTATTTCGTACGATAACCCTTCGGGATTTGTTGGTGTGGCCGAATGGCCTTGTTTATAGTTTTGTGGTTTGGCCGAATGTAGGACAAGGAGATCGAGTGCTGTAGATCGGGTCTTCGGGATTTAGTGCTTGCGTTAGTGACAGGTGTGTATCTTACACACTTTATAATTCGGTATATATATATATATATTTATTAATAAACTAATCATGTTATTAAAGCCAAAAACTGTGAGATATTGATATGATACCTTGATGGGTATGAGCAAGGATTCGGGTAAGTCCGTTTCGGTATGATGTTGTTATATGTTGATTGATATCATGATCTACGATATATATATATATATATATATGTTATATGTTCATATCAAAGTATGATGGCATGATTTGTTCTCGTAATACATTGGTTTGGGAATATGAGTGGAGGGGGAAGGATTTGATATCCGTGTCTTTGGGACACCAGAGGTTTGGCACCTCCAGTGGTTTGGTACCACAAGATTATTTCGTGTCTTTGGGACACCAGAGGTTTGGCACCTCATAGCGACTCGTCCCAGTGGCTTAGCACCACAGTGGGTTGGCCCCATATTTGATATTATGGGATCGTCGCCAGTGATTTGGTATCACACGTGGGTTGGCCCCACAACTTGATTACTCGTGACTTTGGGTCACCAGTGGTTTGGCACCACATTATTGGATATCGTGACTTTGGGTCACTAGTGGTTTGGCACCACCAGTGGTTTGGTACCACACGGGGTAGAAAAGGAGTTATGGATGGCTAGGTTGGGTACATTATATATAAATATTACTTGGTTATGAATTGTGTAAGAATGTTGCATTAACCGGGGGAAGGATTTATGCACTGAGTCTTGGTGACTCACCTTCTCCCTTATCTTTTCAGGTGATTCGTAGATTGCGGATGAGGAGCCGGATGAACTCGAGGAGGCCATGCAATAAAAATTTGGTTTTACATGAACTTCGATTTGGGTACTTTATTTTATTTTAATTTGGTTTTCGTCTTTATTTGAATTTGTAATAAGGCCTCTTTAATTATGTTTTTGGATGATATATATGCTTTGGACTTGTTTTAAATATGGCTAAATAAATATCATGATTGAATTAATAATTGAGCCCAAAGTTTTCTAAACTATAAAAACGCAACAGTTTTCAAAATCTTACCATCGGGTAATATAAATCGTTTGATAGTAAAATTACAACTTAAGTGTTTTCGACAACTTAAATGATTTCCAAATTGAAGTTTCTACACTAAAATGCAAACAATTTTCAAAGCAATAATTCGAGTTTTTCTTAAAATGGCATAAATGTTTTCTAACCTATGGATTGACAACTAAGTTTTAAAGTTTTATTTATGGAATTTCAAAGTAAATTATCAGTTTTTAACTTATTATACACCTGATTTCTTCAAACATAGAGCAACAGAGAGTTTTTTTCACTATAATTTAATCGGTAACACAATTCTCTTCAAAACGTTTTCCTCTGTGGCATGCCAGATTCGGTCGTGGCGTATTGACCGGGTTTGGGGTGTTACAGGATCCTCCACGTAAAACTTCTCAGACAAATGTTGAGATTTAGTCGACATGTTAGACATCGAAGAATCAATCCGAATTATGACACGTGAGATTAAAGAGTTAAGGAATAAAAGCATAACTTTAGAGAAGATTCTATGGAATTGTCATGAGATAGAGAAAACTACGAGAAAATAATACCCAAACCTCTTTTCTGGTACGAAAATCCTTAAAGGGGGAAGTTGTAACAGCCCGATTTTGGGTCTAATCAGAACAGTGGTTTCGAGATCACAAATCCGACGAAGAGAAATTTATTTTTATTATCATTTTATGGTCTACGATTTTATGGAATAATTCCGTGAAATTTTCGTTCAGAAATTTTGACGTTTGAGCACTCAATTTAGCTAGAAGGACTAAATTGTAATAAATGCAAAATGTGTGTTCTAGAAGGTAGAGGTGTTTAAATGCTATGAGATTCAAATTGGAGGTTCTTAAATGGTAGTTAGACCATTATACTTTAGAGTGGACAAAATGGAAATGGTTAGGTGAAATTTTGAAGTTTTTCATTAAGGGCATTTTAGTCTTTTAGTTAATAAAGACAAATTTTAACAAATAAAAGATGTTCATCTTTCTATTTTCATCCCCCATGGCCGAATTTCACAAGGAGAAGACATAGCTAGGGTTTGCCAAGCTTCCAAGCTCGATTGTAAGTTCGTTCTTGTCTCATTTTTAACGATTTTTGTATTTTTGAGATCATTGTAGCTTGATTTAGCTATTTCAAGGACTAATTTGAAAGAAAGGTGAAGTTTAAAATTTTACCCATGTCGAACATGTATGTATTTTGATGTTTGGCGGTAGAAAATGCATGTTTTGTTGTTTGTTAAACGACTTTTGGTAAGTGATTTTCGATAAAAATGTCGAAAAGGACTTATTTGTAAAAGTCTATAAAATGAGTAGAAAATGTGAATAAATGGAAAATGTGAGTTGTTATGGGTATGAAAATGGTTTGGCTAGGCTTTGGTTTTTAAGGAATTGAATGAAATTCATTTTACGAGCCTAGGGACTAAAGTGTAAAATATCAAAAGTTTAGGGGCAAAAATATAATTTTTGTCCTTGTTTATTTTTGGGTGGAAATGAATAATGTGATGATTAAATGAGATGAATTTTATTATAGATCAAGAAAAACGAAGTTCTGGTCTAGATCGGGGGAAAACCAAAGTGTTTGACGATTAGGTCCTTTTCTGCTATTTTTATATCGAGGTAAGTTCGTATGTTAATAATGCAACATTAAAATTGTATTTATAATTTTTTGTTATTGCATGAATTGTATGGCAGACTCTATGGATGTAATTGACGAAGTTTCGATAAGCGAGAAAATTCCGGTTGAACCTTAGAAATAGATTAGGATACAAGTGACATGTTACTAGGAACCTATGTGATTATGTAATTATGTGTCCCGGGTGCTGGTCTAGTACGTTCTACCGGTGGCTAAGCATACCGACATATGTTGCGGATACTTGATAGCTTATGTGAGCAGCACCGAGTAGCTACGTCTTGACTGACAACTTGTGTGTGCGGGCCAGAGGATAGCTCGAGAGCGAGCCTATATGTCTTATGAGATTGGTGGTAGCTTTGGCTACATATATGGCACTTATGTGCAAATCTTTCCGTGTATCCGATAGTATTCCAAGTGGTTCAACGGGTATGTCAAAGATGAGAAATTATGTGAATATGTTATGAGATTGTACAGGTATGTACGAAAAACTCAAAGGAAAATGGATTCGATATATAATGAACTATTGGTAAGAATGTGATTGAGTAAGTTGTGTCTATGAAGTTTTAATGACATTTATGTTAATATATGTTAAGTTATTTATATGACTAATGTATGAATAATGTTTTGTATTATTTGCATATGGACTTACAAAGCTATATAGCTTACAACCCTTTCTTTCCCTTATCTTATAGTGTTACCAAGCTTGCTCGGGATCGGAGATTGTCGGAGTTCACATCACACTATCAAACGATTATTGTGGGTATTGATGAGATTAACATTTTGAGTATGTGGCATGTATAGGGACTTGGTCATTTTGTTATATGTGTCATCATGATTTTAGCCAATGTATTGGTGTAACACCCCAAACCCGGCCTAGACGTTACGACCGAATCTGACGTGTCACATCGAAGTGATTTTCGAAATTTGGACTTGTTGATAAAAATACGTATTTAAGTTAAAACCCACTTAGATTTTTTATTGCTTGAGATCATTCGGTAATTTAAGTTATTACAATTTGAAACCAGCTTATCAAAACGTTTACCATATTATTACCGTTGATTTCTTAATCTGAATAAATCCGCGGAAGCTTCTCTAACTAGAAACCTTGAAGTTTAAAATGTGTGTATTTCTTGAAAAATAGTTGTGATTTTGAAAACTCTTTTGTGTCTGTTTGGCAGTTTAAACCAAGAAATCAAAGCCCAATTAAAAATTAAATCCACCAATGGCCTTATTACATAATCAATAGCCCAACATGAAAGTTAAAATTAAATAACTAAGTCTAAAGCAGAACATCAGCGATCATGTGGCCACCTATGAGTCCCTTGCGGCTCTAAATCATCTAAGGCTAGGGATTACCTGTACAGTTAAAAAGAAAGGGTGAGTTTACGAAACCTCATTGTGTAATCCCCTAATAGTCAATCAGTAACAATATATGCAGTAACAGTCTGGGCCTGAGCCCTATTTAGTAACAATGCAGTGTGGGCCTCAGCCCATTACAGTGACAGTGTGGGCCTAAGCCCAATACAGTATCAGTACGGTGCAAATATGCAACCCACCCCTATCCAGCCAACACACCACCCGTACCAACCAACACACCATGTGGGGATAAAATCGACCCACCCAGCTAGTACACCAATATCACATCATAGCTGCTAGTAATAATAACCCAGCAGAGCTGCCAGTAACAGTGTATGTGGCAACGCCACCAGTAACAGTGAATGTGGCAGAGCCACCAGTACAGTACTTCCTCCATATCGGAATCCTAACCCCATGTAGTATGTCATGTCATAAATAGTTCGTGTATGCAAAGTGTCCTACTCAGTACAGTCATTCAAATAATCATACACTCATTAGTCAACCTACCTCTAAGGGTAAATGGCCATTTCCATCAAGTAGGGGTATAACAGTAATTTTACCTTTTAGGGGTATTTTGGTCACTTTACTTATTTTGGGGTCTTGGTGAAAATAACGACCTCTTCAAAGGTCTAAAGTCGTTTCAAGTGACACAGATAATTTAGATGGTCATAACGGTATAAATGGGCCCAAGGCCCATTATTCTGCCCAAGTGGGCCCACACGCTCGTGTGGCCCGTTTCAGCCCAAATTCAGTCACAGCTATGCGAACGATATAGCCCAGTCCAGTATTTGCCACTTATCATGGATTTATTCCATGTGGGACCCACAAGCCTATTGGGCCCACACGGCCTATTTCAGCCAAATGAAGCCCATATCAGCCCAAGAGCATGAGAACGCTCATGGTGGCCTCTACAGTCTATCGCCCACGATTCGTGGGCTCGGTTTATCACACGATCGATCGCACGCTCGTAAAGCCTCCAATGCCGAAGTTTCGGCTTTTCAACTTTTCGGCTTTCACCGATTCACAGTAGAAAGGGGTGTGATTACACACCTATTTGCGTAACGAACAGATTACCCCACGCGCGATCAACCTACAATCAACACCACACAATCAATCTTTCGTCCTTTAGATCATTAACACTAAAGCCCAAACTGAAATCACTAGTTACCTTGACCGAAACTTATACGATTACTACTCTTATATCACTGGTTGAAAATGATCACACCCTTCTTCTTGATTTACTGCGCATAAAATGGATTTCATTAGCAATAACCGTTTAATACAAGGCTTGAATTGATACCCATAGTCCAAAGAATTAAAGTAAGGGCAGATTGGGTATTCAGCCAATACTACCAAACATCCCTACTTACCCCACAGTATTCGGCCAAATAGGTATTCGAAGAAGAAGGTAGAGAGGTGCAGAGAAGCAAGGCAGTCGATGCTCCACCGATTGCCAGAGACTATCATCCACAGGGTTTCGAAATAACAAAACAAGATTTGTGTCATTCAGTCTATATTAGAAAAGAAGAGAAACAAAAGAGAGGGGAAAAAGGGGATGTAGGATTCGGCTTACCACAGTGTTATGAAGAGAAGAAGAGATTGCCGCCCACTACCAAACCAACTGGCACAGAAAAGAAAGAAAAAGGGAGCCGGCCACTCAGTCAAAGAGGAAAAAGAAATATTGAGAAGAAGAACAAGAAGTTTCAGCTATGAATCAAAAGCCGAGGAATAGAAAGGAGGAAAAGGGGATTCGGCAGCAGAGAAAAAGAAAAGTGCAAAAGTGTGCAGAGAAAAGTGCTAAAAGAGCCTAACACATTCAGCCAAAGAGAGAAAGTAACCCAAATGAGCAGTAATCCTCCCTTGGCCGAATTTCTCCTCTCACTCAAACTCCTTGATTCTCTCCCCTTATCCCTCCTTGAATCTCTCCATGACCAGTTCAAACACAATTCAAATCCTATTCAAACTCCCTTTAGCTGTGTTTCAATCCAACTCTACTACCTACACAACTCAAGCAGCAAAATAAATACCCCCTCATGCTGTGCCAACACTCGAACCTCAAACCCCTTGCCACACTTGTAACGCCACAACCATTGCACCAATAGGCTTTTTGTGACTTAAAACAAGCATAATAATTAATAAAACATATGAGCCAGTGTCCAGATTCATTTAAGAGAAAAACTAAAAATTTTGCAAAAGCCTAGACTTGAACCCAGGCTTCTCAAACACTCCTATACACACCAAATCACTTAGCCATTAAAGCAAACAAGCATATTGTGTCAGAACATGCAAAATTAAAGACCCTATATCTTTGGGGCGTTACAATTGGCTTGTCATTGTCAAAGGCTTGTTTTGTTATTTGGTCATGTAGATTGGCTTATTTGGGCTAACATGGTTGTAAACCTAAGTATATATATATATGCCAATGTCTTTGGTGGTATGGTCATGGTATGCTTGGTGAATGATGGAAATGTGATTTATGACATGAATGTGAAATGTTTGGAAATGTGGTCTATTGAAGAAATGATAGAGTGGTGTACAATTAGGTATCTTGAAGGCAGTCAATTGTGGCTTAATAAATGTTGTAAGTATGATAGATTTTCATATTGTGATTGCATGTGTTGGTCATAATTGTGGATGTTTTGGTTGCCTAAGTATGATATGTTTTGTGCCTTTGAATTGGTGTAAGTGTATGTGTAAATAAGGGTGGCAAATGGCTTGGTAAATAACCTTTATTTTGTTCACACTAGCATGTGTGTAGGCCGTGTGTGACACATGGTCTGCCCCACGAGCATGTGTTTCAATCGTGTGTCCCCTGCACCTTAATTTTGAAAAAAAAATGTCCAGGATTGAGCACACGGGCAGAGACACGGGCGTGTGTCCCAGCCGTGTGTGATGGACGGCCTAGCACACGGGCGTGTGACACGGCTGTGTGGTACAAGGTAGAGAGCACTCTAAATTTGAACACGGCCTGAAGCACGGGCATGTCCCAGGGTCACACGGGCATGTCCCTTAGACCACACGGGTGTGTGAGCCCTGCATCTAGCAAAAATTTTCTAGGTGTTGTAAAAATTTCCTGAGTTCGTGGTTTAGTCCCAAACCATTTCTAAAGCATGTTTTGGGCCTCGTAGGCTCGTGTTAGGGACTTTATGATCAAATATGAATGGTTTTAATTTGGACGGAAAATTTATGACTCAGAATTGTGTGAATGCTTGTGTTGTAAGTTCGGTAATGCCTCATACCCTGTTTCGACGTTGAATAAGGGTAAGGGGTGTTACACCTTTAATATTTATAATTTTCCATTATCCTTTCTCTTGTAAATTGGGAATCAATCTTCAATGAGTGTTGTTTCTATTTGGAATCTCCTAGGAAAATATTTAGCACATCTCCCATTTATCATGCACAGAGATCTAATGTTAGCATTGCCACAGGGGCCGTGTATCATGTATTGCACAGTAGTTTTGAATCCTATAGAATCTTCTTTCTCATCAGACAATTTTTGCTGAAATTGTTCAATCTATTGACAACATATCCGTCAATTTATCATTAGGATCAAGAAAGAAAACAAGTGGGCATAAGGTAATCCATATTTATGGAATTCAATAATGCATACACTTGTTGTCAATGAGATGATTTTAATAGTCGATTAAAATTAGACCAATTGTTAAGGAATTGATAAATTAGATTTGGTTTTAATATATTTGTGTGTTTTCTCACATTGAATTGAAAGTGGTTTTAATAGATTCGTGTTGTTTGGAATTACGATTTGTGGTCTCTGAATTTTAATTGCCTTATAGTGTGGTTAATTTAATTATTTGTTTTGTTAAAATTACTGTATGAAATTGATGGAAATATTTTGTAACACCCCTTACCCGTATCCGACGCCGGGATAAAGTACGAGGCATTACCGGACTTATTCACAAGCAACATTCAAAACTAAGACATGAATTTCCACTCAAATTTAAAACTTTTTAAAAACATTCATATCGTCCCTAAAATGAGCCTACAAGGCTCAAAACATGCACGGTAAGTGGTTCAGGACTAAACCGAGAACTTTGGAAACTTTTGGAAAACTTAGAAAATTTTTCATGTAAAAGGGGTCACACACCCGTGTGGGTTCGGGACACGCCCGTGTGACCCTAAGACACGCTCGTGCTTCAAGTCGTGTCCAAATTAGGGAGCATTCTGTTTATGACGTCATCATCAAATTAAGGTCACACGGTCAAGTCACACGCCCATGTGCTTAGGCCGTCTGATCGATTAAATATTCATATTTTTTTTCATAAAATAGGTGCAGACTTCACGTGGTCAGGGCACACGCCTGTGTTCGAGGCCATGCCATCCACACTGCTAAGACACACGCCCATGTCTCTGCCCGTGTGCTCATTACTGAGCATTCTGTTTTGCAACAATTAAGGTGAAGGAGACACACAGCCGAAACACATGCCCGTGGGGCAGACCGTGTGTCGCATACGGCCTAGACACCTATCCGTGTGGACAAATATAAGGCTATTTACCAAGCCTTTTTTCCACCCTTGCATGCACCAACCTACACAACAAAATATAACACCAATCCAAGCATATACTTTCAACCCAATCAGCC
Organism: Gossypium australe; assembly: GCA_005393395.2. Lineage (NCBI taxonomy): Eukaryota > Viridiplantae > Streptophyta > Magnoliopsida > Malvales > Malvaceae > Gossypium > Gossypium australe. The sequence goes on along the minus strand of CM016614.1, from coordinate 85,241,420 downwards.
ATACACAAGGCATCCACATATCATTTACAGGCTATCATTTATCACATACAAACATCACTAACTTAGTATCTCAAACTATGCAATTTCCCACATTCATGAAAACATCATCATATGTATATATACTTAACCAATATTAGCCAATATCAAATGGCCATTTACAAAATAAATTGTCAACTATTGAAGCCATCACTTATGGCCAAATCAATTATGGCACTTAACAAAAGACCAAGTCGCTATACATGCCATAACTCAAAATATTGAAATCATAAGTACCCAACATGATAATTTGATATTGTGAATGAAACTCTGACCATCTTCGACTCCGAGCTAGCTTGGTGACAGTATAAGACAAGAGAAAGAGAAAAGGAGTAAGCTTTAATGCTTAGTAAGTTCCTATGCAAATAATAAGCATCATACACACTTTAACATATGTTTAACATAAAGTAAATTAACATAAATGTCATTGTGAATTCATAATCAAGCTTAGCATAGATGTTATTAAAATCTTAACATCATAACTTACTCAATCGAACCAATCTGAGGTTTTATCAGATATCGAGCTCATTAAGCATGAGTTTTATGTACATACCTATACCAACTTGCAACTTACCATAATCTTTCACATCATACCATAGTCTTTCACAACTTAAACTTTGCCATTAAGTTTCCCGTTGAACTACTTGGAATACTAAAGGATACTCGGGAAATCTCACACACATAGTACCATACTAATGTCATATCCTAGATATGGTCTTACATGGGATCTCATATTGATGCCAATAGCCCAGCTATGGTCTTACATGAAATCTCATATCCATGCCATATCCCAGATATGGTTTTACACGTAATCTCAACTAACCCTAATGTCATGACATTTGTATCCTAACAATTCCTAAGGTTCAACCGGGATTTTTCTCGCTTGTCAAACGTTGTCGAATTCATTCAAAGAGTAAATCAAAATTCATACAATAATAACACAATTAAAGCATAAATAATAATGCATTATTTACATACGAACTTACCTCGATACAAAAATAGCAGAAATGGACCTAATCGTCAATAACCTTGTTTTTCCCCAATCAAGGTCCGAACCTCGTCTTTCTTGATCCATAATAGCAAATTTAACATATTTATTATCCACATTACTCAATTCTGTCCAAAATCCTATTATGGAAAAATTACACTTTTGCCCTTAAACTTTGACATATTTACATTTTTATCCCTAGGTTCGTAAAATGAAATGTATCCATTTTCCTTGAATCCCAAGCCCAGCCAAACCTAAATCATGCTCATAACAGCCCACATTTTTCATCAAATCAGATTTTTACTACCCATTTTACAACTTTTTGCAAATAAGTCCTTTTTATACATTTGCACTAAAAATCACTTAGTAAAAGTTGTTTATCACACTTTAAACAATCAGTATCTTCCATCAAATATCAAAATACATGCATGTCACACATGGGTAAATTTTTAAACATGAACCATACTTCAAAATAATGGTAGAAATAGGTAAACCAGGTTACGGGGACTTCAAAAATATAAAGAGCATTAAAAATGGGGCTAGGATGCACTTACTATCAACCTTGAAAAGTGGAAAAACCTTAGCTATGGAGCCCTTATGAAATTCGCCAATGTAGAAGAAAGATGAGCAAATTTTGGCTTTATTTTCCCTTTTTATTCTTTTATTAACCAAATGACCAAAAAGCCCGTTTTGCCGAACTTAAAAATTTTATCTCACCATGTCTATTTTTGTCCACTATCTTAAGAAATGGTCTAATTTTCATATAGGGGCTTCTAATTTAAAATCCCATAGCAATTAGACACCTCTAACATGTAGAACTCAACTTTTTCACCTTTTACAATTTAGTCCTTTCGACTAAATTGAGTGCCCAAACGTCAAAATGTTTGAACGAAATTTTCACGAAATCATTCCGTGAAACTGTAGACCATAAAAATATAATAAAAATGAACTTTTATGTGTTGGATTTGTGGTCCCCAAACCACTGTTTCGACTAGGCCAAAATCAGGCTATTACTGTAACACCCCAAACTCGGCCTAAACGTTATGGTCGAATCTGGCGTGTCACATTGAAGTGTCTTTCGAAAATTTGACTTGTTGGTAAAAATTCGTTTCTAACTTTAAAAACCCCTTTATTATTATTTAACAAATCATTTAGTCAAACGTTTGCCTTATTATCTCCTCTTGTTATAGTAGATTGATTTAAAATCGCGGAAGCTTTTGAAAAATCTAATGTTTAAATTTCGTGTCTTTGAAATCGGTAATTGTTTTTTGAAAATTTGTCTTCTCCTAAACTAGCAGTTAAAAATAAGTAAACAAAACCCAATTAAAAACTTAAACAAACATAACTGGCCTTATTACATAAACAAAACCCAACATAAATTTTAAATTTAAGTAAAAGCAAGTGTAAAACAGCTACAGTTGTGTGGCCACCTCCGAGTCCCTCACGGCACCAAATCGCCTGTGGCTGAGGATTACCTGTACAATTAAAAGGAAATGGTGAGTTTACGAAAATGCAGTGTGTAATCCCCTATCAATCAATTAGTATATAACATGCAGTAACAGTTTAGGCCTGAGCCTTATTCAGTAACAGTACAGTGTGGGTTTTAGCCCAATACAGTAACAGTGTGGGCCTTCTTCCAATACCATATTAGTATAGCGCAATAATGCAACCCAACCCAATCTAGCCAACACACCACTCCGTACCACCAACACACCATGTGGGGATAAAATCGACCCACCCAGCCAACACACCAATATCGCAGCAAAGCTGCTAGAAACAGTATCGCAGCAAAGCTGCCAGTAACAGTATTGCAGCAAAGCTGCCAATAACAGTATATGTGGCAAAGCCACCAGTACAGTATACTTCCTCCATAACAGTATCCCAACCCCATGCAGTATGTCATGTCATAAATCATACGTATATGCAAAATGTCATACTCAGTAACAGTCATATACAAATCATGAACACCTCTGTCAACCTATCCTAAGGGGTATAATGGTCATTTCCATCTATAGTCAGTTCATCATTTAGGAGTATTTTGGTCATTTTACCTCTTGGAAGGTCCGCAGTCGCCTCGAGTGACTTCGGTAACCTAAATGGTCATAACAATGTAAATGGGCCCAAGGCCCATTACTCAGCCCAAGGCCCATTACTAGGCCCAAGTGGGACCACACGATCGTGCGGGTCGTTTAGCTCAGATTTTGCCATGGCTATGAGATCTACATAGCCAGTCTAGTATTTGCCACAAATCGTGGGTCTCATCCGTGTGGGGCCTAAGAGCCCATTGGGCCCATATGGCCCATTTTGGCCCAACGTGGCCCATTACGGCCTAAGCCCATGAAAATGCTCATGGAGGCCTCTACAGTCATACGCCCATTATTCCTGGGCTCTGTTTGACCACACGAGTGTTCGCACGCCTGTGTGACCTCAAAGCCCAATCTTTTCGCTTTTCGGCTTTTCGACTTTTCAAATTTTGCTGTTCTACAGTCAAAACAGTGTGAATACACACCTGTTTACGAAATCGCTCCAAGTTCCACGAGCACCCAACCTAGATTCAAACATGACCCAATGTCAGTCCTTTAATCGTTAGGGTAAAACATCCTCTTATTGACACTTAATCCAAAACCACCATCCTTACCTTGCTTGAATGAGGCGACTTTAGTCCTCCAAGACTGCTAACCAGAAGTGGTCACATGCCTTTATAGATTATCTATACCACAACATCGATCTCATTAACCAAGGTAGGCCATATAAGTGGCCTCAATCCACAAATGATCTCCTATAAGAACATAATTAGTATACGACCTAAACTCCAAAAGCGGGGTAAAGCATTACCTTGATTGAATGTTGAGAACGAGGGTTGCAACTATTTCGAAACCACTTACACTCCATCACTCCTCAAGGAAAACCCTAGAACCGCAACGAGTAACACATCGTGAAAAAGGAAACAAAAGTCGATAATCAAAAGATGAATAAGAGGGCATTTGGTTTTAAGAAAAAAGAATAGAAGAGAACAGGTTTAATCACAAAGTGAGAAGTATAAACACTTACCGATAATCAGAAACACTTGTAGCACTGGAACAGCAAGAAATAGCGAAGAGAAAGTCAACGCAGAGAGTGATAAATCAAAGGTGATATTCGGCCAACCCACAATCGATAAGGAAAGATAGCTCTTGGTCAAAACAAAAAAAATATTGGGAGGTAGAAAACGGAAAGAGAAGAATCGGACCAAGTCCAACCGATTAAGAGCATAACCTAGAAGGTAAAAGGAGAAATATTCTGACAAAGGTAAACCGATTGGAAGGCAACGGATAATCAGCCAAAAAAGGGTAAAGATTTAGGAAGAGGAGAAGAGAGAAAAGAAAAGGAAGAGTTGTTCACAAAAACGATTAACAATTATTGACCGAAAAGAAAGGACTTTTGTTGGCTAATGCGCAGCAACCAAAACAAATCCGAATGAACCAAAAGCCGATAAATTGGAGGAAAGAAAAGAGAATTTGCAGATGTTACCCTAATTCCGAGAATGACCAACATTCTCCCCCTAGCCAAATTCTCAAGGCTTGAGTTCCCCCAAATGGCACAACACCTCCTCTCACTCAAACTCCTTGATTTTCTCCTAGAATCTCTCCCCTTATCCCTCCTTGAATTACTCCATTCAAATTCAATACCAACTCCCCTTAACTGTGTTTCAGTCCAACTCCACTACCTCCACAGCTCAAGCAGCAAAATAAATATTCCATTGCACAACCCAGGACTTGAACTTCAGACCTCACAGTTACACAACATGCCACCTTGCCACAAGACCACAAGCTCTTTTTATGTCATAAAACAAGCACTATTATTTATAAGGCCTATATGCTAGTGTCCAGATTCATTTAAGAGAAAAATTAAAAATTTTTCAAAAGCCAAGACTTGAACCGAGGCTTCTCAAACACCCCCATACACACCCAAATCACTTAGCCATTAAAGAAAACAAGCATGTCATGCAAAAATTAAAGACTTAAATTTTTGGAGCGTTACAATTCTACCCCCTTAACGAAATATCTACTTCGAAAGTTACCTGGTCAGAATAGATGAGGGTATTGTCAGCGCATCTAAACTGTGACTATGCCAAAGCACTTTGACTAGTGGAATAGATTTCTTCCTCAGAACTTTAACCTCACGGTCCAATATCTATACTGGCTCCTCCTCGAAGGTCAAATCTAGACTAACCACGATCTCCTCGACTGGTATTATATGTGTGGTATTAGAGCGATAACGCCTCAGGATGGAGACGTGGAACACATTGCGAATCTGGTCTAATTTTGAAAGTAACTCAAGTTGATAGGCGACCAGTCCCACACGCTTCAGTACACGGTAAGGCCCAATGAACCTAGGGCTAAGCTTACCCTTCCGCCCAAACCTCAATATCTTTTTCCATGGGGAGACCTTGAGAAATACGAAGTCCTCCACAGAATACTCAATCTCTCGGCATTTAATATAATCGTAAGACTTCTGCCTATCATATGCTTCCTTCAACCGATCTCGAATCAGTTTTACCTTTTTCAGTATCAGAAACTAACTCTGGCCCCAAAACCCGCCGCTCGCCAAGCTCAGTCTAACAGGTAGGAGTACGACACCTATGACCATATAATGCCTCGTACGGTGCCATTTGAATACTGGACTAGTAGCTGTTATTATACGCAAATGCTGCTAGCGGCAAATAGCCTTCCCAGCTGCCTCGACAAATCAATTACACAATGTACGGTGCCATTTGAATACTGGACTGGTACCTATTATTATACGCAAACTCTGCTAGCGGCAAATAGTCTTCCCAGCTGCCTCGAAAATCAATTACATAAGTTCTTAACATGTCCTCCAGTATCTGAATCACCCTCTCTGACTGACTATTTGTTTGAGGATGAAACGCAGTACTGAAGTCCAACCTAGTACCCAAAGCCTCGTGTAATTTCTTCCAGAACTGAGATGTGAATCAAATGCCTCTATCGGATATGATGGAAACCGGTACCCTATGAAGTCTCACAATCTCAGCCACATACAACTTTGCCAGCTTCTGCAACGAGTAATCAGTACGGACTGGTATAAAATAGGCAAATTTAGTCAATCGGTCTACAATAACTCATACCAAATCCTTCTTAGTAGGCGTTAAGGGCAGCCCACTCACAAAATCTATGGTTACCCTCTCCCACTTCCAAAGTAAAATCTTAACTGGCTGCAGTAACCCTGAAGGTAGCTGATGTTTAGCCTTAACTTGCTGGCACGTCAAGCACTTACTCACAAAATCAGTAACTTCACGTTTCAGTCATGGCCACCAATATAGCTCACGAAGATCTGGGTATAACTTTTTTCGCCAGGATGCATAGCATATGGACTACCATGCGCGTCCTGTAGTATTGACTGCCTCATATCAGAATCCATCGGTACACAGACTCTCCCACAGAAACACAATACTCCTTTACTATTCAGCCCAAAATCCGAAGTTTCCCCATTCTCAGCCTATCGAAAACAAGGAACCAGTGACTCATCCAACAATTGTTTACCCTTAATCTGTTCAGTCCACGTTGGTCTAACTTGCAGCTCAGCCAACAAGCTACCATCATCAAACAAGCTGAGACGAGCAAACATTGCTCTCAAATCAGATACAACCCTACAGCTCAGTGCGTCAGCTACCACGTTAGCCTTACCAGGGTGGTACTCAATTGAGCAATCATAATCCTTAAGCAGCTCTATCCATCTTCGTTGCCTAAGTTCAGCTCCTTCTGAGTGAGGAGGTACTTGAGTCTCTTGTGATCTGTGTAGATAATACACTTCTCACCGTATAAATAGTGCCTCTAAATTTTTAGTGCGAATACCATCGCAGCTAACTCCAAGTCATGAGTAGGGTAATTCACCTCGTGAGGCTTAAGCTGACGAGACGCATAAGCAACCACCTTACCCTCCTTATCAGCACACTACCCAAACTAACGTGTGATGCATCACTATAGACGGTGAATTCCTTCCCAGACTCTAGCTGTATCAGGACAGGGGCCTCAGTCAGAACCTTCTTCAGTTTCTCAAAACTTTCTTGCTGCTTATCAGTCCAGTTAAACGGTACCCCTTTACACAATAACTTAGTCATGGGTGCAGTAATCAAGGAAAACCCATCAATAAAAAGTCTGTAATACCCTGCAAACCCAGAAAGCTTCGAATCTCAGATACGGTCTTAGATGGTTTCCAATCCAGTACGGCTTCAATTTTACAAGGATCAACCATAATCCCCTCGGTAGATACCACGTGACCCAGAAATGTCACTTCTCGTAGCCAGAACTCACACTTGCTAAACATAGCGTACAGTTGTTTCTCCCTTAAAATCTGCAGAACAATTCAGAGATGTGCAACATGTTCATCCTCGGTTCTCGAATACACCATGATGTCGACTATAAATACCACCACGAACCGATCCAGTTAGGGCTGGAATACTCGGTTCATCAGGTCCATGAAGATAGCTAGTTCATTTGTCAACCCAAATGGCATCACTATGAACTCGGAATAACCATAACGAGTCCTAAACGCAGCCTTATACACATCAACCTTCTTAACTCTCAGCTGATGGTACCCAGAACGAAGATCTATTTTGGAGAAAACCGAAGCTTCTTACAACTGATCAAATAAATCATCTATCCTCGACAAAGGGTACTTATTCTTGATAGTCAATTTATTCAATTGCCGATTGTCGATGCACAAGTGCATGGACCCATCCTTCTTCTTTACGAACAACACTGGTGCTCCCCATGGAGACACACTAGGTCGAATGAATCCTCGATCCAGCAGTTCTTGGATTTCAGCTTTTAACTCCACCAGCTCCTTCAGTGTCATCCTATAAGGAGCGATGGACACTGGAGCTGTTCCAGGCAGGAGCTCAATACCAAATTCAACTTCGCGGTTTGGAGGCAACCCAGGGAGCTCATCAGGAAATACATCAGAAAAATCCTTAACTTTTTTTATATCACCAACAGAAAGATATTCAGAATTAGATACGCCAATATAGGCTAGAAACGCCTCACAACCTTTGCGAACCAGTTTTTCGGCCCTTAGTGCAGAGATCACAATAAACAGAAAGTCCTTTCCCTCCCCAATTACAGCCACCTCCTCATCATTCGTAGTCTTCAACACCATACGCTTAGCAGCACAATCCAAACTTGCACGGTGTTTTACTAGCCAATCCATCCCCAAGATTAGGTCGAATTCACCAAACAGTAGCTCCATCAAATCCGCTAGAAATATAACTCCTTGAACCTCTAGGGGCACATCTCTGAACAATTTGTCTACTCTTACTGACTGTCCCAGTGGACTTAACACCATCATCTCATTAACAGTACTCTCACACATGATACCCAAGGTGCCAGACTCAGTGCATGCAATGTATGAATCTGTAGACCTTATATCAATTAGAGCAGTGTAAGGTACATTATGAATTAGGAACGTACCGGTTATAACATTCGGAGCGTTAGTATCCTCTCAGCGACGAGCAGCACAGACCAGTGTTGGCTACCTCGCCTCAATTTTACCAGCACCTCTGCTTGGCGCTCCACGACCTCGTCCCACACCATTTCCACCCCTGGCCTACCCACGGCCTCTCGGTGGTTGCTGACCACTTCTTGCAGGCTGAACATAACCCTGACCTGTAGCTTACATCTGAACAGGCCTCTGAGGACAATTCTTAACTTAATGCTCCATAGACCCACATCTGAAACATGCACCAACCTTCTTCCAGCACACACCCAGGTGATGTCTCCCACAATCAGCATAAGGCTGTGGTCTTGCAATAGGAACCCCAGTTCAGACTGGCCAATCAAACCTGGCCTTCTTTTTAGGCCCTCTAGAAGAACTTGAGCGCTCTGAATCTCTCTTGTATCTGCCCCTATCCTTCTCACGATTTTGGCGCTCAGAGCGCTTCACGTCCTCTGCGATTTTTGCCTTTTCTACTAGGGCAGCAAAATCTCACTCCCTCTGCGGAGCTATTAAGACTCGTAACTCATCTCGGAGGCCATCCTCAAATCGCACACAGCATTCATATTCAGTCGCCACTATCCCACGAGCATAGCGACTCAGTCGCAGGAATTCTGCCTCATATTCTGCCACAGTATTATTCCCCTGGGTCAAGCTCAGAAATTCCCTTCTTCGGCCGTCCACATAACTTGCGCCCACATACTTTCCTTGGAATGTCGCCTTAAAGAAATCCCATGTTAACCGATCAGCCTGAGTACCCTCTCTCACGGTAAGCCACCACTGATAGGCCTCGTCTCGCAGTAAAGACACTGCACCTTTTAGTTTTTGTTCAGAAGTACAGTCGAGTTCGTCCATTATTCTCTCTGTGGCTTCCAACCAGTATTCAGCCACATTAGGGGCTACTCCAGAAATACCCCTGAAAATTTCCGCTCCATTCGACCGGAATCATTCTAAAATTGACGCACGGCTCACAGCACCAGTATTGGTCCCTGCGACCCTTTCCAGAATACGGAGCATAGCTTGGAATAGTGCATCATCCCCAACCGCTCGATCGTATGATCCCATCTCAGTCACCGGTGAAGCTGGTGCCTCCCTAGCCTCAACATTAGGCATGTGGCCTGATGCTGAAGACCCAGCCCTAGCATTTCTTCGGCCTCTACAGCGGCCTCGTGTACCCCTTCCGCGAGTACCTCTAGTGCTCATATCAAATAACTTATTATCTGTTTAAGAAGTTTTACGTATCAATTTGTAATTCCAGTAATTATTAACAGATGTCTTATGAAACGAAGTAATCAAAGTCTTGTTTTTGTAAATCAAAGCCTCCTTACAGTTTCCAGTTTCCTACAGTCTCAGTTTACTCTAACTAAAGAGTTTCAGTACAGTCCTACCATCTATAGTAGTCTCTCAGTGTATTTCAGTTTAAGCAGTCTACAGTATAAAGAAAACTTAAGGATTCCAAAACACTTTAAAAACTAGTTTTCCAGAAATTCCAAATATTTTCAAAACCCATTCCACAATTGAGTTTTGCAACTTGGCTCTGATACCACTAAATGTAACACCCCAAACCCGGCTTAGACGTTATGGTCGAATCTGGCGTGTCACATTGAAGTGTCTTTCGAAAATTTGACTTGTTGGTAAAAATTTGTTTCTAAGTTTAAAAACCCCTTTATTATTATTTAACAAATCATTTAGTCAAATGTTTGTCTTATTATCTCCTCTTGTTATAGTAGGTTGATTTAAAATCGCGGAAGCTTTTGAAAAATCTAATGTTCAAATTTCGTGTCTTTGAAAACGGTAATTGTTTTGAAAATTCATCTTCTCCTAAACTAGCAACTAAAAATAAGTAAACAAAACCCAATTAAAAACTTAAACAAACATAAATGGCTATATTACACAAACAAAACCCAACATAAAATTTAAATTTAAGTAAAAGCAAGTGTAAAATAACTGCAGTTGTGTGGCCACCACCGAGTCCCTCACAGCACCAAATCGCCTATGGTTGAGGATTACCTATACAGTTAAAAGGAAAGGGTGAGTTTACGAAAACTCAGTGTATAATCCCCTATCAGTCAGTCAGTATATAACATGCAGTAATAGTTTCGGCCTCAGCCCTATTCAGTAACAATACAGTGTGGGTTTTAGCCCAATACAGTAACAGTGTGGGCCTTAGCCCAATATCATATCAGTACAGCGCAATAATGCAACCCAACCCAATCCAGCCAACACACCACTCTGTACCACCAACACACCATGTAGGGATAAAATCGACCCACCCAGCCAACACACCAATATTACAGCAAAGCTGCCAGAAACAGTATCGCAGTAAAGCTGCCAGTAACAGTATTGCAGCAAAGCTGTCAGTAACAGTATATGTGGCAAAGCCACCAGTACAGTATACTTCCTCCATAACAGTGTCCCAACCCCATGCAGTATGTCATGTCATAAATCATACGTATATGCAGAATGTCATACTCAGTAACGTCATATACAAATCATGAACACCTCAGTCAACCTATCCTTAGGGGTATAACAATTATTTCCATCTATTAGGGGTAAAATAATCATTTAACCCTTTAGGGGTATTTTGGTCATTTTACCTCTCAAAAGGTCTACAGTCGCCAGCGACTTCGGTAACCTAAGTGGTCATAACAGTGTAAATGGGCCCAAGGCCCATTACTCAGCCTAAGTGGGCCCACACGATCGTGCGACCCGTTCAGCTCACATTTCGCCACGACTATGAGATCTACATAGCCCAGTCTAGTATTTACCACAAATCGTGGGTTTCATCCGCGTGGGGCCCACGAGCCTATTTGGCCCACAAGACCTATTTCGACCCAACGTGGCCTATTACGGCCTAAGCCCATGAAAATGCTCATGGAGGCCTCTACAGTCATGCGCCCATGATTCATGGGCTCGGTTTGACCACACGAGCGTTCACACGCCCATGTGACCTCAAAGCCCAATCCTTCAGCTTTTCGACTTTTCGGCTTTTCGGCTTTTTCCGTTCTACAGTCAAAATAGTGTGAACACACACCTCTTTACGAAACCGCTCCAAGGTCCACGAGCACCCAACCTAGATTCAAACATGACCCAATGTCAGTCCTTTAATCGTTAGGGTAAAACATCCTCTTATTGACACTTAATCCAAAACCACCATCCTTATCTTGCTTGAATAAGGCAACTTTACTCCTCCAAGACCGCTAATGTAACACCCTTAACCCGTATCCATCGCTAGAATAGGGTTAAAGGCGTTACTGAACAGATCAGAAACTTTTACAGACATTTAGTAAGACAATTTACCAATCGCAATCAAAGTGTCCCTTTCAAAGGTCAATGAGACCTTAATCGTACTTTAGAATAGGGTCGGGACTAAATTGAACACATACTAAAAATCCTTGGAAATTTAAAACTTTTCAAAGTTATAGAGGCCACACGCCCGTGTAGGCAGGCCGTGTGCCTCCCACAGCAACTACACACACCCATATGTCCTGGCCGTGCCAAATCAAAGCATGTATTCTGACTTCTTCACATGGCCACCAGGTACGCCCATGTGCCAAGGCTGTGTACTCTTAGGCTATATACTAACTTATTCACACAGCTACTAGGCACGTCCGTGTGCCAAGGCCGTGCACAATTAGGCTGGCTACTGACTTAATCCCACGGTCACTAGGCACGCCCGTGTGCCACAACCGTGTAGGCAAAACAGGCCATTTGCAAGGCCTAAATGCCACCCGCAATAGGATCATACCTACAAGCATTATACCAATTCATTTCTTAACCAATTGACAATCAAAGACATACCAAATAATCAACAAGTCTCCACATTCAATTTCATTTCCATTCATGCCAATTTGCCCAAACATACATACTCATAATGCTTTCATATGCTTACCATAGCTTTGACCATTTCATTTGCTATCAAGCCATACCAAACTATGCATCATATAACATAACCACTCAAACATATAACCAACATTTATCTAGCCACATCTCATGGCTATGTAGATATATATCAAACATCATCCAAAATGACTATCCTATACATGCCATATTTAGATATATACATATTTCAAAGGTACCAAAATGAGTTCAGTAGTGTGATGATGATCCTCGACGGTCCCCAAGCCTTTGGTAGCTTTGACGATCTATAATATAGAGAAAACACACACACGGAGTAAGCTTTCAAAAGCTTAGTAAGCCATATACAAATAAACTTAACATATAGGCAATCAAGACATATAATCAATATGAGTTCACTATTAACTCAATTTCATAATCATCATTCTCATTGGCACATTTACTTAGCCATTCATCTTTCAATCTAGCATATCACCACATACTTTATTTGCTCATAGCTTTTCCATTCATATAACACACTTACATTCTCATATTCAGATACATAATTCAACTACGTAAGTTTAATAAAATACTTACCTTCATATACACACAATGTGTACTTATCAAACGTACATGAAAACAGATGTACAAATCACATGTTCATTCATTTCTCGGACTTGCCCATTGAACCGTTCGGAATTTAATAGAATATGCAGAGTGTTCAGAATAGTCATACAATGCCAACGTCCCTAACGTGGTCTTACATGTAGTTAGATGTTGATGCCACTGTACCAGACAGGGTCTTATACGAATCAATACGATGCAATGTCCCAGACATGGTCTTACACGTAAGTCTCATATTGATGCCAACATCCCGAACGTGGTCTTACACGAAAGCTCGAATCAATGCCAACGTCCCAGACGCGGTCTTACATGATATCACATAACTGACACCTATGTCATGACATAGTTAATCCTATCTATTCCTAGGTTCGTACGGGACTTCTTGGATGTTAACGCTAGGTCGATTTTATCTCGAAATTCATATATACCACTTCTCATAAGCATTCATCATTATCAACAGTCATATGAGCATACATAATTCAATACAAATACGTTTATTTGTACAATGACTTACCTTGGATTTGGATGTTCGTTCAGACACGGTTATTCGACTACCTTCTCTTTCCTGCATTCTAAACCCGTTTTCTTCGGTTCTTAATCTATACATACTCAAATTTAACCCTTATATTTACCATCATATTCATTTCAATCCAAAAACACACATTTAGGGCTATTTGTAACTTAGCCCTCACATTTGTGCATTTTATCAATTTAGTCCATTTTTCTCAAAATATCAAATATAAAAAATCACCATATAACCATGCTTAGCCGAATGCCCATGTATCTCATACAAGTCCAAACATTTCATCAAATTCACAATTTAGCCCCTCAAATTGCTATTTTCTCAATTTAGCCCTAATTAGCTAAATTCATCAAAAAATTCAAAAGCAAAACATGTTCATTAAACACATATCTTTCATTTAACACCTAAACTCATCACAAAACTTATCATTTCATCAATGGCACATCTCATAAACATCATCAATTCTTCATATTACAACATGGGCTTGATAGTAGATTGAGCAACAATCTAAAAAACATAAAAATCATTAAAAACCAAAGTCGAACATACTTTAATTTTGGCCACAAGAGTGCCGATACCTAGGTTGTGTTTTCTCTTCTTCCTCTTTTATAATTCGGTCAAAAGATGACTGAATATAGCCATTTTTCATGTTTTATCATATTATGACATACAAATTAATCCATTTACCTTATTAACCTTTCATTTAATAATTAAAATAAACATACATTAAGGATATATTTGTCCTTTGTCCATCCACTAACTAATTAGTGGTTTAATTGCCTCATAAGGCCTCCTCTTTTAATAGCCACAACACATAGGTGCTTTAACATATAGCATGCGAATTTTGCATTTAATGCAATTCAATCATTTTGTCAACTTAAGCACACATGCTTAATCACATATCAACGACACAGAAAATAATATTAAAATATTTCAATAACTTGGATTTATGGTCCCGAAACCACTGTTTCGACTTGGGTCTAAATTGGACTGTTACAATTCTCCCCCTTAGGGATTTTCGTCCCCAAAAATCTTACCGTCAAATCAGTTCAGATATTGATGTCTCATCGAATCTTCAGGCTCCCATGTTGCCTCTTTTATTCCGTGTCGATGCCATAACACTTTTCCTAACAAAATTCTTTTCTTTCTCAACTCTTTTACTTCGCGAGCTAAAATACGGATTGGTTTCTCTTCATAAGTCATATCAGATCATATTTTAATTTTAGACAGAGTAATCACATGTGACGGATCAGATCTGTATTTACGGAGCATTGAAACATGGAATACATTGTAAATCCATTCTAGCTCAAATTGCAATAACAACCTATATGCAATAGGTCCAACACGCTCGATGATTTCATACGGCCCGATGAACCTCTGACTCAATTTGCCTTTTCGTCCAAATCTGAGTACTTTCTTCTAGGGAGATACTTTTAGGGAAACTTTGTCTCTGATTTCGAATTCAATCTCTTTTCGTTTCAAGTTTGCATAAAAGTTTTGACGATCAGATGTTGTTTTCAAACTATCTCGGATTACTTTCACTTTCTGTTATGTATCTTTTATCAAATCAATCCCGTGTAACTTACTTTCACTGAGCTCAATCCAATATAGAGGTGTTCGACATTTACGTCTGTACAAAGCTTCGTAAGGTGCCACTTTAATACTCGACTGAAAACTATTATTATACGCAAATTCAATCAATGGCAAATATTGTTCCAACGAACCATTAAACTCAAGGATGCAACATCTCAACATGTCCTCAAGAATCTGAATAATCTATTTGGACTGACCGTCCGTTTGCGGATGAAAAGCGATACTGAAATACAATTTAGCGCCTAAAGCTTCTTGTAATTTCTTCCAGAATCGTGAGGTAAACCTCGGATCTCTATTTGACACTATGGATAGTGGCACCCCGTGCAACTCACAATCTTAGAAATGTAAAGCTCAGCTAATCTATCAAGTGAATAGTCAGATCGTACCGAAAAAAATGGACAGATTTTATCCGATTCTGGTTGTACTAAAATCAGAGCTTCTGTCAACAAAATTTTCAATCGATCAAAACTGTTCTGACATTTATCGGGCCATTCAAATCTCACATCTTTTTGAAGCAATCTAGTCAACGAAATAGCTATCATCAAAAATCCTTTTACAAATCTTTGAAAATAACCAGCAAGTCCCAGAAAACTGAGGACTTCAGATACATCCTTCAGAGGCTTCCAATCTAGAATAGCAGAAATCTTGCTCGGATCAACTCGTATACCAGAGGCCGATACAATATGTCCCAGAAAACTGACTTCACGTAACTAGAATTCACATTTACTGAATTTCGCATACAATTGCTTTTCTCTCAGAGTTTGCAACACAATCCTTAGATGTTCGGCATGCTCAGTCTCATCCCCGTGAATAAATCAAAATATCATCAATAAATACAACAACAAATTGATCTTGGTACGGTCTGAAAATTCTATTCATCAGATCCATAAAACAACAGGAGCATTCGTTAGTCCGAAAGGCATAACTAAAAACACGTAATGCCCGTACCTCATTCTGAAATCAGTTTTCGGAATGTCTAAATCTTTCACTCTCATCTGGTAATATCCCGATCTCAGATGAATCTTAGAAAACACAGTGGCTCCTTTTAACTGATCAAACAAATCATCTATTCTAGGTAACTGATATTTGTTCTTTATTGTCACTTTGTTCAACTGACTATAGTCAATGCACATTCTCATCATGTCATCTTTCTTATTCACAAATAGAACAGGAGCACCCCAATGTGAAAAACTCGGTCTAGCAAATCCTCTATCAGTCAACTCTTGCAACTGTGACTTTAACTCTTTCAACTCTGTTGGTGCCATTCTATATGGAGCTATCAAAATGGGTGTTGTACCAGACAACAGATCAATGCCAAATTCAACTTCACGTATCGGAGGCAATCTCGACAATTCTTCAGAGAATACATCAGAAAACTCACAAACAACTGGCACTGATTCAATTTTCTTTTCAGACACTTTCGAATCAATTACATAAGCAAAGTAGGCTTCATATCCCTTTTTCACATATTTTTTAGCTTTCAATACAGATATCACAGCAGGAAACCCATTAAAATCATTAGACTCAGCCCGAACTTTTTCATCATTCGAACATCTCAAATCAATAGTCTTTCTTTTACAGTTTACAATAGCATCATGCAATTTCAACCAATCCATACCCAAAATAATATCAAACTCATCAAATGGTAATAGCATCAGATCAGCAGGGAAACAAATATCTCAAAACATTAACGGACAGTTCTTGCATACTTTGTCAACTAGAACACTTTTACCTAAGGGGTTTGATACTTTTATAACAAATTCGGTAGACTCTACAAGAAAATTCTTACTGGATACTAAGCTCATGCAAATATACGAATGTGTAGAACTAGGGTCTATCAATTCAATCATAGAAGTAGCATAAAGTGTAAATGTACCCGTTATAACATCTGGAGATGAGGCTTCCTCTCGAGCTTGGATAGCATACGCTCTTGCAGGTGCTCTAGCTTCAGATCTCGCAACAATTTCTTTCGTAGTTCTCTGACTACCACTGACATTTTTTTCATTTCGTGAAGGTCTACCTCTCACTATAGTATTATTAGATCTCGAATTCTGAATCATCTCTGGCTCGACAGACTTTGAGCAGTCACGGATGAAATGATCTAATGATCCACATCTGAAACAAGCTCGGTCACTCAATCTATAGCTTCCTGGATGTCTTTTCCCATAATGTTTACATTCAGGTTTCTCGGATCAAACATTTCCAACACTTGCTATTCAAGTTGCTGGAGTTTTGGAGCTCATTTGTGACCTAGCTCTATCTCTATTCAAATGTCCCATATTAACCTTTGAACGGCTATGCTGATCTAGAAATTTCTTCAAAGCAGATTGAAATGATTTACTCAGAAATCTTTTTCTCACCTCTCTAGCTTCAAACTCAGCTTTCCTTTTATCTTTCCCGAGTGCCTCAGCTTTGCATGCTCGGTTAACGAGTACAATGAACTATTTTGTTTCCAGAATCCCAACAAGTAAACAGATATCTTTATTAAGGCCGTCTTCGAATCTTTTACACATTATTGCCTCGATGGATACACATTCACGAGCATACTGACTCAATCTCACAAACTTTCGTTCATATTCCGTAATAGACATACGGCCTTGTTTCAGTTCTAGAAATTCCTTTTATTTCTGATCGATTAATCTCCCACTGATATATTTCTTCCGGAACACAACATGAAAGAAGTCCCATGTGACCCGCTCTTTCGGAACAACAGAAATCAAAGTTTTCCACCATTGATAGGCCGCATCTCGTAGCAGTGAAACAACACATTTAATACTTTCCTCCAGAGTTAAAGACATCTCATCGAATACTCGGATAGTGTTTTCTAACCAAAACTCCGCTTTCTCGACATCATTATCACTAGTAGCCCTGAACTTTTCAGCCCCACGCTTCCGGATTTTGTCAACCAGAGGCTTATTCAATAGATTCAAATCCATAGTCGGAGGTATAACTAGCCCTGAACTTTTTAGCCCCACAGTTCCGGATTTTGTCAACCAGAGGCTTATTCAATAGATTAAATCCATAGTCGGAGGTATAACAGATGTCTAAGGAGGATTAAGCGGGGGCGGAGGTTGTGAAACAGCCGGATTATTTCTCATAAATTGAGTGAACCATTCACTCATCATCTGGAAGAAAGCTAGTTTAGCTTCTCCCTCTTGACCGCTCGTAGCCGGTCTCGAATCAGATGGCGTTGTCCCTTACGCGGGAGTTGGCGCATTGCTTTCTACATCATCAGCTACGGCTCTTTCGAGATCCATTACTATACGCAAATCACATTTTTCACGTCAGGATTCATCACACTATCACAGTTTAGATATATGGCATGTATAGCTAGACTCTTACACGCTACGTTAGTCCGAGAATCCACTAAATCGTAGCTCTGATACCAATCAAATGTAACATCCCTAACTCGTATCCATCGCCGGAATAGGGTTAAAGGCGTTACTGGACAGATCAGAAACTTTTACAGACATTTAGTAAAACAATTTACCAATCGCAATCAAAGTGTCCTTTTCATAGGTCAATGAGACCTTAATCATACTTTAGAATAGGGTCGAGACTAAACTGAACACATGCTAAAAATTCTTGGAAATTTAAAACTTTTCAAAGTTATCGTGTGCCTCCCACGGCAACTAGACACACCCATGTGTCCTGGCCATGCCAAATCAGAGCATGTATTCTGACTTCTCCACACAGCCACTAGGCACGCCCGTGTGCCAAAGCCGTGTACCCTTAGGCTATATACTGACTTATTCACACAGCTACTAGGCACGTCCGTGTGCCAAGGCCGTGCACAATTAGGCTGGCTAATGACTTAATCCCACGGTCACTAGGCACACCCGTGTGCCACAACTGTGTACCCACAATAAGATCATACCTACAAGCATTATACCAATTCATTTCTTACACAATTGACAATCAAAGAATACCAAATAATCAACAAGTCTCCATATTCCATTTCATTTCCATTCATGCCAATTTGCTCAAACATACATACTCATAATGCTTTCATATGCTTACCATAGCTTTGACCATTTCATTTGTTATCAAGCCATACCAAACTATGCATCATATAACATAACCACTCAAACATAAAACCAACATTTATCTAGCCACATCTCATGGCTATGTATAAATATATATATCAAACATCATCCAAAATGACTAGCCTATACATTCCATATTTAGATATATACATATTTTAAAGGTACCAAAATGAGTTGAGTAGTGTGATTATGATCGTCGACGGTCCCCGAGCTTTGACGATCTATAAAATAGAGAAAACACACACACGGAGTAAGCTTTCAAAAGCTTAGTAAGCCATATACAAATAAACTTAACATATAGGCAATCAAGACATATAATCAATATGAGTTCACTATTAACTCAATTTCATAATCATCCTTCTCATTGGCACATTTACTTTGTCATTCATCTTTCAATCTTGCATATCACCACATACTTTATTTGCTCATAGCTTTTCCATTCATATAACATACTTACATTCTCATATTCAGATACATAATTCAACTACGTAAGTTTAATAAAATACTTACCTTCATATACACACAATGTGTACTTATCAAACGTACCTGAAAATAGATGTACAAATCACATATTCATTCATTTCTCTGACTTGCCCATTGAACCGTTCGAAATTCAGTAGAATATGCAGAGTGTTCAGAATAGTCATACAATGCCAACGTGCCCGACATGGTCTTACATGTAGTTAGATGTCGATGCCACTGTACCAGACAAGGTCTTGTACGAATCAATACGATGCCAATGTCCTAGACATGGTCTTACACGTAAGTCTCATATCAATGCCAACGTCCCAGACGTGGTCTTACACGAAAGCTCGAATCAATGCCAACGTCCCAGACGTGGTCTTACATGACATCACTTAACTGACACCTATGTCATGACATAGTCAATCCTATCTATTCCTAGGTTCGTAAGGGACTTCTTGGATGTTAACACTAGGTCGATTTTTTCTTTGAATTCATATATACCACATCTCATAAGCATTCATCATTATCAATTTAGTCCAATTTTCTCAAAACATCCAATATAAAAAATCACCATATAACCATGCTTAGCCGAATGACCATGTATCTCATACAAGTCCAAACATTTCATCAAAATTACAATTTAGTCCCTTAAATTGCTATTTTCTCAATTTAGCCCTAATTAGCTAAATCGTAGCTCTGATACCAATCAAATGTAACATCCCTAACCCGTATCCATCGCCGGAATAGGGTTAAAGGCGTTACTGGATAGATCAGAAACTTTTACAGACATTTAGTAAAACAATTCACCAATCGCAATCAAAGTGTCCTTTTCATAGGTCAATGAGACCTTAATCATACTTTAGAATAGGGTCGAGACTAAACTGAACACATGCTAAAAATTCTTGGAAGTTTAAAACTTTTCAAAGTTATCGTGTGCCTCCCTCGGCAACTAGACACACCCATGTGTCCTGGCCGTGCCAAATCAGAGCATGTATTTTGACTTCTCCACACAGCCACTAGGCACGCCCGTGTGCCAAGCCGTGTACTCTTAGGCTATATACTGACTTATTCACACAGCTACTAGGAATGTCCGTGTGCCAAGGCCGTGCACAATTAGGCTGGCTAATGACTTAATCCCACGGTCACAAGGCACACCCGTGTGCCACAACCGTGTAGGCAAAATAGGCCATTTGCAAGGCCTAAATGCCACCCACAATAAGATCATACCTACAAGCATTATACCAATTCATTTCTTACACAATTGACAATCAAAGACATACCAAATAATCAACAAGTCTCTATATTCCATTTCATTTCCATTCATGCCAATTTCCTCAAACATACATACTCATAATGCTTTCATATGCTTACCATAGCTTTGACCATTTCATTTGCTATCAAGCCATACCAAACTACGCATCATATAACATAACCACTCAAACATAAAATCAACATTTATCTAACCACATCTCATGGCTATGTATATATATATCAAACATCATCTAAAATGACTAGCCTATACATGTCATATTTGGATATATACATATTTCAAAATGAGTTGAGTAGTGTGATGATGATCCTCGACGGGCCCCGAGCTTTGACGATCTATAAAATTGAGAAAACATACACACGGAGTAAGCTTTCAAAAGCTTAGTAAGCCATATACAAATAAACTTAACATATAGGCAATCAAGACATATAATCAATATGAGTTCACTATTAACTTAATTTCATAATCAACATTCTCATTGGCACATTTACTTAGCCATTCATCTTTCAATCTTGCATATCACCACATACTTTATTTGCTCATAGCATTTCCATTCATATAACACACTTACATTCTCATATTCAGATACATAATTCAACTAGTTAAGTTTAATAAAATACTTACCTTCATATACACACAATGTGTACTTATCAAACGTACTTGAAAACAGATGTACAAATCACATATTCATTCATTTCTCAGACTTGCCCATTAAACCGTTCGAAATTTAATAGAATATACAGAGTGTTCAGAATAGTCATACAATGCTAACGTCCCTGACGTGGTCTTACATATAGTTAGATGTCGATGCCACTGTACCAGACAGGGTCTTATATGAATCAATACGATGCCAATGTCCCAGACATGGTCTTACACGTAAGTCTCATATCGATGCCAACGTCTCGAACCTCGTCTTACACGAAAGCTCAAATCAATGCCAATGTCCCAGACATGGTCTTACATGATATCACTTAACTGACACCTATATCATGACATAGTTAATCCTATCTATTCCTAGGTTTGTACGGGACTTCTTGGATGTTAACACTAGGTCGATTTTATCTCAGAACTCATATATACCACATCTCATAAGCATTCATCATTATCAACAGTCATATGAGCATACATAATTCAATACAAATACGTTTATTTGTACAATGACTTACCTCAGATTCGGATCTTCGTTCGGACTCGGTTATTCGACTACCTTCTCTTTCCTACGATCTAAACTCGTTTTCTTCGGTTCTTGATCTATACATATTCAAATTTAACCCTTATATTTACCATCATATTCATTTCAATCCAAAAACACACATTTAGGGCTATTTGCAACTTAGCCCTCACATTTGTTCATTTTATCAATTGAGTCCATTTTTCTCAAAATATCAAATATACAAAATCACCATATAACCATGCTTAGCCGAATGCCCATGTATCTCATACAAGTCCAAACATTTCATCAAATTCACAATTTAGTCCCTTAAATTGCTATTTTCACAATTTAGCCCTAATTAGCTAAATTCATCAAAAATTCAAAAGCAAAACATGTTCATT
Organism: Gossypium australe; assembly: GCA_005393395.2. Taxonomy (NCBI): domain Eukaryota; kingdom Viridiplantae; phylum Streptophyta; class Magnoliopsida; order Malvales; family Malvaceae; genus Gossypium; species Gossypium australe. The sequence continues at coordinate 85,218,996 of CM016614.1, read as the reverse complement.
AAACACATATCTTTCATTTAACACCTAAACTCATCACAAAACTTACCATTTCATCAATGGCACATCTCATAAACATCATCAATTCTTCATATTACAAAATGGGCTTGATAGTAGACTAAGCAACAATCTTGAAAACATAAAAATCATTAAGAACCAAAGTCAAACATACCTTAATTTTGGCCACAAGAGTGCCGAAACCTAGCTTGTGTTTTCTCTTCTTCCTCTTTTATAATTCAGTCAAAAGATGAATGAATATAGCAATTTTTCATGTTTTATCATATTATAACATACATATTAATCCATTTACCTTATTAACCTTTCATTTAATAATTAAAACAAGCATACATTAAGGATATATTTGTCCTTTGTCCATCCACTAACTAATTGTTGGTTTAATTGCCTCATAAGGCCTCCTCTTTTAATAGCCACAACACATAGGTGCTTTAACATATAGCATGTGAATTTTGCATTTAATGCAATTCAACCCTTTTGTCAACTTTAGCACACATACAGACAAATTAACTTACGGAATGTAACGCCCCGAATTTGGGCCTAGTTGATTTGGGCCTATTGGGTTGTAACGCCCCAAAAATCCCGAAACTTTAAATTTCTGTGCACTAAGGTTGGTATGTATGAGTAGCACTTAAAATATTAATTTTAAGATATTATCGGGATTATTTGAAGTCTTAGAGATAGGGATGACCATAGGGAAAAATTTATTTTTCTTGCATTAGTGGACCCTAGTCTCAGGCATTAGGCCTCTTAAGCAGATTAAGGGGAAAATGAGACACAAATGGGCTGGTGCTCCAGTGGCAAGGTGGCGTCACTAGGGGAGCGACAAGGTGGCGTGAAGAGGTCCAAGGTTCGAGTAGTGGTAAGGTGTTTTTGGAGTGTTTAGTTTGCTTAGTGGACGGCCAGAGTCGTGTGGAATTTGGACTCTTTTGTTGAAGTGTTTGAATTGGTCTTGTGAGCTGATAAAGGAGGGAATTTCGGATGAGATAAGGGGAGATATCATGGAGAAAAATTAGGAGATGAGAGCTGGGAGGAGTAGGTGCCGAATTGGACTGTGGGGGAAGGTAGGATTCGGCTATTGGCTATAAAAAGAGGTGTTGAATTCCTTTGAGAGTTTCTTTGGGTTCCATTACATTTCTTTTTCTCCCCCTTAGCCAAATTCTTCCATTTGTCGAAAACAATCCATCATTCCTTTGTACAAATTTTGGTTTTCTCTCTAGCCGAATTCCCCATACCTTCTCTTCTTAAATTCATTCTCTTGTTCACCTTTAATTCTAGCCGATCACTTCTCCTCTTCTTCTCCATAGTGGTGCCGAATTGTCTCTGTCACCATACTAATCTCAAAAGCTGAATTTAAGCTGCAGGATCAAAGGAGGATTTCGGTAAGTGCTTAGTTGATCTTTTTAGTGAGTTTTGTTAAAAGCTGAAGGGCAATCTAACCCCTCCTTGTCGTTAACTTTGTATTAACAAGGGTAAGGATCAACAATCACAAGCGTGGTAAGGATCGTTAGCAAAGTGGTAAGTATACTCGTCTCAGTTATGGATTAATGGATGGTCGAATGTAGGTATAGCTTATAAGGGTGACTTATGTGAAAAATGAGTCACTCGATTTTGATGATATATGTTTGGGTGCAGATCTAGGGATATTCGCGAATAGTAGCTAAGGAAGGGCTACTAGAACATGTGGCACACGGTAAGGTTACGGTGAGGTTTCAGTTTTTGATAAAGTGTGTATTAAGCCAAGATTAATCGTTAAGTGGTGACTATTGTAGGTTCGTGATTAGGGGGTTTACAGCATGCATTGTAACCAGCTGTGTACAAACACTACACACATGATGTTGGCAATGCCGGAAAGCCGAAAAGCCGAAAGTGGCTAAATGGGCCCAGTGGGCCCTGAGGCTAAGTTTGATGAAATGGATTAATTTGATTATATGAATTGGGCTAGGCATGTATGTTACATGATCTCGATTTTTTGGGGCCTAGTGGGCCATAAAAATGTGATGTGGCCATTATGGGTTATATGAACGTGAAATGGGTTGATGGGCTTTATGGGAGCGTAGACTAGTATGCTAGGGTTTTATGGACTTTAGGCTTAGTACTGAACAACTCTTAAACCGCATAAGACTTTCTAATAATTAAACATATCTGTGGACAAGTCGCTAGGTTAGAGTGTGGTAACGGGCATGTGCATGTCTAGGATTGGATCTAGGGAGAGCTTGGTACTTAAGCGGCCCTAGAGGCCCACCTCCTCTTCTCTGGAATCCTACCTGGTGCATAGTGTCTATTCACTTTAGCCCCAAGGACTTGTTAATGGGCCAAAGTTCATAACTAAAACCTGAGAGGGACCAAATACCCTTAGATTTGTAAAATTACTAAAATACCCCTGATTTGAAAAAAACCAAAATACCCTTAGTTTGAAAATTACCAAAACATCCTTAGATTTGTAAAATCACTAAAATAGCTCTGAATTGTGAAATTACCATAATACCCTTAGTTTTCAAAATTACCAAAACATCCCTGATTTACAAAATTTCCAAACTACCTATGTTTTGCAAAATTACCTAAATACCCCTGTAGAGTAGATTTACGAAAATACCTTTGGGTTGTGAAATGATGAAAATACCCCTATGTGATGAGTATGAGTTTTGTGGATGTTACTCATGTGCATGTTGCATTCATATGATAATCTGATTAGGATGCATATGGGTGGGAATTATGGTACGGAGGAAGATTTGAGGATCGCATAGTCCCTTGACGATCATGGATCCACCGGTGGCTTTAAGCCCATTATATGATTAGCAGCTTTCCTGCAACGTTGAGTAGTGCCGCTGTGAGTGCTACCTTTGGTGTGTAGATGATGGGTGGGTCAATTTAGAAATCCCCACAAGTTTGTACGGTTGGAAGGGAAATGGTGTGTAGCGGATGGATTTTTGGGGAGGGTTTTGCATTACCTTGTTTTGCATATGATATGTTATGATATGATATGAGGTCATTGTAGGCCAAGGCCCAAGGCCACCGATTTTGATAAGGCTCAGGCCAATATGATAATTGTATTTTGAATTGAATGCCAAGGGTTGTATACACTGAGTTTCAAAACTCACACCCTTTATTTAATGTTTCAGGTGGTCCTAAGTGAATGGCTCGACGTGGGAGAGGACTTGGAGATGGCCACACTACAGGATGATTAAATTTTTATTTATATGTTTCAAAAGACATAGTTTTAATCACTTATTTTCATTGGATGTAATAAGGCCTTGTACTCCGATTTGACTTTAAATTTTGGGTTTTGTTGTTTCAATTGTTTACTTAATTCTTAAACCTAAGTAAATTTCCTATGTTTAAACTTGGTTTCCGAAATACTTAAAATTATAAAATGAGTTTTTTTATTACTTAACAAGACTCAAGGATTTTGGGCTTTGGGGCCTAAAATTTTTAATTAGCAAAATCGTTTGAATTATGCCTTTGATGTGACACGCCAGATTCGGGCCTAACTTCTAGGTCCGGTTTGGGGTGTTACACGAAACTTTAACACATGCTTAATCACATATCAACGACACAAAAAATAGTATTAAAATATTTCACTGACTCGGATTTGTGGTCTCGAAACCACTGTTCCGAATAGGGTCTAAACCGGACTATTACAATTCTCCCCTCTAGGGATTTTCGTCCCCTAAAATCTTACCGTCAAACAGGTTCGGATATTGATGTCTTATTGAATCTTCAAGATCCCATGTTGCCTCTTCTATTCCGTGTCAATGCCATAACACTTTTACTAGAGGAATTCTTTTGTTTCTCAACTCTTTTACTTCACGGGCTAATATACGGATTGGTTTCTCTTCATAAGTCATATCAGATCATATTTTTATTTCAGATGGAGTAATCACATGTGATGGATAAGATCTGTATTTACGGAGCATCAAAACATGTAATACATTGCGAATCTTTTCTAGCTCAGATGGCAATAACAACTTATATGCAACAGGTCCAGCACGCTCAATGATTTCATACAGCCCAATGAACCTCGGACTCAATTTGCCTTTTCGTCCAAATTTGAGTACTTTCTTCCAAGGAGATACTTTTAGGGAAACTTTGTCTCCGATTTCGAATTCAATCTCTTTTCATTTCAAGTCTGCATAAGAGTTATGACGATCAGATGCTGTTTTCAAACTATCTTGGATTAATTTCACTTTCTGTTCTGTATCTTTTATCAAATCAATCCCGTGTAACTTACTTTCACTGAGCTCTATCCAATACAGAGGTGTTCGACATTTATGTCTGTACAAACCTTCGTAAGGTGCCATTTTAATACTCGACTGAAAACTATTATTATATGCAAATTCAATCAATGGAAAATATTGTTCCCACGAACCATTAAACTCAAGGATGCAACATCTCAACATGTCCTCGAGAATCTAAATAATCTGTTCAGACTGACCGTCCGCTTGCGGATGAAAAGCGGTACTAAAATGCAATTTAGTGCCTAAAGCTTCTTGTAATTTCTTCCAGAATCGTGAGGTAAACCTTAGATCTCTATCTGACACTATAGATAGTAGCACCCCGTGCAATCTCACAATTTAAGAAATTTAAAGCTCGGCTAATCTATCAAGTGAATAGTCAGATCATACAGATATAAAATGGGCAGATTTCGTCAATCTATCAACTACAACCCAAATCGCATCTTTCTTTCTCGGAGTCAGAGGTAATCCCGTAACAAAATCCATTGTTACTCTATCCTATTTCCACACAGGAATCAAAATCGGTTGTAGCAACCCAGACGGAACCTGATGTTCAGCTTTAACTTGCTGACGGACTAAACATTTTGAAACAAAGTCAGAGATGTCTCTTTTCATACCAGACCACCAATAATGTTGTTTTAGATCATGATACATTTTAGTGCTTCCCGGATGAACAGAAAGTCGACTATAATGAGCTTCACTCAAAATCAACTGAATCAACTCTTAGTTTCTCGGAACACAAACTCGATCTCAAAATCTCAGATAATCATTAGCATCCACTCGAAATTCAGAATTAGAATTCGAATCACACAGAGCTCGTCACGCTATTATTTCATTATCAACTTTTTGAGCATCATATATCTGCTGTATAAACAACGGTTTCGCTTTTAATTCAGCTATCACCGAACTATCATTAGACAGATCTAATTGAGCATTCATAGCATGTAATGCAAATAATGATTTGCTACTCAATGCATCGGCAACAACATTTGCTTTACCCGAGTGATAATCTATCACAAGCTTGTAGTCTTTCAACAATTCTAACCATCTTTTTTGTCGTAGATTCAAATCTTTCTGAGTCATCAGATATTTCAAACTTATATGATCTGAAAACACATGGCATTTTTCACCAAACAGATAATGTCGCCAAATCTTTAATGCGAATAGAATCGCAGCTAACTCAAGGCCGTGTGTCGGATAATTCTTTTTATGCGGCTTTAGTTGTCTCGAGGCATAGGCTATAACTTTACCTTCTTGCAACAGAACACATCCCAGGCCAATTAACGAAGCATCACTATATATCACGAATTCTTTACCCGATTCTGGCTATACTAAAATTGGAGCTTTTGTCAACAGAATTTTTAATCAATCAAAACTGTTCTGACATTTATCGGACCATTCAAATCTCACATCATTTTGAAGCAATCTAGTCAATAGAATAGCTATCATCGAAAATCCTTTTACAAATCTTCGATAATAACCAGCAAGTCCCAGAAAACTGTGGACTTCAGGTACATTCTTTAGAGGCTTCCAATCTAGAATAGCAGAAATCTTGCTTGGATCAACTCGTATGCCAGAGGCCGATACAATATGTCCCAGAAAAATGACTTTACGTAACCAAAATTCACATTTACTAAATTTCGTATACAATTGGTTTTCTCTCAGAGTTTGCAACACAACCCTTAGATGTTCGGCATGCTCAGTCTCATCCCGTGAATAAATCAAAATGTCATCAATAAATACAACAACAAATCGATCTAGGCAGGGTTTGGGGTGTTACAACAACAAATTGATTCGGCCATAACGTCTAGGCCGGGTTTGGGGTGTTACAAAGATTAATTTTAATAGTGAGTTAAGGATTTTGCTTGAGGGCAAGCAAACGCTTAAGTGTGGGGATATTTGATAAGCTATAAAAATTACATATTTTAATCCCATTGTTAATATGTTTTTGGATGATTAATTATGTAAATTAGTGAATTTGATGCTCCTAATCCTTTAAATTCTTGTTTCTATACTTAGGAGAGCATTTGGGAGCAAAAAGAGAAAAAAAGAGCCAAAATTGGATAAATAGAGTTGTTTCTAGAATCCACACGGCCTTTGCATTTCCACACGGCTTGGCCACACGTCCATGTGCCAGCCTGTGTCGATATTGCTCCCTGTTTCCCAAACACGCAGAAAAACCCAATTTTTAGGCTTTCTGAGCATTCTAAAGTCTATAAATATCAATTCGAAGAAGATCTAAGGGGGGACTCAGAGAAGATTGAAGAAATTACTAGAATAACGCCATCAGAATCAACTCAGAAGCAACTCTCCTTCAAGATTGAAGATCTCCATTTAATTTCCTTCGAAGTTTTACTGAGTTTCTTTATGTCTTGTTGTTATCCTAACTTTAAGATGTTTTCATTTTAGATTATGAACTAAATTCCCTAAATACCTAGGGAAGATGAATGTTATGATGAATCTTATTATTTGATTTCTGATTTACATGATAAATACTTTATTCTTGTTCTCAATTATGTATGTTTATTTCGTGTTTTAATATTTTTTGGATATTAATTCATGTTTAATGTGCTTATTTCAATAGAGCAAAAGTCCCTGTTTAAGAGTAGATCTAGCATAATTGAGTGGAGTTGCATGCAATCCTAGAAATAAGACGACATAAATCTACCGAATTAGAGTCAAATCTAATAGGGGAACCCATAGATCGAGTTAATGCGACGATAGGGGTTTTAATTAGAAAGTGATTTTAATTAATCAACCTAGAGTCAGTTGTTCTTACTCTCGAAAGAGATATTAACATAATTTAGGGATTTCTACGAATCAAGATACAAGTGAATAAATCGTTTATTTCAGATTCAAAATAATAGGTGAAGTCTCTATGGATTCTTTCCTGGGTATTGTTTTTCTCATTGGTTATCTTCGGTTATTTTTCCCATTTCATTCTCTATTGCATTTGTAGTTAAATTAGATTAGTTAAATTAGATTAAAAACAATCACTTCAATTTATCGGCTAAATAATAGAAAAACGGTAATTACTAGTACTTTTAGTCCTCGTGGATACGATATTCCCTACTCACCATAACTATACTATTGTTCGATAGGTGTGCTTGCCTTTGTCGTAATTATAGTTAGTTTAGTGACCATCAAATATATTATTAAAATTATACATTAATGTATAATTTGTATAAAATTTTATAAAATAAACAAGCATATAAAAGTGGAAAGAAAGAGATGGTTGTCATCTTTCCTTTCTCCCACCAAATGCATAAACAAGAAACATAAGGAGCCATTGTTGAAAACTTAAAAGGTTCGGCCATTAGCGTGATCAAAACTTGAATCAACCAGGAGATAATTGGAGAAAAAGAAAAAATTGCATATTAGTCTCCTGACATTGTGTTGTTGTTGTTTATCAGGTAAGTTCATATGGAACTTACAATGTTATTTTATGTTATGTTTGAATTATATTATGATGTCTATTAATTTAGGTTAATTGTAATTTCAATGATTTTTAACATCGAATGGACTAAATTGTAAAATATGAAATATATGGTTAACATGAATAGATATATGGTATCGAATAATGTGAAATTGTTATAAGATTGGAAGATGTGTATATGATGGTGTTACAAGGTTAATATGTATATGAATTACTATTTGATATATGAAAAGTGTGTATATGGCTACAGGGTTTGAAATGATACGAAAAAAAAAACAGGGTGTTGTGATTAGGGATTAATACGATGACTTAAGATCCAACATATCTTGAGAATTCTCTGAAGCTAGTGTTAGCAGTATCGTACTAAGTTAGTGTTAGCAAACCTGATCTGAAGCTAGTGTTAGTAGTCCTAATATGTCATTTTGCAAAAACAAATGGGTGTTGTGATCAGGGACTAATTTGATTACTTGAGATCCAACATATGTTACGGATTCTCTGAAGCTAGTGTTAGCAACTCTGATTCGAAGTTAGTGTTAGCAACTCAATAATGTCAGCATATGTAACCAAATCAGTCCCCAACATTCGAGTTTAATTTACTTTAGTTCTTCAAGCGAAAGACAGAAATTGAAATGCTAATATATGAAAATGAAATGATTGGAATAAAAATATGTATGAATGAAATTATATGCATATGTTATAAGTTGAAAATGAACTAGTAGGTATATGTCATATGGTGGAATGTTAAAAGTTTGTATAATTGTATATGAGTTCATGACTTATAATAGGTTAACACATTTGATATATTTGTTGAAATGCTTATGAAAGTGTATGGTGTCCAAATATGTCATGTTAGATATCAATCTATTACAATTGTATAAATTGTTGTAATGTCAAGGTAAGTTAAGTAAATTTCATATGAAAGTACTAAGCATTCAAAATGCTTACTCGTTGTCTTCTTTTTCCTTGTAGACTGTCAATTTTAGGAACATGTTGGTTAGATCACCTCGAAGGTCACACTATCTAGTCACCTATCGATAGACTTTTGATCGTTTTAAGTCCGATTATGTGGCATGTACATAAGTGTTTATATTTGTTAAGTTGGTTTGTTAACATAAAATGAATCTAGTTAATGCTTGATGTTGGAAAATCTATTACTTATATATACATATACGTATGATTTGGTAAGGTTTTAAGACTTTAGAAGTGGTAATTAAGTGGCATACTGAATGTTAAATAGCATGTTTAATGATGATATGGAATGGTTAAATGTGTGGTTGAATGGTTTGAGTTGCTATAAGTTGAATTGAAATGATTTGGTGCCAAATATTGGATTGATTGATTTGGTAATGGTTATATGCAATGTTTAGAATGCAATTTGGTGTATCTTTTTATGTAGATTATTTTGTGCATTTATGCAACAAATCAATGTAACACCCCATACTCGGTCCAATCACCGGATCCGAGCTATAAAGTGTTACTAAGAAATATTGAATATTTAATTTCATTTCATAGTCCAAATATCATTTCAATATCAATTTATTCATATAATCAAGTACAACATGCAATTCAATCAATTTCAGGTTTATTTCGAGCTTATTAAAGCTTAAAATTAACCTAGTGTCGAATAGGAATCAATTTGAAATAAAAATGAAAAGTTAGGAAAAATCTGCAAATAGGGGTCACACAGCCGTGTCCCCTAACTATGTAGAAGGTTGAGGTCATGTGGTCAAAAGTCTATATATTCAAAAAATGTCACACGATTGTGTAGCCAAGCTGTGTAACAAATTGTGGCTGTGTGCACCAAAAATTATTCAAAACCCACAGACCACACAGTCGTGCCATACACCCGTGTATGGCTTACGGCTGTGTGCCAAGCCGTGTTTTTCCTAGAAATGCCTTTCAATACAAGCTTTATAACCCTAAATCTCTTATGCAACAAGCAAGTTAATATACCATATCTCAATAAATTTCAAAAGCATCAAAATCATGCTAAAACATCACTTATAACATCCATCCTAAGTACCTAACCAATATGCCACAATTGGCACCTCAATCAACAATTCAAAATCAACCCAAAATATCACTTTCAAACCATACAAATATGCCTTCGAAGGCACCTCAACAAGTTCAACCTAGTATACATCCATTAACTTTTATCACCATATATCAATCAAACACATCACTTAGCATATTATATTCTCACTATTTAGACCATTAAGCATCTATCCCTTACTACTTCAATAAGATAATATTAACATGACCATTTCCAACACCTACACATGCATTTATATACTTGATCCTCAGTTTGCCAACAAATTCAAGAAAAACATCGTTTAACCAAAGACACCTTAGGTACATGCCATGAACAAAAATAAAATTATCACCAACACTTGAGTCTAGGATTGCCACTGGATGTTGAAGTTGACGATCGAATCAAAAAGTGTCTAACTTGTGCATGAGAAACAAAAACGTAAGATGAGTATAACTCAGTGTTATTTCTATATTCGAAATTTCAATCATAATATGATTCTTGTAATGCATGAATCAAATTTGAAAGTTCAAATGCAAATTAATATAACTATCTACATATCAAAATATATAATTTGTTTATATAGTTAAATTTTACATTTCTGAATCTATAATCCAAAATACATTGTCTAACCTTATTTCCATTTAAAATAATCAATGTCTCAATTCCATAACATAATTTCATCATCCAATCATCCATTCACATGTGTGACAACATAAGTCATCATAATTTGAATTCAACTGCATAATTATAACAATATATCATATTTTTAAAACTATTCAATTTAGTCCTTATCACAAACAACTCATTCAAATCAATTCAATTCAGCTCGCTCTTTCATTTCCATCTTACCTTATGTTTTTACCATGCAATACAGTTCACAAATGCAATAATTAAAAGGGTTTGAGTTATAGAAATACAAACCGTAAACTCTGAGCTATTTGTTGATGACTTTATCGTTTCCTTTCTATTTTGAAGAATTTGGGTTGACGTTAGCAATTTTGGAATGAAAATGAAATCCCTAAAGGCCGAACATCCTTCCCTTCTCCTTCTCTAATTTCAGTTGAATGAAGAAAATAAGAGAATTTTTAATTTCTTTTTCCTTCCACTATTCTTTTATCATATAAAATTTTATAATACTTTTACTTTTTATGTTTTAATTTAATTATAATTTATCTTATAATAAAACATTTTATAATAAAACATCACACAAAATGATAATGAAACCGTCCACTATCTTAAACCAATGTTGGAATTGCCATTTTGGGCCCTAAATCATTCTAATTATTAAATTTATTAGTATTTAAACTTTTACTACATTTATAATTTAGTCCTTGTATCTTAATTAGTCACTAATTCAACGAAATTTCCTATCCAAACTTTAATTAAACTTTATACTAACCTCTTAAATATTAATAATAAATATTTACATACTCGAATATCGAAAATGGGGTTTCAAAACTACTATTTCTGACAACACTGAATTTCAGGTCATTACATCAAGTGTTTGGAGATTTGGCTTGAAATAGGTACCAAGTGGCCTAATTTTTACTATAAACCAAAGTCCATGTCAAGATGAGCAACTCTCCTCGTCACAATGTTGATCAACAGAATGTGAAGTCCTGACATTGGGAGGCTAAACGTTGCAATGACACATTCTGTTTGATGGCGTCATGACGTCGGCCTTGAATTTTCAATATTTTGCAATTTGGCCCTATTTCATGCTCGGATCAACAAAAGAGCTTTTGTAAGCCAGATTAAGGCTTCAATTTAGTTGTGAATCTTATTATGAATGTTTTTAAGTCATAAATGAGTATTTGTTCGATATATTTACTATATTATTGGCAGAAGTTACTCCGACAATGATTGTAGCATCTTGTAACCCGAACCCAACGATCGGTCGGGCAAGGGGTGTTACATACATTTTCTGTGCGCATGTAATTGTTGGAGCGTGAGTTTTAGTTAGAGCAGCATAATCTCAGAGTCTCCACATTTTTGCTTAGTTCGTAAAGACCCTTGTATTATTATAGCTTTTGGCATGTACTTAAGATCTCTTAATTTGGTCAACTTGGTTCCTTTGGTTTTACTCTAGAGTTTATTGGTTTTTTATCAAGTTCTTTTAAATGATTTGTTTTATTTTTATTATTTTTGTGCTTAAGTTTATGGTTTAATGTGTTTAATTGAGCGCAAATCGAGTGAGTTGCTCCGATAATCATTGTAACGTTCTGAATTCAATCAAACTTCTGAGTCGGGTTAAAGGTATTACAGGTTGGGTGATGAGAAATGAAGATTATTTGGATGTTTAAAAATGGAAGAGGTTTTAGACTAATTAGTGTGTAGTAAATAAATGGCAAAAACTAATAGGAATCAGTAAATTGATGGTTTTTTTTATACTTGTGCTGCCATAATTTTTGACCAAAACTTTCTTAAATTAATTTTTTTTTTGGTAAAAGAAAAACAAGCTGAGGCAATTAAATTAAGTATGTAACACCCCAAACCCGGCCCATTCAATCCGACCGAATTTGGAATGTCACTGCGGAACATTTCCGAAAACATTCTTACTTAAGAGGTAAACCGTTAAAACTTTGTCGAGTTTGGTAAAACATTTTCGTGACTTGTAATATTCTAAGTAAAAATCGAAGTTTGTTAAAAATATCGGATTCAAGTTTTACTTGATAAAATAAAACCATTTGCAATCTTCTTTAAATCATCCATCCATAGTAGGGCATAATATTAATAATACTTAATAAAAGAACTGAAATACTTTAGTGGGCCTTATTACAATACACACTTAATCAAAATACGGAAAATATAAATATTTAATTCATTAACCAAAAGATTCCTTTTCATGAAAATCCACTTTTGCATGGCCACCTTTGTATCCTCTTCGACCCGGTCCAAGCTTTACGCGCCACCTGAAAGGGTTTAATAAAAATAGAGTGAGTCATCAAGACTCAGTGCATAGTTAATACACACGTCCTCACATATGGGCTTGGCCCACATCACCACATTCTATATATATATAACATACAATTATAAATATGCAAATATGAATACACCATATTATAAATATAATTACGAAGTCCGATCCACAAAGTGATTCACATATCTTTCTTTTGCACATTATTCCTTAAGGTCGTGGCTAAGCCACCGATCCCGTAGGGATCCCACATATCTTTAAATTCACAAATCATCAAGCACGAATGCAGCACGAGGTTCAGATTAGACCACTCACATAGTATACACCCTTTTCTTCAATAGCCACATCACAAGTCTCATGCGTACTTATATGTACCATGCAACACTTTGTACGAATCAAATATGTATGTTTTATATATCATGGTCACACATTGCTCAGAACAATATACATCACATGTCATCACTTTATTTTACCTTCATCGATAATCATTTATAATCGCAAATCACTGAAAGGTTAATATCATAATCACTAACCTGATTATTCGATCACTTACCTTGGTATCCTTACTCTTAGCCTTTATTTTGGCTAACATGCATAACATATTCGTTTACATAAAACAACACATACAACACATATCATGAATAATAAACAAGAGTACAGTGCGATAACTACGCACCTGACTTTAGCGAGATTCTGATTTATCGAATCTAACAGCAACTAAAATCCCGAAAGCTTTTGTTATTTCTATCGATTTGCTCCTAGCCGAAATCGGTCACACATAATACCAATATCATGGCCTTAGGCCGAATTTCACAACCACTTACCTAGCTTATTTTAATCCCGAACACCACTCGATCTTGTCGATTTGCTCTCGAAGTCATCGAAAGTCCTACTAAAGCGTGGTTAGAATCGGCTAACATCCATATCTCAGAACAATGGCCCTTGGCCGAAATGTACATAACACTTACCTTGAGCACCTAAATTCCCGAGAGATCATTGTGCTCCTAAACACTAGCTTGCTTATCTAAAACCAAGAGATCCCTCCAAGGTCCCTTAATGCTGGCTTCATACCAAGGAACATGAGGTTATGGCATTCACCCACATTTGGCCAACCTTAGACCAACACAAAATCACTATTTTTGGCACACAATAAAAAAAAATGAAGCGAAACTGATTTCTAAGGAGAAATTACTTACTATTATTGCTTTGAAGAGAAAGGAGGGTTTCAAACACACTGTCGATAGCACCATTAATAGAGATTTGGCTATGTCCTTCAAGCAAGGGTGGAGAAGTTGGTCAAGCAAGGCATACCTATTCGAAAATGCCTCCTTAGCAAGAACCACATTCGGCCATGCAACATATAGGAAGAAGGAAAGCAAAACTAAGAGATTGGGCACCCTTTCTTACACTCAAAGTCGAATAAAGGTCCTTCAAGAGTTCAATATTAGGCCATTTACGAAGTAGAGAAGAGAAAATACCCACTCCATACTCTCCCCTCCATTTTCGGTTAAGACACAAAAAGAAAAGAAATTGAAGTGTGAAAATTTGGCCATGCATCCCTCCAAAGCACATGGCCGGTCAAATCCCCCAAGACATGCTTCAACAAATGAGTTTATTCCCCCAAGCAAAAGACCCATCACCCTTGAAAAAGGATGATACATTGTTTATTCATTTTTTTTTCCATTACCATACACAAACTTTCAAAATATGTCCCATGCCTCATTATTTTCTATACATAATAAAATAATACAAAAGACTAATGCTCAAGCTTGCTATGTCATGGCCGGCCATGCCCTTCTCTTTTTGCTAAATTCAACACTAATTTCCATCACCTTATTCATTCCAAACCATAATATAATAATAATAATAATAATAATAATAATAAACTTTCTCATCTATCTAAGCAAGCAAAATAATAGAAAATCATGATTTAAACCCATGCCTCCAATTAAAAATAATAAAACAATAGAATAAAAGATGGAAGTCCCATGCTTCCAAAAACAATTAAAATAAGAGAAAAGGCAACCCCTTTGTTCCATGCGTGCATGCTGCGCATACTGCATGCAGCCACTCTACGTCCGCAAGGAAGAAATAATAAAAAGAACAAGCCACGCCGCACTCCAGGGTCTCGAACCCTAGACCTGGAGAAGGCATATCCACGCCCCAGCCACTCGTCCTCTTATGCATTTCATGCAATAATCTCATAGGAATTTCTTTTAAGCCTTACTTCTCTGGCGCCTTATGTTCTAGCGCTTAAAAGAAAAATAAAACGCCTTATGCGCTATCCTCAGGACTCGAACGCGAGTCCTCCGAGTCTTAGCTCTCTCGCAATGCCCTTGGCCACTCGGCCAATTTTAATTTCATGACATATATTGCATCGCATTTTCTTTTTAGCTATAATTCACTGGCTTCCTCACTTTAATGCTAGGAACCAAAAATAAAAGCATTCGCGCCCCCAACGGGACTTGAACGCCCGACCTCGAGAGGCCCCCCATGCTGCAAGCGTCTTACCCACTCGGCTAGTGTTTATTTCATGCCAGCAATTACACCGAAAATTCTTTTAAGGCTTCCTTCAATGCAGCGCCCATTTTAAAAAAATAAAAATCCATTTGCCTTTCGCACTACTCGAACTCCCGACCCGCTGGAACCCTCACAGGCCACCAGCCACTTTGCTGCTAGCCCATCCGTGTTATATTTTCCTCACAAATCATTTTAAGTCCTCTTTAACCCAGCCTCACTTGACTTGGCACAAAAAGAAAATAAGAGTCCACTAGTTGCTGCCGCCTGGACTCGAACCAGGGTCCTTGCTGGCGTTAAGCCAGGCCCTTATGAGGCATCTCTAAGCCACTATACCAAGCCTCCTTTCGTGCCAATAAATTCCCAAAAATTTAACTTAAGGCTTCCAAAGCCTAATTCCCCTTTTTAACTTAAAGTTTCCAAAAAAATTTTTAAAGCTTTCATTTTTGGTCCTCTAATTTTAAGAATTTTTAAAACACTTCTAAATCACTATTAAAGCCTACCAACACTTGAGTTATACCAAACTCGCAATCCCCTATTTCGGGATTTTACAAAGTATACAAGAAAACTTTGAACAAGATTCTCTTTCTTGAACAACAGTAGAAGTAGCTAGCACCTCCCTTGGAATCTTTGAAAACACCTTCGTATCAAAGGTCATTTTAGCCATACAATCAGCAATTTTATTGTAGTCTCTGGGAATATGTTGCAACTCCCATAATCTTATATTCGCCAACAAATAATGAATGCATCTAACAAGGGCAGAGCTCGATTACATCAAAAAAGGTTCTTAAATGGCCTTGACCACTTCCAAACTATCCGTTTGAACTATAATTCCACCATATATTTTATCTTGGATTAGTTTCAAACCATCAAGAATACCTCACAGTTTGGCATCTAAGATGGAACATACTCCCAAGTACTTGTTATATCTCTTAATTTACTCTCTATTTCCATTCCTTAAGACTCTTCCCGCTGCAGTTTTTTTCAGAATTTACCTGAACTGCACCATCAGTTTAAAGGCTAATCCAATTTCGGATATTTGATATGTAATTTACAGAATAAGTAGTTTACAATTTGAAAATATGAAGTTCCGTACGGGAATATTTTTCAGGTATTAAATTTTGTAATTGCCAACAATACATGGGAAATAATAAAATGGTATAATTGGTTTATATAAATAACTTGAGATGTGTAATAATTAGTTGTTAAAAATTGACCAATTTGAATGCATTGTAAATGATTATAAAAATATCATGATAAGATTACGAAGTAATCATGAAATAAATTACAATGATACCAAAAATGATAGGAATACGAAGCAATAAGGTATAATTTAATTAATAATTGCCGAGTAGAAATCGGTTAAAATTTGGAATGATTAGATATCGATGTAAACATGTTCAATTTAATGGAGTTTTAAAATTGAGAATTTACTAACGTTAGTTTGCATAGTAAAACGTTATTGTATTGAAATTCTAAACTATAGAATATTAATAATTTAAGATTGCAGTGTAATTATGCATAATTTAAATAATATTGACAAATGAATAAATAAAAAATATTCAAAATCATAAGTTTAAGAAGTAATCATATATATTGATTGAGTTTTAATTCGATTGGTATTATTATTGTTGTCAGTGTAGGAGGATATGAGTTCGAGTATGTTTCAGCGTATTATTCTCCTAATTAAGGGTTAGAAAAGGGTTATAAGTAGTTCTAGATATTGTATAAAAAAGAAAAAAGAAGTAATCATATATGCCTTCGAAGTGTAATTCTTGGGAGAGCCAATTTGATTCCTCAATATCGGAAGGTATTGTCAAATGAATTGAGATATTTGAATATATATATATATGCAAGCAATAAATAATTTAAAATAATATATTTTCAAATGATGGCTTATATATATATAACCCCAAAAGTCAAAGCGGGAATTTAACAAACAATTAAAAGTTTAAAAATTGAGTAAATGTAAATCATCAAGTTATCCATAAAGAATGGAAATTGAACAAAAGAAAGAAAAGGAGGAACATTTATTTAAAACACTGGAATTGTAACGGAAATTAAGAACAGCAATTTAAGCATTATAAAGGAAATGTTGAACCTTTTGTTTCAACTTAATATTTTTCTCAATCTCGAAAGCAATTTAAAAATTCATTGCATAGTTTTGTAACCATAGACTTCTTGAACTGCAGCTTTGATGTTTTCATTTCGGCAACATAGAGTTCCTTATTGTAGCAAATCCGAAGGGTTGTCTGCAGATCAAGCTTGAATATTTTGGAGTTTTACTGTATTTGATTGCATGTATTGCCTTGAATGTAAAGTAGGGTATTATAAACTTTTTTAATAGAAAATAAATAAATAAAAATTAGATCGATCATATACTAAAAACTAAAACATTAATACTGAAAATAAACTTACAATGGAAAATATCAAAATAAAAACCGGTACGAATAATACAATAATATGTCATTAAACATGGAAAAAAGTTTTATGTTTATATGTTAACTTTGCAATTCAATTTTCGATAATGATTGAAGCAGTATGCTTCTCTATATTTCCCCATGAAGAAAATAAGATAATTTCCAGACATCTCCACTTTAATTATGGGAATAAAGATCAAAATATATAGTTTAAGGAGGTGTTCGAACATGAGGAGACACTTCAGGTATAAGAATGCTAAGTTCCAATATAGATAGCTATTTAAAAATGCAATGAACATGGAGATCAAAATTAGATGCCCGAGGGCCTGCTCGAAAAATAGGAGGATTTAGGTAAAATTATAGGCCCGAAAAACAGGTTTAGACAAAAAAAAAATGGTACAGCACAGATAGCTATTTAAACATGGGAATGAACATGCTGATCAAAATATAAAGTCCAACGAGTTGTTCAAACATTAGAAGACATTTCAGATATAGAAAAGCTAAGGTCCCCACAATTTTATTAACAAAATCATGAAAATTTAAAACTCGTAATATTAGCATTTAGTTTTCATCAAATGGACCTTAATACCACCCCGACCCAAACAAGATTGGTCTAAGACAGTAAAACGGATGATGGCACCTATGATTATACCAAAAAAAAATCAAATTAACCTTAAACCTGAATTAAACACTAAAAAGCAAGGTAGTCAATATCAAACTTGTAGACATATTGTTTTTCTACTAGTATTGGTACATATTGGTATCGATCTATTTTGGTGTATTATTTCAAATTTATTGCAAATTTTGAAAAATATTTGATTTATGTACATAAAAATATTTACAAATATCAAATAACAAGATTAAATAAATCTCAAATATAAATGCTCATTAATTATATAAAATACTCTTTAATAATCTTCACAAATACATTTGTCATTAAACAAACTCAAAACCAACAAGAACAAATTTATTCTATAAATTAAATAATAAAATCATCCCATATTGTGCAAATAGCAATCAATCATTCAACGATATTTTAAATTTCATTTTTTTTTACTGGTTAGTACATCATATTCCAGCCAGTATAAACGATATCAACCGATATGCACTAATATAATCCATACCTACTAAAATGTACACTAGAATGGACATTAAAATTTGTTGTTCCAATTCACCACGGGAACAGAATATTTTGACTATCAAGGGCCGTACCAAAACGAAATTAACTATTGAAAAAAAATTAACATCGTTCACTTTTGGAATTAAAATATATAACTTTTACCACGTTGAAAAAAACCACCACTCAAACCCAAATATTAAATAAAATATTAAGCCTTTTATTTATATAATATAATTTTATTAGGTATAGTTAAAACTTTCTAATGAAAAAAACCCGAATCAAATAGCCACAGCCCAAACCACATCAGCTGTTCCGCCGGGGCTTGTCTTAGTTGATAAATGAAATAAGAACCCCAAAATTTCGCCCGCATATTACTTTGGGTTTTAATTATTTTGGCCCAAAATACAGCCCATGAATTGTATGAATTTTTTTGTAAAAAGAGAGGCTTTGATGAGACTTAAGTGATTTAATCTTATAAAAGAAATTCCAAAATTAAGGAATAATAATAAAAGCATGAAAGTATTAAATAGATTTCTCCAATTAAAACAGTAATTTATATTTATAAATATTATTAGTATATATTTTCAAAAAATTATAATCATAATCAATATAATTATCTATAAACTCTTCCCCCCATTAAACTAAGGCTTCCTCGACACTTTTGCATTAAAAAGAAATACTTCCATTAGTCAGGTCCTCGTTAACAAAATAAATTTGAAACTAATTGTGAACAGAAAACCCTAACACTTTCTTCACTTCATTTTCTTATCTCTAGAACGTTAACCTATTTTAGTTAGCCAAATTGACTAAAACGTTTGTACTTGGATGATAATGAAATATCCAGAAGACATGACATGTACGGTCGGCATGTGAACCCATTGCTTCATTTCTAGAAATTTAGAAGAGTCTTCTCCACTAATCAATTTCATTTTTTTCATTTTCAACCAAGCCAGTGTGAAACGAAATGATGTATTACATTTTAATTAATGTTACAGTTATATTCATAGAATTATTTTAGTTTATTTTTTTTAATACAAATAAAAGAGAAGTTGCTACTCGTATAATTTCAGATTTTGATTTTGATAATTACGAACCAAATGTTTGGTTTTTTTTTTTTCCTCTTTCGCTTTTATATTATTTTAAACAATCGAAAAAAACTTCCCTTTACTGAAAACATTTCACAAAACTGAGTTTTCACGTCTTTCACATATTTTTCTCCAACAATCAACAATGGTGCTCATTCTCTTAAACATACAAAAGGCCAAAATTGTAAACTCCAACCAATTCATCCCTACAGAACCCATCTAGGTTCAAGTAGTTATAGTACCAAAATTAATAAAAGGTAACTTCTTGATTGTGAGTGGTGTGGATATGTTACTCCGCGAGTGAATAATATATTTCAGCCAAGGGAGGGATGAAAGGCTTAGATCAAGCTTTGTTTAGATTAATAGGTCTATTTAGTAGATTGAAAAACATTTAGAGGTTAAAGTTTTAGGTTTAGGTTTAGGTTTAGACAGTCTATATTTACTTAAAGGTGAAGCATTCATTGAGATATTTATTTCATTTTCCTTTTGTCCCTACTAGTAATTAGTCATTATTGAGTTATCAAATCAACGTTTCTTTAAGGAGCTTACAACATGAAATTGAATAGGTAAAACACTACACAAGCCACCAGTTTAATTAAAATTTCTTTACCTTATGTAGAATGTTTTCTTCTTCCAGTTCTTCTACTTAGCAAGCACTTATCTCTTATATATATATTTTCTATTGAGATTGATGTTTTATTGCTTCTATAAGTTTATTAATAAATGAAAAAGTTTTGGTTTGCACTTTGTTCCAACTTTGATATTTGAACTATTGTACAAACATATAATTTGGTTTATTACAAAACAAATTGTTCTAAGTTCTGTTAAAATAGAGACTGGGACAGAATAAATTATGATAGAACAGTTTTAAAACAAAGTGAAGCAAGGAGAAAAGTAAGGAGAGAATAACATGTAATATTTGTTAACGCAATTCGAGTTCTTCAATTTGTGAAGCCTCGCTTAGAGAATATTTTATTCCATAATTTGTCCAGATTAACTATTAGCTAAAGTCCAAATTACCCTTACACCAATGAATATTTGCAACCTCAATATTAAACCCAAATGGTTACAGATCACTCTCCACCAATAAATATTTGCAACCCCGATATAAAATCCAAATGGTTACAAACCACTCTCTCAAAATCTCCCCACATACAAACAATAAAACTCTCTCTAATAAATACCTAAAATAGTGTCACTAATTTACCCAATAAAAATAGCAAAATACAAAAACTAAAGACACTCAACAAACTGTCCACCAATATCTCCATCGAGTTGTGGGCAATGAACAGCATGATCTGCAACCACAAGATAAAGCTTTATCCCTTTATTCAAATGCTGAAATTATTTGCACAAATTCTCCAATAAATAATCTCATTAATCCATCATTATCAGATTTTAGAGCAACCTCATATCACTTAAAAGATAAGGATAAAGATAGTCTCTCTAAGCATTTCAAACTTCTCCTAGGCTATCAAATGGATGAGGATAATTAATTTATTTTGTAGGACAAAATTTCTTCCTCATTTGTTGCTCAACAAAATTAAATCATACGATATATGATTAAAAAAATTAAACATGTCAACTCAAAAACTTTGACTACACCAAAATTATTGTTTTATCTGCTGTTTCAACATGAGGTGAAACATAAATTTAAAATTAATATTGTTTTATGAATAAGGATGATTAACTTATAATCATGAGGTTGGCATGTCTTTCATATTGAAAGAAGGCTTGACGATGCAATCTATAAGTAGCCATTAGTCCGAGACCAGTGTTTTTTACTCAGGATATACAAATGGTTGAATAAAAAAGAGTTGGTTTGCTTTTGCCTACGGTTCAAATTAGAATATCAATTTGGTAGCTTGTTAAACTCGATTTACCAATTGGTTTTTGAACATGACTTAACACAAATTCATCTAAATTAATAAAATATTTAAATTTAAGCTTCATAGATAGTAAAACATACTTATTCGGCCTTTGGATGGCCATTGAAGGTGTGGTAGTTGGAATGAGAAAGAAATTATGTTGATTAGTCCTCAGTTCACATGAATTCCAACTTTAATCTTTTAAATAACCTCTACAATAATGTAAAAAAATACATAATTTGTCATTTAATTGAAACAAGGTATCTGCATGGATGTTGTTGTTTACTTTGAGGGGGAAATTAGTTTCATTTTGAAATGGTCAATTAGCCATCATAATCATTGGTTGCTGAAATGATTGGAGGAAACTTTCTAAATTGGAGATGTTGGATCATTTACAAACAAATGTATAATCCATGTAACGAATGCCCATGTTACTTAAATTGACCAAGCAGGCAAAGGATTTTATTACTCTCCAACTCTCAACCGTCTTAACATTTATATATGAATAGATAATAAATTTAAATTGTTTCTTGGGGGGGCTTCAAATATTAGCCTAACCCCCTCCCCCCCCCCCCTCCCTCAGTCAAGGAGACAAAGAAGGTGACAATCACATGGCGTAGCTAACACATAAAACCAAAAGAAAAAAAATCTTTGTATTTATTAATTAATTTTTGGGGTTAGGGAACTTGCAAGAATCCTCCAAGTCATTCTTAATTTCGCCCATAAAAAACAAGCAATTCTTAATTTGTATATTACCAAAAGATAAAAAAGGAACAAATTCTGATGAAGTGGGCGCCATACACCTTAATTCTTCCCCCTTCACCATGTGAGCTCCAACCATTTCAAGTCACAAATGGGTAAAGATCATTTTTAAATCTCAATAACAAGTGTTCATCATTATATTTATAGATGGCACATTGTGATACATATACATTTATGAATATTATTTGACAGATTCTAGATTTTTTAGGTTATATAAATAAAGTTTAAAGGGGACATGTATGTACATTTAAGGTATGATAAAAAATAAAAATTAAGTTTTGTATATATGAAAATTTTTAAAGTTTATTTGTGGAATTGACAATGTATCAAATAATATATATATATATATATATATAAAATATTTATAAGCAAGATTGGAGAAATTTTGATTTACATTATAATTTTTTGAGAGATTAAACTATAATTTTATCATATACAATTTATAATTTTATCATTTTTGAAAAGAATAAAAATATTTTATTTTTTAAGGATAAAATATAATGCTACCATGTGTTAACTAATAGTTTCATCATATATGACTTGCCCTCTTAAATTCGCCTCTAATTAAATGAATAGTTTCATCATATATGACTTGCCCTCTTAAATTTGCTTCTAATTGAATGAATAGGGATTAACGACTCAAAATATTTTAAGTTTATTTAGTACGCACATTAAAACTTATAAAAAGTATAGGAATTTTATAAACTTAGTCCACTTTGCATTTTATTCTTGGAGTAGAGGAAATTAGATGCTCTTTCTAATAATTTTAGATTAAATATAATCATTAATATTTTTGGTGAGAGATAATTAATAAATTTATTGTTTAGGCCATTAATAAGGTAAGCAACATAATTTTCACTTAATTTCAAGTACAATTCTTTTATCAAATTAAATGTACTTGTCATCAAAATTGGTTTTGAGTATTTTTAAAAATTTAAAGTTAATTAATATTTAATTGATAAAAACATATTTTATAGACAAAAATAAAAGATGGAGTATATATATGTATTGAGGAGGGTGATAGACTGTAGAGACGGATATTGAGGTTGAAACTATAGTTAATTTGTAAACAAATTATAAAGGAAAGCATGCAAAAGATAGGTATTGTCATATTTTTAGTGAAATGTAAATATGGGGGCAGGAAGTGGATTGCCGGTCAAATATATGGGCTACGAATTTTAAAGTTTGGACGTATGAAATTATTGCTCACTATTTATTATGGAAGCTGAAATACATATATAAATAAGAAGGCAGCGGATAACGTTGACTTTTGACTCTTGAACGCCTTCAGTCACATTCACTACAAATCATTTTTTACATTTCGAAGTATGAAAACGAGCAAGTTTTTGTTTTTCATAAATACCACCATGTTTTTATTAAAAACGGTTAAGTATGACTTTTATTTCAGTCAAATTTGAGAAGTAATCTTCTAGTTAAATTTTGTTTATTTGTTTTAATCAAACACTGATTAGTTTAGATTATTTTATTATTTGACCTATGAATTTAGCCTATAAACAGGCTCTTTTACAACTTTAGAAAATACACCCATTAGATATTACAACTCATAACACATTTAGAGAAGAATTTTGTGTTTACGTTTTGAGGGTTCTTTGTTTTCGGGTTTTCGGGGTTTAGTTTTTTATCTCTATCTTTTGTACTCTTCGTTCTTTTTCCATTATAGTAAAATTATCTTTGCCCGTAATTTTTTATCCTCTTTGGAGGGGTTTTTCTACGTTAAATTTGTGTGTGTTCAATTTCTCAATTTATTCCGTTATTTTTTCTTGTTGCTTAATCGGGTCGATCCTAACAAGTGGTATTAGAGCCAGGTTCAATTTTCATAGATCAGCCCATTCAGATATGATAGCAACAAGGTTTGAAATTGAGAAGTTCGATGGTGAGACAAATTTCAATCTGTGACAAGTTCGAATGATGGCAATTCTAGTTCAATTCGGTTTGAAAAAGGTTGTTACCGAGAAAAAGCTTGAGAATCTAAATAAAACAGAATGGGAAGAGCTTGATGAAAAGGCTTTTTCTGCAATCCAGTTGTGTCTCGCTAATACGATATTGCAGGAAGTATTGATGGAGAAGACCTCTTCTGCCTTGTGGAAAAGGTTAGAAACTCTTTATGCGACTAAGTCTCTGGCTAACCGTTTACTGTTGAAACAACGTCTATTTACGTTTTGCATGAACAAAGGTGAGCTTCTTAGAGATCACAACAGTCAATTCATTACTCTTTTAAATGATTTAGAGAATGTTGAGGTTCATATTAACGATGAAGATCAGGCTATGCTATTATTGTACTCTTTACCCCCTTCATACAAGTCTTTCAAGGAGACCCTGATTTATGACAGAGACAAACTCCTGTTCGAAGATGTGAAGGGTCATTTGTTGAGTAGAGACAAACTCGACAATGAGCTTTATTTGGATAGCAAGGTAGATAGGCAAGCTTCCGTTTTGATAGCATCAAAGAAATGAGACAAAAGGTGTCGCTATTGTAAAAAGTTAGGTCACGTCAAAGCAGATTGTTATAAACTGCGAAATAAAAGAGCTGCCGAGAGTAACGAGGAAGATGTAGCTGGTGCTAATTTGGTTGATGAAAGCGGTGATGATATCTTGTTAGTGTCAACGAGCGATAACTCCAAGCTCACATTCGAGTGGATCCTAGATTTAGGATGTTCTTTCCACATGTGTCCCAATAGAGAATGGTTCTCCATATACAGTTCGGTTGAAGGTGGAGTTGTGTGCATGGGAAACGATTCATCTAGTAAGGTAATTGGTATTGGTACTGTTAAAATTAGGATATACGATGGGACGATTAGGACACTCTCAGATGTCAGGTATGTACCTGATTTACGAAAGAATCTTATCTCCTTGAGTATTTTAGACTTGAAAGGATGCAGAATCAACATCGAGTCGAGAGGCATTAAAGTATCTCGTGGAGCTCTCGTTTTATTAAAAGGTAAAAGAACTGACATCTTTATATTCTGGAAGGTTCTACAGTGACCGGTGAAATCAGACATCCCTCGTCCGTTACAGAGTCAAAGTCAACTCATTTAGAGCGGAGGCAACTTGGTCATAGGAAGGAAAAAGGTATGACCGTTTCATTGAAGAGAGGTTCTCTTTTGGATGCAGATTTTGAAAAGTTAGGGCACTGTGTTCATGAAAATCAAACCCAGTTTAGTTTTGATTTGGCAGTGTACAAGTCGAAGGCTAGAAGTCTTCCAGTTTCTAATCATAGATTCGACTCAGTTAATTCCCTGCATGGTTCAAGATAGGCTCGTGGCGGGCTTTGGCAAAGATGGCATTGTAGAAATATGAGTCAAGGTGGAGATTTGTTAAGTATGACTCATATTTCAGTCAAATTTGAGAAGTAATATTCTAGTTAAACTCTGTTTATTTGTTTCAATCAAACATTGATTAGTTTAGATTATTTTATTATCATTTAACCTATGAATTTAGCCTATAAATAGGCTCTTTTACAACCTTAGAAAATACACTCATTAGATATTAGAACTCATAACACATTTAGAGAATTTTGTGTTTACGTTTTGAGGGTTCTTTGTTTTCGGGTTTTCGAGGTTTAGTTTTTTATCTCTATATTTTGTACTCTTCGTTCTTTTGCCATTATAGTAAAATTATCTTTGCCCGTGGTTTTTTATCCTCTTTGGAGGGGGTTTTTCCACGTTAAATTTGTGTGTGTTCAATTTCTCAATTTATTCCGTTATTTTTTTCTTGTTGCTTAATCGGGTCGATCCTAACAAAAACTCATTTCTATACCTATATAAAATTTAATCAAATTAGCATCTTTATCATTTTATTCCAAATTATAAATATAAAATTATTTTAAATATCTTTTTACCCAAAATAACTTTCAATAGTATCTTCCCTTCATTCTTTCTTTCATTCAATTTGCGAAGTTTGAAATATCAAATGCAATAGTCTTCACATGCAATAACTTACCAATGCTTAAGTTAGAAATGGTAAAGACACGAAAACATTAGAGTCTGTAATAAAGACTAAGGTTGTCGGTGTTGGTCTTGTCAACCCAACCATTGTTGGGTTTATAAATAGTTATTTTTGAGCTTCTTTTGGGGTTTAATTAGGTATTTGAGATAAACAATATGGTAAAAGAAAAAAAAAGGATTAAATCAAAAGAGATTAAATAAAAAAAAAACATGATTTTAATTTATGGTGTTTTTACATGCTTGGTCGATGAGAAAATGAGCAAAGTTGATGAGAAAAAACAATATAAATTATAAAAAATAAATAAATAAAAATGATAAAAATTTTAAAAAGTAAATATAAAAATATTTTTAAGTTTTTAAAATATATTTTAGAATTTTTTGAATTATAACTAAAATGAAAATTTGTGTAAACACTGAAGGTTAAATTTGTTGAATTAATTAGATTTAAGGTTAAATTGATAGAATGTATAAATATTGGAGGACTAAATGTGTAACATCCCTTACCCGAATTTAACACCGGAATAGGGTTACGGAACATTACCGGACTTACGAAACAATTAAACAACTATTTAACTTACAATTGTTCAATTCAATTATTCATCATTCATTTTCAATCAATTTGTCCCTATTAAGAGCCTACGAGGTCTTAAACATGCTTTGGGAGTGGGTCGGGACTAAACCGATAACTCAGGAAAATTTTCAACACTTAGCAAAATTTTCTTCAAACAAGGGACACACGCCCGTGTGACCAGGCCATGTGTCTCACACGGCCACCAGACACGCCCGTGTCACAAGCCATGTGAGAACAGGGGGTACATACTGACTTGGGTTACACGGCCAACCATACACCCGTGTGTCTAACCCGTGTGCCCTTCGAAGTGGCCACACACGCCCGTGTGCCAGGCCGTGTGCTAGGCTGTGTCAAACCTTAGGGTATACTGACTTATGCAACACGGCCAAGTTACACGCCCGTGTGCCAGGCCGTGTGCCAATTAGGGAGTATACTGACTTGTGCCATACGGCAGATCACACGCCCGTATGTGACACCGTGTGGAGCATACTGACTTCATTTCAATTTCAACATCAATGGACACACGGCCGTGTAACATGACCGTGTGTCACACACAGCCGAGACACACGCCTGTGTCTCTACCCGTGTGGACAAAAATAGGCTATTTACCAATCCATTTTGCCACCCATTTTGCACATACCTCAACAAGCTCAAATGGTATCATTTTAAGACACAAATATGCAGCCAAAAGTCATCAATCAATACACAATCATACTATATATTTTTCCATACCATTTATCAATTCAAGTACATATCAACTCATCTTGCTATACTAGACATAATTCACATATATAACTCCTTAAATTAAACCATTCCAAACATGCATTATCAATTCGACTTCATTCACTCAATATAAGTCCATTACTAAACTTAAAGCAAAGCCATTTACACATCTTTAAACATTAACAAATTCATCATCACAAACCAACTTAAATGGCCTAAATACATATTCAACAGTCATACCAAAATGACTCAAGCCTATACATGCCATATACCATATATACACACTTCATAAGTACCAAAATAGATGTCCGATAGTGTGATGAAGTCTCTAACGATCCCCGATTCTGAGCTAGCTTCGATATACTATAAAACATAGAAGAAAATAAACAAAGTAAGCTATAAAGCTTAGTACCACCAATACAGTTGTTTCAGATTGTTGTACATTTTAGTACTCCCTAGGTGAATAGATAAACAATCGTTATGTGCTTCGTGCAGAATTTTCTGAATAAGCCTAGAATTTCTCGATACACAGATTCTGTTTCGGAACATTAAACAATCATCAGCTCCGATTTGGTACTCTGAATCACTAGTCGACTCACTTTGCACTCTTTTAGTTTGCAATTCACCATCACATTTATGAGCTTCACAAATTTGCTGAAGAAATAACGGTCGCGTTTTCAACTCAACTACAATCGAACCATCATCAGACAAAGCTAACTGTGTATTCATCGCATGCAAAGCAAATAATGACTTTCTGCTCAAAGCATCAGCAACTACGTTCGCTTTCCCGAGATGATAATCAATTACTGGGTCATAGTCTTTCAATAATTCAAGCCATCTTCGTTGTCACAAATTCAAGTTTTTCTGATTCATTAAATATTTTAAACTCTTGTGATCTATATAAATGTGGCATTTCTCACCAAACAAGTGACATCGCCAAATCTTTAATGCAAACACAATTGTGGCCAACTCTAAATTGTGTGTCGAATAATTCTTTTCACGGGGCTTCAACTATCTAGAAGCATAAGCTATTACTTTGCCTTCTTGCATCAAAACACAACCTAAACCGTTCAATGACACATTACTAAAAATTACGAATTCTTTACCCTACTCAGGCCGTACTAACACTGGTGCCTCTGTTAATAATGCTTTCAACTGTTCAAAACTTTGTTGACACTTCTCAGACCATTCAAACTTTACATATTTTTGAAGTAATCAAGTCAACGGTGTTGCAATCATAGAGAATCCTTTCACAAAACGTCGATAATAACCAGCTAGTCCCAGAAAATTTCAGACTTTAGATACATTTCTTAGAGGTTTCCAATCTATAATTGCAGAAATCTTGCTTGGGTCAACTCTAATACCTTCGGCTGAAACAATATGCCCCAAAAATCCAACCTCTCGGAGCCAAAACTCACATTTACTGAATTTTACAAATAATTGCTTATCTCTCAAGGTCTGTAACACTATTTTCAAATGCTCAGCATGCTCGGATTCATCTCGAGAATAAATCAGAATATCATCAATAAATACAACCATGAATCTGTCTAAATACGGTCTGAAAATCCTATTCATCAAATCCATAAAAATGGCAGGAGCATTAGTCAATCCAAAAGGCATAACAAGGAATTCATAATGTCCGTACCTCGTTCTGAACGCTATCCTCGGCACATCTGAGTCTTTAACTTGCAACTGGTAATAACCAGATCTCAAATCAATCTTTGAAAATGTTGTTGCACCTTTCAACTGATCAAATAAATCATCAATTCTTGGTAGAGGATATTTATTCTTGATTGTCACTTTGTTGAGTTGTCGGTAGTCTATACACATTCTCATAGAACCACCCTTTTTCTTTACAAACAACACTGGTGCACCCTAGGGCGAGAAACTTGGTCTTGCAAATCCTCTATCAATTAATTTTTGCAACTGAGCTTTCAACTCTTTTAACTCTGTCTGAGCCATTTTATACGGAGCTATCGATATTGGTGAAGTTCCTGGTATTAAATCAATTGCAAATTCAACCTCTCTGATCGGTGGCAAACCTAGTAACTCTTCTGGAAACACATCTAGATATTCGTAAACAACTGGTACTAATTCAATCTTTGTTTCTGACACTTTTGTATTAAGCACATATGCAAGACATGCATTGCATCCCTTTTTCACATATTTTTGAGCTAACATCGACAAGATTACAGCTGGTAAACCCTTCAAATCATTTGATTCAATTCAGAGAGTTTCATTATTCTAACATTTCAACTCAATGGTCTTTCATCTACAATTTACTACTGCATCATGCAATTTCAACCAGTCCATACCTAGAATAACATCAAACTCATCAAACGACAACAACATCAAATCAGCCATAAAACAGTAACCCCGAGTCATTAACGGACAATTCTTACAAACTTTGTCAACCAGGACATATTTGCCTAAGGGGTTCAACACTTTTATAACAAACTCAGTAGAATCAACAAATAAATTCTTACTAGACACTAAGTTCACACATATATATGAATGAGTTGATCCGGGATCTATCAATGCAACTACATCAGTTTCATAAAGAAAGAATGTACTGGTAATAACATCTGGAGATGACGCTTCTTCACGAGCGCAAATAGCATAAGTTCTTGCAAGTGCTCTAGCCTCTGATCTCACAGCAGCATCTCGTGTTGCACCTCTACCACCACTCACATTTCCAACATTACGGAATGGTCTTCCTCTCGGAATCGTGTTGCTTTGTCTTGTATTTTGAGATTTATCTTTCTCATCTAACTCAAAACAATCTCAATGAAGTGTTCGTGCGAACCACATCTAAAACAGGCTTTATCATTCAATCTACACTCTCCAAAATGTCGTTTTCCCCATCATCCACATTCAGGTTTATTCGATCTAGCATTACCCACACTTGCCACTGACATAGCTGGAGTTTTTGAACCCGTAAATTGTTTCCCACGATCTCTATTAGAGTACTCCATTGATGCATTTGATCGACTATACGAATCTCGGGATTTCTTTGATAAAGAATGATAGGGTTTATTCATCAATCTCTTTCTCAAATCTCTAGCTTCAGAATCGGCCTTTCTCTTTTATTTGCCCAATTCTTTAGCTTTGCATGCACACTCAACTAACACAATGAATTCTTTTAAATCCAATATCCTGACCAGAAGTTTAATATCTTCGTTCAACCCGTCAACAAACCGCTTGCACATTATCTCTTCAGTCGAAACATACTCTCAAGCATATTTACTTAACCGTACAAATTCTCTCTCGTACTCGGTTACAGTCATGAGGCCTTGTTTTAGTTCTAAAAACTCTTTATGCTTTTGATCCAGAAATCGTTGACTTATGTACTTTTTCAGAAACTCAGTCTGAAAGAACTCCCAGGTGACTCTCTCTCGGCACCACAGATATTAATATATTCCACCATTGGTATGCATGTCTCTTAAAAGGGATATAACACACTTTAAACATTCAGTCGGTATGCAGGAAAGTTCATCAAACACTCGGATCGTTTTTTCAAGCCAAAACTCGGCTCTCAAGATCATCATCAACATTAGCCCTAAACTCTTCAACCCCATGCTTACGAATTTTATCGACTAGCGACTTGTTCAATCGTATTGGATTAATAACTTGAGAAACTACAGGGATTGGTTGAGGATTTGGCAGGGGTGGAGGTTGTTGAGCAGCCGAATTTGTCTGGACATATTGAGTGAACCACTCGTTCACCATCTGGAAAAACACCTCCGTAACTATTCAACACGGGTCTAGATTCGGAAGGCACTATCCCTTGAGCGGGAGCTGACGCATTACTCTCAACATCATTTGCTATAGCTCGTTCGAGATCCTTTACTATATGAAAATATAGTTTATAATGTCAGGATTCATCACACTATCACAGGTTATATATGGCATGTATAGTTCGACTCTCACATACGCTACGTTAGTCCTAGAATCAACTAAACCGTAGCTCTAATACCAATAAATGTAACACCCCTTACCCATATTCAATGCCGAAATAAGGTTATGGAGCATTACCGGACTTACAAAACAATTACACAATTATTTAACATACAATTGTTTAATTCAATCATTCATCATTCATTATCAATAAATTTGTCCCTATTAAGAGCATGGGGAGCCTTAAACATGCTTTGGAAGTGGTTCGGAACTAAACCAATAACTCAAGAAATTTTTCAACACTTAGCAAATTTTTCTTCAAACAAGGGACACACACCAGTGTGACCAGGTCGTGTGTCTCACACGACCACCAGAAACGCCCGTGTCATAGGCCATGTGAAAACAGGAGGTACATACTGACTTGGGTCACACGGCCATCCACACTTCCATGTGGCTAACCCGTGTACCCTTCGAAGTGGCCACACACGCCCGTGTGCCAGGCCGTGTGCTAGGCTGTGTCAAACCTGTAGGGTATATTGACTTATGCAACACAGCCAAGTCACAAGCCCGTGTGCCAATTACAGGGTATACTGACTTGTGCCACAGGGCCGATCACACGCTCGTGTGTGAGACCGTGTGGAGCATACTAACTTCATTTCAATTTCAATACCAAGGGACACACGACCGTGTAACACAGTGTAACATGACCGTGTGTTACACACAGCCGAGACACACGTCCATGTCTCTGCCCGTGTGGACAAAAATAGGCTATTTACCAAGCCATTTTGCTACCCATTTTGCACCTACCTCAACAAACTCAAATGGTACCATTTTAAGACATAAATATGTAGCCAAAAGTCATCAATCAATACACAATCATATTATATCTCTTTCCATACCATTTATCAATTTAAGTACCTATCAACTCATCTTGCTTTACTAGACATAATTCACATATATAACTCCTTAAATTAAACCATTCCAAACATGCATTATCAATTCAACTTCATTCACTCAATATAGGTCTATTACTAAACTTAAAGCAAAACCATTTACACATCTTTAAACGTTAACAAATTCATCATCACAAACCAACTTAAATGGCCCAAATACATATTCAACAATCATACCAAAATGACTCAAGCCTATACATGCCATATACCATATATACACACTTTAAAAGTACCAAAATAGATGTGCAATAGTGCGATGAAGTCTCTGAAAATCCCCGGTTCTGAGCTAGCTTCGATCTACTATAAAACATAGAAGAAAATAAACAAAGTAAGCTATAAAGCTTAGTAAGTTCGTATGTAAATATGAAATAATCTCAATAATCATTAACACCTCAAAATGGATAACATAATTAACATTTAAAGCATTAATCAATGAGCTAACATAAAGTTTAACCATAACGTAACTTATAAATTCTCAACTTCTTCCAACTCGATACAAGAATAGTTTACAGTACATACCTGTACCGATACATATCTATTTACCACCAATTCTTTTACCAAATCAATTCGAGCTTATAGATGCTTACGAAACAAATACATCGATTTTCTGATGCCATAGTCCAACTATGGTCTTACACATACATTGCCAAGGCCCTGCCGTGGTCTTGCATTCACATGCCATAACTCGGTTATGGTCTTATTATCCGATTTGCCATAGCCCAGCTATGGTCTTATTCAGCAACTCGTATACTTAAACCGTACATTTAAATTCAATATCTCCAAATTTAACTAATGGAGTACATTAAATCTCAATTCTATCCATCAATTAAACAAATGCACAATTAAGTTTAATTATATGAACTTACCCCGTGTACGGAAATGACGAAACGGACCGACTATTCAATTACTTTGCTTTTTCCCCGATCTAAGTTCGAATTCCTCTTTTCTTGATCTATAAGTAATCAAAATCAATTTATTTATTCTTCTATTTATTCAATTCAATCTAAAACACACCTTAGGGCTACTTTACACATTTACCCCTAAACTTTCGCATTTTCACAATTTAGTCCTTATCACATAAAATTGCAAATTTATACTAAACCCATGCTTAGCCAAATTCAATACATGTTACTAGCAGCCCATATTTTCAATTTATTCACACTTTTAACCACCACATTTCATGTTTTCTCAATTTAATCCCTTTTTGACATTTTTGTCAAAAATCACTTTACAAAAGTTATTAATTTAACATTAAACCTTCCAAATCTATCATAAATCATCAAATTACTCAAGCATTCAACAACGAAAACATGATAAATCTTTAACATTTTCAAAACCTAGGGTACGGGCTAGCTAGAATACGAAGCAACGATCACAAAAAAATAGAAATCATGAAAAACCGAACAAAAACGGACTTACATTTGAGCATCAAAGTGATCGGACCCTAAAACTCCAAAAATGGAGTCTCCCTTTCTTATTTTTGGTGAAAAAATGAAGAAGACAAGATGATAACTTAATTATTCTTACTTTAATTTTAATTTATTTGTTATTTACTAAATTAACCATGTCATTAAACCATTAAAAACATCCATATTATGCCCATAAATGTCCACCCAATATAAAAATGGTCTAATTACAACATAAGGACCTCCACTTTAATGTTCCATATTTATTTGACACCTTTAGCTAATAGAACAACACTTTTACATTTTACGCGATTTAGTCTTTTTTATCAAATTGACCAACCAGATAATAAAATTTCTTCACGAAACTTTTCACACAATCATTCAATCATGCTATAAACATTAAAGTAATAATAAAATAAATATTTCAAATTCGAATTTGTGGTTTCAAAATCACTGTTCCGATTTGACTAAAAACGGGCTGTTACAAAATGCGTTATTAGGCCGATAAAAAAAGCCTATGTTAGACTTACGCTACTAAGTTAAAGGTAAAAGTGGCTAAAATATTTAATTTCAAAGTAGAGTAATTAAATCAAAAAAAGTAATAGTTTGGTGATCAAAA
The DNA here is from genome assembly GCA_005393395.2 of Gossypium australe. Lineage (NCBI taxonomy): Eukaryota > Viridiplantae > Streptophyta > Magnoliopsida > Malvales > Malvaceae > Gossypium > Gossypium australe. The sequence continues at coordinate 85,184,458 of CM016614.1, read as the reverse complement.
TAGAATAAATTAAATAATTGGGAGGTTGTTCTTGTACTTTACACAAAAGAGTTATTTAAATTTGGCTTAAGGGTGTAAAAAAAGCCCTCAAAATTAAAAAAAGAAGCCCCCGTTTCTTCGTTTTCTTTTTATTTGCACTTAATTGAATACTTGAACTTTCAAATACATCAAAAAGACTTAATTGAGTGCAAAAAGAAAAAACTTAGGGACTTAATTATTTTTTTTAAAAGTTTAAGGGCTTTTTACATTAACTACTATTCACTCATTTTTTATTTGATTTGAGAAAAATAGATTGAATCACATTAACTACTATTCACTAATTTTTTGATATGATTATTTTACTAATTAATATTTCTTTAATTAATATTATGTTTAAAGTGAGCAATTGGTATAGTAGTTGTGTACGTATTTTATTCTATAAACAGTTTTTAAAATTTGATATATGCATCTTTTTTTTTAAATATTTATTTTTTAATATTTTATTATACTCATATAAGACACTTATCAGTCTCTTAACTTTATTTATGTCTAAATACTTCACTAACATTATACCAAACAATTTCTCTTATATAGTTATATTTACACAATTCGTATAAGACAATATGACCTTAATATATATACTTACGTAGACTAAATTTAGAGAGGCAGATACGAATTCACAAAGATTTGATAACTTTTTGTTGTTATTAAATCAAGACCCCATCCAGTTAAGTATATATATATATATAACAATATTAATTCCCTCAATTTAAAACAAAATTTAGGCCAAAGATGTTTTGAGTTTGTTGGCAAAGTTGAAGATTTGGGACTTTGATCATCTAGGTTTCGTCGTATTATCTCGTTCTGGGAAAAATATAACGTCGGTAATGACAATATATCGCAAAGAAAAAAGAAATTAAAAATTAAAGAACACACATATGTTACGTGGAAACCTTTTCGGAAAAAAACCACGGGCGGAGGAGAAGAAAATCCACTATGTCAAATTCGAATAATTACAAGAGGAATAGACTATGTCTATTTATAGGCTTTGTAAGACCATATTCTAATAGGAGTGTAGTAAGATTGAAACACCTTATTCTAATCAATATCAAATAGATGGAGTTTAATAAGGTTTAAAAAACCTTATCTAAAATAAAATAAAAGAAGTGTAGTTCTATATGAATTTTTCTTTTATTTTATTTTACCATTGTATTTTATTTAAATAAGGATTCGAGTCACTTAATTCTAACAATCCACATTGACACAAATTCTCAATGAACAAGTTCTTCATCACGAACTCTCAACGAACAAGTTCCCCACCTCTTCCATAAAACCCCTTAAGGGTTTAACTTCAATAATGAACACCAACCGAGTCTAAGCAACGCTCAAACTTGGTTATAGGAAGTGACTTAGTCATCATATCTACAGGATTTTCATGAAAACTAATTTTGCTCACAACAATATCACAACGAGCAATAATATCACGAATAAAATGATACCAAACATCAATGTGTTTTGTTCTCTTATGAAACTTTTGATCTTTTGTAAAGAAGATGGCACTCTGACTGTCACAAAATATTGTGCTGATTTGAAGGTCTTCATTGAGCTCACTAAAGAGTCCCTTCAACCAAATAGCTTATTTACAAGCCTCAGTAATCGCCATGTACTCAGCTTCAGTGTTAGACAAAGCGACTGTAGTTTGCAAAGTAGATTTCCAATTGATTGCACAACCTCCGATTGTAAAGACATAACCAGTGAGAGATCTTTTTCTCTCAAGGTCTTCAGCAAAATCAGCATTAACATACCTAATGGCTCCATCTCTAGTTCTTCCAAACTGTAAGCAAACATCAGTAGTACCTCGTAAGTATCTTAAAATCCACCGAACTGCTTTCCAATGTTCTTTACTAGGATTCGCCATGTATCTGCTAACTGCACTGACTGCATATGATAAATCTAGAGGTGAACAAACCATAGCATACATGAGAGATCCCACTACACTAGAGTATGGAACATGTGACATGTACTCAATCTCATCATCTGATTGTGGAGTCAAAGCCGATGAAAGTTTGAAATGGGCTGCTAAAGGAGTACTAACAAGCTTAGCGTTCTGCATATTGAACCTGCAAAGAACTTTCTCAATGTACCCCTTCTGACTTAGGTACAATTTACTTGCTTTTCTATCTCTGAGAATCTCTATAGCAAGTATCTTCTTTGCTGGTCCTAAATCTTTCATATCAAATTCTTCACTTAGTTGGGTTTTGACCTTTCTTATCTCTCCTTTATCTTTTGCTGCTATCAACATGTCATCAACATAAAGGAATCAAACCTCTTGTACCACTGTCTTGGTGACTATTTCAAACAGTAAAGGGACTTTTTCAGCAAGCAAACATAGTCCTCTTTTCTGAGACTGTAAACCCTCTGGTTGTTGCATGTAAATATCTTCCTCAAGTTCTCCATGCAAAAATGCAATTTTTACATCTAACTGCTCAAGCTCCAAATCATGCATGGCCACAATACCAAGCAAAGCTCGAATCAAACTATGCTTCACAACTGGGGAGAACACATCTATGAAGTCCACTCCTGGAATTTGACTGTAACCCTTTGCAACAAGCCTTGCTTTATATCTGGGTTCTTCAACTCCTGGAGTCCCTTCTTTCTTTTTAAACACTCATTTACAATGAACAACCTTTTTACCTTTAGGAAGTTTCACAAGATCCCATGTTCTGTTTTTTTGGAGTGATTCCATCTCCTTCTACATAGCAAACATCCACTTTTCTGATTCTTCATAGCTAACCGCCTCAGAATAATTAGACGGCTCTTGGTTTGCATCTATATCTTCGGCCACATTTAAAGCATAAGCAACTAGATCAGCCTCGACATACTTATTTGGAGGTTTAATGTCTCTTCTAGTTCTATTTTTGGCGATAGAGTATTGTGGTGAAGAAGCAACTCTATTATCAATTTTTGTATTGGTTTGAGGAGTCGACTCTGTATTAATCTAATGCTCCACCTGCTTTTGATTTTCTTTATTGGAAGCGTCTTTAAAAGATAAGTTAGGTAGCATAGCAGTTTCATCAAAAACATCTCTGCTAATCACAACTTTTCTATTTTCAAGACACCATAACTTATACCCTTTTACACCAGCTTTATAACCAAGAAAAACACATTTAATGGACCTCGGTTCCAATTTTCCATTATCAACATGAGCATACGCAGGATACCCAAATATCTTTAAATCAGAATAATTAATAGGATTACTAGACCATACCTCTTGTGGAGTCTTTTTCGCAATGACAACGGATGGAGATAGGTTGATCAAAAAACATGCAGTAGAGGCTGCTTCTGCCCAAAACGACTTTGGTAAGTTGCCATTTGACAATATACATCAAACCTTCTCCATGATCGTTCTGTTCATTCGTTCTGCAACACCGTTTTGCTGTGGAGTATGACGAATCAAGTGTTTCACGATCTCTTCTGACTTGCATAGTTTATTAAACTCATCAGAACAAAACTCTAAGCTATTGTCTGTGCGGAGGTATTTTATTTATTTTCCTGTCTATTTTTCAATCATAGTTTTCCAAGACTTAAATGCGGAAAACACATCACTTTTCTGCTTCAGGAAGAATGCCCAAACTTTTCCGAAAAAATCATCAATAAAAGTTAGCATATAATTAGCTCCACCTCTTGAAGGCACTCTTGATGGCCCCCACAGATAAGAATGAATATACTCCAAGTTCCCTTTGTGTTATGGATTCCTCTGGTGAATCAAACTCTCTTTTGCTTCCCAAAAACGCAGTGCTCATAGAACTTCAGTTTGCAAATTCTTTGCCCATCAAGAAGTCCTCTTTTGCTCAATTCTGCCATGTCATTCTCACTCATATGCCCTAGGCGCATATGCCAAAGTTTAGTAATATCATCATCTGACAAGGAAGAGGAAGCGACAGCTATATCACCAATAACAGTAGAACCCTGCAAAACATATAACTTGGCAGTCTTTCTCTGCCCTTTCATCACAACGAGGGAACCTTTGGAAATCTTCAAAATCCCACTTTCAACTGTGTATTTGTACCCTTTTGAATCAAGAGTATGTAACGAAATTAAATTTCTTTTCAATTCTGGAACATGTCGTATGTCACTAAGTATTCTGACAACTCCATCAAACATCTTAACTTTAATTGTTCCAACACCTATAATTTTACACGAAGCATTATTTCCAATCAAAACAAAACGTTCAAACACTGTTTTGTAATTTGTAAACTAATCCCGATTGGGACTCATGTGGAAAGTGCAACCCGAATCTAGGATCCACTCATCGCTCACTTTAGAATTGTTGACAGAAGCAACTAGAAGTTCACCATTGCTATAGTCTTCTACAACATCAGCTTCACCAAAATTTTCTGTTTTTTTTTTTCCTTTTGATTCATAGCCTCCCTTTTGATCTTATTTTGTAGCTTATAACACTCAGATTTAATGTGCCCTTTCTTCTTGCAGAAGTTACAAGTTTTACCTCTGTTTGAAGACTTTGATCTACCCTTAGATTTACCGCGAGGATTCCATTTCTGTGTCCTTCCACAATCATCATTGGCATTCCGATCTTGTCTCTCATGAACAATGAGACCCTCTTCTTGAGAGTCAGTTTTAACCACAAGATGCTTCATCTTATCATACGAAGTCAAAGAATCATAAACCTCATCAACTGTGAGAGACTCGCGGCTATATAAAATCGTGTCTCTAAATATTAAATAAGACAGGGACAACGAACAAAGTAGAATCAACCCTAGATCTTCCTTATCATATTGAACCTCCATGGCCTCCAAGTTTGAGAGAATTTCTTTAAACACTATTAAGTATTCGTGCACAGACACACCTTCCTCTAAACGATGAGCATAAAGACGTTGCTTCATATGCAACTTACTGGTTAGAGTTTTCGACATACATATTTGTTCTAGCCTCTTCCATAATGCAGCGATGGACTTCTCTATAACATCCCGATTTAGGGCCTAGTCAGAATAGTAGTGCGAGACCACAAATTCGATGTTTGTGTATGAGTTTTTGAGGTTTATGCTATGTTTGCATGTTAGTGTGAAAGTTTCATGAAGCAATTTTGTAAAATTTTGGTTAAATTATCCAAAAGGACTAAATTGCAAAAGTTGCAAAATGTGAGATTCTAGAAGCTATTTGTGTGAAATAGATTTAGAATATTAATTAGAGGTCCTTAAATAGCAATTTACTCAAATTCTAATTTTTGGACAAAATTGGGCATGGATGAGTTAAAATAGAAAGTTTATCAAAAAGGGCATTTTGGTCATTTAACAATTAAATGATTAAAAAGGAGGAAAAGATGACAAAATTCATTCATCTTCTTCTCCAAGGCTGCCAAAATTTTCAAGAGCCATTGTTAGGGTTCTTCAAATTTTGCAAGCTTGCTAGTAAGTGCATCCAAGCCTCGTTTTTTATATTCTTCGTATTTTTGAAGTCCTAGTAGCATGAATAAGCTATTTTTAGCTATTTGATGAGCTATATTGAATGTTCAAAAATGTGGCCATGTATGACATGCATGTATGTTGATGTTTTATGGAAGATTATGAAATCTTGATATAGTAGAAACATCTTTTGTTAAGTGATTTTCCATGAAAATGCATGTAGGGACTAGTTTGTAAAAGTTTTAAGCTTGGTCATACATGTGTGATTTAGTGAGAATTGGTGAATGCTTTAGTTGAGTAAGTGATTCGGCTAAGCATGAAAGGCTAGAAAGTTGAATAAAAATCACTTTACGAGCCTTGGGGCAAAAGTGTAATTATGAGAAAGATTAGGGGCAAAAGAGTAATTTTGCCAAAGTATGAGATAAGTGTCAATTTAGTCAATGTGTGTATTGAGTAAGCTGCTTTATTCATTATAGATCAAGAAAGACGAAGCCCGGATCTAAACCGAGGCAAGAGCAATGTGGTGGACTAAATTGCATATTTCTATACTTTTGAGTATCGAGGTAAGTCTATGCTTAAACAATGCATTCATACTTACAATTTCTTAATGCTAGCTAGTGTGTAGCATGATTAAGAATGATTGAGAACCTATGTGGGATGAATATGGTAGAAATTGTGAATGGATGTATGGTTAAGTAAGTAGATATGTGAATGTGTGGTGAGAATGCTAAATGGTGGGCTAAGTGTGATACCATCCTAATGCATATTGACGATAAGCTGGCTATGTGCAATGCTATTGTTAGGTATATCGTCTAGTGGGCTACGTGCGAAACCACTATGAATAACTTTATGGTAGGCTAAGTGCGAGACTACCTTATTAATTGATTGTGGTGGGCTAAGTGCGAAACCACCGAGAAATTAGCTGTATGGATTAGTTGTGTGGTTGTATTATTGAGTTAATTAGCTGTGTGGATGAATTATCGAGATATGATGTTGTGTTGTATATTGTGTAAATGTGATATTGAATACAGGGGTGCATTTCAATGGTTATGAGTATGTGACTCATGATGTGTTGGGAATGTGGTAAGGGATAGAAAGAGTAAGCATAGTTGTACATTATATGTTAGTATAATGCTAATTGTTGTTTAGCTTATACTATGATGCTTAATTGTTTATATGTAAACTTACTAAGCTCAAAGCTTACTCCCTTTCTTTTTCCTTGTCTTATAGAGTAAAAGTGCTGGAATCGAGATACGAGGATCAATTGGAAGATCGCCCACACTATCAGCACACTCTGGCACATGAGACTCAATGTTTTGTATATGGCATGTATAAGGGCTAGACAAGTTAGTGAATTTTGTTGTAAATGGCTAAGATGTGTTGACCTTTAGATGGATAGTCTATTTTGTGTTATGCCATCATTGTTGGCTACCATATTATATGAAAAGATGTAGATATCTATGTGAGATTGCACTTTAATTTGAGTTGCTTATGGATGTGTTGAATGAGTGCATGTTATGTATGCTAGAGGGGTGAGAAGAGCTTAGCGTATAGCTTTGTTCTTGTCCATGTGGATAGACACACGGGCGTGTATCTAGGCCATGTGTGACACACGGTCAGCCCATGGGCGTGTGACTTGGCTGTGTGTCCCCTGCATGTTGATCTTTTAAGTCAAAATTGGCCACGAGCTAGCCACACGGGCGTGTGTCTAGACTTTAGGCCGTGTAAGTGAAGTCAGTGTTCACCACAGTTGGATAGCACGAGCGTGTACTCTAGCCGTGGGGCATTGGCAGAATGCTTGAGTTTTTATGCACGGTTTGTGGACATGGGCGTGTGTGACTATACACGGGCGTGTCTTATATTACACGGGCGTGTGAGCCCTGTATAAAAGGGGAAAATTTTAAGAATCAAAAAGGTTTCGGTATAGAACCCGGGTAAGGGGTGTTACATTTAGTGGTATCAGAGCTATGGTTTAGTCGGTTCTAGGACTACCGTAGTGGATGTAAGAGTCTAGCTATACATGCCGTAAGTGTACTATGATAGTGTGGTGGTTTCTGATGATTTTAAATCTTGTTTCGTATAGTATATGGATCCCGATCAATCTACTGTTGATGAAGCAGCTAGTAATGCACTGGCTCCTACGCAAGGAACCGTGCCTGTACAAAGTGGACCCGAGGCTAGGGGTCAAAGAGAAGAGGCATGGGAAGCCTTTCTCCAGATGATGAGTAATTGGTACTCGGACTATGTTCGAGTGAACCCTAATGCTCAACCTCCTCCACCTCCTCCTATACCTCAACCAAATCCAGTGGCTCCTCAAGGTATTGATGTTATGAGGATATCGAAACCCCCGGTGGATAAGATTAGGAAGCACGGGGCTGAGGAGTTTAGAGCTAAAGTAGATGATGACCCTGAGAGGGTGGAGTTCTGGTTAGAGAACTCGATGAGAGTGTTTGATGAACTCTCATGTACACCTGAAGAGAGCTTGAAGTGTGCTGTATCTTTGCTTAGGGATTTGGCATACCATTGGTGGAAGACACTAACGTTGGTGGTCCCGAAAGAGCGGGTGACGTGGGACTTCTTTCTGGAAGAATTCCGGAAGAAGTATATAAGCCAACGATTTACTGATCGAAAAAGGAAGGAATTCCTTGAGTTGAAGCAAGGAAGAATGTCAGTAGCAGAGTATGAGCGTGAGTTTGTTAGGCTTAGCAAATACGCTCAAAAGTGTGTATCGACAGAGACCATCTTGTGTAAAAGGTTCGAAGATGGACTGAATGAGGACATCAAACTCCTAGTGGGTATTCTGGAGTTGAAAGAGTTTGTGGTGTTAGTTGAAAGGGCAAGTAAGGCCAAAGAGTTAAGAAAAGAGAAAGGTTGTGAGTGAAGCCCGAGATGCTAGAAAGAGGTCGATGAGCAAGTCGTATCAAGCCCAGTCGAAAAGATCCAAGGAAGGAAATCCTCGGATGACAGCACCAGTAGGTTATTCGCATCGAGACTTGGGCAATATTCGTTCGGGTTCGAGATTCCAAGCCATCTCGATGGAAAGTGTGGGCAATACAAAGAGCAAACCGGAGTGTCCAAGTTGTGGTAGATATCACACCGGAGAGTGTTGGGGTGACAGTTGAAACTGTTATAAATGTGGCTCCCCCAATCACTTTATCCGAAACTGCCCCGAGAGGAATGGTAAGGAAGAGAAGCAAGAGATAAGGTCTAGTGTGTTGGAACGCCGGAACCCCATGGCGCAGCAGAATAAAATTAGATCCGGCGATCCAAATCCTGGATCCATGTGTGAGGAACGAATCGGGGTGAAACAAATGTTTCAGAATTACCAAAACTTCAATCTGAGTAGATAGCGACGCCTTGGCAACAAGAGTTTTGATCTACTGTCGAATCAAGCCTCAACCTTTTCCGATGTCGGCCTCTACGTAATCCACCCAGTTTGACTATGAACGGAAGAAATCTCCAAAACTATTTTGGAGGCTTATTTGCTTGACGGCTGCTAGACCTAACAAGCAATCACTTAGGGTTTTTCTTTTAAGTTTTGTCTCCTTTTAATACCTTTTATAATGTGTGCCTTTCTCATTGGGCCTTGATGGAACGCCGGTACCCCATGGCGCAGCAGAATAAAATTAGATCCGGCGATCCAAATCATGGATCCATGTGTGAGGAACGAATCGGGGTGAAATAAAGGTTTCGAAATTACCAAAACTTCAATCTGAGTAGACAGCGACGCCTTGGCAACAAGAGTTTTGATCTACTGTTGAATCAAGCCTCAACCTTTTCCGATGTCGGCCTCTACGTAATCCACCCGGTTTGACTATGAACGGAAGAAATCTCCAAAACTGTTTTGGAGGCTTATTTGCTTGACGGCTGCTAGACCTAACAAGCAATCACTTAGGGTTTTCATATATTGTTTTGTCTCCTTTTAATACCTTTTATAATGGGTGCCTTTCTCATTGGGCCTTTTATAATAGGTATCCTCTTAATTGGGCCTTTTATAATTGGTATGTCTTGAATGTATTACAAGATTAAATAAATACAATAAAGTTTTTAACCGAAAATTATAATTACATTAATTATATCTGAAAATTATAATTACATTAATTATAATAAGGATTCCGGTAAACTATATTTATTTAAATTTATATATGAATCAAATTCATATATTAATAAAATTATGTTATCATTATGTGTACAACATCCTTGTACATATAATATGTTCAATATTTGATTGCCCAATTAAATTAATTCTTTAATTAATTTAATTTATGTGACAACCAAGCACAATACCAACTATATTTTATTCCGTTCATTTCAACCATAGGGTGTGACCCTGTAGGTTCTTGCAACGTTAGCAGTAATACTAGAACGATTCTATTGTCACAGACAATGAGTGGCATCTAGCAATGCATCATTGCTACCTAAGTTACAAGAAGTCATGATTCGACATAACCTTTCGTGATTAACCTTTCATGCATTAATCCTTAAGTCCTTTATCTCTGGAACGGATACAAGTAATGGGATAGTCACACTTGCATAATCCATCCCATGTTTCTTGATATCTTGAGTAGACTATGATATACAAATTAGTATGACATCTCATATCAACTTATTTGAGCATGGCCATGCATTTCTAGTCTCACTCAATCAAGTGGCCTAAGATATTACTCCTATTATGTAGGAGGGACTTATCCTTTATTGATCAACCATATCCCTCTACATAGATTGTGGTATATCCAACATCAGCCTTTATAGAACAACCTGTTACGGTGTACGTTTGACTGTATCAAAATATACAACTCACGATGCTGGGATAATAATGATCTCAAGTCTGAGGATCATATACATAGTAATCACTATGAGTAATGTTGTGACAATTACATAATAATCCAAGAAACATACTCATAGCGGGTCAATCCAATATGTTGTTCTCTAACACACATATTCATGCATTGATTTTGACACTCCATATCAATGACAACTCTTTATCATCAATCAACTACATGTTAGTCTTAATGCATTATTATTGTCCTAGTCAACAATAATACTCGACTAAGGATCTTTTAAGAATAATCATATTATTCTCAGGACATTATTATAAAACAGTTTATCTATACACACAGAAAGAAAAACTGAAATAATAATGACAACGCTTTATATTAATAAACATGGTAAATTAAGTATGTTATTACAACCATCTCATGATTGATCTTTGGGCATACTCTTACAATCTCCCACTAGCACTAAGACCAATCACTCATATATCTAATACCAAGTGACTTAGTGTGACGATCATGCTTCTGCTGTGTCAGAGGCTTGGTCAGGGGATTAGCGATGTTATCATCTGAAGGTACTCTGCATATCTCTACATCCCCTCAATCGATAATCTCTCGAATAAGATGATAGCGTCTAAGTATATGTTTGGATCGCTGGTGAGATCTGGGTTCTTTAGCTTGTGCAATAGCTCCATTGTTATCACATCGGAGTTCTATAGCATCTGATATGCTAGGCACAACCCCTAGTCCAGTAATGAACTTTTTGATCCAAACTGCTTCTTTTGCTGCCTCACTGGCTGCAATATACTCGGCCTCTGTTGTAGAATCGGCTACTGTACTTTGCTTTGAACTATTCCAGCTCACAGCACCACCATTAAGGCAAAACACAAAACCTGATTGCGATCGAGAATCATCCTTGTCGGTTTGGAAGCTGGCATCAGTGTAACCTTTTACACTTAACTCTTCCTCACCTCCATATAATAGGAACGTATCCTTAGTTCTTCTTAAGTACTTAAGGATACTCTTGACTGTGGTCCAGTGACCTTCACCGGGATCTACTTGATACCTGCTCGTCATACTTAAGGCATACGAGACATCTGGACGGGTTCATAACATAGCATACATGATAGATCAATAGCGGAAGCATATGGAATTTTACTCATACGTTCTCTCTCTTGTGGAGTTGAAGGAGACATTTCCTTCGAGAGTGAAATACCATGTCTCATAGGTAGGAATCCTCTTTTAGATTCTTCCATACTGAACCTTTTCAGTACTTTATCTATGTATGTACTTTGGCTTAGACCTAGTAGTCATCTTGATCTATCTCTATAGATCTTGACTCCTAAGATATAAGTGGCTTCGCCCAAGTCCTTCATAGAAAAACAACTTCTTAACCAAGTCTTAATAGACTGCAAGGTAGGTATGTCATTTCCCATGATAAGTATGTCATCCACATATAGTACCAAGAATGTGATAGTGCTCCCACTAACTTTCTTGTAAACACATGGTTCATCTTCATTTTTGATAAAACCAAACTCTTTGATTGCATCGTTAAAACGAATATTCCAACTTCGAGAAGCTTGCTTTAATCCATAAATGGATCTTTGTAGCTTACATATCTTTCTAGCATCCTTTGGATTTACAAAACCTTCAGGTTGTGTCATATACACATCCTCTTCAAGTTTCCCGTCTCTGCCAGATTTCATAATCATGAAATGCAGCTATGGCGAGCAAGATCGTGATGGATTTAAACATAGCTACAGGAGAAAAGGTTTCATCATAGTCAACACCATGAATTTGGCGAAAACCTTTAGCGACTAATCGCCCTTTGTATGTTTGTACATTACCATCCATGTCTATTTTCTTTTTGAAAACCCATTTGCACCCTATAGGTTTAACCCCTTCAGGTGGGTCAATCAAAGTCCATACTTGGTTTTCATACATGGAATCCATCTCAGATCTCATGGCCTCAAGCCATTTCTCAGAGTCTGGGCTCGTCACCGCTTCTTGATAAGTCCTAGGCTCATCTTGATCTATAAGAAGAACGTCACCATGCATTGTAATGAGAAATCCATATCTCTCAGGTGCACGGCGTTCTCTTAAAGATCTGCGCGGTGGTTGTGTTTCTATAGCAGTTGTTTGTTCCTCAATTTCTTGTGGAATTTGGTTTTGTTCAATCTCTGGTTCAGTGGTATCTTGTGATTCTTGAATTTCTTCAAGTACAATCTTTCTCCCACTTCCTTTTCTAGAAGTAAATTCTTTCTCTAGGAAGACACCAGTCCGAGCAACAAAAATTTTGTTCTCAGTGGGATTAAAAAAATAATATCTTTTGGTTTCTTTTGGATACCCCACAAAAATACACCTTTTAGATTTGGGTTCAAGCTTAGTAGACGTCTGACGTTTAACATAAGCTTCACAACCCCAAATTTTCATAAAGGACATACTAGGACGTTTCCCAGTCCACATCTCATATGGCGTCTTTTGAACCGATTTAGATGGAACACGATTTAGTGTGAAGGCAGCAGTCTCAAGTGCATGTCCCCAAAAGGAAGTCGGTAGATCAGCATGACTCATCATGGATCGAACCATGTCTAACAAAGTTCGATTTCTTCTCTCAGATACTCCATTCCATTGAGGAGTCCCAGGAGGAGTAAGTTGTGAGACAATCCCACATTCTTTCAAAAGATCATCAAACTCTAGGCTCAAATACTCTCCACCTCGATCAGATCGAAGTGACTTGATAGTTTTGCCTAGTTGATTTTGTACTTCATTTTTAAATTCCTTGAACTTTTCAATGGACTCAGACTTATGGCGCATGAGATAAACATACCCATATCTACTGAAATCATCAGTGAAAGTAATGAAGTAGTGAAATCCACCTCTGGCCTGTGTATTTATTGGTCCACATACATCAGAATGTATTAGGCCCAATAAATCACTAGCTCGTTCACCTTTTCCAGAAAAAGGAGATTTAGTCATTTTTCCCAATAAGCAAGATTCACATACTTCAAATTGTTCAAAAACAAATGAATTCAAGAGACCATCTCTATGGAGTTTGGATATGCGTTTCTCACTTATGTGGCCCAAACGACAATGCCAAAGATAAGTTTGATTTGAGTCATTTATTTTAGATCTTTTAGTATTTATGTTGTAAATGGGATTCGTTTGATCTAAAATATAGAGGCCATTAATCAATTGCGCCGAACCATAGAAAACATTATTGAGATAAAATGAACAACAATTATTCTTAATAATTATCTCAAAACCAATTTTGTCTAAACAAGAAATTGAAATAATGTTTTTAGTCAAACTGGGCACAAAATAACAATCCTCTAAACATAAATCAAGTCCACTAGGCAAAGATAAAGTATATGTTCCCACAGCTAATGCAGCAACTTTTGCTCCATTTCCAACTCATAGGTCCATATCTCCTCTAGCCAAAGTCCTACTCCTTTGTAGTCCCTGTACAGAAGTACAAATATGAGAACCACAACCAGTATCTAATACCCAAGAAGTAGTAGTTGATAAATTAATATCAATAACATAAATACCTGAAGCAGACATTCCGCTTACTTTAGCCTTCTTGACTTCTTCAAGATAGGCAGGGCAGTTCCGTTTCCAATGTCCAGTCACACCACAATGAAAACAGTTTCCTTCCTTAGACACCCCACCTTTAGGTTTCAGTGCAGCCTTTCCTTTTCCAAATTTGGGCTTACCTTTGCCCTTGGGCTTTGTTTGAACTTTGGCCTTTCCCTTGCCCTTGTTATTACGGACCATCAGTATGGGCTTGGGTCCAACCTTTTTCAAGTTGCCTTCAGCAGTTCGTAACATACTGAGCAATTGTGGTAGAGTCTTGTCAATTTCATTCATATTGAAATTGAGGACAAACTGGCTGTAGCTATCCGGAAACGATTGTAAAATAACATCAGTGGCCAACTCTTGGCTCAATGGAAACCCAAGCTTAGACAGGCTTTCAATATAGCCAATCATCTTAAGGACATGAGGTCCTACTGGGCTTCCTTCAGCCAACTTACATTGGAATAAGGCCTTACAGATATCAAACCTCTCTTGCCGTGCTTGTCCCTGATAAAGTTCTTTCAGGTGCTCGATCATATCATAAGCAACCATGTCCTCATGTTGCTTCTGAAGTTCAGGATTCATAGTGGCAAGCATAAGACATCCAACATCTATCATGTCATCGAGATACTTCTTGTAAGCATCTCTATCAGACCTCGAGGCATTAGCGGGTGGTTCATTAGGAAGCGGTTGTTCAATGACATATAATTTCCGTTCTTGTTTAAGGACAATCCTCAAGTTACGGAACCAATCAAGAAAATTCAAACCATTCAATTTGTCCTTCTCAAGGACCGATCGCAATGAGAGTGTGCTAGTGTTTGCAGCCATAATATATCTACAACAATTAAATATGCATGTGAGTAAATTTACCAATTTTATATCAATCATTAAAAAGACTTTATTAAATGATATTCCCACTATTTTATTTCAAAATTAATAACCCTCGTATATTAATTTCGGAAAAACTTTCTCAAAAGTATTTCTAGTAGGTTAAGGATCCATATTTCACCACCTCTTAAGTCAGCTTTGGCTTTACTCTTAAGATTATGGTTATTTAGGTAAGCAACATTTGCTAATTACATCATATGTAACTCCTAATATTTGATGAACAACTCTTGTTCTAATCATCTTATGATTTATCCAATTTACTTGCCTCTAGGTTTCTAATCCTATTAGAGTAACCTAGTTAAGTCATTAACCAATTTTTAACCAGCGAATATCACTTGTTTATTCTTCGCGTTTAACCAAGATAAATACTAGTACTTCACTTTGGCAGAACCTACATAGTATTGATCGAGGCCTTAACGAGGGCAAAATTGGAAGGCTATGTTGACTTAATATTTTAATAGAGGGATTTTATTAAGGTTGTTGCATCTCACCAATTATGGTCTGCTTTAGCCCATTTAGTCTTCTAATCGATCTCATCAATTTAATAGGGTTTATTATCAACAAGGTTTATTATCATCCATAGCATCTCATACATGAATAAATAAAGCAATAAATAAATGCAATAGTTATAGCCCATAAACTAAAGTGGTTCAACCCAAGCCAATGGGAAAACCAAAAGGAAACCTAAAGGTGTAAGCCCTTTCACAAGCTATCATTCACAATCATTGTCCCACCTTCCTTCTTGTTTGGCCCACAGCAACTCTTGCAAATTACAATATGCAGAAACTCGTTTTACATACGAGGGAATAAGATGAGAAGAGAAATACAAGAGAATAGTAGCAAGGCACGACACGCAGGCCGTATTTTAAAAAAAATACAACCTTTTATCGAATGGGTCATTGGGCTATAACTATGCATTTCAAACACCGTGCATGTCAAAAATAGCATACATAATTCAATGTTTTTTTTTTTTTTGCTAAGGTGAATTATAAAATATCCTTTCAACCTTTTTTGGCCCATCAAGTTTATAAATTGCAACCGGTGTTACATAAGGAGTGTAGGGATGGGTGGGTCGATTAAATCCCTACAGGAGTGTAGGGTTGGACAAGAGACGGAGTGCAGGGCTGGTATGGGCATTAGTGCATTGCATATATGGATTTTAATATTGAGATGGGCTTAGGCCCAGATTTATATATGATATGTGACTTTTGATATGGGTTAAGGCCCAATCGAGGCTATTTTGGGCTAAGAACCAATTGCCACCGTTACTGAAATGGGCTCCGGCCCGAACTGTTGTGATTCATGTTCTTACTGATGAGGGTTGTGCACACTGAGTTTTCGTAAACTCACCCCCCTCTTTTTAATATTTTTCTCAGGAAATCCTCAGTAGGCGGTTCGACGTGCTGGAGGACTCAGAGGTGGCCACACTACGAGCAGTTTTGGACTTTAATATTTTACTTATTTTTAACTTGGGTTAATATTTTGTAATAAGGCCTCTTTTAAATTCTGGTTTTAGTTTTGGATTTTTAGTTTATTATGTTTTAAATCTTCTAAACTTTGAATCACGGTTTTCCAAAATAATATCTGCTTTCAAAATACTATGCTTTCGCAAATAGGTTGTAAACATCACGTTTTCTTAAGTCAGTCATTTTAATTAAGCTTCCGCAACAAACAAAGTTTATTTTTTTAAAAGGTAATAACTTTTTAATAAATGTCAATTAATAATAAACAAACGCAAATTGGGACCTTAGTTTTTAATGTCAAGAAAGGTTTTCAATTGGAACCATGGCTTCTCGAAAAGCACCCCAATGTGACACGCCAGATTCGGGTCTAACTTCTAGGCCGTGTTTGGGGTGTTACACTAGAACCTCCTATATCTAATATTGAAGCTTTAGAGACTGAGTTTTTTTATTACTATAAAAAAAATATGTTTTAAGTTACATTGTGCATACATTTATACTTTTTATTAACTGCTACTAACCACTTGACTACTAACTACTAACAAATTAACTATTATCACTAACAATCTAACTAACTGCTAGCATCTCTTTTACAAAAAGCAAATCGATCCTTTTGTTAAAAAAGTTCATTCATTTATGCTGTTAAAAATTGATCCTTGTACGTTAGCATGAGGTACACTTGGCACGTCACATGTCACTGTCTGATTATTCCAATAACACGTTAACTTTTAACAATATAAATAGATGAAATTTTTAATGGAAATGGCCAATTTACTCTTTAATCTAATGTATAAAACTAATTTACCAATTTTCTTAATAAAAAGAACAAAATGGATCCGACTTTTAACACAAAAACCTCCATAATAATTTGACCCACTCAAAACAAATAAATTAAAGTTGTTCAAAATCTTCACTGATTTATCTAATGCTAGAAATCCTATAACCGAAATTTTGTAATTTTTTTTGAATAAGTACGAACTTATATGAATGTAATCTAGTTTCAATTTAGAAAAAAAAAAGGTTTCTTCCATTTTTTGTTGGTTTAGAGTTTTGTTTTGTTAGATTATCCTATTGATTTTTGTATTTATATTTTTTTTTATTTTTTATATACATTTATATTTATGTACCGACAATTTTTGTGATATCGTTAATGCCTATTTTATAGTTCATGTTCGGGGTTTGTAAAAATCCTTTTTTATAATGTTGTTTCTAAGGTTCAAACATATGTCTCCCTTTAAGAGTGCAATGTATTTTATCATTGTACCCAATAAATATTGGTATGCATCTATAATTTATAAATGTGGATAGGGGTAAGCGCTTAATCGAATCGAGTCAAATCAAATCAAACCGAGTGAAAACAATTCAAGTTAATTGACTTAAGAAGTCTTATTTTATCATCCTAACTCAGTTTAAAATTTTTTCAAATCAAGTCGAGTGAAATAAAATTCGGGTTGAGTCGAATCGAGTAAAATTAAAAAAAATTAAACATGTCAAATTAACATCTTGTTACCATATAACTAATTCTATTTTAGAACATATAAATTTGAAAACTCTTACAAAGCAAAATAAGATACTATAGTATAATAAACTTGAATAGTTAATTTACTTATTTAGGTCTCAAAAATATTATTTTAGATTATTTTAAATTTTTTTATATATTCTGTAGCATTTTTATTTTTTTTTAAATATAAATTTTGGAATTTTTTTAAATATTTGGATTTTTAAAATTATTTTGGAATTTTTTAAAATTTTTTGTTGAGAGAGAGACCAATTTGTTCATTTTCAAAATTGAGTAGGGACAAAAGGGTTATTTACAACAATATGTTATTTGAGTTATTCGAATTGTAAAGTTCAACTTGACTTAAACTCGAAACTTGTATTACTTATTCGAGTTGACTTGTAAAAATCGAATAACTCAATTCGATTAATTTGAAATTCGAAAAAAGTCAATTTTTTTAGTTAAATTGAGTTTTGCTCACCCTTAAGTATATGACTAGTGAATCACAAAATGCTACTTACTAAAAAATTATATAATTCTATTTGTTTTAAATCATTTTTTAAAAAAAAAAACATTTACTAGTTTATTAATAATATGTATTATATGTGCTTCATGCGCCAATATGCACTATATGTGCTAGTTTTTCTTACTTCAATTTATATAATGATGCACTTCGGTGCTAGTTTGGTGCATTGGTTGGATGATTCGTGTATCTGTCCTGGTCCGAGTCATGTTTATAGGTGATCTAAATGGTAAACTTGGTAAATGGTATCAAGATAAAATGCTATGATGATATGTAACCAATATATATATATATATATATATATATGTGAATTATAATAAATAAAGCATATATCTTATGGTGAAATCAGTTGAAAATAGCCTTAAGGGCCAAAACAAGTGTGCATGAGTTGATAGACTCCAGCAAAGTATTGAATGGTAAGTAAAAAGGAAAATGATATGTGGTTTGATCATGGAATTTGGATGATGTAATATAAATGGTAAGTGTGTGTAAATGTTGATTCATGATTAATAATGAATGCAAAATATCTTAATGATAGACAAATGGGAAAATGAATTGAATTGGTTAAATAAGATGCCACATTGAGTAGTTTGAATTCCTATATTTATAAGTAGGCTCAAATATTTATTATATGAGGATTTGAGTTGCATTATGGGATGTGTATTGGTAGATATTGAGAATGTGTGTAAAATGCCACATTATTAATGCGTATGATATAATATCTTGAATCATGAAAGTACCATACCATTGAACTTTATCACTCAACGTACGATTAGTTTATTTCGTGTGTAGGTACAGGTATTCTCGAAGCCCCGGGTAAGTGAAGTCAATATCTAGACAGCAACAATTGACTTAACCAAAGTTTGTCTAACCCTTGTATTATGTCAACTACATGTACCTAAGGGTATGTTGTCAAATGATAGGAATGGTCAAAATAGTTTTATATAAGTTGTGTTTATGAGAAATTGGTTTTGGTCATGCTTAGAAATGATACTAATGGTTTGATGGTTATGTTTTGAACATGTTTTGAGTGTGTTGAATGATTGATTGGGGCTTTGAGGCCAACTAATGTTAAGTATGCTAGGTTGAATCAAAGAGAAAATGGACACTTAGTAGTCTACCATGGGATTTGCGACTTCACGCTTTGAATGTCGTGACATCAGGTCATCTCGTCACGACGTCCCTTGTTTGAGGTCGAGACGTTAACTCTATTATGTTTTGGAAAATTTACAAATTGGTCCTCAGGTTAGTAAGCTTGGATACTGTCTTCAAATTCGCGACACCCACTTGAGATGTTTTGAAAACATTATAGTTTAGTCCTTATTCGACCCGGGATGGTATTGAGCTTTTGTAATATCGTAATTGACCCGAAAATGTTTTTATATCGTGTTTGATGCATGTAAGACTCATATATGAATGTTTAATGATGGAATTGGAATATAGTTGTCTATAGTTGCTTCTACAATAAATATGACATCTTGTAGCTCGAATTCGATGATCTAGTTGGGTATGGGGTGTTACAAAGCACATCACTAGCTTTTTCTCTTTCTCTTTGACCCTCTTGAGTTTAATAGAATGCACAATAAAACCAAGTCTCATCATTGCTTTGTTTAGTTCATCATCCTCATTAATGGCAGAAAGCACAAATTTCCTTGGACAGTCTCTCACCATATGCGAACCATAAAAAAGGAAACATTTCACTGGCTCCATTATGTTGTTGGGTTTCCACTTCCCATTATGTGGTCTCCCATTGCTATCATTTTTATCATTGTCACCATTTCCATTTTTAACTTGTCTCTCTTCCTCATGGTCTCCTCTACCATTGTTCATCTCTTTGGGCATGGAAACCTTAAACTTGTCTTTCCTCGGACCAAGCTCAAAAAAGGACTCCGCCTCGACCATGGCTATGATAAGTTCAGTGATACCTTATCATTCAACTCCAGTTTTGCCCATGACTTCAACCTATCTTTAAACTAGTAGAATATTTTTTTCTCACTCAGGTCAGATATTTGAAACATTAACTCACTGAAGTCTTTGACATACTCCTGAATAATGCCTTGTTGCGTAAGCTGACACAATTTAGCTCGAGCCTCCTCCTCGGCATACTGCAGGTAAAACTGCTTCTTCAATTCATTTTTGGAACTCATCCCAAATCCCAATTTTTTACCACCTCATTTCTCATCTGTGGACCTACGATGCCATCATAAGAGAACGATATCAGTAAAATAAATTGCAAAAGCGTTTATCTTAGTGGCATCATCCTCGATGCCTATTGTATAAAAGTATTGTTAAATCTCCCAAAGAAAATTATCCACATCCCTTGTTGACCTTGTCCCATTAAACTCTTTCGGTTTGGGAACATCAATTTTGCGTTGCTTCAATCTCAGAGCCAATATCCCATTACTTTGAGCAACTTTACAGATAGTAAACTCCCCCTTGAGCTCTGCAACTTGTTCCTTCAAGTAGTAACCATGGCTTTGAGAGCTCCATTCTTCTCTGTTTGATCACCACTGGCAATATTGAGAGCCTATTTCATCACGTCTCGATTGGAACTAAGAGCTTCTATCATATAATCTATGAGTTGCTCTTTCGTCAGGTCCAACTCACCAATGCATCCCTCGACTATTTCAAGGGTCTTCCTCACATCCTCTATGGAGCCTTCAAGTTTGGCAACCTTGACTTCCAAAGATGATAGCATATCCCTTGAGCTACTAGCTTTTTACTTCTCCCACGGGTCTCCATCGGTTCAACTTGTTCTTATAATCCTTTTGTCATATCAATTGGTGCCTTTGAACACTAGCTTAGATACCAATTATCACGGGGCTATAACTTTAGTCTGGAAAATCTCCCAGCCTTAGACAATTTCTTGGGTTCAAATCTACTTAAGTCAACCTTACTCTCGATACATGAGAATTCTTACAGAAATTCTCTAAGGCAATGAAGCAAACTCAAAATGAAATAGCAACGAGAGAACAAAAAAGTCATAGAAAAATAGTGCAAATCAAGTGTTTGAGCAAATGCTCTAAAAAAATATTCTATTACTTTGAAGCTTTACAACTAAGGGGGAATACCTCTATTTATAGTTGAGCTCCCCCAAATTCAACGGTATAGATTGAGTTACATCGATGGTCAAGATTTGTGCCTATCTACAAAGGGATTTAAACTCAATACATGTTTGTCCCTTAGGATTTACATTAATTACCCCAGTTTTACTAGAGTATTTTACTAGGCCACCAATGCTTCAAGTAAATGAGCTTCTCCATATGTTCCACGAGTCGGGCTAGTTCAAGCAGGTCGAGTGAGCCCCATTTCATCAGTTGACCTCCATGGGACGTTCTATGCACATTCGTCATGGGTTTTGATCTGCAGCCTATGAAATTCTCCCTCACCTACTATCGTGACGCCCTCGTTGCGTCCTCAGAATAATGCTGACTTGACTCATCTCGGAACAATCACAAATCACAAAATAATATAATTGCATGCAACAATCAGATATAATAACATATTTTTTTAATAATTATATAAAAAAAACATCTTTAAATATAAATATTTTTTATATACTCAAATGATGTCCTCACCTTTGGAAGCCTAAACGTTCAAGTTGAAAATATCCAATCAAGCCCTAAGATGACATCAACTTATAAAAGAAAAAACGATTATTTTAAAAAAAAAATCAAAATAAAAAAATGTTAAAAATTTTGTCCAAAAACAAATTTCACTACATCGGAAATTGTGTATCTATAAGTTTCTTCGAAACAAAAACATCCTATTTTGACTTTTATTTTCTATTTTTGAATTTTTAATAAAAAATTGTTATTTTTTAGTGAATTTTTTATTTTTTCTTTGACACATGGTAGTGTGTAATTGGTTGGCACATTTTTTTAACGGAAACTTGGGTTAGTTAATGGAATTACAAAATTAAAATATAGGAGCTAAACTAATAATAAGAATAAAATACAAGGGCCAAATTGTTAAAAAAATAGTACAAATATCAAAGCGATAGTTTTACTATAATAAAGAGGTCAAAAGAGGTATCAAGCATAAAGTTTAATGTATATTTTGTATTGTTAAAGTTGCCATATTTGTCCCATTATTTTTTCTAATTATTGTATTAGTCAAAATTGAATCGTTAAATTTGTTAAAAAAAATTCAATGTATTAATATCTATTTCTTAATATCTATTTCTTTAATTTTAAATGACAATTTCACATTTGGAAATTCATTCCCATTATGAAGGCAATTGGGTCTATTTATTTTATGATGGAGCAATGGCTAGAGCTTCCGAAAATGCAACCACAGGTGGGGTGGTTCGTGATCAGGCTGGCAATTGAATTTTGGGCTTTAATCATTATTTGGGAAGATGATAGCATTTGAAGACAAAACTTTGGGATATTCTTGACAAAATTCTCATTTTATTAAATAAGGGCTACAAGAAAGTCAGGATCCAGATAGATAATCTTTAGGTAGTTAGTGCCTTGTCCATGGAGGAGTCGGTGGACTCCAGTATTACCTTGCTCAGAAGAGTTAAATGTATTTTGCGCTCTGAAGGTCAATGGAAAATCAAGTATGTTCCTAGGGAGTGTAATTTAATTACAGATCAATTGGTAAAGAATAGTTTTTCTTGGTAGACCTTCCTTCGGATATTTGAATTACCTCTTGATTTAGCAGTTACAGCTATCCAACAAGACAACCTTTAAAATCTTTCAGTAGTTGATACTTTCCTTTTATTATTTTTTTGACCAAAAAAAATGGCAGTTTCACATTAAAATTGTACATTTTGTTATAAAATTCTATTAATTGTTTTTCATTTTGAAAATGCTTCTAAATTTATTTTAAAAAATTAATATAAAGTAGTTTAATAAAAAAGATTATTTCCTTGTACAGTTGAAGAGAAATGGAGGAGGTAATGTTACACTTTGAAAAAAGTTGCCATGGTAGCTCACAATCCAAAGGTTTTCATTAAACAAAACCACTGGTAACCACACTTCTAACTAGATTAGACAAGGGAAAACAGCAGACCCCATAGACTTTTTCCTCTCTTTTTGTTTTTTCTATTATTTAAATCTTTCAAAGGAGAACAGCCGACAAGAGGAAAAAGGTTGAGAAATAGGCATTGCTCCAACACGTGCTCCTGTTGTTGTTTTTAGAGTCAACGGGTTCTACATCAGATTAGAGTATCTACCGTGTCCGTGTTGGCTAAAGCACCTTAGAAAATCAACTCTCTAAACATTTTTTATTTCCCTTCTTCATCAATTTTATGCTTAGTTTCCAAAATATGTGAAAATTCCATCCTTGTAAACGAAAAGGCATCGTAGCTCATAGAAAGAGACGCGTCTCAACTTATCACCTACCATTTCTAATTTTAAACAATTTTCGCAGCATTATTGTTACTCACTACTACTTAATTTTCTCTCTTTTCTCCTTCTATAAATACCCTTTCTAGTTTTGCTCCAACATCTTCCATTTCCAGTTTCAAACCTCTGAGGTTATTGTTTTCATACTCCAAAGGCAACGATATCGTTATTTGGGTCCTTGTTGCTATAAAATTTCGCTTGCTTCTGGAAATTGTTGTCTCTTTATTCTTTGAACCGTTTCGACATTATTTTTCAATTGTTTGTTTCGATTTCTTTGAGGATGGTTTGCTTGGTTTCTCGCACGGGAAGGCACCTGCAGCGTTATGACAACCTCGGTCGCCGCCAGGTCGTCGGGTGAGTTTTGTTCTTTTTCCCATGTTGGGTTCTATCAAGAGTTGGCTGGCTTTGTATTCTGGTCAGATTTTTCATGCTATGAAAAAAAGAAAAAGAGAAGAAAAAAAAAAAACTTAACAATGAATGATGCAAAAGCTCATTAATTTGGTGATTGCAGGTGCATTCCCTATAGATTCAAATGTAGCAGTGATGGAACCATTAGTGATGAGTTAGAGGTTCTTGTAATCTCCTCACAAAAAGGTCAAAAAATGATGTTCCCTAAGGTACAAACAAACGTACAAACATCCTTTTCTTTTGCCATTTGAAGTATCCATTAAATTATGCAAACATTAACCATGTTTCTCTTTGTTTTTTATTATCAGGGTGGGTGGGAGCTTGATGAATCCATAGAAGAAGCTGCTTTAAGAGAGTCAATTGAAGAAGCTGGAGTTATAGGCAATGTTGAGGTTGGTTTACTGTTAATACTGTCCTGCAGTTGCTTATGTTATTATATAAATCAAAATCCCCCTCCACCCCAAAAGTACTGATTTAGTTCTGTACTTGATGAACACAGTGTGAACTGGGCAAATGGTACTATATAAGCAAAAGCCATGGCACATTTTATGAAGGTTACATGTTCCCTTTGCTTGTGAAGGAGGAACTTGATTTCTGGCCTGAGCAGAATGTTCGCCAAAGGACTTGGGTAAGCCATTAATCTAATAAATCTTGGGTTCTACTTCTAAGTACATACGAATCATGGTTTTTAATTTTTTTTTTTAATTTTGTCCAGATGAATGTGAAAGAAGCAAGGGATGTATGCCAGCATTGGTGGATGAAGGAAGCCTTAGACATTCTTGTTGAAAGACTGGTTATTTGATAGAAGGAAGAAATCGTCTCCATTTGTTCTCTGATTTTTTTTTTTTTTTTTTGTTGATAAGGGGAAGGGGTACGGGTTATTTAGAGATTGAATTCGAGATCAGTACCAATTGAAGACTCGATTTTAGATGTTTTGCCGCTCCACTTATGGTTCAATTAACAATTTATTGTCTAAGGATGAACTCATTGTCTGTAGATAGGGGCAATGCCAGGCTTTTCTCCTTGTTAGAAAAGCAGAGGATTTAAGGGCCAATTATGTTGAGTTCCAAGAAGATGGTGGCAGCTGTAGATGTTTTAGGAAATAACTGTAAATTCAGGGGGGGATGGTTGGTGTTGCTGGTTGGACCTTCTTTGGGGGATCAGTTCATATGAAAAATTAGTGGGAAAAACCGAAGAAAAAAGTGAACAGATCTTAGAGCAAGTTGTATAATTCAATCCATGTCTCTACCATTTATTTAATTGCAAAGCGAAAACAAACAAAAAACAAATTAATGAGAATTGAACCCCTTAAGTTTTTGCATGACCCATGTTCTTTTTGCCCATATTTCTTTTCTTCCTTTTTTGGTGTCAAATCTGTCTACTTGAAGGCGCTTCTATTTCCATTTTTTTTATATAAAAAATTTATAAGCTTAGCTTGTTGATGTATACTTTTTATGAGATAAAATTTGAAGCATTTTCAATGTATAATTCTCATGTATCAATTATAAAATAAAAAAAATAGGTAATTTATAAATAAATATTGAAAATTTAATTTAAACATAATTAATAATAAGATTTATATTTGATGCATTGAGAGAATGCATATATATTATTAGTGATGACACCACATTAGAAAAGAAACAACATAAATTTAGTTTTAATTTTTTTAATGATTTGTTATTATCTAATAGATAAGATTATGCACAGTTAATGTATCAAATATTAATCTTTAAAGATAAACTGTAATTTATTTATAACTCTTTTTCTATTTTTTGTTAATGGTATATGATATTTTTGCGTAAAAAAAGCATTAAATGTTATATATATATATATATTAAAAGATCGGGCAATATAAGACACAACACAGACATATGAAAAGTTTAGATCATAATACAATTAAAAAAAAATATGATCAAAGGTGAAGGAAAAAAATAAAATTGAATTATAAAAATTTTTAAGGTAATTATTTATTATTTATAAATTTATAATTTTCCAATAAATTTTAGAAGTAATTTTACTTCAAATCTCTTCCTGCTGCCTTTTGCATTCGTTCTGAACATGACAAATGATTCAAATTTGTATAATACATAGATAGCCTATTGTATTAGGAATAGTTGCGTTAAAATAACACAATATTTCTCAAACATTAATTAGCTAATTGAGTATTATAAAATAGCTAATTATTCTGTTAGTAAAAAAAGTTTACAAGTAAGTTTAGGATAGTGTTAAGTAGAGATAGTAAAATGGGCTTGAGCTCGAGAATCCAATTCGAAAAAATTTAAGCCCAAAACCGTTTAAACATGATTTGATCGAAAAGTTAAAAAAAAAAACAACTCGAAAAACTTAGAACTCAAAACAGCTTGAACCTGAAAAAAATTTAAGCCAAAAAAGCTGAAATTGAGATTGACCCAAATCCAAACCAGAATTTAGAAATAAAAATAAAACAATCAAATTATAATTAAATATATTTATAAAAGATTACTGATCTGTTGTAATTTGATACGTCAAATTAGGCTCTCCTTAACATTCAAGGACTTATTCTCAAGCAATTTACGAGTCTTTTACAAACTTTTGTTAACTTTTAGTGTTTATCATTAAAAATCGTTTTTGTTTAGTTTTTTTCCTTTTGAGACCCAAATTGACAAAATGGTGCCATGGGAAACTTGATGATGTGTTTGAGTTGGTGTAAGGAGACGACAATGGCCCAACCTTGAGGAAAACAATATTCAACGTGGGTGTCGCGACATTGATGTAACAACTCATTTTTAGTCAAATCGGAACAGTGGTTTCGGGATCACAAATTCGAGATTGAAATAATTATTTTATTATTATTTTAATGTTTACAGCATGATAAAATGATGGTGTGAAAGTTTCATTTAGAAATTTTATCATTTGAGTGTTTAATTTTATAAAAAGGACTACATCGCGTAAAGTGCAAAAGTGGTGTTCTAATAGCTAAAGGTGTCTAATAGCTATGAAATATTAAAGTGGAGGTCCTTATGTGGTAAATAACCCATTTATAAAGTTAGTGGACATTCTTGGACATGTATTAGGTGTTTTTAATGGTTTATTAATAAGGTTAAAAAGGTAATTTAATAAATTAACTTAAGTAAAATATAAAAAAACAACATTGTCATCTTCTTTAGTGCATTCATCCACCGAAATTGAACGAAGAAGAAGCCATTTTTAGGGTTCCTTGGTTCGGCTACTTCATTTCTTAATTGGTGAGTGATTTTCGTCCCGTGTTTAATAATTTCTATGTTTTTAAGATCGTTGCAGCTTAATCTAGCTAGCCCAGGGACTAATTTGTAAAATTGTTAAAGGTTTAGGGTTTTATCATTGATGAATATAAGTGTATTTTGATGTTTGATGATAGAAAATGTATCCTTGTTGTTAGATAAACAGTATTTGTAAAGTGATTTTTGACAAATTTGTCATTTAGGTATTTAATTGAGAAATGTTGAAATTTTGTGGTTAAATTGTGAAATAAATGAAAAATATTGGTTGCTAGGGATTTAATTGAAACTAGGCTAGCATGGGTATAGGTTGAATTGCATGAATTTGTATTTTTTATGAGATAAGGACTAAATTGTAAAAATGTTGAAATATTTGGGGCAAAAGTGTAAAGTTGCTATTATATGCTTTTTGGGCTAAATTGAATAGAAGGATAATCAAGTAAGCTGAATTTGATATTATGTAGATCAAGAAAAGCGAAATTCGGATTTAGATCGAGGGAAAAACAAAGTGTTGGATTAATCGATAAAATTCGTCATTTTTGCATTCAAGGTAAGTTCGTATGTAATAAGCATTGTTATAATTATGTTTTAAATGCTTTAATATAAAATGAATTTTGAATATGACCCTGCGGATATATTCGACGGCGATTCGACAAATGTGAAATCCCGGTTGAACCTTAGGAATTGATTAGGATATGAATGACATGTCATTTGGGGTTATGTGATTTGGGTGCTGGTCCGTACGTCCTACCGGTGGCTGAGTTATTCGGCATGTGTTGCGGATTATCGTCAGCTTGTGTGAGCAGCACTATGTAGCTTTGCCATGACCTTCAGCTTGTGTGAGCAGACCCGTTGATAGCTCGAGAGTGAGCATTATATGTGATATGAGATTGAGATAGCTTCGACTATGTATTGGCACTTAAGGTGCGAGATTCCCGAGTATCCGATAGTATTTCGAATGGTTCAAAAGTATATTAGAGATTCAGATGAGTAGGAGATTGATACGAGATGGTAAAGGTATGTACATGAATCGTACTAGCATTGAATCGAAGAAATTGTAAAATTCATATCTAACCTTTTGAATGATTATGTGATAGGTGTGTGCATCAATATGAATTTAATTGCTTAAATTGTGTATGTATGGTAAGATGAGTTAATTATTATACGAACTTACTAAGCTTTATAGCTTACTCTTGTAACACCCCTAGCCCGTATCCGTCGCCAGATTAGGGTTAAGAGGCATTACCGGACAAACGGAATCTTTTACTGACATTTCATATTATAATTTAACCAATAGGATCAATGTGTCCCTTAAATAGGTCTTTGAGACCTTAAACATACTTTAGTATAGGGCTGGGACTAAACCGAACACATACAGAAATTCTCGAAAATTTAAAATTTTTTCAAAGTTACAGAGGTCATACGCCCGTGTGTCTAAGCCGTGTCAAAACAGGGCATATATACTGACTTGTCCACACGGCCGTGGACATGCCCATGTGCCTCACCCGTGGTCGCTACTGACTTGCACCACACGGCCAGTCACACGCTTGTGTGTCTTGCCCGTGGTCGAGTCCGACTTGTTTTGAATTACAACCATGAGGGACACGGTCGAGCCACACGCCCGTGTGCTCAACCGTGTGGGCAATTATAGGCCATTTTCAAGGCCAAAATGCCACCCACACTTGGGTCATCCCTACAAGCACATACAAGCACATTTCTAAGCACAAATGGGCAACCAAAAACACACCAAATGGTCATCATTTTATCCCATTCAACCCCATTTCTAAGCACACCAACTTATATGCCAAATAGCTCAACTAATTCACAAACAAACTAAGCATGATTCATCCATAACTTACCACTTTATCATAACCATTGTTCATCAAACACATATACTCACTTTGCATCAATAATCTTACCATTACCTTGACTATTTCATAAACATGGAATCATACCAAAACCAAGCATCATATAGCATGACTCTTCATTCATTACACAACCATTTAACTAGCCATATCACATGGCCAAGTACATATATCCAACATATTCCAAAACATCTAGCCTATACATGCCATATTTAGCTATATACACAATCAAAAGTACCAAAATAGAGATTGATAGTGTGGTGATGATCCTCGACGATTCCCGAGCCTTTCGTAGCTTTGACGATCTGTAAAGCAGAGTAAACACACAAAAAGTAAGCTTTCAAAAGCTTAGTAAGCCATATACAAATAAACTTTACATAAAATGCACATAAACACAATGACACAATGACATTAATATTTCTCATTTGCAAATTCATCACATATCCTTTGGCTCATTTGTTTAGCCATTACTTACCCACCTTTCATAGCTCAAAATATTATACGAACTTACTAAGTTTTATAGCTTACTCTGTTTATTTTTCTATGTTTTATAGTGAACTCAAGGCTTGCTCAGATTTGGAAATCGTCGAAGATCTCATCACACTATCAAGTTATCATTTTGGTACATTTGAACTTATGTATTTGGTTATATGGCTTGTATAGGAGATATAGTCATTTTGGTATATGTTGATAATGTATTTAACCATTTAAGTTGGCTTGTAAATGGTTGAATGGATTGTTACGTTAATATGTAACACCCCTTATACATATTCCACTCCGGAACCGGGTACGAGGCATTACCGGACTTAACTTGCTTGTACATACAACTTTGGGCTCTAAAATCCATCCCCAACTTAAAACTTATCATTCAAATGCATAACATCCTTATCATAGGCCTATGAGGCCTTAAACATACGTTCGGAAGGTCTCGGAATTAAACCGGAAACTTTTACACTCTTAGAAAAATTTTGCTTAAATAGGGGCCACACTCCCGTGTGAAACGGAACACGCCCGTGTGGGCAGGCTGTGTGGTCACACACGCCCATGTCCCTAGCCCGTGTGGAATTCATTTTTTTTAATTCGAACCTACAGGGGTTTTCACACGACCTGACACGCGCCCGTTTCCCTGGCCCATGTTCCTCACACGGCCTCGACACGCCCGTGTCTTAGCCCGTGTGCCAAAACAATGGCATTCTGTTTATGACATCATCACTTCACTGTGGTCACACGCCCAAGGAACATGCCCGTGTCCTTAGGCCATGTGTCGAATTAAATTCCAAATTTTAAGTATAGACTTCACACGGCCTGGGCACACGCCCATGTCCATGGTCGTGCCTCCCACACGGCTGAGACACACGACCGTGTCTCTGCCCGTGTGTTTACTACTGAGCATTCTGAATTTGTAAACCTAGCATGAAGGGAGCACACGGCCGATCAACATGCCCATGGGGCTGACCGTGTGTCTCACACGGCCTAGACACACGCCCGTGTGTCTACCCGTGTGGACATTAAAAAGGCTATATTCCAAGCCAAATGCCACCCTACATACCAACCATACTTATACCAACTCAATTCATCATAACTCATGACCCTAAGGCACTTCTAAGAACTCAAATCAAAGTATCCACACAAGCATAAACTTCATAATTTCATCATCATTGAATATATAATAACTTGTCAAGTATTGACCCAATTGCAATGACCACTTACAAAATGTATTTGATAACATAAATAGCCAACACTTTGGCTAACAAATATAACATAACAAAATACCCAAGTCCTATACATGCCATACTCAAAATAAGTTTAACTTGTTATACCCAAGAGATGTTGATAGTGTGATTTTTGAACTCCGACGTCCCACGATTCTCGAGCTATCTTGGTAATACTACAAGGAAAAGGGAAATGAGAGGGGTAAGCATAAAGCTTAGTAAGTTTGCATGAAAATAAATAGCAACAATAAGCTCATAATGACATCAACCTATGGCATTAGATAACCACACAAAGTCATAAGCACTTTACCATAACTTACTCGTACTTGTTCTTATCTAAAACATACCATGCCACATATCGTAAACAATCCTCGTGAATTTCTCACGGGTACCTGTATTCACTCAATCATATGACTTTAGTACTAATCTCATTTATATTTCCAAGCTTATCTATTTATCCCTCAAATCACTAGGGGTACAAAAAAATGCATATTCATCATCATTAACATAAACACGAAGCCAATGCCACATCCCAGATGTGGTCTTACATGGGGTCACCTCTGAGTGTCGATGCCATATCCCGGATATGGTCTTATACGGAATTTCACATCAAGTATCGATGGCATATCCCGGATATGGTCTTATACGATTCTCATATTCGGTACTGAAGCCATATCCCAGATATGGTCTTATACGGGATCTCAATTCAGTGCCGAGGCCATGTCCCAGACATGGTCTTACACGGGACCTTATCCATCTCATGTCTCGGTGATAGTAATTTCACATTTATTATAGTCCCATCGAGACTTCAACATATCAACTTTTATCATCTTTCTCATTCAACACCAATACTCAATTTCATAGAATATCACGCATCATTATAATATCGAACATTCTCAAATATGCTAACATAAATGTTGAATTTATCACATACAAACTGACCTCGATTCCAAAATAAGCTAGATTGTCGATCTAGTCCGATACTTTGTTCTTTCCCTGGTCAGGTAAATTCTTGGTTCTTCTTGATCTATAATAGCAAATTAGCTCATTTAATTATCACATTAGTAAATGCATTTCAATAATCATGCTTTGGAAAAATTACGATTTTGCCCTTAGACTTTTGCAAAATGACTATTTTACCCCTAGGCTTGAAAATCAATTTTAATAAAATTTTTTTCTTTAACAAGTCTAGGTCAACATTTATTTCTCTTATGGCAACCATAAAAACTCATTATTTCACACTTTTACCTTACATTTTACAACCTTTACAAAAAGGTCCCTTTTACGTGTTTTCATGATAACACCTTTCACAAAAGTTGTTCATCTAACAACTAAGATTCATTTTCTTCCATAAAAATGTAGAAAACAACTTAAAAGCTTTAATGGAAAAACTCTAAACTCTTCACCATTTAACAAAATAGTCCCCTATTTAGAAAGCTTAAGCTTTAAAGGTTCCAAAAGTACATTTTTTTTATCAAGAAATGATCACTAGAACACTTACTTGTAAAGAGAAGAGTGTACTGAAATTTTTGAAGTTTTCCAACCCCTATTTGCTGCTAATTTTCGGTGGAGGGATGAAGGAGAGAAGATGATATCTTTTCTTTCTTTATTTTAATATAAAATCCCAATTTAGTCACCTAACACACCTACTTAACCAAATTTTGACCTCTATTGTCCCCTATGGCCGGCCAACCTTTATTTAAGGGGCTAATTGCCCTTTAAAGACCTCCAATTAATATTATATGGCTATTAGGTACCTTTAACTTGAAATTTTAAACTTTCGCACTTTATGCGATTTAGTCCTTTTTCGCGATTAAGCATGAAATCGCTAAAATTAAAGCACCAAAATTTTCATGTACTTATATAATCATACTTTAACTCATAAAATATCATGAAAATAATTTTCTCTAACCTAGGATTAGTGGTTCCAAACCATTGTTCCAACTAGCCCCCAAATCGGGCTGTTACAATTCTCCCCTCTTAAGGAGTTTCGTCCTCGAAAATCTTACAGGTAAAAAGGTTGGGATACTGGTTTCTCATAGCCTTCTCGGGCTCCCATATAGCCTCTTCTATTACATATCTCCGCCATAGTATTTTAAAAAGGGTTATACTTTTGTTCCTCAACTGTTTGACCTCTTGCGCCAAAATTTTAATCGGCTCTTCGCCATAAGACAAGTCCGGTTGAATTTCTACCTCTGTTGGTACTATCACATGTGAAGGGTCCGAATGGTATTGTCGTAAGATGGATACATGGAAAACATCATGAATGTTTCCCAGCTCAGGTGGCAAGGGCAAACGATAAGCTACCGGTCCTATCCTCTCGGTAACTTCATAAGGGACCGATAAAGCGCGGACTCAACTTACCTTTCCGGCCAAATCTGAGGACTTTCTTCCATGAGGATACTTTCAAAAACACTTTATCACCGACTTGGAACTCAATTTCTTTCCATTCTAAATCCGAATAGGACTTTTGTCTATCTGAGGACGCTTTCAAACATTCGCATATCAACTTTACTTTCTCATCAGTTTCCTTGACCAAATCGACCCCATGAATCTAATTCTATTTGAGCTCTGTCCAATATAAAGGCGTTTGGCACTTACGCCCGTACAATGCCTCGCAAGGCTCCATCTTCAAACTTGACTGAAAACTGTTGTTGTAGGCGAATTCTACCAACGGTAAGCATTTTTTCCAATTACCTGGAATTCCAAAACACAACATCGAAGCATGTCTTCTAGTATTTGTATCACTCTCTCTGACTGCCCGTCGATTTGCGGATGGAAAGCTGTACTGAAACTCAATTTTATGCCTAAAGCCTCTTGTAACTTTTTCCAAAACTATGACGTGAATATCGGATCTCTATTCAAAATAATCGACAACGGTACTCTATGAAGTCTCACTATCTCTGACACATACAAATCTGCCAACTTATCGAGAGATTAATCGACTCGTACAGGTATGAAATGGGCAACTTCGTAAGTCTATCGACTACAACCCACACAGCATCTTTCCTCCTCGGTGACAACTGTAAACCCGTCAGGAAGCCCATAGTGATACGGTCCCATTTACACTCGGGAACCATAATAAGCTGAAGTAGACCTGAAGGTACTTGGTGTTCAACCTTCACTTGTTGACAAATTAAGCATCTCGATACAAACTCTGAAATGTCTTTCTTCATACTCGGCCACCAATACCACTTCCTTAAGTCATTGTACATTTTTGTGCTGCCTGGGTGCACAGTTAAACATCCGCTATGTGCTTCATACAAAATCTTTCAAATAAGTTCATCATTTCTGGGTACACAGGCCCTATCTCAAAACATCAAACATACGTTAGGACTTACCCAAAAATCTGACTCAACATTTGACTCACATAGAACTCTTTTGGCTTGTAAGTCACTGTCACCTTTCTAAGTTTCACAAATCTCTTAGAGAAATAATGGTCTAGCCCTCAACTCGACTAGAATAGAACCATCACTTAACAAGGCCATCCGTGCATTCATGGCTCTCAACACAAACAAGGATTTTTTGCTCAAAGCATCTGCGACCACGTTCACCTTTCCTGGATGGTAGTCAATCACTAACTCATAATCCTTGATCAGCTCTAACCATCTTCGTTGCCTCAAATTCAATTCCTTTTGAGTCATCAAGTATTTTAGGCTTTTATGGTCGGTGAATATCCAACACTTTTCACCATATAAATGATGTCTCCATATCTTTAATGCAAATAGAATGGCAGCTAACTCCAAATCATGAATCGGGTAATTCTTCTCATGCGGCTTTAATTGTCTAGAAGCATATGCTATCACCATTCCCTCTTGCATAAGTACACAGCCCAATCCATTCATGGATGCATCACTATAAACCACAAATTCTCTTCCCGATTCGAATTGCACCAAAACAGGAGCCTCAGTCAACAATGCCTTTAGTTTCTCAAAACTCTGTTGGCACTTTTCTATCCAATCAAACTTCACATATTTTTGCAATAGTCTCGTCATCGAAGTAGCTATCATGGGAAAACCCTTGACAAAATGCCTATAATAGCCAGCTAGGCCCAGAAAACTCCTTACTTCAATTACGCTCCTTGTCAGTTTCTATTCAACAATCGCTGAAATCTTACTCGGGTAGACTCTAATTCCATCTCCTGAGACAATGTGCCCCAAAAATCCAACTTCCTTAAGCCAAAATTCACTTTTACTAATCTTGGTATACAATTGTTTATCTCTCAAAACTTGCAGAACCTTTCTCAAATGCTCGACATGTTCGTTCTCATCTCGAGAGTAGATCAGTATATCATTAATGAAGACTATAACAAATTTATCCAAATATGGCCGAAAATGTGATTCATCAAATCCAAAAAAATGGCTGGGCATTTGTTAAACCAAAAGGCATGACCAAAAATTCATAGTGGCCATACCTCGTCTAAAATGCAGTTTTTGGCACATCCGAGTCCTTGACTCTCAACTGATAGTACCTGGACCTCAAGTCTGTTTTGGAAAACACTGTGGCTCCCTTCAATTGATCAAACAAATCATCGATTCTTGGCAACAGGTACTTGTTCTTCACAGTTACCTTGTTAAGTTGCCGATAATCTATGCATAGCCTCATATAACTATCTTTCTTCCTCACGAATAATACAGGAGCACCCCACGGGGAAAAACTCGGTCTTGCGAAACCTTTATCTGTTAATTCTTGCAACTGAGCTTTCAATTCTTTTAGCTCGGTTGGAGCCATTCTGTATAGAGCAATAGAAATGGGGGCGGTATCCAGAGCTAACTCAATCCCAAATTCGACCTCTCTAACCGGAGGTAACCCTGGCAATTCCTCCGGGAAAACATCTGGATACTTGTATACTATGGGTACCGACTCAATTCTCAACTCACTCTCTTTGGCATTCATCACAAATGCAAGGTAAGCTTCATACCCTTTTCTTAAATACTTCTGAGTCAACAAGGATGATATCACTACCGGTGATCTATCGTGCTTATCTGATTCAACACGAATAAAATCCCCACTTTCACATTTTAACTCAATAAACTTTCTTCCACAATTTACAATCACATCATGAGTAACTAGCCAATCCATCCCAAGGATGACATCGAACCCATCAAATGGTAATAACATGAGATTAGCAGGAAAACAATGACCCTTAATCATTAAAGGGCAACCTTTGCATACTTTATCAACCAATACACATTTGCCTAGGGGATTTGATACTTTTATTACAAATTCAGTAAACTCTATAGGCATGCTCAGGCAAGAGACTAATTTCATGCAAATATACGAGTGGGTAGATCTCGGATCAATTAAAGCTATAACACGTGTAACACCACACACTCGAGACCATTGCCGGAGTCGAGTATGAGGCATTATTTAACTTATCTTACTACTTCGGGGATAAAAAAAATAATTTATTTCATCATTCACAATAAATCTATCCATCTGCGCAACAGTCATTAATTTAATTATAACCCGAGTTACAAAACTTGAAATTTATATCTATAAATGTTTCTTGAAACTAGACTCATATATCTTCTCACTATAAATTTTTCAGAATTTTTGGCTCAGCCAATTAGTACAGTTTATTCATTAAAGTCTCCCCTGTTTCACAGTCCAATGGTTCTGACCACTCTTCACTAAAAATCAATTTTCTCATTGTAAAATTTTTATATGTTGTTTCTACTTATTTCTACTGAAAGTAGACTAACTAAGGAATCTAGACATATAAATTATAACTTATAATTATTTTTGTAAAAGTTTAAATGTTTTTCTAAATTCTAAATAGGGGACTTCAAATACCATTCTGACCCTATGTCACTAAAATTCAAATATCACAGAATATAGAATTCCTTTGCTTACATTGTTTCCTTTATATGAAAGTAGACACAATAAGGTTTAATTCTATTTCTTATTCATTTTTTTTTAATTCTATTTCTCCTATTTTTGGTGATTTTTCAAAGTCACGTTACTGTTGTTGTCCAAAAACTATTTCATTGCAAATTTTTACTTTTTCATACTTTCTTTGTAGTAAACATCACTTAGGTATCCATACAAAATAATTCGATCCCTATACATGTCATAACTTAAAACATTTCAAAAACATTTATATACCAAAGTGAAGGCTTGATAGTGTGATACGAGGCTCCGATGATCTCCAATCCAAGTAAGTTCAACACACTATAAAACAAAGGAATAGAAAAGAACGAGTAAGCTACTAATAGCTTAGTAAGTTACATGTAAACAATAAGCACTCAATCAATAATTAACATTTTCACATACAATTAATTAATATCCTTCTTAGCAAATTTAATCAGTTACACATGTACAATCTTACCAGTTCACTTACACATACATTTAAGTACTTAATTATTATCGCGTATGCTCATTCTTTCAATTATACCTGCATACACATTTCATCTGATATTCACTTTAATTTATTATTAATCCCGTTGAACACTCGAAATATACACGGATACGTAGAGAATTAGCACATAAGTGCCACACTAATATGTAGTTGAAGCTACCACTGTAATGTAGCCGAAGCTACCACTGTAATGTAGCCGAAGCTACCACTGATCAATAACACTGGAAATGTCCACGGGCCTGCTCACACAAGCTGTCAGGTGTCTGCAACACATGCTAGATCACCCAGCACCCGGGACTCACTGTAACACTGTAACACTGGTCTCTAGTGATATATCACTTGTATCCACTTCTATTCCTAAGTTCAACTAGGAATTTGCTCTTAACACTTATTTTAAACACTTTATCACTTGAATAATTCATGAAAAATTTTCCTTCCACATTCAATATTAATTCACATATCAAATATAATTCACAATTTATAAAAATATATTGCTATTATTTACACATAACTTACCTCGAATGCAAAACGACTATTTTCGTAAATTAGTCGATAACCTTCTCTTTTCCCCGATCACCTTCACTTTTCCTTTTTTATTGATCTATATTAGCATAATTTAAAATATTTTATCAACATTCCATGCAAATACAATTCATACACAATATTTTGGAAAAATTACGTTTTTGCCCCTAAAGTTTCATATATTTACACTTTTGCCCCAAATCTCAGAAATTAAACTTTATCCCTTATTCTTATGTTTTATGACATGCTGATCATTTTTCCCTTCTATGAAAACATCAAATTCGCACTCTAACATGTACTTATGAATATTAGGTTTTTTTACCGATTAAGCCGTTTTACTCGTTTTCACTTAAAATCGCTTAGAAAAAGTTGTTTAGCATAATTTCAAACCTCATATTCTATCATAAAACATCAAAATAAACACATTTCACCTATTGGTATTTTTCCAAATATGAACCCTAGGTTAAATTATTGCTAGTATAAGCTAAATCAAGTTACTGGGACTCCAAAAACGTAAAGAACATTAAAAACGGGGCTTGCAATCACTTACTATGGAGCTTGGAAGCTTGAAACAAACCCTAGCTATGGAGAACCCTTGAAATTTGGTCCTAATGAAGAAGATGGACATATTTTGCCATCTTTTTCCCTTTTAATTTCTTTTTAATACCAAATGACTAAAATGCCCTTCATTAAAACTTTAGTTATTTTTATCTATGTCCATTTTTGTCCATGGAAATATAATGGTCTAATTACCATTTAAGGACTCCTACTTCAAACCCCCGTTACAATCAAGTACTCTATGAATTAGAACCCCTATTTAGCAACTTTTGCAAACAAGTCCTAATAGGCAATTTAAGCATGCAATCAATAAAATTTCTTATCGATACTCTAACACATGTATTTAATCACTCGTTAAATCATAATAATTAATCGTAATAAACTTTTATATCTTAGATTTGTGGTTTCGCAACCACTATTCTGATTAGGCCCTATTTCGGGCTATCACAACACGAGTATCATAGAGAAAAAATGTACCCGTGATTATGTTAGGGGAGGACGCCTCTTCGTGAGCACCAATGGCATATGTTCTCATCGGTGCTCTACCCTCAACTCTCGCAATCTACTCTCTAGATGAATTCTTGTTACCCATTTCATTTCCCGGGTTTCTCTATGGTCTTCCTCTAGCAGTATTTTCCAGTTTTGCATTCTGAGACTTCTCTTTCTCACCCACCTCGGGGCAATCTCTGATAAAATGGTCTAGAGACCCACACTAGAAACAAGCCTTCTTGCTTGCTCTGCACTCACCGAAATGACGTCTACCACACTACAGGCATTCCGGTCTACTCGGTCGAACATTGCCAACACTAGCAACTGATGTGGTCTGAGCCTTAGACCCCGAGAACTGTTTGCCCTTACTTCAATTTGAAAACCCAGCTGAAGTGGCTGATCGAGTAGCAAAATCCCTCGATTTCTTAGATTGAGGATTGGTATGACTTACTCAGTTGCATCTTTCTCGAGTCACGGAACTCAATCTCTGCTCTTCTTTTCTCTTTGGCCAATTCTTCAGCCTTACAGGCTCTATCTACCAACACCACAAATTTTTTTAGTTCGAGAACTCTGACATATAAACGGATATCCTCATTTAACCCGTCCTCGAACCTTTTACACATGATAGCCTCGGTAGACATGCACTCTCATCCATATTTACTAAGCCTGACAAATTCACGTTCGTATTCGGTCACCGTCATTCGACCTTGCTTTAACTCCAAGAACTCTTTTCTTCTTTGGTCGATGAATCTCTGACTAATATACTTCTTCTGGAATTCCTCTTGGAAGAATTCCCAGTTAATTCTCTCCCTTGGTACCACCAACATAAGGGTATTCCACCACTGATAGGCCGAATCTCTCAAGAGAGATACCACACACTTCATGCACTCATCAGGCGTGCATGACAACTCATCGAATACCCTGATGGTATTCTTAATCCAGAATTCTACCCTTTCTGGGTCATCATCTTTACTAGCCCGAAATTCCTCTGCTCCTTGCTTCTAGATCTTATCGACAAGAGGCCTTTCTCTTCTTACTACCTCAACCACTTGAGGAGCTATAGGAGCGGGCTGAGGAATAGGTGGGCGTGAAGGGGGTTGAGCGTTAGGGTTCGCTCGAATGTACTTAGTGTACCAATTGCTCATCATATGAAGACAGGCTTCTCGAGCCTCTTTCCCCTGACCCATAGTCTCGGGTCTACTCTCTACTGGCGCGGTCCCTTGCGCGGGAGACGGTGCATTACTAGCAGTATCATCGGCTGCAGCTCGGTTGGGATCAAGGTCCATTTACTACATAAAAACACAATTCAATTCGTCAGGAGCCGTCACACTATCACTACACAATTACTGTTATGTATGGCATGTATAGCTAGACTCATACTTACGCTACGTTAATCTGAGGACCAACTAAACCATAGCTCTGATACCACTAAATGTAACACCCCTTACCCGTATTCCACTCTGGAACCGGGTACGAGGCATTATCGAACTTAACTTTCTTGTCCATACAACTTTGGGCTTAAAAAATCTATCCCCATCTTAAAACTTCTCATTCAAATGCATAACATCCTTATCATGGGCCTATGAGGCCTTAAACATACGTTCGGAAGGTCTCAAAATTAAACCAGAAACTTTTACACACTTAGAAAAATTTTGCATAAACAGGGGCCACACGCCCATGTGAAATGGAACACGCTTGTGTGGGCAGGCCGTGTGGTCACACACGCCCATGTCCCTAGCCCGTGTGGAATTTATTTCCTAATTCGAACCTACAGGGGTTTTCACATGGCCTGACACGCACCCGTATCCCTAGCCCATGTTCCCCACACGGCCTCGACAAGCCCGTGTGCCAAAATAATGACATTCTGTTTATGACATCATCACTTCACTATGGTCACACGGCCAAGGCACACGCCCATGTCCTTAAGCCGTGTGTCGAATTAAATTCCAAATTTTAAGTACAGACTTTACACGGCCTGGGCACACGCCCATGTCCATTGTCGTGCCTCCCACACAGCTAAGACACACGGCCGTGTCTCTGTTTGTGTGTTTACTACTGAGCATTCTGACTTTGTAAACCTAGCATGAAGGGAACACACGACTGATCAACACGCCCATGGGGTTGACCGTGTATCACACACGGCCTAGACACATGCCCATGTGTCTACCCGTGAGGACATTTAAAAGGCTATATTCCAAGCTAAATATCACCCTACATAGCAACAATACTTATACCAACTCAATTCATCATAACTCATGACCCTAAGGCACTTCAAAGAACTCAAATCAAAGTATCCACACAAGCATAAACTTCATAATTTCATCATCATTGAATATATAATAACTTGTCAAGTATTGACCCAATTCCAATGACCACTTATAAAATGTATTTGATAACATAAATAGCCAACACTTTGGCTAACAAATATGACATAACAAAATACCCAAGTCCTATACATGCCATACTCAAAATAAGTTTAACTTGTTATACCCAAGAGATGTTGATAGTGTGATTTCTGAACTCCGACGTCCCACGATCCTCGAGTTATCTTGGAAATACTACAAGGAAAAGGGAAATGAGAGGGGTAAGCATAAAGCTTAGTAAGTTTGCATGAAAATAAATAGCAACAATAAGCTCATAATGACATCAACCCATGGCATTAGATAACCACACAAAGTTATAAGCACTTTACCATAACTTACTCGTACTTGTTCTTATCTAAAACATACCATGCCACATATCGTAAACATTCCTCGTGAATTTCTCACAGGTACCTGTATTCACTCAATCACATGACTTTAGTACTAATCTCATTTCTATTTCCAAGCTTATCTATTTATCCCTCAAATCACTAGGGGTACGAAAAAATGCATATTCATCGTCAGGGGTACAAAAAAATGCATATTCATCGTCATTAACATAAACACGAAGCCAATGCCACATCCCAGATGTGGTCTTACATGGGGTCACCTCTGAGTGTCGATGTCATATCCCGGATATGGTCTTATACGGAATTTCACATCAAGTATCGATGGCATATCCCGGATATGGTCTTATACGATTCTCATATTCGGTACCGAAGCAATATCCTAGATATGGTCTTATACGGGATCTCAATTCAATGCTGGGGCCATGTCTCGGACATGGTCTTACACGGGACCTTATCCATCTCATGTCTCGGTGATAGTAATTTCACATTTATTATAATCCTATTGGGACTTCAACATCTCAACTTTTATCATTTTTCTCATTCAGCACCAATACTCAATTTCATAGAATATCACGTATCATTATAATATCGAACATTCTCAAATATGCTAACATAAATGTTGAATTTATCACATGCAAACTTACCTCGATTCCAAAATAAGCTAGATTGTCGATCTAGTCCGATACTTGGTTCTTTCCCCAATCAGGTAAATTCTTGGTTCTTCTTGATCTATAATAGAAAATTAGCTCATTTAATTATCACATTAGTAAATGCATTTCAATAATCATGCTTTGGAAAAATTACTATTTTGCCCTTAGACTTTTACAAAATGACCATTTTACCCTTAGGCTCGGAAATCAATTTTAATCAAATTTCTTTTTTTAACAAGCCTAGGTGAACATTTATTTCTCTTATGGCAACCATCAAAACTCATTATTTCACACTTTTACCTCACATTTTACAACCTTTACAAAAAGGTCCCTTTTAGGTGTTTTCATGATAACACCTTTCACAAAAGTTGTTCATCTAACAACTAAGACCCATTTTCTTCCATAAAAATGCAGCAAACAACTTAAAAGCTTTCATGGAGAAACTCTAAACTCTTCACCATTTAACAAAATAGTCCCCTCTTTAGAAAGCTTAAGCTTTAGGGGTTCCAAAAGCATTTTTTTTATCAAGAAAAGATCACTAGAACACTTACTTGTAAAGAGAAGAGTGTGTGAAATTTTTCAAGTTTTCCAACCCCTATTTGCTGCTAATTTTCGGTGGAGGGATGAAGGGGAGAAGATGATATCTTTTCTTTCTTTATTTTAATATAAAATCCTAATTTAGTCCACCTAACACACCTACTTGACCAAATTTTGACCTTTATTTTCCCCTATGGCCAGCCAACCTTTATTTAAGGGGAAAATTAACCTTTAAAGACCTCCAATTAATATTCTACGGCTATTAGGTACCTTTATCTTGAAATTTTGAACTTTTGCACTTTATGTGTTTTAGTCCATTTTCGCGATTAAGCTTAAAATTTTTAAAATTAAAGCACCAAAATTTTCATGTACTTACATAATCATACTCTAACTCATAAAATATCATGAAAATAATTTTCTTTACCCTCATATTAGTGGTTCCGAACCACTGTTCCAACTAGCCCCTAAATCGGGTTGTTACATAATAGCCATGTGGGTTGGCTTATTTTGACATATTTAGTGATATATATATATATATATATATATATATATGGCCTTTTTATGTGTTTTATGGTTGATTTATGATGCTTATGAGAATTGGCATTATGGATACTAAATGGATGAAATTTGAGATTGGTTTGCTTGTGATTTAGGTAATATGATGCATAATTGAAAGTGGCCATTTAGATGAATTATGAACGTGATTTTGGTATGAAATTGTATTACTTATTTTGAACATGTTTGTATTATGGTTGAAGGTATGGAATTAGCATGAATTAGGCTTGGTTGAGGTTGGTTTGAATGCTTATTTATGCCTTGTCTTGTGCCAATTGGTTTTGTGTAGGTGTATGCAATTTGGGTGAGCAAAATGGCTTGGTAAATAGCCTATTTTTGTCCACACGGGCAGAGACACGGGCGTGTGTCTCAGCCGTGTGTGACACGCGGTCAAGTGACACGATCGTGTGTCCCCTGGTGTTTAATTAGAAATCAAGTCAGTATGCTCCACAAGGCTCAGCACACGGGCGTGTGACTTGGTCGTGTGGCATAAGTCAGTATACCCTACAGGTTTGGCACGACTTAGCACACGGCCTGGCACACTAGCTTGTGTGGCCATTTCGAAGGGACACGGGCTGGTCACACAGGTGTGTGGTTGGCCGTGTGACCCAAGTCAGGGAGTTACATGGGGTCGGACACGGCCTGGGACACGACCATGTGATCCCATTTCGAATGTCCGTATAACAGCTCAATTTAGGGGCTAGTCGAAACAATGGTTTCGGAACCACTAATCTGAGGTTAGAGAAAATTATTTTTATATTATTTTATGTGTTATAGCATGATTACAAGAGTGCATAAAAATTTTGGTGAATTAATTTTAGCGATTGCATGCTTAATTGCAAAAAAGGACTAAATCGCATAAAGTGCAAAAGTTTTATTTTACAAGCTAGAGGTGTCAAATAGTTAAGAAATATTAATTGGAGGTCCCTAATGTGCTATTAGGCCTTTTTTAGGGATGTGGCCGCCCATAGGGACAAAGACAAGACTTTGTCAATTGGTTAGGTAAAAATTTGGTGACTAAATTGATTTTAATCATAAAATAAAGTAAAGAAAGACATCATCTTTCTCTCCATCTTCTCCATCGAAAATTGGCAGCAAAATAGGGGTTGAGAACTCAAAAATTTCAGCCAAGCTTTTCTCCTTGCAAGTAAGTGCTTTAATGGTCATTCTTTGATAATTTTTGTACTTTTGAGACCCTTATAGCTTGAGCTAGCTAATGAGGAGACTATTTTGCAAAATGGTTGAAAACCTAGGGTTTTTCCTTGAGATCATTAGTGCTAATTTCTGAAATTTTATGGAAGAAAATGAGTCTTGGTTGTTA
The DNA here is from genome assembly GCA_005393395.2 of Gossypium australe. Classification (NCBI taxonomy): domain Eukaryota; kingdom Viridiplantae; phylum Streptophyta; class Magnoliopsida; order Malvales; family Malvaceae; genus Gossypium; species Gossypium australe. The sequence continues at coordinate 85,140,061 of CM016614.1, read as the reverse complement.
AATAAACAACTTTTGTGAAAGGTGTTTCTATGAAAACACTTAAAAGGACCTTTTTGTAAAGGTTGTAAAGTAGGTGTTAAATGTATGAAATAATGAGTATTGGAAGTTGCTATAAGAGTAAAAAATGTTCAACTAGGTTTGTTAAAGAAGGAAATATGATTAGAATCAATTTACGAGCTTAGGGGTAAAATTGTAATTTTGTGAAAGTCTAAGGGCAAAATGGTAATTTTGTCAAAGTATGATTATTGAGATGTATTGATTAATGTGGTAATTAAATGAGTGAATTTGTTATTATAAATTAAGAAGAACGAGGAATTAACCTCGACCGAGGAAAATACAAGGTTTCGGACTAGATCGGCAAATTTACCTATTTTAGAATCGAGGTAAGTTTATGTGTAATAAATTCAACATCATGTTATTAAGTTTTACAATACTTGATATCTGTGAAGATGTATATTATTTTTATGAAATTGAGTAATGATGTTAAATGAGAAAATAATTAAAATTTATGATGTTGAAGTCCCGGTTGGAATTTAAGAAGTTAGAGGATATCATCATCAAGACATGAGATTGATAAGGTCCCGTCTAGGACATGGCCTCGGCACCGAATTGAGATCCCGTATAAGACCATATCTGGGATATGGCATCGACATCGAATATGAAAATCGTGTAAGATCATATCTGGGATATGGCATCGACATCGAGATGTGACCCCATGTAAGACCATTCCATTCCATATGTATGTTTAAGGTCTAGTAGACATATAAGAGGAACGTTATGGTTTCAAATGAGAAGTTTTAAGTAGGAATGCGATTGTATGTTTGAGTAAGTTAAGTACAGTAATCCTCGTACCCGGTTTCGACGTTGGATATAGGTAAGGGGTGTTACATTTAGTGGTATCAGAGCTACGATTTAGTCGATTCTCAGACTAATGTAGCGTAAGTATGAGTTTAGCTATACATGCCATACGTATGAGTATTTGCATAATGATAGTGTGACGACTCCTGACAATTTAAAATTGTGTTTTTATATAGTAAATGGATCCCGACCGAGCTGCGGCTGACGATGCTGCAAGTAATGCACCGGCTCCCGCGCAAGGGACCGCGCCAATAGAAAGTAGACCCGAGACTTTGGGTTAGGGAGAAGAGGCTCGAGAAGCCTATCTCCATATGATGAGTAACTAGTACACTGAGTTTGCTCGAGCGAATCCTAACGCTCAACCACCTCCACCCCCACCTATTCCTCAGCCTACCCCTGTAGCTCCCCAAGTTATGGAAGTAGTAAGAAGAGAAAAGCCTCCGGTTGATAGAATCCAAAAACAAGGAGCTGAGGAATTTCGAGCTAGTAAAGATGATGATCCGGAGAGAGTTAAATTCTGGCTTGAGAATACCATCAGGGTATTCGATGAGTTGTCATGCACACCTGAAGAGTGCGTGAAGTGTGTGGTATCTCTCTTGAGAGACCCGGCTTATCAGTGGTGGAACACCCTTGTGTCGGTTGTACCAAGGGAGAAAGTTAACTGGGATTTCTTCCAAGAGGAGTTCTGGAAGAAGTATATTAGTCAAAGGTTCGTTGACCAGAAAAGAAAGGAATTCTTGGAGCTAAAGCAAAGTCGAATAACGGTGACCGAATATGAGTGTGAGTTGGTAAAACTTAGTAAATACGCTCGGGAGTGCGTATCGACAGAAGCCATTATGTGCAAAAGGTTCGAGGACGGGTTAAATGAGGATGTCTGTTTATTTGTTGGTGTCCTAGAACTAAAAGAATTTGTTATGTTAGTGGATAGAGCGTGTAAGGCTGAAGAATTGGTCAAAGAGAAAAGAAGAGTCGAAATCAAGTCTCGTGACTCGAGGAAGAGACAGTTGGGCAAATCATTTCAATCCTCATCTAAGAAATCAAGAGAGTTGATTACCCGATCGGCCACTTCGGCTGGGTTTTCAAATAGAAGTAAGGGTAAGAAGTACTCGGGATCTAAAGCTCAGACCACTTCGGTTGCTAGTGTTGGCAACGCTAGACCAGGTAGACCGGAATGTCCGCAGTGTGGCAGACGTCCTCCTAGGGAGTGTCGAGCAAACGAGAAATCTTGTTTCAAGTGTGGATCCCTAGACCATTTTATTAGAGATTGCCCCGAGGTGGGTGAGAAAGAGAAACCTTAGAGTGCAAGACCTGGAAGTACTACTAGAGGAAGGCCACAGAGAAACCTGGGAAACGAAATGAGTAGTAAGAATACACCTAGAGCGTAGACTGCAAGATCTGAGGGTAGAGCGCCTACGAGGACTTATGCTATTCGCGGTCGCGAAGAGGCGTCCTCCCCCAACGTGATCACAGGTACATTTTCTCTCTATGATACTCACGTTATAGCTTTAATTGATCTGGGATCTACCTATTCGTATATTTGCATGAGATTAGTCTCTAGTATGAATATGCTTGTAGAGTCTACGATATTTGCGATAAAAGTGTCAAATCCCCTAGGCAAATGTGCATTAGTCGATAGAGTATGCAAAGTTTGCCCTTTGTGTAACATCCCGGTTTAGACCCTAGTCGAAACAGTGGTTCGAGACCACAAATCTAAGGTCGTAAAAATATTTTAATGATATATTCTGTGTGAATGATATGTGACATAGTCTGTGTGAAAATTCTGTGTGATAATTTGATCGTTTGTGTGTCGAATTAAGAAAAAGGATTAAATTGCATAGAGAGTAAAATATTGTGTGCTGATTTCTGAGTACTTAAATGTTGATGGCTTTTTAAGGAGGAGGCCTTATATTGTTAATGAACCATTTTTAAGATAGTGGAGTGTTAAATGACAAATTAGCTTTAAAATGTATTTGTTTTATATGTTTTATTAAAGGGCAATATTGGTAATTGCTTAATAAGTTATTATTAATGAAAAATAAAACAATTTGATGGCCATTTTTCTCATCTTTCTTCCACCGAAACTAGAGAAAAGAGATAGCCATTGAAGCTTTGTGATTTTCGTCACTTACATTTAAGGTATGTTTGAGCTCGGTTTTTGATAATTTCTACATTTTTGAAATCGTTGCTTCGAGAGCTATCAAACCCATGTATAAATTTTGAGTATTGATGATGTTTGTGTGGGATGTTATTATTGATATGTTGGGTTTTGAAATGAGTTTAGTTGATAAATGAAAGATTTGAGTTGATGAACATGTGTTGTTCTTGAAATTTTGATGAATTTGGCTAATTAGGGCTAAATTGTGAAAATAGTAAATTGAAGGGTTAAAATGTGAAATAAATGAAATGTGTGGGTTTGTATGGATATTAGTAAAATTCGGCTAAGAATAGGGACTAAAGTGTCGAAATGTGAAAATGTGAGGGCTATTATGCAAAATGCCTTAAATGTGTGTATATGGGCTAAATTGAATGAAATGGTGATTGAATGAATTGATTTTAAATGTGTATAGACCAAGGGAGAAAAGGTTCGGATCGAGATCGAGGCTAAGATAAAGTGCTCGATTAATCAACCGTATCGATAGTTCGACGTCCGAGGTAAGTTCGGACATAATACCTGTATTTAGCTATGTTTAATGCTATGGAATAAATGGTATGATATTATTACAAAGTGAATGCTATGCGGTAGATTGAGTTAAAGGGCACTAAGTGTGTGTATTTAAAAACATGATCGGGATAAACAGCACTGTGTGTGTGGAGTAATTAAGCTTCGGCTTTGTGGTTGGCACTGTGTGTGCGATGCCGATTTAAGTTCGATTTGAGATGGATGTACTAAGTGTACAATGCTAATTAAGTTTCGGCTAGCTATTTAGGCACTAAGTGTGGGAATGAATCGAGGAAGAAACGAATGTGGATTGAAATGAATCGTGATTATTGATTAGCAAAAGTATTTGACAACTAAGTGTTGGCTAAGGTATGCTCGGAACCTATGTGGTTGGTGAAACTATGATAGTGGTTGGGGATGAGTTAATTGAACATGTTGGTTGTGAATGATATTATATTTGTGATAGTAAAATTAATCTATGTGATGACAGGTTGATATTATGTATTATGTTGTGAACTTACTAAGCTTTATAAAGCTTACTATGTGATTTGTTTCTTTACTTTGCAGTGTCAGTAAAGGTAGCTCGGATCAGGGGATCGTCAGCTTCTCAGTCACACTATCGGCAATCTATTTTGGGGTATTTTGGAAAGATGTACATAGTTAAAATATGGCATGTATAGGCTGGTCATTTGGATCATGTTTAATGGTTGTAAGTAGCCATGAGATGTGGCTAGATATGTGCTAGTTTTAACATGAATGAACTTGGTATATGTGATACATCTTTTGGTATGGTTTGTGGGTTGAGAAATTGATTATTGAATGGTAACTTTGTGTTGATTAAATGCTAGCATGAATTAGTGAAATTGAAAGTAAAAATGATGTTTGGAAGGGAATGTATTATGCTTGTGATGAGATAAGTTTTGGTAGCGAAATTGCCATGGTTGAAATTGGTATTGAATGCATAGATTGAATAGTCATATTGGTAAGTTTTTGGTTGCCTTGTGAGCATGATATGATTTGGTATGTGTTGCTTATAGGTTTGACTTTAAGTGGGTGGCATTTTGGCCTTGCAAAATGGCCTATAATGTCACACGGTCTAGGCACACAGGCGTGCCTAAAGACCATGGGTGAATTGGCAGAATGTTGTTTAGTAGCACACGGCCTTGACACGGGGGTGTCAGCTAGTCGTGGTGCACAAGTCAGTAGCTAGCCACAGCCTTGTCACACGGGCGTGCTTGGTGGCCGTGGTAGGGAAGTCAGTATATAGCCTATTAGCACACGGCCATGGTACACGGGTGTGCTTAGTGACCGTGTTGATATAGTCAGTATATGGGCACGAGAGGACACACGAGGGTGTCTAGAAGCCGTGGAGGGCACACGGTCTCTTCCCACGGGTGTGTATCCCCTGAATTTTAGAAGAAAATTTTAAATGTATAAGAATTCCTGTGTGTATTCGGTTTAGTCCCTACCCCTCTTTAGCATGTAAATTAGGTCTCGTAGACCTTGATAAGGGACACAATGATTGTAATTGAATGTGATTGATGATTATTGACTTTGTGTCGTAAATGAGTTGTGGTGTAACACCCCAAACCCGGCCCATTCGCTATGACCGAATTTGAAATGCCACTACGGAAAACATTTGAAAAACTTTTGACTTAGAGTTAAAAACATAAAAATTTTGTTGTCTTTACTAAAACATTGTGTAATTAAAGTTCCAAATAAAATTAAGTTGTTTAAAATAAAACATTTTCAAATAATAATGTAATCGACAATTTAACTTAAAACATAATAAAAATCCTTAAATACTTAAAATGGCCCTTATTACAATAATTAAATACTTAAAACACTGAAACATAAATTGTATAAAGAAAATCCTCTTTTGCATGGGCCACCTCGTATCCACTCCAACCCGGTCCGAGCATCACCTGAAAAGATATCCCACGAGGGGTGAGTCAACAGACTCAATGTGTAACAATACACTAAAAGTCCAATCGATCATAGCAATAAAGCCCATAATATATCAAATAATAATTTATCAATTCACATGTACATATAAAATGAAATGCAATCCCGAACCCAACTTAGATATCCATCCGCTACACACCACCCGTACCTACCAATCACACCGTGGGGATTACTAAATCGACCCTCCATCCGCTACACACCATCGAAGGCAGTTGCTGCAGTCAACATGCACATCGCCCTTATAATCGTGGCATAGCCACCAGATAATCGTGACAGAGTCACCGGATTCATAGTATCGTGACCGAAGTCACCGGATTCATAATATCGTGACCGAAGTCACCGGATTTATAATATCGTGACCGAAGTCACCGGGTTCATAATATCGTGACCGAAGTCACCGGATAATGTGGTAAAACCACCGGAACACTTCCCCTTTCAATATTACCCGTATGCCCATGCAATAACATATTATTTCAATATCATGCCATAAACCCTCATGTCATATCAGAATCGTACATATTTCATATTTATGCTTAAAGCATTATTAACGATGCAGATATCATGTCTTGTACATTATCCCAAAAATCATAATCAAATATCGAATATGTTTCATATTAAAAATCATACATAGTACCAAGGAATAACGTACCTCAATTCACTGTACCATTGAATGGTACCCGAAGCCATAATCATTCATATTTCTTTATAAACACATTTTTATCAAAAATGACTATTAATCTATTAGAAGTTTAGTATAAATTACACACCTTGTAAACACGGAAAGAGATATAATACTTAAGATTTCCGACTCTTGCCTACAACGTCGACAATACCTACATAACACTATGGGAGAAATCGGTTATCACTAAAAAATATGGCCTTAGGCCGAATATCATCATCTTTTTACCTTGGATTATCCAAAACTCGAACGATCTCTCCCTAAACGTTGACTATGAGAAAACCCCGAAAATCTTCCTTCAATGGTTTAGCCACAGAGAAATAAGAGAATTATATTCCTAAAAATCGATTAATCCAAAGAAAATAAAGAAGAAACGATTGATAGAAAAACCTTACCCGTAACACGATGATTGATTAACCCTTACTTGAACTATAAAGAAATTCGGCCTTAACAACTTAAAAGAAAAAGAATGATGATTTCGGCTTTAACAAAAGAAAGAAAAGAAAGAAAAATGATGAAAAGATATAGGATAGTTTCGGCTATGAGAGGGAAAGAGAAGAGAGAAATAGAATGAAAAAAGAAAAAGAAAATGAGAGAGAATGCTTTTGGTGAAAGATGAATTCGGCACTAGAGAGTAAGAAAAGGAATGGTAAATGTCTTCAAAAGTGACAATATTTTGGTACCAAAAGAGAGTAAAACTTGAGAGGAAAAGAAGAAATAAAAAGTACCAATTTGGTCAAAAATGTAATGGCCAAAACAAAGCAAAGTTTTTACCAAATGCCAATTGACAATTTCGGCTAAGAGAAAATATTTGGACAAAGGAAAAAGATGCACAATTTGACAACTTTTAGTCAACTAATACCTCCCTAATCCCATACCACATTCGGCCAACACATTAGCCAACACAATCCCCTTTTTTCCTCCTCAATTCTTCCCTATGAACCCATTAATCTCCATCACAATTAAACCAACCCCCTTAGCCCCTTATGCCGTCTAGGTTCATGGTCAAATGACCATGGAAAAACTTCCAAAACATCTCCCACTCTTCATGCCTTTTGTCCCCCAAACCTTCCATAACAACTTGATTCCTTACCATAACTACTAACTTACCTTTTCCCTTTGGTCTACTATCCATAAACGATAAAGTCCAAACTTATCTTAATTATAGTTGACCAACACTTAATGTAAGGTGCATAAAAATAAAGTCTTCAAAATGCTCATCATGCTACTCGAACCTCTATCCTCAAGCTACCCATTCAAATGCCATAACCACTTTGCCACTAACTCCTCATATGCTAAATTTAACACTTAAATTAACTTAAGTGTCAAGTTCACCTAATCCACTTTACTAAATATACAATACTAAGAATTATTCTAGCTTCATAACTAAATCCAAACCTTCACAAAACTATACTAAGCCCACAATAAAAATTATACCCGAGCTAACACAAGTAACAAAATGATATTCATAAATTTTCCTAAAACCCAAGGCCCATCCTACTAGGCCCAATTTCGGGATGTTACATGTGGAATGATTCCATTGCCCGGTAATGCTTCTTAACCCTATTCCGACGACAGTTTTGGGTTAGAGGTGTTACATTTTATTGGTATCAGAGCTACGGTGTAGTCGATTCTCGGACTAATGTAGCGTGTGTGAGTTTAGCTATACGTGCCATATTTTGAAATTGCGATAGTGTGATGAATTCTGACAGCCAAAAACGTGTTTTTATATAGTAATGGCTCCCGATCGAGCAGTTGCTGACGATGTAGAAAGCAATGCGCCTGCTCCCGCTCAAGGGACAGCGCCGGCCACCTCTAGTCCTAACGATACTAGTGAGGGAGGAGAGGGTAAGCAAGCCTTCTTTCGAATGATAAGTGAGTGGTTTACGTAGTTCATTCGAACGAATCCGGCTGCTCCACAACCTCCACCCCCCAAGTACCTGTTGTGCCTCAAGTTGTAGATTCGAATAGATTGAATAAACCTCCTGTGGATAAGATTCGTAAGCATGGGGCCGAAGAATTTAGAGCCACTTCTGATGACGATGCTGAGTGAGCCGAGTTTTGGCTTGAGAATACAATCAGAGTATTTGATGATATGTCGTTGAATCCTGATGAGTGCATTAAGTGTGCAGTTTCCTTGTTGAGAGACTCGGCTTACAACTGGTGGAAAACATTGATATTTGTGGTACCGAGAGAGAGAATCACTTGGGACTTCTTTCAAGTCGAGTTTAGGAAGAAGTATATCAGTCAACGCTTCATTGATCAGAAACGTAAAGAATTTTTAGAGTTGAAACAGGGCTATTTGTCTGTTACTGAGTACGAGTGAGAATTTGTAAGATTGAGTCAATATGTGAGGGAATGTGTTTCGACTGAAGCTACTATGTGCAAACGTTTCATAGAAGGATTGAATGATGACATCAAGTTATTAGTTGGGATACTCAATATAAATGAATTTGTTGTGTTAGTTGAAAGAGCGTGCAAAGATGAAGAGCTCAGTAAGGAAAAGAAGAAAGCTGATTCAGATGCTCGTGATGAAAGAAAGTGATCAATGAATAAATTTTCTCAACCTTCTACTAAGAGATATAGAGATGCAAGTAATCGTTCAAATGCTTCGTTTGGACATCCAAGTAGAGATCGTTTGAGACAGAGTACTGGTTTACGAATTCAAACTCCGAATGGATCAAGTGTTGGCAGTGTTAAGAGTAACAAGCTTGAGTGCAGACAATGTGGAAGACGACGTGTGGGAGAGTGCTGGGGCAAGTACAACAATAGAGTTTGTTATAAGTGCAGATCTCGAGATCATTTTATTCAAGATTACCCAAAAATGGTTGAAGAGGAAAATGTTCAGAATGAAAGACCGAGTAATGTGACGGCTAGAGGTAGACCACCCAGAAGCACCAGAAATGTGAATGAAAGTCAGAGAGGGACAACTGATACAGCTGTAAGATCAGAAGCGAGAGCACCTGCTCGAGCCTATGCTATACGTGCATGAGAGGAAGCATCATCTCCAGACGTCATCATCGGTACTTTCACTTTATTTGATACTGATGTCATTGCATTGATAGATCCAGGATCAACTCATTCCTATGTGTGTATGAATTTAGTACTGAATAAGACTTTACCTGTTGAGTCTACTGAATTCATGATTAGAGTATTGAACCCCTTAGGCAAGTGTGTTTTGGTGGATAAGGTGTGCAAGAATTGCCCATTGGTGGTTCGTGATATATGTTTTCCGGTCAATTTGATGTTGCTTCCCTTTGATGAATTTGACATAATTCTGGGTATGGATAGGCTTACTCTACATAATGTCATTGTGAATTGTAAAAGAAAGAGTATTTAGTTGAAGAGTCAGAATGGTGAGTTAGTTCGAATTGAATCTAGTGATATGAAAGGATTACCAGCTGTCGTATCTGCGATGAAATCCATGAACTACGTGAGAAAGGGTTGTAAAGCTTATTTGGCATACGTGATTGATACAAAAGTGTTGGAAAAGAAAGTTGAATCCGTGCCTGTGGTATGCGAGTTTCCAGATGTGTTTCCTGAAGAACTAACGGTACTACCTCCAATTCGAGAAGTGGAATTTGGTATTGAATTAGTGCCGGGGACTACTCCTATTTCTATAGCTCCATATAGAATGGCATCAATAGAATTGAAAGAGCTAAAGTCACAGTTGCAAGAGTTGACTGACAGAGGTTTTGCACGACCGAGTTTCTCACCCTGGGGAGCTCCTGTGTTATTTGTGAAAAAGAAAGACGGAACTATGAGAATGTATATTGATTACCAACAGTTGAACAAAGTGACAATAAAGAACAAATATATGTTTCCTCGTATCGATAATTTGTTTGATCAGTTGAGAGGAGCTACAGTGTTTTCTAAGATAGACTTGAGATCTGGTTACTATCAGTTAAGGGTTAAGGAAGCTGATGTGCCAAAAACTGCTTTCAGAATGAGGTACGAACATTACGAATTTTTAGTGATGCCTTTTGGACTAACAATTGCTCCTACAGTGTTTATGGATTTGATGAATCGGATATTCAGACCGTATTTGGATCATTTTCTGGTGGTGTTCATTGATGACATTTTGATTTATTCATGTGATGAGACGTAACATGCTAAACATTTGAGAACCGTACTACAAACACTACGTGAGAAGCAGTTGTATGCAAAGTTTAGCAAATGTGAATTTTGGTTGCATGAGGTTAGCTTTCTGAGACATGTTGTATCAGCTGCTGGGATACGAGTAGATCCGAGTAAAATCTCTGCTATTTTGGAGTGAAAGCCTCCGAGAAATATGTCTGAAGTCCGTAGTTTTCTGGGACTAGCAGGATATTATAGACGATTTGTGAAAGGCTTCTCGATGATTGCGACTCCATTGACAAAGTTATTACGGAAAGATGTTAGATTTGAGTGGTCAGAAAAGTGCCAGCAAAGTTTTGAACAGTTGAAAGTGCTGTTAACAGAAGCACCAGTATTGATTCAACCCGAGTCAGGCAAAGAGTTCGTAGTTTACAGTGATGCATCGTTGAATGGTTTGGGCTGTGTGCTGATGCAAGAAGGGAAAGTCATTGCTTATGCTTCGAGACAGTTAAAGCCGCACGAAAAGAATTATCCAACACATGACCTTGAGTTAGCTGCAATTGTGTTGGCGTTAAAGATTTGGCGTCACTACTTATTCAGTGAGAAATGTCATATTTATACTGACCACAAGAGTTTAAAGTATTTGATGACTCAGAAAGATTTGAACTTACGACAAAGAAGATGGTTAGAATTGTTGAAAGAATACGAACTTGTGATAGATTACCACCCGGGTAAAGCTAATGTTGTAGCTGATGCCTTGAGTCGAAAATCGTTATATGCTTTGTGAGCTTTGAGTAATCAGATAGATCTGTGTGATGATAATGCGGTGGTAGCTGAATAGAAAGTAAAACCATTGTTCTTACAACAGGTTTGTGAGGCTTAGAAGAGTGATAATGAGTTGTTAACAAAAAGAATTCAGTGTGATTCAGATGCTGTATCGAAATTTCGAGTTGGTAGTGATGATTGTTTGAGATTCAGAAATCGGATTTGTGTTCTGAGAAATTCAGGGTTGATTTCAATGATTTTGACTGAAGCTCACAATAGCCATTTGACCATACATCCGGGAAGTACGAAGATGTATAATGATCTGAAACAGTTCTATTAGTGGCATGGTATGAAAAGAGACATTTCTGACTTTGTGTCAAAATGTTTAGCTTGTCAGCAAGTTAAAGCTGAAAATCAAGTTCCGTCTGGATTGTTACAACCGATTATGATTCCTGAGTGGAAATGGGAAAGAATCATGATGGACTTTGTGTCGGGATTGCCTTTATCTCCTAGAAAGAAAGATGCAATCTGGGTGATAGTGGACAGATTGACGAAATCAGCTCATTTCGTTCCGGTGAGAACCGATTATTCTTTAGATAAATTAGCTGAATTGTATATTGATGAGATTGTGAGATTACATGGAGTACCATTGTCTATAGTGTCTGATAGAGATCCGAGATTTACCTCACGATTTTGGAAGAAACTGCAAGATGCTTTAGGCACGAAATTACACTTCAGTACTGCTTTTCATCTGCAGACAGATGGTCAATCCGAGCAAATCATCTAGATTCTTGAACACATGCTGAGATGTTGCATACTTGAATTTGACAGTTCATGGGAAAAGCACTTATCGTTGATTGAATTTGCGTATAACAATAGTTTTCAATCTAGCATTAAAATGGCACCATATGAGGCCCTTTATGGTCGAAAGTGTCGAACTCCATTGTATTGGACTGAACTGGGTGAGAATAAAATTCACGGGGTTGATTTGATAAAAGAGACTGAACAGAAAGTGAAGGTAATTCGTGACAGTTTGAAAGCGGCCTCAGATCGTCAGAAATCTTATGCAAATTTGAAATGAAAAGATATCGAGTTTAAGATTGGTGATAAAGTGTTTTTAAAAGTGTCTCCGTGGAAGAAAATACTTCGATTTGGCCGAAAGGGCAAGCTGAGTCTGAGGTTCATCGGGCTGTACGGGATTATTGAACAAGTTGGACCGGTTGCTTATAGATTGAGATTGCCATCTGAGTTAGAAAAGATTCATAACGTGTTCCATGTGTCAATGCTTCGACGGTACAGATCAGACCCGTCTCATGTGATTGCTCCTACTGAGGTTGAAATTCAGTCAGACTTGTCGTATAGTGAAGAACCGATCCGAATCTTGGCACGAGAGATTAAAGAGTTGAGAAATAAGAGAGTTTCCTTAGTGAAAGTGTTATGGCACAAACACGGGGTTGAAGAGGCTAGTGGGAATCTGAGAACGTTTTTAGAGAGCAATATACACACCTATTCACTGGTAAGATTTTCAGGGACGAAAATCCCTAAGGGGGGAGATGTAACATCCCGGTTTAGACCCTAGTCAGAACAGTGGTTCGAGACCACAAATCTGAGGTCGTAAAAATATTTTAATGATATATTCTAGTGAATGATATGTGACATAGTCTGTGTGAAAATTCTGTGTGATAATTTGATCGTTTGTGTGTCGAATCAAGAAAAAGGATTAAATTGCATAGAGAGTAAAATGTTGTGTACTGATTTGTGAGTACTTAAATGTTGATGGCTTTTTAAGCAGGAGGCCTTATATTGTTAATGAACCATTTTTAAGATAGTGGAATGTTAAATGACAAATTAGCTTTAAAATGTATTTGTTTTATATGTTTTATTAAAGGGCAAAATTGGTAATTGCTTAATAAGTTATTAATAATGAAAAACAAAACAATTTGATGGCCATTTTTCTCATCTTTCTTCCACCGAAACTAGAGAAAAGAGATAGCCATTGAAGCTTTGTGATTTTCAGGACTTACTTAGCTTAATTCAAGGTATGTTTGAGCTCAATTTTGATAATTTCTACGTTTTTGAAATCGTTGCTTCGAGAGCTATCAAACCCATGTATAAATTTTGAGTATTGATGATGTTTGTGTGGGATGTTATTATTGATATGTTGAGTTTTGAAATGAGTTCAGTTGATAAACGAAAGATTTGAGTTGGTGAACATGTGTTGTTCTTGAAATTTTGATGAATTTAGCTAATTAGGGCTAAATTGTGAAAATAGTAAATTGAAGGGTTAAAATGTGAAATAAATGAAATGTGTGGGTTTGTATGGATATTAGTAAAATTCGGCTAAGCTTGTGCTAGGTGGAATTTGGTGAATTTGATGATTTTGTGAATTAGGGACTAAAGTTTCGAAATGTGAAAATGTGAGGGCTATTATGCAAAATACCTTAAATATGTGTATGTGGGCTAAATTGAATGAAATGGTGATTGAATGGATTGATTTTAAATGTGTATAGACCAAGGGAGAAGAGGTTCAGATCGAGATCGAGGCTAAGATAAAGTGCTCGATTAATCGACCATATCGATAGTTCGATGTCCGTGGTAAGTTCAGACATAATACCTGTATTTAGCTATGTTTAATGCTATGGAATAAATGGTATGATATTATTACAAACTGAATGCTATGTGGTACATTGAGTTAAATGGCACTAGTGTGCGTATTTAAAAACATGATCGGGATAAACAGCACTGTGTGTGTGGAGTAATTAAGCTTCAGCTTTGTGGTTGGCACTGTGTGTGCGATGCCGATTTAAGTTCGGTTTGAGATGGATGTACTAAGTGTACAATGCTAAGTAAGTTTTGGCTAGCTGTTTAGGCACTAAGTGTGCGAATGAATCGAGGAAGAAACGAATGTGGATTGAAATGAATCGTGATTATTGATTAGCAAAAGTATTTGACAACTAAGTCTTGGCTAAGGTATGCTCGGAACCTATGTGGTTGGTGAAACTATGATAGTGGTTGGGGATGAGTTAATTGAACATGTTGGTTGTGAATGATATTATATTTGTGATGGTAAAATTAACCTATGTGATGACAGGTTGATATTATGTATTATGTTGTGAACTTACTAAGCTTTATAAAGCTTACTATGTGATTTGTTTCTCTACTTTGCAGTGTCAGTAAAGCTAGCTCGGATCAGGGGATCGTCAGCTTCCCAGTCACACTATCGGCAATCTATTTTGGGGTATTTTGGAAAGATGTACATAGTTAAAATATGGCATGTATAGGCTGGTCATTTGGATCATGTTTAATGGTTGTAAGTAGCCATGAGATGTGGCTAGATATGTGCTAGTTTTAACATGAATGAACTTGGTATATGTGATGCATCTTTTGGTATGGTTTGTGGGTTGAGAAATTGATTATTGAATGGTAACTTTGTGTTGATTAAATGCTAGCATGAATTAGTGAAATTGAAAGTAAAAATGATGTTTGGAAGGGAATGTATTATGCTTGTGATGAGATAAGTTTTGGTAGCAAAATTGCCATGGTTGAAATTGGTATTGAATGCATAAATTGAATAGTCATATTGGTAAGTTTTTGGTTGCCTTGTGAGCATGATATGTTTTTGTATGTGTTGCTTATAGGTTTGACTCTAAGTGGGTGGCATTTTGGCCCTGCAAAATGGCCTATAATGTCACACGGTCTAGGCGTACAGGCGTGCCTAAAGACCGTGGGTGAATTGGCAGAATGTTGTTTAGTAGCACACGGCCTTGACATGGGGGTGTCAGCTAGCTGTGGTGCACAAGTCAGTAGCTAGCCACGGCATTGGCACACGGGCATGCTTGGTGGCCGTGGTAGGGAAGTCAGTATATAGCCTATTAGCACACGGCCATGGCACACGTGTGTGCTTAGTGACCGTGTTGATATAGTCAGTATATGGGCACGAGAGGACACACGGGGGTGTCTAGAAGCCGTGGAGGGCATACGGTCTCCTCCCACGGGTGTGTATCCCCTAAATTTTAGAAGAAAATTTTAAATGTATGAGAATTCCTGTGTGTATTCGGTTTAGTCCCTACCCCTCTTTAGTATGTAAATTTGGTCTCGTAGACCTTGATAAGGGACACCATGATTGTAATTGAATGTGATTGATGATTATTGACTTTGTGTCGTAAATGAGTTGTGGAATGATTCCATTGTCCGGTAATGCTTTTTAACCCTATTCCGGCAATGGTTTCGGGTTAGGGGTGTTACAGTTTGATGATTAGGGGTCATTATTTTCGGGCTAATCTCATGTTATTGCTGTTTGATGAATTCGATGTCATCCTTGGGATGGATTGGTTAACTACTCATGATGTGATAGTGAATTGTGGAAGGAAAATCATTGAGTTAAAATGTGAAAATTGGGAAATTCTTCGTGTTGAATCAGATGAGCAAGACAAATTGTCGGTAGTGATATCTTCCATGTTGACTCAGAAATACCTAAGAAAAGGTACGAAGCTTACCTTGCCTTTATGATGAATGCTAAAGAGACTGAGTTAAGAACTGAATCAGTACTCATAGTATGTGAGTATCCAGATGTTTTCCCAGAGGAATTTCCAGGATTACCGCCAGTTAAAAAGATTGAATTTGGGATTGAGTTGGCCCCTGGTACTGCGCCTATATCGATTGCTCCGTACAGAATGGCTCCAACCGAGGTAAAAGAACTGAAAGCACAGTTACAAGAGTTGATGGACAAAGGCTTTGCAAGACCGAGTAATTCTCCGTGGGGTGCTCTCGTATTATTTGTGAAGAAGAAAGACGGTTTCATGATGGACAAAAGCTCGATTGTAAGTCTGTTTTAGCCCCGTTTTTAATGATTTTTACGTTTTTGAAATCCTCATAACAAGATCTATCTATTTCTACCACTAATTTGATATATGGTTAAAGTCTAGGGTTTTGACCCATGATGAATATGTGTGTATTTTTGTGTTTAATGGTAGAAAATGCATGTTTATGGTTAGAGAAATGACTTTTACTGAGCGATTTTCGGTGAAAACGCCTAAAAGGACTAATTTGGAAAAGTTATAAAATTGTCATAAAAGTGAAAATTAGTGGAAATTGTGGGTTATTGTAGTTATGAAAATGGTTTGTCTAGGCTTAAAATACAAAGAAATTGAATGAAAATCATTTTACGGGCCTAGGGGCAAAAGTGTAAATATGACAAAGTTTAGGGGCAAATATGTAAATTTTGCCAAAATGTGAATTTTGGCTAATTTGAGTAGCAGGATGAATAAATGAGTTAAATGCGTTGTTTAGATAAAGGAAAAATGGGGGAAAAATAAAAAATATAACGAATAAGTCATTTTCACTGATTGTGCTACCGAGGTAATTTTGTATGTAAATAATACATCATTTTTTATTTATGTTTTAATATTTTGTTATATTATATGAGATATGGTTGAATATGGAGTAATTATTTGATATAAATTATGAATTGTGATTAATTATGGATAAATTGGTAAAATGTATAAAAGTGAGAATTCTCGGTTGAACCTTCGGAATAGAAAAGATACGGTTGAGGTAGCTAGGTCACATGTGTGGTACTAAATGTAGGCCACTATGTGTACAAGAGAGCTATGAGATGGTTTTAGGTCACGTGTGTAGTACTAAGTGCAGCTTACTACGTGTACCAGACGGATAGGTCGAATGTGTAGTACTAAGTGCAGGCTACTATGCGTACCTGATAGCTTAATCACATATGTGGTACTAAGTGCAGGCCACTATGTGTAAGTGATGGTTTTGGTCACATGTGTAGTACTAAGTGCAGGCTACTATGTGCACCAGATAGCTTCAGCTACAAGGGTGGTACTGTGTGCAGGCCACCGTGTATCTGTTATTATTCCGATGAGTTCAATAGGAAATTGACTAACTGAAAATACATGTGATCATGTAACGACTAAGTGTAATTGAATATGACTATGTGATGAATAAGTGTAGGTATAAGTGTGAAAATTTATGAACAATGTGCTCGGTATTTGATTGAACCTTCGGTAAGATGAAGTGGAGTAAGTGAAATTATGAAAGAGTAAATTTAACAACAAAATAGTTTTGGACAGCAGCAGTTGTGTGATTTTGAAAAATCAAAAATAAATTGTGGAAATATAATTAGAGGTTGAATAAGATATTAAATTAAATTTGAATGAGTCTATTTTCACATAAAAGAAATGGTGTAAATAAAAGAATTTCATATTTTGTGATATTCGAATTTTTGTGAGATAGGGTCAGAATAATGTCAAAATCTTGTGTTCCGACTTTGGAAAATCATTAAAAACTATATAAAAATAATTATGGTTTATAATTTATATGCTTAAATTTATTAATGAGTCTACGTTCAAGAGAAACAAACGGGAACATTATCCAAATTCGGTACGATGAGATAATTAATTTTTAGTGAAGAGGAGTCGAAACTGTCGGATAGTGGAACAAGGGTGACTTTAAAGAATAAACTGTACTTATTGGCTAAACCAAAAATTTTGAGAATTTTATATTAAGAAGATATGTGAGTCTAGTTTCAATTAAAATTTTTCAGAACTTAATTTGGAGTTCCTTAACTCAAGATATAAATAATTTAGTGACTATGACTAGAGTAGACAGCTTGAGACGAACATGAATAAATAGTGGGACTATGTGCAATTATGATTGTATTATCTTCAGAACATATTGTGAAGATTTATAAAAGCCTATTAATAAATCACTTATGATTTACATACCTACTTACTAAGCTATAATTCTCAGCCCCTTCCTTTCCTTTTTCTTATAATGTCAGATATGCTAGCTCGAGTTTAAGGTCGTCAGAGATTCTATCACACTAACAAGTTATTGATTGGTATTGTATCAACGATCTTCAAGTATTTTTAAGTCTATGACATGTATAGGGACTTGATTATGTGTGTATATGTTATTATGAGTTGGCCTAGAATGTCGGTCTATGCTATTTGATGGTTATTGTTGTATAAGGTCGTTTAATGTGGCTAATAATTGTTATGTTATAAGTCGATAATGATGCATTTCAAGGATGTGTATGCTTGCATGTGTTGGATGACTAAATGTGTGATAATTATGAATGGTAAATGTGATTTGTTGTGTAAGTTGCATGATGTGAATGGTTAAGTGTGTGTGTGTGTGTGATTATGCATGATGAATGTGGTTTGTAAATGGTACGTGGATGTCTTAGTGTGGATGTTTGAACGCTTAATAATAACATGTTGTGTGATGATAAATTTGTATAAGTGTATAAGTGTTTTGGGGTGGCAAAGGGCTTGGTAAATAGCCTTACTTGTGGCCACACGGTCATGTGCCCAGGGTATGTGAAGTCTGTACTTGATTTTCGAAAATTCGAAACGCCACACGGCCTAACACACGAGCGTGTATCTCGGCTGTGTGAAGGACATGGCCTTGGACACGAGCTTGTGCCCCTGTTTTTCAAGAAATTTTCTAATGTTTTCCCAAGTTCTCAGTTTAGTCCCAGACCACTTCCAAGGTATGTATTAGGCCTCTTAGGCCCTACTTAGGGACTCAAAGATAAAAATTTGAAAATTTTTAATTTGGATGAAATTTTATGACTTGGTTTAATATGTTTACAAGTGTATGTGTTCCAATAATGCCTCGTACCCTATTCCAGCGTTGAATACAGGTAAGGGGTGTTACACCATACCTGCCAAACTTGTTGTGGCTTCTCTTGAAGAATCTTTGTTTAACAAATCCATAATCTGTTGAAATTGAGGCTCAATAAACAATAGAGCTGAGAGTGCATTGGGTGTGCTAGTACAATCAACCAATTCTGCAGAATCAGTAGCCACTACATTGTTTACCATAGATCCAGTTGAAGTGGAGCTCCTTTTTTTGGTGAACTTGAAATCTAGAAGATAACCGGTTAGTCGATAACAATTTTCCCATTTGTGCCGTTTAACTTTGAAATGGTCAGAAACACCGTGAACCTCCTCTTTGAGGTACTATTGAAAGAATAAAAAGCTATAGGCTCAGAAACCACCGTTCTTGACACATGTTGTCGTTGGGATTCTTCTTGCACTATCATAGAATAAGCATGATTGACAGATGGGAACAGACTCACCAATAAGATCTAACACTGAATAGCACTGTAAGTTTCATTTAAACCCATTAGGACTTAAAAAAAGCACTATTGAGTGACATGATTAGCATTCGACTTGGATTGTGCACAACCACAATATGAAAATGGAACAAGAACATCATACTCATCCTAGAATAAGTGTAACTTGGTAAAATATACAAACACTAAATCCATTTTCTGTTGATTAGGTGTGATTTCACGGTGCCAAAAATAAATTTGTGAACCATCAACTTTATTAAACCTTTTAACAATATCATTCCAAACAACAACATCATTAGAAGCAAAAACTATGCCAGCTAAGAGTTCTTTACTCATCGTGTTCAGAATCCAAGATAGAATGATAGCATTACATAGTTCCCATTGAAAATGAAACACCATTAGTAAAGACTCTTTAGAATAAGTTCCTTGCACAAACCCTAACTTATTTTTGGCAAGCAGTGCAATCCTCATAAACTGACTCCAAACAATATAATTTTTTATACCATTAAGTTGATGGGAAACAAAAATTGCACCTGGAGTGTCAGAAGGATGCAAATACAACATATTGTTGAAATCAATCAAAGAATCCGCCGAATTCACTATGGAAGAATTTTGGAGAGAAACAACAAGAAAAACGGGCAGAAAACTTCTACAATTACATACCAGCGATGGCCTGGCAACAAGAAGAAGAACGAATAGCTACCACGACTGGAAACAGATGCCCGAACCTGGCTCCAATACAATGTTAAAATACTGGCGGTGATAAGATATTAAGCTCTAGAAACCTCCTATATCTAATATTGAAGCTTTAGAGAATACATTAGTTTTTTTATTTACTATAAAGAAACAATGCTTTAAGTTACATTGTGCATACATTTATACTTTTTATTAACTACTACTAACCACCTAACTACTAACTACTAACAAATTAACTATTATCACTAACAATCTAACTAACTGCTAGCATCTCGTTTACAAAAAGCAAATCGATCATTTTGTTAAAAATTTCATTCATTTCTGTTGTTAAAAATTGATCCTTGTACGTTAGCATGAGGTACACTTGGCACGTCACATGTCACTGTCTAATTATTCCAATAACACGTTAACTTTTAACAATATAAATAGATGAAATTTTTAATGGAAATGGCCAATTTACTCTTTAATCTAATGTATAAAACTAATTTACCCATTTTTTAATAAAAAGAACAAAATGGATCTGACTCTTAATACAAAAACCTCCATAATAATTTGACCCACTCAAAACAAATAAATTAAAGTTGTTCAAAATCTTCGCCGATTTATCTAATGCTAGAAATCCTATAACCGAAATTTTGTAATTTTTTTTGAATAAGTACGAACTTATATGAATGCAATCTAGTTTCAATTTAGAAAAAAAAAAGGTTTCTTCCATTTTTTGTTGGTTTAGAGTTTTGTTTTGTTAGATTATCCTATTGATTTTTGTATTTATAATTTTTTTTTATTTTTTATATACATTTATATTTATGTACCGATAATTTTTGTGATATCGTTAATGCCTATTTTATAGTTCATGTTCAGGGTTTGTAAAAATCCTTTTTTGTAATGTTGTTTCAAAGGTTCAAACATGTGTCTTCCTTTAAGTGTGCAATGTATTTTATCATTGTACCCAATAAATATTGGTATGCATCTATAATTTATAAATGTGGATAGGGGTAAGCGCTTAATCGAATCGAGTCAAATCAAATCAAACCGAGTGAAAAAAAATTCAAGTTAATTGACTTAAGAAGTCTTATTTTATCATCCTAACTCAGTTTAAAATTTTTTCAAATCAAGTCGAGTGAAATAAAATTTGGGTTGAGTCGAATCGAGTAAAATTAAAAAAAATTAAACATGCCAAATTAACATATTGTTACCATATAACTAATTCTATTTTAGAACATATAAATTTGAAACCATATAAATTTGAAAACTCTTACAAAGCAAAATAAGATACTATAGTATAATAAACTTGAATAGTTAATTTACTTATTTAGGTCTCAAAAATATTATTTTAGATTATTTTAAATTTTTTTATATATTCTGTAGCATTTTTATTTTTTTTAAAATATAAATTTTGGAATTTTTTTAAATATTTGGATTTTTAAAATTATTTTGGAATTTTTTTAAATTATTTGTTGAGAGAGAGAGACCAATTTGTTCATTTTCAAAATTGAGTAGGGACAAAAGGGGTATTTATAACAATATGTTATTTGAGTTATTCGAATTGTAAAGTTCAACTTGACTTAAACTCAAAACTTGTATTACTTATTCGAGTTGACTTGTAAAAATTGAATAACTCAATTCGATTAATTTGAAATTCGAAAAAAGTCGATTTTTTTTAGTTAAATTGAGTTTTGCTCACCCTTAAGTATATGATTAGTGAATCACAAAATGCTACTTACTAAAAATTATATAATTCTATTTGTTTTAAATCATTTTTTAAAAAAAATTTTACTAGTTTATTAATAATATGTATTATATGTGCTTCATGCGCCAATATGCACTATATGTGCTAGTTTTTCTTACTTCAATTTATATAATGATGCACTTCGGTGCTAGTTTGGTGCATTGGTTGGATGATTCGAGTATCTGTCCTGGTCCGAGTCATGTTTATAGGTGATCTAAATGGTAAACTTGGTAAATGGTATCAAGATAAAATGCTATGATGATATGTAACCAAATATGTATATATGTGAATTGTAATAAATAAAGCATATATCTTATGGTGAAATCAATTGAAAATGAGCCTTAAGGGCCAAAACAAGTGTGCATGAGTCGATAGACTCCAGCAAAGTATTGAATGGTAAGTAAAAAGGAAAATGATATGTGGTTTGATCATGGAATTTGGATGATGTAATATAAATGGTAAGTGTGTGTAAATGTTGATTCATGATTAATAATGAATGCAAAATAGCTTAATGATAGACAAATGGGAAAATGAATTGAATTGGTTAAATAAGATGCCACATTGAGTAGTTTGAATTCCTATATTTATAAGTAGGTTCAAATATTTATTATATGAGGATTTGAGTTGCATTATGGGATGTGTATTGGTAGATATTGAGAATGTGTGTAAAATGCCACATTATTAATGCGTATGATATAATATCTTGAATCATGAAAGTACCATACCATTGAACTTTATCACTCAACGTATGATTAGTTTATTTCGTGTGTAGGTACAGGTATTCTCGAAGCCCCGGGTAAATGAAGTCAATATCCAAACAGCAACAATTGACTTAACCAAAGTTTGTCTAACCCTTTTATTATGTCAACTACATGTACCTAAGGGTATGTTGTCAAATGATAGGAATGGTCAAAATAGTTTTATATAAGTTGTGTTTATGAGAAATTGGTTTTGGTCATGCTTAGAAATGATACTAATGGTTTGATGGTTATGTTTTGAACATGTTTTGAGTGTGTTGAATGATTGATTGGGGCTTTGAGGCCAACTAATGTTAAGTATGCTAGGTTGAATCAAAGAGAAAATGGACACTTAGTCGTCTACCATGGGATTTGCGACTTCACGCTTTGAATGTCGTGACATCAGGTCATCTCGTCGCGACGTCCCTTGTTTGAGGTCGAGACGTTAACTCTAATATGTTTTGGAAAATTTACAAATTGGTCCTCATGTTAGTAAGCTTGGCTACTGTCTTCAAATTCGTGACACCCACTTGAGATGTTTTGAAAACATTATAGTTTAGTCCTTATTCGACCCGGGATGGTATTGAGCTTTTGTAATATCGTAATTGACCCGAAAATGTTTTTGTATCGTGTTTGATGCATGTAAGACTCATATATGAATGTTTAATGATGGAATTGGAATATAGTTGTCTGTAGTTGCTTCTACAACAAATATGACATCTTGTAGCTCGAATTCGATGATCTAGTTGGGTATGGGGTGTTACAAAGCACATCACTAGCTTTTTCTCTTTCTCTTTGACCCTCTTGAGTTTAATAGAATGCACAATAAAACCAAGTCTCATCATTGCTTTGTTTAGTTCATCATCCTCATTAATGGCAGAAAGCACAAATTTCCTTGGACAGTCTCTCACCATATGCGAACCATAAAAAAGGAAACATTTCACTGGCTCCATTATGTTGTTGGGTTTCCACTTCCCATTATGTGGTCTCCCATTGCTATCATTTTTATCATTGACAACATTTCCATTTTTAACTTGTCTCTCTTCCTCATGGTCTCCTCTACCATTGTTCGTCTCTTTGGGCTTGGAAACCTTAAACTTGTCTTTCCTCGGACCAAGCTCAAAAAAGGACTCTGCCTCGACCATGGCTATGATAAGTTCAGTGATACCTTATCATTCAACTCCAGTTTGCCCATGACTTCAACCTATCTTTAAACTAGTAGAATGTTTTTTTCTCACTCAGGTCAGATATTTGAAACATTAACTGACTGAAGTCTTTGACATACTCCTGAATAATGCCTTGTTGCGTAAGCTGGCACAATTTAGCTCGAGCCTCTTTCTCGGCATACTGCAGGTAAAACTGCTTCTTCAATTCATTTTTGGAACTCATCCCAAATCCCAATTTTTTTACCACCTCATTTCTCATCTGTGGACCTACGATGCCATCATAAGAGAGCGATATCAGTAAAATAAATTGCAAAAGCGTTTATCTTAGTGGCATTATCCTCGATGCCTATCGTATAAAAGTATTGTTAAATCTCCCAAAGAAAATTATCCACATCCCTTGTTGACCTTGTCCCATTAAACTCTTTCGGTTTGGGAACATCAATTTTGCGTTGCTTCAATCTCAGAGCAAATATCCCATTACCTTGAGCAACTATACAGATAGTAAACTCCCCCTTGAGCTCTGCAACTTGTTCCTTCAAGTAGTAACCATGGCTTTGAGAGCTCCATTCTTCTCTGTTTGATCACCACTGGCAATATTGAGAGCCTATTTCATCACGTCTCGATTGGAACTAAGAGCTTCTATCATATAATCTGAGTTGTTCTTTCATCAGGTCCAACTCACCAATGCATCCCTCGACTATTTCAAGGGTCTTCCTCACATCCTCTATGGAGCCTTCAAGTTTGGCAACCTTGACTTCCAAAGATGATAGCATATCCCTTGAGCTACTAGCTTTTTACTTCTCCCACGGGTCTCCATCGGTTCAACTTGTTCTTATATTCCTTTTGTCATATCAATTGGTGCCTTTGAACACTAGCTTAGATACCAATTATCACGGGGCTATAACTTTAGTCTGGAAAATCTCCCAGCCTTAGACAATTTCTTGGGTTCAAATCTACTTAAGTCAACCTTACTCTCGATACATGAGAATTCTCACAGAAATTCTCTAAGGCAATGAAGCAAACTCAAAATGAAATAGCAACGAGAGAACAAAAAAGTCATAGAAAAATAGCGCAAATCAAGTGTTTGAGCAAATGCTCTAAAAAAATATTCTATTACTTTGAAGCTTTACAACTAAGGGGGAATACCTCTATTTATAGTTGAGCTCCCCCAAATTCAACGATATAGATTGAGTTACATCGATGGTCAAGATTTGTGCCTATCTACAAAGGGATTTAAACTCAATACATGTTTGTCCCTTAGGATTTACATTAATTACCCTGGTATCTCTGGTTTTACTAGAGTATTTTATTAGGCCACCAATGCTTCAAGTAAATGAGCTTCTCCATATGTTCCATGAGTCGGGCTAGTTCAAGCAGGTCGAGTGAGCCCCATTTCATCAGTTGACCTCCATGGGACGTTCTATGCACATTCGTCATGGGTTTTGATCTGCAGCCTATGAAATTCTCCCTCACCTACTATCGCGACGCCCTCGTTGCGTCCTCAGAATAATGCTGACTTGACTCACCTCGGAACAATCACAAATCACAAAATAATATAATTGCATGCAACAATCAGATATAATAACATATTTTTTTAATAATTATATAAAAAAAATCTTTAAATATAAATATTTTTTATATACTCAAATGATGTCCTCACCTTTGGAAGCCTAATCGTTCAAGTTGAAAATATCCAATCAAACCCTAAGATGACATCAACTTATAAAAGAAAAAAACGATTATTTTTAAAAAAAAATTATTCAAAATAAAAAAATGTTAAAAATTTTGTCCAAAAGCAAATTTCATTACATCGGAAATTGTGTATCTATAAGTTTCTTCGAAACAAAAACATCCTATTTTGACTTTTATTTTCTATTTTTGAATTTTTAATAAAAAAATTGTTATTTTTTAGTGAGTTTTTTATTTTTTCTTTGACACATGGTAGTGTGTAATTGGTTGGCACATTTTTTTTAACGGAAACTTGGGTTAGTTAATGGAATTACAAAATTAAAATATAGGAGCTAAACTAATAATAAAAATAAAATACAAGGGCCAAATTATTAAAAAAATAGTACAAATATCAAAGCGATAGTTTTACTATAATAAAGATGTCAAAAGAGGTATCAAGCATAAAGTTTAATGTATATTTTGTATTGTTAAAGTTGCCATATTTGTCTCATTATTTTTTCTAATTATTGTATTAGTCAAAATTGAATCGTTAAATTTGTTAAAAAAAAATTCAGTGTATTAATATCTATTTCTTTAATTTTAAATGACAATTTCACATTTGGAAATTCATTCCCATTATGAAGGCAATTGGGTCTATTTATTTTATGATGGAGCAATGGCTAGAGCTTCCGAAAATGCAACCACAGGTGGGGTGGTTCGTGATCAGGCTGGCAATTGAATTTTGGGCTTTAATCATTATTTGGGAAGATGATAGCATTTGAAGACAAAACTTTGGGATATTCTTGACAAAATTCTCATTTTATTAAATAAGGGCTACAAGAAAGTCAGGATTCAGATAGATAATCTTGAGGTAGTTAGTGCCTTGTCCATGGAGGAGTCGTTGGACTCCAGTATTACCTTGCTTAGAAGAGGTAAATGTATTTTGCGCTCTGAAGGTCAATGGAAAATCAAGTATGTTCCTAGGGAGTGTAATTTAATTATAGATCAATTGGTAAAGAATAGTTTTTCTTGGTAGACCTTCCTTCAGATATTTGAATCTATCCAACAAGACAACCTTTAAAATCTTTCAGTAGTTGATACATTCCTTTTATTATTTTTTTCACCAAAAAAAAAAGGCAGTTTCACATTAAAATTGTACATTTTGTTATAAAATTCTATTAATTGTTTTTCATTTTGAAAATGCTTCTAAATTTATTTTAAAAAATTAATATAAAGTAGTTTAATAAAAAAGATTATTTGCTTGTACAGTTGAAGAGACATGGAGGAGGTAATATTACACTTTGAAAAAAGTTGCCATGGTAGCTCACAATCCAAAGGTTTTCATTAAACAAAACCACTGGTAACCACACTTCTAACTAGATTAGACAAGGGAAAACAGCAGACCCCATAGACTTTTTCCTCTCTTTTTGTTTTTTCTATTATTTAAATCTTTCAAAGGAGAACAGCCGACAAGAGGAAAAAGGTTGAGAAATAGGCATTGCTCCAACACGTGCTCCTGTTGTTGTTTTCAGAGTCAACGGGTTCTACATCAGATTAGAGTATCTACCGTGTCCGTGTTGGCTAAAACACCTTAGAAAATCAACTCTCTAAACATTTTTTATTTCCCTTCTTCATCAATTTTATGCTTAGTTTCCAAAATATGTGAAAATTCCATCCTTGTAAACGAAAGGCATCGTAGCTCATAGAAAGAGACGCGTCTCAACTTATCACCTACCATTTCTAATTTTAAACAATTTTCGCAGCATTATTGTTACTCACTACTACTTAATTTTCTCTCTTTTCTCCTTCTATAAATACCCTTTCTAGTTTTGCTCCAACATCTTCCATTTCCAGTTTCAAACCTCTGAGGTTATTGTTTTCATACTCCAAAGGCAACGATATCGTTATTTGGGTCCTTGTTGCTATAAAATTTCGCTTGCTTCTGGAAATTGTTGTCTCTTTATTCTTTGAACCGTTTCGACATTATTTTTCAATTGTTTGTTTCGATTTCTTTGAGGATGGTTTGCTTGGTTTCTCGCACGGGAAGGCACCTGCAGCGTTATGACAACCTCGGTCGCCGCCAGGTCGTCGGGTGAGTTTTGTTCTTTTTCCCATGTTGGGTTCTATCAAGAGTTGGCTGGCTTTGTATTCTGGTCAGATTTTTCATGCTATGAAAAAAAGAAAAAGAGAAGAAAAAAAAAAAACTTAACAATGAATGATGCAAAAGCTCATTAATTTGGTGATTGCAGGTGCATTCCCTATAGATTCAAATGTAGCAGTGATGGAACCATTAGTGATGAGTTAGAGGTTCTTGTAATCTCCTCACAAAAAGGTCAAAAAATGATGTTCCCTAAGGTACAAACAAACGTACAAACATCCTTTTCTTTTGCCATTTGAAGTATCCATTAAATTATGCAAACATTAACCATGTTTCTCTTTGTTTTTTTATTATCAGGGTGGGTGGGAGCTTGATGAATCCATAGAAGAAGCTGCTTTAAGAGAGTCAATTGAAGAAGCTGGAGTTATAGGCAATGTTGAGGTTGGTTTACTGTTAATACTGTCCTGCAGTTGCTTATGTTATTATATAAATCAAAATCCCCCTCCACCCCAAAAGTACTGATTTAGTTCTGTACTTGATGAACACAGTGTGAACTGGGCAAATGGTACTTTATAAGCAAAAGCCATGGCACATTTTATGAAGGTTACATGTTCCCTTTGCTTGTGAAGGAGGAACTTGATTTCTGGCCTGAGCAGAATGTTCGCCAAAGGACTTGGGTAAGCCATTAATCTAATAAATCTTGGGTTCTACTTCTAAGTACATACGAATCATGGTTTTTAATTTTTTTTTTTTTAATTTTGTCCAGATGAATGTGAAAGAAGCAAGGGATGTATGCCAGCATTGGTGGATGAAGGAAGCCTTAGACATTCTTGTTGAAAGACTGGTTATTTGATAGAAGGAAGAAATCGTCTCCATTTGTTCTCTGATTTTTTTTTTTTTTTTTTTTGTTGATAAGGGGAAGGGGTACGGGTTATTTAGAGATTGAATTCGAGATCAGTACCAATTGAAGCCTCGATTTTAGATGTTTTGCCGCTCCACTTATGGTTCAATTAACAATTTATTGTCTAAGGATGAACTCATTGTCTGTAGATAGGGGCAATGCCAGGCTTTTCTCCTTGTTAGAAAAGCAGAGGATTTAAGGGCCAATTATGTTGAGTTCCAAGAAGATGGTGGCAGCTGTAGATGTTTTAGGAAATAACTGTAAATTCAGGGGGGGATGGTTGGTGTTGCTGGTTGGATCTTCTTTGGGGGATCAGTTCATATGAAAAATTAGTGGGAAAAACCGAAGAAAAAAGTGAACAGATCTTAGAGCAGGTTGTATAATTCAATCCATGTCTCTACCATTTATTTAATTGCAAAGCGAAAACAAACAAAAAACAAATTAATGAGAATTGAACCCCTTAAGTTTTTGCATGACCCATGTTCTTTTTGCCCATATTTCTTTTCTTCCTTTTTTGGTGTCAAATCTGTCTACTTGAAGGCGCTTCTATTTCCATTTTTTTTATATAAAAAATTTATAAGCTTAGCTTGTTGATGTATACTTTTTATGAGATAAAATTTGAAGCATTTTCAATGTATAATTCTCATGTATCAATTATAAAATAAAAAAAATAGGTAATTTATAAATAAATATTGAAAATTTAATTTAAACATAATTAATAATAAGATTTATATTTGATGCATTGAGAGAATGCATATATATTATTAGTGATGACACCACATTAGAAAAGAAACAACATAAATTTAGTTTTAATTTTTTTAATGATTTGTTATTATCTAATAGATAAGATTATGCACAGTTAATGTATCAAATATTAATCTTTAAAGATAAACTGTAATTTATTTATAACTCTTTTTCTATTTTTTGTTAATGGTATATGATATTTTTGCGTAAAAAAAGCATTAAATGTATATATATATATATATATATATATATTAAAAGATCGGGCAATATAAGACACAACACAGACATATGAAAAGTTTAGATCATAATACAATTAAAAAAAAATATGATCAAAGGTGAAGGAAAAAAAATAAAATTGAATTATAAAAATTTTTAAGGTAATTATTTATTATTTATAAATTTATAATTTTCCAATAAATTTTAGAAGTAATTTTACTTCAAATCTCTTCCTGCTGCCTTTTGCATTCGTTCTGAACATGACAAATGATTCAAATTTGTATAATACATAGATAGCCTATTGTATTAGGAATAGTTGCGTTAAAATAACACAATATTTCTCAAACATTAATTAGCTAATTGAGTATTATAAAATAGCTAATTATTCTGTTAGTAAAAAAAGTTTACAAGTAAGTTTAGGATAGTGTTAAGTAGAGATAGTAAAATGGGCTTGAGCTCGAGAATCCAATTCGAAAAAATTTAAGCCCAAAACCGTTTAAACATGATTTGATCGAAAAGTTAAAAAAAAAAAAAACAACTCGAAAAACTTAGAACTCAAAACAGCTTGAACCTGAAAAAAATTTAAGCCAAAAAAGCTGAAATTGAGATTGACCCAAATCCAAACCAGAATTTAGAAATAAAAATAAAACAATCAAATTATAATTAAATATATTTATAAAAGATTACTGATCTGTTGTAATTTGATACGTCAAATTAGGCTCTCCTTAACATTCAAGGACTTATTCTCAAGCAATTTACGAGTCTTTTACAAACTTTTGTTAACTTTTAGTGTTTATCATTAAAAATCGTTTTTGTTTAGTTTTTTTCCTTTTGAGACCCAAATTGACAAAATGGTGCCATGGGAAACTTGATGATGTGTTTGAGTTGGTGTAAGGAGACGACAATGGCCCAACCTTGAGGAAAACAATATTCAACGTGGGTGTCGCGACATTGATGTAACAACTCATTTTTAGTCAAATCGGAACAGTGGTTTCGGGATCACAAATTTGAGATTGAAATAATTATTTTATTATTATTTTAATGTTTACAGCATGATAAAATGATGGTGTGAAAGTTTCATTTAGAAATTTTATCATTTGAGTGTTTAATTTTATAAAAAGGACTACATCGCGTAAAGTGCAAAAGTGGTGTTCTAATAGCTAAAGGTGTCTAATAGCTATGAAATATTAAAGTGGAGGTCCTTATGTGGTAAATAACCCATTTATAAAGTTAGTGGACATTCTTGGACATGTATTAGGTGTTTTTAATGGTTTATTAATAAGGTTAAAAAGGTAATTTAATAAATTAACTTAAGTAAAATATAACAACATTGTCATCTTCTTTAGTGCATTCATCCACCGAAATTGAATGAAGAAGAAGCCATTTTTAGGGTTCCTTGGTTCGGCTACTTCATTTCTTAATTGGTGAGTGATCTTCGTCCCGTGTTTAATAATTTCTATGTTTTTGAGATCGTTGCAGCTTAATCTAGCTAGCCCAGGGACTAATTTGCAAAATTGTTAAAGGTTTAGGGTTTTATCATTGATGAATATAAGTGTATTTTGATGTTTGATGATAGAAAATGTATCCTTGTTGTTAGATAAACAGTATTTGTAAAGTGATTTTTGACAAATTTGTCATTTAGGTATTTAATTGAGAAATGTTGAAATTTTGTGGTTAAATTGTGAAATAAATGAAAAATATTGGTTGCTAGGGATTTAATTGAAACTAGGCTAGCATGGGTATAGGTTGAATTGCATGAATTTGTATTTTTTATGAGATAAGGACTAAATTGTAAAAATGTTGAAATATTTGGGGCAAAAGTGTAAAGTTGCTATTATATGCTTTTTGGGCTAAATTGAATAGAAGGATAATCAAGTAAGCTGAATTTGATATTATGTAGATCAAGAAAAGCGAAATTCGGATTTAGCTCGAGGGAAAAACAAAGTGTTGGATTAATCGATAAAATTCGTCATTTTTGCATTCAAGGTAAGTTCGTATGTAATAAGCATTGTTATAATTATGTTTTAAATGCTTTAATATAAAATGAATTTTGAATATGACCTTGCGGATATATTCGACGACGATTCGACAAATGTGAAATCCTGGTTGAACCTTAGGAATCGATTAGGATATGAATGACATGTCATTTGGGGTTATGTGATTTGGGTGCTGGTCCGTACGTCCTACCGGTGGCTGAGTTATTCGGCATGTGTTGCGGATTATCGTTAGCTTGTGTGAGCAGCACTATGTAGCTTTGCCATGACCTTCAGCTTGTGTGAGCAGACCCGTTGATAGCTCGAGAGTGAGCATTATATGTGATATGAGATTGAGATAGCTTCGACTATGTATTGGCACTTAAGGTGCGAGATTCCCGAGTATCCGATAGTATTTCGAATGGTTCAACAAGTATATTAGAGATTCAGATGAGTATGAGATTGATACGAGATGGTAAAGGTATGTACATGAATCGTACTAGCATTGAATCGAAGAAATTGTAAAATTCATATCTAACCTTTTGAATGATTATGTGATAGGTGTGTGCATCAATATGAATTTAATTGCTTAAATTGTGTATGTATGGTAAGATGAGTTAATTATTATACGAACTTACTAAGCTTTATAGCTTACTCTTGTAACACCCCTAGCCCGTATCCGTCGCCAGATTAGGGTTAAGAGGCATTACCGGACAAACGGAATCTTTTACTGACATTTCATATTATAATTTAACCAATAGGATCAATGTGTCCCTTAAATAGGTCTTTGAGACCTTAAACATACTTTAGTATAGGGCTGGGACTAAACCAAACACATACGGAAATTCTCAAAAATTTAAATTTTTTTTCAAAGTTACAGAGGTCACACGCCCGTGTGTCTAAGCCGTGTCAAAACAGGGCATATATACTGACTTGTCCATACGGCCATGGACATGCCCATATGCCTCACCCGTGGTCGCTACTGACTTGCACCACACGGCCAGTCACACGCTCGTGTGTCTTGCCCGTGGTCGAGTCTGACTTGTTTTGAATTACAACCATGAGGGACACGGTTGAGCCACACGCCTGTGTGCTCAACTGTGTGGGCAATTATAGGCCATTTTCAAGGCCAAAATGCCACCCACACTTGGGTCATCCCTACAAGCACATACAAGCACATTTCTAAACACAAATGGGCAACCAAAAACACACCAATTGGTCATCATTTTATCCCATTCAACCCCATTTCTAAGCACACCAACTTATATGCCAAATAGCTCAACTAATTCACAAACAAACTAAGCATGACTCATCCATAACTTCATCATAACCATTGTTCATCAAACACATATACTCACTTTGCATCAATAATCTTACCATTACCTTGACTATTTCATAAACATGGAATCATACCAAAACCAAGCATCATATAGCATGACTCTTCATTCATTACACAACCATTTAACTAGCCATATCACATGGCCAAGTACATATATCCAACATATTCCAAAACATCTAGCCTATACATGCCATATTTAGCTATATACACAATCAAAAGTACCAAAATAGAGATTGATAGTGTGGTGATGATCCTCGACGATTCTCGAGCCTTTCGTAGCTTTGACAATCTGTAAAGCAGAGTAAACACACACAAAGTAAGCTTTCAAAAGCTTAGTAAGCCATATACAAATAAACTTTACATAAAATGCACATAAACACAATGACACAATGACATTAATATTTCTCATTTGCAAATTCATCACATATCCTTTGGCTCATTTGTTTAGCCATTACTTACCCACCTTTCATAGCTCAAAATATCACTTTACTCATAGCTCATTCAAGCTTGTATCATATATTATCTCATCAAATTCATACACATATTCACTTTAGTAAGCTCATTTGAACACTTACCTTTCCAACGTACTTGAATCACCTATACATTTCATGTAGACATTCATTTCTCTAATTTTCCTATTGAACCCTTAGGAATCAAATAGAAAACTTAGAGTACTCGGAATAGTCGTACAATGCCAACGTCCCAGACGTGGTCTTACATGTACTCAGATATTGATGCCACTTTCCCAGACAGGGTCTTACACGAATCAATACGATGCCAATGTCCCAGACATGGTCTTACACGTAAATCTCATATCGATGCCAACATCCCAGATGTGGTCTTACACGATATCAAAAATCAATGCCAACTTCCCAGACGTGGTCTTACATGATATCACATATCGGAAACCTATGTCATGACATATGTAATCCTATCTATTCCTAGGTTCGTACGTGGCTTCTCGGATATTGACCATTTCTCGATACTTTCTTGGATTTCATATATTCACCATTTCATACACATTAATCACAATATAGTTTCATATGAATATTCATAAATCAATACACATAAATTTATTTGTATATAGACTTACCTCGGATTCGGTTAAACGAAAACGAACTCGGCTACTCAATTACTTTTGATTTCCCACGATCTAAGTCCGTTTTCTTCGGTTCTTGATTTATACATATTCAAATTAAACTCATTTATTCACTAATTCATTCAATTCAATCCAAAGACACATATTTAGGGCAATTTACAAATTAGCCCTCACATTTTTGCATTTTAACATTTTAGTCCCTATTTCACAAAATCACAAAATACACATAATTTGCACACACCATGCTTAGGCCGAATATTACCCATACTCATTCAAGTCCACACATTTCATTTATTTCACAATTTAGTCCTTTAAAATATTATTTTCACAATTAAGTCCAAAATACTCAAATTCACTAAAAATCTAAAGACAAAACATGTTAATCTAACACATATATTTCATTTTTCACCATCAAACATCACAAAACTCATGTGTTCATCAATGGTACATTTCAAAACTTTCATCATTTCACAAAATTGAAGCATGGGTTTTGAAGAACACTAAGCAACGATTACAAAAACGTAGAAATTATCAAAAACCGAAGCAAAACATACCTTGAATCAAAGAACATCCATGGCCGAATGTTTGAAAACTTTAAACCCTTATTTTTGTTTCACAATCCGAAAATATGATACAAATGCATGGCTTATTTTAGCCTTTTGTTTATTTAATTACATTTAATTTTCAACTTACTTAATTAAACTTTATTATTCACATTAAATTTCCACTAACATATGGCATTAATGTCCATCCAAAATTCAAATGGTCCAATTGCATTATAAGGACCTCACATTTATAAAGACATGACACTTAGGTGCTTTTAACATATAGCATGTTAATTTAGCATCTTCCACAATTAGGTCATTTTCTTTAATTAAGCACACAAATGATCAAATTAAATCACGAAACTTTCACACATGCTTAATCACATACTGTAGACACAGATAATAATATTAAAATATTTTTCTAACTCAAATTTATGGTTTCGAAACCACTATTCTGAATAGGGTCTAAAACAGACTGTTACAACTCTGTTTATTTTTTTGTGTTTTATAGTGATATCGAGGCTTGCTCAGATTTGGGAATCGTCGGAGATCTCATCACACTATCAAGCTATCACTTTGGTACATTTTAACTTATGTATTTGGTTATATGGCAAGTATATGAGATATAGTCATTTTGGTATATGTTGATAATGGATTTAACCATTTAAGTTGGCCTGTAAATGGTTGAATGGTTTGTTATGTTAATAACCATGTGAGTTGGCTTATTTTGACATATTTAGTGATGTATATATATGTGCATATGGCCTTTTTATGTGTTTGATGGTTGATTTATGATGCTTATTGATAATTGGCATTATGGATACTAAATAGTTGAAATTTGAGATTGGTTTGCTTGTGATTTAGGTAATTTGATGCATAATTGAAAGTGACCATTTAGATGAACTGTGAATGTGATTTTGGTATGAAATTGTATTACTTATTTTGACACATGTTTGTCTTATGGTTGATGGTATGGAATTAGCATGAATTAGGCTTGGTTGAGGTTGGTTTGAATGCATATTTATGCCTTGTTTTGTGCCAATTGGTTTTCTGTAGGTGTATGCAATTTGGGTGAGCAAAATGGCTTGGTAAATAGCCTTATTTTGTCCACACGGGTAGAGACACGGGCGTGTGTCTCAGCCGTGTGTGACACACGATCAAGTGACACGGCTGTGTGTCCCTTGATGTTTAATTAGAATTCAAGTCAGTATGCTCAACACAGGGGCGTGTGGCTTGGCCGTGTGGCATAAGTCAGTATACCCTACAGGTTTAGCACGACCTAGCATATGGCCTGGTCAAACGGGTGTGTGGTTGGCCATGTGACCCAAGTCAATGAGTTACATGGGGTCTGATACGGCCTGGGACACGACCATGTGATCCCATTTCGAATGTCCGTGTAACAGCTCGATTTAGGGGTTCATCAGAACAGTGGTTTCAGAACCATTAATCTGAGGTTGGAGAAAATTATTTTTATATTGTTTTATGTGTTAAAGCATGATTACAAGAGTGCATGACAATTTTGGTGCATTAATTTTAGCTATTGCATGCTTAATTACGAAAAAGGACTAAATCTCATAAAGTGTGAATGTTTTATTTTACACGCTAGAGGTGTCAAATAGTTAAGGAATATTAATTGGAGGTCCCTAATGTGCAATTAGGCCTTGTTTAGGGAGGTGGCCGGCCATAGGGACAAAGACGAGACTTTGTCATTTGGTTAGGTAAAAATTTGGTGACTAAATTGATTTTAATCATAAAAAAGAAAAGAAAGATATCATCTTTCTCTCCATCTTCTCCACTGAAAATTGGCAGCAAAATAGGGGTTGAAAACTCAAAAATTTTCAGCCAAGCTTTTCTCCTTGCAAGTAAGTGCTTTAATGGTCATTCTTTGATAATTTTTGTACTTTTGAGACCCTTGTTGCTTGAGCTAGCTAATGATGGGACTATTTTGCAAAATGGTTGAAAACCTAGGGTTTTTCCATGAGAGCTTAAGTGCTAATTTCTAAAATTTTATGGAAGAAAATGAGTCTTGGTTGTTAAATAAACAACTTTTGTGAAAGGTGTTTCTATGAAAACACTGAAAGGACCTTTTTGTAAATGTTGTAAAGTAGGTGTTAAATGTATGAAATAATGAGTATTGGAAGTTGCTATAAGAGTAATAAATGTTCAGCTAGGTTTGTTAAAGGAGGAAATTTGATTAGAATCGGTTTACAAGCCTAGGGGTAAAATCGTAATTTTGTGAAGTCTAAGGGCAAAATGGTAATTTTGCCAAAGTATGATGTTTGAGATGTACTGATTAATGTGTTAATTAAATGAGTGAATTTGTTATTATAGATCAAGAAGAACGAGGAACTAACCTTAACCAAGGAAAAGGCAAGGTTTCGGACTAGATCGGCAAATTTACCTATTTTAGAATCGAGGTAAGTTTGTGTGTAATAAATTCAACATCATGTTATTAAGTTTTAATATACTTGATATTTGTGAAGATGTATATTATTTTTATGAAATTAAATGAGAAAATGATAAAAATTTATGGTGTTGAAGTCCCGGTTGGACTTTAAGAAGTTAGAGGATATCATCATTAAGACATGAGATTGGTAAGGTCCCGTATAAAACCATTCTGGGACATGGCCTCGGCACCAAATTGAGATCTCGTATAAAACCATATCTAGGATATGGCATCGACATCGAGATGTGACCCCATGTAAGACCATATCTGGGATATGGCTTTAGCGTCGTGTTTATGTGTATGATGATGATTGTGTATCTTCGGGTGTTCCAAGTGATTCATCGGAATAAATAATTAAGCTTATAATAGAGATGAAATTAGTGCTAAAGCTATGTTATGAAGTCATACAGGTATATGTGAGTAATTCACGAGAAATGTTTACGATATGTGACATGACATGTAATTGGTAAGAGCAAGCATGAGTAAGTTATGGCAATGTGCTTGAGACTTTGTGTTTTTATTCAATGCAATGGTTGGATGACATTATGAGCCTTTATGTTGCTATTTATTAATGCAAACTTACTATGCTTGATGCTTACCTCTCTCATTTCCCTTTTCCTTGTAGTATCGCCAAGCTAACTCAGGGATCGTGGGACGTCGGAGTTTGGAATCACACTATCAACTTCTCTTTGGTATAGCATAGTTTGATTAATTTTGGGTATGGCATGCATAGGACCGTGGTTATTTTGTGTTATATCATATTTGTTAGCCAATGTGTGGCTATTAATGTCATTAAATTCATTTTGTAAATGGGTATTGGAAATTGGCCAATACTTGACAAGTTTATATATTCGATGATGATGATGTTCATGAAGTGCATGCTTGTGTGGATGTCTTGATTTTGGGTTCTTAGAAGTGTCTTATTGTCATGATGTATGTGGAATTGAATTGGTATAAGTGTGGTTGCTCTGTAGGTGGCAATTGGGTTGGTCGATAGCCTTACAATTGTCTACACGGGTAGACACACGGGCGTGTGTCTAGGCGGTGTGTGACACACGGTCATTCTCATGGGCATGTTGATAGGCCGTGTGTACCCCTTCATGCTAAGTTGGTAAGTCAGTATGCCTCGTAGTAAACACACGGGCTGAGACACGGCCGTATGTCTCAACTGTGTGGGAGACACGGCCTAAGGCACGGGCATGTGCCTGGGCCGTGTGAAGTCTACACCTGAAATTAGGAATTTAATTCGACACACGGTCTAAGGACACGGGCGTGTGGCTTGGCAGTGTGACCTTATTGAGATGATGACGTCATAAATAGAATGTCAAGGTTTTTACACACGGGTGAAGACACGGGTGTGTCATGGCCATGTGAGGGACACGGGCTATGGGCATGGGCGTGTGTCAGGCCGTGTGAAAACCCCTGTATGTTCGAAATGAAAAATAAAATCCTTACGGACTAGGGACATGGGCGTGTGAGAGTACACGGCTTGCCCACAGGGGCATGTCTCGCTTCACATGGGTGTGTGGCCCTGTTTTGTGTAAAAATTTTCTAAGTGTTTGAAAGTTTTCGGTTTAGTCCCAAACCATTCCATATGTATGTTTAAGGTCTAGTAGACATATAAGAGGGATGTTATGGTTTTGAATGAGAAGTTTTAAGTAGGAATGAGATTGTATGTTTGAGTAAGTTAAGTACAGTAATACCTCGTACCCGGTTTCGACGTTGGATATGGGTAAGGGGTGTTACATTTAGTGGTATCAGAGCTACGGTTTAGTTGATTCTCAGACTAATGTAGCGTAAGTATGAGTTTAGCTATACATGCCACACGTATGAGTATTTGCATAATGATAGTGTGACGACTCCTGACAATTTAAAATTGTGTTTATCTATAGTAAATGGATCTCGACCGAGCTGCGGCCAACGATGCTGCAAGTAATGCGCCACCTCTTGTAACAGACCAATTTTGACCCTAATCGGAACGGTGGTTTCGGGACCACGAATCGAGCCTGATAAATATTGTAATATTCTATTTTGTGTTTATTATATGTGATTCAGTGAGTGTGAAAGTTTCGTATAAAAATTTAATTGTTTAAGTGCTCAATTTGATAAAAAGGATTTAATCGAGAAAACGCGAAAGTTTCATGCTAAAGTGAAAGGTACTAATTTGAGTGTGGCTTTTTAAGTGGGTGTACCAAAAGGGCAATTAGCCCATTAACCTTATTAAGGGACGGCAATGGGCCTTTATAAGTCCAAATTATATGTAATTTAGTCTAGTATATAGTTATATTAATGTATTAAAATAATGTTAATAATATATGTTTGTTTTAACATAAAATAAAAAGGTTAAGTGGGAAGAAAGAGA
Organism: Gossypium australe; assembly: GCA_005393395.2. NCBI lineage: Eukaryota > Viridiplantae > Streptophyta > Magnoliopsida > Malvales > Malvaceae > Gossypium > Gossypium australe. The sequence goes on along the minus strand of CM016614.1, from coordinate 85,101,238 downwards.
ACTTCACCTTGTTCTTCTTCCTTGGCCGAATATAGGAGCTAGAAACTCCATTTTTAGAGCTTGAATTTCGGCACTTTGGGGCTCAATTAAAGGTATGTGTTTTGTTTAGTTTTTGAAAATTTTTGCATTTTTGGAATGTTTGCTTTAAATCCTATACAACCCATGTTTAAATTTTTGAAAATACTATGTATATAAGATTCGGCCATTGACATGCTTGGGTAGTTTTGATGTTTGATGGTTTTAAATTGAATGTATGTTAAGGATTTACAAGTTTTGTATTGGAGTTTTTGGTGATTTTGAGTTTATAGGGCCAAATTGAAAAGAATAAAATTGTGAAGGGTTAAAATGTCAAATAGATGAAATGCATGGACACCCATGGCTATGGGGAAGGTTCGGCCTAGCCATAGTGTTAGGAAATTTTGCATAATTTGAGTTTTGTGTAAAATTGGACCAAATTGTAAAAATGGAAAACATTAGGGGCAAAATTGTAAATTGCCCATTTGTGTGTCTTGGGACTAAATTGAGATGAAAAGCAATTAAATGAGCTAAATTTTAATGTGTTTTAGATCAAGAGCAAAGAAAAACGGAATTAGACCGGGGAAAGACGAAGGTTCTCGAATACCCGATTCGCACGGACTATCGACAACCGAGGTAAGTCCTTTAGTTAAAATATGTCAATAAATTAATTATGAATTTAGTGAATGATGAATTGTGGAAAATTAGAGTATAAATTCATGATATAGCCGAATGTGAATGTATAGTATTGAAGTGGATTTATTTTGGCTAATGCAAGGTGAATAAGTAAGATCCTGAGCTACCTTATGTTTAAGGGTTATTTATAAATCTAATGAATGATAAAATTTATATAAGTTTGGTGTAAAATCATGAGTTGACCGAATGTGATGATGATGGATTGGATTGATTTTCAATATTTTAATGCAATGTAAATAAATACATATGATTCGATATGTGATAATGAAATGTAAAAAGTATGTAAAACCATTCTGACCTTCGGGCTTTGAGCCTAGCAGGCCTCGTGCCGGTGACATAATCGGGCTTATGCCTAGCAGGCCTTGTGCCGGTGTTAATTATTGGGCTTTATGCTTAGCAGGCCTTGTGCCGGTGTTACTTTTCAGGCTTTTACGCCTAGCAGACCTTGTGCCGGTGTTATCTTTCAGGCTTTTACGCCTAGCAGGCCTTGTGCCGGTGTTACCTTTCAGGCTTTTACGCCTAGCAGGCTTCATGCCGGTGATGTATTTTACAAAAGAGAAGTTGAATCTTAACTCAAGACAATTTAAAGCTAACTGATTGAGTATACGGTTCAGGTAAGTATGTAAGGTATGTTATGCCTACTACTACTACTACTATGGAAATTCGGTTTGCAGGTATAGATGCTTGGAATATAAGAAATTTTAATATGGTAGTGTGGTTGTTATAAATGCTATAGTTACATAACTTGGGGTATGTGATACTTGTAAAATATATTAAGTTGTATTGCGAAGTAATACAGGTTTATGGAATCGAAGTATAATTTCTTCGGTTAATGTACTAATAAGATTCGGCTTTATGTAGATAAATTATCATAATTAAATGTTTGTGGAAAATGTCATAAGTTGATTAATTTAAATGTTATGCTATTATAAATTTAGGACTTACTAAGCTAGTAAGCTTAATTATGTGAAATATTTCCTCTGTTTTATAGATTTTGGGTTACGCTACGGGCTCAAGACGGATCGTCAAGGAAGTCGCCAACACTATCAATCTATATTTTGGTACTCTTTCATTTTGGTTTTAAACAAAGGCATGTATAGGAAAAAGGCTGGTTTTTGTTTGATAAATTTCACGGTTCATGTATATAATGGCCATGCGAAATGGCTAAATTTCTAGTTAAGTATGTTGTTGTGATTTTTTTTTATATGTATGTTGGTTTATGATGGCAAGGTTTATGCTTTCTTAATCAAAGTTTAATCATTTTGTTAAGGAAATGTTTATATACGAAATGAATCCTTGAATTAGGAATGTAGATAGGTTCGGTTAGAAGCTAGTCTTTCATAAAATGCAACAAAACAGCTTGTAGTAACAGCAGTGATGTGAGTTAGAAAAATCACCAAAAATAGGGTATATTGAATTAGGAGGTGAATGAGATATGAAATTAAACCTTATTGTGTCTATTTTTACCTGAAAGAAACAGAGTAGGTAAAAGATTTATATTTTATAGGATAATTAAGTTTTAGTGAGACCTGCTCTGAATGAATTCGTGAGTCACTGTTCTGTTTTGGAAAAATTGTCAAAAATTGTACAAAAAATTTAGGAATCATGGTTTATATGTGTAGAACCCTTAATGAGTCTATTTTTCATTTGTATAAACAAGAACAGTATATGAAATTTGTGAAATGAGATAACTGCATTTTTGTAGAGACAGGTCAGAATTGTCAAGCTGTGTAATAAGGGTAACTTTGATGAATAAACTGTACTAATTGGTCACATGAAAAATTCTGGAAATATTATGGTGAAAATTTATATGAGTCTAGTTTCAAGAGAAATTTACGAATCTAAATTTTTAGTTTTGTAACTCGAGTTATAGTCAAATTAGTCGGCATAACACAGTTTGACAGCTTTAAATTTTTATGTCCTGAACTTGTAGTCAAGTCTAGTAACGCCTCTTGCTCAACTCCGGCGACGGTCTCGGGTAAGGGGTGTTACATTTGATTGGTATCAGAGCTTACGGTTTAGTCGATTCTAGGACTACCGTAGCGCGTGTGAGTCTAGCTATACATGCCTTTTGTAAATATATTGATAGTGTGGTGACTTCTGACAGCCTGAACCTTGTTTTATTTAGTAAATGGACACTGATCCTGAAAGAGCCATAGCTGATGATGTGGAGAGCGTAGCGCCTGACCGTGCCCACGGATCAGCGCCGATAGACTCTCGACCTGTTTCGGGTAGCCACGAAGGCGAGACTGAGGAAGCCTTTTATCGGATGATGAATGAGTGGTTTGCCCAATTTATTCAGAATAACCCGAATGTACATCAACCTCCACCCCCGAATAATTCAACTCCGATTCCTTCAGCTCCCCCGATGATAGATCCGATAAGATCTAGTAGGCCCCCAGTTGATAAAATCCGAAAATTTGGGGCCGAAGAATTTAAAGCTAATGACGATGATGATGCTGAGAGAGCCGAAATGTGGCTTGATAACACTATACGGGTACTTGATGAGCTATCTTGTACTCCGGATGAATGCCTGAAATGTGTTATATCCTTAACGAGGGACACTGCATATCACTGGTGGAGCACACTAGTATCAGTGGTTCCGAAAGAAAAAGTGACATGGGATTTCTTCCAGAATGAATTCCGCAAGAAATATATCAGCCAAAGATTCATTGATCAAAAACGAAAAGAATTCCTTGAGCTGAAACAAGGACGAATGACCGTGACGGAATATGAACGAAAATTTGTCAGACTCAGCAGATATGCTAGAGAGTGTGTTTCTTCTGAAGCTATTATGTGTAAAAGATTTGAAGATGGCCTGAATGAAGATATAAAGATGTTTGTTGGCATTCTTGAAATTCAAGAGTTTGTGACTTTAGTTGAAAGAGCTTGCAAAGCTGAAGAGCTCGGGAAAGAGAAAAGAAAGGCTGAGACTGAAGCTAGAGATATTCGTAAAAGATCTTCGGGTAAAGTCTTTCATTCCACGACCAAGAAGCCCAGAGACGACTACAGCCGACAGAAAGCTAATACAGATCCACTAGACGGGATCGACCTCCTATGAGCTCCCGAGCTACCTCGATAGCCAGTGTTGGTAATGTTCCAAAAATAGAGTTGAGTGCAAGCACTGTGGGAAATGGCACTCAGGGAGTTGTAGATTTCATGATCGGTCTTGCTATAAATGTGGATCATCAGACCATTTTATTAGAGAGTCCGAAGTTAGCTGAGCAGAATACAGTTCAGAACACTAGACCGAGCAACTTGTCAATGTGAGGTAGACCACCCAGACATTCAGGCAATGTAGGTGGTAGTCAGAAAGGAACGAAGAACACTACAGATCGATCTGAGGCTAGAGCTCCGGCTAGATCATATGCTGCGCGAGCTAGAGAGGATGCTTCCTCCTCTGACGTCATTACTGGTACTTTCACTCTTTATGATACTACTGTGATTGCACTAATTGATCCTGGTTCGACTCATTCTTATGTGTGTGAAACTTTAAAATTTGGCAAGACTCTGCTAGTTGAGTCTACTGAGTTTGTGATTCGTGTGTCCAACCCTTTGGGTAGATGTGTGCTTGTTAATAAAGTGTGTAGAGATTGCCCGTTGATGATTCAGGATTATTGCTTCCCAGCTGATTTAATGTTGTTGCCCTTTGACAAATTTGATATAATCCTGGGTATGGATTGGTTAACTTCACACGAGGCAGTAGTGGATTGTAAAAGAAAGCTTATCGATTTGAAATGTCGAAACGGTGAGACCATCAGAATTAAATCTTGTGACGTAAATGGGTTGCCTACAGCAATATCCTCAATGTTAGCCCAAAAGTATGTAAGAAAAAGGTGTGAAGCTTATTTGGCTTATGTACTGGACAATAAAATGTTCGAGGAACAAATTGAGTCGGTATCGGTTGTATGTGAATACCCCGATGTGTTTCTTGAAGAACTACCGGGCTTACCCCCAGTGCGAGAGATTGAGTTCGGCATTGAGTTAGTGCCAGGGGCGACTCCGGTTTCAATAGCTCCGTACCGAATGGCGCCTACTGAGTTAAAAGAATTGAAAGTGCAGTTGCAAGAGTTGACAGATAGGGGCTTCGCACGACCGAGTTTCTCTCCTTGGGGTGCACCGGTTTTATTTGTGAAAAAGAAGGATGGGACTATGAGAATGTGTATCGATTACCGGCAATTAAACAAGGTGACTATAAAGAATAAGTACCCGTTACCTCGGATTGACGATTTGTTTGATCAGTTGAAGGGGGCTTCGGTGTTTTCGAAGATAGATTTGAGATCGGGCTATTATCAGTTGCGAGTCAGAGATTCAGATGTGCCAAAGACTGCATTCCGAACGAGGTACGGACATTATGAGTTTTTAGTTATGCCATTCGGACTCACTAATGCACCTGCTGTTTTTATGGATCTAATGAACCGAGTTTTCCGACAGTTTTTGGATCGGTTTGTAGTAGTGTTTATTGATGATATATTGATCTACTCCAAAAATGAAGCAGAACACGTTGAGCATTTGAGAGTAGTACTACAAACCTTGAGAGATCAACGGTTATATGCAAAGTTCAGTAAGTGTGAGTTCTGGAGGAACGAAGTCAGCTTCTTGGGTCATGTAGTTTCGGTGTCAGGTATTCGGGTGGATCCAAACAAGATAGCAGCCATACTCGATTGGAAACCACCAAAGAATGTTTCCGAGATCCGAAGTTTCCTAGGCCTGGCGGGGTATTACAGACGGTTTGTAAAAGGTTTTTCTGTTATAGCTACACCGTTAACGAGACTACTACAGAAAGATGTCAAATTTGAGTGGTCGGAAAGGTGTCAGAAAAGTTTTGAGCAGTTGAAAGCCTTTTTGACCGAAGCCCCAGTGTTAACTCAGCCTGAATCGAGTAAAGAATTTACTATTTTTAGTGATGCTTCCTTGAATGGGTTGGGTTGTGTTTTGATGCAAGAAGGCAAGGTGATAGCCTACGCTTCGAGACAACTGAAGCCGCATGATAAAAATTATCCAACTCATGATCTGGAGTTAGCAGCCATTGTGTTCGCCTTAAAAATTTGGCGTCACTACTTATTTGGCGAAAAATGTCATATTTATTCAGATCACAAAAGTTTGAAGTATTTGATGACTCAGAAAGACTTAAACTTGAGACAACGTAGATGGTTAGAATTGCTGAAAGACTATGAATTAGTGATTGACTACCATCCGGGAAAAGCTAATGTTGTTGCGGATGCGTTAAGTCGAAAGTAGTTATTTACTCTTCGTGCATTGAATGCACGGGTGACTATGTCTGATGATGGTTCGATCTTAGCAGAGTTACAAGCGAGACCGATGTTCATTCAGCAGATTTGTGATGTACAGAAAGTCGACAAAAAGTTGATTGCTATTCGGAGTCAGTGTGGAAGTGGTACAGAATCAGATTTTCAGATTGATGCAAATGATTGTTTGAATTATAAAGGCCGATTGTGTGTTCCGAAGAACTCAGAATTGATACAGATGATCCTGTGCGAGGCCCATAGTGGTCGACTATCGATACACCCGGGTAGCACAAAAATGTATAATGATTTGAAGCAGTTTTATTGGTGGCCTGGCATGAAACAGGACATATCTGAGTTTGTTTCCAAGTGCTTAATCTGTCAACAAGTGAAAGCCGAGCATCAGGTACCGTCCGGATTACTTCAACCAATCATGATACCCGAATGGAAATGGGATAGAATCACAATGGATTTTGTATCTGGTCTTCCTATGACACCGAGTAAGAAAGATGCTGTATGGGTTATCGTTGATAGACTGACTAAATCAGCCCATTTTGTACCGGTACGCACCGACTATTCACTTGATAAGCTTGCCGAACTATATGTGTCACAGATTGTGAGGTTGCACGGCGTACCGAGTTCCATTGTTTCAGATAGGGACCCGAGGTTTACATCACGGTTTTGGAAGAAATTGCAAGATGCTCTAGGTACTAAACTTCATTTTAGTACAGCCTTCCATCCACAAACAGACGGTCAGTCTGAGCGAACTATTTTGATACTTGAGGACATGCTGAGGTGTTGCGTTCTCGAGTTTGAAGGTACGTGGGAACGATACCTACCGTTGGTCGAATTTGCTTATAATAATAGCTTCCAATCTAGTATAAAAATGGCGCCTTACGAAGCCTTATATGGGCGAAAATGTCGCACACCGTTGTACTGGACTGAGCTCAGTAAAAATAAGATACACGGGGTTGATTGGATTAAAGAAACAGAACAAAAGGTGGTTCTTATCAGAAATAATTTGAAAACTGCTTCGGATCGTCAAAAGTCTTATGCCGATTTGAAACGTAAGGACATTGAATTTCAGATCGGAGATTGGGTGTTCTTAAAAGTTTCCCCGTGGAAGAAAATACTCCGATTTGGTCGGAAAGGCAAGTTGAGTCCGAGATTCATCGGGCCGTATGAAATCATCGAACGTATTGGGCCTGTTGCTTATAGATTGAAATTGCCCTCTGATTTAGAAAAGATACACAATGTATTTCACGTTTCGATGCTTCGCAAATACAGATCGGATCCGTCACATGTGATCACACCGTCAGAGATTGAAATTCGATCCGATTTAACATATGATGAAGAACCGATCCGTATCTTAGCTCGGGAAATGAAAGAATTGAGAAATAAGAGGATTCCATTAGTGAAAGTATTATGGAATCGTCACGGAGTTGAAGAGGCTACGTGGGAGCCTGAGGAGTCAATGAGGCAACAATATCCGAACTTATTTAACGGTAAGATTTTCGGGGACGAAAATCCTGAAGGGGGGAGAGTTGTAACAGACCAATTTTGACCCTAATCGGAACAGTGGTTTCGGGACCACGAATCCGAGCCTGATAAATATTGTAATATTCTATTTTGTGTTTATTATATGTGATTCAGTGAGTGTGAAAGTTTCGTATAAAAATTTAATTGTTTAAGTGCTCAATTTAATAAAAAGGATTTAATCGAGAAAACGCGAAAGTTTCATGCTAAAGTGAAAGGTACTAATTTGAGTGTGGCTTTTTAAGTGGGTGTACCAAAAGGGCAATTAGCCCATTAACCTTATTAAGGGACGGCAATGGGCCTTTATAAGTCCAAATTATATGTTAATTTAGTCTAGTATATAGTTATATTAATGTATTAAAATAATGTTAATAATATATGTTTGTTTTAACATAAAATAAAAAGGTTAAGTGGGAAGAAAGAGAACTTCACCTTGTTCTTCTTCCTTGGCCGAATATAGGAGCTAGAAACTCCATTTTTAGAGCTTGAATTTCGGCACTTTGGGGCTCAATTAAAGGTATGTGTTTTGTTTAGTTTTTGAAAATTTTTGCATTTTTGGAATGTTTGCTTTAAATCCTATACAACCCATGTTTAAATTTTTGAAAATACTATGTATATAAGATTCAGCCATTGACATGCTTGGGTAGTTTTGATGTTTGATGGTTTTAAATTGAATGTATGTTAAGGATTTACAAGTTTTGTATTGGAGTTTTTGGTGATTTTGAGTTTATAGGGCCAAATTGAAAAGAATAAAATTGTGAAGGGTTAAAATGTCAAATAGATGAAATGCATGGACACCCATGGCTATGGGGAAGGTTCGGCCTAGCCATAGTGTTAGGAAATTTTGCATAATTTGAGTTATGTGTAAAATTGGACCAAATTGTAAAAATGGAAAACATTAGGGGCAAAATTGTAAATTGCCCATTTGTGTGTCTTGGGACTAAATTGAGATGAAAAGCAATTAAATGAGCTAAATTTTAATGTGTTTTAGATCAAGAGCAAAGAAAAACGGAATTAGACCGGGGAAAGACGAAGGTTCTCGAATACCCGATTCGCACGGACTATCGACAACCGAGGTAAGTCCTTTAGTTAAAATATGTCAATAAATTAATTATGAATTTAGTGAATGATGAATTGTGGAAAATTAGAGTATAAATTCATGATATAGCCGAATGTGAATGTATAGTATTGAAGTGGATTTATTTTGGCTAATGCAAGGTGAATAAGTAAGATCCTGAGCTACCTTATGTTTAAGGGTTATTTATAAATCTAATGAATGATAAAATTTATATAAGTTTGGTGTAAAATCATGAGTTGACCGAATGTGATGATGATGGATTGGATTGATTTTCAATATTTTAATGCAATGTAAATAAATACATATGATTCGATATGTGATAATGAAATGTAAAAAGTATGTAAAACCATTCTGACCTTCGGGCTTTGAGCCTAGCAGGCCTCGTGCCGGTGACATAATCGGGCTTATGCCTAGCAGGCCTTGTGCCGGTGTTAATTATCGGGCTTTATGCCTAGCAGGCCTTGTGCCGGTGTTATCTTTCAGGCTTTTACGCCTAGCAGGCCTTGTGCCGGTGTTACCTTTCAGGCTTTTACGCCTAGCAGGCTTCATGCCAGTGATGTATTTTACAAAAGAGAAGTTGAATCTTAACTCAAGACAATTTAAAGCTAACTGATTGAGTATACGGTTCAGGTAAGTATGTAAGGTATGTTATGCCTACTACTACTACTATGGAAATTCGGTTTGCAGGTATAGATGCTTGGAATATAAGAAATTTTAATATGGTAGTGTGATTGTTATAAATGCTATAGTTACATAACTTGGGGTATGTGATACTTGTAAAATATATTAAGTTGTATTGCGAAGTAATACAGGTTTATGGAATCGAAGTATAATTTCTTCGGTTAATGTACTAATAAGATTCGGCTTTATGTAGATAAATTATCATAATTAAATGTTTGTGGAAAATGTCATAAGTTGATTAATTTAAATGTTATGCTATTATAAATTTAGGACTTACTAAGCTAGTAAGCTTAATTATGTGAAATATTTCCTCTGTTTTATAGATTTTGGGTTACGCTACGGGCTCAAGACGGATCGTCAAGGAAGTCGCCAACACTATCAATCTATATTTTGGTACTCTTTCATTTTGGTTTTAAACAAAGGCATGTATAGGAAAAAGGCATGGTTTTTGTTTGATAAAATTTCACGGTTCATGTATATAATGGCCATGCGAAAATGGCTAAATTTCTAGTTAAGTACGTTGTTGTGATTTTTTTTATATGTATGTTGGTTTATGATGGCAAGGTTTATGCTTTCTTAATCAAAGTTTAATCATTTTGTTAAGGAAATGTTTATATACGAAATGGATCCTTGAATTAGGAATGTAGGTAGGTTCGGTTAGAAGCTAGTCTTTCATAAAATGCAACAAAACAGCTTGTAGTAACAGCAGTGATGTGAGTTAGAAAAATCACCAAAAATAGGGTATATTGAATTAGGAGGTGAATGAGATATGAAATTAAACCTTATTTTGTCTATTTTTACCTGAAAGAAACAGAGTAGGTAAAAGATTTATATTTTATAGGATAATTAAGTTTTAGTGACACCTGCTCTGAATGAATTCGTGAGTCACTGTTCTGTTTTGGAAAAATTGTCAAAAATTGTACAAAAATAATTAGGAATCATGGTTTATATGTGTAGAAGCCTTAATGAGTCTATTTTTCATTGGTATAAACAAGAACAGTATATGAAATTTGTGAAATGAGATAACTGCATTTTTGTAGAGACAGGTCAGAATTGTCAAGCTGTGTAATAAGGGTAACTTTGATGAATAAACTGTACTAATTGGTCACATGAAAAATTCTGGAAATATTATGGTGAAAATTTATATGGGTCTAGTTTCAAGAGAAATTTACGGATCTAAATTTTGAGTTTTGTAACTCGAGTTATAGTCAAATTAGTCGGCATAACACAGTTTGACAGCTTTAAATTTTTATGTCCTGAACTTGTAGTCAAGTCTAGTAACGCCTCTTGCTCAACTCCGGCGACGGTCTCGGGTAAGGGGTGTTACACCTCTCGCGTAAGGGACCACACCAGTAGAAAGTAGACCCGAGACTTTGGGTTAAGGAGAAGATGCTCGAGAAGCCTTTTCTCATATGATGAGTAACTGGTACACTGAGTTTGTTCGAGATAATCCTAACGCTTAACCCCTCCACCCCACCTATTCCTTAGCCTACCCTTGTAGCTCCCCAAGTTGTGGAAGTAGTAAGAAGAGAAAAGCCTCCGGTTGATAGAATCCAAAAATAAGGAGTTGAGGAATTTTGAGCTAGTAAAGATGATGATCCAGAGAGGGAGAAATTCTGGCTTGAAATACCATCAGGGTGTTCAATGAGTTGTCATGCACACATGAAGAGTGCATGAAGTGTGTGGTATCTCTCTTGAGAGATTCGGCCTATCAGTGGTGGAACACCCTTGTGTCGGTTGTACCAAGGGAGAAAGTTAATTGGGAATTCTTCCAAGAGGAGTTCCGGAAGAAGTATATTACTCAAAGGTTCGTTGACCAGAAAAGAAATGAATTCTTAGAGCTAAAGCAAGGTCGAATAACGGTGACCGAATATGAGCATGAGTTCGTAAGACTTAGTAAATACGCTCAAGAGTGCGTATCGACAAAAGCCATTATGTGCAAAAAGGTTCGAGGACGGGTTAAATGAGGATGTCCGTTTATTTGTTGGTGTCCTAGAACTAAAAGATTTGTTGTGTTAGTGGATAGAGCGTGTAAGGTCGAAGAATTGGTCAAAGAGAAATGAAGAGCTGAAATTGAGTCTCGTGACTCGAGGAAGAGACAGTTGGGAAAATCATTTCAATCCTCATCTAAGAAATCAAGAGAGTTTATTACCTGATCGCCCACTTTGGCTGGGTTTTCAAATAGAAGTAATGGTAAGTAGTACTCGGGATCTAAAGCTCAGACCACTTCGGTTGCTAGTGTTGGCAACGCTAGACCAGGTAGACCGAAATGTCCGCAGTGTGGTAGACGTCATCACTGGGAGTGTCGAGCAAACGAGAAAGCTTGTTTCAAGTGTGGATCCCTAGACCATTTTATCAGAGATTGCCCCGAGGTGGGTGAGAAAGAGAAACCTCAGAGTGCAAGACTTGGAAGTACTACTAAAGGAAGGCCATAGAGAAACCTGGGAAATGAACTGAGTAGTAAGAATACACCTAGAGAGAAGACTGCAAGATCTAAGGGTAGAGTGCCTACGATGACTTACGCTATTCGGCTCGCGAAGAGGCGTCCTGCCCTGATGTGATCATGGGTACATTTTCTCTCTATGATACTCATGTTATAGCTTTAATTGATCCGGGATCTACCCATTCGTATATTTGCATGAATTAGTCTTTAGTATGAATATGCTTGTAGAGTCTACGGAATTTGTGATAGAAGTGTCAAATCCCCTATGCAAATGTGTATTAGTCGATAGAGTATGCAAAGGCTGCCCTTTGATGATTAGGGGTCATTATTTTCCTTCTAATCTTATGTTATTTCCGTTTGATGAATTCGATGTCATCCTTGGGATGAATTGGTTAACTACTCATGATGTGATAGTGAATTGTAAAAGAAAATTCATTGAGTTAAAATGTGAAAATGGGGATATTCTTCGTGTTGAATCAGATGAGCAAGACAGATTGTCGGTAGTGATATCTTCCATGTTGACTCAGAAATACCTGAGAAAAGGGTACGAAGCTTACCTTACCTTTGTGATGAATGCTAAAAAGACTGAGTTAAGAATTGAATCAGTACCCATAGTGTGTGAGTATCCAGATGTTTTCCCAGAGGAATTGCTAGTATTACCTCTAGTTAGAGAGATTGGATTTGGGATTGAGTTGGCCCTGGTACTCGCCTATATCGATTGCTCCGTACAGAATGGCTCCAACCAAGCTAAAAGAACTGAAGGCACAGTTACAAGAGTTGATGGACAAAGGCTTTGCAAGACTGAGTTATTTTCCGTGGGGTGCTCTTGCATTATTTGTGAAGGAGAAAGACGGTTCCATGAGGTTATGCATAGATTATCGGCAGCTTAATAAGGTAACCGTGAAGAACAAGTACCCATTGCCAAGAATCGGTGATTTGTTTGACCAATTGAAGGGAGGCACGATGTTTTCCAAGATAGACTTGAGGTCTAGATATTATCAGTTGAGAGTCAGGGACTCGGATAAACCGAAAACTGCATTTCGGACAAGGTATGGTCACTATGAATTTTTGGACATGCCTTTCAGTTTAACAAATGCCCCTGCAGTTTTCATGGATTTGATGAATCGCATATTTTGGCCATATTTGGATAAATTTGTTGTAGTCTTTATTAATGATATATTGATCTACTCTTGGGATAAGAACGAGCATGCTGAGCATTTGAGAATGGTTCTGCAAATTTTGAGAGATAAAAAATTATATGCCAAGTTTAGTAAAAGTGAATTTTGGCTTAAGGAAGTTGAATTTTTGGGGCACATTATCTCGGGTGACGGTATTCTAGTTGACCCGAGTAAGATTTCAGCGATTGTTGAATGGAAACCGCCAAGGAACGTAACCAAGGTTAGGAGTTTTCTGGGCCTAGCTAGCTACTATAGACGATTGGTCAAGGGAATTTCCATGATAGCTACTCTGATGACGAGACTATTGCAAAAAGATGTGAAGTTTGAGTGGACAGAAAAGTGCCAACAAAGTTTTGAGAGATTAAAGGCATTGTTGACTGAGGCTCCAGTTCTAGTACAACCCAAACCAGGAAAAGAATTTGTGATTTATAGTGATGTATCCTTAAATGGATTGGGTTGTGTACTCATGCAAGAAGGCAAGGTGATAGCATATGCCTCTAGACAACTAAAGCTGCACGAGAAGAATTACCCGACCCACGATTTGGAGTTAGCCACAATTGTATTTGCACTAAAGATTTGGAGACACCATTTATATGGTGAGAAATGTCAGGTGTTCACTGATCATAAGAGCTTAAAGTATTTGATGACTCAAAAGGAGTTAAACCTTAGGAAATCGAGATGGTTAGAGTTGATAAAGGATTACGAGTTAGTAATTGACTATCATCCGAGAAAGGCGAACGTGGTCGCCGATGCCTTGAGTAGGAAATCCTTGTTTACGCTGAGAGCCATGAATACACGGATGATTTTGTTAGATGATGGTTCTATCCTAGCCGAGTTGAGAGTTAGACCGATGTTTCTCCAAGAAATTTGTGAAGCTCAAAAAGGCGACAGAGATTTGCTAGCCAAAAGAGTTCAATGCGAGTCGGCTACTAAGTCAGATTTTTGGATTAATTCTGAAGGATGTATAACGTTTCGAGACAGAGTCTGTGTACCGAGGAATGATGAGCTTATTCGGAAGATTTTGAACGAAGCATATAGTGGATGTTTGTCTGTACATCCAGGCAGCACAAAGATGTGTAATGACTTGAGGGAATGGTATTGGTGGTCGAGTATGAAGAGAAATATTTTCGGATTTGTATCGAGATGCCTAATTTGTCAACAAGTGAAGGCTGAACACCAAGTACCTTCGGGTTTACTTCAGCCTATTATGGTTCCCGAGTGGAAATGAGACCGTATTACTATGGACTTCATGAAGGGTTTGCCATTAGCACCGAAAAATAAGGATGCCATATGGGTCGTGGTTGATAGACTTACGAAGTCAGCCTATTTCATACCGTTACGAGTTTATTATTCGCTTGATAAGTTGGTCGAATTGTATATTTCTGAGATTGTGAGATTGCAAGGAGTGCCTTTGTCGATCATATCAGATAGAGATCCGAGATTTACATCGCGATTTTGGAAAAAATTACAAGAGGCCTTAGGCACAAAGTTGAGTTTTAGTACAACTTTCCATCCGCAAACCGACGGACAATCAGAGAGGGTAATATAGATACTTGAAGACATGCTTCGATGTTGTGTTTTGGAATTCCAAAGTAATTGGGAGAAATACTTACCATTGGTGGAATTTGCCTACAATAACAGCTTTCAGTCGAGTTTGAAGATGGCGCCTTATGAGGCATTGTATGGGTGTAAGTACTGAACACCTTTGTATTGGACCGAACTCAAAGAAAACCAGATTCACGGGGTCGATTTGATCAGAGAAACTGAAGAGAAAGTAAAGGTGATACTCGATTGTTTAAAATCTACCTCAGATAGACAAAAGTCCTACGCGGATTTGAAACGGAAAGAGATTGAGTTTCAAGTTGGTGATAAGGTATTTTTGAAAGTGTCACCGTGGAAGAAAGTCCTCAGATTTGGCTGGAAAGGCAAATTGAGTCCGTGCTTTATCGGACCGTATGAGATTACTGAGAGGATAAGGCCGGTAGCTTATCGTTTGGCTTTGCCATCTGAGTTGGAAAAGATTCATAATGTCTTCCATGTGTCTATGTTGCGTCTATACCGTTCTGACCCATCACATGTGATTTCACCGGAAGAGGTTGAGATTTGTTCAGACATGACTTATGGTGAAGAACTGGTTAAGATTATGGCACGAGAAGTCAAACAGTTGAGAAACAAAAGTATAGCCCTTGTGAAAGTACTATGGCAAAGACATGGGGTAGAAGAGGCTACATGAGAGCCTGAGGAGGAAATTATTTTTATATTATTTTATGTGTTATAGCATGATTACAAGAGTGCATGAAAATTTTGGTGCATTAATTTTAGCGATTGCATGCTTAATTGTGAAAAAGGACTAAATCACATAAAATGTGAAAGTTTTATTTTACAAGCTAGAGGTGTCAAATAGTTAAGGAATATTAATTGGAGGTCCCTAATGTGAAATTAGGCATTGTTTAGGGAGGTGGCTTGCCATAGAGACAAAGACAAGACTTTGTCAAATGGTTAGGTAAAAATTTGGTGACTAAATTGATTTTAATCATAAAATAAAGAAAAGAAAGATATCATCTTTCTCCACTGAAAATTGGCAGCGAAATAGGGGTTGAGAACTCAAAAATTTCAGCCAAGCTTTTCTCCTTGCAAGTAAATGCTCTAATGGTCATTCTTTGATAATTTTTGTACTTTTGAGACCCTTGTAGCTTGAGCTAGCTAATGATGAGACTATTTTGCAAAATGGCTGAAAACCTAGGGTTTTTCCATGAGAGCATTAGTGCTAACTTCTGAAATTTTATGGAAGAAAATGAGTCTTGGTTGTTAAATATACAACTTTTGTGAAAGGTGTTTCTATGAAACCACCTAAAAGGATATTTTTATAAAGGTTGTAAAGTAGGTGTTAAATGTATGAAATAATGAGTATTGGAAGTTGCTATAAGAGTAATAAATGTTCAACTAGGTTTGTTAAAGGAGGAAATTTCATTAGAATCGATTTACGAGCCTAGGGGTAAAATCGTAATTTTGTAAAAGTCTAAGGGCAAAATGGTAATTTTGCCAAAGTATGATTATTGAGATGTACTGATTATGGTGGTAATTAAATGAGTGAATTTGTTATTATAAATCAAGAAGAACGAGGAATTAACCTTGACCGAGGAAAAGGCAAGGTTTCGGACTAGATCGACAAATTTACCTATTTTAGAATCGAGGTAAGTTTGTGTGTAATAAATTCAACATCATGTTATTAAGTTTTAAAATACTTGATATTTGTGAAGGTGTATATTATTTTTATGAAATTGAGTAACGATGTTAAATGAGAAAATGATGAAAATTTATGATGTTGAAGTCCCGGTTGGACTTTAAGAAGTTAAAGGATATCATCATCAAGACATGAGATTGGTAAGGTCCCGTATAAGACCATGTCTGGGACATGGCCTGGCACCGAATTGAGATCCCGTATAAGACCATATCTGGGATATGGCATCGGCATCATATATGAAAATCGTGTAAGACCGTATCTGGGATATGTCATCGACATTGATATGAGATCCCGTATAAGACCATATCTGGGATATGGCATCGGCATCGAGATGTGACCCCATGTAAGACCATATCTAGGATATGGCTTTGGCGTCGTGTTTATGTGTATGATGATGATTGTGTATCCTCGGGTGTTCCAATTGATTCATCGGGATAAATAGTTAAGCTTATAATAGAGATGAAATTAGTGCTAAAGCTATGTGATGATGTGATACAGGTACATGTGAGTAATTCACGATAAATGTTTACAATATGTGACATGACATGTAATTGGTAAGAGCAAGCATGAGTAAGTTATGGCAATGTGCTTGAGACTTTGTGTTTTTATTCAATGCAATGGTTGGATGACATTATGACACTTTATGTTGCTATTTATTCATGCAAACTTACTAAGCTTGATGCTTACCTCTCTCATTTCCCTTTCCCTTGTTGTATCGCCAAGCTAACTCGGAGATCGTGGCACGTCGGAGATTAGAATTACACTATCAACTTCTTTTTGGTATAACATAGTTTGATTAATTTTGAGTATGACATGTATAGGAACTTGGTTATTTTGTGTTATATCATATTTTTTAGCCAAAGTGTGGCTATTAATGTCATTAAATTCATTTTGTAAATGGTCATTGGAAATTGGCCAATACTTGACAAGTTTATATATTCGATGATGATGAAGTTCATGAAGTGCATGCTTGTGAGGATGTCTTGATTTTGGGTTCTTAAAAGTGCCTTATGGTCATGATGTATGTGGAATTGAATTGGTGTAAGTGTGGTTGCTTTGTAGGGTGGCAATTTCCTTGGTAGATAGCCTTACAATTGTCCACACGGGTAGACATACGGGCGTGTGTGACACACGGTCAGCCCTATAGGCGTGTTGATAGGCCGTGTGTACCCTTGCATGCTAAGTTGGTAAGTCAGTATGCCTAGTAGTAAACACACGGGCTGAGACACGACCGTGTGTCTCAACCGTGTGGGAGACATGACCTAAGACACGGGCATGTGCCCGAGCCGTGTGAAGTCTGCACCTGAAATTAGGAATTTAATTTGACACACGGTCTAAGGACACGGCGTATGCCTTGGCAGTGTGACCTTATTGAGATGATGACGTCATAAACAGAATGTCAAAGTTTTCACACACAGGTGAAGACACGAGCGTGTCATAGCCATGTTAGGGACATGGGCTATGGACACGGGCATGTGTCAGGCCGTGTGAAAACCCCTGTAGGTTCGAAATGAAAAATAAAATCCACACGGACTAGGGACATGGGCGTGTGAGAGTACACGGCCTGCCCACAGGGGCGTGTCCCACTTCACACGGGTGTGTGGCCCTGTTTTATGTAAAAATTTCCTAAATGTTTGAAAGTTTAAGGTCTAGTATACTTATAAGAGGGACGTTATGGTTTCGAATGAAAAGTTTTAAGTAGGAATGAGATTGTATGTTTGAGTACGTTAAGTACGGTAATACCTCGTACCGGGTTCCGACGTTGGATACGGGTAAGGGATGTTACAGTCCGCACGGCCTGTGACACTGGTGTGTCTTTGGCCGTGTGAGACACATGGTTGGGCCACATGGGCGGTGTCCCCTGTATTTTGATAAAATTTCTAAGTTTTCTAAAAATTTACTATGTTATCAATTTAGTCCCAAACCACTCCGAATGCATGTTTTGGGCCTCGTAGGCTCGTATTAGGGACAATGTGAATGATTGTAATTGATTTTATATTTAGAATGGATAAATGTATGAGAAATGCATGTTTAATTGTGTAATAAGTCCGGTAATGCTCCGTAACCCTATTCCAGAAATGAATACGAGTGAGGGGTGTTACAATTGATGTCATGGAAGTCGCAGCACCGAGTCCTTTTGCCTTGAGGGTGCAAAACTTCAAGGAGAAATCAAGTAGGTAAGGACTGTCGACAGAGTCGTGACAATGAGAGTGTGGTGTCACGACATCAAGCCCAAACTCGCAATACTAAGCTTCTAAGTGGTGATATCACTGAAGGTTGTTAAAGTGGAGAAATCGTGAGCACCAACAGGGATGTTGTGACATTGACCAATGGATGTTGTGACATGAAGAATCCCTAGAGCCACACTTGTGCCACTGTCACGGGTGTCGCAAAACTGTTGCCTGACGGGGTAAAAATTGCTGTAGGGATAATATTTTGTCCAACACCAGCCAAGTCAACACACATCTTAAAGGGCAATTTTGTCAATGTTATGGTTGAATTTCTCATCTATTAGAATACCCTTTTGGTTGTCAACTTAAAGGAGCCCTGTAACACCCTTTACTCGTATCCGTCGCCGGAATAGGATACGAGGCATTACCAGACTTAATCACCTATAACCGATCATTTTCGAGTCACAAATTTCCATCCAAATTTAAAACTTTTCATATTCAATCATAGAGTCCCTAATATGGACCTACGAGGCCCAAAACATGCTTTGGAAACGGTTCGGGACTAAACCGAGATCTTTGGAAAATTTCACAACACTTAGAAAATTTTTCTTCAAAATAGGGTCACACATAATATGCATCCTCAATAACTCTTATACATGCATAATTATATCTAATTATCATACCATACCATTGAGCCAAACTTAGCCATTTGACATCAAGACTACTAGCACATTCAACCAATAGGTATTTAGGCCATAACCCACAACTCATCATGTATCATGCAAACACACCTCACATCACAAGACATTGGCATATAAATATATATATATATATATATATATATAGGCTTACAATCAATTAGCCAATATAAGCCAATTAGCATGGCTACATACTACAATAACCTTTAACCATTACAAGCCAATACATTTGGCGAAAACATAATAACACATACACAAAATGACTAAATCCCTATACATGCCATAGACTTAAATTACTTGAAGGCATTGATACCAGTCAAAAGCTTGATAGTGTGATAGAATCTCCGACGATCTCCAACCCGAGCTAGCTTCTGTGACACTATAGGAAAAAGGAAAGGAAAGGGGTAAGCTGTAACAGTCTGAATTTGACCCTAATCAGAACGGTGGTTTCGGGACCACGAATCCGAGTCTGAAATATGTTTAAATAATATATTCTATGCTTATTATATGTGATTTAATGTGTGTGAAAGTTTCGTAGAAAAATTTAACTGTTTGTGTGTTTAATTTAACAAAAAGGACTAAATCGCGTAAAGTGTAAAAGTTGCATTCTATAGTGAAAAGTGCTTAAATGATGATGGCTTTTTAATATGGAGTATAAAAAGGGAAATTAGCCCATTTTTATGTTAGTGGGTGGCATATGACATAAATAACCTTAAGTTATATATTAGTTTTATTTTATTTCAAAGGTTAAATTAGTAATTAAACAATTACTTATGTTATATGTTAAAATAACATAAAATAAAGCTATCATCTTTTTGGTTCTTCCTTGGCTAAATGTGGGAGAAAGAAGAAAGCTTGGAATTCTTTTGATTTTCGGCAATTCTAGGCTTAAATTCAAGGTGAGTTTTTAGTCGGTTTTTGTTAATTTCTACGTTTTTGATATCGTTGCTTCGAATATTAGTTGACCCATGTTAGAATTTTTGAATTTGAGCATGCTTGATATTCGGCCATGGCTAAAGGTTGGTGTTTTCTGATATGTGATGGAAAAATATTAAAGTTATGTTAGAAATCTACAAGTTTTGAAATAGAAATTTTGGTAAAATTGAGTATTTAGGGCTAAATTGCAAAAGTCAAATTGTTGAGGGATTAAAATGCAAAATAAATGAAATAAATGGACTAGTGAGGTCCCTATGAACATTCGGCCCTTGTATGGTTTAGTGAAATTTTGTGTATTTTGTGTTTTATGTAAATAGGACTAAATTGTAAAAATGTGAAACAGTAAGGGCAAAATGGTAATTTGCCCATTTATGTGTTTTGGGACTAAATTGAGATGAAATGTGCTTGAATGAGCTAAATTTTAATGTGTCTAGATCAAGAACAAAGAAAAACGGATTTGGATCGGGGAAAGGCGAAGGTTACCGAATAGCCGGCCTACGTTGTCCGTCGACAGTCGAGGTAAGTCCTTAAGCAAATATATATTAAAGAGTTAATTATGAATATGTTAAATGATAAAATTTGATAATTTTGAATATAGATTTGGGTGATAGTCGAATGTAAAGGTGTTAATTTGGATTGAATATATTTTGTTATCATGATATGTGGATGTAACATGATGTATATGATTTGTTTGTGATGTTCGCACTAAGAAATGTGTATTGAAGGATTATTTCAGGCTTCGAGCCTAGCAGGCCTTGTGCCGGTGGATTATTTCAGGCTTCGAGCCTAGCAAGCCTTGTACCGGTGAATATATCGGGCTTAACGCCTAGCAAGCTAAATGCCGGTGTTTAAAATCGCGGACTTTGAGTCTAGCAGGCCAGGTGCTAGTGAATGCAATTCGGACCAATGAATTACTTGTCGTATGCTGGTGAGTTTTAAATTCCCAAACTTCTATATTGAGATAGTAAAGTTACAGAATAAATCAAGAAAGCTTGAGTTATGAAAGTGAATTTGTGGGTTCAGTTCAAGGTAAGTATTAATCATACTTATATGCCATGCTTATACACGATATTGATAAGTAAATGAAGTGTTGAAAGTAAGTAATATACATATGATAGATGAAACATGTATATATGTTCTATACCATGAGAAAGTTGGTTATCAGAAAGCATGAAAGAACTAAGGTATTTGCATAGCTATGAATATATGCATAAGTGTGTGATTATTATTTGATCATTGATGTACGGTGGCAAGTAATGAAAATTTATGTATTACATGAGATGAGTTGTTCGGCTATAGTAAATTATGTGTTAATTCATGAATGTTTTAATGTGTAAAATTGATTATTTAAATGTTTGTGTAACCGAATGCTATATTATGGATGCTTAAGACTTACTAAGCTGGTGAGCTTACTTTATGTGTGGGCTTTGTTTTATAGATATCGTTCAGGCTACGGGCTCTAAGGATCGTCAGAGGAATCAACCACACTATTGACTCTTTTGGTACTCATAAACTTAGTTTTGATTCGAAAGGCATGTATAAGCTAGGCTAAGTTGTAAACCAATGGTATTTAATCTTGTGCTCAAGCATAGCCTTGCGAAAATGGCTATTTCTTTTGGGCTAAGCTTTACTTATGTGTTTTGATATAATGACTTGCTCAATTGTTAATGGTTATGTGTTTTAGTCATGTTTTAAGCTTAGGTTGGAAGTATATATATATATATATATACATCATGACATATATGTTGAGATGTTTAGTTATGGTTCGGTGATGACTTTGGAAATATTTATGTATTTATGTTTAGGGCGATCGTTGGAGTCATAATTTAAGGTCCGGATATGTGGTCAATGGTTTGGTTATACTTATGTATTCAGCTAGATATATAGCTCATGTGTTTGGTAGGTTAATAATGATTTTTATGTCCATAATTCGTTTACGTGACTTTGGTTAAATGAATGTGAAAATAGACATTATTTCAGTTGAATGGAATTATATGGGAAATGCTTAATTTTGTGTAATATATATATATATATATATATGTGCATAAGTTATGAAATGTTAAGCTGATATTCGATTAATGAAATAGATGCATTGACACAATTTAGATATATATATATATTTTATGTTTAATAGGTATGTTCATTGTTCTTGAAAGATGAATAGAGTTTTGATGCATGTTTCATGATTATATGATTCGGTTTTGAGAGAGGAAAACTTTATAAATATTTGGGTTGGTCATAGAAAGAGTTGTATAGATAATCGAATGTATGGTAATGGATTTGTTGTACTTTGGCATTTTAGGTTAGTTATTAAGCATATATTTTTGAGATGTTATGTAATGATCTTTATGTCAAAGAATCTTTAGCGAGGATGTGGCATAATAATCATCAATACAGAGACTATTCAAATGGCATGTGGTTATAGGGAGATGTCTACTTATGTGTAACATAGATATAGTCATATCTAACAAGTTGTGTGAAATTTCTTAACCCTGCCTAGTGTGCATAATTTGTGATTCGGCTTATTCCCAAATGTTGTCAATAAAATGGTTACGTAAATTTGTTAATCATGATTGATTATGGCTTTGTCTTTAAGAAATATGCGCATATTGCATTAGTATCATGAACATGTTCGGTTATACTATAGTGTGTGAACAGATAGACAACAGAATTCTATGGATTTGCATGTCTTAATAGGCAAATTATATTTATAAGGTGAATTGTAAATGCTTAAACATGTATTAAATATTTGAATGACATATATTCGACGATTCAGTGATTTCAAACATACAAGCATGAATTTAATTTCTTTTGGTTTGATAGATGTACGGATTACGATAAATGACTGTGTTGATCTGAGTTGGGTTTGGTAATGCCTCATAACCCTAATCTGGCGACGGGTACTGGTTAGGGGTGTTACATTTTATTGGTATCAATGCTTATGGTTTAGTCGATTCTAGGACTACCGTAGCGCGTGAAAGTCTAGCTATACATGCCTTTATTTTATATACGATAGTGTGGTGACTTCTGACATTTTCAACTGTGTTTTATATAGTAAATGAATTCCGATCCTGACAGAGCCGTAGCAGATGATGTAGAGAGTGTAGCACCTGATCGTGCACGCGGATCAGTGCCGGCAGACTCTCGACCAGTTTCGGGTAGCCATGAGGGGGAGGCTAAACAAGCCTTCTACCAGATGATGAATGAATGATTTACCCAATTTGTTCAGAGTAACCCGGCTGTACAACAACCTCCACCCCCGAATAATCCAACTCCGGTACCCTCAGTACCCCCGATGATAGATTCGATGAGATCTAGTAGGCCTTTCATTGATAAAATTAGGAAATATGGGGCCAAAGAATTCAAAGCCAATGATGATGATGACGCAGAGCGAGCCGAGATGTGGCTTGATAACACTATTCGAGTACTTGATGAGCTATCATGTACTCCAGATGAATGCCTGAAGTGTGCTATATCTCTACTTCGGGACACTGCATATCACTGGTGGAATACACTAGTATCAGTGGTTTCGAAAGAAAAAGTGGCTTGGGATTTCTTCCTGATCGAGTTTCGTAAGAAATATATCAGTCAGAGATTCATCGATAAGAAACGAAAAGAATTTATGGAATTAAAACAGGGTTGTATGGCTGCGACAGAATATGAGCGGAAGTTCGTCAGATTGAGCCGATATGCCCGAGAATGTGTATCAACTGAAGCTATTATGTGCAAAAGATTTGAGGACGGTTTGAATGAAGACATAAAGTTGCTTGTAGGCATCCTTGAGATCAAAGAGTTCATGGTACTGGTCGAGCGAGCTTGAAAAGCTGGAGAACTCGGAAAAGAGAAAAGAAAGGCTGAAATTGAAGCTAGAGACACTCGTAAAAGATCATCAAGTAAGACTTTCCATTCAGCGCTTAAGAAGTTCAAAGATGACTTCGGCCGACATAGAGCTACTTCAGACCTATCTAGACGAGATCGACCTCCAGTGAGTTCCCGAGCCACTTCGATGGCTAGTGTTGGTAATATTCAGCAGAATCGGGCTGAGTGCAAGCATTGTGGAAAATGGCATTCTGGGAGTTGTAGATTCCGTGATCGGTCCTGCTTTAAATGTGGATCGTCGGACCATTTTATTCGAGAGTGCCCGATGCTAGCTGAGCAAAACAGGGTTCAGAACATTAAACCGAGCAATGCGTCAGCACGAGGTAGACCACCCAGACATTCAGGCAATGTAGGTGGCAGTCAGAGAGGGACGAAGGACACTGCAGTTCGATCAGAGGCTCGAGCACCAGCTAGAGCTTATGCTATTCGAGCCAGAGAGGATGCCTCTTCTCCAGATGTCATTACCGGTACTTTCACACTTTATGATACTACTTTGATTGCATTGATTGATCCTGGTTCGACTCATTCATATGTGTGTGAGACTCTAGTATCCAGTAAGACTCTGCTTGTTGAGTCTACCGAGTTTATGATTCGTGTGTCCAACCCTTTGGGTAGATGTGTTCTCGCTGATAAAGTGTGTAAAGGTTGCCCGTTGATGATTCAGGATTCCTGCTTTCTAGCTGATTTAATATTATTGCCTTTCGACGAGTTCGATATAATTTTGGGAATGGACTGGTTAACTTTGCATGATGCAGTGGTGAATTGCAAAAGAAAGGTTATTGATTTGAGATGTCAGGACGGTGAGATCATCCGGGTTGAATCTAATGACCTGAGTGGGTTACCGGCAGTAATATCCTCAATGTTAGCTCGTAAATATGTGAGAAAAGGATGTGAAGCTTACTTGGCATATGTGTTGGATGATAAAGTGTCTGAAAAGCAAATTGAATCCGTACCAGTTGTATGTGAATACCCTGAGGTGTTCCCTGAAGAATTGCCGGGTTTACCGCCAGTTCGAGAGATAGAGTTTGGTATTGAATTAGTACCGGGGACGACTCCGATTTTGATAGCTCCATATTGGATGGCACCTACTGAATTAAAAGAGTTGAAAGCACAGTTGTAAGAGTTGACAGATAGGGGCTTTGCAAGACTGAGCTTTTCTCCTTGGGGTGCACCAGCTCTATTTGTGAAAAAAAAAGATGGAACTATGGGAATGTGTATTGATTATCGGCAGCTGAATAAGGTGACTATAAAGAATAAATACTTGTTGCCTCGGATTGATGACTTGTTTGATCAGTTGAAAGGGGCTTTAGTGTTTTCGAAGATAGATTCGAGATCGAGTTATTATCAGTTGTGAGTCAGAGATTTCGATGTGCCAAAGACTGCATTTCGAACGAGGTACAGACATTTTGAGTTCCTAGTCATGCTATTTTTATGGATCTGATGAATCGAGTTTTTCGACGGTATTTGGATCGGTTTGTGGTAGTGTTTATAGATGATATCCTGCTCTACTCCAGAGATGAAATCGAGCATGCCGAGCATTTGAGATTGGTGCTACAAACTTTGCGAGATCGACAGTTGTATGCAAAGTTTAGTAAGTGTGAATTCTGGATGAAGGAAGTAAGCTTTTTGGGTCACGTTGTTTCAGCATCAAGTATTCGAGTTGATCCGAACAAAATATCGGCTATACTTGATTGGAAGCCACCAAAGAATGTTTCTGAAATTCGAAGCTTTCTGGGACTTGCGAGATACTACAGACGATTCGTCAAAGGTTTTTCCATGATAGCCACGCCTTTGACAAAGCTACTTCAGAAGGATGTCAAGTTTGAGTGGTCGGAAAAATGTTAGAAAAGTTTCGACCAGTTGAAAGCTCGTTTGACCGAAGCTCCAGTGTTAGCTCAGCCCGAATCGGGTAAAGAATTTATCGTTTATAGTGATGCTTCTTTGAATGGTTTGGGCTGCATTTTGATGCAGGAAGGCAAAGTCATAGCCTACGCTTCGAGACAATTGAAGCCTCATGAAAGAAATTATCTGACTCATGATTTGGAGCTAGCAGCCATTGTTTTCGCTTTGAAAATATGGCGTCATTACTTGTTCGGTGAAAAATGTCATGTTTATTCAGATCACAAAAGCCTGAAGTACTTAATGACTCAGAAGGATTTGAATTTGAGACAATGCAGATGGTTAGAGCTGTTGAAAGACTATGAATTAGTGATTGACTACCATCCGGGGAAAGCTAACGTTGTTGTAGATGCTTTAAGTCGAAAATCATTGTTTGCTCTTCGTGTGTTGAACGCACATATGGTTATGTCTGGTGATGGTTCGATCATAGCCGAGTTGAAAGCAAGACCGATGTTTATTCAGCAAATTAGTGATGCACAGAAAATTGACAAAGATATGATTGCTAGACGGGTTCAGTGTGAAAATGATGCAGAGTTAGAGTTTCAAATCGATGCAAATGATTGTTTGAACTTCAAAGGTCGAATGTGTGTTCCGAGGAATATGGATTTGATTCAGATGATTTTGGACGAGGCTCATTATAGTCGATTATCGGTACATCCGGGTAGCACGAAAATGTATAATGATGTGAAACAGTTCTATTGGTGGCCTGGCATGAAACAAGATATATCTGAATTTGTTTCAAAGTGTTTAATTTGTCAACAAGTAAAAGCCGAGCATCAAGTGCCTTCTGGGTTACTTCAGCCGATCATGATACCTGAATGGAAATGGGATAGAATCACTATGGATTTTGTATCCGGTTGCCTATGACAGCGAGCAAGAAAGATGCAGCCTGGGTTATAATGGATAGACTGACCAAATCAGCTCACTTCGTGCCGGTTCGTACAGATTATTCGCTCGATAAACTTGCTGAGTTGTATGTATCTCAGATTGTGAGATTACATGGTGTGCCGAGTTCCATTGTTTCAGACAGAGACCCGAGATTCACATCACGGTTTTGGAAGAAGTTGCAAGATGCTTTAGGTACTAAACTCCACTTTAGCACAGCCTTTCATCCGCAGACAGACGGTCAGTCTGAATGAACCATTCAGATACTTGAGGACATGTTGAAATGTTGCGTCCTCGAGTTTGAAGGTACGTGGGAAAGATACTTATCTTTGATTGAATTTGCTTATAATAACAGTTTTCAATCAAGTATCAAAATGGCACCTTACGAAGCTCTTTATGGTCGCAAGTGTCGTACACCGTTGTACTGGACCGAACTTAGTGAAAATAAGATACACAGGGTTGATTTGATTAAAAAGGCGGAACAGAAAGTGGCTATAATCAGAGATAGTTTGAAAGCTGCATCGGATCGTCAAAAGTCCTCTGCTGACTAGAAACACAAAGACATTGAGTTTCAGGTCGAAAATCAGGTATTCTTGAAAGTTTCTCCGTGGAAGAAAGTACTCCGATTTGGTCAGAAAGGCAAACTAAGTCCGAGGTTCATCGGATCGTACGAGATCATCGAACGTATTGGGCCTGTTGCTATAGATTAAAGTTTCCCTCTGAATTAGAAAAGATACACAATGTATTTCACGTTTCGATGCTTCGTAGATATAGATCAGACCCATCACATGTGATCGCTCCGTCTGAGATTGAAATCCGATCCGATATGACGTATGAAGAGGAACCGATCCGTATTTTAGCTCGGGAAATGAAAAAATCGAGAAACAAGAGAATTCCATTAGTGAAAGTACTATGGAATCGACACGGAGTAGAAGGGGCTACGTGGGAGCCTGAAGATTCAATGAGGCAACAATACCCGACTTTGTTTAACGGTAAGATTTTTGGGGACGAAAATCCCTAAGGGGGGAGAGTTGTAACAGTCCGAATTTGACTCTAATCGGAACGATAGTTTCGGGACCGCGAATCCGAGTCTGAAATATGTTTAAATAATATATTCTGTGCTTATTAAATGTGATTTAATGTGTGTGAAAGTTTCGTAGAAAAAATTAACTGTTTGTGTGTTCAATTTAACAAAAAAGACTAAATCGCGTAAAGTGTAAAAGTTGCATTCTATAGTGAAAAGTGCTTAAATGATGATGGCTTTTTAATATGGAGTATAAAAAGGGCAATTAGCCCATTTTTAAGTTAGTGGGTGGCATATGACATAAATAACCTTAAGTTATATATTAATTTTATTTTATTTGAAAGGTTAAATTAGTAATTAAACGATTACTTATGTTATATGTTAAAATAACATAAAATAAAGCCATCATATTTTTTGTTCTTCCTTGGCCGAATGTGGGAGAAAGAAGAAAGCTTGGAATTCTTTTGATTTTTGACAATTCTAGGCTTAAATTCAAGGTGAGTTTTTAGTCGGTTTTTGTTAATTTCTACGTTTTTGAGATCGTTACTTCGAATATTAGTTGACCCATGTTAGAATTTTTGAATTTGAGCATGCTTGATATTCGGCCATGGCTAAAGGTTAGTGTTTTATGATATTTGATGGAAAAATATTAAAGTTATGTTAGAAATCTACAAGTTTTGAAATGGAAATTTTGGTAAAATTGAGTATTTAGGGCTAAATTGCAAAAGTCAAATTGTTGAGGGATTAAAATGCAAAATAAATGAAATAAATGGACTAGTGAGGTCCCTATGAACATTCGGCCCTTGTATGGTTTAGTGAAATTTTGTGTATTTTGTGTTTTATGCAAATAGGACTAAATTGTAAAAATGTGAAACAGTAGGGGCAAAATGGTAATTTTCCCATTTATGTGTTTTGGGACTAAATTGAGATGAAATGTGCTTGAATGAGCTAAATTTTAATCTGTCTAGATCAAGAACAAAGAAAAACGGATTTAGATCGGGGAAAGGCGAAGGTTACCGAATAGCCGGCCTACGTTGTCCGTCGACAGTCGAGGTAAGTCCTTAAGCAAATATATATTAAATAGTTAATTATGAATATGTTAAATGATAAAATTTGATAATTTTGAATATAGATTTGGGTGATAGCCGAATGTAAAGGTGTTAATTTGGATTGAATATATTTTGTTATCATGATATGTGGATGTAACATGATGTATATGATTTGTTTGTGATGTTCAGACTAAGAAATGTGTATTGAAGGATTATTTCGGGCTTCGAGCCTAGCAGGCCTTGTGCCGGTGGATTATTTCAGGCTTCGAGCCTAGCGAGCCTTGTACCGGTGAATATATCGGGCTTAACGCCTAGCAGGCTAAATGCCGGTGTTTAAAATCGTGGACTTTGAGTCTAGCAGGCCAGGTGCCAGTGAATGTGATTCGGACCAATGAATTACTTGTTGTATGCTGGTGAGTTTTAAATTCCCGAACTTCTATATTGAGATAGTAAAGTTACAGAATAAATCAAGAAAGCATGAGTTATGAAAGTGAATTTGTGGGTTCGGTTCAAGGTAAGTATTAATCATACTTATATGCCATGCTTATACACGATATTGATAAGTAAATGAAATGTTGAAAGTAAGTAATATACATATGATAGATGAAACTTGTATATATGTTCTATACCATGAGAAAGTTGGTTATCAGAAAGCATGAAAGAACTAAGGTATTTGCATAGGTATGAATATATGCATAAGTGTGTGATTATTATTTGATCATTGATGTACGGTGGCAAGTAATGAAAATTTATGTATTACATGAGATGAGTTGTTCGGCTATAGTAAATTATGTGTTAATTCATGAATGTTTTAATGTGTAAAATTGATTATTTAAATGTTTGTGTAACCGAATGCTATATTATGGATGCTTAAGACTTACTAAGCTAGTGAGCTTACTTTGTGTGTGGACTTTGTTTTATAGATATCGTTCAGGCTACGGGCTCTGAGGATCGTCAGAGGAATCAACCACACTATCGACTCTTTTGGTACTCATAAACTTAGTTTTGATTCGAAAGGCATGTATAAGCTAGGCTAAGTTGTAAACCAATGGTATTTAATCTTGTATTCAAGTATAGCCTTGCGAAAATGGCTATTTCTTTTGGGCTAAGCTTTACTTATGTGTTTTGATATAATGACTTGCTCAATTGTTAATGGTTATGTGTTTTAGTCATGTTTTAAGCTTAGGTTGGAAGTATATATATATATATATATATACATCATGACATATATGTTGAGATGTTTAGTTATGGTTCGGTGATGACTTTGGAAATGTTTATGTATTTATGTTTAGGGCGATCGTTGGAGTCATAATTTAAGGTCCGGATATGTGGTCAATGGTTTGGTTATACTTATGTATTCGGCTAGATATATAGCTCATGTGTTTGGTAGGTTAATAATGATTTTTATGTCCATAATTAGTTTATGTGGCTTTGGTTAAATGAATTTGAAAATAGACATTATTTCAGTTGAATGGAAATATATGGGAAATGCTTAATTAGGTGTAATATATATATGTGCATAAGTTATAAAATGTTAAGCTGATATTCGATTAATGAAATAGATGCATTGACACAATTTAAATATATATATATTTTATGTTTAATAGGTATGTACATTATTCTTGAAAGATGAATAGAGTTTTGATGCATGTTTCATGATTATATGATTCGGTTTTGAGAGAGGAAAACTTTATAAATATTTGGGTTGGTCATAGAAAGAGTTGTATAGATAATCGAATGCATGGTAATGGATTTGTTGTACTTTGGCATTTTAGGTTAGTTATTAAGAATATATTTTTGAGATGTTATGTAATGATCTTTATGTGAAAGAATCTTTAGCGAGGATGTGGCATAATAATCATCAATACAGAGACTATTCAAATGACATGTGGTTATAGGGAGATGTCTACTTATGTGTAACATAGATATAGTCATATCTAGCAAGTTGTGTGAAATTTCTTAACCCTGCCTAGTGTGCATAATTTGTGATTCGGCTTATTCCCAAATGTTGTCAATAAAATGGTTACGTAAATTTGTTAATCATGATTGATTATGGCTTTGTCTTTAAGAAATATGCGCATATTGTATTAGTATCATGAACATGTTCGGTTATACTATAGTGTATTAATGTCACATATGTTGACGGATTGACAACCGAGTTCTATGGATTTGTATGTCTTAATAGGCAAATTATATTTATAAGGTGAATGGTAAATGCTTGAACATGTATTAAATATTTGAATGACATATATTCAACGATTCAATGATTTGAAATATACAAGCATGAATTTAATTTCTTTTGGTTTGATAGATGTACAAATTGCGATAAATGACTGTGTTGATCTGAGTTGGGTTTGGTAATGCCTCATAACCCTAATCTGGCGACGGGTACGGGTTAGGGGTGTTACATAAGCTATATAGCTTAGTAAGCCCGTATGAAAATAATAAGCAATTTATTAACATGTTTTCACCAATTCTCACAATATGTTCTCAAGGTAATACAATCATAATTGCACAAAATTTACTATTTACTTATGTTCATCTCAAGCTATCTACTCGAGTCACTGTCACTAAATTATTTATATCTTGAGCTATGGAACTCCAAATTAAGATCCGTTAATTTTTCCTAAAACTAGACTCACATATCTTATTATTATAAAATTTTCATAATTTTTTGTTCATACAATAAGTTCAGTTTAATCATTAAATTCACCACTGTTCTGTTGTCTGACAGTTCCAACCCCTCTTCACTAAAAATTAATTATATCCTTGAACGGGATTTTGATGATGTTCTCGTTTGTTTTTTTTTTCTTGGAAATATACTCATTAAGGATTCTAATAATGTAAATTATAACCCATAATTATTATTTTACAATTTTTAATGATTTTCCTAAGTCAGAACAGGGGATTCCGAAATCATTCTAACTCTGTCTCACAAAAATTCAAATATCCCAAAATATGATTTTTTTTTGCTTATACCATTTGTTTTATGTAAAAATAGACTCAATAAGATTTAATTTCATATCTTATTCAACCTATAATTCGATTTCTACATTTTGGTGATTTTTCAAAGTGATACAACTGCTGCTGTCCAAACTGTTTTATTGCTAATTTTGCTCTATCATGTTTTATTTGTATTAATTCTCATTTACACACATAAAACACTAAAGTATATCCATAGTTAGCCATGCCAATAGCTAGTCATCATCAAATATTTACAAGTCTTCATTGTAACACTTACTTTTTATCAACCTCTCCAAAGTTCTATCACATATCCAGCACATTGCTCATGAATATATATACACATGTACCTGCACTTGTTCATCACATAATCAATTTCAATTACACTTAGTCATTTTCCCGTTGAACACATCGGAATATTATTGGATACATCGAAAGTTTGCACATAAGTGCCACACTTGTAGCCAAAGCTACTTCACATCACTGTGACAGTCTGAATTTGACCCTAATCTGAAACACCCCAAACCCGGCCCACGAGCTTTGACCAGATTTGGTATGTTCCTCAAATAAACCGGTTCAAATTCTTTTGTGACTTAGGAAAAACTTGTGTGTTTTGAAAGAAAATTTGTTTTGGGTTGGGCTTGTGTTGAAAACGAGTTTATTTGATTGAAAATCCTTTAGCTTTAGGTGACAAAATGTTTAGGGTTGGTTTTGATAATAAATTTACTTAATCTTTCAATTGAGAAATATTTGTAACATAATAAATCAAAGTGAAGTAAAGAAATTCAATTATGGCCTTATTACATCACATAATCCCAAAATTAAAATTAAAATGCTTAAATAAAATAAAAGTCCAAATCGTAAATTTCTTGCTGTGCATGGCCATCCCTAAGCTTCTGCCGAGCCCGGTCCATTACCGTTCGTCACCTGAAAATAGTTCCCACAACGGGGTGAGTCAACAGACTCAATGTGTACACAACACTAAATCATAATCGAATCAGGCATAACAATTATTACACATTCATATCATAGCATACAAGTTATGATGCATTCCCAAAACCCAAACCTATTAAGCCACCCGCTACACTCCCCCGTACCAACCTGTACACCGTGGGGACTACTAAGTCGACCCTCCTTCCACTACACTCCATATCACGGTCTTAGGTCACCGCATTCGTGGTCTTAGGTCACCATGTTCAAATTACTGTGGTCTTAGGTCACCACATTCAGATTACTGTGGTCTTAGGTCACCACATTCAGATATCACGGTCTTAGGTCACTGTGTTCGTGGTCTTAGATCACCACATTCACTTCCCCTTCAAAATAAAACCCATATGCCCTATATAATAGTAATATGCATAAATATGCCAGAGTTCACATTCTTATTCTTATTCTCATGTTACAATTAACATATTTCATAATCCTAGTAGGAGTAGGAAACGTACCTGAGTACTTTGTACCATAACATGGTACTTAGCCATATTCACATTCTTATAAACATGCACATACTAATTATAGCCATAAATTTTATTAAGAAGAAGTGTGGGTACACACCTGATTCGCTTAAGGTTTCCAATCCAAATCCCGAAAAGCTTGATCTAATGCCTTAGATCTTAGATCTCTACATTTAATCAATCATTTAATACATAGTAAAGAGCCATTCGGCCATAAATCCAAATCCTAGTAGGATTAGTACACTAAAACTTACCTTACTGCCGATTGACTTAAGAATCAAGTCCCGAAACTTTGTATCCTTCTTTCTTGAAATCGGCAATCACTAGATTACTTGAATAGATTAGTTTCGGCTTTTGAATAATTAATGAACACATATATTTACCAAACATAGCCTTGTCCGAATGCTATAGACACTTACCTTGTGGATTTTAAATCCCGAAACTCACCGAATAACTAGGGAACACGCGGCCTATGGTGTACCTTAGGGAAAAGAACTTCTCCTTCCTTGTAGTCGACACTTTGTAAATCTTGAAAGATCTCTTCGGCAACAGATATTAAGGGTATTAGAATCTTAATTTCGACAGCCTTAAAAAAAATAGAATGAGAATCTAACCTAATCTTACCCTTACTGAAGAATTTGATGGAACTCTTGCTTGAACCCTTAGCAGTATTCGGCTATGGCTTTGATGTGGATAACAATTTCTGCTCTTGAGGCTTAGTGAGAAATCGACTAGGGCTATTGGTATCTTCGGCTTTTGATTGTGTTTGTAATAGAAGAAGAAAAGAAAAGAGAAAAAGAGAATAATGGCAGAGAGAATTCGGCAGAGAGAAGAGAAGAAACTTTAGAGAATTTCGGCAGAGGTTTTCTTGAAGAGAAAAGAATGAATGAAGAATAGCCTTACTCTTCCTTTTATAGCCAAAATTACTAGGCTAGAGTCCCTTACTTGGCCACCACTCTCATATCTTTATCACTTTATTTAAAAATTAAAGAATAAATCCTCATTTATCTCTTGAAAATAATCTAAAATAAATCCATTATTTATCCCTTATTTATCCACCCTTTATCTCTTAAAAATAAAAGAATAAAAGCTCCTAGAATTTAGCCATGTGCCGTCCAACTCCCTTGCTCCTTGCAACAAAATAAAACTCTTTTATTTGCTCCCCAAGTGACTCGAACCCAGGCCCAATTGCACCTGCTTGTGGCGTCAACTCCAGAGGCCCTAAGTGGTGCCTCCAAGCCACTTTTCCAAGCCCATTTGTATGTCATATTTTACCCATAAATTTTCTTAAGGCCACCCTGCTTTACTTCCCTGTCTTAACCTCAGAACTTAACTTTTCCTAAAACGTTTCCTTACATTTCCTTACATTTCCAAGTTTCCAAAAATGTTCGTTTGCCTCCTTTAAACTTAACATTTCTTACATTTCCAAGTTTCCAGAAATGTTCACTTTCCTCTTTTGAACTTAACATTTCTTACATTTCCAAGTTTCCAGAAATGTTCACTTTCCTCTTTTGAAACTTAACATTTCTAAATCATTTCCAAGTTTCCAAAAATGTTCATAATACATTCATAACACATAAGACATGACATTTCGTATACTTAAATCAAAAAATGCATAGGCTCATTTTCAGGATGTTACATAATCGGAATGGTGGTTTCGGGACCACGAATCTGAGTCCGATAAATTTTAATGTATTATATTTTGTGTTATTTATATGTTTATAAAGGTAAATGAATATATGTTTAATATATGTTAAATAAAACATAAAAAAATGGCCATTATCATCCTTTGTTTGCTTGGCCGAATGTTAAGAAAAGAAATGGGGTTTGGTTTTCTTTGAATTTCGGCAACTTCAATCACAAATTCAAGGTTAGTTTGATTTCGATTCTTGATAATTTTTACGTTTTTGAGATCGTTGCTTCGAACCGCAGCTGACCCATGTTAAAATTTTTAAATCTAAGCATGCTTGATGTTCAGCCATTGTTGTGTTCATGTGGTTTTTGATATTTGATGATTTTAGATGAAAGATATGTTAAAGATTAGTATGTTTAGTATTGGAAGTTTTGATGAAATTGAGTATTTAGGGCTAAATTGTAAAAACAAAATTTTAGAGGGGCCTATTTGCAAAATAAATGAAAATTATGGACTTGTATAGTCCCTAGGAGTATTCGGCCCTAAAGAATTATGTGCAAATAATGTGTATTTTGTGTTTTGTGCAATTAGGACTAAAGTGTAAAAATGTGAAACCCTAGGGGTAAAAGGGTAATTTGACCATTTATGTGATTTGAGACTAAATTGAAATGAAATGTAGAGTTAAATTTTAATGTGTTTAGATCAAGAACAAAGAAAAACGGATTTGGATCGGGGAAAGACGAAGGTTATTGAATAGCCGGTCTACGCGGTCCGTCGACAGTCGAGGTAAGTCCTTAAGTAAATATACGTTAAAGAATTATTTATGAATATATCAAATGATGAAATTTGAATATTTTAGGCATAAATGTGTGAAATGGCCGAATGTATTGGTGTGATATTGGATTGAGTTTTAATTGTTGATAGTGCTGTGTAATAAGTATGCTCAGTTATTTGGTGAAAGTGATAAGTATTACATAGGTTATTCGGGATGCTAATGTTGAGAAATGTGCATTGAATGATTCATTATAATGTTAATTCGGGCTTTGAGCCTAGCAGGCCTTGTGCCGGTGATTTAATTCGGGCTTTGAGCCTAGCAGGCCTTGTGCCGGTGATTTAATTCGGGCTTTGAGCCTAGCAGGCTAATTGCCGGTGCTTTATATATTTCGGACCTTTGGTCTAGCAGGCTTAATGCCGGTGATACGCTATAAACGAAGAAATTGAGGATGAAATGAGGTAAGGCATATTAAATGATATGTGAGAAGCTCGGGTAAGAACTATCTTACTATGTTAGTAAGGAATGAAATGAGATAA
Organism: Gossypium australe; assembly: GCA_005393395.2. Classification (NCBI taxonomy): domain Eukaryota; kingdom Viridiplantae; phylum Streptophyta; class Magnoliopsida; order Malvales; family Malvaceae; genus Gossypium; species Gossypium australe. The sequence goes on along the minus strand of CM016614.1, from coordinate 85,065,221 downwards.
ATTATTATTGTTTCAATTAAACATGATGTGATGAAATGGAAAATTCAACAAGTGTTTTATATTGTGAGGTTGAGCTTGTCGTTTATATGTATGAACATTACTTATAGGTGAACTAGAGTTATATACATGTAAGTTACAGTGTAAATTTTGGTTATAAAATGGAAGGATCGGTGATGAAAGAATCGAAAGTGTTATGTATATATATATGTGTGGGTAAGTAGAAATAGAGATTGATGCCTAGATTGGTTCATGTGATTCTATATATATATATATATGTATGTCTTATCAGGTGTTAATCATGTGAGTTGATAATGTATCTGTCCATGATGTCGTAGTGACGAAGTTTATATTAAGTGTATTATTATTATTCGGCTACATACATTTTACATAATGATGTATTAAGTTCTATACTATAAGCTTGGAGATTAACATGTTTAAGTATATATTCAATACATTATATTTACTTGAGACTTACTAAGATAGCATCTTACTGTGTGTGCTCTGTTCTTGTCTACCTCTGTTTTATAGATTTCTTTTTGATCCAAGCTACGGACTCGAAGGATCTTTGAAGAAGTCAATCGCACTATCAACTTACTTTTGGTATTAAATAACTTAGTTTTAGATTCAAAAAGGCATGTATAGGCTAGTTTAAGCATTATAACTAATGATGTGAAATCGTGTAAATATGCTTAGCCATGCGAAAATGGCTATCTATTTTGGTTAAACTTTGTTTTGTGTTTTGATGATATAGTTTGCTCATGCCATGAATTATCATTTGTATTTGGATGTGGTTTAGGCATTATATGAAATGGTTTAATAGATATATGTCATGATATGTATATGTATTTCGATCTTTGATAGTCAATTTGATAGTTTAAGGTTAAATTTTAATCATGTGTATATATGATAGATTAATAAACAGAGATGTGGCTACTTTAATTCGGTTAATTATTGTGAAGACTTGCTATGTTTAGGTATGTATTCAATTATAAAACGGTTATATTGGGTTGATCTCATGAAAATGTTATAAGATTATTTGTTTATGGAGATGTTAGGCATTCGAATTTCAAGAAGTTGATATGTATATGAATTTGAGTTATATGCTTGTGAAGTATGTATCTAGGTATGTATCAACTTTGGTTGTTTTAAATAAGATGAATTATATTGAATAAAATGTGTATGTGTATTCGGGCAAACCTAGGTGACATTTGCAAATGTGGTTAAAAATGTTTAAAGTAGTTTAGGCATAGTCGAATATGAAAAAGAGTGCATAATTGAGATGTATGCGTTTATATATATATATATATATGTATTGGCTTGTTAAATTGCTTGTTTCAATTGAGTGCATGAAACCGTTAAACTTGGTTTATGCTAGGTAATGTTTGTGAAATGCTATGAATGAAACCATGCATATTTGGCCAAATAAGTGGGTGTACAAGTGATGTGTAATGGGTTGCATGCATTAGTTTATTTGTAACTAAGTCTTTATGCTATAAGTAGTTGATTTAAATAAATGTTATGATGCAATAACAATCTAGTATACTTATTTAATTAGTTTGCTATAAGAAGTTTAGACATTTATAAATTTTCATGAGATCTGCTTGGTTATGTGATATTGACGTAATATACATTGTATGATGACTTATGTTCATCGATGATTCTTTTGTGTATGACTTGGATCAAAGTATATAGTATGTGTTACACATGTGTGGATTATTTGATTATAAGATAATATTTGATAAAGATGATCTTCCATGATTCAATTATTTTAACTAAAGTTTTAGCTTGCATGGTAATACCCGTAATCCCTAATCCAGCGACGGACTCGGGTTAAGGGGTGCTACATTTTATTGGTATCAGAGCTTACGGTTTAGTCGATTCTAGGACTACCGTAGCGCGAGAGGGTCTAGCTATACATGCCTTTATTGTATATTTGATAGTGTGGTGACTTCTGACATTCCGAACTGTGTTTTATATAGCAAATGGACACTGATCCTGATAGAGCCGTAGCGGATGATGTAGAAAGTGTAGCGCCTGATCATGCACGCGGATCAGCGCCGGTAGACTCTCGACTAGTTTCGGGTAACCATAAGGGGGAGGCTAAACAAGCCTTCTACCAGATGATGAACGAGTGGTTTACCCAGTTTATTCAGAGTAACCTGGCTGTACACCAACCTCCACCCCCGAATAATCCAACTTCGATACCTTCAGCACCCCCGATGATAGATCCGATGAGATCTAGTAGGCCTCCAGTTGATAAAATCAGGAAATTTGGGGCCAAAGAATTCAGGGCCAATGATGATGATGACGCAGAGCGAGCCGAAATGTGGCTTGATAACACTATTCGGGTACTTGATGAGCTATCTTGTACTCCAGATGAATGCCTGAAGTGTGCTATATCATTACTTCGGGACACTGCATATCACTGGTGGAATACACTAGTATCAGTAGTTCCGAAAGAAAAAGTGACGTGGGATTTCTTCCAGAATGAATTCCACAAGAAATATATCAGTCAAAGATTCATCGATCAAAAACGAAAAGAATTTCTTGAACTGAAACAGGGGCGAATGACCGTGACAGAATATGAACGGAAATTCGCCAGGCTCAGCAGATATGCTAGAGAGTGTGTTTCTACTGAAGCCATTATGTGCAAAAGATTTGAAGACGGTCTGAATGAAGATATAAAGTTGCTTGTTGGCATTCTTGAAATCCAAGAGTTTGTGATTCTAGTTGAGCGAGCTTGCAAAGCTGAAGAGCTCGGGAAGGAGAAAAGAAAGGCTGAGACAGAAGCTAGAGACACTCGTAAGAGATCGTCGGGTAAGACTTTCCATTCCACATCTAAGAAGTTCAGAGATGACTTCAGCCGACATAAAGCTACTTCAGATTTACCTAGACGTGATTGACCACCAGTGGGCTCCTGAGCTACCTCGATGGCCAGTGTTGGTAACGCTCCACAGAATCGAGTTGAATGCAAGCACTGTGGGAAATGGCATTCCGGGAGTTGTAGATTCCATGATCGGTCTTGTTTTAAATGTGGATCGTTAGATCATTTTATTAGGGAATGTCCGATGTTAGTTGAGCAGAATACAGTTCAGAATTTTAAGTCGAGCAACACGTCAGCGCGAGGCAGGCCACCCAGACATTCAGGCAATGTAGGTGGTAGTCAGAGAGGAACGAAGAACACTACAGTTCGATCCGAGGCTAGAGCACCAGCTAGAGCTTACGCTGTACGAGCTAGAGAGGATGCTTCGTCCCCAAATGTTATTACTGGTACTTTCACACTTTATGATACTACTATGATTGCATTGATTGATCCTGGTTCGACTCATTCATATGTGTGTGAAACTTTAGTATCCAGTAAGACTCTACCTGTTGAGTCTACTGAGTTTGTGATCCGTGTGTCCAACCCTTTGGGTCGCTGTGTAATGGTTGATAAAGTGTGTAAAGGTTGCCCATTGATGATTCAGGATTCTTGCTTTCCAGCTGATTTAATGTTATTGCCTTTCGATGAGTTTGATATAATTCTGGGAATGGACTGGCTAACTTTGTATGATGCAGTGGTGAATTGTAAAAGAAAGATCATTGATTTGAGATGCCAAAACAGGGAGATCATCCGGGTTGAATCGAATGATTTGAGTGGGCTGCCTACAGTGATATCTTTGATGTTAGCCCGAAAATATGTGAGAAAAGGGTATGAAACTTATTTGGCTTATGTGTTGGATAATAAAGTATCTGAAAAGCAGATTGAATCAGTACCAGTTGTGTGTGAATACCCAGATGTGTTTCCTGAAGAATTACCGGGTTTACCACCAGTACGAGAGATTGAGTTTGGCATTGATTTAGTACCGGGGACGACTCTGATCTCGATAGCTCCATATCAGATGGCAACTGCTGAGTTAAAAGAGTTGAAAGCACAGTTGCAAGAGTTAACAGATAGGGGCTTTGCACGACCGAGCTTTTCTCCTTGGGGTGCACCAGTTCTTTTTGTGAAAAAGAAAGATGGAACGATGCGAATGTGTATCGGCCATATACGAAATCCACACGACCTGGGCCCTAGCCACACAGTCGTGCCCCATTTAACAGGTTCGAATACGGCCTGGCCACGACTTACACGAGCATGTGCCATGGGCATGTCCCTGCCGTTGGAAAGAAGAGTTTCACTCGGATTTGGATACTTAAGGGCAAAAAAACACATTCCGAAGCCTATATAAACACCCTAAGTATGACCAGAAAAGGAGGAACCCGAGGCTTTAGTCAGAGGGCATTCGACTAGGCCAGAGGAGGCAGATTTGTGGAGATTTGCTCGAAGATAGCCAGTTGATCCATCTCAAGAAGCCGGAGTTATAGTCAAGGCGGAGGATCTCTCCTTCAATTCCTTCTGGGGGTTTTAGGGATTCCTTATGTTTTGTTTTATCTTTTCTTTTGAGATATTTTCTTTTATAATTATGAACTAAACCCTCAGATACCTGAGGGGGATGAAACCTAAGATGAATCTTGTTATCGTTTGCTGAACTATATGATAAATATTTGACTTATTCTTAATTATGTGTTCTTAATTCTTGTGTTGATATTTCTGGGATATTAATTCAAGCATGATGTGCTTAGGTGGAGGAGCAAAGTCCCTGCTTAAGAGTAGATCTAGCATAATTAAGCGGAGTTGATCGTGCGCCTAGAGAGAGGGTGATGAGATTTTGCCGGATTAGGGTAAAACCTAATATGGGAGTCCATAGATTGAGTTAATGCAATTCTAGGGGTTTTAATTAGAAAGAGATTTCAATTAATCAACCTAGGGTTAGACGTTAGTCGCCTCGAGAGAGGGATTAATATAACTTAGGGAATCCTACGGATCAAGTCAAATGAATAAATCGTCTGGTTTAGAGTTAGATTACAAGTGAAGTCTAGGTGGATTCTTCCTTGGGTGTCGTCTTAATCAATTGGTTTTTCCTCGAAGTATTTTTTTTCCAATTTCGTTCTTCTTTGTCTTAGAGTCTTTAGTTTAGTAATTAGTTAATTTTAGATTAAATAAAGATCACTTTAATTCTTAGGCTAAATAATTAAGAGAGAGTTAGTATTAGTACTTTTGGTTCCTTTGCGATTCGACATTCCGGTCTTGCCTTAACTATACTACTGTTCGATAGGTGCGCTTGCCTCAAACCGTTGTCATAGTTAGTTTCCAGGTTCGATCATTCTTTATATAAATTTTTAAGACTCTAATACGCGATCAAATATCGATGCCATTGTCCCAGACAGGGTCTTACACGAATCAAATATGATGTCAATGTCCCAGAAATAGTATTACACGTAATCTCAAACCGATGCCAACGTCCTAGAAGTGGTCTTACACGATATCACATATCAGAAATCTATGTCATGACATATTAATCCTATCTATTCTTAAGATTCGTATGGGACTTTTCGGATTTTGACACCTTGTCAATATTTTCTCGGATCTCATGTATATATATACCTTCCGTAAGCATTCATCACAATTCATTAATATGAGAACATGATTAAGTCAACTTAAATACATTTATTTGTATATAGACTTACCTCGTATTCAGTTATAAACAGATGAATTCGACTACTCGATCACTTTCGACTTTCCTCTATCTAAATCTATTTTCTTTGGTTCTTGATCTATACATATTCAAATTTAACCCTTTTATTCACCAAATCATTCAATTCAATCCAAAAACACACATTTAGGGCATTTTATAAATTAGCCCTCACATTTTCACATTTTGACATTTTAGTCCCTATTTCACAAAATCACAAAATACACATAATTTCATATAACCCATGATTAGCCGAATTCTTTATAGGTCCCTAGAAACCCATACTTTTCATTTATTTCACATTTTAGTCCTTCAAAATATTATTTTCTCAATTTAATCATAATTACTCAAATTCACCAAAAATTCAAAGACAAACTATGTTAATCTATCATATATCTTTCATATTTCATCTTCAAACATCACAAACCTCATGAATTCATCAATGGCACATTTCAAAATCATCATCAATTTACAAAATGAAGACATGGGTTTTGAAGCATTCGAAGCAACGATTACAAAAACGTAAAAATTATCAAAAATTGAGTAAAAAACATACCTCAATTTTGCTTGAACATAGACGAAACCTAGAACTCTTTTCTTCTTTTCTTTCTCTTTTAATATTCGGCTAGATGAGCATATCTTAACTTAATTTATGTCTTTGTTTTATTTAATAAAAAATTAATTATCTATTACCAATTTTAGCCTTAATGAAACATTAATGAAAAGCACTTGAATTATGGACATAAGTGTCCACTAACCTTATAATGGCATAATAACCTTTTAAGGACTTCACATTTTAAAAACAATAATAATTAGGCACTTATTAAATTAAAAGGCCACTTTTACATTTTATGCAATTGAATCATTTTCTCAAATTAAGCACACAAACAACAAAATCGAGTCACGAAACTTCCACACATGCTTATTCACATACTGCAAACACAGAAAATAATATTAAAATATTGTTTTGACTCAAATTTGTGGTCCATAAATCACTATTCTAACTAGGGTCTAAATCGAACTATTACATTAAGTTTATGGCATGTATAGGGACTTAGTTAATTGTGTATGTGTCATTTGATTTGGCCAAATGTGTTGGTTCATAATGGTAATATGATTCATTTTGTATATGGCCATGAGATGTGGCTCATATTGGTTAATGAGTTGTAATGCCTATATACATGTATGTGCTTATACTAAAGGTTTCATGCGATGTGGTTATGAGTGTTTGGTATAGATGGATTAAGGATGTGTTGATGATAATCATAGCATGAAAGTTTGATAAGTTTAAGCTAGGCAAAGTAAGGTGCCTTATGCATGAATAAGATTTTATGAATTCGCTATGATCATGACTTGTTTGATGATGCTTAAGTGCTCAATTATGCCATGAAAGTTGCCATTAAAGTTGTGCTTAAGTATATGCAAATGAAGATGCCAATTGTTTGGTAAATACCCATTTTCTTGGCCACACGGGCAGAGACACAACCGTGTGTCTCAGCCGTGTGGAGGACACGGCCCCGGGACATAGGCGTGTGCCCAGGGCGTGTGAAGTCTGCATTTATTTTTTAGAATTTAATTTGCCACACGGCCTAAGCACACGGGCATGTGACTTGGCCTTGTAACCCTATCTTTTTGATGACGTCATAAATAGAGAGTTACATGGGCTGAGGACATGGGCGTGTTTGACCACATGGCCTACCCATACGGGCGTGTCCCAAGCCACACGGGCGTGTGACCCCTATTTTGATGAAATATTTTCTAAGTCTTCTTAAAGTTTCCTAAGTTCTCAGTTTAGTCTCAAACAGTTCCTAATAATTTTTTGGGCCTCGTGGGCCTATATAAGGGAGGACTTGCATGTGAATGAATGATTTTAAATTGAATGAAAATTTATAGCCTGGTTTTGTATAAATGTTTATGTTTAAGTCCGGTAATGCCTCGTATCCTGTCCCCCGTCGGACACGGGTAAGGGGTGTTACAGCTAAATTACGTTAAATTCTTAAAAGAGCTATTAAAAAACAAGAGGAAATTAGATGACTCGTCGATTGTGGAGCTTAATGTAGTTTGCTCAGCCATTCTCCAAAACAAACTACCCAACAAACTTAAAGATCCAAGGAGTTTTACTATTCCTTGTCTCATTGGTAGCTTAAATATTGATAATGCTTTGGCTGATTTAGGAGCCAATATTAATGTCATGCCCTAGAAAACGTTTAAACAACTAGGTCTTAGGAAACCTAAACACACTAAGATGAGTATTTAATTAGTGGATAGAACTATCAAATATCCTAGGGGTGTTATTGAGGATGTGCTTGTAAAAATCGATAAATTTATATTCCCCATTAACTTTGTTGTGTTAGACATGGATGAGGATAGTGAGGCACCTTTGATCTTAGGTCGACCCTTTTTAGCCATTATAAGACTATTATCGATGTTGGTATAGGTGAACTTGTGCTTCGTGTAGGTGACGAAAAGATTATTCTCAAAGCACGTGATTCTGTGAAAGTCTCTAGTGATCAAGATGATATTAAAAGTATTGTTAATGTTAGTAACTATGTGGCTCAACCTTCTTTGCAGAAAATGACACGGCCATGATTCGGGTCACACCAAGTTCCAACAAAGAGCCATTGGTGTTGCCACAAGGACCCATCACCTGAGCACGTGCAAAACATTTCAAGGAGGCTATTTTGGCCTTAGTTGAGCAAAAGTGAAGCAAGTTAATGGCTGGACAAAACGAGGAGAATCTGGCTAACTTAATAAGCCCAATGCGCATGCTTTTACAAGTTGAAATAAGCTCATATTCAGCTCATTCAGCTTGTGTTTAGCTTGATTTAATTCATGCATTTGTTTTATTATTTTGCTTTTAAAATTAGTTTTAAATAAAGGTGTTTAGTTTAATTAAATAAGTTGTTTAATAAGAGGCTTATTAATTAATCTAGTTACTAGGATGTTTTTTTAATGAAGCATGAGTTCAAGTTAATTTAATTCTGCTTCCATAAATTAACTAGTTGCTGTATTAATTGAAGTCCTTACTTCTAGTTTATTTATTAAGTCAAGTGTTTAATGTGTTAAGTTAAATTATTGTTTAATAAGTGTTTAATTTGTTAAGTTAAATTATGTTTAATAAGTGTTTAATGTGTTTAAGTTAAATTAGTGTTTAATAAGTGTTTAAATGTGATTAATATGTTTGTTTAATGTGTTTGAATGTAGGAAACTTTTCAGCTGGCAACCGTTACTTTACAAGGCTGTTACAACATTAATGGAAGTGACTTTTAAGTTGATTTTGGTTACAAAAGAAGTGGCTGTTACAAGGGATGCTTAATACATCAAATTAATGAGCTTTAAGGAGCATTTTAACTCCTCATAAATTAGGCAGCAGCCTATTCACTTACCAGAAGTTTTTTGGCTCATTTAAAAAATGATAACATGCATTCAAAACACCATTAGTTCCTGGTGACTTTTCGGCTAGCCAAGGACAACTCAAGGGACATTTTTTTTAAGCATTCAAATTCATTTAATTAGCTCATTAGGAGTCATAAAGTTGCTGTTATTTGGCTATAGGAATTCAAGAGTTTTTAGATTTTATTTCAGCTATTTAAATGCATATTAAAGTTGAATTCATTTGACTCTTCAGCTAACCACATGTAAACACTATATATACTTGTTATTAGTTTGTAAAATGGACTTTTGGATGCTTTATGAAATTTTTAGATTGTGAGTTTTTCCAATCTCTTAATTCTTCAAGGTTCAAATTGACTTATCTTTCAACTAGTGGCGTCAATCTGAATTTGTTCTTGAACTTATCATCCTTTTGGGTGTGACATTCCAATCAACCATTCTTTTGAAACCTATAAGATTCGGGTCCTTAATCATATATTAAGGGTTCTTTCTTGTTTCAACTATCGATCCATTCATCCATCTATTTCTTCTTCAACCCAAGTTGCAACCATTAACCAAGATATAACCATTTTTCTTTTCTTTTAAACAAAACAAACAATACTCCTTCGTAGACGATCGGGCAAATTTATATACGACTCGACTCGTCTCAAGATGGATCGTATCATTTGGTATCAGAGCTAGAAAATGAGGAGCTCCGATGATCATCATAAATCTGAAGTAGGTACGTAAATTTGAAAAAAAATATTTGAAAAAAAATTAAAGTGCTTTCAAAGTGTTCTATTGTACTTAGTTTCGTGCATTTGAAGTGAAAAAAGAAAGAAAAGGAAAAAAATACGAAAAAAAAAAGAAGTGAAGTTTTGAGATCTTATTAATTTCTTCATTCTTCTCCTTAATTTCTAAGTTTCTGAAACCATTATTTTTCATCTTCCTACCCTAATCATTCAAGAAGCATTTTAACCATCATTGTGTACCATCAGTTCAATCCCAACGCCACCATTTCCAACATTTTATTTTATTTTATTTTATTTTTTTAGCCTACCTTTATGTAACATCCTGAAATTATGGGTTCTGCATTTTGCACTATTCTATGTGTTAGGCTAGCTAAGTTTGTTAGTTGGGTGTGTTTGGGGGTCTTGGGGAGGCTCGGGTTCGAGCCAAAGCTTGGGAAAAAAATAATTTTGGGTACTTAAGGGGGGAGAGCTAGTGAATGCAGGACTTAAGAATAATTGTTGTATATGGATGTCACAAATAGCAAGGTGGCCTAGTGGTTGGCGTCACAGGGGAGCACGGAAGGGGGGAGAGTGTTCGAATCCCATCTGCTACAGCAATGAGCTTTATTTTTTGTGTCCAAGGTAGAGAGGTGGTGGAGTAGGTGCGGGACTCTACCAAGGAGGAGTTGAATTGGTTAAACGGGTTTAAATGGATGGTGTAGAGGAGATTGAGGAGTGGTACTTGGTCAACCATTTCAAATGGTGGATGGAGAGTGTGTGAGGGAGGAAATCGAGGAAAGAATCGTGGGAGTGGGTGTGTAAAGTGTTTGGCCGAAAGTGGGAGAGGTGCTTAGGGAGCATTTTCAGTTTTTGTTAGTGTGTGTGTGTACCGAATGTCCTTTGTTCCTTAGGCATTTTCAGCATATTCAGTCATAAATGGATGTGGGAGAGTGTCGTTCTTCAAGTGTCATTTGAGGAAGTAAAACTGAAACCCATTTTGGAAGTCTTTCTTTTTCTTTTGCATTTTCGGTCATCTTGCTTCACTTTTTCTTTACCAAAAACGTAACACACCCTTACTTCTTCTCTTCTTCTTTTCTCTTCAAGCAATTTTGTTACTTGCTGATTGCTTGAGCAGTATTAGTCAACTTCTTTTCCTAATCTTTCCTTGCTATAGCTGAATCTCTCCAACATTCCATTTTTTCTCCTATTGACCAAATCATCTCTCACACCCTTCCATTTTCTTTGTTTTCCTTATACCATAGCCGAATTCTCTTCTAGCCTTTTTCTATTCTTTTAGTCGAACCTCTTCTACATATATCAAGGCCACTTGTGTTCTCTGTTGATCTTTCATTCAGTATAGCCTTTATGATCAAGTCTTCTCTTGCTCTTCATTAAATCGGTTTGCCCTTATTTCTACCTATTGCCGATTTGCTATAACCTAAGGTGTGGTGTTCTTTTGGTCTTGGAATCCTACTTCTTTCGATTTTGAGGCTGAAGGTACACTCCTCCCTTGTTCGAATCATCTGAAATCATAACATAACGATTATTCTCCTCTTCTTCCTTTTCTTTCGGCCTTATATTGTGTATAGCCAAGCGGCTATTTCTCTTTATTCTAGTCCTCACTAATCCCCTCTTATCTTCTCTCAACATGCCATAGCCGAAACTGTGGAAGGTCGGTTCCTCGCTGATCAAGGTAGGGAGTTCTCTCTCTGGTTTAATGTCGACTTCTCTCATTTCGTTCACTTTGCTTTAACCGAATCTACAACTTTGTTTAGGCCGATTGCTGTAGGGATCACGCAACTCTCTTCTTTGCTCATTAATCTTTCGGACTTCGGGAAGTGGTGGTAAGAGCCGGAACCCCTTGTTAGGCAACCGCTGGTTTCACTGTGGTACCTTACTAATCGAATTCTCTTCATGCAGGCAAGGGATAACCAATCTAAGGGGGTTGCGCTAAGGGAGCCCAAGGGGAGTGGACTCGTAGCCTCTGCTCCTAAGTTCAAACGACGTAGGGTGTCAGCGATTCAGGATTTTCCGTCGGGCTGTGGAAGGGAGTCGACATCCGATTTGGATAAGCAAATCATAGTTGTTCGTGATAATGAGGTAAGTGTCAGCAAATCGTTGTTTAGATGTGGGTTATAAATCTCCCATTGTTTGGCTGTAAGCTAATTCTGCGATATATTATCTTAGGTGACGTCGAACGGGAGTGTCTAGTTCTCCACATAATCAGGTGTGTAATCTCACACCTTTATTTGTTTTGCAATGTATCTATTCTGTTTGTCGACTAAAAGCCGAAATACCCATAATGAGTAAGCTATGAGATACCCATAGTGAGTGAGTTTGGACATGGCCCATGTGAGTAAATTTATGATTATACCCTTTTGGGTAGATTTAGCATGACTGTGTATTCCGCTTATCTGTTATATTGGTACGTTTATGCATGCACTACATTATTATGTCATGACATGTTGCATGGGATTGAGATACGATATTGATGATCGGGGAAGTGTATTTCGGTGGCTCTACCACATATTTCGTATTTCGGTGGCTCTGCCATAATTTCAGTGATGAGCAGCGTGACTGCCATCGAGGTGTGTATCGGATGGAGGGTTGATTGTAGAAATCCCCACAGGCGTGTTAGGCTGGATACAGGTGGTGTGTAGCGAATGGAATATTAGGCTGGGCTGGGTTGCATTGCATGTATTGTCTGTATTATCATGCTGATAGGGCTAAGGCCCAGTTTGTCTTCGTAGGGGCTAAGGCCCATTTTGTTTCCGTAAGGGCTAAGGCCCGTTAATGTCCGATTAGGGGATTACATACTGAGTTCTCGTAACTCACCGCCTCTGCTTAATCTTGCAGGTGATCCCCAGCATTGAGGATTTGGAGCCGAGGTGGACTCAGTGGTGGCCATACATCGTTTCTTTAGTAAATCCCGATTTACTTTACCTTAAATTTTATTTTAATTTAGGTTTATGTTTTGTACTATGGCCTTTGGTATTCTAATTGGTTTTAACTTTTAATTTTGTTTTTGCTTATTATTAAATGCTCAATACTGGATTGTCCTAAAACCTTAACACCTGTTGGTTTTTCCAAAATGTTAACGAACGGTTTTCAAACTATAATTGATTAAGCACTGGGTTCCCTTAAACATCTAAAATTATTTTCAAAGTGTCGCATTTCCGAAATTCACTGAATCTGAACTCATTATAAAAACAAGTTCTTGGGAATAGTGATAATAATAATAACATCAATAACAACAACGTTTTTCTCAAATTCATGTAAACAAAAATCTAAATTTTTCACAAACAACAGAGTTCTGAGTTCAAAAGAATACAAAGTTTCTTACCGAACGCACTAGTTTTACCAACATCTCTATGTGACACGTCAGATCCGGTCATAACGTCTAGGCCAGATTTGGAGTGTTACATTTTATGGTATCAGAGCCAGGTTACAAAACTCGGCTGTGAAATGGGTTTGAAAAATGTTTTTTAAGGTGGATTGAAAAATGGTTTTGAAAATATATTCTCTGTGAAGGTATGGCACCCGAGTCTCCGGCACCAAACCCGTAAGTCTTCTGATTTTGGTTAATAATGTGATGAAGTGATTTTAGAAAAACTATTAGAGTTAGTATACCGAGATTGTTAGCTAAGATTATAGAGACTGAGACATTAGGAAGTTCGATCTGCGAGAACAACTCTTATACTTGCTTTACATAAGACATTTGTTTATAAACATTGGAATTATATACTGATTCATAAAAATTATAATCAGATTAATTCAATCCAGTGAACATGAGTATGAGAGGACGTGGACGCGGTAGACATGGTTGAGGTAGAGGCCGAGGTACTGGGTTGGATCTGAGGCATTTGGGCACATGCCTGAAATGGAAGCACCTGCATCACCGGTGACCGAGACGGGGTCCCATGATCGAGCTGGAGGGGATGATGCTTTGTCCCAAGCTATGCTGCGAGTTCTGGAGCGAGTTGCTAGAGCAAGTATTGGGACAGTCGCCCGAAAATCTATTTCCGAGCGACTCCGGGCAAACGGAGCTGAGGTGTTTAGGGGTATTTCTGGTGTGGCTGCAAATGTAGCTGAATATTGGTTGGAGGCAGTCGAGCGGATTATGGATAATCTAGACTGCACGGGAGAGGAAAAACTGAAAGGAGCAGTGTCCCTCCTACGAGATGGGGCATACCAGTGGTGGCTCACAGTGAGGGAAGGTACTCCAGCGGATCGTATCACCTGGGACTTCTTTAAGATGACGTTTCAGGGAAAATATGTTGGGGCGAGTTATGTGGACGCCCAGAGGAAAGCATTTCTGAACTTGGCCCAGGGGAATAAATTCGTGGCAGAGTATGAGGAGGAGTTCCTGCGCTTAAGTCGTTACGCTCGGGGTATAGTCGCAACCGATTATGAGCGTTGTGTACGGTTCGAGGATAGTTTGCGGGACGAGCTGCGAGTACTGATAGCTCCGCAGCGGGAAAGAGATTTTGTCATTCTGGCCGAGAAAGCAAAAATCGCTGAAGAAGTGAAACGTTCTGAGAGGCAGAACTGGGATAAGGATAGGGGCAAGAGTAAAAGAGGTTTTGGGACGTCGGGTTCTTCTGGGGTTACCAAAAGAGACCTAGGTTAGATGGGCCAGCTCGAGCTGTGATGCCAGTTGCTGTAGGCTAGCTGCAACCTTGTGCACAGTGTGGGAGAACACATCCGGGGGAGTGCTGGAGAAGAACTGGAGGATGTTTCGAATGTGGATCTAGGGATCATCTGATAAAGGACCATCCACAGGAGTTGGCTAGGGCATGGTCGGTAGGTCAGGGATTTGCATAGCCAGGAAGAGGTGGTCAGCAGCCATCGAGAGGTCGTCATCCGGCCAGAGGAGGAAATGGATTTGGTCGAGGTCGTGGAGCACCAAGTAGAGGTGCTGGTAATACAGATGCAAGACAGCCGTGGTTAGTCTATGCGGCTCGACGGCGAGAGGATGGCGACGCACTGGACGTCATAACCGATACGTTTCTTATATTTGATGTACCCTTTACAACTTTGATAGATATTGGGTCTACACATTCATATGTTGCATGTACTATATCTGGGACTTTGAGCATTAAATCTGAGATTGCTGCTAGAGGGATGTCTATGGTTAGCCCTTTAGGACAATCTGTGGTAGTTAATAAATTGTTTAGGGATATGCCTTTAGAGGTGCAAGGGATTGTTTTCCCGGCGGACTTGATGGAACTGCCGTTCGGCGAGTTTGATTTGATTTTGGGCATGGACTGGCTAGTTAAGCACCGAGCAAACTTGGATTGTGCTGCCAAGCGTATGGTTTTAAGAACTCCAGAGGATGATGAAGTAATTGTGATAGGGGAAAGGAGTGACTATCTGTCCCATGTGATTTCGGCACTAAAGGCCGAAAAGATGGTGCGAAAAGGGTGCAAGGCGTTCCTAGCTTTCATCAGCACATCGGATGCTAAGGAATTGTCTGTAGGGGATGTCAGAATGGTGAAGGAGTTTTCGGATGTCTTTCCTGAAGAGCTTTCATGGTTACCTTCGGATTGTGAGGTGGAATTTGGCATTGAGCTACTTCCAGGAACGACACCAGTGTCCATCGCTCCTTATAGGATGGCACCGAAGGAGCTTGCAGAACTAAAAGCTCAGATCCAAGAGCTGTTGGACCGGGGATTTATCCGACCAAGTGTATCTCCGTGTGGAGCGCCGGTTTTTTTCATAAAAAAAGGATGGGTTGATGCGTATGTGCATTTACTATCGTCAGTTGAACAAGTTGACTATTAAGAACAAATACCCGCTACAAAGGATTGATGATTTGTTCGATCAGCTGCGAGGAGCTTCAGTTTTCTCGAAGATAGATTTGAGATCGGGGTACCATCAGTTGAGGGTCAAGGAGGCGGATATTCACAAGACTGCTTTCTGAACTCGTTATGGACATTACGAGTTTCTAGTGATGCTGTTCGGACTGACTAATACACCACCTGCTTTTATGGACATGATGAACCGGGTCTTCCAACCCTATCTAGAACGGTTTGTGGTAGTGTTCATAGACGACATTTTGGTGTATTCAAGAACGGAGGAGGAACATGATTCTCATGTTTGGGTTGTGCTGCAAATATTAAGAGAAAATCAATTGTATGCCAAATTCAGCAAGTGTGAATTTTGGCTGAAAGAAGTGACCTTTTTGGGGCATGTTTTTTCTACCGAGGGGATTAGGGTTGATCCCCGAAAGATCGAAGCTGTATTGGATTGGAAACCACCAAAGTCAGTGTCAGAAATTCAAAGTTTTCTGGGTTTGGCTGGGTACTACAAAAGGTTCGTTGAGGGGTTTTCGTCGATAGCTGCACCGTTAACCAAGTTGTTGCGGAAAGGAGTACCGTTTGTGTGGACCGATACGCAACAGGAAAGTTTTGAAAAGTTATAGAAGATTCTGACTGAGGCACCGATATTGATTCAGCCTGAGCCTGAGGCCTGATCCAGCCTAGACCATTTAATGAATCATCACTATATGTAACAAATTCTTTACCCGATTCTGGCTGTACTAACACTGGAGCTTCTATTAACAAAGTTTTCAACTGACTAAAACTTTTCTGGCATTTATCCGACCATTCAAATCTGACATCTTTCTGAAGTAATCTAGTCAACGGAGTAGCTATCACTGAAAACCCTTTTACAAATCTACGGTAATAACCAGCTAAACCTAGAAAACTGAAGACTTTAGATACATTTCTCGGAGGTTTCCAATCCAGAATAGCAGAAATCTTGAAAACTAACCTCGTGTAACCAGAATTCAAATTTGCTAAATTTCGCATACAATTGCTTTTCTCACAGAGTTTGCAATACAATTCTTAGATGTTCAGCATGTTCAGCTTCATCACGCGAATAAATCAAAATGTCATCAATGAATACGACAACAAATTGAACTAGGTAAGGTCTGAAAATTCTGTTCATCAGATCCATAAAAACAGTAGGAGCATTGGTTAGTCCAAATGGCATAACTAAAACTCATAATGCATGTACCTCGTTCTGAAAGCAGTCTTCGGAATGTCTTAATCTTTCACTCTCAACTGGTAATATCCCGATCTCAGATCTATCTTTGAAAATACAGTAGCTCCTTTTAACTGATCAAATAAATCATCTATTCGGGGTAACGGATATTTATTCTTTATTGTAACTTCATTCAACTGATGATAGTCGATACACATCCTCATCGTGCCATCTTTCTTTTTCACAAACAGAATAGGAGCACCCCAAGGCGAGAAACTCGGTCTAGCGAACCCTCTATTAGTCAACTCTTGCAGCTGTGATTTTAACTCTTTCAACTCTGTTGGTGCCATTCTATACGGAGCTATCGAAATAGGTGTCGTACCAGGCATCAAATCAATACCAAATTCGACTTCACGAATCGAAGGTAAACCCGGTAACTCTTCAGGAAACACATCAAAAAACTCACATACAATAGGCACTAATTCAACTTTCTTTTCAAGCACTTTTGAATCAATTACATAAGCAAAATATGCCTCATATCACTTTTTCACATAACTCTGAGCTTTTAAAACAGATATCACAGCAGGCAATCCATTTAAATCATCAAACTCAACCCGTACAATCTCATTATTCGAACATCTTAAGTCGATAGTTTTTCTTTTACAATTCACAACAGCATCATGCATAAACAACCAATCCATACCCAAAATAATATCGAATTCATCAAATGGCAATAGCATCAGATCAGCAAGGAAATAGATATCTCGAAACATTAACAGACAGTTCTTGCATACTTTGTCAACCAGGACACTTTTACCTAAAGGGACCGATACTTTTATAGTAAACTCAGTAGACTCTACAAGAAAAGTCTTGCTGAATACTAAATTCATGCATATATACAAATGCGTAGAACCAGGGTCTATCAATGCAATCATAGAGGTATCATAAAGAGTAAAAATACCAGTTATCACATCGGGTGATGAAGCTTCCTCTCGTGCTCGGATAGCATACGCTCTGGTAGGCGCTCTAGCTTCAGACTTGGCAACATTGTCTCTCGTAGTTCTCTGACTACCATTGACATTTCTTACATTCTTTGAAGGTCTACCTCTCACAGGTGCATTATCAGATCTCAGATTTTGAATAGTCTCAAGCTCAACAGACTCAGAGCAATCACGGATAAAACGATCAAGTGATCCACATCTGAAGCAAGCTCTGTCGTTTAATCTATAGCTTCCCAGATGCCTTTTTCCGCAATGTTTACATTCAGGTCTCTCAGATCAAGCATTTCCAACACTAGCCACTGAAGTTGCTGAAGTTTTAGAACTCATTTGTAGTCTAGATTGATTTCTATTCGAATGTCTAATATTATCTCTGGAACGACTTTGATTATCTCTGAATCTTTTCGGAGCAGACTGAAATGATTTACTTTGAAATCTCTTTCTCATATCACCAGATTCAAACTCATCCTTTCTTTTATCTTTTCCGAGTGCCTCAGCTTTGCAAGCTCGTTCAACGAGTACAACAAACTCTTTTATTTCTAGAACCCCGACTAGCAAACGAATATCTTCATTAAGGCCATCTTCGAATCTTTTGCACATTGTAGCTTCAGATGATACACATTCTCGAGCATACTGACTTAGTCTCACGAATTCTCGTTCATACTCAGAAACAATCATTCGGCCCTGTTTAAGTTCCAAAAATTCCTTTCGTTTCTGATCGACGAATCTTTCACTGATGTATTTCTTTCAAAACTCGGTCCGAAAGAAATCCCCTGTAATTCGTTCTCTCGGAACAACAGAAATTAAGGTTTTCCACCATTGATAAGTCACATCTCGAAGCAAAGATACAACACATTTTATACATTCTTCCGGAGTTAGAGACATCTCATTAAATAAACGGATAGTATTTTCAATCCAAAAATCAGCTTTTTCAGCATCATCATCTTTAGTAGCCCGGAATTCTTCGGCCCCATACTTACGAATCTTGTCAACCGGAGGCTTATTCCACAGATTCAGATTTGCAGTTGGAGGTATATCAGATGTGTGAAGGGGATTAACCGGGGGCGGGGGTTACGAAACAGTCGGGTTATTTTTTACAAATTGAGTGAACCACTCACTAATCATCTGGAAGAAAGCTTGTTTAGCTTCTCCCTCTTGACCGTTCATAGCCAGTCTCGAATCAGAGGGCACTGTCCCTTGCGCGGGAGCAGGCGCATTACTTTCTACGTCATTAGCTACGGCTCTTTCGAGATCCATTACTATATGAAAATCAGATTTTTACACGTCAGGATTCATCGCACTATCACAATTCAGATATATGGCATGTATAGCTAGACTCTGACATGCTACGTTAGTCCGAGAATCGACTAAACCGTAGCTCTGATACCAACCAAATATAACACCCTTATCCCATGTCCGTCGTCGGATTAGGGTTAGGAGCGTTACCGGACAGATTGAAAAACATTCATACATTTCATTCATCAATCATACACACAATGTCTCTTAAATAAGTCAACGAGACCTTAAACATGCTTATAACCAGGGTCGGGACTAAAACGAAACATATACAGAAGATCTTAGAAAATTAAAAACTTTTCTAAAATACAGGAAATACACGCCCGTGGGAGGAAATCGTGTGCCCACCACGGCTGATAAACACCCCCGTGTGTCCTCCACGTGGTCGAAACTAACTTACCTTCCACGGCCACTAAGCACGCCCGTGTACCCAGACCGTGGTCGATCCTGTCAAAAATCACACGGCTACTAGGCAGCAGGCATGCCCGTGTGCCAAGGCCGTGTACTCTTGTGCTAGCTATTACCTAGCCCACGGTCACTAGGCACGCCCGTGTGCCATGGCCGTGTGACATTATAGGCCATTTTCAAGGCCAAAATGCCACCCATTTGGGGTCTCACCTACAAGTAATATATACCATCCCATTTTATGCACATATAACCATCAAAACATACTAATTAACCATTCAAACCAAGCATATTTGATAATAAAATAATCATACAAACAATTCATCCAAAATCCATTTCAACCATGCAATCTTCCAAAACCAAAACATATAACAAAAAGATAGTACATTCATTTACTTAACTCAAAAGCATAATCATTTTCATGAATCAACTAATCACACCAAAGCATCTTAACATATCACGATCATAATGCATAATCTCAACTCGTAATTAGCCAAATCGCATAGCTAAGTTCATATATCAACTTATACCAAAAATACTAGCCTATACATGCCATATCTAGCTTTATACATTTCTAAAGTGTACCAATATGATTTTAGTAGTGTGATGACGATCCTTGATGGTCCCGAGCCTTCAGTAGCTTTGACAACCTATAAAATAGAGAAAACAGACACACAAAGTAAGCTTTCCAAAAGCTTTGTAAGTCAATAAACAAACAAACTTGGCTTGAATTGCACATAATCAAATCAATAAAAAGACCAATTTGGTTCTCATGATATAAATCATCTCATTCTTTCTTAAGCTCGTTTGCTTAACCATCACTTACCATATTTCAATTCACATACCATATTTGCACATAGTTCATCCAGTCAAACTTTACCTATTGTATCATCAATTCCATATACATAACATTCTAGTAAGATCACATAGATACTTACCTTGTAGAGACAATTAGTGTATAATCAACGTACCTGAATCGAACGTTCATTTACTTAATCTATCAAAGCTTGGATTTGCCATTCGAATCTCAAACTTGCCTGTTGAACTGTAAGGAATCTAATAGGACACTTAGAGAGCTCGGAATATTCGTATAATGCCAACGTCCCAGACGAGGTCTTACATGCAGTCAGATATCGATGCCACAGTCCCAGACAGGGTCTTACACGTATTAATACGATGCCGATGTCCCAGACATGGTCTTACACGTAAGGATCATAACAATGCCAATGTCCCAGATGTGGTCTTACACATAAAGTTCATATTGATGCCAACGTCGCAGACGTGGTCTTACACGTGAAGCTTACGAATGAAAAGTCACTTTTAAAATTTATGTAA
The DNA here is from genome assembly GCA_005393395.2 of Gossypium australe. Taxonomy (NCBI): domain Eukaryota; kingdom Viridiplantae; phylum Streptophyta; class Magnoliopsida; order Malvales; family Malvaceae; genus Gossypium; species Gossypium australe. The sequence goes on along the minus strand of CM016614.1, from coordinate 85,044,542 downwards.
TTTAGTCCTTTTACCAAATTAAACACACAGATAGACGAATTAGCTTACGAAAATTTAGCACATGTTAATTCACATATCAACGTCATAGAAAAATAATATTAAAATATTATTCAAACTCGGATTCGTGGTCTCGAAACCACTGTTTTGACTAGGGTATAAACCGGACTATTACATTAAAGAGCTTTATTTTTTGTATCCAAGGTGGAGAGGTGGTGGAGTAGGCGTGGGAATCTACCAAGGAGGAGTTGAATTGGTCAAACGTGTTTAAATGGATGGTGTAGAGGAGATTGAGGAGTGGGACTTGGTCAACCATATCAAATGGTGGATGGAGAGTGAGTGGGGGACGAAATCAAGGAAAGAATCATGGGAGTGGGTGTGTGAAGTGTTTGGCCAAAAGTGGGAGAGGTGCTTAGGGAGCATTTTCGGTTTTTGTTAGTGTGTGTGTGTCGAATGTCCTTTGTTCCTTAGGCATTTTCAGCATACTCGGTCATAAGTGGATGTGGGAGAGTGCCGTTCTTCAAGTGTTATTTGAGAGAGTAAAACCGAAACTCATTTTGGAAGCCTTTCTTTTTCTTTTGCATTTTTGGTCATCTTGCTTCACTTTTTCTTTAGCAAATCTTTCCAACATTCTATTTTTTCTCCTCTTGACTGAATCATCTCTCACACCCTTCCATTTTCTTTGTTTTCCTTATACCATAGCCGACTTCTCTTCTAGCCTTTTTCTCTTCTTTTAGTCGAACCTCTTCTACATATATCAAGGCCACTTGTGTTCTGTGTTGATCTTTCATTCGGTATAGCCTTTATGATCAAGTCTTCTTTTGCTGTTCATTAAATTGGTTTACCCTTATTTCTACCTATTGCTGATTTGCTATAACCTAAGACGTGGTGTTCTTTTGATCTTGGAATCCTACTTCTTTTAGTTTTGAGGCCGAAGGTACACTCCTCCCTTGTTCGAATCATCTGAAATCATAAGGTAACGGTTATTCTTCTCTCTTCCTTTTCTTTCGGCCTTATGTTGTGTATATCCAAGTGACTATTTCTCTTTATTCTAGTCCTCACTAATCCCCTCTTATCTTCTCTCAACATGCCATAGCTGAATCTGTGGAAGGTCGGTTCCTCGCTGATCAAGGTAGGGAGTTCTCTCTCTGGTTTAATGTCAACTTCTCTCATTTCGTTCACTTTCCTTTAACCGAATCTACAACTTTGTTTAGGCCGATTGTTGTAGGGATCAAACAACTCTCTTCTTTGCTCATTAATCTTTCAGACTTCGGGAAGTGGTGGTAAGAGCCGAAACCCCTTATTAGACAACTGCTAGTTTCACTGTGGTACCTTACTGATCGAATTCTTTTCATGGAGGCAAGGGATAACCAGTCTAAGGGGGTTGCGCTAAGGGAGCCCAAGGGGAGTGGACTCGTAGCCTCTGCTCCTAAGTTCAAACGACGTAGGGTGTCAGCGATTCGGGATTTTCTGCCGAGTTGTGGAAGGGAGTCGACATCCGATTTAGATAAGCAAATCATAGTTGTTCGTGATAGTGAGGTAAGTGTTAGCAAATCGTTGTTTAGATGTGGGTTATAGATCTCCCATTGTTTGGCTATAAGCTAAGTCTGCGATATATTATTGTCTTAGGTGACGTCAATAGGGAGTGTCTAGTTCTCCACATAATCAGGTGTGTAATCTCACATCTTTCTTCGTTTTGCAATGTATCTATTCTGTTTGTCGGCTAAAAGCCGAAATACCCATAACGAGTAAGCTATGAGATACCTTTAGTGAATGAGTTTGGACATGGCCCAGGTGAGTAAATTTATGATTATACCCTTTTCGGTAGATTTAGCATGACTGTGTATTCTGCTTATCTGTTATATTGGTACATTCATGCATGCACTACACTATTATGTCATGACATGTTGCATGGGATTGAGATATGATATTGATGATCGGGGAAGTGTATTTCGGTGGCTCTACCACATATTTCATATTTCGGTGGCTCTGCCACAATTTTGGCGATGAGCAGCGTGACTGCCATCGTGGTGTGTAGCAGATGGAGGGTTGATTGTAGAAATCCCCAAAGGTGTGTTAGGCTGGATACGGGTGGTGTGTAGCGGATGGAATATTAGGTTGGGCTGGGTTGCATTGCATGCATTGGTTGCATTGCATGCATTGGTTGCATTGCATGCATTGTCTGTATGATCATGCTGATAGGGCTAAGGCCCAGTTTGTCTTCGTAAGGGCTAAGGGCTATTTTGTTTCCGTAAGGGCTAAGGCCCAGTTAATGTCCGATTAGGGGATTACACATTGAGTTCTCGTAACTCACCCCCTCTACTTAATCTTGCAGGTGATCCCCAGCATTGAGGATTTGGAGTCGAGGTGGACTCAGTGGTGGCCATACATTGTTTCTTTAGTAATCCCGATTTACTTTACCTTAATTTTTATTTTAATTTGGGTTTATGTTTTGTAATAAGGCCTTTGGTATTTTATTTGGTTTAACTTTTAATTTGGTTTTTACTTATTATTAAATGCTCAATACGAGATTTTCCTAAAACCTTAACACATGTTGGTTTTTCCAAAATGTTAACGAACAGTTTTCAAACTATAATTGATTAAACACTCGGTTCCTTTAAACGTCTAAAATTATTTTCAAAGTGTCATATTTCCGAAATTCACTGAATCTGAATTCATTCTAAAAACAAGTTATTGGGAATAATGATAATAATAATAACATCAATAACAACAACGTTTTTCTCAAATTCATGTAAACAAAAATCTAAAATTTTCACAAATAACAGAGTTCTGAGTTCAAAAGAATACAAAGTTTCTTACCAAATGCACTAGTTTTACCAACCTCTCTATGTGACATGCCAGATCCGGTCATAACGTCTAGGCCGGGTTTGGGGTGTTACACTTTACCCAAAACAAATTTTTCTTTGTTTAAACCCTTCAAGCCGACCTACAAGTTGCTAATAAGTCTAAGGCAACCTTCAAGAATTTTGAGAGGTGGATTCGAGTGGTAAAAGGCACGAGTGACTCATTAGAGAAAAGCCGAAATTGAGTGAAACACGAATGTGAGTGCTCAATATCTATTTTTTTCTTTTCAAGTGGCTAGTGAGGTTTGTGGTGAGGTTTAAAACTTTCCTATGACAAGAAGTCCGAACCAAAACATGGAAGAAAGGCCTGAACGACAACCAGTCTGCAATGTACCAGATCTTAATCTTCAAGCCCTATTGCGTGAGGTTGAGCATCTATTCGACCGCAAGCTCAAACCCATTCAAGAGAGGCTAGATCACGTTGAAGAGAGAACCCAACGAGAGAGGAATCCTCGAGGTCCACGAAGGGAGCGAGGCCGCCCAAGGGTCCAAGAAGTCGATCCCATCTCTAGCGAATCTGAAAGTGACCAAGGGTCTAACTTAAGCGATCAGCGAAACCGAGGCCGAAGGGGACGAGAACAAGTGGATGACGATTTGAAGAACATTAAGCTCTCCATACCACGCTTCCAAGGCAAGTCCGATCCGGAGGCATACTTGGAGTGGGAAAAGAAAATCGAGTTGGTGTTTGACTGCCACAACTACTCGGAGACCAAAAAAGTCAAATTGACAGCAATCGAATTCTCCGATTACGCCATGGTGTGGTGGGATCAACTAACAAACAATCAAAGACGTAATGGAGAAAGGCCAATTTCTAATGGCTCGAAATGAAAACGGTGATGAGAAAGAGATTTATTCCATCTTTTTACCATCGGGAGTTATACCAAAAGTTGCAAAATCTTACACGAAGCCACCAAAGTGTAGAAGATTATTGTAAAGAAATGGAAATTGCAATGATTCGTGCGAACGTGGAAGAGGATCGTGAGGCAACCATGGCCAGATTCCTAGCCGGGATAAATCGGGAAATTGCTAACGTGGTGGAGCTTCAACATTATGTCGAGGTAACCGACATAGTCCATGTTGCAATTAAAATAGAAAAACAACTCAAGAAGAAAGGCTCTATTCGGACCTATTCCAACCCCGCAAACACTTCAAAGTGGGGACAAGGAACGAGCAAAAGAGACTTTCCTAACTGCCTGAAGGATCAAAACACTTCTGTTAAGTTTAACAAACCCATCGATGAATCAAGCAAAGAAAAAGAAGTTGCCAATCCAAATAATACAAGGGATATCAAGTGCTTTAAGTGCTTGGGACGTGGTCACATAGCTAGTCAATGCCCTAACCGACGTACAATGGTGTTGAGAGCCAATGGTGACATAGAGTCGAAAGATCAGAAAGATGAGGAATCTGACTCCTCTGCCAGTGAAGATGAGGATGAATTTGAATACGCCGTTGAAGGTGAGATTGTAGTGATCAAACGTAGCCTAAGTTTGCAACGCGTGGAGAACGAACCACAACGCGAGAACATCTTCCATACACGCTGTTTGGTGCAAGGTAAGGCATGTAGTCTTATTGTGGATTGTAACACCCCAAACCCGGTCAATACACCACGACCGAATCTGGTATGTTACGGGGATAAATGTATTTGAGAGGTTTAGGTTTCTAGTTAAAAGTTTGATGAAAACACTTTGCTATATTTTGTTCTTGTAGAAATTTTGGGCATGATTGTTTAAAAGCAATAGTGCATTTTGAAAATCCGAAAAATTAGAAATCTCAATTAAATATGTAGGTAAAACAAATTTATCACATTTGGAAATCCGAGTAATTCTTTTGTGTAGCTTAAAACATTTTGACTTAGTAAGGAAATATTCTCAAGTCTGAAAAACACATTTGAGTTTCATTCATTTTAAATTACAGTGTGATACCCGATGGTAAAGTTTAAAACATATCGCTTTGTAGTTTGGAAAACTTTATCTTTCCAAGTTTTAGCAAATTTTACCCCAATAATTTGTTAAGGCATGTTTAAAATCAACTCTAAGCATAAACATAACAAAACATAGTTTAAAAGGCCTTTTACAATCCAAATAAAACCAAATGAAAATCAGCCAAATAAAGTACCAAGTTTTAAATCAATGCAACTCCGAATTTATTCATGGCATGGTCACCTCGAGTCCACCTCGGCTCCTTGTCCGCAATCTAAGTGTCACCTGAAATGGTAAGGGAAAGAGGTGAGTCGCAGGACTCAGTGCATAAATCCTCTCCCCCCCGAATAATGCAACATACCAACACATATCATAGCAGAGCAATACAATTAACGCACCTGATCCTAACCATCCACAACACCTTTTCTACCCCGTGTGGTACCAAACCACTGGTGGTGCCAAACCACTGGTGACCCAAAGTCACGATATAATCCATCTGTGGGGCCAACCCACGTGTGATACCAAATCACTGGCGACAATCCCGTATCTCAAAAGTGGGGCCAACCCACGGTGGTGTTAAACCACAGGGACGAGTCGCTATAAGGTGCCAAACCTCTGGTGTCCCAAAGACACAAGTGTGATACCAAATCACTGGTGACCGTAGTCACGAATCGAATGATGGGGCCAACCCATCGTGTGATACCAAATCACTGGCGTCAATCCCGTAATATCAACGGTGGGGCCAACCCACTGTGGTGCTAAGCCACTGGGACAAGACGCTGAGGTGCCAAACCTCTGGTGACCCAAAGTCACAATAATCAATCTGTGGTACCAAACCACTGGAGGTGCCAAACCTCTGGTGTCCTAAAGACACAGATATCATATTCCCCCTCCTCTCATATCACCCATACATGTCATACTGATGCAAATCATGTAAATCATGCAGTCATGCTAATATGTTTAATATCGCATCTCATATCACATACATCAGCAATCATGATAGCATATACCATTAATAGAACTCGCAATGAAACGGACTTACCCGGATCCGTACACATACCCCATTGGGTACCATATCAATCATCATACTATTTTGGTCTTAATAGGCAATCAGGCTATTAAACATATCACTAAGTAGGTTGTGTGTTGGTTTACACACCTGTTAAAACGCAAGCTTACACTCGACGAACCGATCTAAATCCCTCGAATACCTTGCTCCTATAATCGGCCAAACATAGATTAGCACTTATACCATTCGGCCAGAATAGATAAACCAAAGGGTTAACATTAAACCCTTACCTCGCAAATGGTTTGGTTTCCTACCAAACCCGAACCAAACAATGGTTCCTTTTCCAATCGACCACACCCTAAAATGAAAACGGTTAATCCTTTAGTGACTTGGCTTAATGAAAACTAAACGAATAGACTAAAAGAACCCACTCTTACTACCACTTACCAATCGATTGACAGAGAAAGAAGGCTCCTCTCGATTGCTTCCCAAAATTCGGATGTCCTATAATGAAATCGGTTTAATCACAAGGGGTTAACTCCTTACATCAAGAGCCAAAATCGGCTCTAACCAAACCAAAGTCGATAAAGAACAAGAAGAAAGAAAATAACCATTCGGCCATGTACTTACCTTCTCTAACGATTGGAACTAAGAGAACGAGAACAACACCTTTCTAATATTCGGCCAAAGTGCAACTTAAGAGGAGAGGGGAGATTCGGCTAACACTCTAAACAAGAAGAAAAAGAGGATTTTGCTTGACTCTTGAGGGTAAAAAGAAGAAGAAATGTGGTTCAAAAGGAGAAGAGAAATCGGCAAAGGTTGAAGAAGGATTCGGCTCAGTGAAATGGAAAGAAATAAATGGAAAATTCGGCTAAGAAAGAAATGTGAATTCGGCACAAGAGTTGTAAAAATGAAAATATGAGAAGGAGAGGATAGCTAGTTTCGGTTTACACAAAATGAAAATAAGAAGAAAAACATGGAAGAGAGCATTCGGCCACAACACAAAATGTAGAAAACACAAGTGCAAAAATTCGGCAAGTAGAGTTGTTTGAGGTTTCGGTTTCAAGAAGCAAAAATGGAAGAGTTTTTCCTGAAATTCGGCTTAGGCTATTGACAAAAAAAGAAAAAGAACTTTGGCTTACTAAACTTTTGACCGAAAACACCAAAATGCCAAGGTGAAATTCGGCACACTCCCACTACACCTACCAACCGGTCACTCCCCCAAAATCTCTCCAAAAATTCGGCCACAACTCCCCCAAACACTTCAAGCCACAACTTCAAACTAGTTTGAACTAGTCCACCCCCACAAATCACTCTCCACCCACCATTTGAGCATTTGACTTGGTCTTAGGCAGAGTTTGAACTGCCTACAACTTCTCCCCTCCATGCCATCAAAATGGAAGCAAAATGAGAGCACTCTGCAGCTTGAACACAGGACCTCCCCCTTGCAGGTGGCGTCACACACACAAGCCTCAAGTGGCACCTAGCTTGCCACTCCACCAGCTCCTTTCTTGTGCTACAATTCGCCAAATAATCCTTAAAACCCCAGCTTCTTCAGCTCCTCTTACCTAAGCCCAAAAGCAAAGATTTTTCCTACCACTTAGGCTTACACCTAGCTCACAACTAAGCCCCAAAACATCAAGAACAACAACATAGCACACCAGACACATGCAAACAAAGCCATAACCAAAATAGCCCCCTAACCCGGGATATTACATGGATGGTGGAAGTTGTACAAATGTTGCTAGTACATTAATGGTGGAGAAACTTGGTTTGGCTACAACGAAACATCCTTGTCCATATAAGCTTCAATGGCTTAACGAAGGAGGGGGTTAAAGGTGACAAAACAAGTGTTGGTTCCATTTTCCATTGAAAAATATAAAGATGACGTTCCTTGTGATGTGGTTACAATGTATGCCGTATTACTAGGCCGTCCATGGCAATTCGATCGAAAGGTGGTACATGACGGTTATACCAACCGATACACCTTCAAGCATTTAGGCAAAAACATCACTTTGTCGCCTTTGACACCGAGACAAGTATATGAAGATCAAGTGAAATTGCGAGACTCAATTGAAAAATTCAAAGTGAGTGAAAAGAAAGAAAAGAGTGAAAAAGTGTGTGAAAATTTGAGTGAAAAGAAAATAGGGAAACAAGAGGTAAAAATGAGAGAGAAGAATAAAGATCAAGAGAAAAAAAATGAGTGATGAAAAATCGAGTGCAAAAATGAGTGTGTATGCAAAAGAGAGTGACATTCGAAAATCTTTCATGTTGAGGCAGCCACTACTTGTACCCATGTGCAAGGAATCTTATTTGAATAATAATGAGTTAGATGTTGCTTTACCTTCTTATATTGTTTCTCCCTAGCAGTAATTTGAAGATGTATTTCCTGACGAAATTCCAAGTGGCTTACCACCTATTCGGGGAATAGAACATAAAATTGACTTCATTCCCGGTGCATCCATACCGAATCGACTTGCCTATCGTAGTAATCCAGATGAGACCAAAGAATTGCAAAAACAAGTGAATGAACTTCTTTAGAAGGTATTTATCCGTGAAAGCCTTAGTTCGTACGCTGTTCCGGTTTTATTAGTGCCGAAAAAGGATGGGACTTGGCATATGTCTGTTGATTGTCGTGCTGTAAACAAAATCACGATAAAATATCATCATCCAATACCGCGTCTTGATGATATGCTTGATGAATTAAGTGGTGCTCAATTGTTTTCCAAAATCGATCTCAGAAGCGGTTACCATCATATTCGGATGCTTGAGGGAGATGAGTGGAAAACAGCGTTTAAAACTAAACACAGATTTGTTGTCAACTCACAAGGACTTGAAGTAGATCAAGACAAGGTGAAAGCTATTCGAGAATGGCCTAGACTGACCAGCATAAGTCAAGTACGAAGTTTCCATGGCTTGGCGAGTTTCTACCGTTGCTTTGTTCCTAATTTTAGCACATTGGCCGCACCTCTCACGAATACTATCAAAAAGAATTCTCCCTTCTTTTGGAGCGAGGAACAAGAGAAATCTTTTATTTTACTTAAAGATCATTTATCTAATGCCCCATTACTTGTATTACCTGATTTTGACAAAACATTTGAAATTGAATGTGATGCCTCAGGTATTGGGATTGGTGCTGTGTTGAGTCAAGAGGGAAAGCCTGTGGCGTATTTTAGTGAAAAACTAAGTGGCGCACCATTGAATTATCCAACATATGATAAGGAAATGTACGCTTTGATTCGGGCATTGGAAATGTGGCAACACTATTTGTGGCCGAAGGAGTTTGTCATCCATTCGGACCATGAATAGCTCAAGCACATCAAAGGACAACACAAGCTCAACAAAAGGCACGCAAAATGGGTAGAATTTCTTGAATCCTTTCCTTATGTTATTCGGTATAAAAAGGGTAAGGAAAACATTGTGGCTGATGCACTATCTCGTCGATATACTCTATTAAATCATTTGGATTCAAAATTGCTTGGTTTTTCATTTTTGAAAGATTTGTATATTTCTGATGCTGGTTTTGGAGATGTCTATAAATTGTGTGAACATGTTGTTGTTGACAAGTTTTCCAGGTTTGGTGGCTTCCTTTTTCGAGAAGGTAAGCTTTGTACTTCGCAAAGTTCCGTGCGAGAGTTACTTGTACTCGAGGCACATGGTGGCAGACTCATGGGCCATTTTGGCATTGTAAAGACCTTGGCCGTTCTGCAAGAACATTTCTTCTGGCCATGGATGAAATGAGATGTCTAGAAAATTTGTTCACGATGTGTGGCTTGTAAAAAGGCAAAATCGAAGGTTATCCTACATGGGCTTTACACGCCTTTGCCTATTCTCGAAGGGCCTTGGGTTGACTTATCCATGGATTTTATTATAGGATTACCGCGAACTCGAACTGAAAAGGACTCCATTTTTGTAGTAGTAGACTGGTTTTCAAAAATGTCGCATTTCATTGCATGTTCGAAAACTGATGATGCTGTCAATATTGCTAACCTTTTCTTTAAAGAATTGTTAGGTTACATGGAATTCCGAATACAATAGTGTCTAACCGTGATGCAAAATTTCTTAGTCATTTTTGGAGGACACTTTGGAGTAAGCTAGGTAAGAAGCTTTTATTCTCCACGACATGTCATCCGCAAACAGATGGCCAAACTGAAGTGGTGAACCGCATCTTATCCGCACTACTACAGGCCATTATCCGCAAGAATATCAAGTCATCGTCGAAGTGTCTACCTCACATAGAGTTTGCTTATAACCGAACTATTCACTCTACTACTAAATTCTCTCCATTTGAAATAGTTTACGGTTTTAATCCTTTATCTCCTCTAGACTTAATCCCATTACCTGACGATCAAATTGTTAATGTAGATGCTAAGAGGAAAGCGGGCTATGTGAAACAATTACATCAAAAGGTTAAAGCTAATATCGAGGCTCGAACCGAACAATATGTGCACAAGGCCAACAAAGGGCGAAAGCAAGTAATATTTGAACCCGGGGATTGGGTTTGGGTTCACATGAGGAAAGAGCGATTCCCAGCTCAAAGAAGTTCCAAATTATTGTCGCGTGGTGACGGTCCATTCCAAGTTTTGGAGCGAATTAATGACAATTCCTATCGACTTGACCTACCGGGTGAGTTTAATATAAGTACAACTTTTAATGTGTCTGATCTATCTCTCTTTGATGCAGATTCCGATTTAAGGACAAATAGCGTTGAAGAGGGGAGGATGATACGGCCATGATTTGGGTCACACCAAGTTCCAACAAAGAGCCATTGCTGTTGCCACAAGGACCCATCACCCGAGCACGTGAAAAACGTTTCAAGGAGGCTATTTCGGCCTTAGTTGAGCAAAAGTGTAGCAAGTTAATGGCTAGACAAAATGAAGAGAATCTGGCTAACTTAATAAGCCCAATGCTCATGCTTTTGCAAGTTGAAATAAGCTCATATTCAGCTCATTCAGCTTGTGTTTAGCTTGATTTAATTCATGCATTTTTTTTTATTATTTTGCTTTTAAAATTAGTTTTAAACAAAGGTGTTTAGTTTAATTAAATAAGTTGTTTAATAAGAGGCTTATTAATTAATTTAGTTACTAGGATGTTTTTTTTAATGAAGCATGAGTTTAAGTTAATTTAATTCTGCTTCCATAAATTAACTAGTTGCTGCATTAATTGAAGTCCTTACTTCTAGTTTTTTTATTAAGTCAAGTGTTTAATGTGTTAAGTTAAATTAGTGTTTAATAAGTGTTTAATGTGTTAAGTTAAATTAATGTTTAATAAGTGTTTAATGCGTTTAAGTTAAATTAGTGTTTAATAAGTGTTTAAATGTGATTAATATGTTTGTTTAATGTGTTTGAATGTAGGAAACTTTTCAGCTGGCAACCGTTACTTTACAAGGCTGTTACAACATTAATGGAAGTGACTTTTAAGTTGATTTTGATTACAAAAAAAGTGGTTGTGTTACAAGGGATGCTTAATACATCAAATTAATGAGCTTTAAGGAGCATTTTAACTCCTCATAAATTAGGCAGCAGCCTCTTCACTTACTAGCAGTTTTTTGGCTCATTTAAAAGATGATAACATGCATTCAAAACACCATTAGATGCTGGTGACTTTTTAGCTAGCCAAGGACAACTCAAGGGACATTTTTTTAAGCATTCAAATTCATTTAATCAGCTCATTAGGAGTCATAAAGTTGTTGTTATTTTGCTGGAGGAATTCAAAAGTTTTTAGATTTTATTTTAGCCATTTAAATGCATATTAAAGCTGAATTCATTTGACTCTTCAGCTAACCACATGTAAACACTATATATTCTTGTTATTAGTTTGTAAAAGGGACTTTTGGATGCTTTATGAAATTTTTAGATTGTGAGTTTTTCCAATCTCTTAATTTTTCAAGGTTCAAATTGACTTACCTTTCAACTAGTGGCGTCAATCTGAATTTGTTCTTGAAACTATCATCCTTTCGGGTGTGGCATTCCAATCAGTACCGTAAGTTCCTATCTTACTAGATAGTGGGTCTCGGTTTTTATTCAATTAAACCATTCTTTTGAAACCTATAAGATTCGAATCCTTAATCTTATATTAAGGGTTCTTTCTTGTTTCAACTATCAATCCATTCATCCATCTATTTCTTCTTCAACCCAAGTTGCAACCATTAACCAAGATATAACCATTTTTCTTTTCTTTTAAACAAATCAAACAATACTCCTTCGTAGACAATTGGGCAAATTTATATACGACTCGACTCATCCCAAGACGGATCGTATCAGAAAACCTCTCGTAAAAACAAGATGAGCCATGTTTCAGTCAAGGTGATAGAAACTGAACAACATACAGAGAGCGAATGGTACAACTCGCTGGACTAGATGAATGATGAATGCATGCTAAGGAGAAACTAAAAAAAACATGATGAAGAACCAAAGCAACACCATGATGCGCATGTGATGAGAAAAAACCAAATTAAGGTTGGGGAAAAAGTACTGCTTGACAAAATAGATCCACAAGTTTCCCCTTCGAAGCTTGAGTCAAACGGATCGAATCCATTCACAATACTAAATGTCTTCCCATACGGTACAATTGAGGTAACTGATTCTGAGTTCGACACAATTAAGTTAATAGTACTTGACTCAAACCTTATCCTAATATAAAAATTGATAACGAGAAAGAGAAGCTTCTACTCCGAGAACCATTCTAACCATACATATAAAAGGTAAAGTCGAGCTTAGACTTTAAATAAGCGCTTTTAGGGAGGCAACCCGAGTGTTTAATTTTTGTTTTATTCTGTTAATTGCATGTTAATTTAAAATTTTCATTAATTTATTTAAATTTTAAAAAAATGTTTTTGACCCATACGGCATGGACACACAAGCGTGTCCTAGACTGTGTACAAAAGAGGGTATTCAATAGTGTGTCACATGGCCTGGACACATGGGCGTGTCCTAGGCCGTGTGCACAAGGGAGTGTTCTACAGTGATTTACACGGTGTGAAGTCATGGCCGTGTAGGCCACATGGCCTAGACACACAGGCGTGCTTTGGGCCATGTGAGTCCTAGGACTTACTTATTTGATTTTGATTATTACACGGCCTGAGGTGGTCCACACAGCTTAGACACACGGGCGTGTCGAAGGCCGTGTGAATACTGGAGTTAATTTTTCAATTTTATTACAAGTGAGGGAGTTACACAAGCCATAGACACGGCTATGTGCGGCACATGGCCTATAACACAGGCGTGTGTGAGATCGTGTGCCCCACATAGCCTTGCACAAGTGTGGCAGAAGCAAAAGAATACCATACACGGCCTGACACACAACTGTGTGTGACAAACGACCTGGAAACACGGGCGCGTCTGAGACCGCATGAAAACTGGCCATTGATTTTTAAATACCACACGAGCTGAGAAAACCCCACACGGGCGTGTGACACGACCGTGTGGCCCAACACGGGCAGTTACACGACCGTGTCCCCTCTTATCCCAAAAAACCCTGAAATTTTTTCACTTTGTCTTATTTTTTTTCCCCGCGTTCGACCTAGCCCCTCACCATCCCAATGCCATCGTTGACCGTCCGAACCCCCCACCGTCGCCTTTGCCTCACCCTCACCCTTACCCTCGCCTGCCCCTTCGCTCCCCCCTTTCCTCTTACTTGTCCCTTTGTCCTTGTCTGCCACCCTCATCCTTCACTTCTCCCTTCCCCCTTGTTGCACCACCACACACCTCCTTCCTTTCCCTTATTCCTCCGATGCACGAACTCACGCAATCCTCCCTCTCCATTGTTTCCCTTCGAACCACATTTCCCCTTGTCCCCCTTTCCCCATTCGACAAACACCCCCACGTCCTCCGACCACCAACCACACAACCCCCTCCTCTCCCTTTCTCTCCGCGATCCATCACCGTCACCGCCTGTCTCGTTGTGTCCACCACGTGTACCATCGTTGGTCTCCTACCATTTGCCCTCCCTCCCTTTGATTTATTTATTTATTTTTATTTTATTTTATTTTATTTATTTTTTATGCTATCTATTTTAGTCCTATTATTATTATTATTATTATTATTATTATTATTATTATTATTATTATTACCATTGATTCTAGTCTTATTTTCCTTACTATTGAATCTGGTTTTTCTCTTATTTTCTTGTTATGTCTATTATTATTGTTTTTATTCTTAGCACTACTATTACTATTCTGGATAGTTTATTTTTATTATTAATTATTTTTGGCTTTTTTTTATTTTTATTAGTTTTTACAATTTTTATTATTAGTTTAGTTAGTATTAGGTTCGTCATTAGGTCTTAAGGTTTCGGCTATAGTTTGCTTCAGTGTTCGTTGTGTTTATCTTTGTTAGGTATTCCTATTTCTAGGTTCTATTTTTAGTATTTTCTTATTCTTATTATTAATTATAATTTTTATGTTCATATTATAATTCTGTTCTTAATATATTCGGTCAATTACTTTTTTGATTTAGCGTTCATTCCTGTTAGACATGCGATTTGAGTAGGTTTATTGTGTTGATTGTTACCTCTTTTTAATTTTTATGCTGACATTTGTCTATTATGTTTTATTGCAGGTACACCATGGCAAAGGCCGCCGTCCCCGCTTCAAAAAAGGGGAAGACTCTGGGCGCGACCTAATCGTTGAGCACTTTTACTGATGCACACCATCCATGTCTCCGATTTTCAGAGGACCTCTATCATCTTCTCCGATACCGACCGTTGGGATTAGGTCATTGTATTGATTAAGCAGCTTTAGAGTAGGTCCAATTAGCTGATAGAGTGCATGCACTGATAGCCACAAATCCATGTGACTTTCTTTTCCATCGTCGAGCCCACCTATTTTGAGCTTACCCTTGAGTTTTGTTCGACATTCGTCCTTCGGCACGTGATGTCGACCCATGATGAGCTGTTCACTATTACTTTTTGACTTGGCAGTACGACGTCTCATATAAGCATCCTAGAATTTAGAGATGCTTCCCTTCCTCCCGCCTTGCTCTATATTCATGTCATATTGGCTCACACTTTGATCGGTTGGAGGGAAAGCATCGGGGTTGTCAGTACATTCGACGCACACTTCCTTTGGAGCATGGCCACAAGGCGTATTTTTTATCTTGCCTACTTATTGCCCTAGCTTGTCGCCATTAGAAAAAACGTAATAGGAAGGTTCCTATCTGCTTAGGCCCTTATATGACTCGCCTCGCACAACACTTCGACCTCCTCGACACTCTGGAGCAGTCTTCCTCCTTTACATTAGTTGGATAGATGACCTCACAGGGGTAATCGAGTATGAGTTCCATGAGGATGATCAAGCGACTGCATGGCATGGATCCTCCTCGATACCGCCTTTAGGATGAGTATGGGGACTTCCTTAATGATGTCCCTTTCCACTACGAGGATCCACCTTATCATCCACCTTTGAGTCACACAACCACTACTTCTATTGCCACCTTAGCGGACCTCTTCTAGCAGTTCACTTGTTTTGAACGGCATTGTTTTGAATGGTTCGACAGTATTGATATGACTTTGCAGCAGATTTGTTAGCTCCTCCACATATCTTCTTCAACACCAGCGCCTTACGATCCCGATGCCTCTGACGATGAAGATCATTGATTTTATTTCTTTTCTTTTTGGTTTTATTTTAGTTGTTCTATTTTTATTTTCTTAGACTTCTTTCGTTTATTATCTTTTGAACTATGTTTTTTATTTTTATGGTTGTTTCTAATTGAGCTTGTAACCTCTTAATCTTCTTCATTATTTGTGTATATTTTCTTATTAGTTTGCTCGAAACCATGTGCTTCATTTAAATTTGTCTACAATTTCAGTTTTCACTACTCTGGTGATTTCATCCATATTCAGGGTAGTTTGAGTTTTCTCCGTCTCTTATAATATTTTGCTTAGTCTGTGTTTATACCTATTTGTACATTGAGGACAATGTACATCTTAAGTGTGGGGAGGTTATTTATATAATTATTAGAAAACCCCTGAATTATTTATGGTACTAAAGTAATTTTCTCATACTTCCATTAGAATGAATTTTTGTCAATTTGAGATTTTTTTATGTTGTTTTGGATTGAATTTTAGATATTTGTGCATTGGTTGATTTAAACTTTAAGACATGAGAGAATCAAGCATGATAAGTTATTTTTCAGAATTAAAAATTTAGATTGTTTCTCTAAATTGAAATATCATCTTGAAGTTTTAAATTTACGAGTTTGACATCAAAACAATGATTTTGTATGAGATTTTGAGCCTATAGAGCATACATTTTTCATGCTCATTTTATTTTTGGTTATGAGTGTGTCAACTTGATTTGTTATTCTAGATATTGCTTTGATTATGCAAGCCGAGACCACGCCATTGGTTTGATATATTGAGATGATAAAGGCACTTAGGTTTTAATCCACTTAACCTTTAAAAATCCTACCTATTGAATTAACCCTTAGTGAACCACGTTGAGCCTAACACACCATTTCTTGATTAACCCGTGAATGTTAACCAATAACCCAATTTTTTGTTGTGAATTTTTTTCATTTTATTGACTCCCTTTTTGTCAAGATTTGATTTAGTTAGTTGCCTAACTATGCTCTTTTGTTTGAATTGTTGAATTAGTTCTTTTTGCCCCATTACAAGCTCTTAAAGACCTCTTGATTGGTGTGCCATTTCATTTTATAGTGGTGGAGATTTGATTTTAAAGCAAGCTTATGGTAATGACATTTCTTGTTAGACTATATAATGCATTTTTCTTGAACCTTAAACACTTTGAGTGTTTTGAGTGATTTTTTTTTTTGAGGATGTCAATTCTTGTTGATTTTGAATGAAAGGTAATTACTTAAATAAGGGGAGACACCTATGTTTTTGTACTTTAAAAATTGTGGCTTGGATTGTTTGAATTTTTACAACCCTTTTAGTTAAATTGCGAATGCATGATTGTTTGCGAATTATTTTGACCCATTATTGATGAGAATTACAAGTTGGGAAAGATTAACTTTAATGTGAGTTGAGGATTTTGCTTGAGGATAAGCAAACGCTTAAGTGTGGGGATATTTGATAAGTCATAAAAGTGACATATTTTAATCCCGTTATTTATGAAAATTACTGAATTTTATGCTCCTAATCCTTTGAATTCCTGTTTCTATACTTAGGAGAGCATTTGGGAGAAAAAGGAGCTAACGTCGGACAAATAGAGCTGATTTTACGAGCAACATGGCTTGGACACACGGCCATGGGCCAGACCGTGTCGATTTCACGATTCGCATCCCAATCATGCGAAAAAACACAATTTTTAGGCTTTTTGAGTATTTTAAAGTCTATAAATACCAAATATAATAAGAAAATAGGAGGCCATTAGAGAATATCAAAGAGAACACACTGAAGAACACCATTGGAGCTACCTCTGAAGCGGATTTTCATCAAGATTGAAGACCTCATTTTAATTTCTTTTGAATTTTTTATATGTTTTTTTATTTCTTGTGGTTATCCTGCCTTTGAGATGTTTTTATTCACAATTATGAGCTAATTCCCTAGATACTTAGGGAGGATGAACCCTATGACGAATTCTATTATTTATTTTTTATGCAATAAATAATTGATTCTTGTTCTCATTTATGTGTGATTATCTATTTTTAATATTTCTGGGATATTAATTCATGTTTAAAGGTGCTTAATCAGAGGAGCAAAAGTCCCTGCTTAAGAGTAGATCTAGCATAATTGAGTGGAGTTGCATGCCATCATAGAAAAGGACGACATAAATCTACCAAATTAGAGTCAAATCTAATATGGGAATCCATAGATCGAGTTAATACACCAATAGTGGTTTTAATTAGAATGAAATTTCAGTTAATCAACCTAGAGTCAGTTTACTCTCGAAGAGATATTAGCATAGTTTAGGGATTTCTACGGATCAAGTTACCAAGTGAATAAATCGCTTAATTCAGATTAATAATAATATATGAAGACTAGGTGGATTCTTTCCTGGGTATTGTTTCTCTCATTAGTTATTATTCGATTATTTTCCTTATTCATTCTCTGTTGAATTCTTTAGTTTGATTAGTTTAGTAAATCTTAGTTTAAAATAATCACTCCAATTTATCAGCTATAGGAAAATTATAATTACTAATACTTTTTAGTCCTCGTAGATACGATATTTTTACCCACTATAGCTATACTATTTATCGATAGGTTCACTTGCCTTCATCATATTTTTAGTTAATGTCGTGAAACATCACATTCTCCACTTTGTTCTTTCATATTTTTTTAACCATTATTGTTACAAAGGGCCTTACAGACAGAATACCTTTGGTTCGCCACTCATGCTGGTGCATTCTAGTCTCACTCTCTTTCCATGTTACAATACTAGGTTCACCATAAAACTTATTATGGAGCAACCTTTTTTTCATAGTTCACCATACTTGTTGTTCCTTCAGGAGATTTTGTACATTGTTTATTAGATTTTTCCATAGGTTTCTGTAACGCCCCAAATTTGGGCCTAGAAGAATTGGGCCTATTGGGCTTTGGGTCTCATAAAATTTTTAAGTGAGCAGGAAAATGACAAATGACATGACGGCTTTAAAGGTTTAATGAATTTGGAGTGTCTAGGTGTGTTGGAGAAGCTCTGGGTTCGAGTTTCGTGGTGGAGGATTCTTAATTTATTTAACTAAGGAGTCAGGGTTGTGAGTAGTGGGCTTTTAAATAAAAATAAGTGAAAAAAGGCACAAAGAAGCCTATGGTGAAGTGGCTCAGTGACACCACTAGGGTGTAGAGAGGTGGCGACATATGCATGCAGGGAGGTCTGAGGTTTGAGTGCTAGCTTAGTTTTATTTTGGAGTTTAATTTGAGGCTTCTAGAAGGTTGGAAGTGGCATGTAGAGGGACTCTAAGGAGAAGTGATCAGTAGAGAGAATTTAGGAGAAGGATAAGTGAGATATCATGGAGAAAAATTAGGAGATGAGCGGTGGATGAAGTGGTGCCGAATTGGACTTTAGGGGTGGCTAAGTTTTGGATGTAGGCTATATAAATGTGTGTGTGCCATAATCTAGGGTCCTAGGTAATGCTGAATTTTCCATTCTTTTTCGTTTCCTTTGCTGAAACCTTATTTTTCCACAACCGAAAATACCTTGCCTTGTTGCCGAAATCTCCTATAGCCGAATCCTTTTTTGCCGAATTCTCTCATAGAAAAACTCTTTTATTGCCGAAGTGTCATCATCTTCTCTTGCTGAAATCCCTATTAGTGACGAATCTTTGTTGTTTTCCTTCATCACAAATCGATTGTTATCTACTATCAGTCAAGGCTAAAATTTGAATCTTGTTTAGTAGCTATCTAGGCCGCAGGATCAAAAGTGGATTCGGTAAGTATTCAGTTAACCCCTTAGTGTATTTTGTTAAAAGCCGAAGGGCTATCTAACTTCTCATTGTCGTTAATATTGTATTAACAAGGGTAAGGTTCAGAGATCGCAAGCGTGGTAAGGATTGTTAGCAAAGTGTAAGTGTACTCAACTCGATTATGGTTTAAGTAAATGGCCGAATGTGAGTATGATCTATAGGGGTGACTTGTGTGGATTATGAGTCACTCGAAGTTTAATGGTGTATGTGTAAGTGCAGGTCTAGGGGATACTCGTGATTAGTAGCTAAGAAAGGGCTATTAGAACTCGGTGGCACACGGTAAGTTTACGGTAGGGCTTCGGCTTTTGGTAAATATTTTGATTAAGTATGGGTGATTGATTGAAGGTTGGATGGTTGTAGGTTCAAGACCAAGGATAGTATAGCACGTCGCAGTAACTAGGTGTGTACAAACACTACACACACATGATGTCGACAATGCCGGAAAGCCGAAAAGCCGAAAGTGGCTAAATGGGCCCGGTGGGCCCTAAGGCTAAGTTTGATGAAATTGATTGATTTGGTTATATGAGTTGAGTTAGTCATGCATGTTACACGGTCTGGAATTGTTTTGGGCCTAATAGGTCATATGAATGTGGGCCTAATGGGCCATAAGGATGTGATTTGAGCTTAATGGGCTATATGAATGTGAAATGGGCTTGATAGGCTTTACGGGGACGTTGACAGGTATGCTAGGGTTTAATGGACTTTAGGCCTAGATCTGAACAACTCTTAAACCGCATAAGACTTATTTTAATAATCAACATGTCCGTGGACAAGTCGCTGGGATAGAGTGTGGCAACGGGCATATGCATATCTAGGATCGGATCTAGGGAGAGCTTGGTACTTAAGCGGTCCTAGTGGCCCACCTCCTCTTCTCTGGAATCCTACCTGGTGCATAGTGTCTGTTCACTTTAGCCGCAACGACTTGCTAATGGGCCAAAGTTCATAACTAAAACTCGAGAGGGACCAAATACCCCTGATTTGAAAATCTCCAAAATATCCTTAGGTTTGCAGAATTACTAAAATACTCCTATTTTGCAAAATTACCTAAATACCCCTGTAAAGTAGATTTACAGAAATACCCTTGGGTAGTGAAATGACTAAAATACCCCTAAGTGCTGAATGTGTGAAAATATGTATGTTGCATTCATGAAATATATGTTGCATTTGGGTGGGTTTTGATGATACGGAGGAAGATTTCAGGATCGCATAGTCGCTTGACGACCGTGGATCCATCGGTGGCTTTAAGCCCATTATAGCAGCTTCGCTACAACGTTTGAGTAGTGCCACTGCTGGTGCTACCTTTGGAGTGTAGGGATGGGTGGGTTGATATTTATATCCCCACAAGAGTGTAGGGTTGGAAGGGAAATGGAGTGCGGGGTTAGATTTGGGATGGGTGCATTGCATTCATGTGATACTGATGTGATATAAGGTCATTGTGGGCTATGGCCCAAGACCATCATTTTTGATAGGGTTTAGGCCCAATGTAATAATTGTATGTTGATTGGATTACCAAGGGTCGTACACACTGAGTTTCGAAACTCACACCCTTTTTATTAAATATTTCAGGTGATCCTCAGTAAACGGCTCGACATGGGAGAGGACTCAGAGATAGCCACACTACATGATACTTAGAAAGTTTTATTTATTTGTCCCATAAGACATGATTTTAATTACTTTATTTTCGTTGGATGTAATAAGGCCTTGTACTCTGATTTGACTTTGGATTTTGACTTTTGTTGTTTCAACTGTTTACTTAATTATTAAACCTGAGTAAATTTCTTATGTTTGAACATGGTTTTTAGAATACTTAAAATAATTAAATGGGCTTTTATCATTACTTAGCAAGACTCAAGGATTTTGGGCTTTTGGGTCATAAATTTTAACTTAGCAAAATAGTTTTGAATTATGCCTTTGATGTGACATTCCCGGATTCGGCCATAACGTCTGGGCTAGGTCCGGGGTTGTTACAGTTTCTTTATTTTCGTTCAGAGTTCACCACAAATGCGTTCCTTTTAGAGATAGCCATAAGGGCTTCCTTATCCAAAACTTGCCATAAAGGCGCCCTTTTCATTAAGTACTTGCCACAAAGGCTTTCCCGTTTAGAGTTGTGCCATAAAGGCATTCCTTAGTATCCAGTACTTGCCACAAAGGCTTTCATGTTTAGAGTTGTGCCACAAAGGCATTTCTTAATATCTAGTACTCGCCACAAAGGCTTTCTTGTCCAGAGTTATGTCATAAAGGCATTCCTTAGCATCCAGTACTCACCACAAAGTCTTTCCTTTTCCTAGTGATTTAGGTGATAGAGATTTGCCTAGACTCACACTTAGTGAGGTTTGCCCCTCATTGTGCTGGGATACACAAAGAATTGCATTAGGTAATAATCTTACTAAATCCTTCCATATGATGCCATAACCCACCAATTATGGTCTTACACGATATGGTTTTCTTTAGTACCATGGCCATGGACTTGTCCTTTTAGAGATTCATGTTTTTAGTCTCGACGGACCCCTTTGGATGACTGTAGAGAAAAACACAGGCACAGACTCATCATACATCGACACACTCATGACAAGCGTCTTATGCGTACTAGACATACATGCACTTCTTATCAGACTCATTCTTACTTTCAATCATAAGCATATTATAGTCATACAAATTCATAAGTCTTACATTTTTTTATCAAATTCGTCTCATCATACTTTACTAGTTTCAATCTCATGATTTATTCTCTTAGCATAGAATTTTCTAGATAAACATAATGCACATGCACAAGTCGATCCAGGGACTCACCTAACAGATATGTTTAACAACTTAAACTCCATATGTAATGCCCCGAACTTGGGCCTAGTAGAATTGGGCCTATTGGGCTTTGGGGTCTCATAAAATTTTTAAGTGAGCAAGAAAATGACAAATGACATGAAGGATTTAAAGGTTTAATGAATTTGGAGTGTCTAGGTGTGTTGGAGAAGCTCTGGGTTTGAGTTTTGTGGTGGAGGATTCTTAATTTATTTAATTAAGGAATCAGGGTTGTGAGTAGTGGGCTTTTAAATAAAAATAAGTAAAAAATGGCACAAAGAAGCTTGTGGTGAAGTGGCTAAGTGACGCCACTAGGGTGTAGATAGGTGGCGACATATGCATGCAGGAGGGTCTGAGGTTTGAGTGCTAGCTTAGCTTTATTTTTTAGTTTAATTTTAAGCTTCTAGAAGGTTAAAAGTGGCATGTAGAGGGACTCTAAGGAGAAGTGATCAGTAGAGAGAATTTAGGAGAAGGATAAGGGAGATATCATGGAGAAAAATTAGGAGATGAGCAGTGGATAAAGTGGTGCCGAATTGGACTTTAGGGGTGGCTAAGTTTCGGCTGTAGGCTATATAAATGTGTGTTTGCCGAATTTGAAGTCCTAGGTAATGCTGTATTTTCCATTCTTTTTCTTTTCTTTGTTGAAACCTTATTTTTTCACAACTAAAAATACCTTGCCTTGTTGCTGGAATCTCCTATAGCCTAATTTCTTTTTGTCGAATTCTATAACGACCCGAATTTGGGCCTAGTAGAATTGGCCTTATTGGGCCTTGACCAGGGGAGCATTTAAATTTTTTAAGAATAAGAGAACGGCACTAATGCAAGTTGGACCTATTAGGTGAGTGATTTTGGAATGTTAGGGGTTTTCCATGAAGTCCCGTGATCAAACTTGGGCTTTAGGAAAATTTTGGTTTTAGGTGAATAAAACCCTGGGAGTTAATAAGTAGGCTTTAAGAATAAAATGTGGAGAACAATGACATAAAAAGAGTTGTAGTCTAATGGCAAATGGCGCCACATGGGAGACAAGGAGGTGACGTCACACAAGGAAGCAAGGGGTTCAAGGTTCAAGTCTTGGTGCTTGCATTTCATTTTGATTTATTTTTAAGTGAACTTAGACTTTGGCCCATAAATTTATATTTAGTTGCGCATGATTTTAGACACAAGAGAAGCTTGTGGCCTAGTGGCTGGCGGCGTGGATTAAGTTACAGGGGAGCCTGAGTTTGAATCCCATCGCAAGAAAAAAAGGATATTTATTTTGCTAAGTTGGGATGTCCAGAGTTTGTGTTGGATTTAAACTCTACTGAAGGAGGGATCCCACATCGGGAAGCTAGCAAGAGGGAAGGTGAGAAGCTGGCTTTAAATAGAGCAATCTATGAGGAGAGTAGGCATACCTAGGTTGGCGTTTGGGCGTAGGAGTGTTCAGAGCGTGGATCAACTCCAGATTCCTATCAAGTGTGTATTTTGCCCTACTCTAGCTGTGGAGCGGCAAATGCCGAAAAGCCGATCACACAGCGATGGTAGCCACACGAGCGTGCGAGCGCACGTGTGGGAGCTTCGACGCGATAGTTGGAGCCCTCATGAGTGTTCTCATGAGTCTAGGCTGCCTTGGGCCAAGTGGGCCCATATGAATAAATTGTATGATTGTGTAGTAGATAGTGAACTGGTCTATGTGAATCTCATATCTGAGGCTAGAGTTGGGCTAAATGGGCTACATGAGCGTGTGGGCCCATTTGGGCTGAGAATGGGCCATAAGCCCATTCACATCGTTATCTCTGCTTAGAATACCTCGATTTACAAAATTACTGAAATACCCTTAGTTTACAAAATTACCAAAATACCCCTAATTTATGAAATTACCGAAATACCCCTGGTTTGCAAAATTATCGAAATACCCCTGATTTGTGAAATTACCGAAATACCTCTGGTTTATAGAATTATCGAAATACCCCGATTTGCAAAAATTACCAAAATACCCTCTATGGGTAAAGTTACCGAAATACGCTCGACGGGTAAAACTATCGCTATGCCCTTACGAGGCGAAATGACTATTTTATTCCTAACCGATTAAATGACCGTTGTACCCTCGTGGTAGTACTAGTGTTGTATGTGTTAATTTTATGAGTGATTATGTTTGAGATGCACTACATACATGGATTAGTTATGAGTAGAGTTACCGAATTACCCCTGTAAGATAGGATTACCGAAATACCCTTATAGGGTAAAATGGTTGATTTGCCCTTGTGGGTAAATGATTGACTTGAGCTATGATTTGACCGATTTGACTGTGATTGTGTGACTATGTTTTAACTGACTTGACTGTGGGCATGTGTCTGATTTGCTGTTAAAATGTGTTGAAATGACTGTTACTAAGCATGGCCATTTTGCATACACGTGTAATGATTGAGCATGACATACACGACATGTTGCATGGGTTGGGTTTGATGATTGGAGGAAGTGTAGCCTAGTGGCTCTACCACATTCTGTTTTAGTGGCTATGCCACATATATTATTCTTGTGGCTCAGCCACAAATACTGTGATTAGCAGCTAGTCTGCAATATTGGTGTGTTTGGTGGGGTGGGTTGACTTGATCCCCACACGGTGTGATTGGTTGGTACGGGGGTGTAATTGGTTGGATTGGGTTGGGCTGCATTTTATCGTTGGCATTATCATGATTATAGGGCTTAGGTCCAGATTGATGCTGTAAGGGCTCTGGCCCAGATAGTGACTATTTCGGTGATTACACACTCAGTTCTCGTAACTCACCCCCTTTCCCTTAACCTTGCAGGTAATCCCAGCGTTAGAGGATTTGGAGTTGCGGAGGACTCAATGTGAAACACCCCAAACCCGGCCCACGAGCCTTGACCGGATCTGGTATGTTCCTCGATGTAAATCGGTTCAAAATTCTTTTGTTACTTAGGAAAAATTTGTGTGTTTTGAAAGTAAGATTGTTTTGGGTTGGGCTTGAGTTGAAAACGAGTTTATTTTATATTGAAAACCCATTGATTTCAGGTGACAAAATAATTAGAGTTTATTTTAAATTAAAATGACTTAATCTTTAATAATTAAAATTTCGTAACATAATAAACAAAAGAAAAATAAAGTAGTTCAACTATGGCCTTATTACATCAAATAATTCGCAAAAATAAATTAAAATGCTTAAATAGAATAAAAGTCCAAATAATAAAATTTTCCTTGCTGTGCATGGCCACCTTTAAGCTCCTGCCGACCCGGTCCATTACTGCTCATCACCTGAAAAATATTCCCCAACGGGGTGAGTCAAACAGACTCAATGTGTACACAACACTAAGAATTAACATTTTAGGCATGCATTATCATATCACATACATATTCATATAACAGGTAAAAACAATGATGCAACCCAAACCCAAACCTAGTTAGCCATCCGCTACACTTCCCCGTACCAACCTGTACACTGTGGGGACTACTAAGTCGACCCTCCTTCCGCTACACTCCATCGAAGGCAGTCACTGCAGTCGACGTGCTCATCGCCCTTATAAAATTCGTGGTCTTAGGTCATCACTTTCAGATTTCATGGTCTTAGGTCACCACATTCAGATATCGTGGTTTAGGTCACCACATTCAGATTTCGTGGTCTTAGGTCACCACATTTACTTCCCCTTTTCAATAACCCATATGCCCCATATCATACATAGTATGCATTAACATGCCAAATTTCATATTCTTGTCTTTATTCACATGTTACATATAACATATCTCATAATCCTAGTGGGAGTAGGAAAACGTACCTTAGTACTTTGTACCCTAACATGGTACTTAGCCATATTTTCACATTCTTAATAATACATTTAATTTAATCATAGCCATGAACATATCAAAACTTAGGATAGGGTACACACCTGATTTGCTTAGCTGTTCACTTAAATCCCGAAAAGCTTGATCTAATGCCTTAGATCTCAATTCCTACATTCGGCCAACCTTAATATATTAGCATAAAGCTTATTCGGCTATAAAACCAAATCCTAGTAGGATTTGTACACTTAATACCTACCTTGTTGCCGATTGGGACACCAACAAATCCCGAAATCTTTGCTTTATTCCTCCTTGTATTCGGCCAGGCATTGAATCAATTAACTTGGTTAGTTTTCGGCTCTTGAACATTTAAAGAACAGATCTAAATACTAATCTAGGCCTTAGCCGAATATACATAGATGCTTACCTTCCAAATCTTAAATCCCGAAATTGATCTTTGCTTCCTTAATGCTGTCGAAAACCCTATAGACAAATGTTAGAGTTTAATCTAACATTAAAACACTATAGAATGGCCTATGGCCGCATCTTATATTCGCTTACCTTGAATGTTGAAATCCCGGAGAACTCCTTCTCTAATCGACACCACCTAAATCCCGAAATTCCCTTCCATAGTTTCGGCCAAAACACAATATGAGGGATTAGTCCCTGAATTTCGACAGGCTTAAAAAGGAAAGAAAGGAAACCGAATCTAGATCTTACCCTTACTTGGAGAAACCGATTGCACCTTTACTTCAACCTTCAGAGATTCGGCTATGGCTAAATGATGCTCTCACAACTTTCGGCTTTTGGATGGATTAGAAAGAAAAGAGAAGGAAGAACAAAGATGGAGGATTCAGCTAGAACACAAGGTATTTCGGCTTTGGCTAACAAAGAGAAGAAGAATAAAAACTGTAGGAAATTTGGCAGAGAGAGGAGAATTTGCTTCAGAAATTCGGCAAAGGAAAAGTGAATGAATGAATGGCCTCTCTTTTCCTTTTATAGCCGAATTTACTAGCTAAAGTCCCTTACTTGGCCACCACTCTTCTATTTTGATAGCTTTATCCCTTGAATTATCACTTTATTAAAAGAATTTAATCCAACAATTATCTCTTGAGAATAATCTAAAATAAATCTATTATTTATCTCCTATTTAGCCGAAATTTAAAGAGAATAAAACTCCTCTTTTAAAAGCCTTGTGCCGTCCATCTCTCTGCTCCTTGTAGCAAAAATAAAAATTTATTTCGCTTCTTAAATGACTCAAACTCAGGCCCACTTGCATAGCTTGTGGCGTCACCTACCTGGGCCTTAAGTGATATCTTCAGGCCACTTTTCCAAGCCTGTTTGTGTGTCAAATTCCTCCTATTAATTTTCTTAAGGCCACCTTGCCTTAGTTTCCTCTTTTTAAACTTTAAAACTTGACATTTCCTTACATTTCCAAGTTTCCAAAAACGTTCATTTCCCTCCTTTAACCTAACATTTCCTTACATTTTCAAGTCATTTCCTTACATTTCCAAGACAAGACATTTCCTTACATTTCCAAGACATTTCCTTACATTTCCTTACATTTCCAAGGTTCTAAAAATGCACACCACACATCCATATCACAGTAAACATGCTATTTCATAAAATTAAGCAAAAATGCACACAATGGGATTCGAACCTCTTCCCTCAAAGTACTTCACTTGATGCCATAACCCTTGCACCTTAGGTGGCGTCCCTTGCCACTTTTCCATATCACTTCTTGTGTCCTAAACTCCCCAAAACTTTTCTTAAGGCTACCTTAACCTAGCTCCCCCTTTTTAATTTAAAAACCAATAATTGTCCAAAGCTTTCTCTTCTATCCTAGGATTTTAAAAACCCTTAATTCACTTCCAAACACTGCCAAAACCTACTACTCATGAATTATGCACGAACGCATAACCCCTAATCTAGGATGTTACAGTTCTACCCTCCTTAAAAATAATTTCGTCCTCGAAATTACTTACTAACAAATAATCGTACATCTTAACTCACCACACTACGCTTACGCTGCACACTCTGATCCTAATAATGCTATCATGCTTTCTAGGCACAGTCTTTAAGTTCGCATCCAAGGTTTCAGGCACTTCACCAGCAACACAAGAATGAACTGTCTCTGAAACAATAAATAGTATTCCAAAAATAAGGAACTTACCCGCTATCATATCCTTGGTTGTCTCGCATCCAAACCTTCAGCTCCTCTGCCGGATGTTCCATGACCTCGGCCAGAACCATTTCCTCCATGGTTTGGACCGCGAACCTTCGTTTCCTGAGGGCAATTCTTAACCAAGTGAGCCTTAGACTTACATCTAAAACATTCCCGATCTCAGTTCCAGCACTCGCCAACATGATACCTTCCACACTGAGCACACGGACGGTCCAGATTTCCAATAGTTGGCTTAAAAAACACGAGCAGAATTCTCAACCTTCGGTCTTTTCTGAAGAATCTCAAACGATCCTGACGGTCCAAAACTCCTCTTATCCCGTCCATGACGACTACGTCCCCTAGAACTCATTTCTAACGTC
The DNA here is from genome assembly GCA_005393395.2 of Gossypium australe. Lineage (NCBI taxonomy): Eukaryota > Viridiplantae > Streptophyta > Magnoliopsida > Malvales > Malvaceae > Gossypium > Gossypium australe. The sequence goes on along the minus strand of CM016614.1, from coordinate 85,016,280 downwards.
GCGATTTAATTAAAAAGTTTTATGAATTAGTCCTTGTTTCACTTATTACCCGCGAAAGAAGTTTTATGAAAAGAGTTTTAGGAGTGGTTCTTTCGTATTCATACATGCACACAGTCTTTTCATTCATACATCCATCAATCAATTATGAACTTTCGTTCATTCAGAGAAACGTTGTAGTTTGCATTGTTGTTGTTTTCCCACTACCTAGGGGTATTTCCGTAATTTGTCCTACAGGGGTATTTTCGTAATTTTTCAAAAGAAAAAGCTCCTTAGTGATTTTGTCAAAAAGTATTTTGAAATTTTTAAATTCCCGGGGTATTTTGGAAAATTTTTGAAATCCGGGGGTATTTCGGCAATTTTGGATCTCGGGGTATTTTGGTAATAAACCAGGGTAAATTTGTAAAGTTTAATAATTCTGGGGTATTTCCAAATTTTGCAAAACTTTGAGAGTTCTTTTTGGGAATTATACTTTCCAAAACGGTGATGTTGCAAAAATTTTGGAAATCAGGGTCATTTTGGTAATTTTGTAAGTCAGGGGCAATTTCGTAATTTTCCAAAATCAAAGTATTTTGATATTTTGCAAATTAGGGTTTTTGGACTTGTTATAAAGTAATGAATTTTTTTTTTAATAAGAACTATGGGTATTTTGGAAATTTCATAAACCAAGGGCATTTTTGTAATTTTACCACTAGGGGTATTTTAGTAATTTTGTAAATCAAGAAATATTTCAGAAAAATTTTATGGGATAGCTTGTATAAATCAAAAGGGTAATTTAGTCATTTTAAAACTAGGGTTTCCATAAAAATGTGGCTAATCCCTTTCGGGTTTTAGTTAGGGGTTTAGCCCATGAATAAGTCCTCTTGGTTAGGGTAAACTAAAGCTACGCACCAGGTAGGATTCCTGTGAAGAGGGGGTGAGTCACTAGGACTGCTTAAATACCAGGCTCTTCTGGATCCAATCCTAGACATACGCACAATGGTCACCACACCCTAACTCGGCGACTTAGACACAGGTTTGTTTTATTAAGCATTTAAGTCTTATGTAACTGTTGGGGTAAGCTAGCCTTATAGTTCAAGTACCTATCATACTAATCTACGTTCCATTCTATTTCTACCCTTCTACAGATCACAATATAAATCACCCAAAGGTTACGGGTACTTACCTGGTGGACTTCAGGTCGGAGACTTAGGTGCCATGCGAGAAAAACCTGCTTATTTAAAAATATTTTCATAAAAACCTCATTTGGGCTCGATTTGAAAACGTTTTGGGCCTTAGACCACAGACCGAGAGTTTAAAACTGGGCTCTGATACCAAATTGAAACACCCCAAACCCGGCTCACGAGCCTTGACCGGATCTGGTATGTTCCTCGATGTAAATCGGTTCAAAATTCTTTTGTTACTTAGGAAAAATTTGTGTGTTTTGAAAGTAAGATTGTTTTGGGTTGGGCTTGAGTTGAAAACAAGTTTATTTTATATTGAAAACCCATTGATTTCAGGTGACAAAATAATTAGAGTTTATTTTAAATTAAAATGACTTAATCTTTAATAATTAAAATTTCGTAACATAATAAACAAAAGAAAAATAAAGTAGTTCAACTATGGCCTTATTACATCAAATAATTCGCAAAAATAAATTAAAATGCTTAAATAGAATAAAAGTCCAAATAATAAAATTTTCCCTACTGTCCATGGCCACCTTTAAGCTCTTGCCGACCCGGTCCATTACTGCTCATCACCTGAAAAATATTCCCCAACGGGGTGAGTCAAACAGACTCAATGTGTACACAACACTAAGAATTAACATTTCAGGCATGCATTATCATATCACATACATATTCATATAACAGGTAAAAACAATGATACAACCCAAACCCAAACCTAGTTAGCCATCCGCTACACTTCCCCGTACCAACCTGTACACCGTGGGGACTACTAAGTCGACCCTCCTTCCGCTACACTCCATCGAAGGCAGTCGCTGCAGTCGACGTGCTCATCGCCCTTATAAAATTCGTGGTCTTAGGTCACCACTTTCAGATTTCATGGTCTTAGGTCACCACATTCAGATCTCGTGGTCTTAGGTCACCACTTTCAGATTTCGTGGTCTTAGTCACCACATTTACTTCCCCTTTTCAATAACCCATATGGCCCATATCATACATAGTATGCATTAACATGCCAAATTTCATATTCTTGTCTTTATTCACATGTTACATATAACATATCTCATAATCCTAGTGGGAGTAGGAAAACGTACCTTAGTACTGTGTACCCTAACATGGTACTTAGCCATATTTTCACATTCTTAATAATACATTTAATTTAATCATAGCCATGAACATATCAAAACTTAGGATAGGGTACACACCTGATTTGCTTAGCGGTTCACTTAAATCCCGAAAAGCTTGATCTAATGCCTTAGATCTCAATTCCTACATTCGGCCAACCTTAATATATTAGCATAAAGCTTATTCGGCTATAAAACCAAATCCGAGTAGGATTTGTACACTTAATACCTACCTTGTTGCCGATTGGGACACCAACAAATCCCAAAATCTTTGCTTTATTCCTCCTTGTATTCGGCCAGGCATTGAATCAATTAACTTGGTTAGTTTTCGGCTCTTGAACATTTAAAGAACAGATCTAAATACTAATCTAGGCCTTAGCCGAATATACATAGATGCTTACCTTCCAAATCTTAAATCCCGAAATTGATCTTTGCTTCCTTAATGCTGTCGAAAACCCTATAGACAAATGTTAGAGTTTAATCTAACATTAAAACACTATAGAATGGCCTATGGCCGCATCTTATATTCGCTTACCTTGAATGTTGAAATCCCGGAGAACTCCTTCTCTAATCGACACCACCTAAATCCCGAAAGTCCCTTCCATAGTTTCGGCCAAAACACAATATGAGGGATTAGTCCCTGAATTTTGACAGGCTTAAAAAGGAAAGAAAGGAAACCGAATCTAGATCTTACCCTTACTTGGAGAAACCGATTGCACCTTTACTTCAACCTTTAGAGATTCGGCTATGGCTAAATGATGCTCTCACAACTTTCGGCTTTTGGAGGGATTAGAAAGAAAAGAGAAGGAAGAATAAAGATGGAGGATTCGGCTAGAACACAAGGTATTTCGGCTTTGGCTAACAAAGAGAAGAAGAATAAAAACTGTAGGAAATTCGGCAGAGAGAGGAGAATTTGCTTCAGAAATTCGGCAAAGGAAAAGTGAATGAATGAATGGCCTCTCTTTTCCTTTTATAGCCGAATTTACTAGCTAGAGTCCCTTACTTGGCCACCACTCTTCTACTTTGATAGCTTTATCCCTTGAATTATCACTTTATTAAAATAATTTAATCCAACAATTATCTCTTGAGAATAATCTGAAATAAATCTATTATTTATCTCCTATTTAGCCGAAATTTAAAGAGAATAAAACTCCTCTTTTAAAAGCCTTGTGCCGTCCATCTCTCTGCTCCTTGTAGCAAAAATAAAAATTTATTTCACTTCTTAAGTGACTCGAACTCAGGCCCACTTGCATAGCTTGTGGCGTCACCTACCTGGGCCTTAAGTGATATCTTCAGGCCACTTTTCCAAGCCTGTTTGTGTCAAATTCCTCCTATTAATTTTCTTAAGGCCACCTTGCCTTAGTTTCCTCTTTTTAAACTTTAAAACTTGACATTTCCTTACATTTCCAAGTTTCCAAAAACGTTCGTTTCCCTCCTTTAACCTAACATTTCCTTACATTTTCAAGTCATTTCCTTACATTTCCAAGACAAGACATTTCCTTACATTTCCAAGACATTTCCTTACATTTCCTTACATTTCCAAGGTTCTAAAAATGCACACCACACATCCATATCACAGTAAACATGCTATTTCATAAAATTAAGCAAAAATGCACACAATGAGATTCGAACCTCTTCCCTCAAAGTACTTCACTTGATGCCATAACCCTTGCACCTTAGGTGGCGTCCCTTGCCACTTTTCCACATCACTTCTTGTGTCCTAAACTCCCCAAAACTTTTCTTAAGGCTACCTTAACCTAGCTCCCCCTTTTTAACTTAAAAACCAATAATTGTCCAAAGCTTTCTCTTCTATCCTAGGATTTTAAAAACCCTTAATTCACTTCCAAACACTGCCAAAACCTACTACTCATGAATTATGCACGAACGCATAACCCCTAATCTAGGATGTTACACAATGGTAGCCATACATCGGAGTTACTTCTCACGAAACTTAGTAAATCTAGCTTTCACTTTATTTTTAAGATTATTTGTTTTGGGATTAACATTTCGTAATAAGGCCAATGGATTTTATTTTCCTTTTAAACTTTCTTTTCGGCTATTATTAAATTGTTAAACGTTTAAATACTAGGTTTTCCTAAAACGTTAATAACCATTTTTTAAACATCACATTTCCGCAGCTATTCAAGTTTGATTTTCACAACAAAAATAGTTTTTTCCAAAATAATGACAACTTTACAAAAACGGACATTAAGCAAATCGCGTTTCTACAAACAAACAACGAAACTCGGAGTTTCAAAAAGAGATGCAACTTTTTTAACGGTCGCTTAGCTTTTCAACTACCTTTTGATGTGACATGCTAGATCTGGCCATAACATCTAGGCCGAGTTTGGGGTGTTACAAATTCTCTCATAGCCAAACTCTTTTATTACAAGAAGTATCATCATCTTCTCTTACCAAAATTCCTATTAGTGCCAAATCTTTGCTGTTTTCCTCCATCACAAATCGATTGTTACCTACTATCAGTCAAGGTTAAAAGCCGAATCTCGTTCAGTAGTTATCTAGGCTGTAAGATCAAAAGTGGATTCTGTAAGTATTTAGTTAACCCCTTAGTGTGTTCTGTTAAAAGCCGAAGGGCTATCTAACTTTTCATTCTCATTAATCTTGTATTAACAAGGGTAATGTTCAGAGATCGCAAGCGTGGTAAGGATCATTAGCAAAGTGTAAGTGTACTCAAGTCGATTATGGTTTAAGTAAATGGTCGAATGTGAGTATGATCTATAGGGGTGACTTGTGTGGATTATGAGTCACTTGAAGTTTGATGGTGTATGTGGGAGTGCATATCTAGGGGATACTCGTGATTAGTAGCTAAGGAAGGGCTATTAGAACCTGGTGGCACATAGTAATGTTACGGTAAGGCTTTGGCTTTTGGTAAATATTTTGATTAAGTATGGGTGATTCGTTGAAGGTTGGATGGTTGTAGGTTCAAGACCGAGGATAGTATAGCACGTCATAGTAACCAGGTGTGTACAAACACTACACACACATGATATCGGCAATGCCAGAAAGCCAAAAAGCAGAAAGTGGCTAGAAGGGCCCAGTGGGCCCTGAGGTTAAGTTTGATGAAATTGATTAATTTTGTTATATGAATTGAGTTAGTCATGCATGTTACATGATCTGGAACTGTTTTGGGCCTAATAGGGAATATGAATGAGATCTGGGCCTAATGGGCCATAAGGATGTGATTTGGGCTTAATGGGCTATATGAACGTGAAATGGGCTTGATGGGCTTTATGGGGACGTAGACAAGTATGCTAGGGTTTAATGGACTTTAGGCCTAGTTCTGAACAACTCTTAAACCGTATAAGACTTAATCTAATAATTAAACATGTCCGTAGCCAAGTCGCTGGGTTAGAGTGTGGCAATAGACATATGCATGTCTAGGATTGGATCTAGGGAGAGCTTGGTACTTAAGCGGTCCTAGTGGCCCACCTCCTCTTCTCTGGAATCCTACCTGGTGCGTAGTGTCTGTTCACTTTAGCCGTAAGGACTTGTTAATGGGCCAAAGTTCATAACTAAAACCCGAGAGGGACCAAAATACCCTTAGTTTGAAAATTACCAAAATACCCTTACTTTGAAAATTTCCAAAATATCCTTAGATTTGCAAAATTACTAAAATACCCTTGATTCGCAAAATTACCGAAATACCCTCAGATTGCAAAACTACCAAAATACACCTAATTTACAAAATTACCGAAATACCCCTGGATCGCAAAACTACCAAAATACTCTTGACTTGCAAAATTACCAAAATACCCTTGATTTGTAAATTTACCAAAATACCCATGTAGGGTAGATTTACAAAAATACCCTTAGGTAGTGAAATGACTAAAATACCCCTAGGTGCTTAATGTGTGCAAATGTGTATGTTGCATTCATGAGATATATGTTGCACTTTGGTTGTAACACCCCAAACCCGGCCCATGCGTGTCGACCGGATCTGGCATGTCACGGCTTGTACTTTGAAAACTTTTGCTTTGTTTGTTATGGAAATCGTAAGTCAATTGGATATTCCTTGGATAAATAAGTGTCGTTTTAAAATATAAAATCTTTTGTATTATTATTAAGTATAAATAAAAATAAACCTTGTCATAAATTCTTAAGTTGCCTAACACTGGAAACTACTTACTTGAATAAAAACTAGGGGCCTTATTACATAAATATTCCCTAAATAAAAATAAATAAACTTAAAGAAATCTCGCGAATGAATTGTAGAAATAAAACTTGATGGCCCCTCGAGTCCATCTCGGCTCCCGTGTCCACGATCTACTGCTCATCTGGAAGAGTAGAGAAAAGGAAAGTGTGAGTCACCAGGACTTAGTGTATAAATCTCAAAGCACACAACGACCTGAGCCCACAAACACATTATGGGCCCTGGCCCATACATAAAGGTATCAATCATAATCACATGATAGCAATAAATAATGAAAAACCCAACCCATCCTAGGTTTCCATCCTCTACACACCATCCCGTACCAACCATCACACCGTGGGGATTTCTACAATCAACCCTCCATCTGCTACACACCAAAATGATAGCCGTACTGCCTATTCCTATTAATTAGGAATCATTTAACGTGGCATCGCCACTGATCACTATGTGACCTTACATTTAAATTATGTGGGATTTCTACCACCGATCACCAAGTGACCTATTATGCACTTCCCCTTCAATATCATCATTCCCACCCCATGCATACATAAATAAAGGAAACATCATGCAGACTTATATATTTTTCGATACACATAGGGAGTTCTATGTTTACGTACCTGGCATCCTTGCCTAACCATTTTAGGGTTCCATTCGACTGTCTATACAGCCTCATTTTTGCTTTTTAGCCCATAACATATTTAAATAAACATACATATAGGTTTATTAGTAGTGTGTTAGAGATCTACACACCTGATTACTGATAAAATAATGCTCTCTATGTCGACGCTATCCTTAGTCGACACTACTGCTATCTGCCTAAGATGTTGTTCAGAAGCGGGTCCACAACCGAGTGGCCAAACTCGAACGGCAGATACCGCGCGTTTCTTAAACTTAGGGATTCTCTCCTTTGCCTGATCCATATTTAATTCCATCACAAATCCTTATCAGAGCTACTATCACAATATTTAATCGTTAATCCTCATAATAAAGGTTAGATCTTGCATGTAATGAACGAATCTAGTAAAAATCTAGGCAAAATCTCCTTACCTTAAAATCCCGAAATTGGAGACCAAGCTTTCTTCAAATCTCAAATTGCCGCCCATCATAGAACCATTAAACTATTAGCTTTTCGGGTTTTTGCCTTTCAAAAATCGGGAATAGATCATGAGAACTAATCAAAAACTGACACTTACCTTAGCACAGGAGGTTCGGCTAACACTAGAGAGAGGATTCGGCAATGCCAAAGGAAGTTTTAAATGCCGGAATAAATAGAACTAATTCTCAAATAGGATGAATAAAGAAAAACTATAGAGTTTTCGGCTTTTTAAAGAGAAATCGGCTCAAGGGAAAAAAGAATGGAGAAGAGGTTTCGGCTTTTAAAGAAATTGAAGAAAAGAAATTGGAGAGGGAGAGGCTAAAGAATTCGGCACAAAGAATAAAGAGAATTAGGGTTTTTAAATGTCAGAATCAAGGAGCTATCCTCCCCTATTTATAGGAATTTCGACACCTCCTGTATAAAACTGAAAACGCCCTTCCTAGTTAATTAAAATTCAAGCTAAATAAAAGGGAAAATTCGGCACCCCTTTGCCATGCAGTAGCCGATTTCTTTACTCCTCTAAGTGGTGGATTTTCGGCCATCACCTTCCTTGTAGATAGGCTCCTATCTTTTCTCCTTTTTATTTTCTAAATTATTAATTATTAAATCCATATAAATCTCCTATTTTTGAGCCTTGTAGCCGTCCACCTTATCAACCCTAATTGCCGAATTTTAACTCTCTTAAATTAAAAGATTTGGGCTTCATTAAACTTAAATTTTGGGCCCCTAAATCCCTTGTTGTGGCGTCACCCTTGCCCCATTTAAGTGCCGAAAATGGCCCAAAAATATGGGCTCCTTGCAACCAAAACTTGGGTCTCTTTAATTGTTGATGGCGCCACCTTCTAATTCCCTTACAGTGCCACCTATTGTTCGGCCACAAGCCCATGTTGGTATTTTAAACATAATTACCACCTTTTAACTCTATAATGCCCAATCTAATAATTTAATCAAGGCCTTTGCCTAATCTTGAGCCCAGTTTGGACCCCTATCACTTAAATTAACAAATTAAACCTATCCCTACACTAAATGCATAGGCCCATAAATTTAGGATGTTACAGTTCTACCCCCTTAAAGAAATTTCGTCCTCGAAATTACCTGATCAGAAAAGATGAGGGTATTGCTCCCTCATTGCTTTCTCGGGTTTCCACGTAGCCTCCTCAAAACCATGATTCCGCCACAACACCTTAACCAATGGAACCGTTTTCCTTCTCAACACCTTGACATTACGATCCAAAATTTCTAATGGTACAACATGAGACGGATCCGATCGGTAACGTCTTAGCATGGAGATGTGGAATACATCATGAACTTGACTTAACTCCGGAGATAACTCCAGCTGGTAGGCTACTGGTCCTACTCGCTTCAACACTCGATATGGTCCAATAAATCTAGGACTTAATTTACACTTTCGACCAAACCTTAGTACCTTCTTCCACGGCGACACCTTTAGGAATACTTTATCACCCACTGCAAACTCTATGTCCTTACGCTTTAAATTAGCATAGGACTTTTGTCTGTCTGACGCCTCCTTCAGTCGAACCCGAATCAATTCAACCTTCTCTTTTGTCTCGGTCACCAACTCCAGACCCAAAATTCGACGTTCTCCTAGTTCTGTCTAACAGGTAGGTGTACGACACCTCCGCCCGTACAAGGCTTCGTAGGGTGCCATCTGGATACTTGACTGGTTGCTGTTGTTGTAGGCAAACTCTGCTAACGGTAAGAACTCTTCCCAACTACCTCTGAAATGCATGACACATCCTCTCAACATGTCCTCCAAGATTTGGATCACCAGCTCAGACTGTCCATCTGTCTGAGGATGAAACACTGTACTGAAATCCAACTTCGTACCCATTGCCTGATGCAACGCCTTCCAAAATTGAGAGGTGAACCTAGGGTCCCTATCTGATATGATCGAAACCGGTACTCTATGCAACCTCACTACCTCCGCTATGTATAACTTAGCTAACTTCTGCAAGGAATAGTCAATACGCACTGGTATGAAGTGCGCAGACTTCATCAAACGATCCACAACTACCCAAACCGCATCTTTCTTAGTGGGTGTGAGGGGAAGCCCACTAACAAAATCCATGGTTATTCTTTCCCACTTCCATTGGGGAATCTTCACTGGCTGCAACAATCCTGATGGTAACTGGTGTTTTGCCTTGACCTACTGACAGGTCAAACACTTACCCACCAATTCGGTTACTTCTTGCTTCAAACCCGGCCACCAGTACTGATCTCTCAAATCCCGAAACATCTTACTTCCTCCAGGGTGCATAGCGTATACACTACCATGCGCCTCATTCAAAATCCTCTGCCTTAACTCCGGATCTTTTGGCATGCAAACCTTCCCTAGAAAGCATAACAATCCTTCCTCATTCATACTGAATTCTGCTGGCCCATCCTTTGAGATTAGCTGCAATTTCCCCTTTAGCAACTCATCTGTCTGTTGCCTCTCCTTCACTTGACTAATCCAAGAAGGTTTCACTTGAAGTTCAGCTAATAAATTTCCATCCTCATACAAACTAAGGTGAGCAAACATTGCTCTTAAGTTGGAGACTACTTTTCGACTTAGAGCATCAGCTACTACATTAGCCTTACCCGGGTGATACTCGATCGAGCAATCGTAATCCTTTAGCAACTCGATCCACCTTCTCTGCCTTTCAACTCTTTCTGAGTCAAAAGATACTTCAAGCTCTTATGATCTGTGTAAATGACAGATTTCTCCCCGTACAGATAATGCCTCCAAATTTTTAGGGCAAACACTACTGCTGCCAATTCCAAATCATGGGTAGGGTAATTTAATTCATGCGATCTTAACTGCCGAGATGCATATGCAACCACCTTTCCATCTTGCATCAACACACATCCTAATCCTGCGTGTGACGCATCACAGTAAATTACGAACTCCTTCCCTGCCTCTGGCTGAATCAACACCGGAGCCTCCGTCAAAAACCACTTTAACTTTTCAAAACTCCCTTACTGCTTATCAGACCAAACAAACGGAACTCCTTTCCATAGCAACTTAGTCAACAGTGTCGCTACCGAAGAAAATCCTTCAACAAACCTTCGGTAGTACCCAGCTAACCCAAGAAAACTCCTTATCTCAGCCACAGATTTGGGTGACTTCCAATCTAACACTGCTTCAATCTTTCGAGGGTCAACCCTAATCCCTTCTGCCGATACAACGTGCCCTAGAAACGTTACTTCCTTCAGCCAAAATTCACACTTACTGAATTTGGCATACAACTGCTTCTCCCTTAGAATCTGCAAAACTATTCGCAGATGAGCATCATGCTCCTCCTCTGACTTTGAATAAACCAAGATATCATCGATAAACACCACGACACACCGGTCTAAGTAGGGTTGAAACACTCGGTTCATCATGTCCATGAACGCTGCTGGCGCGTTGGTCAATCCAAACGGCATCACCATAAATTCATAGTGACCGTAATGAGTCCTAAAAGTCGTCTTATGAACATCCGCCTCCTGGACCCTAAGCTAATGGTACCCTGACCTCAGGTCTATCTTTGAAAAGACTGATGCCCCCTTCAACTGATCGAACAAGTCATCGATCCTTGGCAACGGGTACTTGTTCTTGATGATTAGCTTATTCAACTGACGATAATCAATGCACATACGCGTTGATCCATCCTTCTTCTTAACAAATAACACCGGCGCTCCCCAAGGCAACACACTTGGTCGAATAAATCCTCTATCCAGCAACTCCTGAATCTGTGCTTTCAACTCTACTAACTCTTTCGGCGCCATCCTATACGGAGCATTAGATACCGGCGCTATTCCCGGAAGAAGATCGATTCCAAACTCCACTTCACGATCTGGGGGTAATCCCGGAAGCTCTTCAGGGAAAACATCAGGAAATTCCTTTACCGTTCTGACATCCCCAACAGTCAGATCTTTGGATTCTAAAGCCCGAACAAACAATAAAACTGCCTCGCATCCTTTCCTCACCATCCTTTCTGCTCTTAGGGCAGTCACTACATTCGACAAGCAGTTCCCCCTTTCTCCTATCACCAACACTTCATCACCCTCGGAGGTTTTTAACACCATGCGCTTGGCCGCACAATCTAGATTAGCTTGATACTTCACAAGCCAATCCATGCCTAAAATCAAATCAAACTCCCCGAACGGTAATTCCATTAGATTCGTTCGGAAGACCATCCCCTGAACTTCTAGAGGTACTTCCCGATAGAGTTTATCCACAACTACCGATTATCCTAACGGGCTAACTACAGTCATTGCCCTAGGGGTAATTTCAGATTCTAGCCTTAAAGTTCCCGATACGCTACTACCTACGTACGAATGCGCTGACCTAATGTCAATCAATGTAGTGTAAGGCAAACCAAAAATTAAGAACGTACCGATTATGACATCCGGTGCATCAGCCTCCTCTCGATGTCTGACAGCATAGACCAATCCTGGCTTTCTCACCTCAGTGTTTGTTGCCCCTTGGCCTGGTGCTCCACGACCCCGACCAGCACCATTACCGCCTCTGGCTGCACCATGACCTCTTTGTGGCTGCTAACCTCCTCTACCAGGCTGAGCATTCCCTCGACCCATGGTCCCTTCACCATTCCGTTGCTTTGGACAGTTTTTAACTTGGTGGTCTGTAGATCCACACCTAAAACACTTCCCACTGCCTGCCCAACATTCACCGGCATGAAATTTGCCGCATCGAGCACACTCTGGGATCTGGTTAGCAGCAGGTTTCTCTTCCTGTTTCGGCCCATCAGACTTGGACCTTTTCTGAGTACGCCCAGTTGACGATCCAAAATTCCTCTTATTTCCACCCCTATCTCTATCTCGATTTAGTTTTTCGGTCCGCTTTACCTCCTCGATTATCTTAGCTTTTTCCACTAGGATAGCAAATTCCCTCTCCCGCTATGGGGCTATCAAAACACGCAAATCATCCCTCAGGCCATCTTCAAACCTAACGTAACGTTCGTGCTCTGTGGCTACCATTCCATGGGCATAACGACTAAGGCGTAAGAATTCAGCTTCATACGCAGCCACTGACCTACTCTCTTGAACCAGATTCAGAAATGCCCTGCGCTGGGCATCCACATAACTCGGTCCAATGTACTTATTCTGGAACACCGTTTTAAAGAAATCTTAGGTGATACGGTCAGCCACAGCCCCATCCTTAACCGTAAGCCACCATTGATATGCTTCATCTCGTAGGAGAGATACAACTCCTTTCAACTTCTCCTGCTCCATGAAATCCAAATCATCCATTATGCGTTCTACCGCCTCTAACCAATATTCAGCTGAACTTGGGGCTACACCAGAAATTCCTCTAAACACTTCTGCCCCATTGGCCCTAAGCCGTTCAGGCACAGATTTCCGGGCTCCTGTGCCCATACCAGCCCCAGCAACCATTTCTAAAACCCTTAGCATTGCCTGAGATACCGCGTCATCTCCGGCAATCTGATCCTAAAATTCCTCCTCCGCGGCTGGCATCTCATTTCCAGATCCACGACCAAATCCTACTGGTTCCGACACCGTCATCCTACCCCTACCACGACCACGTGGCGGTCGTCCTCTACCCCTTGTACTCATTCTACCGCTTCGCGTTTATCTGATTAGAAATTTTATGAATTATTAGTTTTCTTCCACTGATTAACCACGAATAGTCTTATGAATAGTAGTTTTAAGAGTAGTTCTTTCGAATTCGCAATCACATTCACAATTCAGTTTCAAATTCGTCTTCATACATTCAATCATCAACATACAAATAACATCCATGAACTTTCATTCATCACGTAAGGGTGTTTGCGTTGTTTCACTACCCAGGGGTATTTTCGTAATTTATCCTACAGAGGTATTTTCATAATTTCCAAAATTGCGTTCCTTGGTGATTTGTAAAATAAGGGTATTCTGGTAATTTTGTAATCCGAGGTATTTCGGTAATTTTACGATCCGGGGTATTTTGGTAATTTCGAAATTTCAGGGTACTTTGGTAATTTTGAAATCTGGAGATATTTCAGTAATTTTGAAATCTGGGGGTATTTCAGTAATTTTGAAATCCGGGGGGTATTTCGGTAATTTTGAAATCTGGGGGTATTTCGGTAATTTTACAAATCAGGGGTAATTTGGTAATTTTACAAACCAGGGGTATTTTGGTCATTTTGCAAAGTAAGGGTAGTTTGGTAATTTTACAAACTAGAGATATTTTGTTGTTGCTATTTTTTTTAAAAAACAGAGGTACTTTTAGGAAATCTAGTTTCATAATCTGGGTTACTCTTGTAAACATGAGATTTTCGGGTAAATTTTCAAAGCATAGGTATTTTATAAATTCATGGTTGATTGCAAATTTCCACAAATCAAGTGTATTTTGAAAATTTTACAAAACTTGGGTTTTTTTTTTTCAAAAAGGGTGGTTGGTCCCTTTCGGGTTTTAATCATAAAGTTTAGCCCATCAACAAGTCCTCATAGCTAGGGTGAGTAGTCACTACGCACCAGGTAAGATTCTAGTGAAGAGGAGGTGAGTCACTAGGACTGCTTAAATACCAAGATCTTCCTGAATCCAATCTTAGACATGCGTATGCCCATTGCCACACCCTACTTCGGCTAAGGTGAACAGTCACTACGCACCAGGTAAGATTTCAGCGAAGAGGAGGTAAGTCACTAGGACTGCTTAAATACCAAGCTCTTCCTGAATCCAATCCTAGACATGCGTATGCTTGTTGCCACACCTTAACCTATTGAATCATTCACAGGTTTTGTTTAGTTAGATTAAGTCTTATGGAATTGAAGAGTTGTTTGTCTAAGCCTATGGTCCATTAATACTATCATACTAATCTACGTCCCTCAAGCCCATTAAGCCCACATAAATAACACAGCAAGAGTTTAGAATACTTACCTGGGTGGATCGGGTGCCGGTAGACTCGAAGGCCATATCTTCAACCAATTTTTTTCATCAACTTTTAAAACAGTACTAGACCCATTTCACAGCCTGAGTTTTGAACTCGGCTCTGATACCAAAATGTAACACCCCAAACCCGGCCCATGCGTTTCGACCGGATCTGGCATGTCACGGCTTGTACTTTGAAAACTTTTGCTTTCTTTGTTATGGAAATCGTAAGTCAATTGGATATTCCTTGGATAAATAAGTGTCATTTTAAAATATAAAATCTTTTGTATTATTATTAAGTATAAATAAAAATAAACCTTGTCATAAATTCTTAAGTTGCATAACATTGGAAACTACTTAGTTGAATAAAAACTAGGGGCCTTATTACATAAATATTCCCTAAATAAAAATAAATAAACTTAAAGAAATCTCGCGAATGAATTGTAGAAATAAAACATGATGGCCCCTCGAGTCCGTCTCGGCTCCCGTGTCCACGATCTACTGCTCATCTCGAAGAGTAGAGAAAAGGAAAGCGTGAGTCACCAAGACTCAGTGTATAAATCTCAAAGCACACAACGACCTGAGCCCACAAACACATTATGGGCCCTGGCCCATACATAAAGGTATCAATCATAATCACATGATAGCAATAAATACTGAAAAACCCAACCCATCCTAGGTTTCCATCCTCTACACACCATCCCGTACCAACCATCACACCGTGGGGATTTCTACAATCAACCCTCCATCCGCTACACACCAAAACGACAGCCGTACTGCCTATTCCTATTAATTAAGAATTATTTAACGTGGCATCGCCACCGATCACTATGTGACCTTACATTTAAATTATGTGGGATTTCTACCACCGATCACCAAGTGACCTATCATGCACTTCCCCTTCAATATCATCATTCCCACCCCATGCATACATACATAAAGAAAACATCATGCAGACTTATATATTTTTCGATACACATAGGGAGTTCTATGTTTACATACCTGGCATCCTTGCCTAACCCTTTTAGGGTTCCATTTGACTGTCTATACAGCCTCATTCCGGCTTTTTAGCCCATAACATATTTAAATAAACATACATACAGGTTTATTAGTAGTGTGTTAGAGATCTACACACTTGATTACTGATAAAACAATGCTCTCTATGTCGACGCTATCCTTAGTCGACACTACTGCTATCTGCCTAAGATGTTGTTCAGAAGCGGGTCCACAACCAAGTGGCCAATCTCGAACGACAGATACCGCTCATTTCTTAAACTTAGGGATTCTCTCCTTTGCCTGATCCATATTTAATTCCATCACAAATCCTTATCAGAGCTACTATCACAATATTTAATCGTTAATCCTCATCATAAAGGTTAGATCTTGCATGTAATGAACGAATCTAGTAAAAATCTAGGGAAAATCTCCTTACCTTAAAATCCCAAAATTGGAGACTAGCTATTTTCGGCTTTTAGATCTAGCTGACCAAGCTTTCTTCAAATCATGAATTGCCGCCCATCATAGAACCATTAAACTATTAGATTTTTGGCTTTTTGCCTTTCAAAAACTGGGAATAGATCATGAGAATTAATCAAAATCGACACTTACCTTAGCATAGGAGGTTCGACTAGCACTAGAGAGAGGATTCGGCAATGCCAAAGGAAGTTTTAAATGCTGGAATAAATAGAACTAATTCTCAAATAGGATGAATAAAGAAAAACTATAGAGTTTTAGGCTTTTTAAAGAGAAATCGGCTCAAGGTAAAAAAGAATAGAGAAGAGGTTTCGGCTTTTAAAGGAATTGAAGAAAAGAAATTGGAGAGGGAGAGGCTAAAGATTTTGGCACAAAGAATAAAGAGAGTTAGGGTTTTTAAATGTCAGAATCAAGGAGCTATCCCCCCTATTTATAGGAATTTCGACCCCTCCTGTATAAAACTAAAAACACCCTTCCTAGTTAATTAAAATTCAAGCTAAATAAAAGGGAAAATTTGGCACCCCTTTGCCATGCAGTAGCCGATTTCTTTACTCCTCTAAGTGGTGGATTTTCGGCCATCACCTTCCTTGTAGATAGGCTCCTATCTTTTCTCCTTTTTATCTTCTAAATTATTAACTATTAAATCCATATAAATCTCCTATTTTTGAGCCTTGTTGCCGTCCACCTTATCAACCCTAATTGCCGAATTTTAACTCTCTTAAATTAAAAGATTTGGGCTTCATTAAACTTAAATTTTGGGCCCCTAAATCCCTTGTTTTGGCTTCACCCTTGCTCCCATTTAAGTGCCAAAAAATGGCCCAAAAACATGGGCTCCTTGCGACCAAAATTAGGTCTCTTTAATTATTGATGGCGCCACCTTCTAATTCCCTTATAGTGCCACCTATTGTTGGGCCACAAGCCCATGTTGGTATTTTAAACATAATTACCACCTTTTAACTCTATAATGCCCAATCTAATAATTTAATCAAGGCCTTTGCGTAATCCTGAGCCCAGTTTGGACCCCTATCACTTAAATTAACAAATTAAACCTATCCCTACACTAAATGCATAAGCCCATAAATTTAGGATGTTACATGGGTGGGTTTGATGATACGAAGGAAGATATGTGAGGATCGCATAGTCGCTTAACGACCGTGGATCCACCGGTGGCTTTAAGCCCATTATATGCTTAGCAGCCTTGCTGCAACGTTTGAGTACTGTCGCTATTGGTGCTAGCTTTTTAGTGTAGGGATGGGTGGGTTGATATTTATATCCCCACAGGAGTGTAGAGTTGGAAGGGAAATGGAGTGCAAGGTTGGATTTGGGATGGGAGCATTGCATTCATGTGATACTGATGTGATATGAGGTCATTGTGGGCTAAGACCCAAGACCACCGTTTTTGATAGGGCTTAGGCCCAATGTGATAATTGCATGTTGATTGGATTACCAAGGGTTGTACACACTGAGTTTCGAAACTCACACCCGTTTATTAAATGTTTCAGGTGACCCTCAGTAGACGGGTCGACTTGGGAGAGGACTCGGAGATGGCCACACTACAAGTTACTTAGAAGTTTTTGTTTATTTGTTTTCAAATGACTTATTGTTAATTATTTCATTTGTAAGAAGGCCTTGTATCTCCAATTTGACTTTACATTTGGGTTTCTTTATGTTTTCAATTGCGTAATTGTTAAACTTGAATAAATTTCTTAAGTTTAAACATGGTTTTCAAAATACCTATAACATATGGGCGTTTTCTTAAAACATGGGCTTTTATCATTACTTAACAAGTTGCTTAGATTTTTAGGTTTCTAGGCCTTAAACTTAAGTTTTAACTAAGCAAAGTCGTTTTGAATTATCCCTTTTGATGTGACATCAGCGGATTCAGCCATAACGTCTGGGCTGGGTCTGGGGGTGTTACACCATATCCAATATTCGGCAAGATGTTGTAGCAACCACTTGATATGGAGAAATCACTAGTAAAATCCAGGATTTTAAACCCCAACTTGAAGAAATCCCCTTCTTGTTCCTCTAGCCTCCAAACAGTCATTCCTCGAGAAAAGAAGAAAGGCCTTCTTATCCTGTCCAGTGTATCTATTAATGTAACCTATGACCCTTTTGAAACTTGACAAGTGTTACATTTTTACGGAATGGTCTTGTCAAAGTCTACAACTCTTGAGAAATCTAATTGAGTGTTTCTCTTTCGCTTTTAACTATTCTAATTTGCTTCTAGTTAGCTCATAAGTGCTTACTTTGTAACTTAACTACTACGGGACTAGAGTACAGGGGTACCATACTATCGGAGTAACTCATATCCTAGAAATCACGTTACTTAGCCACAATTCTCATTGTTTTAATCTTAGTAACCTAACATGTGACCTTCATTCTATTGTATTCATTTTGGAGTCCACCCATACTATAATCCAGAACTTATTTGGGTGAATACTACTTCGCCAATCATATTTTTCTAAGACTATGCACCAAATGTTGTGTTCGCCAATGCCCAGGCGTCATAAGCATGGTCAAAGGATTCTTATTCTAGGTAAGTTTCCAACACTACAAACCCTCAAAACTTCTTCTTAATGTCCAATTTCTCATGAACAATATTCGAACATTACAACTTCACTGGACGGGATGTTACATTTGAGATCAATCTGGTACAAGTGATACAACGGAACCTACAATTCAGTTGTTCCATGAATGATGACCCAAACCAATATCTAAACGCTTTCTTACCTTTTGTGATACTTTTAAATATAATGGTGTATCCGACGACACTATACGTCTTTGGTTATTTCTTTTTTTCTTTGTGTGATGATGCATTTATGTGGTTGGATTCATAACTAGTGGACTCCATCAACACTGGTGTCGAGCTTGCCAACTGGTTCCTTGCTTTGTATTTTCCCCCGAGCAAGACAATGAAATTGCAGGTGGATATCCCCAACTTCTAGCAGCTTGAAGGGGAATCATTGTATGAAGCGTGGGAGTGCTTCAAATTAATGCTATGTAAGTGCCCTTACCATGGCCAATAAGATTTACTTCGATTACAAACATTTTATAATAGATTGGATTAAAATTTGCAGTCAAGTCAAGACGAAGCTTCATATGTAAGGTATATTGTTAAACTAGCTTTATTTGATAATTCTTTTGATATAACAAACAAAAATATTTTTGAATAAAGAAATTATAAAGTTCAAAGCATAAAAATTATTTCAAGACTTCCAAACATCTTAGAAAATGTTTTGAACACTTGGAAAATTTTGGACAAAGTTCAAAAATGGTTTTAAACTCTTAAAACTCAATTTAAAAAAAGTTAAAATCAATTGAAAAGTTGCTACCTATAAGAAGTATTGATATTTTCCAAAAAGTATCGATACCATATTTTTTTATCAATACCAAAGTTGCTTACTGTATTGAAACAAAAATTGAAAAAAAAGCAAAAAGTATCAATACTTCTCAAAATATATTGATACCTATTAAAGTTTATTGATAACATCTTTTTATATTGATACCACTTTTGCATTCTAACTTGATGATTTTTTCAAACAAACACAAAAAGTATCTATACCCATTACAAAAATATCGATACCTTTTACCTGGTATCGATAAATTGTCTTTGGTATCCTTGTAAACTAATTTTAACAGTCACTGAATCTGACATTAAATGCTACTAGTATCGATACTCGTAGAAAAAGTATTGATACTTTTTGTTACAGGTGAATTTAATGATCTAGTATTTTCATCCCCAACGACTTTATTTATTTTCTCAACAACCACAATGATTGGCAATGAATTAGAGGGTATAAATACCAACTTCCAAATGTCTTACAATAACAAGAAAGAATATTCAAGCAAAAACATAAATAAAAAAAAAAACCTTTGTGCCAAATATTTCCATACTTTTCTTTCATACACTTGTGAGATTCATTTCTATTTTATTAGCTCAAGTGTGTCTCGTTTTAATTGAGCTTAGATTTGCAAACACTTTGATCTTGTAAGGATTATTCTTTGTTTGCTTATTTGTATTTCTTTGATATGGTTTGTGTCTTAAGGTTTGGGTAGAAACTTTAAGGGAGTTTGTAAGGTTAAACCTTGTCCTCAAAGGTTGTCATATTACTGAATTTGGGAAAATACTTAGTAGTGGAAAGCTAAGGGAGTGGAGTAGGCAATTGGGGTTGAACCACTCTAAATTCTTATGTTTATCTTTCTATCCTTTCTCCTAGCATCTACAAAATTTTCAAAAAGCCAATTCACCCCATCTTGAAAGTCTCGGTTTGATTATTTGAGCTAACAATTGGTATTAAAGCTAGTCTCTATTTTTCAGTTTAACCAAGAGAAGATCCTTGAGGTAGCTCAACTTTCAGCCAATCAATCCACAAGAGATGGCATCTACATCCAGTTCAGTTTTTCTTGGAGAATCTCAATTTATCTCCAAGCCTCCTTACTTCAATGTTGCTAACTACTCTTATTGGAAGACAAGAATGATGTTCATATAAGGAAATGATCTTGTTGTATGGGACATCATCATGGATGGTCCCTCCATACCTCTCAAGCTATTCCAAAGAGAAAGAAAGAGTGGAATGAGAAAGGCAAAAGAAGTATCCAATTGAATGCCAAGGCTATGCACACCCTATTTTGTGCACTTGGCCTGGAGGAATATAGTACGGAATCTTCTTGTTCCAATGCCAAGGAGATATGAGATAAGCTTGAAGTCACACATGAAGGTACCAAGTAAAGAAGTCTAAGGCTGAAATTCTTACTCTAAATTATGAAACATTCAAAATGAAGCCCGGGGAAGATATTCTATTGGTTTACTATCATCATCAATGGATTAAAGACTTTTGCAAAGACATATCAGAATAAAGAGGTGGTAAGAAGATGCTTCATAGCTTGCCTAAATCGTGGGAAGCTAAGGTGATTACAATTGAAGAAGCAAAGAATTTTGAAACATTGACTTGGGATGAACTTATCGGCTCTTTTCTTACACACGAGATGAGGCTTAATAAAGGGGTTGAAGAAGCCAAAATTGAGAAGAAAAAGGTTGGTATTGCTCTCAAATCCACCGCTAATGAAGATAGTGAATCAAGTGAAGAGGTGGATAAAGATAAAGAAATGACAATGTTTGCTAGATGATTCAAGAAGTTTATGAGGTCCAATAGGGGTAGAAAGTTCCAAAAGAGAGAAGTACTCAAGCTTGAATCTACCAAGGAGAAGGATCCCATAATATTCTATAAATGCAAGAGGCCGGAAGATATCAAGTTCGGTTGTCCTCAATGGAAGAAAATTGGATCAAGCAAACAAAAGCTCATGGCTCATGTTGCTACTTGGAGTAATAATGATTAATACGATGATGAAGATTAAGAAGTAACCAACCTTTTCCTTATAGCCGTTGATGACATTAAGGTATCTTCTAACTTGTCTAATTCAATTTCTTATTCATTTAATGCGTTACAAGATGTTTATAATGAGTTGGTTTTG
The DNA here is from genome assembly GCA_005393395.2 of Gossypium australe. Taxonomy (NCBI): domain Eukaryota; kingdom Viridiplantae; phylum Streptophyta; class Magnoliopsida; order Malvales; family Malvaceae; genus Gossypium; species Gossypium australe. The sequence continues at coordinate 84,994,907 of CM016614.1, read as the reverse complement.
GACTTTGAAATTATGGTTTCAAAATATAAGAAAAATGTTACAAAATTAAAAGATGAAAATAGTTCACTTTCCAAAGCAAATCACGAACTTGAAAGTAAAATTCATGATATGCAAGCTGTTATAATTGATTTTGAGAAAAAGAACTAGGACTTTCATAATTTGCATTCAAAAGTTCACGATGATCATTAAAATAACTTAGAGTTGCTTGAAAAAAAAAAGCTTTATCTAACAAAGTATCTCTAAAAAGTTTTAAAAATGGAGAGATCTCAAGATTAGAATTTGTTGGAACAAGCTTTAATTTTTATAAACATAGAGGTCTTTCAAGATTTTATAAAGGAAAATTTTTCAAGAGTATATGGGTCCCTAAAGGACCTAGTGTTACTCAAGACAAAAATATTTTTTCAAAATGGATTCCCAAAGGGACGAAAATTTTAGAAACTAATACTTATGGACCCAAAAGAATTTTGGTACCAAAAACAAAAATTTAATTCTATGTTTATAAGGAAAGGACCATTGCTTCAAGGTGAACAACACAAGTACAAACTCATGGTACCTTGATAATGGATGCTCAATAAGTATGATCGGTGACAAGAGTCATTTTATCAAATTGAAGCAAACAAATGGATGAGAAGTTACATTTGGTGACAACTCCAAATGACAAATAAAAGGAATTGAATCTATTGGTAAAATCTCTTCAATCTTTCTTGAAAATGTTTTGTATGTCAACGGTCTTAAGCATCACCTATTAAGTATTAGTCAATTATATGAAAAAGGTCTCAATGTCATTTTTGGGTCTAATGGTTGTAAAGTCATTGGCATTGTGTCTAATAAGATTACGTTTGTAGGTCATAGAATAGGAAACTTTTATATGGTGCATCTATATGAAACACATTTTTCAAATATTTTTTTAATTGACAAAAATGAAAATTCTTCTTGGTTATGACATAGAAAACTAGGACATGCTAGTATGAGCATATTGCACAAATTAGTTTAAAATGACTTAGTTAGGGTACTTCCTAAACTTGAATTTGATTTAGATAAAATTTGTGATGCATGTACTAAGGGTAAACATAGAAGAGTTTCCTTTAAACCTATTAATGATGTATCTACTAGTAGAGATCTTCAACTAATTCACATATATCTTTTTGGGCCTACTAAAACAACTAGCTTTGGTGGAAAATAATATGCATTTGTACTTGGTTATGACTATTCTAGATTTACTTGAGTTCTTTTCTTAAGTACTAAATATGAAGCTTTAGAAAAATTCATCACTTTTTAAAAAAAATGAATCAAAATTAAAAATGTTACTTTAATTCTAGTATAAGGAGTGACCGTGGAACTGAATTTCAAAATCTTGGTTTTGATAATTTTTGCAACTAAAATTTGATTAGCCATAATTTTTCTACACCTAGAACCCCTCAACAAAATGGAGTTATTGAGAGGAAAAATAGAACTTTATAGCTAGAACTATGCTTTCTGAAAATAATTTACTAAAATATTTTTGGATGGAAGCCACAAACACCGCTTATTGTATTGTTAATAGAGTATATGATTAGGACTATTTTAAAGAAAACTCCATATGAACTTTTTAAAAACAAAAAGCCTAACATTAGCTATTTTCATCATTTTGGATGCAAGTGATGAAGGAATTTTTCTTAGTTATTCTTTAAATTCTAAAGCTTATTGAGTGTTTAACAAAAGAACTTTAGTAGTAGAAGAGTCTATACATGTTTTTTTATGACTTTAACCTTCCTCCTATAAAGGATTCCTATATTGATGGTGATGATGTAGAAATTTTTAATAATGATGATAATGTAGATCAATCATCAAGAGAGAAGATACAAGAACAAACTCAGGATGCTCTAAAGGAGCTTACATTAAAGGAGAGGGAAGCCACTCATCCAAAGGAGTTTAACTATATAACTCCCTATACCCGACCCAATCGCCCAGGCCGAATATAAAGATGCCACACCACCGTCTCACTAGTTGTACATTACAGTGTTCACTATTTTAAAGCCGATACATGCCATTCATAGCGTTTGCAAAGCTTTGAAGACATACATGCATCAATCATCATTAAATTATGCTGGACATACATCAATGTAACTTACCGTGTTAAAAATTCAAAGTTAATTAAAAATTCAAAGATAATCACGTAGGTATTGATATTGACCCCAGGGTATCGATATTTTCTATAAGTGGTATCGATACCACCTGGAAAATCGATACCGAACTTGCATTTTGTTTCTTGCACAAAAATCATACTGACGAAAATTATCGGTGCCTGTCATAAAGTATCGATAAATTTACCCTGAGTATTAATACTCGAGCAAATGTATCAATACCAAATCTCTATTTTGACTTCCCTACATGTTTCAAAACACAGAGGTATCGTTTTTCTTTTAAATTCGATTATCGATACCTCTGGTACAAACCTCCAAAATACAACATGCAAAAGTATTTAGTCCATTCCACTTCAGATTCTAAACATCATTCATCAAATGCTTCAACAAATAATCATCCAAACGGTTATATTTAACAGATTCAATTGTCAGAAAGGTGTTTGAGCAAGAAACATCATGCCCTCATCAATTTTCATAAACCTAAGCATATTTATACCTCATAAACCTCATAAACAAAAGCAAAAACCAGCAAAATGTTTAGAACTAACATGGCTATAAAGAGGTCTACCACATTGCCTTATTCCCCAAAACGTAAATAAATAAGGAGCACCTATGAAATACTAACAAGTCTTTCTTATATTACTCCCTCGGGAAAACCACACTGCCACACCGAAACGTCACTAATCTGCATTTAATGAAAAGAGTGGGTGACCTTAAACAAGGTTAGTGAATGATTAGAATAACCATTATACAAACATGTCATCATGCATCCACTACAAAACCATATATAAACAATTACAATATTCTTATGTCTAGTGCCATATAATACCTATTCATGCATTGTCTATTAGTTCATTTACATAGCATTTACTTACTCATTCAAGCATATATCACGTAACACATATTCCATTAATCATGTAGCACATTTCACATAATTGTGTTAGATCAACTGCATTCCTTAACTTAGAATTACTAAACTCATGTCCATGTTGTTACGAATATTTTCACTGCAACTTGGTAATTTGTTAACTACTGCACATACATACTTACTAAATTAACCAATCTCCTGAACATTTCTTAATGCCAATTCAAACAATTAATCAATCTTTGTAAGCACATATAAGATTAAGTGAGGTAACAATATATTTATATATTGAAACAATTTAATCACAATAATCTTGCTAGTTATGCAAGGCTAATGTATCATTTAATATCGTCGCTAATTTAACCTTCAGCTACCTTAGAAGATCAAACATGCGCCAATTAAATACTGTGTCAATTAATTACAATTTCAATATGTTGAATAATTAATTCATTAGTTACCTTACATTTTATAATGCAAGTATAACATAAGCATGATTTTATTTAATTGAACAACTTACCAAGGCCTATAACAACACAGACATGATTTTAATAATTTAAGTGAACAGAATGCAATCAAGCTAACACGATTTAAATTTAAGACATTTTAATTAGAACAAGAACAAAAACACAACAAGTATTCATATTCATGATTACATAAACAAGAAATTTAAAGAGAAGGGAACTAGGAAGCAAATCTAGGATTTCTCTGAAGCCACACTAGTGCACTCCTCTTCTTCTCTGCTCATTCTGTTGAACTGAGGCCTCCACGAACAATTGAAAGCTGCTATTCTAAGGTGGATGAAAGCTCTTTTTCAAGAGGGAAATCAAAAAGGGAATGGACAAGAAAAAAGGGAAAACAAAGAAGGAAAATGAAGAGAGAAAATGAGTGAGAGAGAGAGATGTGTGTGGGAATGAATGGTCTGTTGAATGATAAGGGAAGAGGAGTATTTATAGGTGTGAATGGATGCTAAAATTAGCAAATAAATTTCAACCATTAACTCTGCCTTGGCTGGCCACACATGGTGCAAAGTTTGAATGTTTCAACTTTGTTATATTTAGCTTAGGGTAAAAAGACAAAGGCCCAGAAAGTGGAGAGGTTTGAATAGCATTTAAGATAAGCTCATGGGATATTTTCCAAGTAAGAAAATCAGAAAAAATCATCTGATTGGATCAGCCATAGGGACGGTTTTGGGCTGCCAATGTTCTTGGTGGACCAGTCTTCTATACTTAGCATACTGGGCCACTTTCTCCTTCAGGTTTTATATTAATTTTTAACCCAATTAATTTTGGATAAAAATTAAATATAAATTAAATAAAATAATCATTATGTGGACCATCCTTGGCTTGTAAAATTTAATTATCCTTTCTCTTGGCACACTTGATGCAAAAATTACCCCAATGGTTCAAGCCTTTTTCTGCTGAGCCAATTTTCACCTTTTGTGCAAAACTGTCGAAAATAAACCAAATTTGTTAAAATTTATTGTAAAAATAAATAAAATTCAATATGTTAATAATTTAAGTTCAAATTAATTATTTTATAATTAAAGTATGAATTTTGACAAAATTACTACAAAACTACATGAATTGGAGCTCAAAAGGTACTGAAAAAATCTATATATTTTTATGTTTCTACACCCTCAAACTTAATTCATCGCTCGTCCCAAGAAATGTACAAATTGAAAAGAGAGATTGTTGTAAATCACCATTGAAAAATGTCTTTAGAATACATTTTCCCCCACAATTATGAGTTTAGTGTAATTAGGCTCAAGAATAAGAAATTTGAAATTATGCAACTCAAGTATACATATTGTTAAAATTATTCTCAATCGTTATCATGATATCAAGAATAGACTAGATGCTTTCTCAATAAAGATATGCTAATTCTTACCAATTAAATTTTATTCCCTTATTTGAGACTAAACTGCAATCACTAAGTTTCACTTATGTCTTCATATGTTGAACATAGCAATTTCTCTCCACTAATGTAGGCAACATAGAAATCTGAATTGAAATGCTTTTTAATAGGTTGTAACGTGGTTGGGCTAGGGGTAGGTAAAAGATAGATAAATTTAAGTTAAAAATCCTAGACTCATCTTGCATTGGACCTTCGTAATAAGTACCTTCAATACACCAACTCATTTTTCTTTCACATACTCTTTTGTACATCTATTTCTTTCGAGTACATATGCTCTTTGTTTTTTCAAGAGCATTTTACTGTATGTACTACAATTTTGTTTGAGCATTTGATACTTCTTCTCAACTCCCCCAAACTTATTTTCAGAGAATATTCTAGATACATTGAGTCTAGTGTTTGGGACAATTTAAAGATAATTATAAGAGAAGCCATGGCAAATATTGCAAAGGTTCAAATAAAATTAGGCCAACTAGTCTCAAAGTTGGGTTTCAAGGGATAAATATTCATTAAGGTTGGTTTGAAAGGCTCAAACAGTGCAAACAAAAGTTTGCTTAAGTCATTTTCAAAATTCCATGCTTTCTAGGATTTCGCCTCAAGAAATTACTAAGTCAATTCTAGAGACTTAAACTTTCATGCATGTCTAGCTCCCCTAAAGAATTAAAGATTTTATCGTATTACTTACAAATTTCATTAAGAGTAACATTATGTCATAGTTCAGGTAACATAGCAATTATTGAGATAATAGAATTTTATATATATTAGAAGTTAGCATAATTAACAAAAATTCAAATTTGTGAACAAAATATAACTTAATCATAATTATAAGAATAATGTATCGTTGAAAAAAAAACAATTTCAATTTTTGGACCCATTACTTAAGATGAACAATGTCCCTATCGTTAACAATAAGAGAAAAAATAAAAATATAGAAGTGAATAGATACTGTACACCAGATACGACCCTAGCAAAATGAGGTGAGTTAAGTTTGACTACTTAAATACCAAGCTTTTCCAAGGCAAATCCAATCCTAGACATGTACATATCTATTGCCACACTCATTGTTTTGCAATTTGTTCCATTTTATTGATGATTTTCACCTCTTATTTTATTATGCAAGAAATAAAATCCTAAAAGAACCTAATCCTAAAAACTTTAAATATCCTAAGAAAGAAAATGAAATAAAGTAAAGATCCCCCCTTTTTATTTATTTGTAGATCCCTCAGAATTTGACTCATCTTTTGCTCCATCATCCTTGTTTTTGCTTGAATCGCCTTGTTCCCTCTTCAATATTGGACTTCATGGTTCAAATATAAAATCTGAAAAATCAAGCACAAAAATAAATGGGTCATGGAATATTTTTGTAAAAGTGCCTCTCATTAAGTCATCCCGTATTTTTGAATATCTCCAAGAAGCTTGTTGATGCCATTGCATATGTTGCATTAGCTCCATCAACTTTGACAGCTCATCACGAAGATTTGAACAAGGCGAATGAGTTCTGAATGTTGAGGTCACCATGTCAGGTTCGATCATTTGTTCAGTTGGTTCTGACTTATCAGGGATTTTAGTTGACTGCATTGGTTCAATCTCTATGGGGTATTCTTCTTCTTCTTCGAGATCCTCACTCGATTCAACTCGTTGCTGCTATACAAAGTCTCCAACTACTCAGTAGAGGTCCCAATATGTGATTGTACCTTGGCTATAATATGTTTTCTTCACGTTTACAAGGATTTTAGCTTTGAAGCACAAATTGTTATCGTAAAGGGAAAGTGTGCTAGTCCTGAACATCTAGCGGCACAATTTCAGATTTCCATTACAAGGATTTTTCCCACATCAATAGTCTTTGCCATAAAATTGAGTAACAAGACCATTCGCTTTAATGAAATTGTGGTCCTATGTGAAATAGGCATAAAGCTAAACCAAATGAAATAAAACCATACATTCGCAAGTGGTGTCAAATATTCTTTGCGACAAGTGTGAGTTCCATGCTTTGACATGGGCTACACATGGTGCAAAGTTTGAATGTTTCAACTTTGTTATATTTAGCTTGGGGGAAAAAGATAAAGGCACAGAAAGTTGAAGGGTTTGAATAGCATTTAGGAGAAGCTCAAGGACTATTTTGCAAGTAGGAAAATCGGCTAAAATCATCTAATTGGATCAACCATAGGGACGGTTTTGGGCTGCCAATTTGCTTGGTGAATCAGTCTTTCATACTTAGCATACTAGGCCATTTTCTCCTTCAGGTTTTATATTAATTTTTAACCCAATTAATTTTGGATAAAAATTAAATATAAAGTAAATAAAATAATCATTATTTGGACTGTCATTGGCTAGAAAAATTTAATTGGCCTTGCTCTTGGTGCACTTGATGCAAAAATTACCCTAATGGTTCAAGCTTTTCGAGGTGTCTGTCGAGCCAATTTTCACCTTTTGTGCCAAACTGTCAAAAATAAACCAAATTTGTTAAAATTTACTATGAAAATAAATAAAAATCAATATGTTAATAATTTAAGTGCAAATTAATTATTTTATAATTAAAGTATGAATTTCGACAAAAATTACTACGAAACTACATGAATAGAGCTCAAAAGGTGTTGAAAAATCTATATATTTTTGTGTTTCAACCAACAACGATGGTTTTTTAATTCATTTATGTCAGCTCAGATTGCCTAGCAATGATGACCTGTCACCCCAGGCTACCCGACGACGATGGCTTTGTCAAGTCTAGTCCATACCTCTTTATATCTCTTATTGTATGGCTAAAGTTAAAACCTCTTTATATTTTGATTTCTACCTTCACAACACTTCTGTCCTGTAACACCCCAAACCCGGTCAATACACCACGACCGAATTTGGTATGTCACTAAGGAAAATATTTTTGAGAGAATCGAATTAACAATTAAATTTTGTGAAAAACTCATTGAAATTCTTTATTTGTAGAAAATAAGTTAAAACTGAAATTTACTTTGAAATTACATAAAACTTTAAAATAAGTAAATTAATCATAAGTTAGAAAAGGCTATATCATTTTAAGAAAAACTCGAATTATTACTTTGAAAACCATTTGCATTTGATTGTAGAAACTTAATTTTTGAAAATCATTTAAATTATCGAAATTACTTAAGTTGTTAAAATTATCAAATGATTTATGTTACCCGATAGTAACGTTTTAAAAACCATCGCATTTTGTAGTTTAGAAAACTTTATGCTCAAATTATTATCAAACATGTAATTTGTAAGCCCAATTTAAAACAATTCCAAAACATATAAATAATCCAAAACATAATTAAACAGGCCTTATTACAAATCCATAAAATATGAAAACCAAATTAAAATAAAATACCCAAATGGAAGTTCATATAAAAACCAACTTTTATTGCATGGCCTCCTCGAGTTCATCCGGCTCCATTTCCGCGATCTCACGAATCACGTGAAAATATAAGGGAGAAGGTGAGTCACCAAGACTCAGTGCATATTCCCTCTCCCAGGTAAATACCGCAAACTTACACAAATTATAACAAAGCAACATATATGTATAATGCACCCAACCTAGCCATCCATAACTCCTTTTCTACCCGTGTGGTACCAAACCACTGGTGGTGCCAAACCACTGGTGTCCAAAGACACAATTGTAATACCAAATCACTGGTGACCATAGTCACGAATAATTCATCTGTGGGGCCAACCCACATGTGATACCAAATCACTGGTGTCGATCCCATATCTCAAAAGTGGGGCCAACCCACGGTGGTGTTAACCACTGGGACAAGACGCTATGAGGTGCCAAACCTCTGGTGTCCGAAGACACGAATGTGATACCAAATCACTGGTGGTGCCAAACCACTGGTGGTGCCAAACCACTAGTGACCGAAGTTCACAAATCATCAAGTTGTAGGGCCAACCCACGTGTGATACCAAATCACTGGCGTCGATCCCATATCTCAAAAGTGGGGCCAATCCACGGTGGTGTAAAACCACAGGGACAAGACGCTATGAGGTGCCAAACCTCTGGTGTCTGAAGACACAAATGTGATTCCAAATCACTGGTGACCGAAGTCACAATATCAATCTTCCCCCTCCTCTCATGTTGCCCATACCAATGCAATAAACAAATCATGTCAATATACTTTGATATGAAACACATAATAAATATATCATAAATCGTAATTCATGATTTCAGTCCACATATAATGACAACAAATCAAAACGGACTTACCCGTATCCTCATTCATACCATCACGGTATCATATCAAGATCTCATCTTTTTCCCACTTTGATAATATGATTAGTAATAACACATATATACTTGCATATATAAACCAAGTTATAAAGTGTGTAAGATACACACCTTTCACCAAAGCAAAAATCTAACTTCCGGAGATCCGATCTATCGCACTAGATCACCTTGTCCTACAATCGGCCAACACTTAAATTATAAACAAAGGCTATTCGGCCATATCACTAAATCCAATGAGTTATCACTTCGAAATACCAAGTCTTACCTAAACTTACCCAAATCGATTGACAAAGAAACGAGGCTTAGATTGATTGCTTCCAACGTCCCGAGAAGCCTAAATGAAATCAATTCCTAGAATGATTAGAACCTTGCAAACCAATGCCCAAAGATTCAGCCTATGTCCACAAGAAAGTGATATAGAAAGGAGAAAGAAATAATAGAAAAATCGGCCAAGAATACTTACTCTTTTCCAAAATCGATTGAAGAAAACCAAAGTGAGTCTACCCTTGAATATTCGGTCAAAACAAAGACTAAAAGGAAGTAGGGATTTTCGGCAATTTGGTTATGAGAGAAGAAAATATGTGAATAGAAAAGAGAATGAAAGAGAGAGAGAGAGAGAGTTCGATTTTAGCAACAATGGAGAAAAGAAAAGGGAGTTTGGAGAGGAGAGATTTGGCCAAAAGGAAGAAAAAGAATAAGAGAGAAAATGAGGTTAAGAGATTCGGCCAACTCCTTGTTTGCCGAAAAGAAAAGTGCACAAAAGTACAAATGTTGTTTCGGTTTCAAAAGGATAAAATGAAAGAAAGGAAATGGTATTTGGTTCAAACAAAATGAGGTTAAAATCAAAAGTAAAATTTGCACAATAGCATAAGCTACATTCGGCCAAAAGAAAGAGATTTTGGAGAGGAAAAAACAAAATGCAAAAAGATGCACAAAAAGAAAAGTTGACCAACTATTCCCCCCCCAAACCACCTAACCACATTCGGCCACCCTCCTAGACACCCATGCCGTCCACATACAATCACTAAAGGCCTAAGAATACTTTCCAAAACATCATCCTAAAGTCTAGCCTTATGTCTCCCCAACCTTCCTTAACCTTAAGAATCTTATCCCCAATATCAAGCTTTCCTTAAACATATATTCAACTTACCAAAAGATGAAAGTCCAACCTATCATAAACATAAGTTGACCGTCCATAAATGCTATGATGAAATAAAAATCCTCAAAATGCTTTCCTTGATACTCGAACCACTAACCTCAAGCAACCTTTCAAGAGCCTTATCCACTATGCCACTAACTCCTCATGTGCTTTAATTTAACGCTTAAATTAACTTAAGTGTCAAGCTCACTTAATCCACTTCATTAAATAAACCATACTAAAAATTTATTCTAACTTCCTAAATAAAAACAAGCCTTCACAAGACTATGCTAAGCACACAAACAATACTACCCGAGCTAACACAAGTAACTAGATGACACACAAATTTTTCCTAAAGCCCATGGCCCAATCGGCCCAATCCTATTAGGCCCAATTTCGGGATGTTACATGTCCAAATCGTACCCAATAGCAATATAATTCAACTTCGCAGTTAGACATCCATTCATTTTAATACTTGTCTCAATATTCAATTGTAATATCCAAAATCATTTCACTCGTCACCAGAAAATTGACCATAGCAGTATACAGTATGTAACATCATAAAAATATGAAAATTAAATAAGTGTTAGACCATAGAAACACTTACCAAAACTCGATCTATTCATCGCCGATTTTTTCCTTCCCCGTTCTTTTTAATGTTCTCGTGTCATCTTTAGCTACGAATTCACATAAACATACAAATTTGCAAATTTAAGTAACTTTTATATTTTATTCAATGTAGTTCCTAAAACCAAAACAACTATATCTTCACATTTAAGCTTCATTTTTCTAACCATTTTCAATTACACCCTTATATAGCCCTCTAAACTAAGTAATTACAAAACATTTTAAGCTAATTTCAATTAGTTTTCATTTTAGTCCCTAAACTTAAAACTAACAAATATCACTTTACAATTTAGTCATTTTTCATCTCTAAGCTTATAAACAAGCATATCAACACTAAAAGCTTCAAAATTCATCAATCGTAACTTTTATAAACTTTAACAGTTTCGTGAAGTAGTCCCTGGGCTAGCTAAATCAAGCTCTTAGGATTCCAAAATCATAAAAATTACAAGAAAATGAGCAAAATGAACTAACCAATTGAATCTTTGAAAATTAGAAGCGTCGTGTGTTCTCACTTCTTCTTCTCTGATTCTCGATTGAGAAAGATGAAAACGATGGTGTGTTCTCTTTCTCCCCACTGTCTTTCTTTTATTTTATTTTTTACATTTCAATTTAATTTTTAAATTAAAATTTTCATAAAAAATGCATAAAACCCATGCCACCACCATCCACTATTATTTACCAAGTGGTTATTTGCCATTTAGGTCCCTAGTGCAAGTTTTTCTTACAATTTAGTCCTCATACCTTAATTAACTAATAATTCACTAAAATTATTATACCAAAACTCAATATATTTCTAATTTAGACTCATAATTATTAAATTAAATATTCACAGATCTAGTTTACGAAATTGTAGTCTCAAAATCGCATTTTTTGACACCACTGACTTTCGAGCCGTTACATTTGTACACTTTCAGAATTGCCACAATCCTTCAATTCTATCGCTTGTGATATAGGCTATAATGCAGAATGATTTCACTTACCCATTTTCTCTGGTCTCCTAGAAGATGGATTTTTATCTCATTGCCAGCAAAACATAAGCATATTACCTTAGAAATTATTATAATTGTGGACTAACGTATGGTGGATTGATTCTAGAAAACTCATGCATGGAGATTCACACTTGGCGAGCTTTTACATATGGATTTACACATAAAGTCTTGCCTACGCAGACTTGACCTTGGCGAGTACATACTTGTAGACCATACTTGAGAACCTTTACATGCGAAATCATATTCACAGATTTATATATGTGGGTTCTTGTGAACTCATTCTTAAATAATAGTCACTACCAGACATTTTGTTTGGCGCATAGTCACTACAGACTCTCAATTTAAAAATAATCCTCAGCAGACTTCTAGTAAAAGAAGATCTTTGGGGAATTTGACTTGTGAAAATATTTTATATGAACTCTCATGTGTTGAACATAAGGATGAGCCCACGCTATCAGTTACTTGGACAATAGCCATATTGACTCTAGTGAAAGATAGTCTGCTTGGATTCTTAAGTTTGAAGCATGAATATATGATCAATAGACTGTCATAACTTGAAACATAAAGATAAATTCAGTAGACTATCATACATATAGGTTCATATAGAAGATTCATGGATACGAACTCATATATACAAACTCGTAGAAGATGATTCATAGATATGGTGGACTCATGTATGCAGACTCATAGAAGAAACTTCATAAATGTGGCATATTCATACATACGAATACATGTGAATTCATCTCACAGACTTTACATGTAACACCCCAAACCCGGCCTAGACGTTACAACCGGATCTAGCGTGCCACATCAGGTGAAGTTTGAAAACCTTATGGTTGTTGGAAAACTCATCGTCAAATCCCAACTTAAACGTTCAAAATCCCGTTCCCCGTTGCTTGTTAACAAAAGAAGTTTACTCGAATTAATTCCCTTTAAAAAATACACGTATTATCTTGCTTGTTAAAAACCGTGCCAGTTACAGAAGTTTGGTCTTAACATTTACGAAAACGTGATGGTTTAAAAAAAAATAGTTGTTATTGTTTTAAAAACCTCGTGTTGATTAAATTTGCAGTGTTTAAAGAAATCCCAAATAAAAGTTAAAACAGTTCCAATGGCCTTATTACACCAATTATAAAACCCAATAATTAAAGTAAAGTAATCCCAAATTGAAATACTAAATTCACCCTCGAAACATGTAGTACATGTGGCCACCTCCGAGTACCTCGCGGCTCCAAATCCTCTAAGGCTGGGGATTACCTGCACAGTTAAAGGAAAAGGGTGAGTTACAAGAACTCAGTGTGTAATCCCAATTACAGTCACAGTCTAGGCCCAAGCCCATGCAATATTAGTTTGGGCCTAAGCCCCAAAATCATGGTAATGCAACAAAAATGCAGCCCAACCCAACCCAACCATCACACCACCCGTACCAACCCTACACACGATATGGGGACCAAGTCAACCCACCCAGCCCTACACACCAATAGCGCAGCCGAGCTGCCAGTAATAGTATACGTGGCTGAGCCACTAAAATCTATATATCGTGGTAGAGCCACTGAATCAGTATAACGTGGCATAGCCACCAGTACAGTACTTCCTCCATAAGCATAACCCAACCTAATGCAACATGCAGTGACATAATAAAATGATGTATGACATGAATTACCATCATAAACAATTAAACAGAGTACACATATAACACTAGATCTACCACTAGGGGTATAATGGTTATTTGGTCAGTAGGGGTAAAACGGTAATTTATCCCTCAGGGGTATTCCAATAATTTCATCTATTGAGGGTATTTTAGTAATTTCACCCTTTAATGGTATTTCGGTAACTTTACCCACAGAGGGTATTTCAATAATTTACCCACCAAGGGTATTTCGATAATTTACCCACTGAGGGTATTTCAGTAATTTTACCTAATAATGGTATTTCGGTAATTTTACCCCTACAACTGCCTTTCTGAAGACCTATTGTCGCCTCGAGCGACTTGATTTCCATTTTCAGTCAATACAAGGCTATTGGGCCTAAAACCCGATTTCAGCCCATCCGGGCCCACATGCTCGTGTGGCCCATTCTATTCGTTTCCAGTCTCAGTTCTACGGACTTCGTAGTCGCATCGACCAACTTACATTTTTCATCATTTTCGCTCATATGGGCCCATTAACTCGTTGGGCCCATTTAGCCCGTCTCGGCTCAACAAGGCCCATTATGGCCTTTTTTTACGAGAGTGTTCGTGACACTCTCTCAATCATCTGTCGCTCTCATTAGAGACTCGGTCTATCAGTACGAGCTCTTGCAGCTCGAGTGATCTCAGTTGCCAGTATTTCGACTTTTCGGTATTCCGGCTTTTAGCCGATTCACAGAACAACATTCACAGAATAAGCGGTGGTGTGAGATTACACACCTGCTTTGGATTGCCGAAAGAACTACTCCTCGTTGCCCCTAAGATAACAATGATTAGGAGTTAATCCCAATGTTCTTGAAAATTCATAATATTGAAGTTTACTACTCAACCAGATTCACTTACCACAAGATGTGATCCCCCTGCAGAGTATCAATATTCGGCCTTGCTCCTTGGCTAACGCAACGAGTTCCTAAAAAGAAAAATAATTGATGCACCAAAGGAGTTAGCATCTAGCCAACATTCACCCCCACAAGAAAGAAGGAAACCGATGCTAACTCAACAAAAGGGGTCACAAGAACATCACTAGCATTGAATCAAGAAGGTACATGAGCTACTTCACCCTTACAAAAACCAAAGTCGATGACCAACGCCAATTGTTTGCTTAAAGAATCCGGCCCCCAACCACCAAGGGATAAAAGATTCGGGTCAAGAGATTAAGGAGGTTAGGCTTACCAAGTTTGGCTGACAAAAGAGAACCAAACTTCAGGCTACTAGGTGTTCGGCTAAAGGGAAGTCAAAATAGGAGTGGGGTGGCTATTGAGCTTTAAGAAAAGAGGAGGAATGGACGCAATGTGAAGATAGATGAGCAGAAGGAGATTCGGCCATAACGAGTTTAGGCAATAACAAAAGAAATGGAAGAAAACACGAGAGGTAAAACAAAAAGAGTAAAACAAAAAGAGAAAAAGAGGATAAGTGCACGAAATGCTTCCCAAAGAAAATCTCGAAAAGACTAAAGGAGAAATTGCAAAACATAAGAAGAGTTTTTAGTTTGCACTCACACTCAAGCTGGCGAAAAATGCTTCCTAATCCACCCTCCTAGCCGAAATCACCCCCCAAGGCACACTCCCAAATTCGGCCACTACTCCCTCACCCCTCAACTCCCTGTGTAACATCCTGAAATTGGGCCTAGTAGAATTGAGCCCAACGGGCCCTGAGCATAGTAGCGTTTAAATTTTTGGAGAACAAGAGATTGGCTTAAATGTAAGTTGGACCTATTAGATAAGTGATTTTGGAAGGTTAGAGGGCTTCTATTAAGTCCCAGGATCAAACTTTGGCTTTAGGGAAATTTTGGTTTTAGGTGAAAAAACCCTAGGAGTTGGTTGGTAGGCTTTAAGAATAAAATGTGGAGAAAATGACACAAGTGGAGTGTGTGGTGTAGTGGCAAAGTGACGCCACATAAGAGACAAGGGGGTGACGCCACAAGGAAGGATGGAGGTGCAAGGTTCAAGTCTTGGCTCTTGCATTTTGGTTTTCTTTTTAAATGGACTTTAGAATTTGGCTATAGATTTAAATTTAGTTGCGCATGGTTTAAGACACAAGAGGAGCTTGTGGCCAAGTGGTTAGCGGTGTAGATTATGTTGCAAGGAAGCCTGGGTTCGAATCTCATGAGAAGGAAGGGAGTATTTATTTTGCAGATTGGACGGCAAGAGTTTCAGTTGAATTTAAACTCTACTAACGAAGGGATCCCACATCGGAAAGATGCAAAGAAGGAAGGTGAAGAGCTAGCTATATAAAGAGCATTCTAGGAGGTGAGTTAACATACCTTGATGGGTGTTTGGGCATAGGAGCGGTCGCAGCGCGGTTTAACACCAGATTCCTATAAGGTGTGTAACTCTCTCTACTCTAGTTGTAGAGCGACAAATGCCGAAGTGCCAGTCACGACAATAGTAGCCACACGAGCGTGCGAGCGCACGTGTGGGGCTTTGACGCGATAGTTGAGGCCATCAGTAGTATTCTTGTGCATTGAGGCTGCTTGGGCCACGATGGGCCGAATTGAAGAAATTGTATGATGGTGTAGTATATAGTGAACTAGACTAGGTGTATCTCATATACGTGGCTAGATTTGTGTTAGGTGGGCCACACGAGCGTGTGGGCCTGAATGGGCCGAAATCGGGTTTTAGGCCCAATAGTCCGGTACAATCGGAAATGGTAGCTGAGTCACTCGGGGTGACATTAGGCCTTCGGAAAGGCCATTGCATGTGCGAAATTACTGAAATACCCTCGGTAGGAAAATTATGAAAATACCCTTGGTGGGTAAAATTACTGTTATACCCTTAAAGGTAGTTTTAGCGTGATTGTGTGTAGACCCTAACATACTTTATTTTTAACTGTATTAGTAATGGTATGGGCTGAAAAGCCGGAGAAGGCTGTGTATACAGTCAAAATACCATTGCGGGTAAGGTAGGGAGTGCCAGGTACGTGTCTGTAATGACTTAATATGAAGTTGGATGTACGTGATGATTTATTGCCTTGTTACTCGCATATTACATTCATTATGACATATATATATTGTGCATGGGACATGGGAATGATGATAAAGGGGAAGTGATAAGGTCACATAGTGATCGGTGGCTAAGCCACAGTGGATCTTAAGGTCACATAGTGATCGTTGTTATAACCGGCAGCATGACTATCGAGACGGCGTGTAGCGGATAGAGGGTTGATTGTAGAAATCCCCACGGTGTGTTGGTTGGTACGGGTTGGCGTGTAGAGGATGGAAAAACTAGGTTGGGCTGGGACATGTTGCATTCATTTATTACTATGCCATATTGAGTGGGCTACGAGCCATTTCTGTGTTTCGGGGAATTTACACACTGAATCTCGATGACTCACCCCTTTGTTCAATTTTGCAGGTAATCATTAGATCGCGGATTTGTGAGCTGAGGCAAACTTGTGGTGGCCATGCAATGTTCTCTCGTAAACTCGTTTCTTTTATTTGGACTTATTTTTATTTGGGTTTTTGTTATGTAATAAGGCCACTATAACTTTAATTTTGGCATTTTATTTGGTTTAGCTTTTAATATGATTACTGCCTATTATTATTAAATGTTTAATACGGGAATTTCCTAAACCCTTAATAACCGTTTTCCAAAATGTTAACAAAAGGATAACAAGCGAATAAATATTTAAACTCGAAATTTTTAACAAACGCATAGTTTTTTAAACAACCCTTTTATGTGACAAGCCAGATCTAGTCGTAACGTTTAGGCCGGGTTTGAGTTGTTACACCCTGATTTCCTCTACTATCGACTCCTTGAATCACTCCTGGCCTCCCATTCAAATTGGTTGACCAAATATTCCATCAACCTTGTAGAGTTTGATCCCAACTCTACCTCTTGCTCTCCCAAGTCACAAAATAAAAGCATCCATTTGCCATCTGTGGGATTCGAACCCCTTCCCTCCATGCTCTTCACTTGACGCCACACCACTCCACCATGTGCTCAACTTGTGCTAGTAAAACACACTCAGAGCATGTTTGGTTCAATGTAATGGCATAGCCATTACATTCCTATTCCGTGGGCCCACCCGAAACACATGTTTGGTTTCCTGTAATGGCTATTACAGGGCTATTACATGCTGCTTCTATTACAGTACGGACAGTAATAGCAATTCAGTGGCTGAGGGTCAGAATTGCTATTCAAAGCAACGGGTAATAACATTTTGCCCTATTTTGGACCAAAATATCCTCCTGTCTCTCATCTTCATCTTCATCCTCTTCACTTTCACACAATTTCTTCCTAAACGTTTTTATTCCTAAACGTTTTTCTCAAAGTAAACCTTATAGAAATTGGATCCTTACGACTACAAATCAAGCTTCATTCACCATCTTCACCTTCCTCCTGTTGAACCTCCTTATATATGGTAAGTGATGGCCTTTGATTCCTTTTTTTTTCGCTGAATTTGTTAGTTAAAGTTCTTTTTCATTCTCACTCTGATCCTTCTCGGTTTCTTCATTAGATCCTCATAATTTTTTTTCTGGATTTCTAGAGTTTGATTTGTTAACTAAATTATTTTGGGTATTTACTGGTTTTGAAGAGAATAGGGGAAATTTGTGGTTCAAAGGGCTTATCTTTCTTAATATTTGTTTCAGGATTTAAGGGGCTGTGCTATGGTGTTGTCCCTTTGCAGCTGCTGCCGTATCTACTGACTTGAAGCTCGGCAATTGCCACCGTCGTCTCCAAGCTTGGTTCCCTCGATAAAAATCTTCAAATACACTCGTAGATATATATATATATACACATAGTGAGTGAGTAATGTGTGTTTCTATATATATACCTCAAATCTGATATTGGTTCCCTAAAAAAACTTCAAATATGTATGTATGATCATTGTGATGCTGTATTGTCTGCATTTAGCAATCCTTTGTGCTAAAAAAATGGAAGGTTTTCCATGATTGCTTTGAGCCTTTGAGAAAATACTAAATAAAATGAAAATGGTGCTAAAAACCCAATCCAATGGAATGTTTTTTAGAAGTACAAATACAACTTTTTCATTATATTTTACAATTTTTAGAAGGACCAATAAACAATTTAACCATTATCAGGCCAATGCTAATTATGCAAGTAGCTAATTCTTTATTAACCGTAAGAGTCAGATTATATTTAGGCTCTAATTAACCTGTTAGTGCGTCACTAATGAAGGTATCTCAACTTAGATTAATTACTTGTTTTCTATGTTATCAAGATACTGATGCAGTGATCTTGGTTTTCAAATTTCAACATCCTAATAACATGGTATTACCCAAATTTATTCTGGTTTATCAGGTTTAGGTAAGATCAGAACAGAGACTCCATTGCACTCACCAAAGCAAGAGGGCAGGTAATGGATAATCTGCAAGATCTCACATATTCCTTATTCACTTGCTAGATACGTGTCCTAACAATAGTTAGTTTTAGTTTCCTAAAGTACTTTCTGTGTCATATTGTTTCCATGAACTGCATACTTCATGAATCTATTTTCCATTTAAAATGGTACTTCTATTTGCAAGCAGCAATTAATTGATTCTCTAAATTCAAATTCTCTAAATTCCTAAAGATAAATGATGGTTTGATTTCTCTTCACTGATTTAGAAGTTGTGATTTCTGTAAATTGGATTTAATTCATAGGGAATTAATGGTACATCTTTGGAAAGGCCATTATAGTCGGAGCTTTAACTATACAAAAGAGGAGGAACAAGTAGGCTTTTAATTTCTTCTTCTGAATGCTTGCTTTATGCTTCGTGCTTGAACTGAGATTTTGAGGCCATTTTCTATTTGGCATTTGTAGAGATAGTGCTGTTGAATATTGCAGACATATTTTCAATTATGGAGTTTGGAGATTTCAATGCATTACCACAAAAAAGTTGAAGGGTTTCAAGTTAAGAGTTCATAAAAAAGCTACCAGATTTGGTTTTCAATTCATGTCATGGAATTCAATTTTAAGCAATCAAATGATAGTTGAGATTTTAGAATAAAGTTTCTTATCGCATGGCCAAAACTTCTACTGTTGGATTCATTTTATTTTTTTTAAAATGTTTACCGAAATATATGTAGAAATATATTTTATTAAGCCAAGTTATTAATAGTTTACTGCCATATATTTTTACACCCAAGTTTTCAAGCTCGGGAAACATTTACTGCCATATATTTATTTAAAGAAGAAAAAGGTATTAATGCAGTAGTGGAAGAGGATCAAAGCAAAATCCTGGGTTTAATATCAGTAATGCTTGTGAATTAGCCTCTTTTTTTTTGAAGTTACAAATTACTTCAATGCTCACTGCTTGTCGTTTTGTTCCTTTTTGGTGTTCAATTAATTAAAAGTTTTGTATATCTGGGTTCTTTTAGTATGAAAACCACAAATGTCTAATGCAGGGCAGGCGACCCTAGTTTATATCCAAAGGTTTTTATAGGAACAAAAACAAATTCCCATGGTTTACACCAAAAGCCATTAATGATTTTTAGCATCAGCTAGAGACTTCTTGAAATAGGAAGGGCCATCTATTGTAGTCACAGTTCCCAATTCAATCCTAGTAATAGTAGATCAGATAAAAGGAAGGAAAAAAATGCTAACACTTACATTTCATGATATAGTTGATATAAAAGAGTTGCTAGAGGTTCTTGTGCAACATTTCATGTAATAGCTTCTATAAGTTCCATGATTTTGCAGATTTTCAGATGATAACAACATAAACAGGAGACATAATAATTGTCCGTTTTTAAGGCAAATCTCTTTTTCATTCATGATTTAAAGCCTTACCTTACTTATTTTTGGTCCGTTTCCCATTTTCATTTTCATCCCATATTTTTCCTTTCTTCATTTATACAACAATAATTTAAATATTTAATAAATTTTTATCAGTTCAGTTCAATTTATTTTTTCAATTTGATAGTATCAATTAAACCATCAATTTTTAATTTAATAATATATTCTTAAATTATTATTTTAAACTAAAATTACCTTTTCGGTTGTTTTTTGGTTGGTTGTTTCTTATAAATGATCATTGAATCAATTGATATGATCGGTTGTGCTTAATTATGGAGTCGATTAAATATGAAAAATACATTATCATGGTTTTGGTAAAAGATCAATTATATTGAATCTATAAATGAGAACAAAAACCTCAATTGTAGCATAAATATAGGTAAAGGAATGATTTTGGGAATTCAAGGTGTAGGTGTAGGCGCCTAGTGCTAAGCTATTATAGTATGGACACTTATTATGTCTCTTAGTGAAACATGTACATGTAATAAATAAATAAATAAATAAAAGAGATCATGTAGTGATTATTGAAATCAAAGATAAAGGTGAAGGTTTTTAGCCATTCCAAAGATTTTCAGATTTTCAGATGATTTTTAGCCATTCCAATTGATGCAGCAGCAGTTGTTTATTGTTCTTTCTTTTTCTTTTTTTGGTTGTTTGTGCACGTTATCTTTGTAATAAATAGTTACTTATTAGCATGTGAAAATTGTATTGATGTTTATTTGAGCCTTGAAAGCTTGGGCTAAGTTCAATAATATGCTACTGACCCTAGTATAGATAACCCTAGGGATTTGTATTCAGCAACACACACTTATGCACACATTCTAGTATCTAGCTACCTATTATGTCTTAATGTTGTCAAATGTTAATTTGTTTTTTTTCTTAAGATGTTTTTTTTCTTAAGATAATTATGTCAGGTTTTTCAGAATCAAATATTCCTTCCCAAAGTTCTCGAGGAACCAAAAGGAAATGGGTTCCAGAAGAAGAAGCTGCGCTGGTTTCTTGTATGCTCGACTTGCACAATGTTGGAACCTTTAATGCTGATACAGGATTTAAAGCTGGTTATTTAAATGAGTTGGAAAGAATGTTAGAAAAAGTTTTACCCAATTCAATGTTGAAGGCTAAACCTAATATTGAATCGAGGATTAGACTACTGAAAAGGGATTGGTCAATCGTTTATGACATGCTTAATAGAAAAAACAATAGCGGTTTTGGTTGGGATGAGCATAGGCAGCTCGTTGTTGCTGAAGATGCGGTGTGGAACTCATATATAAATGTAAGAATTATTTCAAGTCTTTATTATCTTATTTTCACCAAACTTATAACTAATATGAATTCCTCTTTTTTATAGAGTCATAAAGAAGCTGGTCAATTTAAACATCGTAGTTTCCCTTATTACGACCAACTTACTGCCATTTACGCAAAAGATCGAGCCACTGGGAAAGATGCTCAAATAGCCGCTGATATCATTGAAGAAATAAATGTTGAGGATGTAGCTGCTACAAATATTCATGAAGAAAGAAACGAATTCTATGATTGTGAAGCTAATATCTCTCTGGATGACATGGATGTTTCAGGTACAGAATCGCAACCAACTAGAAACAAGGGGGTTCTACATCTTCAAAGAAGAAAAAAAGGAATTTTGATTCGAGTGATCATGTTTCTTCTTCATTTCATGATGCTGCCACTTTATTGGCGGAAAACATGCGGGCTGTTGGCGAACAAATCAGTAGGAGTATTGCCTCCGATACGGTAATTCAACAAAAGTCAGAAGAATTTCAGACCATCCAAGAAAAAGCTATAAATTTATATCCAATATTATGTGAAATAGAAGGTTTAACTGTGGATGAATGTTTTCGAGCATTGACAAAAATTCCAGATCATCCAACGCAAATGCTCATTTTCTTTAGTTTACCTTCTTCTGTACGATTGGAATGGGTCAAAAGATTTCCTGCTGACCATTAAAAAGCATAGTTGTATTGATGATATTTTGGTAACGTTTTGTGTTTGTAATATTTGGGATGGTATGTTTTAGCTTGGTATTATATTAATCTATTTCTTCTAATTATTTCTAAAAATCAACATGTCAATCATATGTTTCAATCCTTAGATAAGGTGCACAAAGCAAGATATAAAAACTATAGGGATTGCAATAGAATTGATACTATACTATAATATAAAGCATGCAAGACATGTACTTTAATCACATAAACTAATTAACTAATACATAGCAAGGATCAGGAGTTCATCTATTTTGATTAAAATTAGCCTTTAAAGATGCATGGCATAAGTTAAAATTAACTTTGTTATATATGTTTCATGTAACCTTTTGTTAATATATGAATATTATGTTTATGCAAAATATAAATTCTCAAGTTATTTATTACTTCTAATATTTTTTTTTATTGTAGAATAATTAAATTATTTGTTTCAATAATGATATTTTAGCAAATTAATATGCATTACAGTTTAAAAATAATAAAATAGATTATATATATTTTTATAGTATTATATATTTTGATTTTTAATTCATATAATAATTATATTATAAATGTTATTAAATTATTTTTTATTAAATTATATTTAATAATAATTATGTTAAAATATAATTAAATTATTTATTATTTTTATTAAATTATTTTCAATAATAATCTTATTAAAATTTAATAACAATAACAATAATCATCTACCTAAAAAAAATTCTGCTAAGGGTATTCTGGTCATTTTAGTTCTTTTCCTTATGCTATTACAACATCATTCCATTCAACCAAACACAAGAATTCTATTATAGCTCTATTCCATTCCATTCAACCAAACAGTTGAATTACTTATTACAGCTCTATTCCATTACACCTCTATTTCATTACACCTCTATTCAATTACAGCTCTATTCCATTACAGCGAACCAAACGTGCCGTCAATTATACATAAGTCCAACATCACCCAGCCCTCTCCACTAAAGGGCCAAAAACCAAAATTTTCCTAGGGCTCAGACTCGAACCCAGGCCTCCCTAGAACCCCCAAACACCCTCAAGTAACTAGCTAAGCAAGCCCAACACATGCAATTATGCAAAAATTCCAAACCCCTAACTTTTGGGATGTTACATCACATGGTGAGATTTCACCTATAACTTTGATGTAAAACTTAAAAAACAAGTTCGACGGACTTTCATAACTTACATATGTCATGCCATGGACTTGCTTACACATATAAGGCTTTAAGCTTAGACTCTATAGAGTCTCATACTTAAGAGAACCCGCGTAGGGTCATCATATATATATGTTCATATATCCCTCTACAATCCAACTGAGCATCTGCAAAACGAAATATCATGCGTATACATTCTCCGTACAATCCGCCCGAACCTCCACAAAACCAATATCATGTGGCGAAGAATGCACAACATTTCATTTCCTCTTCTTTCATCTGCCAATACGTCTCTCCATACTCCACATGTTCCATATCCTAAATCTAGCAGGTCCAATGTTAAGGTGTGTTGTAGTGAAATAATTTGTTTGGTGAGGTGTATTCCACTATATTACTACTTTTGAGGAATACATGTGGGTGTATAGCAATCCTTGTATAAGTAACTAAAGGTTCTATTTTAGATTATTCTACTATTTTAGAAAAATATTTTAACATCCTAGATTAGGGGTTATGCGTTTGTGCATAATTCATGAGTTAGTAGGTTTTCGCAATGTTTGGAAGTGTATTAAGGGTTTTTAAAATTATAGGATGGAAGAGAAAGCTTAGAAAAATTATTGGATTTTAAGTGAAAAGAGGAAACGAGGCAAAGAGGCCTTAAGGAAAATTTATAGGAAGAATTTGACACACAAACAGGCTTGGAAATGTGGCCTGAAGATATCACTTAAGGCCCAGGTAGGTGACGCCACCAGCTATGCAAGTCGGCTTGAGTTCGAGTCACTTGGGGAGCAAATAAAAGAAGTTTTATTTTTGCTTCCAGAAGCAGAGAGGTGGACGGCATTAAGGCTCTTAAAAGAGGAGTTTTATTCTCTTTAAATTTCGGCTAAATAGAAGGATAAATGATGATTTATCTTAAATTATTTTCAAGGAGATAATAAGGGATTATTCTTTTAATAAAGTGATAATTAGAAGGATAAAGCTATCAAATAGAAGAGTGGTGGCCAAGTAAGGGACTCTAGCCTAGTAATTTCGGCTATAAAAGGAAGAGTAAGGCTATTTTTCATTCATTCTTTTCTCTTCAAGAAAACCTCTGCCGAAATTCTCTAAAGTTTCTCCTCTTCTCTCTGCCGAATTCTCTCTGCCATTATTCTCTTTTTCTCTTTTCTTTTCTTCTTCTATTACAAACACAATCAAAAGCCGAAGATACCAATAGCCCTAGTCGATTTCTCACTAAGCCTCAAGAGCCGAAATTGTTATCCACATCAAAGCCATAGCCGAATACTGCTAAGGGTTCAAGCAAGAGTTCCATCAAATTCTTCAATAAGGGTAAGATTAGGTTAGATTCTCATTCTATTTCTTTTAAGGCTGTTGAAATTAAGATTCTAATACCCTTAATATCTGTTGCCGAAAAGATCTTTCGAGATTTACTAAGTGTCGACTACAAGGAAGGAGAAGTTCTTTTCCCGAAGGTACACCATAAGTCGCGTGTTCCCTAGTTATTTGGTGAGTTTCGGGATTTAAAATCCACAAGGTAAGTGTCTATAGCATTCGGCCAAGGCCTATTTTAGTAGTTAGATCTATTATTATGTGTTTTAAGCCGAAAACTAACAGATTCAAGGGATCTAGTGAGTAGCCGATTTCAAAGGAGAAGAATACAAGTTTTCGGGATTTGACTATAGTCAATTCGACAACAAGGTAGGTTTTAAGAATACAAATCCTACTAGGATTTGGTTTTATAGGCTTTATGCTAACATACTAAGGTTACCAAATGTAGGAATTGAGATCTAAAGCAATAGATCGGTTTTTTCGGGATTTCAAGGAATTCGTTAAGCAAATCAGGTGTGTACCCCACACTATTTTTAATACGTTATATGGCAATATTTAATATAAGCATGTATAAGAATGTGAATATGGCTAAGGTACCCTAATGTGGTACAAAGTACTCAGGTACGTTTCCTACTCATACTAGGATTACGAAATATGTTATATTTAACATGTGAAAAGTGACATGAATGTGAATTTAAGTATGATATGCATGATATGAATAAAATGGGGCATTCGGGTTATATGAGAAAGGGGAAGTGAATGTGGTGACTTCGGTCTCACTATCTGAATGTGGTGGCTTCGGTCACATTATCTGAATGTGGTAACTTCGGTTACATTATCTGAATGTGGTAACTTCGGTTACATTATCTGAATGTGGTAACTTCGGTTACATTATCTGAATATGGTGTCTCATGACACAATTGTCTGGTGGCTATGCCACGAATTATATATGGGCGATGAGCACGTCGACTGCAGCGACTGCCTTCGATGGAGTGTAGCGGAAGGAGGGTTGACTTAGTAGTCCCCACGGTGTGCAGGTTGGTATGGGGATGTGTAGCGGATGGCATCTAGGTTTGGGTTCGGGATTGCATCATTATCTTGAATTATTATGTGAACATGATATGTATGGTATGCCTAAATCTATTAAATTTTAGTGTTGGTTGCACATTGGGTCTGTTTGACTCACCCCGTTAGGGAATATTTTTCAGGTGATGAGCAGTAATGGACCGGGTCGGCAAGAGCTTAAAGGTGGCCATGCATAGCAGGAAATTACCATTTGGACTTTTATTTTATTTAAGTATTTTAATTTAAATTTTGGGAATTTTTGATGTAATAAGGCCATAGTGAATTATTTTATTTCTGTTTTATTTACTATGTTACAAAATTTTAATTATTAAAGATTTAGTCAATTTATTTTAAGATAAACCTTAATTATTTGTCACCTGAAATAAATGGGTTTTCAATATAAAATAAAATCTTTTTCAACTCAAGCCCAACCCAAAACAAACTTTCTTTCAAAACACACAAGTTTTCCTAAGTAACAAAAGAATTTTGAACCGGTTTACATAGAGGAACATACCAGATCCGGTCAAGGCTCGTGGGCCGGGTTTGGGGTGTTTCAAATATTATGTTAAGTAAAAAGGGAATTATGGTATGAGTTAATGCTTGAGGTATGGTACGCCCTTTTTGTGTAAAGTACTATGCTAGTTAGGTTGTAAAGTAACTTGGTTAGGAACCAACTAGATAGACTAGTCTTATATCTATAGTGTAGGATTCTCATTTATGTTTCTCTCGAAACCTGTAGGCCATTAAGAAAGACAAATTTTGAAATATGCGACACTTGTTAAATTCCTTTAAGTAGGATGGGTCATATTTATATGTTTGAGAAGAGTTCTGTAAACATGTTCTTCCCTATTTAATATGATACTCTTTGATTCTTTTTCTTTAGTCCAATGGCATCTTTTCTTCATTAAGTTGGAAGCTAAGTTTCTTGGTTTAATTAGTGGTCATTCTATCTTCAGGTAAGTATTACAGCTCTGTATGTTGCGTGCTTTGAAAGAGTAAGTCTATATACGGTATATGTAACACCTCAAACTCGACCCATGCATTATGACCGGATCTGACATGTTACATGAGAAAACATATTAAATCCTTTTTATTCGTACTAAAATAAGTATTGCTTTAAAATCAAGAAAAACAAGTTTGATTTGAAATATTTGATAAAATACTACTAACCTCGAAGTTTAATTGATAAATCAATGAATTTGAATTAAAGGTTTTATAAACCGTGACTTTTGAAAATATCGTTGATAATTCGAGAGAAAATTTCTGAGTTAAAATTTTCGTTAAGAAATCCATTTGTAAATTTTATTTTGGAAAATCTCTATTTATGTTTTTAGAAAAATTTCCATTTATAGAATTTAAGCAAAATAATAAGTTCGTCAAGCATAAAGCAAAAATAGAATATTTTAGAGGCCTTATTACAACATAAAAACCCAAAATAATATAAGTAATTAAGAGAACGAAAATAGAAAACTAAAGTTTTTAAAAGCCATTTCTGAAGTATGGCCTCCGCCAGGCCATCCATGGCCCAAGTCCACGTTACTGAGCATTACCTGCAAGGTTAAGGAAATGGGGTGAGTTACTAGAACTCAGTGTATAATCCCCTTACCGATGTCCACTGGGCCTGAACCCATTTAGCATCATATTGGGCCGAAAACCCAATTACAAAGCAGTATATATATATATATATATATATATATATATAAATACACAAGTAAGTAACCCAACCCATCCATCCAATCTCTGCCCCGACCAACCAATCTCTCATGTGGGGATCAAGTCAACCCACCCCGCCAGTCTCTCCAATTTGCAGACAAGTTGCCATTTATAATATTTTTGTGGCTAAGCCACCAGAGTATCATATACGGTAAAATAATCGGTACACAGCCTTAATCACGATGGCACAAAGCCATATTTAAACTGGCACATAGCCATTATTAGAATTTGTGGCAATGCCACCGGTCTACACTTCTCTTCTTTCAAGTTTCCCATCCCATGCAATATGTAAAGATACAATATATACATAATAACATAAAATATCCATATAAATATCAACCATTTAATCTATTGAATCTTTTTATGAATCAGCTCATTTAAGCAATATAATCATTCAGCCCACTAAAGCATTTAAACAAATCGGCCCATAAGGGTATTTCGATAATTCGACCCGTTAGGGGCATTTCGGTAATTTGACCCGTTAGGGGCATTCGATAATTCGGCCCATTAGGGGCATTTCGGTAATTTTAACAATCTTAATGCCGATTTTGTCAAACTTTCAAAATAGAATACTTTAAGCATATTCCTCGTTTTATGCCAACTTTACGATTTTAGCCATATAATGATGACAATCTACTATTCGACATATTATCGAAACATAAGTCAACGGATTACGGTGTGAGATTACACACCTGATTACAGTAAATACTAGGCCTTCTTGATCGTCGACACCTAAAATATCAAAACACTCGCTTAATCGACATACGCGATTTATTAATCAAACTCTAAAATAAACGATCTAAAGTGTTTACCCTTGAAATTGTGAATGACCACGATTTGTCGATTTTCCCCGGATGACGGTGCACAACCCGGTGGAAAATCTCGAACCGCCGATACTGCCCTTTATTTGAATTTAGGAGTAGGGATCGCAAATCCGCTCCTTTTGCGATCTCCAATCACTTTCCCTTTCGATTCAATATCGCTTGCCTCCATTGAATAAAATCTTAGTCAAAGAAATAATATTACGTTGATATGAAATGATTGACTAAGGAAAAAGGTCGGCTTACTACTAGAATCGTATGATCACAAGTCGATAGATCGGGTGATTTAGTCCCTAAAACATATAGTCGATTATTCCAAAATTATTACTCCATTAGCAACTAATCGAATATTGAATAATATCAATAATCCATAAAGAACTCCTTACCTTATTGATATTGGATCCGATTTTCACCGTTCAACTTAAGGCTAGAATGATGTTCGGCCTCCCACTAAAATTCTACAAAAGGGAAAGTGATCTCGTTTGAGAGAGTAGAATAGAAAGATGGTCTCGGTTAATAGGACCAACCCATGCCAAGGGCATACATTCGGCTAGGAGAAAGAAAAATAAAATGCTTGACTAGAATCACTTACCGATTGATCAAAGGAGGGAGTGATAACTCAAATAAGAAAGAAAGAATAAAGAAGAGATGAAAGGTTCTAAGGTTCAGCTATGAAGGAAGAATGAGCAAAATATTCGGCTATGGAAGTACGGTTTAGAAAAGATGAAAGAAGGGTTGGAAAATTTTCGTGGAAAAAAGAAAAAGGAGATGGAAAAGAAGTGTTTAATTTGATTCGGTTTTCCAAAGGGGAATGAGTGAAATCGTTGGTCACAAGGCTAGGTGATTTCGACTAGACAAGAAAGAAAGAAGAAAGAAAGAAAATAAACTCACCAATGACTTGAGGTTTTGACAATGAGAGTAGTAATTTGGAGAAAATGACACAAAAGGTTGCGGATAGTAATTTGGCCTAACAAGCACCAAAGTTTCTACCAAAAGGCAAAAGAAAATTCAGCTACCCTCTCCTTATACCAAATCGTCCATACCTTGGCAAAAAGGTCAAAGAATTGGCCAACCAAAACTTTCCAAAACACTCTCCTCTCCTTGGGCCAACATGTTCCCTATACTTTCTTTTTCTTTTGATTTCTTTCCCTACCCTCATCCTTTCCTATTTTCCTTAGCCACCTTGCCAAAATTTAAAAGTCCACCTTGCCATATATACTATCTTGGCCGACACTTAGGTTTTGTACTTGATGGGATTTGAACCTCTTCCCTCAAAGCCTTTCATGTGGCACCATAACCCCTTTACCATATGCTCATTTATGCTAGCAATTTACTCACATATTTCCATAAACCTTGATGCCACTTTCTATCTCTACTTAATAGGCTAAAACACAAAATTTTTATTAAGGCCCAAATAAACCCTGAGCCTTCTCAAAAGTCCTAAACATACACGATTAATATTTTTAACTAGCTTAACGCAAGAAAAAATGTAACACATAAAATTCTAAATTTTAGGATGTTACAGTATATGAACAGTGATTTCAGGACCACAAATTCGAGTCAGTAAAATATTTTAATATTATTTTCTGCGCATATGATATATGATTAGGCATATGTGAAATTTCTGTGAGTTAATTTGTCCTTTTGTGTGCTTAATTTGAGAAAAGGGCTTAATTGCATAAAATGAAAGTTTGATGGTCAAATGTGAATGTATCAAATTATTGATGTCTTTATATTGTAAGGTCCTAAAAAGGCAATAAGCCCATTATTTGAGTAAGTTGATGATAATAGTAAAAAATGACCTCATATGATATGTTTTATGTATTTAGTATTAAATGTTAAAATTGGAAATTGTTTACTAAAAGAAATTATGATAAAATAAAAGCGTAAAATTAAGCTATTTTCTATCATCCTTTGGCCGAAAATATCAAAGAAGAAGAAAAGAAAAAGAAGCTAGGTTTCGACTAGCTTTTGATTCAAATTCAAGGTGTGTTTTAAACTGGTTTTCAATAATTTCTACGTTTTTGCAATCGTTGCTTCGTATACTACAAAACCCATGTTTTAATTTCGGGAATTGATGATGTTTTCGAGATGAGCCTTTGATGAACTCATGTGTTTTATGATGTTTGATGGTGAATTATGAAAGATATATGTTTGATTAACATAGTTTGTCTTTGAGTTTTTTGATTTTGAGCATTTTGGATTAAATTGAGAAATGAAATTTTGAGGGACTAAATTGTGAAATAAATGAACTGTATGGATTGATATGATCATAATATATATTCGGCCAAGCATGAGTGTAAGCAAATTTGGTGTATTTTGTGATTTTGTGAAATAAGGACTGAAATGTCAAAATGTGAAAATGTGAGGGCTAATTTGCAAATTGCCCTAAATATGTATTTTTGGATTGAATTGAATGAATTAGTGAATAAATGGATTAAATATGAATATGTATATATCAAGAACTGAAGAAAATGGGCTTAGATCGAGGGAAATCGAAAGTGATTGAATAGCTGAGTTCGTTTCTGTTAAATCGAATTCGAGGTAAGTCGATATACAAATAAATGTATTCAAATTGAACTATTTGTGTATATATGAAATTTGAATTGCTATGAATACCTATTGAGATGGAATGTATGTGAAATCCGAAATTACGAATAAGTTGACAAATTGTTAAAGTCCGAGAAGTCCCGTATGAGCCTAGGAATATATAAGATTGCATATGTCATGACATAGGTGTCCGATAGTGATATCATGTAAGACCACGTCTGGGACGTTGGCATTGATTTGAGATTTCATGTAAGATCATGTCTGGGACGTTGGCATCGATATGAGATCTTGTGGAAGACCACAACTGGGACGTTGGCATCAATATGAGATTTACGTGTAAGACCATGTCTGGGACATTGGCATCGTATTGATTCGTGTAAGACTATGTCTGGGATAGTGGCTTTGATATTTGGTTACATGTAAGACCACGTCTGGGACGTTGGCA
The DNA here is from genome assembly GCA_005393395.2 of Gossypium australe. Lineage (NCBI taxonomy): Eukaryota > Viridiplantae > Streptophyta > Magnoliopsida > Malvales > Malvaceae > Gossypium > Gossypium australe. The sequence goes on along the minus strand of CM016614.1, from coordinate 84,963,527 downwards.
TTGTATGACTATTCTGAGCATTCCGAGTTGTAACGACCCAAATTTTGGGCCTAGTAGAATTGGGCCCAATGGGCCTCGGGCGCAGGAGTGTTTAAAATTTTTGGAAATAAGAGAATGCATTATTTCAAGTTGGACTTATTAGAAAGGTGATTTTGGAAAGTTACGAGGTTTCTAAGAAGCTCCAGGTTCAAGTTGGGCCTTAGCAAAATTTTCGTGTTTAAGCACTTAAAGGAGAGAAGTTAAATGGCATCAAGACTTAAGGAAATAAGTGTGCATTTTGCTAGCACAAGGAGTCTATTGGTAAAGGTGGAAAGTGGCGTGTGAAGTGTACTAATGGTCTGAGGTTCGAATCCCATCTATTGCAAGCTTTTGGATTTATTTTTGTGCTTCTCAGCCATGTGTCGGTCAAGGTTTTAATAAGGTAAGGAAGACTTTTTAATTTTTGGAAAGATGGCTAAGGATTATGGTAAGGAGAAAGACTAGGGAAAAAGAGGGAAAGAAATGGAAGAAAATGGTAAGAGAGGGGAACATGTTGTCCTATTATGTGGTGGATGTTTTGGAAAGCATTTTGGGGTCAACACTCATCTTTTGGTAAAGATGATACATGGTTTTGTTAGATGGAAAACTTGGTAGCTGAATTTCCTATAGTCTTTGGCAAAACTTTGGTGTTTGGAAGGCTTGTTTCTTTTAGCATTTTTAGTGTTTCTTTTTCAATCCTTTCTCTTTGCTTGCCGAAAATTCTAAAGCCATTTGTTCACCTTATTTTCTCTTGTTTTGGTTAAAACACTCTAGCCATTGTTCATCTTGTTCCCTTGTTGTGCCGTAACCTTCAATCCATTTTTGTTCATTCTTCCTTTGTTGCCGAAACTTTCATCTCTTGGCTAAGTCGAACTTAGCCACTTGTTCTTATTTTTAAACTCCTCTTGTTCTCTTTTTATAAGGGCCGAATCAAGCCATTCTTTGCTGCTACTTATCATTCTCTTAACCTTGGTTTCGGAAGTTGATCGATAAGTGGGTGATTAGGCCGAATATTGGTGGTAAGATGTGTAACACCCCAAACCTGGCCCATTCACTCCAACCGAATTTGGAATGCCAATGCGGAACACGTTCGAAAAATATCCTTACTTAAGAGTAAAACCGTAAAAATTTGTTGAGCTTAACAAAACATTTTCGTGACTTGAAATATTCTAAGTAAAAACTAAATTATTATGAAAACACGGGATTCAAAACTTTATTATACATACTCAAGGGAATAAAATCATTTGCAATAAGCATTTAAATTGTCCACCCATAATAGAGCATAATAATAAAGATACTTAATAAAAGAACTGAAATACTTTAGTGGGCCTTCTTACAATAAACACTAAATCAAAATACTGAAAATATAGATACTTAATTCATTAAACAAGATGTTCCTTTGCATGAAAATCCGCTTTTGCATGGCCACCTTTGTATCCGCTCCAACCCGGTCCAAGCTTTATGCGCCACCTGAAAGGTTAAATAAAAATTGGGTGAGTCACCAAGACTCAGTGCATAGTTAGTACACATGTCCCCACATATGGGCTTAGCCCATATCCACACAGTCCATACACATGAATATGCAATTATGAAGCCCATAGCTAAAATCAAGCGCTAATGTAGCACGAGGCTAGCGTTAGGCCATGCACATAGCGTACACCCTTTCCTCCAATAGTCTCATTCCAAGTCCCATGCATATATATATGCATCATGGTAACATATTACTCAAAACAAATATACATCACATGCCATCACATTTTTATACATTCATCAATAATCATTCATTACCGTAAATCACTGAAAGGTTAATACTATAACAACTAACCTGATTATTCGATCACCCACCTTGGGTATCCATCATCTTAACCCTTATGCACAACATACACATTTACATGAAATAACACATACAACACATATAACAAGCAAGAGAACAATGTGATAACTACACACCTGATTAAAGCAAGATCCGATTTATCTAACACAATCTAAAATCCCGAAACTTGTCCTACTGCTGTCGATTTGCCTTTAAAACCGAGGTTAGAAATTGGTTAGCCACTTAAATACCAAAATGGCCTAAGGCCGAATACCACAACCACTAACCTTGAGCACTTCCATTCCCGAAAGACTCCTTTGATGCTCCTTAACACTAGCTACACACAAAAAGAGCACATCACTATGGCCTTATACACATTCGGCCACCCCTAAAACCAAGGTCAACATTCGGTTATCATCAAAACCCAAAATATAGCCTATGGCCGAGAGTCATACTTCCTTACCTTGCTTATCCAAAACCTGAATACTTGCTTGCTCCCGAAGATATCGAAATCCCTTGAATAGTCGAAACCAAGAGATCCCTCCAAGGTCCCTTAATGTTGGCAAGGGATTCGGCTAGGTCCTTCAAACAATGGTGGAGAAGTCGGCCATAAGGAGAAGATGAATTCGTCTATGGGGTTCCTTTAAAGTACCATGCAAAGGAAAAATGGATAGGAGAGGTTCATGAGGATTCGGCCAAGCTAGCAAATAGGAAGAAAAAGAATAAAATACAAATGGCCTTAAAGCTCCTTGAAGTTTCGGTCACAAACAAAAGAGAATGGAAGCTGAAACTAGATAGCTTTTTCTCAAAAGAAAACGGCAGAAAAAGAGGGAAAGGAGAACAAAATTTGGCACACATATTAAGCATACATCAAAGCCGAAATGCCACCCCAAGAAGCCCTATATTCGGCCACCACCCTTGTAACTTCAAAACCAAGTATCAAGGTTCCTAGGGAAGCTCCACATTCGGCCAAGGAACAATTTGAAAGGAAAAGAAGAAGAAAAGATGAATTTTGGCTCCCTTTAGTTCTACTCAAAACCGGCTATGCACCAAAATGCAATAAGGAAAATCGGCCATGCTTTGCTAACACCCAAGCCGACAATGCTCCTCTCTTTTGCCCATTTCATGAAAATTCCAATACTATTGAAATAAGATAAACCAATATTAAATCCTTCTTTCCATCACTAACCCATCTCCCATGCATAAAATAATACTAACCCGTCATCCTTCAAATAAAATAATAAAACAATAAAATGACTAGCCCATACTTCATCAGCATAGAAAAAATATAAAATAATGCCGCATGCATTAAATGCCCATGCAGCCACTAAGCTCCCACACCGGCCAAAAAGAAAGACCCATGCAGGTGCTGCCCCCAGGTCTCGAACTCGAGACCTGGAGAAACGCTCTCCATGCCCCAGCCACTCGGCCAGCTGCTTATTTCATGCTATAATCCCATCGAAATTTCTTTTAAGCACTCCTCTGCTCGCCCCATTGCTTAGCGCTAAAACTAAAAAATAAAACGCACTCATGCGCTACCTTCAGGACTCGAACACGCGACCTCATGAAGCTCCCTTGCTGCAAGCGTCCAAGCCACCTCACCCAGGCGCCTTTTTGTGACATGAACCACCCTGAATTTCTTTTAAGACATCCTTAGCCGAGCGCCTCCTTGACGCAAAAACATAAATTCTCCCTTTTTGCTTCCCTTGCCACTCGAACCACCTCCCTTCATGCGCAGGCCTCCAAGGCCCTTAAAGCAGCGTCCCAGCCACTTTACCAAACCGACGTTCATGTCCTAAACCCCACATAATTTTTCCTTAAGGGCTCCTTTTCCTATTTTCCTCTTTTTAACCTAAAATTTCCAAAAATTTTCCAAAGCTTCCATTTTTGTCCTCAAGTTTTAAGAGCCCCTAAAACACATCCCAACCACTCTTCAAGCCTACTAACTCGTGAATTATGCTCCAACGTACAGCCTCTAATTTAGGATATTACAAGATGTTACTCTTTATTTTGATGTTTTGCATCATTCATGTGATTCTATTTTGTGGTGAAGATATCAACTTCCTGCTCTTGTGGAAGGGTCGAATATTGGATGAAGGCTAACTCCTTTGGTACATCACTTATTTACTTTAGGAACTCGTTGCAATAGCCAAGGTGCAAGGCCGGATTTTAGAACCTAATAGGGAAGGATCACGATTGTGGTAAGTGACTCTTGTGAGTTAGTACTTTTGGACTTTTGGAACCTTTAAGAAATCCGAGGCTAACTTTTGGTTGGTATTGTTCTAGGGTCAACGAAGAGTGGTTCTTTATGAAATCCAAATAAGGTGTGTAATCCCGTACCTTCCGAATACATGGTTGAAATGGTGTGTAATCTCATACCTCTTTGAATGTTGCATGAAATATTCTATGATTCGGTCGAAATATGGAAGAAATTAGAAACCGGAATCTGTGACCACTCGGCATGCGTATGTTCGTAGTAGTAACCATATTTTGCAATGAAATAGTTTTGGTTATCAGCAGTGATGGGATTTTGAAAAATCACAAAAAAAAAAGGAGAAAGGGAATTAGAAAGTGAATAAGATATTGTATTAAAGCCTACTGTGTCTATTTTTATACAAAAGAAATAGAGTAGGAAACGAAATTTTATATTCTGTGATATTTTAATTTTAGTGAGAGTGGTTCTAAATGACTTCGTGGTTCTCTGATCTGTCTTGGAAAAATCATCCAAAATTGTAAAAAGTGAATTATGAGTTATAATTTATATGTATAAATTCCTTAGTGAGCCTATTTTCAAAAGAAACTAGTGGGAGCAACATATGAAAACTTTACAGTGAGATATTTGAATTTAAGTTAAGAGAGGTCAGAATCGTTAGTTGGTGAAACAAGGGAAACTTTAAGGAATTAACAGTACTAAATGGCTAAGCCAAAAATTCTGGAAAACTTGTAGTAAGAAGATATATGAGTCTAGTTTCAAGAAACATTTACGGATCGAAATGTCAAGTTTCCTAACTCGAGTTATAGTCAGTTTAGTCAATATGACGCAGATAGACAGTTTCAATTTTTATGCCCCACATTAGTAGTAAGTCTGGGTTGCAAAATTACCTAAATACCCTTGGAGGGTAAATTACTGAAATACCCTTGGGTTGCGAGATTGCCGAATTACCCTTAGTGGGTAAATTTCCAAGTTACAAAAATGCCCCTACGGGCTGATTTACTAAAATGCCCCTATGGGCCGAATTGCTAGAATGCTTTAGTGGACCGATTTACCGTAATAAATTACTGGATTAATGATTGTTGTTTATATATGTGAATATTATGTTTTATTATTTATGTTACATTTGCATATTTCGTATGGGATGGGAAAAATGTTAAAGAAGAGAAGTGTAGCCTGGTGGCTCTGCCACAAATTCTGATAACGGTTATGTGCCTAGCATATGAACTAACGACTCTATGTCGATCATATTTACCCAAGGCTATGTGCCAATTATATTACTGTAAATGATATCTGGTGGCTCTGCCACAATCTGTATAGTGGCTATGCCACGCATAATTCTGACTCTGGTGGCTCAGCCACAAATATTATAAATGGCATCTTGCCTGTGTTTATAAATGGCCACTGGCCTGCGAATTATTATATTAAATGGCATTTAGCCTGCGTTTTGGTGTGTTTGGCGGGGTGGGTTAACTTGATCCCCACAGGTGTGATGGGATGGTACGGGTGGTGTGTAGCGGATGGATTACTAGGATGGGTTGGGTTGCATACATTGCATATATGTATATTCTGTTATGTAAATGGGCTTTGGCCCAAGATTATGCTTTATGGGCTCAGGCCCAAGTTTTTGCTAAATGGGTTCAGACCTAGTGGATGACGGTAAGGGGATTATACACTGAGTTCTTGTAACTCACCCCTTTCTTTTCTTAATCCCTGTACGTAACGCTCAGTGACGAGGACTTGGCGCCATGGATGACTCGGTGGAGGTCATACTTCATAAATGATGTTTGCAAACATTAGTAAATTACTTTTCCGTATTATTTCGTTACCTTTACTATTTCGGGTTTTAAAGTTGTAATAAGGCCTCTGGGATAAACTTTAATTTGCTTTATGTTTGGACATATTTATCATTTTGCTTGAATTATTTTTAAATGAGGATTTTCTAAAAGCATAACCAACGATTTTCCAAAATAGATTAACAAACGGATTTCAAAACAAACTTTTACAAATAAATTAACACGGAAATTCTCTTTCGAATTATCAACGAAATTTTCAAAAGACTCGGATTCTCTTTAGAATTTTCAATGTCATTTTCAAAAGTCATGGTTTTAAAGTTCACTACCCCGATTTTCGACTCATCAATCAACCATTCAAGAATAGTTGTATTTTATCAAATATTTACAATCAAAACTTGTTTATTTAAACACAACCAAGTAACACCTATTTTAGTAAGAATCATATGATGTTTTACACTTTCTTCATGTGACATACCAAATCTGCTCATAACGCATGGGCCGGGTTTGGGGTGTTACACGAGTATCCTATTAGATTTCGAACTGTTCAATAGGAAAATCCAAGAAATGAATGACTATGTGAGTTGTATATCTGTTTCAGGTACGTTTTTAAAGTACACTATGTGCGTATGAAAGGTAAGTGTCTATAGGAACTTACTAAGTAGAATATGTGTATTGAAATGATAAGATAACATGTGAATATATGCTTGAATGAGCTATGTGTATATGTAACATTTGAGTTGAAGAATGTGGTAAGCTATGGCTAAGCAAATTAGCCAAAGAATATGTGATGAATTTGTATTGAGAAACATTAATGTCATTGTATCAATATGGTTATGTGCATTTTATGCTAAGTTTATTTGTATATGGCTTACTAAACTTTTGAAAGCTTACTTTGTGTGTGTTTGCTCTGTTTTATAGATCGTCGAAGCTACTGAAGGCTCGGGGACCATCGAGGATCGTCATCACACTACTCAAACTTGTTTTGGTACCTTTGAAAAGTGTATATAGCTAAATATGGCATGTATAGGCTATTCTTTTGGGTATATGTTTGAGATATGAAATTAGCTATATGATGTGGCTAGTTATATGTTGGTATTATGCATTTGTGAATATGGTATATGATTTTGGTTTTGGTATGATCTCATGTCTATGAAATGGTCAAGTTTATGGTAAGCATATGGATGAAATTTGAGAATGTATGTTTGAGTAATGAAATAATTATGGGATGGCAATTTGTGATTGAATTATGCTTGATTATACATGTGTTTTGGTTGTGCAAATTGGTATACAAGTTGGCATGATTAGAAAAGAGATTGAATGAGATGATATGTTGTTCATTTGGCATGATTTTGGTTGACATTTCTGTATGGAACAATGCTTGTTTGAGATTGTAGGAATGACCCAAATGTGGGTGGCATTTTGGCCTTGAAAATGGCCTATATTTGCCCATACGGTTGAGCACACGGGCGTGTGGCTCGACCGTGTCCCTCGTGGTTGAAATTCAAGGTAAGTCAGGATTGACCACGGGCTGGACACACGGGCGTGTGACAGGCCGTATGGTGAAGTCAATAGCGACCACGGGTAAGGCATACGGACGTGTCCACAACCGTGTGGACAAGTCAGTATGTATGCCCTGTTTTGACACAGCTTAGACACACGAGTGTGCTAAAGCCATGGGAGGCACACGGCATACCCACATGGGCATGTGACCTCTGTAACTTTGAAAAAGTTTTAAATTTTTAAGAATTTCCGTATGTGTTTGACCTAGTCCTAGCCCTATTCTAAAGCATGCTTAGCGTCTCATTGACCTATAAAAAGGGACATTTGATCTAATTGGTTGTATTAAATCATGAAATATCTGTAAAAGTTTTTGTTTGTCCAGTAATGCCTCTTAACCCTAATCCGGCAACGGATACGGGTTAGGGGTGTTACATAGACATATATAAAAAGGATGGTGATGTCTATAATAATCGTTAAGCATACGGGTATAATAAAGAGGATATAAGTGCTATAATAATAAGTATAAAGTTCTGTTGAAAAGAATGTTGGTTGGTAAGCATGCAGGTAAAGTTTGAGATACGAAAAGTATGAGTCAATCAGGAATACAAACAAATCTGGGTAAGTAAATGCTGAGCAATGTCCCTTTGTGAAGCCTCTGGTTGGGCAGTCATAATGCTAACCAAATGGGTAGATCATAATATGATATCAAGTGTAAGGCCATAAGGTTGAGACTCATGACATCGTATGATATGAAACACTCATGGTGTAGCCTCTAGTAAGATGAAGACTGAAATGGCAGTTCACAATATATGAATGTGTGTAAGGTCATGTGGCTGAGACCCACTTCAAGATATATCTGTATGTATGTTTATGGTGTAGCTTTTGATAATTTGTAGATCATGGTACATGAAATTATGTATAAGTCCATGAGGAGGAACCTTCTGTGAAAGTCCACCAGGATAGTAAATACCATATGATGTCTTTATGGCATATTCTATTTGGCCCTTGTGGCATGCTCTAGTAAGTTTGTCTGGTAAAATATGCTTATTCGCCCTTATGGTAAGTTATGGATAAATTCTGATTGTTTTGTGATAAATACTGCTATGATAGGGTTCTGAAACATCTAAGGTTAATTTAGTTGAATTAGATAAATGAAGTTTTGAAAAGAAGTGTGTATCTTTATGTTAAATGGGGTATCTGCCATGGTAATCTGTTAGTTTTAAAACTGGGCGTATTTGTAGTTATGAAAGACATAAGAAATTGTTAAATTGAATTTGTTTGCATTATAGTGCTGAAATTAGAGTATTCAATATCTGCCTTATCTGAACAATGTCATGTCTTCTTCTAACATCTCATGGAATCCGAGTCTTTATTATTTTGGGTATCCTGGGTTCTGTAATAAAGTGGTGAAGAATTCATCTAAATGGTCAGTGTAATACATTATTAGTATGAGATGGAATGGTATCAACCAAGGGTATGATTTGAGTAGTAGATTGATGGTATTCAAATCTACGTAAGTATCCGCCAAGTGTGAAGGTATCCTCCAGTGATTAATATCTGTAAACAATTGCTCTAAAATAAGTGTGTATGTGTGTGTGTGTGTGAAGAGATGGTATGTGGGCTCTGAAGGTATATTATTTGAAAAAGTACTTTGGCAGTTAAGTGAAAGAAGAGATTGATGAAATGTCTGGAAGGATCCTATGTTGGTCAGTTAAGAAAGAATTGATAAGTTAAGTGTATGATAGTTGGCGAGTAAGAGTAAGTCAAAATTGTAATAGTATTCGTTTGATACAAAAGTAAGTGGGTTTGAAGGATAGCTGACACATAAAAGTTCTTCAGATATTATAAAAGTATCTTCCAAGGTATTCTATTTTAACTCTCACTAAGTTCTTTTAAACTTACAAGTGTTATGTTTATGTTTCAAGTAGTGTGGTACAAGATTGTGCCAAGTGGGACAATGCCAAGAACACACCAAGGAAGTGACGAATCGAGTTATTATGCATACAGTGGAAAAATGGCATATTGTAGTATCATATCCTAAGTGTCAGACTTTAGTAATTTTTTTTACTAAGATGTAAATGGGTCAGATGTACTATTTTATTTCTAAAAATACTTTTCCATTTTTTCCTTGTTATTAAGTTGTTAAATGATTTAAGAATGAAAAGATTATTTTAAGGAGTGTCTGTTAACTATTTCTAAATCTTATTATGTATTGTCTGTGTAACACCTGAGATCCAAACTCGGTGAATTAGGTCGACTTGAGGGAGTTACAACATATCATTCATATTTTTGAATTACATATAACAAGTATTCAACTAAACAAACTAATAATAACACAACACAAATCATACCAAGCATATCACCTATTGGAACCTTTTCAATGATAACCATTACAATAATTACTTTACCAGTGAAAGTTTATCAAAATAACGAATAGAAACATACAATCAAACATCCATCTATAAATCATCACTATCCATACTTCAACCATACAACAAATAATCCACAATAATTCAACTCATCAATAGTGGAACATGAAGTCGAACATACCACAACAACACAATGCTGATATATATATATAAAATAATCATAGAGGATTTGAGTTTAGAAACTCGCCAGCAAAACACCTGAAAGTTGGTGCCGATTACACTTACTTAGCTTTCCCTTATCACTTGAGCCTCCTCCTTATCGATTAACAGCTTACTGAATTCTCAATTTTATAAGCTAATATCCTAGTTTCTCCCCACATGCAAACCGCTGCAAAATTTCTCTCTTACAAAAGAACCCATAGAAGAAGATATAAGGAAGAAATTGACTATAAAAATCAGACAATGCTTTCAGAAGAATGACATCAATCTCCTTAATAACCTTCCTGTTCTCGATCAACAAAACCAATTCATCAGTATCAAAATTAATGTTTCCCCATCATAATGTTTTGTAGTAAAGCAGGTTTCCGATTCTAAAGGAACGAGGCTAACAATTGAAATCTAACTATTTGCCAAACAATCCATCAGATTCGCTAATTAACACTAGAACTCGCTTACACTAAAAGTTTTTCTAATTTAATAACCATAATTTTCATGACACATAACCTTTAACATTTTTGAGTGTGACACTAATGATGTATTCAATTTAGTGTAGGGAGACGGCAAAGGATCAACCTTGAGGAAAACAATATTCAACGTGGGTGTTACGACATTGATGTCATGGAAGTTGTGACACCGAGTCATTTTTCCTCGAGGGTACAAAATTTCAATGAGATATAAACTTAGAGTGGACTGTCGACAGAGTCGCTAAAATGAGGGTATGGTGTCACGACATTGAGCTTCCAAGTCACAATATCACTGAAGGTGTAACATCCTGAATTTTTGGGCCTATGCGTTTAATGGGTGAACATGTGTAATGAGTTAATTTAAGTGTTAGGGGTCCAAATTGGGCTCAGGCTTAAGCAGAGGCCTTGGTTAAAATTATCTATTGGGCATTATAGGGTTTAAAAGGTGGTATCTGTATTTAAAATATCAAAATGGGCTTGTAGCCCAGTGGTCAGTGGCGCCACTTAAGGAGCAAGGAAGTGACGCCACACAAGGGAGTAAGGGGCCCAAGTTTAAGTTTCATAGAGCCCAATTCTTTTAATTTAAGTTAGCTAATTTTCGACATTAGGGTTAGGTGGAGTGGACGGCAACAAGGCTCAAAAATAGGAGGATTTATGTGAATGGGATAATGTAGATATTATAGTTGATAATATGGAAGATAAAGGAGAAAAGATAGGAATTTTATGCAAGGCTAAGTGGTGGCCGAATTTCAAACTCTGAGGGGGAGGAGAAATCAGTTTCTGCTATGGCTAAGGAGTGCCGAAACTTTAAATAATCAGGTGAGGGTTCTCTTCTTTATTTTTCAGCATTTAGGGTTTCCATCTTTTCTTTCTCTTCTTCTCTGAGTAAAAGCCGAAATTCCTAACCCTATTCCCTCATCTTCACTTTGATTCAAAAGCCGAAACTCCATTGTTCTTTTCTCTTCTTTCTTTTAAAAGCCAAAACCTCATAATCCTTTTTCTACATTCTTTTTTGTTGATCTTTGCTAAAGCCGAACCTACCTCTGGTTAGACGAAATTCTCTTTTCTTCTTCCTGCCAATTTCTTCATTAAAAGCCGAATCTACATAGACTCCTTCCTATCATCTTCTCTTCTGATCTTCTCAAAAAGCCAGAATCTCTAAGGGGTAGTCGAATTCTTTGTGTTAAGGTGAGTGCCGATTTTCCTATCTCTTCAACCTCTCTTTCGGTTTTTAAGAGACAAGGCCGAATGGCCACTTGGTTGTTAAGGCTATCGATTGAGGCTAATATTTCCTCTCTTTTGCGTTAGGGCGGCATTCCGAGATTTGAAGGAAACTTGTTCGTTTATATTTAAAAGCCGAAAATCGCTAGTCTCTAATTTCGGGATTTCAAGGTAAAGATTTCAATCCTCCTTAAGATAATCAACCGTTTTCTTTTCGTTAGTTGTGCCTTAACCTAATGTTTCGTTACCGGCTTCTAAACAACACCTTAGGCAGATAGCGGTGGTGTTGGCTACGGATAGCGTCGACTTAGAGGGTCTCGTTCTAACGGTAATCAGGTGTGTAGATCTCTAACACACTAATTAAACAGTCGTATTACCCAAAAAGGGTAGGCAAGGGATGCCAGGTACGTAATAATAGAAACTTCTCTATGTGTATCGATGTATGCGATAAACTGAAATCTCTTAGGTAATACATTGCTTGATTTTTCATGTATGTATGCATGGGATGGGATGGATATGATGAAGGGGAAGAAGGTCACATAGCGATCGATGGCTTTGCCACATAGGTCACATAGTGATCGGTCTTTATGACAGGCAGCTCAGCTGTCGAAATGCTATGATGTATTATTAAGGTCGCATGGCGATCGGTGGCTTTGCCACATAGGTCACACAGTGATCGGTCTTTAAGACAGGCAGCACAACTGTCGATATGGTGTGTAGCGGTTGGCAGGTTGATTGTAGAAATCCCCAAGGTATGATGGTTGGTACAGGTTGGTGTGTAGAGGATGGATTTCTAGGTTTGGGTTGGGCCATTCATCATTTATTATTTATCATGTAATTATGATTGTTGCCATTGTGTATGGGCTAAGGCCCATAATATGTTTGTGGGCCCAAGCCTTTTATGTGTTTTCGGGATTTGCACACTGAGTCTTGGTGACTCACCCTATTATTTTTTTTCTACTCTTTTAGATGAGCAGTAGATCGTGGACATGGGAGCCGAGACGGACTCGAGGGGCCATCAAGTTTTAATGCTATAGATTATTTTCAGTTTTCTTTAAGTTTCTTTTATTTATTATTTTGGGAATATTTATGTAATAAGGCCCCATAGTTTATATTCATCTAAGTAGTTTTTATCATTTGCAACTCTTGCAATTATGTCAAAGGTTTAATTATACAGAATAATAATAATACAAGATTTTCTTTTCAAATGTCACTTATTTATTCAAATATTGTCTAATTAACTTATGATTTCCAAAAACAAACAAAGCAAAAGTTTTCAATGTACAACCCGTACATACCAGATCTGGTCGAAACTTATGGGCCGGGTTTGGGGTGTTACAGAAGGTTGTTGAAGTGGAAAAATCATGGGAACCAACAGATATGTCATGACATCGAGAACCCTTAAAGCCACACTTGTGCCACTTTCAGGGTATCACAATAATGAAGCCTGGATGACGTGACACCACCGCTTGAAGGGTGAAATTTGCTACAGGCATAGTCTTGTAACCTCCCTAACTCAGCTTATATGTCATGGTCGAATTTTGAAGCCTACATTAACCTTGAAAATGGCCTAAATTAAACTTTCGTAATTTCAAATGTATTATAAAACCATTAGCTTTTCCATTCAAAACTAGTGAAATCAAATGTTTATCTTAATTTCACAAAATCATGATAATTTTAGAAAAATCAATAGATTTAGCATTTCATTTGTAAAATTTTAATCATTATTCAAAACTAATTTGGATTCTATTAAAAACTCGTTTTTCAACATTGCAGTGGAAAAGTGTTTGTTGACATATTTTATTTAAGCTATTTTTAAAACTCTAAAATCATGCAATAAAATAATCCCAAAATAAAGTCTCATGCCACAGTCCAGATAAAAATTAATACAATCCCAAAACAAATAATAGGAATAAGTTTTAAAATACTTTAATAGAAAAAACATTTGAGTAGCTCCTCCGATAGCCAGCCGGATCCTCACCTTGAGGATTATCTGAAATTAAATTAGAAAAATTAAAGATTGAGCTAATAAGTGTAGTGTGAGTCATAACTCCAATAAACAGTAAAATACGGTAAATATAGCATTCAAGCCAGTGAATATACAAAATATTAAAAATAATACATAATTCATATTTTAAGTCATACATGAACATGTCAATCCGACATTTTCAGAAAAGTTCCTACCCCACTCCATTACACACCATAATAACAGTTCCCCAGAACTCATCCAGCCAATAACACATCAATTTATGGACAAGCCACCAATATTGCAGATAAACCACCAGTATTGTGGACAAGCCACCATAATTGCAGACAAGGTACCAGTATTATGGACAATCTATCAGAATTGTAGACAATCTGTCAGTATTATGGACAAGCCACCAGTGCTGTAAACAAGAAGCCAATAATGTGGACAAGCCACCAGTGTTGCAAACAAGCTACCAATACTTCTTTTATACATAATCATCCCAACCTCAATGCAGTATGACATGCTTAATAAATAAAAAATAGTACATTAGGCATGAGTTGAATATGTGATCAGTGACAGAAACAATAGGCATGAATTATCATGCGTTCAATTTTTAGTATCAAAAAACATGTTTTTATCATGTAATCAATTTTAACAGAAACAGTGTCATGCCTTCAACATGGAGTCAGATTTATCAGTCTGAGTGAATATGATTTATCATGATATCAATATCAATAACATAACAGTGGCATGCTTTAACATCACAAAACATTTGAAACATTACTGAATCATATAAAAACATATGTAAATATTTGGCAACACAAATTTCTTAAATCAGAGGCACTTACTTGTAGTCAATCCTAATAAATGATTTATTTTTCACCAAGAACACTTATGTGATCGATTAGTCATAATTATAACAAGAGTTTACACTAACTTTATTATTGAATAAACACTTATTCTAGTTATGGATGAAACATACACAATTCTTAAATGGTTAGAACTCACATATTGAATAAAAGTTCCACGGTACCTGATCTAATCCTCCATACTCCTATGTTTTAGATCTATCAGATCTTACCTTGATCCAATCATAGATTGGTGGTGCATACACCAAAAACACACGTGTCAGTTTCAGCTTAACAACCCAATGAGGTCCTCTTATGAAATCGAATGAAAATTAACTTACTGTATCACCCTTTCAAAGAAGATTAATTAATCATTTTGCTTTAATGCAAATTCGAGTGATTTAGATTAAGACCTTCAATGAAACCACAATTTATATGAGATGAAAACATAAGATTCGACTCTAACAAAGAAAGAGAAAGAATGAGAAAGAATGAGATTTGAATGGATGATTCATCACTTACGCTTTACCGTTTAGATCAGAAAGTTACAATTCAACGAAGATCTTGAGTAGAGGGAAGAATATTAGCTATGGAGAAACAAAAGTGAAGAAAATATGAGTATAAAAAAATAATATATCAACTTGGAAAAGGAAGAAAGAATAAAAGAGATTTAGTTACAACCAGATGAAAAGAAGAGAGGACAAGAAATGAAGAAAACTAGGTGGCGACGGCGCGACGGAGGTCCAACGATGGTGTGATAGTGGTAAGGAAAGGAAAAGAGGAGAAGAATGGTTGTGCAATGGTGTTTGATTGGTGGTGCAACAGTGTCTAATGGTGGTTAAAGTGGCACCAAAAAAAAATGGTGGCACAAGTGGTGGAGAAGAGAAAAAGGGAAAGATGAGAGAAAAGATGAAAGAAAACAAAATGGGAGACTTTTTTTGCTACTAGGGATGGCAAGGATAGTCAAAGGGAAGGAAAATTGGAAATGAGGAAAACAAAGGGAAGAAAAGGAAAGGAAGGGAACAAGTGGAGTAAAAATAGGAGTAAGTAAGAAAGGGAGGAAGAATCTTGAGTGTATGGACACATTTTTTGCCAGCAAAAGGGTTGACCATGGGGTGTATTGAATTTATAATAAAATGCAAAAGAGGGGAATCGAACTTGGGGGTAAATAATAGCTACATAAGTCCTTAATGTAACAGACCACTTTTGACCCTAATCGGAACGGTGGTTTCGGGACCACGAATCCGAGCCCGAGTAATATTCTAATAATTTATTTTTATGTCTATTATATGTGAATTAATATGGGTGAAAGTTTCGTAGAAGAGATTTATCGTTTGAGTACTTAATTTGATAAAAAGGATATAATCGCGACAACGTAAATGTGGCATGCTAAAGTGTAATGTACCAAATTGCTTATGGCTTTTTAAGTGAGTGTCCTAAAAAGGGCAATTAGCCATTTACCATAGGGATGGACGGCAATGGGCTAAGTTAGATGGGTATATGTGTTTATTATGAGATAAAAGATTTGTATATTATGAGATAATCAAGTTTTAACGAGACCTGCTCTAAATGAATTCGTGAGCTACTGTTTTGTTTTGGAAAAATTGTCAAAAATTGTACAAAAATAATTAGGAGTCATGGTTTATATGTGTAGAATCCTAAATGAGTCTATTTTTCATTGGTATAAACAAGAACATCATTGGAAAATTGTGAAATCAGATAACTGCAGTTTTATAGGAACAGGTCAGAGCAGTCCAGCAGTGTAATAAGGGTAACTTTGAGAAATAAACTGTACTAATTGGCCCCATGAAAAATTCTAGAAAAATTATGGTGAATAGATATGTGAGTCTACCTTCAAGGAAAATTTACGGATCGGGATTTTGAATTTTGTAACTCGAGTTATAGCCAAATTAGTCGGCACAGCACAGTTTGACAGCTTTAAGATTTTTATGTTTTGAACTTATAGTCAAGTCTAGTAATGCCTCTTGCTCAGCTCCGGCGACGGTACCGGGTACGGGGTGTTACATTTGTTTTGGTATCAGAGCTTACGGTTTAGTCGATTCTAGGACTACCGGGGCGCGTGTGAGTCTAGCTATACATGCCTGTGGTTATATGTTGATAGTGTGGTGACTTCTGACAGCCTGAATTTTTGTTTTGTATAGTAAATGGACTCTGAACCAGAAAGAGCTGTGGCTGATGATGTGGAGAGCGTGGCGCCTGACCGTACCCACGGATCAGCGCCGATAGACTCTCGACCTGTTTCGGGTAGCCACGAAGGAGAGACAAAGCAAGCCTTTTATCGGATGATGAACGAGTGGTTTGCCCAATTTATTCAGAATAACCCGAATATACCCCAACCTCCGCCCCCGAATAATCCAACTCCGGATCCTCTAGCTCCCCCAGTGATAGATCCAATGAGATCTAGTAGGCCCCCAGTTGACAAAATTCGAAAATATGGGGCCGAAGAATTTAAAGCCAATGACGATGATGATGCTGAGAGAGCCGAAATGTGGCTTGATAACACTATTCGGGTACTTGGTGAGCTGTCTTGTACTCCGGATGAATGCTTGAAGTGTACTATATCCTTATTACGGGACACTGCATATCACTGGTGGAATACACTAGTATCAGTGGTTCCGAAAGAAAAAGTGACATGGGATTTCTTCCAAACTGAATTTCGCAAGAAGTATATTAGTCAAAGATTTATTGATCAAAAACGAAAAGAGTTCCTTGAGCTGAAACAAGGACGAATGACTGTAACGGAGTATGAAAGAAAATTTGTCAGGCTCAGCCGTTATGCTAGAGAGTGTGTCTCTACTGAAGCCATTATGTGTGAAAGATTCGAAGACGGCCTAAATGAAGATATAAAGATGTTCGTTGGCGTTCTTGAAATCCAAGAATTTGTAACCTTAGTTGAGAGAGCTTGCAAAGCTGAGGAGCTCGGGAAGGAGAAAAGAAAGGCTGATACCGAAGCCAGAGACATCCGAAAGAGGTCCTCGGGCAAAGTCTTTCATTCCTCGAGCAAGAAGCCCAGAGATGACTATAGCCGACAGAAAACTACTACAGATCCGCCTAGACGGGATCGACCTCCTAGGAGCTCCCGGGCTACCTCGATAGCCAGTGTTGGTAACATTCCACAAAATAGAGTTGAATGCAAGTACTGTGGGAAATGGCACTCAGGGAGTTGTAGATTCCATGATCGGTCTTGCTATAAGTGTGGATCGTCAGGTCATTTTATCAGAGAGTGTCCGAAGTTAGCTGAGCAGAATGCAGTTCAGAACACTACACCGAGCAACGTGCCAATGCGAGGTAGACCACCCAGACATTCAGGCAATGTAGGTGGTAGCTGGAAAGGAACGACGAATGCTACAGATCGATCTGAGGCTAGAGCTCCAGCTAGAGCATATGCTGCGCGAGCTAGAGAGGATGCTTCCTCCCCCGACGTCATTACCGGTACTTTCACTCTTTTTGATACTACTGCGATTGCACTAATTGATCCTGGTTCGACTCATTCTTATGTTTGTGAAACTTTAAAATTTGGTAAGACTCTGCTAGTTGAGTCTACCGAGTTCGTAATTCGTGTGTCCAACCCTTTGGGTAGATGTGTGCTTGTTAATAAAGTGTGTAGAGGTTGCCCATTGATGGTACGAGACTATTGCTTTCCAGCTGACTTGATGTTGTTGCCCTTCGATGAATTTGATATGATCTTGGGTATGGATTGGTTAACTTCACATGAGGCAGTGGTGGATTGCAAAAGAAAGCTTATTGATTTGAAATGCCGAAACGGTGAGACAATCAGGATAAAATCCGGTGATGTAAATGAGTTGCCTACAGCGATATCCTCAATGGTAGCCCAAAAGTATGTGAGAAAGGGGTATGAGGCCTATTTGGCTTATGTACTGGATAATAAACTGTCCGAGAAACTAATGGAATCGGTACCAGTTGTATGTGAATACACCGATGTGTTTCCTGAAGAACTACCGGGCTTACCCTCAGTACGAGAGATTGAGTTCGGCATTGAATTAGTGCCGGATGCGACCCCAATTTCGATAGCTCCGTACCGAATGGCGCCTACTGAATTAAAAGAATTGAAAGCACAGTTGCAAGAATTGACAGAGAGGGGTTTCGCACGGCCGAGTTTTTCTCCGTGGGGAGCACCAGTCTTCTTTGTGAAAAAGAAAGATGGGACAATGCGAATGTGTATCGACTACCGGCAACTAAATAAGGTGACCATAAAGAATAAATACCCGTTACCTCCGATCGATGATTTATTTGATCAGTTAAAGGGGGCTTCAGTGTTTTCGAAAATAGATTTGAGATCGGGCTATTATCAATTACGAGTCAGAGATTCCGATGTGCCAAAGACGGCATTTCGAACGAGGTACGGGCACTATGAGTTTTTGGTTATGCCTTTTGGGCTTACTAATGCACCTGCCGTTTTTATGGATCTAATGAACCGGGTCTTCCGACGGTTTTTGGATCGGTTTGTAGTAGTGTTTATTGATGATATATTGATCTACTCTAAAAATGAAGCGGAACACGCTGAGCATTTGAGAGTGGTACTACAAACTTTGAGAGATCAACGGTTATATGCAAAGTTCAGTAAGTGTGAGTTCTGGATGAATGAAGTTAGCTTCTTGGGTCATGTCGTCTCAGTGTCAGGTGTTCGGGTGGATCCAAACAAGATAGCAGCTATACTCGAGTGGAAACCACCAAAGAATGTTTCGGAGATCCGAAGTTTTCTAGGCCTCGCGGGATATTATAGACGATTTGTAAAAGGTTTTTCCGTGATAGCCGCACCTTTGACGAGATTACTACAGAAAGATGTCAAATATGAGTGGTCAGAAAAATGCCAGAAGAGTTTCGAGCGGTTGAAAGCCCTTTTAACCGAGGCTCCAGTGTTGACTCAGCCTGAATCGGGTAAAGAGTTTACTATTTTTAGTGATGCATCTTTAAGTGGGTTGGGTTGTGTTCTAATGCAAGAAGGCAAAGTGATAGCCTATGCTTCAAGACAATTGAAGCCGCATGAAAGAAATTATCCAACTCACGATCTGGAGTTGGCAGCCATTGTGTTTGCTTTGAAAATTTGGCGTCACTATTTATTCGGCGAAAAATGCCATGTTTATTCAGATCACAAAAGTCTAAAATATTTAATGACTCAGAAAGATCTAAATTTGAGACAACGCCGATGGTTAGAATTGCTGAAAGACTATGATCTAGTGATTGACTACCATCCGGGGAAGGCTAATGTTGTTGCGGACGCGTTGAGTCGAAAATCCTTATTTGCTCTGCGTGCATTAAACGCACGGATGACGATGTCTGAGGATGGTTCGATAATAGCCGAGCTTCAAACAAGACCGATGTTTATTCAGCAAATTTGCGATGCCCAGAAAGTTGACGAAAAGCTAGTTGCTATTCGGATTCAGTGTGAAAACGCTACAGAATCAGATTTCCAGATAGATGCAAATGACTGTCTGAAGTATAAAAGTCGATTGTGTGTTCCAATGAACTCAGATTTGATACAAATGATTCTGAGTGAGGCCCATAATGGCCGAATGTCGATACACCCGGGTAGCACGAAAATGTATAATGATTTGAAACAGTTCTATTGGTGGCCTGGCATGAAACGAGATATATCCGAATTTGTCTCCAAGTGCTTAATCTGTCAACAGGTGAAAGCTGAGCACCAGGTTCCATCCGGATTGCTTCAGCCAATCATGATACCCGAATGGAAATGGGATAGAATCACCATGGATTTTGTATCTGGTCTCCCTATGACACCTAGTAAGAAAGATGCCGTTTGGGTTATCGTTGATAGACTGACTAAATCAGCTCATTTTGTGCCGGTACGTACTGACTATTCACTTGACAAACTCGCCAAATTGTATGTGTCGCAGATTGTAAGATTGCACGGTGTACCGAGTTCCATTGTTTCAGATAGAGACCCAAGATTTACCTCGCGATTCTGGAAGAAGTTGCAAGAGGCATTAGGTACTAAACTTCATTTTAGTACAGCCTTTCACCCGCAAACAGACGGTCAGTCTGAGCGAACTATTTTGATACTTGAGGACATGTTGAGGTGTTGTGTTCTCGAGTTCGAAGGTACGTGGGAACGATACCTACCCCTGATTGAGTTTGCTTACAATAATAGCTTTCAATCTAGCATAAAAATGGCACCTTATGAAGCCTTGTATGGTCGAAAATGTCGCACACCATTGTATTGGACTGAGCTCAGTGAGAATAAGATACACGGGGTTGATTGGATTAAAGAAACTGAACAGAAGGTGGTGGTAATTAGAAGTAATTTGAAAGCTGCTTCGGATCGTCAAAAGTCCTATGCCAACTTAAAACGCAAGGACATTGAATTTCAGGTCGGGGATCGGGTATTCTTGAAAGTTTCTCCGTGGAAGAAAATACTCCGATTCGGTCAGAAAGGCAAGTTGAGTCCGAGATTTATTAGACCATATGAAGTCATCGAGCGTATAGGGCCTGTGGCTTATCGATTGAAATTGCCCCTTGACTTAGAAAAGATACACAATGTATTCCACGTTTCGATGCTCCGCAGATATAGATCGGACCCGTCCCATGTGATCACCCCATCAGAAATTGAAATTCGATCTGATTTGACCTATGATGAAGAACCGATCCGTATCTTAGCTTGGGAAACCAAAGAGTTAAGAAATAAAAGGGTTCCGTTAGTAAAGGTTTTATGGAATCGTCACGGAGTTGAAGAGGCTACGTGGGAGCCTGAAGAGACAATGAGGCAACAATATCCGAACTTATTTAACGGTAAGATTTTCGGGGACGAAAATCCTTAAAGGGGGGGGGAGAGTTGTAACAGACCACTTTTGACCCTAATCGGAACGGTGGTTTCGGGACCACGAATCCGAGCCCGAGTAATATTCTAATAATTTATTTTTATGTCTATTATATGTGAATTAATATGGGTGAAAGTTTCGTAGAAGAGATTTATCGTTTGAGTACTTAATTTGATAAAAAGGATATAATCGCGACAACGTAAATGTGGCATGCTAAAGTGTAATGTACCAAATTGCTTATGGCTTTTTAAGTGAGTGTCCTAAAAAGGGCAATTAGCCATTTACCATAGGGATGGACGGCAATGGGCTAAGTTAGATGGGTATATGTGTTAGTTTAATTATATTTTTTTTTTATTATTCATGCTTGCTAGTATTTTATAAAGAAATGATGTTAGTGTGCATGTTAAATAAAACATAAGATAATGCCACAATCTTCTTCTTTCTCTCATGGCCGATTTTAGCTAGTAAAAAGGGGGGTAAATTGATCTTTTCTCTTGCTTGGGAGGACTTGCATGTCAAGTTCCCCACAAATTAGTATGGTGGACGGCAAGCATGCCATGAAAATAGTAGTTTTAGTATTTTGTAGTTAAAGAAGTATTATTATAATGAGCATGCTAATATATGTAATAGTTTAATAAACAAAAGAAAAAGAAATTTGATTTCTCTTTCTTTAACCATCTTCCTCACCGATTCTTATCTTCAAAAATGAAGAAGAAAACTTCCTCCCCTTCATTCGGCCATTGCATGTGCTAGGCAAGGTAAGAGTGAGCTTTAACTTAATAAGTTATCTTTGAATGAGTTGATTTTTTTTGATCACTTTTCTTTTGGAAACAAATAGAAGTTGATGATGCTAGGCTTGATGAAATTCGGCCATGGGTGAGGAATGGTGGTTTGGGTTGTTAATAAACTTTGATAATATGAGAGGGAGAAGAAGCTTGAGTTTGTAAGAAAATGGTTTAAATTTAGGCATGGGGATGCCCTTATATTCGGCCGAATGTGAGACCACCAATTTTGAATCCTTTTCCTTTGTGTTAATGTTCGGCTATACTTATATTGTATAGTGATTAGACATGGATGAATGGTCATGCTTGCTTATAACCTTTGGGTGATTAAGTAGGAAGGGTAAATTTCTTTAAGCAAACAATGGAAGGGTTTAAGCAAGCTAATATTCGACTGGAAAAATGGATAAATAAAGTGTGGTTAGTTAGCTTGTTACTTGGTCTCGTGTAGAAAAAGATGTATGAGTACACTAAATTGGCGAATTCGGTCATAAGGGAAAATAAAAATCTGGCTATTTTGTTCGGTTATATATATATATATGGTTAATGTGTGGCCATAGATAAGAAGGTAAGATTTTAAGTAATTTAGTTAAGCTTATGCTTCTTATAATTATGTGTGATAATGTGAATATAGGTAAGAATGAAATCTCATATTGCCGAATGTGATGGGGAAAAAATTAGATGTAATTTATACATGGCTTGATGAGTTTTCCTTGGTATTTTGATTCGGAATTCATAGGTGAATATTTTCTTTGATTTGTTAATGTTGCATATGGTTAGAAGAAAATTAAATTATGGCATGGAGGTATTCAATTATAATTTGGTTGTATGCCTTGGATTTTGGCCGAATACAAAGTTTTACATTGAGGCATGGATTCACTTGATTATGTTTATATGTTTTGTGGTGAATTTGAATAATTGGCAATTTATATATTATATGATTTTGCTTTTGAATTGAATGGGAGTGTGGTTTAATTGGTTTAACTTGAACCAAATTAGATCAAGATCAAAAGGAGAAAAAGTTGGAGCGAGGAAAAGCTAAGCTAAATGAATAGTTGAAGATTTTGAATCTATCTACTCCTAAGGTAAGTCCTTTAGTTAAATCATGTCAAAGAGTTAATTATGGTTATCTTGACTATTAAAAATTTATGAATGCTAATGTCTAATCACATCATGGCCGAATGTATGTTGACATAATGGTTGATGATTTAAGTTGAGAATGTGATGGAAATTATTTTGGCTAATGCAAGGTGAATAAGTAAGTTCTTGAGCTACCTTATATCTAAAGATCCTTTACATATCTAGTGAATGATATAAATTGTATAAGCTTGGTATAAAACCATGAGTTGGTCGATTGTGATAGTGATGGATTTGATTGATTTCAAATTTATTAAATGCAATGGTAATAAAGATGTATGATTCGATATGTATAGTGAAAATGTGAAAAGCTTGTAAAGATATTTTGACATTCGGGCCTCGAGCCTAGCAGGCCTCGTGCCGGTGTTATCTATCGGGCTTTTATGCCTAGCAGGCCTCGTGCCGGTGTTATCTATCGGGCTTTTATGCCTAGCAGGCCTCGTGCCGGTGTTACCTATCGGGCTTTACGCCTAGCAGGCCTTGCGCCGGTGTTACTTTTCGGGCTTTTACGCCTAGCAGGCTTGATGCCGGTGATGAAATTTATCTAAGAGGAGCTTAATCCTTGTCAAGACAATTTAGAACTAAATTGTCAAGAATATGATTCGGGTAAGTATGTGAGGTATGTTATGTTAAATATTACTGGTGCCAAATTGTCATTGATGAATGTAATTTGACGGAAGTCGAGCTTAGAACATGCTATATGGGACAATTGATTTGCATGTATAACTGCTATGAAAGAAGGTTATCGAATTATTAATATTTGGCCTTGTGTAAATTAATTACTTAGTTGCTTATGTAGAATGCCATATGCGGATTGTTTTATTTTCGTAAATAATTAAATGTTCTAATTTCTATGAGTTGGGACTTACTAAGCTAGTAAGCTTAATCGTGTGAGATGTTTCCTCTGTTTTATAGATTAGGAGCAAGCCACAAGCTCACCGGGATCGTTGGAAAGTCGCTCACACTATCAACCTACATTTTGGGTACTCCTTCATTTTGAGTTGGTTTTAAACGAAGGCATGTATAGGATAGGCTTGGTTTTGTTTGAGGGAAATTTTACGGTTCACGTGTAAACACTAAAAGAATAGCCATGCGAAAATGGCTAAATTTTTGTTAAGTACGTTGGTGTGATGTGATGTAAGTTGATTCATGGTGGCAATGTCCATGCATTCCTAAACAAGATAATCGTTTTATTAAAGAAATGTATGTGTATAAATTGAATCCTTGTAATTAAGAAGTAAGGAGGTTCGGGTAGAAGCTAGTTATTTTTAAGAATGCAATAAAACAGCGTGTAGTAGTAGCAGTGGCGTGAGTTAGAAAAATCCCCAAAAATAGGGTATATTGAATTTGGAGGTGGGTGAGTTATGAAATTGAACCTTAGTGTGTCTATTTTTGCATGGAAGAAATAGAGTAGATAAAAGATTTGTATATTATGAGATAATCAAGTTTTAACGAGACCTGCTCTAAATGAATTCGTGAGCTACTGTTTTGTTTTGGAAAAATTGTCAAAAATTGTACACAAATAATTAGGAGTCATGGTTTATATGTGTAGAATCCTAAATGAGTCTATTTTTCATTGGTATAAACAAGAACATCATTGGAAAATTGTGAAATCAGATAACTGCAGTTTTATAGGAACAGGTCAGAGCAGTCCAGCAGTGTAATAAGGGTAACTTTGAGAAATAAACTGTACTAATTGGCCACATGAAAAATTCTAGAAAAATTATGGTGAATAGATATGTGAGTCTACTTTCAAGGAAAATTTACGGATCGGGATTTCGAATTTTTTAACTCGAGTTATAGCCAAATTAGTCGGCACAGCACAGTTTGACAGCTTTAAGATTTTTATGTTTTGAACTTATAGTCAAGTCTAGTAATGCCTCTTGCTCAGCTCCGGCGACGGTACCGGGTACGGGGTGTTACACTTAACCACTAGGATAACACTCAATCTTGTTTAAAAATTAGCGACAAGTAATTAAAAATAAGGCATGAAAACTCTACCCTCCTTAAAAAAATCATTTTTAAAATTTTTCTAATCCAAATAGAGGAGGATATTGTTGACAATCGAGTCCTCTGGCACCAACGTAGCCTCTTTAGTGTCATGATTTTGTCACAAAACTTTTACCTGTAGAATCTGCTTTTTCCTCACAACTTTAATTTCATGCTACAAGATTTGAACTGGCTCCTCCTCAAAAGATAAATCGGGTCTCACCTTTATCTCCTCAATTGGAATCAAATGAGATGGGTTAGATTGGTACCGCGTCAACATAAAGACATGAAACACGTCATCGATACGGTCTTGCTCAGGAGGTAACTCTAACTAATATGCCATTGATCCAATCCTTTTAAGGATCATATAAGGCCCAATAAACCTTGGGCCCAGCATGCCTTTTCGACCAAATCTCAGAACCTTTTTCCAACGCAACACTTTCAGAAATACTTGATCCCCGACACTAAACCATATGTCCTTTCTCTTAAAATTTGAATAAAACTTCTATCGATCAGATGTCACTTCTGTCCTGAATCAGCTTACTATACCACTTGTCTTCTAAACCAGTTCCAGACCTAACATCTTCTCACCCAACTCGGTCCAATAGAAAGGTGTTTAGCACCTTCGACTATACAATGCCTTATATGGTGCCATCTGTATGCTCGATTGAAAGCTGATATTATATGCAAACTCTGCTAATGGCAGGTGTTACTCCCAACTACCTCAGAAGTCGATAACACAACTCCTCAGCATATCCTCAATGATTTGAATAACCCGCTCAGATTGCTCATTAGTCTACGGATGAAAAGCCATACTAAATTCCAGTCAAGTACCTAGTGCCTCATTTAGCTTCTTCTAAAATCGGGATGTAAAACGAGGATCCCGATCTAAAATAATCGATACTGGTAACCCATGTAGTCTCACTATCTCAAAAATATAAAACGCTGCTAACTTCTACGAAGAATAGTATATACGAACAGGGAAGAAGTGAGTTGTATTAGTCAGTTTATCCACTATCACCTAGACTGCATCTTTTTTAGTAGGTTTTATGTTCAACCCGCTAACAAAGTCAATAGTCACTCGCTCCCATTTCTACTAAGGAATATTAATAGGTTGTAGCAAGCCAGAGGGGAACTAGTGCTCAACTTTTACTTGCTAACATGTTAGACACTTAGCCACATAACCTGTTACCTTGCGCTTCAGACCCGATCACCAAGAAAGTTCTCTCAAATCACAGTACATCTTATTTCCTCTAGGATGCATAGCGCAAGGGCTACTATGCACTTCCCAACGAATAGATTGTTTCAGATCCTTATTGTCTGGCACACAATACTTCCCACATAAACACAGAACACGATTAGAATTGAACCAAAAATCTGTAATTTTACCCTTCTCAGTTTGCTTAATCCAAGGCAAAAAGAGACACATCCAAAGGCTTCCTCATCTTAATCTCATCGACCAAAGTAGGCTTTGTTTGCAACTCTGCGACTAAGCCACCATCCTCGTGCAAATTCAACTTAATGAACATCACTCTCAGATTAGTCATCAAAGTCCTACTTAGTGCATCTGCCACGATGTTAACTTTCCTCGAATGGTACTCAATGGTACAATCATAATCCTTAAGCAAATCTATCCATCTTCACTTTTTTAAGTTTAACTTTTTTGGGAGAGAAGATACTTAAGACTCTTGTTGCCCATGTAAATGGTACAGTTCTCACCATACAGATAGTGTCTCCAAATTTTTAGCGCAAAAACCATAGCTTCCAACTCGAGATCATAAGTCGGGTAATTGCACTCATGCAGTTTAAGTTGCCTCAATGCATAGGCACACATCCTTATCATCTTGCATCAGTACACAACCAGACTACTATGGGATGCATCATTATAAACCACATAATCCTTTCTATACTTGAACTGAATTAGAATCCATGCTGGAGTCAACACAGAATTCAGCTTCTCAAAACTAACTTGTTAATCATCTATCCACTTAAAAGGAGCACTCTTACTCAACAACTTAGTCACAGGGGCCGCAATGAAAGCAAATCCCTCCACAAACCTCTGATAATAACTGGATAACCTAAGAAAATTTCGGATCTCAGAAATATTCTTAGGCTGCTTCCAATTTAGAATAGCCTCAATCTTTTTTAGATCAACACAAATGCATTCAGCAGATACCACATGACCTAGAAACATCATTTCTCTGAGATAAAATTCACACTTACTAAGCTTAGCATAAAACTTCTTCTTATTGAGGATTTGTATAACAACCCTCAAATGTTCATCGTGCTAAAATTTAGACTTAGAGTAAATCAAGATTTCATCGATAAAGACAACAAAAAATTGGTCAAGATAATGTTGAAATATCCTGTTCGTAAAGTGCATGAAAGTAGCCAGAGCATTCGTAAGACCAAAGGGCATCATCAGGAACACGTAATGATCATACCGAGTCTAAAATGTGATCTTAGGCACATCAGATTCCTTCACCTTCAACTGATAGTAATCAAACCTTAGATCAATCTTGAAGAATACTGTAGCACCTCTAGACTGATCGAACAAGTCATCAATCCTAGGTAAGGGATACTTGTTCTTTACAGTCAACTTATTTAATTACCAGTAATCAATACAGAGCCTCATCAATCCATCCTTCTTCTTGACGAACAAGAATGGAGCTTCCTAAGGCAAAACACTCTATCTTATGAAACCACGATAAGGATTGGTCGTTGATTGGTGGTATAATGATGGCTAATAGTGGTTAAAGTGGCAGAATAAATAAAATATGATGGCACAAGTAGTGGAGAAGAGAAAAAGAGAGAAGAGAGAAAAATGAAAGAAAACAAAATGGATGACTTCTTTTGCTGCTAGAGACGAAAAGGATAGTCAAATGGAAAGAAAATTAGAAACGAGGAAAAGCATGGGAAGAAAAGAAAAGGAAGGGAACAAAGGGAGTAAAAAGGGGAGTAAGGAAGGAAGGAAAGAGAAAGAAAAAGGGAGAAAGAATCTAGAGTGTATGGCAACATTTTTGGGCAGCAAAAGGGTTGGCCAATAGGGGTGTGTCTAATTTAAAATAAAATGCAAGAAAGGACTTGAACCCGTCTGAAGAATAACCACATAAGTTCTTACCACTAGGCTAACACTCGATATTGTTTAAAAACTAACAACAACTAATTAAAAACAATGCGTGACAAGTCTTTTTTTAACACCAACCCAAGTTAACATACATTTTAAGGGAAATTTTTTCAATGTTATGGTTGAATTTCTCAATTGTTAAAAGATCCTTTGAGCTGTCAACTTACAGGAATCAACTTTTATTTCATCTTTTTAGCTTAGTTGTTAGCTTTTTCTCCACTTTTAGGTTTAGGTCATTTACTTTTCTGACCTTAGTTGGTGTGGTCGTTAGTTTAGTTAGTTTTTATTATAGCGTGTCACCTATTTTTACAATTTAGTACTCAAATTAACTTTGTATTTGGATTCCTATTCAAATCCTTCAATATATTTCAATTTTATTTACTTTCAATAGAATAAAAATCTTAACTTTAGTTGTGCTTCTACCTCCATTATTGTTGCCATCATCCTCTTTAAAAGACCCATCAAAAAATTCCTAAGCTTTCTTTAACCTTAATCTTGTGTTTATTTTAATAAACTATTTGTGTAACAACCCGATTTAGACCTTAGTCAGAACAGTGGTTTCGGAACCAGAATTCCGAGGTCAGGGAAATAATTTAATATTATTTTTTATGTTTATGGCATGTGATAAGGTATGTGTGAAAGTTTTGTGTGAAAATTTTATCATTTGTGTGCCGATTTGTGAAAAAGGCCTTAATCGCAGAAAATGCAAAAGTAGCCTTCTAATTAGTTATGCCAAATTGACATAGGTTATTAATGTGAGGACCTTATGTTGTGAATGGACCATTGGTTTAATGAGTTAGCGGATTTTTAATGAAATCATTAAGGTTAAATATGGTATTTGATAATTAAAGTTAATATTAATAAAACAAAAACATTTTGATGGCCATTATCATCTTCTTGTCATCGAATATTGAAGGAAAAAGAAAGAAATTTATCTAGTTAGGGCTCGGCACTCATTTTTCTCAATCAAGGTATGTTTTGAGCTCGGGTTTTAGTGATTTTTATGTTTTTGTGATTGTTGCTTAGCATTCTATCAAGCCCATGCCTCAATTTCAGAATTTGATGATAATTTTGAGTTATGCCATTGTTGATTTTGTGAGCTTTGTGATGTTTGATGAAGAAAACTAAGTGTTTGATGATTGATGTACATATTTTCTAAAGTGATTTTGAGTAAAAATGCATTTTTGGGATTTAATTGAGAAATGTGAAAACTTTGTGTTGAAATGTGAAATAAATGTGAAATATGGGCTACTAGGGGCACTATGGTAATTCGGCTAAGCATGGATTAAATTGGATTTTTGTGCATTTGAAGTATTTGTGAAATAATGACTAAAATGCTAAAGTGTGAAACTATAAGGGTTAAAGTGCAAAATGCCCTAATTGTGTGTTTATGAATTGAATTGAGTAAAGATGAGATTGAATGAGTTGAATTTGATATTATATAGATCAAGAAAAGAGAAATTCAGGCTTAGATCGTGGCAAGAACAAAGTGCTCGATTGATCGACTAGTTCCGTTGTTTCTACGTCCGAGGTAAGTTCATGTATAATATGTATTGTTTAAATAATGTTCATAAGGGATGAAATGAATGGAAATGTGATTGTGGAGTTTGGTAATGTGAAATGTGGTTCAAAAATATGTGGCACTAAGTGTGCGTAAATAGAATCGTTACAGTGATGAAAGGCGCTAAGTGTGTGAGATAAAGAAAGCATCGACTGTATTATTTGGCACTACGTGTGCGATATCGAGACAAATTCAGTTTAATGTGATGACACTAAGTGTGCGATATTATTATATCTTCGGCTAATTAATTAGCACTAAATGTGCGAGTTCATCGAACGTTTAAAGAGGATCAAATGAAATATGGCATCGAGCATTGAAGTCGTAAATGTGATAGATAAATACATGATGGTACAGGTATGTACAGAACCTATGTGGTTGATGATATTGTGTATGAGATAGATGGAAGATTATGTGAATGAATGATGAAAAGAGTTGGATTGAGTAGCATTATAAATGCTTGTATATGAACCTATAGATGTGGTATGAAAGTGAGTAATAGCCATGGATGAGATTGAGTAGTGATGTGAATTGAAGTAAGTGTTAGTTAATTTTGCATATTGAATTTGAATTGCTGAGTCAATTGTGTTATATTACGAACTTACTAAGCTTTAAAGCTTACTGTGTGAAGACTTTCTCTGTTTTACAATGGTATTGTAACAGTCCGGTTTGTACCCTAGTCGGAACAGTGGTTTCAAGACCACAAATCCGAGTCCGTATAATATTTTAATATTATTTTCTGTGTTGTTGATATGTGATTGAGCATGTGTTAAAATTCCGTAAGTTAATTTATTCGTCTGTGTGCTAAATTTAACAAAATGATTGGATTGCATTAAATGCAAAATTTGTATGCTATTTGCTAATGTGCTTATGTGTTGTGGCTTATTAAGGTGGAGGCCTTATGTTGTTATAAATCAATTTATAAGATAATGGATGATTAAATGACATAATAACCTTGGAGTTTAATTTGTCTTATATGAATAATAAAGGGTAAAATGGGAATTTATTAATGTTCGATAATTAAATAAAACCAAAAGCATAGAATTTGCTATGGATATCATCTTCCTACCGAAGACACAAAAGAAAATAGGGAAGAAGGGCTTTGTATATTCGGCCATTACAAGCCTTGATTTAAGGTATGTTTTCGATCGATTTTTGATAATTTCTATGTTTTTGCAATCATTGCTTAGTCTACTATCAAACCCATGCTTCAATTTTGAGAATTTATGATGTTTGTGAAATGAGACTTAGATGAACTCATATGATTTATGCTGATTTAGGTGTTAAATGATAGATATGTGTTTGATGAACATATTTTGTTCTTGAATTTTTGATGAATTTAGCTAAATAGGGCTAAATTGTGAACATAGCAATTTGAGGGATTAAATTGTGAATTTGATGAAATGTGTGGACTTATATGTTATATAGGAGCATTTGGCTAAGCATGGTTAAATAATGATTTTGTGAAATGTTTTGAGAAAAATAGACTAAATTAATAAAATGTGCAATTGTAAGGGCTAATTTGTAAATTGTCCTAAATATGTGAATTTAGATTGAAATTAATATGTTGGTAAATAAAAGGGTTAAATTTGAATATGTATAGATCAAGAGCCGAAGAAATCGGGCTTAGATCGTGGGAAGGCGAAAGTAATTGAGTAGCCATATACATTTCCGTTAAACCGAACTCGAGGTAAGTCATTAAGCAAATAAACGTATTTATATTGAACTGTGTATGTTCATATGACTATGGTTAACGATGAATGCTTACGAGATGATCGGTACATGAATTCTGAGATAAGGCTGACTTGGTGACAATGTCCGAGAAGTCCCGTACGAACCTAGGAATAGATAGGATTAGCTATGTTATGACATAGGTAATTGTTCTGTTTTATCATGTAAGACCACGTCTGGGATGTTGGCATTGATTCGAGATTTCGTGTAAGACCACGTCGGGGACGTTGGCATCGGTATGATCTCTACGTGGAAGACCACGTTGGGGACGTTGGCATCGATATGATCTATACGTGTAAGACCATGTTTGGGACATCGGCATCGTATTAATTCGTGTAAGACCCTGTTAGGGACAGTGGCATCGACATCTGATTACATGTAAGACCACGTCTGGGACGTTGGCATTGTGTGACTATTCTGAGTATTCGGTATATCCTATTAGATTTCGAACGGTTCAACGAGCTAATCCGAGCTATGAACAATTACTGAAAGTATATTCGTTTCAGGTACGTTTGGTATGTACACTAAGTGTGAATAAAAGGTAAGTACCTATATGAATTTGCTTTGAAGAAATGTATGATTGAACATAAGAATATGTAATAGTCCAATTTAGACCCTAATCGGAACGGTGGTTTCGGGACCATGAATCCGAGTCAGAAAAATATTTAAATATTATTTTCCATGTTTATTATTTGTGAATTTGCATGTGTGAAAGTTTCGTATGAAAAAGATTGATTTTTTGTATGCTTAATTTAATAATAGGACTTAATCGCGTAAAATAAAAGTTTAGTGGTTATTTGTAAAAGGGGCTGAATAGTGGTTGTTCTATTAATTTGGAGGTTTTAAGTTGCAAATTACCCATGATATATTGTAATGGACGGTGAAAGACAACCATTATATGGTTTTGTCATTATTTTATAAAGGTAATATATGTAATTTGGTTAATAATATTATATAACGTAAAACATAACATAATAAAGCCATGTTCTTCATCTTTTTCAACACCGAAACTAGGAAAGAAAAATTAGGTTTGAAGCCTTGAAATATTCGGCCATTGAAGGTCTTGATTGAGATCAAGAACAAAAAAGATCGGGATTGGATCGGGGAAAAGCAAAGTTGAACGAATAGTTGAGAAACGTGGTCTGTCGATATCCGAGGTAAGTTTTTAAGCAATCCTGTTGTATGGAATTTATTTATATTGATGTACCTAAAATTTAATGGAACTACGTATACTGATTTTAAATATAGTCGAATGTATTATTTATATACGTATAAAGTATAACCGAATGAGAGGTAGGTATATATGTCATTTGTTCACTCGAATGTAATGTGTATATGTATATATGTATATATATCAATGATATAGTCAAATGTGGTATTGAATTGAGAGATGATGACATCCGAATGTGATGTGTATATATATAACAATGATATAACCGAATGTGACATTGAATTGAGGAATGAATATAATCGAATGTGATGCATATGTATGGCAAAGATACAATTGAATGTGGTTGTAACACCCCAAACCCGGCCCATTCGCTATGACCGAATTTGAAATGCCACTGCGGAAAACGTTTGAAAAACTTTTGACTTAGAGTTAAAAACATAAAATTTTGTTGTCTTTACTAAAACATTGTGTAATTAAAATTTCAAGTAAAATTAAGTTGTTTAAAATAAAAAATTTTCAAATAATAATATAATCGACAATCTAACTTAAAACATAATAAAAAGTCCTTAAATACTTAAAGTGGCCCTTATTACAATAAATAACCTTTCATAAATAAAATGTGTAAAACAAATAAAATATCTTCTGCATGGGCCACCTCGTATCCACTCCAACCCTGTCCAAGCTTTATGCATCACCTGAAAGGTTTGAGAAAAATAGGGTGAGTCAAACAGACTCAGTGCATAGTTATTTCACATGCCTCCATACATGGGCTTGGCCCACATCCACACATCAATCACATATCAGATGATAAGGCAATATATACACATAATTTCACATGTTGGGCTTGGCCCATATCCACATTGATCCACATAATTAGTCAGGCAAAATGCATAAATATGCAACATGAAACCCAACCCAACCTAGAGTCCATCCGTTACTCCTACCTTAGCAGACTCCCTGCCCAAGGCCGTGGCTAAGCCACCGATCACATAATGATCCACATATCTTACCTTGGCAGACTTGCTGCCCAAGGCCGTGGCTAAGCCACCGAACACATAGTGATCCACATATCTGTATCCACGAGGTGACTCGAGGTCATCCTCAATCTACGGTGATGCACACAGCTATCATCCGCCGAGATGGGCACCTAGCCAACATCTCCCTTGATGGAGCACATAGCCACCATCAAGCGCCAATGTAACACAAGGCTAACATCAGACCACGTACATAATGTACACCCTTTCCTTCGATAGTCACATCCCAAGTCCCATGCAAATATGTGTATCATGACAACATATCACTTGAACAATAATGCATCACATGTCATCACATTTCATATATTCATCAATGATCATTTAATATCGTAAATCACTGACCTGAGTATTCGATCACCCACCACGGGTATTCACAATCTTAGCCCTTAATTCGGCTACCATTAACATCATATCACATATACATAAATATAACACATACACACAATCAAGAGACAGTGCGATAACTACGCACCTATTTGGCACAGTCGGCTAAATCCCGAAGACCCGATCTACCACACTAGATTTCCTTGCCCTACATTCGGCGAATACTTAGATCAATACCATAGACCATTCAGCCAAACCACAATCCTTATTCACCATAGCCTTCGGCTTAACATCCATTTAAAGAATAAAGAACCAACACAAACCTTACCACTTGACTTACCGAAATTTGATTGCTTCCAAAATCCGAAGAGCCTAAAAGAAATAAGTCCCTATGGTTAGAATCTTACTATCACATACCCAAAATTTGGCTTTTGCCCTCATGAGAATCAATAGAGAAAATAGAAAAGAATTTCAGCCAAGACACTTACCTATCTTCCAAAACCGATTGAAGAAAACCAAATGAAGACCTACCCTTATTGATATTCGGCCAAGACAAAACAAAAAGAGTATGAGAAGTTTCGGCAATATGGTTGATTTGTAACAACAAAAAGGATTCGGCTAGAGTGGAGAAAGAGAAAAGAAAAAGGAAGAGAAAGAAAGAAATTGCAATGGGAGAGGGATGTTTTTTCGGTTTTGAGCAAAAGTGGAAGAAAGAAAAAGAGAAATGTGGAGAAGGAAGTTTCGGCCAAGAGAAAGTAAAAGAAATGTGGGTTTTGAACAAATATGAAAAGAATGGAAAAGAAGTTGTGAATAAAAGAGATTCGGCCAAGCACTATGATGATTTCGGTTTTTGTTTCACTTTGATGCACTAGGGAGAAATTTGCAAAAACTAAAAAGGATTTTCGGCTATGACACCAAAACAAATATTGAAGGCCAAAACTAACACCAAAAACTCACCTTATGTCCAAGACACATTCGGCTATAGGGAGTGTTTGTGGAGAGAAAAGAAATTGATGTTCAAATGCTTAGGAAAAATGGCCAACTAGCTACTAACCTACCAAAGCTTCCATCAAAAATCGGTCAAGCCCTCCCCTAGACCAAAATGCCATCCACATACATGAACTAAAGACCATAAAAGAGTTTCCAAAACACTCTCCAACATTCAAGCCTTTTGTCCCCCCATCCTTCCTTAAGTCTTAAGATTCTTATCCCAAAATACAAGCTTTCCTAAACTATTATTCAACTTACCATAAAACTTAAAGTCCAACCTATCATAATTAGAGTTTGACCGACACTTAATGTAAGGTGCATAAAAATAAAGTCTTCAAAATGCTCATCATGCTACTCGAACCACTTCCCTCAAGCAACTCTTCAAACACAATAACCATCTTGCCACTAACTCCACATGTGCTAAATTTAACACTTAAATTAACTTAAGTGTCAAGTTCACCTAATCCACTTCACTAATTTTTTTAATACTAAAAATTATTCTAGCCTCACTAATAAAATCAAGCATTCACAAGACTAAGCTAAACACACAAAATTCATACCCGAGCTAACACAAATAATAAAATAATACTCAAATTTTTTTTCCTAAAGCCCAAGGCCCAATCCTACTAGGTCCAATTTCGAGATATTACAATTCTACCCTCCTTAAAAAAATTTCGTCCTCGAAATTTCCAACTAACTAACAGTCGTACATCCTATCTCGCCACACTACGCTCTAGCTGCGCACTCTGATCTTAAAGAACTATCATACTTACCAGGCACATTCTCTAATTTCACAATCAGGGTTTCATACACTTCACTAGCAACATAAGAACAAGCTGATTCTACAACGAACAGGCAATAAAAGATATTCCAGAAACAAGAAACTTACCCATTGTCACATCTGGCACATCACTATCCTCGCGACGGCCGACTGCATAAACCAACTTTGGCTGCCTTGCATCTGAACCTTCAGCACCTCCGCTCGGTGCTCCACGACCTTGGCCAGAACCATTTCCTCCATGGTACGGACCACGACCCCTCGTCGCTTGTTGACTACTCCTACCCGGCTGCTCATAACCCTGGCCTACTGTCCGAGCCCTACTCGGATCCTGAGGACAGTCTTTAATCAAATGAGACTTGGACTTACACCTAAAACATTCCAGTTCTCGATTCCAACACTCGCCAAAATGATACCTTCCACACCGAGCACACGGACGGTCCGAATTTCCAGTAGCTGGCTTAGTAGCACGAACAGAATTCTCCATCCTTGGTCTTTTCTGAAGACTCCCAGACAATTCTGATGGTCCAAAACTCCTCTTATCTCGGTTCCTATCCTTTTCTCT
Source organism: Gossypium australe (assembly GCA_005393395.2). Classification (NCBI taxonomy): domain Eukaryota; kingdom Viridiplantae; phylum Streptophyta; class Magnoliopsida; order Malvales; family Malvaceae; genus Gossypium; species Gossypium australe. The sequence continues at coordinate 84,927,097 of CM016614.1, read as the reverse complement.
GTTCTGCCTCACAGAATCCTTAATTCCTTCGGCCACCTTAGCCTTCTCCACCAATATGGCAAACTCTCGTTCCTGCTGTGGAGCTATCAATAACCTCAGATCATCCCTTAGTGCGTCCTCAAATTGGACACATCGCTCATGCTCCGTAGCCACTACTCCTCGAGCATATTGGCTTAACCGCAAAAATTCCGCTTCGTACTCTGCCACGGACTTGTTCCCTTGAACCAGCCCCAGAAACGCCTTCCTTTGCGCATCAATATAGTAAGTACCAACATACTTCTTCTGATATGCTGCCTTAACGTACTCCCAAGCGAGATCCTCTGCTGTGGCCCCATCCGGAACTGTGAGCCATCATTGATACGCTTCATCGCGTTGCAGCGCTACCATTCCTTTCACTTTCTCCTCAGGGGTCAGATCCAACTCATCCATAATTCGCTCGGTCTCCTTCAACCAATACTCAGCTGTACTGGGTGCCACCCCAGATACTCCACGAAACACCTCAGCCCCATTGGCTCGGAGTCGCTCGGGTACGGATTTCCTAGCTCTCATATTTCCACCGGCTCCAGCCACCATCTCAAGAACTCGCAGCACAGCCTGCGATACAGCATCATCCCCAGCCTGAGCTTGCTGCTCAACACCAACAGCTGGGGGGTACCTCATTGTCAGACCATTGACCCGATCTAACAGGTTCCGACACGGCCATTCTGCCTCTACCGCATCCTCGCACATTACGACCACGTCCCCTAGAGCTCATGTCTAACGTCGCGATTTAATCTGTTTAAAGAGTTTTATGCATTAGTACTTTTGTTCCACTTGTTTATGCGCGAACAATTTTATGAAACAAAGTTTTAAGAAGTTGTTCTTTCGATCAATCAAAATTTCTAGTTCAAGATTACTATTCTAATTCAGAGAATCATACATTCACATTCATTCACATCAATAAAGACACATTCACTCATCCACAACATTCACCATGCTACTATGGGCATCCTTGTCCATTCCCAACCTAGAGGTATTTTCGTCATTTTTCCCTATAGGGGTATTTTAGTAATAAATCGGGGACAATTTGAAAATCTTTACAAATCAAAGGCATTCCAAAATATACAAATCTCGAGGTTATTTTGAAAATTCTACCAAATCAATGGTATTGCGGAAATTTTAGAAATCGGGGTTATTTTGGTAATTTTGGAAGTCAGGGGAATTTTAGTAAATTTTCCCAAATCAGGGTATCTTGAGTTTTCACAAAATAGGGTTTTTGGATACTTTTGCAAAGTAAGAAAATCTTATTAAAATTGAGGATAGTATGGAAATTTTAGAAACCAAGGGCATTTTAGTAATTTTACCTCTAGGGGTATTTAGGTAATTTTGTAAATCGGAATCATTTTTGAAAAATTTTCAAAATAAATTTTGCTACAAATCAAAAGGGGTAATGTAGTGATTTTAAAAACTAAGGTTTTTATAAAACAGTATGGCTAGTCCCTTTCGGGTTTTAATTATCGAGTTTAGCCCGTGAATAAGTCCTCTTGGTTAGGGTAAACCGTAGCTACGCACCAGGTAGGATTCGAGTAAAGAGGAGGTGAGTCGCTAGGACTGCTTAAATACCAAGCTCTTACCGAATCCACTCCTAGACATGCGCACAATGGTTGCCACACCGTAACTCGCCGACTTACTTCACAGGTTTGTTCGGTTGTTTTTAAGTCTTATGCATGTGTTTGAGTGCACCAGCCCTAGGGTTCAATAGATCCTAGTTCACTAATCTACGAGCCCATGTATGCCCATATATCAATCATATAATAATTCACTCAACATTTAGAGGTACTTACCCGGTGGACTTCAGGTCGGAGATACAGGTGCCATGCCAGAATAAACCTGAAAAATTTGTGAAAGCCTATATTTTTGAAAAGCCCATCTTAAGAAAATGTTTTTGGGCCCAAAACCCTCAAAGCCGAGTTTTGAACCGGGCTCTGATACCAATTTGTAACACCCCAAACCCGGCCCATTCGCTATGACCGAATTTGAAATGCCACTGCGGAAAACGATTGAAAAACTTTTGACTTAGAGTTCAAAACATAAAATTTTGTTGTCTTTACTAAAATATTGTGTAATTAAAATTTCAAGTAAAATTAAGTTGTTTAAAATAAAAAATTTTCAAATAATAATATAATCGACAATCCAACTTAAAACATAATAAAAAGTCCTTAAATACATAAAGTGGCCCTTATTACAATAAATAACCTTTCATAAATAAAATGTGTAAAACAAATAAAATATCTTCTGCATGGGCCACCTCGTATCCACTCCAACCCGGTCCAAGCTTTATGCATCACCTGAAAGGTTTGAGAAAAATAGGGTGAGTCAAACAGACTCAGTGCATAGTTATTTCACATGCCTCCACACATGGGCTTGGCCCACATCCACACATCAATCACATATCAGATGATAAGGCAATATATACACATAATTTCACATGTTGGGCTTGGCCCATATCCACATTGATCCACATAATTAGTCATGCAAATGCATAAATATGCAACATGAAGCCCAACCCAACCTAGAGTCCATCCGTTACTCCTACCTTAGCAGACTCCCTGCCCAAGGCCGTGGCTAAGCCACCGATCACATAGTGATCCACATATCTTACCTTGGCAGACTTGCTGCCCAAGGCCGTGGCTAAGCCACCGAACACATAGTGATCCACATATTTGTATCCACGAGGTGACTCGAGGTCATCCTCAATCTACGGTGATGCACACAGCTATCATCCGCCGAGATGGGCACCTAGCCAACACCTCCCTTGATGGAGCACATAGCCACCATCAAGCGCCAATGTAGCACAAGGCTAAGATCAGACCACGTACATAATGTACACCCTTTCCTTCGATAGTCACATCCCAAGTCCCATGCAAATATGTGTATCATGACAACATATCACTTGAACAATAATGCATCACATGTCATCACATTTCATATATTCATCAATGATCATTTAATATCGTAAATCACTGACCTGAGTATTCGATCACCCACCACGGGTATTCACAATCTTAGCCCTTAATTCGGCTACTATTAACATCATATCACATATACATAAATATAACACATACACACAATCAAGAGACAGTGCGATAACTACGCACCTATTTGGCACAGTCGACTAAATCTCGAAGACCCGATCTACCACACTAGATTTCCTTGCCCTACATTCGGCCAATACTTAGATCAATACCATAGACCATTCGGCCAAACCACAATCCTTATTCACCATAGCCTTCGGCTTAACATCCATTTAAAGAATAAAGAACCAACACAAACCTTACCACTTGACTTACCAAAATTTGATTGCTTCCAAAATCCGAAGAGCCTAAAAGAAATAAGTCCCTATGGTTAGAATCTTACTATCACATACCCAAAATTTGGCTTTTGCCCTCATGAGAATCAATAGAGAAAATAGAAAAGAATTTCAGCCAAGACACTTACCTATCTTCCAAAACCGATTGAAGAAAACCAAATGAAGACCTACCCTTATTGATATTCGGCCAAGACAAAACAAAAAGAGTATGAGAAGTTTCGGCAATATGGTTGATTTGTAACAACAAAAAGGATTCGGCTAGAGTGGAGAAAGAGAAAAGAAAAAGGAAGAGAAAGAAAGAAATTGCAATGGGAGAGGGATGTTTTTTCGGTTTTGAGCAAAAGTGGAAGAAAGAAAAAGAGAAATGTGGAGAAGGAAGTTTCGGCCAAGAGAAAGTAAAAGAAATGTGGGTTTTGAACAAATATGAAAAGAATGGAAAAGAAGTTGTGAATAAAAGAGATTCGGCCAAGCACTATGATGATTTCGGTTTTTGTTTCACTTTGATGCACTAGGGAGAAATTTGCAAAAACTAAAAAGGATTTTCGGCTATGACACCAAAACAAATATTGAAGGCCAAAACTAACACCAAAAACTCACCTTATGTCCAAGACACATTCGGCTATACGGAGTGTTTGTGGAGAGAAAAGAAATTGATGTTCAAATGCTTAGGAAAAATGGCCAACTAGCTACTAACCTACCAAAGCTTCCATCAAAAATCGGTCAAGCCCTCCCCTAGACCAAAATGCCGTCCACATACATGAACTAAAGACCATAAAAGAGTTTCCAAAACACTCTCCAACATTCAAGCCTTTTGTCCCCCCATCCTTCCTTAATTCTTAAGATTCTTATCCCAAAATACAAGCTTTCCTAAACTATTATTCAACTTACCATAAAACTTAAAGTCCAACCTATCATAATTAGAGTTTGACCGGCACTTAATGTAAGGTGCATAAAAATAAAGTCTTCAAAATGCTCATCATGCTACTCGAACCACTTCCCTCAAGCAGCTCTTCAAACACCATAACCATCTTGCCACTAACTCCACATGTGCTAAATTTAACACTTAAATTAACTTAAGTGTCAAGTTCACCTAATCCACATCACTAATTTTTTTAATACTAAAAATTATTCTAGCCTCACTAATAAAATCAAGCATTCACAAGACTAAGCTAAACACACAAAATTCATACCCTAGCTAACACAAATAATAAAATAATACTCAAAGTTTTTTTTTCCTAAAGCCCAAGGCCCAATCCTACTAGGCCCAATTTCGAGATATTATAGTGGTATTGATCATAGAAATGAATTAAACGAAATTGTATATATGCCATTGAGGTTAAAATTTTATGTATATATAAATAAGGATTAAGTTTAGGAAATGCAATAATGTACGAAATTGTATACCGAGCACTAAGTGTGTGAAATCGGACAATGAGCACTAAGTGTGCAAAATCGGTTGTTTAGCACTAAGTGTGCGAGAAGTTAAATGCAACGGCACTAACTGTGCGATACGTTACAAGAATTTGGCACTAAGTGTGCAAGGTATTAGTGTGACGACTCTAAGCATGTGACATGTGATAAGGTTTTTGTATTGAGTGTGCAGGTTTACCGATCTTTTAATTTAATTAGTTAACAAGGGTGTTTAACAGAATAAAACGAACAGGTATGCGATGATAAATCATCTTTTGAATAATAAGTATGTTTTAGATGTTGAAATGAAAATTTTTGTAACACCCTGAACCTGGCCTAGACGTTACGACCGGATCTGGTATGTCACATGGAAAGGTTGTTTAAAGAAACTTCGAGATTGCTTAAAAATTTTGAATTTCGTTTTCATTTCGAAAATCAGATTCGTTTTCAAGGTTTCCTTGCAAAAAGTTGTGAATATTTTTAACTACCGAAAACTTGGCTTATAATATGATTATCGAAATCGGTGAATTTTAGGATGTGATGTTTTTGAAAACAATTATTGTAGTTTTAAGAAAATCTCGAGTTTCATTGTTTATAACTTGTAAACCGTTTGTTAGTGTTTTGGAGAGTGGTTATTTACATTTTCAATAAAACTCCATTTTGAACCTTTCATAATAAGTAGTCAATACTTTAAGATAAAAACCAAAATAAAATCCTAGAGGCATTATTACAGAACAACTTCCTAAATTAAAACAAGTTCAAAGTAATGAGAAACGAAGTTTACGAAAGAAATAACTCATGGCCACCACAGAGTCCACCTCGGCCCGAATCCTCAAGCTAGGGATTACCTGCAAAATTAAGAAGAGGGGTGAGTTACGGGAACTCAGTGTGTAATCCCCCACATGATTAATAACTGGGCCCAAACCCATTCAGATACCAACTGGGCCTTAGCCCTTACGAAATCAATATGGGCGAAGCCCTTACAAAAATGAACTGGGCCTTAGCCCTTACGGGGACAAACTGGGCCTTAGCCCTATTAGCATGGTATAGCAGATAATGAGTGCAATGCAATGCAATGCAACCCAGCCCAGCCTAGTAATCCATCCGCTACACACCACCCGACCAGCCAAAACACACTGGTGGGGATTTCTACAATCAACCCTCATCAGCTACACACCATCGATGGCAGTCACGCTGCAGTCATGCTGCTCATCGCCGCAATTGTGATAGCGTCACCGAAATATGTGGCATAACCACCGAAATAATGTGACAAAGTCACTGAAATATGTGGCATAGCCACCGAAATAGTGTGACAGAGTCACCGACATACACTGCCCCTTTCATCAATATCATATCCCAATCCCATGCAACATATTATCTTAATGTGATGAATGCAAGACATATATCAATGTACATCAGATAATTAGAACACACATAAAGCATGCTAAGTTATTCGAATTGCATAGTCATAAATGTTACTTACCTAGTTCTCCAACCTTACCCACTAGGGTATCTCAATTGCCGTTATGGTTATTTCGGCTTTTAGTCAATACACATATTAATGCTAAACAAACAAATGAAGGTGTGTGGATTACACACCTGATTACGCGAAGGACTATACACTCCTAATCGCCGTCACTCTCACTATCACGGACAACTACGATCTGTCTATTCAGATCCGATGTCGCCTCTCTTCCACAACCCAGTGGAAAATCCCGAACGGCTGACACTGCATGCCATTTGAACATAGGAGCGGAGACTGGGAATCCACTCCCTTTTGGCTCCTTAGTCGATACCCCCTTAGAACAGCTACCACTCGCCTCCATGAAAAAAATCTCGTCAGTAAGGTATCTGTAACACCCTGGATCTAGGGGTTATGCATTTAGTGCATAACTCAAGTGATGGTAGGTTTATTGTATGTTTGGACGTGTTTTTAGGGATTTGGAGAACCCTAGAAGGTAAGAGATGCCTTAGGAAATTTTTGGTTTTTAGTGTTAAAAAGGGGAGCTTGGCTAGAGGAGTCTTAAGAGACATGTTTGGGAGGTTTAGACTCAAGAACTGCTTTGGTAGAGTGGCAAGGGAGGAGCTACTTTAAGCTTTGGAAGGTGACGCCTCAAGGTGCAAGGGGGGCCAGTGTTCGAGTTGCAAGGGCGGTATTATGGTTTGTTTTTGGCGTCATGGAGGAGAGGTGTTGGACGGCTAGAAGGCTCTTCAAAGGATGAGGAAGACTTGGTCTTCTCTTTTTGAAATTCAGCTAGGAAGGTAGGATATAGGTTGACTCATTCAAACTTTTTGAATGAGTGTTAGGGAGGAAGTTTAGGAGGGAATCTTGGGATTTAGGAGGAGGGGGAGCTGGTGGCCGATTTTGGGGAGCTTGGGGAGGGTATTTTCGGCTTGGTGGTGTGTGCTTAGGTGTGTGCCGAAACCTTAGTAGTATAAGTAGGGGTGCTCACCCTTTTGGCCACCCTTTTCCCCATTTGTTTCCCTTTGCCGAAATTGTTTCACCATTCCCCTTGTGCCGAATTATTTCTTTTCTTCCCTTAGTCTCTTGCCGAAAGTAAGCCCAAGGAAAACTCTCTCTTTTCCCTCTTATTTCTTTGTAGCCAAAATTGAAAGTGGACATAACGTTTTGTGTACCTATTTCCCTCTTCCTTCACACCTTTCTTTTAAACACTGCTTAAGCCAAAATCACCTCTAAAACTTGTCATTGCCGAATATCCCAACCCCATCTAGGAGTCATTGCCGAATCATTCATTCTCCCATTCTCTCTGCTTCGTTTGCATGTCCCTGAAGCCGAACCTTAGTTCTTGTGGTGGCCGATTCTTGGTGAGAATTAAAGGGAGTGGTTAGCAAGGTAAGGGTGCGATCTTTTCTTTGTTTTAGGATTTATGTCTTGGCCGAATGGCCCTGAGTTTTCTCTATTATGTGCTAAGGCCGATTGTAGGGGGAGGCAGAGCCTAACGCAGGAGACCTTTTCGGGAGTCGTTAGTCAGTGTTCGCAGAGGAATTTAGTAGCCTTCGGGATTCAAGTTTGTTGGTAAGGAATATTTTAGTAAGTTTTCATACTTAGTTTATGATGAGGAGGTTTAACCGGTTTATCTGATTCAGCATTTTGATGGAGGCGAATACCATTCAAGGAGGGCAAGGGAAGGCCCCTATCCCGAAGTTCAAGAAGAGAGCTGTCTCAGGGGTTCGAGATTGGCCACCGGGGTGTGGGCCATCAGCAAGAGAAAGCTATAGGCAGATAGCTGTAGTCTCGCTTAGCGATAGCGTAGGGATCGAGAGTTTAGAACTTCAAGTGTTAATGTGCGTAATTATCGCACTGTTTTTCCTGTTATTTGTGTATTAATGTGCTAATATAAGTTGTGTATGCTAAACCGGCTTTATGTGGATGTGGATCTAATACCCTAAGGGTATAAGCATGGATTTAGGTAAGTCTCTGTCAATTTGAGCTTTCTTTATGATGCTTTTGGGAAGCATGACATATTTGGTATATGTGGCATATATTATGTGGTTGATGATAAATCCAGTGTATGTTATTAATTAAACATGGTTGGCATGAATTCTGTTTAAATGCATATCATAACTTGGTGGGTTAAACGAGTGGAGGGGGAAGATTGATATCGTGTTTTCGGACACCAGAGGTTTGGTACCTCCAGTGATTTGGTATCACATTCGTGTCCTCGGACACCAGAGGTTTGGCACCTCATAGTGTCTCGTCCCAGTGGCTTAACACCACAGTGGGTTGGCCCCACAGATGATATTATGGGATTGACGCCAGTGATTTGGTATCACACGTGGGTTGGCCCCACACTTGATTATTCGTGACTTCGGTCACCAGTGATTTGGTATCACATTTGTGTCTTTGGGACACCAGAGGTTTGGCACCTCATAACGACTTGTCCCCGTGGTTTCACACCACCGTGGGTTGGCCCCACTTTCGAGATACGAGATCGTCGCCAGTGATTTGGTATCACACGTGGGTTGGCCCCACAGATGGATTATCGTGACTTTGGGTCACCAGTGGTTTGGCACCACCAGTGGTTTGGTACCACACGGGGTAGAAAAGGTGTTATGGCTGGTTAGGATTGGGTGCATTAATTGAATTGCTATGTTATGATGTGTTAGTATGATGTTGCATTAACCGGGAAAAGGGTTACGCACTGAGTCTTGGTGACTCACCTTTTCCTTTAAACATTTCAGGTGATTCATGAGCTTGGACTGGGTTGGAGAGGACACAAGGTGGCCCATGCAGAAGAAGATATTTTGATTATTTTAAGCCTTTTTAATACTAAGTATTTTGTTTATGAATGGGTTGTAATAAAGGCCTTATTATTGTTATTGTTGGGTATTATTTTAATTATGGCTTGATGACATTGAATCACTATTTGAAGTTGATTTTGTTTAGCAACTTTTATTCAAAAGATATACACTAAGGTTTTAATTTGGATATTTTTATAATATTAAGTTTTTCATACAAATCTCAAATAGACATGGTTTTTAAAAGTTAACAAAATTTTCACGTGTTATTCTAAAGTCAAAGAGATTTTCAACCGTTCTTCCGCAGTGACATACCAGATCCGGCCAGGGCTTGTGGGCCGGGTTTGGGGATGTTACAAATTGGTATCAGAGCCCGGTTCAAAACTCGACTTTGAGGTTTTGGGCCCGAAAATAGTTTTTAAATGGGCTTTTCAAAAATATGGACTTTTAAGAAATTTTTCAGGTTATTCTGGCATGGCACCTGTACCTCCGGCCCGAAGTCCACCAGGTAAGTACTTCGGACTTTTGAAGTGATTTGTTTATGTGAATTGTTATGGGTTTATTTGGGCTCGTAGATTAGAATATTAGGGATGTTGGACCCTAGGATTAGTTTACTCAAACATATGCATAAGACTTAAGGATTATTAAACAAACCTGTGAAGCAAGTCGCCGAGTTAAGGTGTGGTAACCTTGGTACGCATGTCTAGGATTGGATCCGGAAGAGCTTGGTACTTAAGCAGTCCTCGTGACTCACCTCCTCTTCGCAGGAATCCTACCTGGTGCGTAGCTTCGGTTCACCTTAATCAAGAGGACTTATTCGTAGGCTAAACCAATTATTAAAACCCGAATGGGATTTAGCCTTACTGTTTTAAAACCCTTAGTTTTTAAAATTTCCAAAATTTACCCCTTTGGTTTGTAAACCCAAAATTTGATTTTGAAAGACGTTTTCTCGATTTACAAAAAAAAAAATTACTCAAAATGCCCTAGTGGCAAATTTACAAAAATACCCCTGGTTGACAAAATTACCAAAATGCCCTTGGTTTCTAAATTTTCATATTACCCTCGACTTTTACTGAAATATTCCTATTTTTCCCAAATATCGGAAAATCTTGTTTTGCAAAATATTAAGATACCCAGATTTGGAGAAATTACGAAAATGCCCATGATTTCCAAAATTACGAAAATAACCCCAATTTCTGAAAATTTTTGGCAACACCTCTGATTTGAAAAATGAATTTTCAAGATGACCCCTGAGATTTTGTAAATTTTGAAATATCTTTAAATTGAAAACTATTTTCAAAGTGACCCTGCTTTATATAGGAAATGACGAGGTTACCCCTGGGGTAGAAACGGGCAGAAATGTCCGAATAGTGAATGCTTGAATGAATGAATGTGTCTTTAGTGAGGAATGTGAATGTTTGAATTAGAATAGAGAACTTTAGATGAAACTTTGATTGATCGAAAGAACTACTTCCGGAAACTTCTTTTCATAAAATTTGCTCGTGAATAAACAGTGGAACAAAATTTCTAATGCATAAAACTTTCTAAACAGATTAAGTCGTGACGCTAGATATGAGTTCTAGGGGACGTGGTCCGAATGCTCGTGGACGTGGTAGAGGTAGGATGGCAGTATCGAGACCGGTTGGGTCTGGCCATGGGTCAGAGAGCGATGTGCCGCCACCATCAGCTGTTGAGGTCGAACATCAGGATCAGACAGGAGGAGACGATGTAGTATCGCAGGCTATGCTGCGGGTACTCGAGCGAGTGGCAGGAGCCACTGTGGTCAGTGGCATCACCATTTTTGTGGAGAAAGCTCGGATAACTGAGGAGGTCAAAAGGACTGAGAGGCAGAATCGAGATAGGAAAAGAAACCAGGATAAGAGGCGTTCGGGAATCGCCAGAATCGCTTGAGAGACTTCAGAAAAGACCGAGAGTTGAGACTTCTGTTTGTATTTCTAAGCCAGCTGCTGGGAATCCAGATCGTCCCTGTGCTCGGTGCGGAAGGTATCATGTTGGCGAGTGCTGGAATCGGGTTCGAGAATGTTTCAGGTGTAAGTCCAAGTCTCATCTGATTAAGGATTGTCCCTAGAAGCCGAATAGGACTCAGACAGTAGGTCGAGGATGGGTGCAGCCGGGCAGAGGTGATCAGCAAGCGACGAGAGGTCGTGGTCCGAACCATAGAGGGAATGGTTCTGGCCGGGGTCGTGGAGCATCAGGCCACGGAAATGGTAGTGCTGAGGCAAGACAGCCAAATCTGGTATAGGCAGTTCGTCGGAGAGAGGATGATGTTGTGCTCGATGTGTCAGCGGGTAAGTTTCTTATGTCTGGAATATCCTTTATTGTTTGTTTGCTGTAGTGCCAGTTTGTTTTCTGTTGCTAGTAAGGTATTTGGAACCTGGGGTGTAGACTTAGAAACTGTGTCTAGAAGATATGTTGGCTCGTTGAGATCAGAGTGCGCAGCTATAGCGTAGTGTGGGGAATTACGATGTACGACCGTTAGTCTAGCCAAGTAATTTCGAGGACGAAATTATTTTAAGGAGGGTAGAATTGCAACACCCTGGATCTAGGGGTTATGCATTTAGTGCATAACTCAGGTGATAGTAGGTTTATTGTATGTTTGGACGTGTTTTTAGGGATTTGGAGAACCCTAGAAGGTAAGAGATGCCTTAGGAAATTTTTGGTTTTTAGTGTTAAAAAGGGGAGCTTGGCTAGAGGAGTCTTAAGAGAAATGTTTGGGAGGTTTAGACTCAAGAACTGCTTTGGTAGAGTGGCAAGGGAGGCGCTACTTTAAGCTTTGGAAGGTGACGCCTCAAGGTGCAAGCGGGGCCAGTGTTCGAGTTGCAAGGGCAGCATTATGGTTTGTTTTTGGCGTCATGGAGGAGAGGTGTTGGACGGCTAAAAGGCTCTTCAAAGGATGAGGAAGACTTGGTCTTCTCTTTTTGAAATTCGGCTAGGAAGGTAGGATATAGGTTGACTCATTCAAACTTTTTGAATGAGTGTTAGGGAGGAAGTTTAGGAGGGAATCTTGGGATTTAGGAGGAGGGGGAGCTAGTGGCCGGTTTTGGGGAGCTTGGGGAGGGTATTTTCGGCATGGTGGTGTGTGCTTAGGTGTGTGCCGAAACCTTAGTAGTATAAGTAGGGATGCTCACCCTTTTGGCCACCCTTTTCCCCATTTGTTTCCCTTTGCCGAAATTGTTTCACCATTCCCCTTGTGCCGAATTATTTCTTTTCTTCCCTTAGTCTCTTGCCGAAAGTAAGCCCAAGGAAAACTCTCTCTTTTCCCTCTTATTTCATTGTGGCCAAAACCGAAAGTGGACATAACCTTTTGTGTACCTATTTCCCTCTTCCTTCACACCTTTCTTTTAAACACTGCTTAAGCCAAAATCACCTCTAAAACTTGTCATTGCCGAATATCCCAACCCCATCTAGGAGTCATTGCCGAATCATTCATTCTCCCATTCTCTCTGCTTCGTTTGCATGTCCCTGAAGCCGAACCTTAGTTCTTGTGGTGGCCGATTCTTGGTGAGAATTAAAGGGAGTGGTTAGCAAGGTAAGGGTGCGATCTTTTCTTTGTTTTAGGATTTATGTCTTGGCCGAATGGCCCTGAGTTTTCTCTATTATGTGCTAAGGCCGATTGTAGGGGGAGGCAGAGCCTAACGCAGGAGACCTTTTCGGGAGTCGTTAGTCAGTGTTCGTAGAGGCATTTAGTAGCCTTCAGGATTCAAGTTTGTTGGTAAGGAATATTTTAGTAAGTTTCGATACTTAGTTTATGATGAGGAGGTTTAACCGGTTTATCTAATTAAGCATTTTGATGGAGGCGAATACCAGTCAAGGAGGGCAAGGGAAGGCCCCTATCCCGAAGTTCAAGAAGAGAGCTGTCTCAGCGGTTCGAGATTGGCCACCGGGGTGTAGGCCATCAGCAGGAGAAAGCTATAGGCAGATAGCTGTAGTCTCGCTTAGCGATAGCGTAGGGATCAAGAGTTTAGAACTTCAAGTGTTAAGGTGCGTAATTATCGCACTGTTTTTCCTGTTATTTGTGTATTAATGTGCTAATATAAGTTGTGTATGCTAAACCGGATTTATGTGGATGTGGATCTAATACCCTAAGGGTATAAGCATGGATTCAGGTAAGTCTCTGTCAATTTGAGCTTTCTTTATGATGCTTTTGGGAAGCATGACATATTTGGTATATGTGGCATATATTATGTGGTTGATGATAAATCTAGTGTATGTTATTAATTAAACATGGTTGGCATGAATTCTTTTTAAATGCATATCATAACTTGGTGGGTTAAACGAGTGGAGGGGGAAGATTGATATCGTGTCTTCGGACACCAGAGGTTTGGTACCTCCAGTGATTTGGTATCACATTCGTGTCCTCGGACACCAGAGGTTTGGCACCTCATAGCGTCTCGTCCCAGTGGCTTAGCACCACAGTGGGTTGGCCCCACAGATGATATTATGGGATTGACGCCAGTGATTTGGTATCACACGTGGGTTGGCCCCACACTTGATTATTCGTGACTTCGGTCACCAGTGATTTGGTATCACATTTGTGTCTTTGGGACACCAGAGGTTTGGCACCTCATAGCGACTTGTCCCTGTGGTTTCACACCACCGTGGGTTGGCCCCACTTTCGAGATACGGGATCATCGCCAGTGATTTGGTATCACACATGTGCTGGCCCCACAGATGGATAAATCGTGACTTTGGGTCACCAGTGGTTTGGCACCCCCAGTGGTTTGGTACCACACGGGGTAGAAAAGGTGTTATGGCTGGTTAGGATTGGGTGCATTAATTGAATTGCTATGTTATGATGTGTTAGTATGATGTTCCATTAACCGGCAAAAGGGTTACGCACTGAGTCTTGGTGACTCACCTTTTCCTTTAAACATTTCAGGTGATTCATGAGCTTGGACCGGGTTGGAGAGGACACAAGGTGGCCCATGCAGAAGAAGATATTTTGATTATTTTAAGCCTTTTTAATACTAAGTATTTTGTTTATGAATGGGTTGTAATAAAGGCCTTATTATTGTTATTGTTGGGTATTATTTTAATTATGGCTTGATGACATTGAATCACTATTTGAAGTTGATTTTGTTTAGCAACTTTTATTCAAAAGATATACACTAAGGTTTTAATTTGGATATTTTATAATATTAAGTTTTTCATGCAAATCTCAAATAGACATGGTTTTTAAAAGTTAACAAAATTTTCACGTGTTATTCTAAAGTCAAAGAGATTTTCAACCGTTCTTCCGCAGTGACATACCAGATCCGGTCAGGGCTTGTGGGCCGGGTTTGGGGATGTTACAGTATCACAGTGAAACGGCAGTTGTCTAACAAAGAGGTTTGGTTATGGCAGAGTAAAACAAAAAGGAAATGAGAGCTAAGGGACCGAAGAGATGACTCCTTACCTTGATAAACGAGGAATTGCACCACCACAGATTCGGTTGCAGGATGTTCGACCTATCTAACGAGAGTCTATCATGAATCACAGAAAGAGCAAGGTCACAACGTGATGAAGTAAACAGTTACGAAAGAGAGGAACCAAATTCGGTTTGATGATTCAGAAGATGAGTGTTCGGCTTCTTTAGGAGAAGTAAGAGAAATGAAAAGAATAATAAATAATAAAAAGAAGAGAACATTACCCTGAACAGAGAGAATCTGAATGGAACCCAAGGCAATTCGGCACTGGTATAAATAATAGAAGCAATCCAAGTTCGGCTATGAAGGCTCAAAGAAATGAAACTCCAATGTTAATCAGAGGATTATGAAAAGAATCATCGATAGAAACAAGTAGGAGAGGAGTTGGAATTCGGCTAATAGTATAAGCAAAGCACTACCTCAGAATGAAAAAAGTAAAGGTTCGACTATGATGAACACACAAGAAAGAAGTCGATTTAGAATGGGGTAACAAGGGGGTTCGGTTATGGTGATGAAAACAAATTGTAGGAGATGAATAAAAGAGATTTGGTTTAAGGGAAAAATGGAAAAGCAGTGAAGGAAAAGCAAAGTTTCGGCTATGTCGAAAATAAAAAGGAGGGAGGAAGAGATGGATGTTGGAGAGAAAAGATGAAAAGAGTGCACGAGTGGTCACTCTCTAAAGGTTCGGCTATACCGCACTATGAGGAGAAAGGATGAAAGAAAGAAGAAGAGAGGTTTTTGACAATAGCAAAAATAACCCGAAATGCACCCAATTTGCACCCAAAAGAAAAGGATAGGAAAATGAAAAGAGTCTAAGAGAATTTCGGCACTCACTCTTCCTCAAAACCGAAAATGCTTCTCCCACAACCCCCAACCGAATTTCACCCCCTCCAAGCTTCCACATTCGGCCAAACTCCTCCTCTCTCTCCTCGTCCCACGATTTTCTCCTCAACTTACTCTCCATCCACCAATTCAAATTAGTTGACCACTTCAACCTCCCCAAGCTCCTTTCCTCCATCCATTTTAAATTGTTTGACTCATTCAACAACCACCATGGTAGAGTCCCAATCGAATGCCACCTCCTCACCAACCTGGCACAAAAATTAAAGCTCCACAATGCAGCAGATGGGATTCGAACTCCTTCCCCTTTGCTCTACCAGTGACGCCACAACCACTCCACCTCATGCTCACTTTTGAGTCCTCAAACACAAATAATTATCCTTAAGGCCTGCTCCCACTAGCTCTCTCCCCTTATGCCCAAAAAGCAAAATTTAACCAATGCTTTGGCTCGAATCCGAGCTTCCCCAGGACCCCCAACCACACCTAAATAACAAGCTAATCGAACCGAACACATAGAATAGTGCAAAATGCAGAACCCCTAATTCTAGGATGTTACAATTCTACCACCCTTAAAGAAATTTCGGCCTCGAAATTTACCTGATTAAAAGAGATGAGGGTATTGCTGTCGAATTGCCTCTTCCAGCTCCCACGTGGCTTCCTCTGAATCGTGATTACGCCATAACACTTTGACCAACGGAACAGATTTCCTCCTCAACACCTTAACCTCCCGATCTAGAATCTGCACTGGCTCCTCTTCAAAAGACAGGTCAGGTCTTACTTCAATTTCTTCCACTGACACTACGTGAGATAGATCTGAACGATAGCGTCATAGCATCGAAACATGGAATACATTATGTATCTGTCTCAACTCCAGAGTTAACTCAAGCCGATAAGCCACTGGTCCCACACATTTCAACACTCGGTAAGGCCCGATGAATCTGGGGCTCAACTTGCCCTTCTGTCCAAATCTTAGAACCTTCTTCCAGGGTGAGACTTTTAAGAAGACGTGATCCCCTATTGAAAATTCTATTTCTCTACGCTTCAGATCCGCATATGATTTCTGCCTATCGGAAGCTTCCTTCAACCGAGCCCGAATCAACTTAATCTTCTCCTCAGTCACTGAGATCAATTCCGGACCCAACAACTGTCGCTTACCCAACTCTGTCCAGCAGGTAGGGGTACGACACCTACGTCCATACAATGCCTCGTAGGGTGCCATCTAAATGTTAGATTGATAGCTATTGTTGTACGCAAATTCTGCCAATGATAGAAAATCCTCCCAACTACCTCTGAAGTCGATTACACAGCCCCTTAACATGTCTTCCAGAATCTGAATTACCCTTTCCGACTGACCATCAGTCTGTGGGTGAAACGCTGTGCTGAAATCTAGCCTTGTACCCAAAGCTTCATGTAATGCCTTCCAAAATCAAGATGTAAACCTAGGATCCCTATTTGACATGATAGACACAGGTACCCCATGCAACCTTACAATTTCTGACACATACAGCTTGGCTAACTTCTATAACGAATAACTGATACGAACCGGTATGAAATGTGCAGACTTAGTCAACCGGTCAACGATTACCCACACTAAATCCTTCTTAGTAGGCGTTAGGGGTAGCCCACTAACAAAGTCCATTGTTATCCTCTCCCACTTCCAAAATGGAATCTTCACCGGTTGCAGCAACCCCGAAGGCAACTGATGCTCCGCCTTCACTTGCTGGCATGTCAAACACTTACTCACAAACTCAGTAACTTCACACTTCAACCCTGGCCACCAGTACTGTTCTCGTATATCTCGATACATCTTACTTCTACCGGAATGCATAGTGTAAGGACTACTATGCGCATCCTGCAGAATCATCTGCCTCAACTAAGAGTCTTTCGGCATACAAACATTTCCACGAAAACATAATACCCCTCCACTGTTCAGACCAAAATCCACTGCCTCTCCTCTTTCCACTTGTTGAATCTGAGAACCCAACGATTCATCCAACAATTGCTTTTCTTTAATCTAACCTACCCATGTCGGCTTTATCTGAAGTTCTGCTAATAGACTACCATCTTCATAAAGACTGAGATAAGCAAACATTGCTCTCAAATCCAATATCACCTTACGACTCAACGCATCCGCCACCATGTTAGCTTTACCCGGGTGATATTCGATTGAGCAATCATAGTCTTTCAGCAATTCTATCCACCTCCGTTGCCTTAAATTCAACTCCTTCTGGGTAAGGAGGTATTTTAGGCTCTTATGGTCGATATAGATGATCGACTTTTCTCCATACAGATAGTGTCTCCATATCTTCAGGCGAACACCATAGTAGCTAACTCCAAGTCATGAGTGGGATAGTTCACTTCATGTGGTCTTAATTGCCGAGACGCATATGCTAGTACCTTCCCTTCTTGCATCAATACACATCTTAACCCTGTGTGCAACGCATCACAATAAACTACAAACTCCTTCCCAGCCTCAGGCTGAATCAACACTAGTGCCTCAGTCAGAATCTTCTTCAACTTTTCAAAACTTTCCTGTTGTTTGTTCGTCCACACAAATAGCACTCCTTTCCGCAACAACTTGGTTAGAGTGCAGCAATCAGCGAAAACCCCTCAACGAACCTTCTGTAGTACCTAGCTAAACCTAGAAAACTTCATATTTCTAACACAGACTTCAGTGGTTACTAGTCCATAACAGCTTCGATCTTTCGAGGGTCAACCCTAATCCCTTCGGCAGAAACAACATGTCCCAAAAAGGTCTCTTCCTTCAGTCAAAATTCACACTTGCTGAATTTAGCGTAAAGTTGCTTCTCCCTCAAAATTTACAGAATAACCCGAAAATACGAATCATGCTCCTCCTCAGTCCTTGAGTACACCAAAATATCATCTATGAACACAACCACGAACCGGTCTAGATAGGGTTGAAAGACCCGGTTCATCATGTCCATAAAGGCAGCTGGTGCATTAGTCAATCCGAACTGCATCACTAGAAACTCATAATGCCCATATCGAGTTTGGAAAGTAGTTTTATGAATATCCGCCTCCTTGATCTTTAGCTGATGATACCTTCATCTCAAATCTATCTTTGAGAAGACCGAAGCTCCTCGCAGCTGATCAAACAAATCGTCAATTCTTGGTAGCGGGTATTTGTCCTTAATAGTCAACTTGTTCAATTGCCTATAGTCGATGCACATACGCATCGACCTATCTTTTTTCTTCACGAACAATATCGGCGCTCCCCAAGGAGACACACTTGGTCGGATAAATCCACGATCCAACAGCTCTTGGATCTGAGCTTTAAGTTCCACCAGTTCCTTTGGTGCCATCCTATAAGGGGCGACGGACACCGGAGTCGCTCCTGGCAACAGCTCAATGCCAAATTCCACCTCACGATCCGGAGGTAACCTTGGAAGCTCTTCAGGAAAGACATCCGAGAACTCTTTCACCGTTCTAACATCCCCCACAGACAATTCCTTGGCCTCCAAAGCAATGATGAAAGTTAAGAATGCCACACACCCTTTTCGCACCATCCTTTCAGCCTTTAGTGCCGACACCACATTGGACAAATAATTCCTTCTTTCTCCTATCACCAGCACCTCCTTATCCTTAGAAGTCTTAAATATCATGCGCTTAGCAGCACAATCCAAGTTTGCATAATGCTTAACTAACCAGTCCATGCCTAGGATCAGATCAAACTCGCTGAACTGTAGTTCCATCAAGTGTGTCGGGAAAACAATCCCTTACACTTCTAAAGGCACATTCCTAAATAGTTTGTTCAGTACCACAGATTGTCATAAAGGGCTAATCACAGTTATTTCTCTAGTAGCAACCTCAGATTCTTTACCCAAAGTCCCAGACACAGTACAAGCAACATATGAATGGGTCAATCTAATATCAATCAAAGCAGTAAAAGGTTTATCAAATATAAGAAACGTACCGGTTATGACGTCTTGTGTGTCGCCATCCTCTCGACGTCTAGCCACATAAACCAATCCAGGCTGTCTTGCATCTATATTACCAGCACCTCTACCCGGTGCTCTACGACCTCGACCAAATCCATTTCCCCCTCTGACCGGGCCACGACCCCTCGGTAGCTGCTGACCACCTCTTCTTACTTGAACAACTCCCTCACCTACCGTCCGCACCCTAGTCACCTCTTGTGGAAAGTCCTTTATCAAATGATCCCTAGATCCATACTTGAAGCATCCTCCAGTTCTTCTCCAACACTCCCCCGGATGTATTTTCCCACACAGGGCACACGATCGAGTCTGACCAACAGCAGCAAGCATCGCAACTCGGCCTGGCCCATCAAACCTAGGCCTTTTTTGGAAACCCCCAGTAGACCCTGACGTCCCAAAACTTCTCTTATTCTTGCCCCTATTTTATCCCGATTCTGCCTCTTAGAACGCTTCACCTCTTCGGTAATTTTTGCCTTCTCAACCAGTACAGCAAAATCTCTTTCTCGCTGAGGAGCTATCAGTACTCGCAGCTCGTCCCACAGACCATCCTCGAACCGAACACAACGCTCATAGTCGGTCGCAACTATCCCTCGGGCGTAACGACTTAAGCGCAAAAATTTCGCCTCGTATTCCGCCACAGACCTATTCCCTTGAACCAAGTTCAAAAATGCTTTCCTCTGAGTGTCCACATAACTTGCCTCAACATACTTCCCCTGGAACGCTGTCTTAAAGAAGTCCCAACTGATACGGTCCACTGAAGTACCCTCCCTTACTGTGAGCCACCACTGGTATGCCTCATCTCGTAGGAGGGACACTACTCTTTTTAATTTTTCCTCCACCGTGCAGTCCAGATCGTCCATAATTCGCTCAACCGCTTCCAGCCAATATTCATCTATGTTTGGGGCCACACTAGAAATGCCCCTAAATATCTCAGCCCCATTTGCCCGCAGTCACTCAGGGATAGATTTTCGGGCTACCGATCTTGTGCTTGTCGTAGCAACCCATTCCAAGACTCGCAGCATAGCCAAAGCATCATCCCCTCCAGCTCTGTCCTGAGTTTCCACTTCCGCCATTGGTGATGCTAGCACTTCACCTTCCAGCCCATGCCTAGATTTTGAGGGTCCAGCCTCAGCACCCTGGCCTCTACGACGGCCACGTATACCACGTCCACGTCCTCTTGTGCTCATGTTCGCTAGCTCGAATTAAGCTACTTAAAAATTTTATGGATTAGCATTTCATTTCAATGTTTATTAACAATGTCTTATGCAGAGTGAGTATAGTAGTTATTTTCGCGAATCGAATTTCCTAATGTCTCAGTCTCTAAAGTCTTAACACTTATAGCTAGCAGTCATAAAACACTGATTCTAACATCATTTCATAATAACAAAGCCAGAAGACTTACGGATTTGGTGCTGGAGACTCGGGTGCCATACTCCAAAAAGACGTACATTTCTTAAACCATATTTCAAACCAATTTTGGAAAACGTTTTTTGAACCCATTCCACAGTCGAGTTTTCCAACCGGGCTCTGATACCACAAAATGTAACACCCCAAACCTGGCCTAGACGTTACGACCAGATCTGGTATGTCACATGGAAAGGTTGTTTAAAGAAACTTCGCGATTGCTTAAAAATTTTGAATTTCGTTTTCATTTCAAAAATCAGGTTCGTTTTCAATGTTTCCTTGCAAAAAGTTGTGAATATTGTTAACTACCGAAAACTTGGTTCATAATACGAGAATCGAAATCGATAGATTTCAGGATGTGATGTTTTTGAAAACAATTATTGTAGTTTTAAGAAAATCCCGAGTTTTATTGTTTATAACTTGTAAACCATTTGTTAGTGTTTTGGAAAGTGGTTATTTACATTTTTAATAAAACTCCATTTTGAACCTTTCATAATAAGCAGTCAATACTTTAAGATAAAAACCAAAATAAAATCCTAGAGGCCTTATTACAGATCAACTTCCCAAATTAAAACAAGTTCAAAGTAATGAGAAACGAAGTTTACGAAAGAAATAACACATGGCCACTACAGAGTCCACCTCGGCCTAAATTCTCAAGCTAGGGATTACCTGCAAAATTAAGTAGAGGGGTGAGTTACGAGAACTCAGTGTGTAATCCCCCACACGATCAATAACTGGGCCCGAACCTATTCAGATACTAACTGGGCCTTAGCCCTTACGAAATCAATATGGGTATAGCCCTTACAGAAACGAACTGGGCCTTAGCCCTTACGGAGACAAACTGGGCCTTAGCCCTATTAGCATGGTATAGCAGATAATGAGTGCAATGCAATGCAACTCAGCCCAGCCTAGTAATCCATCCGCTAGACACCACCCAACCAGGCAAAACACACCGGTGGAGATTTCTACAATCAACCCTCATCCGATACACACCATCGATGGCAGTCACGCTGCAGTCATGCTGCCCATCGCCTCAATTATGACAGAGTCACCAAAATATGTGGCATAGCCACCGAAATAATGTGATAAAGTCACCGAAATATGTGGCATAGCTAGCAAAATAGTGTGACAGAGTCACCGAAATACACTACCCCTTTCATTAATATCATATCCTAATCCCATGCAAGATATTATCATAATGTGATGAATGCAAGACATATATCAATGTACATCAGATAATTAGAACACACATAAATCATGCTAAGTTATTCGAATGACTCCTTACCTTGATAAACGGGGAATTGCACCACCACAGATTCGGTTACAGGATGTTCGGCCTATCTAATGAGAGTCTATCACGAATTACAGAAAGACCAAGGTTACAACGTGATGGAGTAAACAGTTGCGAAAGATAGGAACCAAATTCGGTTTAATGATTTAGAAGATGAGTGTTCAGCTTCTTTAGGAGAAGTAAGAGAAATGAAAAGAATAATAAATAATAAAAAGAAGAGAACATTACCCTGAACAGAGAGAATCCAAATGGAACCCAAGGCAGTTCGGCACTGGCAAAAATAATAGAAGCAATCCAAGTTCGGCTAAGAAGGCTCAAAGAAATGAAACTCCAATGTTAATCAGAGGAATAAGAAAAGAATCATCGATAGAAACAAGTAGGAGAGGAATTGGAATTCGGCTAACAGTATAAGCAAAGCACTACCTCAGATTGAAGAAAAGTAAAGGTTCGGTTATGATGAGCACATAAGAAAGAAGTCGATTTAGAATGGGGTAACAAGGGGGTTCGGTTATGGTGATGAAAACAAATTGTAGGAGATGAACAAAAGAGATTTGGCTTAAGGGAAAAATGGAAAAGTAGTGAAGGAAAAGCAAAGTTTCGACTATGTCAAAAATAAAAAGGAGGGAGGAAGAGATGGATGTTGGAGAGAAAAGATGAAAAGAGTGCACGAGTGGTCACTCTCTAAAGGTTCAGCTATACACACTATGAGGAGAAAGGATGAAAGAAAAAAGAAGAGAGGTTTTTGACAAGAGCAAAAATAACCCGAAATGTACCCAATTTGCACCCAAAAGAAAAGGAGAGGAACACGAAAAGAGTCTAAGAGAATTTCGGCACTCACTCTTCCTCAAAACTGAAAATGCTCCTCCCACAACCTCAACCGAATTTCACCCCCTTCAAGCTCCCGCATTCGGCCAAACTCCTCCTCTCTCCCCACATCCCACGATTTTCTCCTCAACCTACTCTCCATCCACCAATTCAAATTAGTTGACCACTTCAACCTCCCCAAGCTCCTTTCCTTTATCTATTTCAAATTGTTTGACTCATTCAACAACCACCATGGTAGAGTCCCAGCCGAATGCCACCTCCTCATCAACCTGGCACAAAAATTAAAGCTCCACAATGTAGCAGATAGGATTCGAACTCCTCTCCCTTTGCTCTACTAGTGACGCCACAACCACTCCACCTTATGCTCAGTTTTGAGTCCTCAAACACAAATAATTATCTTTAAGGCCTGCTTCCACTAGCTCTCTCCCCTTATGCCCAAAAAGAAAAATTTTACCAAGGCTCTGGCTCGAACCCAAGCCTCCCCAGGACCCTCAACCACACCTAAATAACAAGCTAATCGAGCCAAACACATAGAATAGCACAAAATATGGAACCCTTAATTTTAGGATGTTATAATTTTATATTATACGTATTTATATGTGAATTATGGATTGAAAGGTAAGTAAGAAATTTAGTAGGCATTATATATATATAGACTTGTACAAATGCATATGTATTTGTTTTGAGATGTGGAATGGATTATAGATCTATGTGAAAGCAATTATTGAATGTGGGGATATTCGGCCTAAGGGTCATGAAGTGTAAAAATTTTCTAATATAATGTTTTAATGCATTGTTATATAATTGCTTATAACTTACTCAGCTGTTAAAGCTTACTTGGTTCTTGGTTGCTCTTATGTTTAGATTTACTTCAGTGATCGTTACGTGCTCGGGGATCATCGCTAAAGCTCGTCACACTATCGTCAATATTTTGGTACCTTTTTGAGGTTAAACTTAATGTTTATGGCATGTGTAGGCTATGCTACTTTTTGAGTTATTTTGAATGGTGTGTATACATATATATGCCATGCGAGTATGGCTAAATTGTAGTATTTTGGTCTTATGTGAATTTGGCCATGATGTTCACTTATTATGAAAATATAATTTCTGATGTTTATATTTTGGTTGTGCAAAATCGGTCATGATATACATATATGTGTGTAATGCGTTTGGTTATATGTTTTAAGTTATTCATAAGATAGATGGTTTTGATAATTTGGCTATGCTAATTATAAGAGATGTGATCGATTATATGTCTCAATGCTTTCGGCTATTGGTATCGAATGAGGTATATTCTAGATTCGGTTAAGTAAGGTTTTGGTATACGTATATTTGGTTTTGATAGTTTGTTTTATTAAAGAAATTATAAGCATATGCATATTCGGTTATTGAAATTTTAATGACCAAATAACTAGTAACTTTGGCTTTTATGAAAGATGCTTATGCATGAAAAGTATTTTTGGGTTATATGTCTTGATTGAGTAAAGGTATGTATGATTTACAAATATTCTTTTAGTAAGCTTAAACATGTTCGAATAGAAGATATAAGTGACTATGAGATTCGGCCTTAGTATATGCATTGTATTAATAAGTATGTAATGTGTCTTAGTAGATATATTGGGATATGAATAAATGTGTAAAGGCCGTGAGAAGCTGAGTACATTATTGATGAAATGTTCTTTAGATTTAGATTATAGAATATGTAATACCTTTTGCATATTCAGCTTTATGTGTTGCTTTAATAATTTGGTCATAATATGCTTGTGTACTTGGCTATGAGACGTTTTTAAAATGGTTTGGTAAATGGTTGGCTGATTACATGCATGTGAGATAGAGTCTATGATAATGTTTTAAAATGTTCGATGAATGAAATAGTATATGTTAATTCTTATATATGCGAAAGTGAGTAAAATGTAATTGATGTATGTTCAATAATGAATTCGAAATTTTGATAGACATGCGTGTGAATATTATTTGAATCGAACTGGTATTAAAGAAGTATGATATCTGTATATTAATACCTATTCTGGATTGGGTTTAGATTGGTAATGCCTCGTAACCCTAATCCGACGACGGATACAGGTTAGGGGTGTTACATTTGATTGGTATTAGAGCTACGGTTTAGTCGGTTCTTGGACTAACGTAGCGCGTGTGAGTCTAGCTATACATGCCATAATTTTATTGTGATACTGTGATGACTTCTGACAAGCAAATATGTCTTTCTTCTTTCTTATAGTAAATGGATCCTGATCTCGAACGAGCCGTAGCAGATGATGTTGAGAGTGTGACGCCTGCTCCCTCGCAAGGGACCGCGCAGGTTGAATCTCAACCAGCTACGAGTAACCCAGATGAGGGGGCTAAGCAAGCCTTCTTTAGTATAAAGAATGATTGGTTTAATCAGTATATTCGGACAAATCCAGCTGTTCAACAACCCCCGAACCCTGATAATCCACCTATAGTGCTTGTGGTACCTTCGATCATTAATCCTGAAAGATTAAATAGGCCTCCTATTGATAAAATCAGAAAATACGGAGCTAAAAAGTGTATGGCTGCAGCTACTGATGGTGCTGAGCGGGCTGAATTTTGGCTTGATAATACTATTCGTGTTTTCAATGAACTATCTTGTACGCCCGAAGAGTGCTTGAAATGTGCTATATCTTTATTACGGGATTCTACCTACAATTGGTGGAACATTTTGGTTCCGGTTTTTCTGAAGGAACGGGTCACTTGGGATTTCTTTCATACTGAGTTTCGCAAAAAGTATATCAGTCAATGATTCATTGATCAAAAACGCAAAGAATTTCTCGAGTTAAAACAGGGTTGTATGACCGTATCTGATTATGAGCGTGAGTTTGTGAGACTCAATCGATATGCCCGAGAGTGTGTTGCAATCGAGGGTGCTATGTGTAAAAGATTCGAGGAAGGACTGAATGAAGACATTAAATTACTTGTCGGCATACTTGAAATAAAAGAGT
This sequence comes from Gossypium australe, assembly GCA_005393395.2. Lineage (NCBI taxonomy): Eukaryota > Viridiplantae > Streptophyta > Magnoliopsida > Malvales > Malvaceae > Gossypium > Gossypium australe. Next base: position 84,901,361 of record CM016614.1, on the reverse strand, counting down.
TCGTAGTACTTGTCGAGCGAGCTTGCAAGGCCGAATAGCTCGAAAAAGAGAAAAGAAAAGCTAAGTTTGAAGCTAGAGATTTTCGCAAGAGATCAGCAAGTAAAACTTCTCAAATGTCATCAAAGAAGTTCCGAAATGACAGTAGTCGATCTAAGACTAATTCTAGGATTTCCATACGAGAGTGACCACTAGTGAGTTCATGGGCCACCTCAATTGCTAGTGCTGGCAATACTCGACCGAATAAACCCAAGTGTCAGCAGTATGGTAGGTGACATTTTGGTGAATGTTGGGGCAAGTTCAACAACCGAGTTTGCAACAAGTGTGGTTCGCAGGATCATTTCATTCGGGACTACCTGGAATTAGCTGAGAAGGATAATGCTCAGAGTGTGAGATCGAGTGGTGCTGCAGTTAGAGGTAGGCACCCCGAAATGCGGGAGGTAGGAGCGGTACTCAGAGAGGGACTTCGGATATAATTGTTCGATCCGAGGCTCGTTCACCTGCCAGAGCCAATGCCATTCGTGCCCGAGAGGAAGCTTCATCTCCAGATGTTACCACTGGTACATTTACTCTCTTTAATAGTAGTGTAATTTCTCTGATTGATCCCTGTTCAACTCATTCCTATGTGTGCGAAACATTAGTATCCAGTAAGACTTTACCTGTTGAGTCTACTGAGTTTGTGATTCGGATTTCGAACCCCTTGGGCCGATGTGTGCTCGTTGATAAGGTGTTCAAAAATTGCCCTTTGATGATTCGAGATTCATGTTTTTCAACTGATTTGATGCTACTACCATTTGATGAGTTGGATATCATTCTCAGCATGGATTGGTTAACCGTACATGATGCTGTAGTGAATTGTAGACGAAAGACTATTGATCTGCGGTGCCAGAATAATGAGATAATTCGAATTGAGTCTACTGATTTAAATGGTTTACCACCAGTGATAACCTTGATGTTGGGTCGAAAGCATATGAGAAAGGGTTGTGAAGCTTACTTTGCTTATGTAATTGATAGTAAAGTAACTGAAAGGAAGATTGAATCTGTACCAGTTGTATGTGAATACTCAGATGTGTTTTCGGAAGAATTATCAAGTTTGCCACTTGTTCGGGAGGTAGAATTTGGTATCGATTTAGTGCTAGGGATGACTCTGATCTCGATAGCTCCGTATAGAATGGCACCGACTAAATTAAAAGAGTTGAAAGCTCAGTTGCAAGAGTTGACATATAGAGGTTTTGCTCGACCGAGTTTCTCTCCCTAGGGTGCGCCAGTGTTATTTGCGAAGAAGAAGGATGGAACTTTGAGAATGTGTATCGACTACCGACAGCTAAATAATGTGACCATAAAGAATAAGTACCCGTTGCCGCGTATTGATGATTTATTTGATCAGCTTAAGGGAGCCTCAGTATTTTCGAAGATTGATTTAAGATCGGGCTTTTATCAGTTGCGTGTTAGAGACTCTGATGTGCCTAAGACTACTTTCCGAATGAGATATGGACATTACGAGTTTTTGGTGATGCCGTTCGAACTCACTAATGCCTCTGCTATTTTCATGGACTTGATGAATCGGGTATTCAGACAGATTTGGATCGGTTCATAGTTGTGTTTATAGAAGATATTCTAATTTACTCGCGCGATGAAACCGAGCATGCCGAACACTTGAGACTTGTGTTACAGATTTTGTGTGATAAGCAGTTGTACGCGAAATTCAGTAAATGTGAGTTTTGGGTTGATATTGTTGTAATAAGGCCGCTGGTTTAATTTCTTTTAAGTTTCCATTAATAACCGTTAGATTTATAAATACGTAGTTTTCTTAAAACGACAATAATTGTTTTTTCAAAATATCACGTTACCGCAATTTCACACTTAAACTTCATTAACAAACAAAGTTTTCGAAAGCAATAATAACATTTTTACAAGACACAATTAAAGCAAGTTTGAATTTCACAAACAACTAGGTTTTGAGTTTTGAAAAGATTACGAACTTTTAATCCTGCGCGAGATTTTCAATTTTCCCTTCTATGTGACATGCTAGATCTGGTCGTAACGTCTAGGCCGAGTCTGGGGTGTTACATTTTATAGTATCCGAGCCCGATTGTAAAACTCGGCTAAGGAATTGGTTCGAAAACATTTTTCAAAATTTGTTTGAAATATGGTTTAGAAAATATATATCTTTATTGGAAGTATGGCACACCGAGTCTCCGGCACCAAATCCGTAAGTTCCTGATACTATGCTTTGTTGTATGCTGTATTGACTATAGTTATTCTGTGTATGATTTGTGGATGTGATGCTTAAACATAGAGTTTTATTTATTCCATGTATATCATGGAAATTATTTATGTGTGATGTCCATCCGCTCTGATGGATAAATAGTGTGGTACATGCTTGTGTTATTAACATCAGAGTGCGTAGCGAGAGCGTAGTGTGCTAGGTTAGGATGTGCAACGTTTCTGTTAGTTGGAAATTTCAAGGACGAAATTTCTTTAAGGGGGTAGATTTGTAACGACCCAAATTTTGGCCTAGTAGAATTGGGCCCATTGGGCCTTGGCCATGGGAGCATTTAAAATTGTTGAGAACAAGACAACGACACTAATGCAAGTTGGACCTATTGAGTGAGTGATTTTGGAAGGTTAGGGGGCTTCCATGAAGTCCCGGGATCAAACTTGGGCTTTAGGAAAATTTTGGTTTTAGGTGAATAAAACCCTGGGAGTTAGTAAGTAGGCTTTAAGAATAAAATGTGGAGAAAAATGACACAAAAGGAATTGTGGTCTAGTGGCAAATGACGCCATATATAAGACAAGGGAATGACGCCACAAGGAAGCAAGGGGTCTAAGGTTCAAGTCTTGGTGCTTGCATTTTGATTTTCTTTTTAAATGGAACTTAGACTTTGGCCATAGACTTATATTTAGTTGTGCATGTTTTAAGACAACAAGGAGCTAGTTGGTAAAGTGGCTAGCAGCGTGGATTATGTAATAAGGGAGCCTGGGTTTGAATCTCATAACAAGCAAGGGAGTATTTATTTTGCGGATTGGACGGCCAGAGTTTGTGTTGGATTTAAACTCTACTGAAGGAGGGATCCCACATCGGAAACCTAGCAAGAGAGAAGGTGAGAAGCTGGCTATAAATGGAGCTGTCTATGAGGAGAGGAAGCATACCTCAGTGGGCGTTTAGGCATAGGAGCATTCGGAGCGCAGATTAGCTTCAGACTCCTATCAGGTGTGTATTCACCCTACTCTAGCTATAGAGCGGCAAGTGCCGAAATACCGGTCACACGGCAATGGTAGGCACACGAGTGTGCGAGCGCACGTGTGGGAGCTTTAGCGCGATAGTTGAGGCCACCATGAGTATTCTTGTGGGTTGATGTTGTTTGGGCCACGATGGGCCGAAAGGGGTTAAGTGGGCCCAATGGGTCCGTGGGCCCATATGATTAAGTTGTACGATTGTGTAGTGAATGTTGGATTAGACTAGTGAACCTCATATATGTGGCTAGATTTGGGCTAAATAGGGCCACACGAGCGTGTGGATCCATTTGGGCCGAGAATGGGCCTTAGGCCCATTCGCATCGTTATCTAAGTTTAGAATACCCTTGGTTTACAAAATTACCGAAATACCCCTGGTTTACAAAATTATCGAAATACCCCTGGTTTGCGAAATTACTGAAATACCCCTGATTTGCAAAATTACTGAAATACCCCTGGTTTGCAAAATTACCGAAATACCCCTAGTTTGCAAAATTATTGAAATACCCCTGATTTGCGAAATTACCGAAATACCCTCGATTTGCAAAATTACCGAAATACCCCTGATTGCAAAATTATCGAAATACCCTCAGATTACAAAATTACCGAAATACCCTTAGTGTGTAATTATCATTTTACCCCTAAATGGAAAATGATCGTTGTAACCTCGTGGTAGTACTAGTATGGAATGTGTTAATTGTGTGTTATGTTTTGTATAGGTGAAGGCGCTAGTGATTATTTAGTACTCTACGTAATCAGGTGTGTAATCTCACACCCCTACTTGTTATGTTATGCATTATTCTGTGAATCAGTCAAAAGCTGAATTACCCTTTGTGGGTAAAATTACCGAAATGCCCTCAATAGGTAGGATTACCGAAATACCCCAAAGCGATGAACATGACTGTTATACATTTAAAGGTTGATTAGTATGATCGTGTGTATTTTGTTTATCTGGTTATAGTAGTAACTTATTTCATTCATCATTTTGATATGGGCTTTGCATACATGACATTCTGCATGGGATAGGGATTTTGTATTTGGAGGAAGTGATAGTTCAGTTAGGGTCGCACGGGTCACCCAAGACGACTGTGGACCCACCGATTTGATTGTTAAGGTCGCACAGGTCACCCGAGAAGACTGTGGACCCACCGATTTGATTGTTAGGGTCGCACGGGTCGCTCGAGATGACTGTGGACCTACCGATTTGATTGTTAGAGTCGCACGAGTCGCCCGAGACGATTGTGGACCTACCGATTTGATTGTTAGGGTCGCACGGGTCACCCAAGATGACTGTGGACCCACCTATTCAATTGTTAGGGTCGCACAGGTCGCCCGAGACGACTGTGGACCCATCGATTCGATTGTTAGGATCACACGGGTCGCCCCAGACGACCGTGCATCTACCGACGGCTTTAAGCCACTTATATTCTGGCAGCTCAACTGCGTTCTTGGTGTGTAGGGCTGGGTGGGTTGACTTGGTCCCCACAGGTGTATAGGGCCGGTACGGGGGTGTGTAGCGGATGGATTATTGGGTTGGGTTGCATGCATTATCTACTTTATCATGTTAAGGGCTAAGGCCCAGATTGTACTGAATAGGGCTTCGGCCCAATCTGCTTCTGTATGGGCTTCGGCCCAGTTTGCTTCTGTATGGTCTTCGACCCAGTCTGTATCCGTATGGGCTCGAGCCCAGTTGATGACCAATTAGGGGATTACACACTGAGTTCTCATAACTTGTAACATCCTAAAAATATGAGTATCGATATGTTGCATGTTTTTGGTGTTTAGCTTGTGAATTATTAAATTTGTGTGCTTAATATAGTCTTGAGAAGGCACGGGATTTACTCGGAATTAGAATAAATCTTAGTAATGAGTATTTTATTGAAGTGGATCAAGTGACCTTGATGTTTAAGGGAATTTAGTGTCAAAAACTAGCATAAGAAGAGCTAGTAGTAAAGTGGAGTTGGCGCCATAAGTGTTGCTTGAGGGAAGAGGTTCAATCCCATGGAATGCATTTTGGTGACTTTTATTTTTGCACCTTTATAGCATGTGTCGGTCAAGCCTTATTTATGGTAAGGTTGGACTATTTTACTTATGGCAAGGCGGCTAATAGTTATGGTAAGCATGGAACTTAAGGAAAAGAATCTTATGAAAAAGGCATTAAGGGTGGACACAAGGCTTAATGTAAGGTGAATGTTTTGGAAATTTTTGTGTGGCAAAAACTTTGACTTTGTGTCCATGTACTTGGACGCTTTTTGGGGCTAGGGGGTGGCCGAAATTTTGAAGGCATTTGGATGAATTAGGAGCTAGTTGTGCACATCTCTCTTTTAGTCATTTTGTGTTCTCTCAAAGCATTTCTCTCTAATTTTCCTCCTCTTAGCCGAATGTATATTGGACAAAAGGTAAACCATTTTCTTTTCTTTTGGTCATTTGAGTTTTGACCATTTCGGTTCTGAGTTGTTCTTTCACACCAAATTATTTCTTCTTTCTCTCCTCTTTGTGACCGAAAATACCAAAACATCAAAGACCATTTCTTCTCTTTTTCTCTCATTGCCGAATGTACATTGACTCAAAGTTCTCCTTTGAATCATCTTTTATCCTTGAGAACCGAAATCCAAACCTTCATTTCTATTCTCTTTTCTTCTTTACTTCTCTTAAAAGACTCTGAAACATCATTCTCTCCCTAATTCTTCACCATGGCCGAATGTTGATGGTAAAATCTTTAGCCGAATCTTTCTCTATATTTATAATCTTTACTCTTTCCAAAAAATCATTCTTTCTTGGTAGTGATATAGCGGAGTGCCGATTATTTCTACATCGATTAGTCGACCTTAGCCATAATAAGATCGTGTGGAAAAGAAGTTCATCATTCAAGGTGAGGGATCAATTTTGAAAAAGGGGTTTTATATTATTCTTTAAATTGATTAAGGATTGTTTTGATTAATCGATTCTGTTATAGGGACTTTATTAATCGACTTTCACTCTTTGAACGAAAGAATCCTGTAGTAAGCCTATTTCGCCTTTAAAATCAATTGGTTGTAATAAGGGAATATTAGTTGGACTAACATTTAATTGTCAATGGAGGCAATCAAAATAGGGTCGAAAAGGGTTGTTAATAGCGTTTGGAAGAGGGGTAGTTCCGCTATTCCCCTTAAATTCAAATGAAGGGCTATTTCGAGAATCCGAGACTTTCCATCGGGTTGTGGACTCTCATCCGAGGAGAATCGATTATTCGAAGTCGTGCGTACTCCGAAACCATTGACTGTTCGTGGTTCTTCAACGGGTTATGAACCATCAATCGGGAAGAAACCACAAATAATTGTTGTTCGAAATTCCGAGGGTAAAGATCTAGATCGTTTATCTTAACATAGATTTGTAAGAGTATGCCCAAAGATCAATCATGAGATGGTTGTAATAACATACTTAATTTACCATGTTTATTAATATAAAGCGTTGTCATTATTATTTCAGTTTTTCTTTCTGTGTGTATAGATAAACTGTTTTATAATAATGTCCTGCGAATAATATGATTATTCTTAAAAGATCCTTAGTCGAGTATTATTGTTGACTAGGACAATAATAATGCATTAAGACTAACATGTAGTTGATTGATGATAAAGAGTTGTCATTGATATGGAGTGTCAAAATCAATGCATGAATATGTGTGTTAGAGAACAACATATTGGATTGACCCGCTATGAGTATGTTTCTTGGATTATTATGTAATTGTCACAACATTACTCATAGTGATTAATATGTATATGATCCTCAGACTTGAGATCATTATTATCCCAGCATCGTGAGTTGTATATTTTGATACAGTCAAACGTACACTGTAATAGGTTGTTCTATAAAGGCTGATGTTGGATATACCACAATCTATGTAGAGGGATATGGTTGACCAATAAAGGATAAGTCCCTCCTACATAATAGGAGTAATATTTTAGGCCACTTGATTGAGTGAGACTAGAAATGCATGGCCATGCTCAAATAAGTTGATATGAGATGTCATACTAATTTGTATATCATAGTCTACTCAAGATATCAAGAAACATGGGATGGACTATGCAAGTGTGACTATCCCATGACTTGTATCTGTTCCAGAGATAAAGGACTTAAGGATTAATGCATGAAAGGTTAATCACAAAAGGTTATGTCGAATCATGATTTCTTGTAACTTAGGTAGCAATGATGCATTACTAGATGCCACTCATTGTCTGTGACAATAGAATCATTCTAGTATTACTGCTAACGTTGCAAGAACCTACAGGGTCACACCCTATGGTTGAAATGAACGGAATAAAATATAGTTGGTATTGTGTTTGGTTGTGACATAAATTAAATTAATTAAAGAATTAATCTAATTGGGCAATCAAATATTGAACATATTATATGTACAAGGATGTTGTACACATAATGATAACATAATTTTATTAATATATAAATTTGATTCATATATAAATTTAAATAAATATAGTTTACCGAAATCCTTATTACCTGAGAGATATGGATTTCTCATTACAATGCATGGTGACGTTCTTCTTATAGATCAAGATGAGCCTAGGACTTATCAAGAAGCGGTGACGAGCCCAGACTCTGAGAAATGGCTTGAGGCCATGAGATCTGAGATGGATTCCATGTATGAAAACCAAGTATGGACTTTGATTGACCCATCCGAAGGGGTTAAACCTATAGGGTGCAAATGGGTTTTCAAAAAGAAAACAGACATGGATAGTAATGTACAAACATACAAAGGGTGATTAGTCACTAAAGGTTTTCGCCAAATTCATGGTGTTGACTATGATGAAACCTTTTCTTCTGTAGCTATGTTTAAATCCATTAGGATCTTGCTCGCCATAGCTGCATTTCATGATTATGACATCTGGCAGATGGACGTCAAAACAGCTTTCCTTAACGGGAAACTTGAAGAGGATGTGTATATGACACAACCTGAAGGTTTTGTAAATCCAAAGGATGCTAGAAAGATATGTAAGCTACAAAGATCCATTTATGGATTAAAGCAAGCTTCTCGAAGTTGGAATCTTCGTTTTAACAATGCAATCAAAGAGTTTGGTTTTATCAAAAATGAAGATGAACCATGTGTTTACAAGAAAGTTAGTGAGAGCACTATCACATTCTTGGTACTATATGTGGATGACATACTTATCATGGGAAATGACATACCTACCTTGCAGTCTATTAAGACTTGGTTAAGAAGTTGTTTTTCTATGAAGGACTTGGGCGAAGCCACTTATATCTTAAGAGTCAAGATCTTTAGAGATAGATCAAGATGACTATTAGGTCTAAGCCAAAGTACATACATAGATAAAGTACTGAAAAGGTTCAGTATGGAAGAATCTAAAAGAGGATTCCTACCTATGAGACATGGTATTTCACTCTCGAAGGAAATGTGTCCTTCAACTCCACAAGAGAGAGAACGTATGAGTAAAATTCCATATGCTTCTGCTATTGGATCTATCATGTATGCTATGTTATGTACCCGTCCAGATGTCTCGTATGCATTAAGTATGACGAGCAGGTATCAAGTAGATCCCGGTGAAGGTCACTGGACCACAGTCAAGAGTATTCTTAAGTACTTAAGAAGAACTAAGGATACGTTCCTATTATATGGAGGTGAGGAAGAGTTAAGTGTAAAAGGTTACATTGATGCCAGCTTCCAAACCAACAAGGACGATTCTCGATCGCAATCAGGTTTTGTGTTTTGCCTTAATGGTGGTGCTGTGAGCTGGAAGAGTTCAAAGCAAAGTACAGTAGCCGATTCTACAACAGAGGCTGAGTATATTGCAGCCGGTGAGGCAGCAAAGGAAGCGGTTTGGATCAAGAAGTTCATTACTGGACTAGGGGTTGTGCCTAGCATATCCGATGCTATAGAACTCCGATGTGATAACAATGGAGCTATTGCACAAGCTAAAGAACCCAGATCTCACCAGCGATCCAAACATATACTTAGACGCTACCATCTTATTCGAGAGATTATCGATCGAGCGGATGTTGAGATATGCAGAGCACCTTCAGATGATAACATTGCTGATCCCCCAAGCAAGCCTCTGACACAACAGAAGCATGATCGTCACACTAAGTCACTTGGTATTAGATATATGAGTGATTGGTCTTAGTGCTAGTGGAAGATTGTAAGAGTATGCCCAAAGATCAATCATGAGATGGTTGTAATAACATACTTAATTTACCATGTTTATTAATATAAAGCGTTGTCATTATTATTTCAGTTTTTCTTTCTGTGTGTATAGATAAACTGTTTTATAATAATGTCCTGAGAATAATATGATTATTCTTAAAAGATCCTTAGTCGAGTATTATTGTTGACTAGGACAACAATAATGCATTAAGACTAACATGTAGCTGATTGATGATAAAGAGTTGTCATTGATATGGAGTGTCAAAATCAATGCATGAATATGTGTGTTAGAGAACAATATATTGGATTGACCCGCTATGAGTATGTTTCTTGGATTATTAAGTAATTGTCACAACATTACTCATAGTTATTAATATGTATATGATCCTCAGACTTGAGATCATTATTATCCCAGCATCGTGAGTTGTATATTTTGATACAGTCAAACGTACACTGTAATAGGTTGTTCTATAAAGGCTGATGTTGGATATACCACAATCTATGTAGAGGGATATGGTTGACCAATAAAGGATAAGTCCCTCCTACATAATAGGAGTAATATTTTAGGCCACTTGATTGAGTGAGACTAGAAATGCATGGCCATGCTCAAATAAGTTGATATGAGATGTCATACTAATTTGTATATCATAGTCTACTCAAGATATCAAGAAACATGGGATGGACTATGCAAGTGTGACTATCCCATGACTTGTATCTGTTCCAGAGATAAAGGACTTAAGGATTAATGCATGAAAGGTTAATCACAAAAGGTTATGTCGAATCATGATTTCTTGTAACTTAGGTAGCAATGATGCATTACTAGATGCCACTCATTGTCTGTGACAATAGAATCATTCTAGTATTACTGCTAACGTTGCAAGAACCTACAGGGTCACACCCTATGGTTGAAATGAACGGAATAAAATATAGTTGGTATTGTGTTTGGTTGTGACATAAATTAAATTAATTAAAGAATTAATCTAATTGGGCAATCAAATATTGAACATATTATATGTACAAGGATGTTGTACACATAATGATAACATAATTTTATTAATATATAAATTTGATTCATATATAAATTTAAATAAATATAGTTTACCGAAATCCTTATTATAATTAATGTAATTATAAATTTCGGATATAATTAATGTAATTATAATTTTCGGTTAAAAACTTTATTGTATTTATTTAATCTTATAATACATTAAAAGGATACCAATTATAAAAGGCCCAATGGAAAAGACACCCATTATAAAAGGTATTAAAAGGAGACAAACAAAAGAAGAAAAACCCTAAGTGATTGCTTGTTAGGTCTAGCAGCCGTCAATCAAATAAACCTCCAAAACAGTTTTGGAGATTTCTTCCGTTCATAGTCAAAACGGGTGGATTACGTAGAGGCTAATATCGGAAAAGGTTGTGGCTTGATTCGACAGTAGATCAAAACACTTGGTGCCAAGGCTTCGCTGTCTACTCAGATTGAAATTTTGGTAATTTTGAAACCTTTATTTCACCCCGATTCGTTCCTCACACATGGATTCATGGTTTGGATCACCGGATCTAATTTTATTTTGCTGCGCCATGGGGTACCGGTGTTCCAACAGTGGTATCAGAGCCACTTGTGTGATACGAACTCGGGTTTAAATACTTGGGTGATGCAATTGTATGAGATGCATGTTTTGATCTTATTGTATTTTCGATTGTTTAAATCGTTTAAGCATAACCTGATAAATGTTCCTTTCGGTAATTGATTAAATGTTAATCATGGTGTTGTGGCCTATTCGATTATATGTTATTACTGTTAACTATTAACAAATCTGTAATAATGCGACGGTGGTATTTATAGTTTCCAGTAAGTGTTAACTGGCTAGTGGAACAAGGGTTGTTCCGATATGAAACCTCAAGGATTAAAATCCTAAAAACATGATTCTGTTGATAAAAGTTATCAAATCGTGAGGTTTCATTTGACTGGGGTATGCGCTTTGTACCGCAGGGGCTCCGCCCCCGCACCCCCAGGGATGGGGATCTGAGGACGGCTCCGGCCGCGGGCCTTCGGCCCGCTTCCTTCGACTGCCTCAAATCCTCGCAAAAGTTTTGTTAATAAAAGAAATTTATAAACTTGATGGGCCACAAAAGGTTTAAAGGATATTTTATAATTCACCTTAGCAAAAAACATTGAATTATGTATGCTATTTTTGACATGCACGGTGTTTGAAATGCATAGTTATAGCCTAATGACCCATTCGATAAAAGGTTGTATTTTTTTTATAAATACGGCCTGCGTGTCGTGCCTTACTACTATTCTATTGTATTTCTCTTCTCATCTTATTCCCTCGCATGTAAAACGAGTTTCTGCATATTGTAATTTGCAAGAGTTGTTGTGGGCCAAACGAGAAGGAAGGTGGCTTACACCTTTAGGTTTCTTTTTGGTTTTCCCATTGGCTTGGGTTGAACCACCTTAGTTTATGGGCTATAACTATTGCATTTATTTATTGCTTTATTTATTCATGTATAAGATGCTATGGATGCCTAAAGCATGCCAATTATATATATTAAAACTTGATGATAATAAACCCTATTAATTGATGAGATCGATTAGAAGACTAAATGGGCTAAAGTAGACCATAATTGGTGAGATGCAACAACCTTAATAAAATCCCTCTATTAAAATATTAAGTCAACATGGCCTTCCAATTTTGCCCTCGTTAAGGCCTCGATCAACACTATGTAGGTTCTGCCAAAGCGAAGTACTAGTATTTATCTTGGTTAAACGCGAAGCATAAACAAGTGATATTCGCTGGTTAAAAAAATGGTTAATGACTTAACTAGGTTACTCTAATAGGATTAGAAACCTAGAGGCAAGTAAATTGGATAAATCATAAGATGATTAGAACAAGAGTTGTTCACCAAATATTAGGAGTTACATATGATGTAATTAGCAAATGTTGCTTACCTAAATAACCATAATCTTAAGAGTAAAGCCAAAGCTGACTTAAGAGGTGGTGAAATATGGATCCTTAACCTACTAGAAATACTTTTGAGAAAGTTTTTCCGAAATTAATATACGAGGGTTATTAATTTTGAAATAAAATAGTGGGAATATCATTTAATAAAGTCTTTTTAATGATTGATATAAAATTGGTAAATTTACTCACATGCATATTTAATTGTTGTAGATATATTGTGGCTGCAAACACTAGCACACTCTCATTGCGATCGGTCCTTGAGAAGGACAAATTGAATGGTTTGAATTTTCTTGATTGGTTTCGTAACTTGAGGATTGTCCTTAAACAAGAACGGAAATTATATGTCATTGAACAACCACTTCCTAATGAACCAGCCGCTAATGCCTCGAGGGCTGATAGAGATGCTTATAAGAAGTATCTCGATGACATGATAGATGTTGGATGTCTTATGCTTGCCACTATGAATCCTGAACTTCAGAAGCAACATAAGGACATGGTTGCTTATGATATGATCGAGCACCTGAAAGAACTTTATCAGGGGCAAGCACGGCAAGAGAGGTTTGATATCTCTAAGGCCCTATTCCAATATAAGTTGGCTGAAGGAAGCCTAGTAGGACCTCATATCCTTAAGATGATTGGCTATATTGAAAGCCTGTCTAAGCTTGGGTTTCCATTGAGCCAAGAGTTGGCCACTGATGTTATTTTACAATCGTTGCCGGATAGCTACAGCCAGTTTGTCCTCAATTTCAATATGAATGAAATTGACAAGACTCTACCACAATTGCTCAGTATGTTACGAACCGCTGAAGGCAACTTGAAAAAGGTTGGACCCAAGCCCATACTGATGGTCCGTAATAACAAGGGCAAGGGAAAGGCCAAAGTTCAAACAAAGCCCAAGGGCAAAAGTAAGCCCAAATTTGGGAAAGGAAAGGCTGCACTGAAACCTAAAGGTGGGGTGTTTAAGGAAGGAAACTGTTTTCATTGTGGTGTGACTGGACATTGGAAACGGAACTGCCCTGTCTATCTTGAAGAAGTCAAGAAGGCTAAAGCAAGCGGAATGTCTGCTTCAGGTATTTATGTTATTGATATTAATTTATCAACTACTACTTCTTGGGTATTAGATACTGGTTGTGGTTCTCAAATTTGTACTTCTGTACAGGGACTACAAAGGAGTAAGACTTTGGCTAGAGGAGATGTGGACCTACGAGTTAGAAATGGAGCAAAAGTTGCTGCATTAGCTGTGGGAACATATACTTTATCTTTGCCTAGTGGACTTGCTTTATGTTTAGAGGATTGTTATTTTGTGCCCAGTTTGACTAAAAACATTATTTCAATTTCTTGTTTAGACAAAATTGGTTTTGAGATAATTATTAAGAATAATTGTTGTTCATTTTACCTCAATAATGTTTTCTATGGTTCGGCACAATTGAATAATGGCCTCTATATTTTAGATCAAACGAATCCCATTTACAACATAAATACTAAAAGATCTAAAATAAATGACTCAAATCAAACTTATCTTTGGCATTTTCATTTGGGCCACATAAATGAGAAACGCATATCCAAACTCCATAAAGATGGTCTCTTGAATTCATTTGTTTTTGAACAATTTGAAGTATGTGAATCTTGCTTATTTGAAAAAATGACTAAATCTCCTTTTACTGGTAAAAGTGAACAAGCTAGTGATTTATTGGACCTAATACATTCTGATGTATGTGGACCAATAAATACACAGGCCAGAGGTGGATTTCACTACTTCATTACTTTCACTGATGATTTCAGTAGATAAGGGTATGTTTATCTCATGTGCCATAAGTCTGAGTCCCTTGAAAAGTTCAAGGAATTCAAAAATAAAGTACAAAATCAACTAGGCAGAACTATCAAGTCACTTCGATCTGATCGAGGTGGAGAGTATTTGAGCCTAGAGTTTGATGATCTTTTGAAAGAATGTGGGATTGTCTCACAACTTACTCCTCCTGGTACTCCTCAATGGAATGGAGTATCTGAGAGAAGAAATCGAACTTTGTTAGACATGGTTTGATCCATGATGAGTCATGCTGATCTACCGACTTCCTTTTGGGGACATGCACTTGAGACAGCTACTTTCACACTAAATCGTGTTCCATCTAAATCGGTTCAAAAGAAGCCATATGAGATGTGGGCTGGGAAACGTCCTAGTATGTTTTTTGTGAAAATTTGGGGCTGTGAAGCTTATGTTAAACGTCAGACGTCTACTAAGCTTGAACCCAGATCTGAAAGGTGTATTTTTGTGGGGTATCCAAAAGAAACCAAAGGATATTATTTCTTTAATCCCACTGAGAACAAAACGTTTGTTGCTCGGACTGGTGTCTTCCTAGAGAGAGAATTTACTTCTAGAAAAGGAAGTGGGAGAAAGATGAAACTTGAAGAAATTCGAGAATCACAAGATACCACTGAACCAGAGATTGAACAACAACAAATTCCACAAGAAATTGAGGAACAAACAACTGCTGTAGAAACACAACCACCGCACAGATCTTTAAGAGAATGCCGTGCACCTGAGAGATATGGATTTCTCATTACAACGCATGGTGACGTTCTTCTTATAGATCAAGATGAGCCTAGGACTTATCAAGAAGCGGTGACGAGCCCAGACTCTGAGAAATGGCTTGAGGCCATGAGATCTGAGATGGATTCCATGTATGAAAACCAAGTATGGACTTTGATTGACCCATCCGAAGGGGTTAAACCTATAGGGTGCAAATGGGTTTTCAAAAAGAAAACAGACATGGATAGTAATGTACAAACATACAAAGGGTGATTAGTCACTAAAGGTTTTCGCCAAATTCATGGTGTTGACTATGATGAAACCTTTTCTTCTGTAGCTATGTTTAAATCCATTAGGATCTTGCTCGCCATAGCTGCATTTCATGATTATGACATCTGGCAGATGGACGTCAAAACAGCTTTCCTTAACGGGAAACTTGAAGAGGATGTGTATATGACACAACCTGAAGGTTTTGTAAATCCAAAGGATGCTAGAAAGATATGTAAGCTACAAAGATCCATTTATGGATTAAAGCAAGCTTCTCGAAGTTGGAATCTTCGTTTTAACAATGCAATCAAAGAGTTTGGTTTTATCAAAAATGAAGATGAACCATGTGTTTACAAGAAAGTTAGTGAGAGCACTATCACATTCTTGGTACTATATGTGGATGACATACTTATCATGGGAAATGACATACCTACCTTGCAGTCTATTAAGACTTGGTTAAGAAGTTGTTTTTCTATGAAGGACTTGGGCGAAGCCACTTATATCTTAGGAGTCAAGATCTTTAGAGATAGATCAAGATGACTATTAGGTCTAAGCCAAAGTACATACATAGATAAAGTACTGAAAAGGTTCAGTATGGAAGAATCTAAAAGAGGATTCCTACCTATGAGACATGGTATTTCACTCTCGAAGGAAATGTGTCCTTCAACTCCACAAGAGAGAGAACGTATGAGTAAAATTCCATATGCTTCTGCTATTGGATCTATCATGTATGCTATGTTATGTACCCGTCCAGATGTCTCGTATGCATTAAGTATGACGAGCAGGTATCAAGTAGATCCCGGTGAAGGTCACTGGACCACAGTCAAGAGTATTCTTAAGTACTTAAGAAGAACTAAGGATACGTTCCTATTATATGGAGGTGAGGAAGAGTTAAGTGTAAAAGGTTACATTGATGCCAGCTTCCAAACCAACAAGGACGATTCTCGATCGTAATCAGGTTTTGTGTTTTGCCTTAATGGTGGTGCTGTGAGCTGGAAGAGTTCAAAGCAAAGTACAGTAGCCGATTCTACAACAGAGGCTGAGTATATTGCAGCCGGTGAGGCAGCAAAGGAAGCGGTTTGGATCAAGAAGTTCATTACTGGACTAGGGGTTGTGCCTAGCATATCCGATGCTATAGAACTCCGATGTGATAACAATGGAGCTATTGCACAAGCTAAAGAACCCAGATCTCACCAGCGATCCAAACATATACTTAGACGCTACCATCTTATTTGAGAGATTATCGATCGAGCGGATGTTGAGATATGCAGAGCACCTTCAGATGATAACATTGCTGATCCCCCAAGCAAGCCTCTGACACAACAGAAGCATGATCGTCACACTAAGTCACTTGGTATTAGATATATGAGTGATTGGTCTTAGTGCTAGTGGAAGATTGTAAGAGTATGCCCAAAGATCAATCATGAGATGGTTGTAATAACATACTTAATTTACCATGTTTATTAATATAAAGCGTTGTCATTATTATTTCAGTTTTTCTTTCTGTGTGTATAGATAAACTGTTTTATAATAATGTCCTGAGAATAATATGATTATTCTTAAAAGATCCTTAGTCGAGTATTATTGTTGACTAGGACAACAATAATGCATTAAGACTAACATGTAGCTGATTGATGATAAAGAGTTGTCATTGATATGGAGTGTCAAAATCAATGCATGAATATGTGTGTTAGAGAACAATATATTGGATTGACCAGCTATGAGTATGTTTCTTGGATTATTAAGTAATTGTCACAACATTACTCATAGTGATTAATATGTATATGATCCTCAGACTTGAGATCATTATTATCCCAGCATCGTGAGTTGTATATTTTGATACAGTCAAACGTACACCATAACAGGTTGTTCTATAAAGGCTGATGTTGGATATACCACAATCTATGTAGAGGGATATGGTTGATCAATAAAGGATAAGTCCCTCCTACATAATAGGGGTAATATCTTAGGCCACTTGATTGAGTGAGACTAGAAATGCATGGCCATGCTCAAATAAGTTGATATGAGATGTCATACTAATTTGTATATCATAGTCTACTCAAGATATCAAGAAACATGGGATGGACTATGCAAGTGTGACTATCCTATGACTTGTATCCGTTACAGAGATAAAGGACTTAAGGATTAATGCATGAAAGGTTAATCACAAAAGGTTATGTCGAATCATGATTTCTTGTAACTTAGGTAGCAATGATGTATTGCTAGATGCCACTCATTGTCTGTGACAATAGAATTGTTCTAGTATTACTGCTAACGTTGCAAGAACCTACAGGGTCACACCCTATGGTTGAAATGAACGGAATAAAATATAGTTGGTATTGTGTTTGGTTGTGACATAAATTAAATTAATTAAAGAATTAATTTAATTGGGCAATCAAATATTGAACATATTATATGTACAAGGATGTTGTACACATAATGATAACAGAATTTTATTAATATATGAATTTGATTCATATATAAATTTAAATAAATATAGTTTATCGAAATCCTTATTATAATTAATGTAATTATAATTTTCGGTTAAAAACTTTATTGTATTTATTTAATCTTATAATACATTAAAAGGATACCAATTATAAAAGGCCCAATGGAAAAGACACCCATTATAAAAGGTATTAAAAGGA
Source organism: Gossypium australe (assembly GCA_005393395.2). Lineage (NCBI taxonomy): Eukaryota > Viridiplantae > Streptophyta > Magnoliopsida > Malvales > Malvaceae > Gossypium > Gossypium australe. The sequence goes on along the minus strand of CM016614.1, from coordinate 84,883,565 downwards.
GACAAAGAAAAGAAGAAAAACCCTAAGTGATTGCTTGTTAGGTCTAGCAGCCGTCAATAAAATAAACCTACAAAATAGTTTTGGAGATTTCTTCCGTTCATAGTCAAACCGGGTGGATTACGTAGAGGCCGACATCAGAAAAGGTTGTGGCTTGATTCGATAGTAGATCAAAACTCTTGGTGCCAAGGCTTCGCTGTCTACTCAGATTAAAGTTTTGGTAATTTCGAAACCTTTATTTCACCCCGATTCGTTCCTCACACATGGATTCATGGTTTGGATCACCGGATCTAATTTTATTTTGCTGCGCCATGGGGTACCGGCGTTCCAACAAGATTTATATTAAGTATTGGTGTTTAATCAGGCGTGTCACGTATTTAGGTTTCGACGAGTGGGAACGTATAGCTTTCACCGTATTCAGGTATGTAATTTCACACTTATCTCATGGGTTATATTATACCGTAAGCATTAGAATAAAAATCGTAAAGTCGGTAAAATTGGAAAATACGATATATTAGCACTTTTTGTGTGAATGCATGAAAACGGTTTTAAAGTTGTGGAAAATTACGGATTTGCCCTGTAACACCCCTTACCCGAGACCGTCGCCGGAGTTGAGCAAGAGGCGTTACTAGACTTGACTACAAGTTCAGGACATAAAAATTTAAAGCTGTTAAACTGTGTTATGCCGACTAATTTGACTATAACTCGAGTTACAAAACTCAAAATTTAGATCCGTAAATTTCTCTTGAAACTAGACTCATATAAAGTTTCACCATAATTTTTCCAGAATTTTTCATGTGACCAATTAGTACAGTTTATTCATCAAATTTACCCTTATTACACAGCTTGACAATTCTGACCTGTGTCTACAAAAATGCAGTTATCTCATTTCAAAAATTTTATATACTGTTCTTGTTTATACCAATGAAAAATAGACTCATTAAGGGTTCTACACATATAAACCATGATTCCTAATTATTTTTGTACAATTTTTGACAATTTTTCCAAAACAGAACAGTGACTCACGAATTCATTCAGAGCAGGTCTCACTAAAACTTAATTATCCTATAAAATATAAATCTTTTACCTACTCTGTTTCTTTCAGGTAAAAATAGACACAATAAGGTTTAATTTCATATCTCATTCACCTCCTAATTCAATATACCCTATTTTTGGTGATTTTTCTAACTCACATCACTGCTGTTACTACAAACTGTTTTGTTGTATTTTATGAAAGACTAGCTTCTAACCGAACCTACCTACATTCCTAATTCAAGAATTCATTTCGTATATAAACATTTCCTTAACAAAATGATTAAACTTTGATTAAGAAAGCATAAACCTTGCCATCATAAACCAACATACATATCAAAAAAAAACACAACAACGTACTTAACTAGAAATTTAGCCATTTTCGCATGGCCATTATATACATGAACCGTGAAATTTTATCAAACAAAAACCAAGCCTTTTCCTATACATGCCTTTGTTTAAAACCAAAATAAAAGAGTACCAAAATATAGATTGATAGTGTTGGCGACTTCCTTGACGATCCGTCTTGAGCCCGTAGCGTAACCCAAAATCTATAAAACAGAGGAAATATTTCACATAATTAAGCTTACTAGCTTAGTAAGTCCTAAATTTATAATAGCATAACATTTAAATTAATCAACTTATGACATTTTCCACAAACATTTAATTATGATAATTTATCTACATAAAGCCGAATCTTATTAGTACATTAACCGAAGAAATTATACTTCGATTCCATAAACCTGTATTACTTCGCAATACAACTTAATATATTTTACAAGTATCACATACCCCAAGTTATGTAACTATAGCATTTATAACAACCACACTACCATATTAAAATTTCTTGTATTCCAAGCATCTATACCTGCAAACCGAATTTCCATAGTAGTAGTAGTAGGCATAACATACCTTACATACTTACCTGAACCATATACTCAATCAGTTAGCTTTAAATTGTCTTGAGTTAAGATTCAACTTCTCTTTTGTAAAATACATCACCGGCATGAAGCCTGCTAGGCGTAAAAGCCTAAAAGGTAACACCGGCACAAGGCCTGCTAGGCGTAAAAGCCTGAAAGATAACACCGGCACAAGGCCTGCTAGGCGTAAAAGCCTGAAAAGTAACACCGGCACAAGGCCTGCTAGGCATAAGCCCGATTATGTCACCGGCACGAGGCCTGCTAGGCTCAAAGCCCGAAGGTCAGAATGGTTTTACATACTTTTTACATTTCATTATCACATATCGAATCATATGTATTTATTTACATTGCATTAAAATATTGAAAATCAATCCAATCCATCATCATCACATTCGGTCAACTCATGATTTTACACCAAACTTATATAAATTTTATCATTCATTAGATTTATAAATAACCCTTAAACATAAGGTAGCTCAGGATCTTACTTATTCACCTTGCATTAGCCAAAATAAATCCACTTCAATACTATACATTCACAATCGGCTATATCATGAATTTATACTCTAATTTTCCACAATTCATCATTCACTAAATTCATAATTAATTTATTGACATATTTTAACTAAAGGACTTACCTCGGTTGTCGATAGTCCGTGCGAATCGGCTATTCGAGAACCTTCGTCTTTCCCCGGTCTAATTCCGTTTTTCTTTTCTCTTGATCTAAAACACATTAAAATTTAGCTCATTTAATTGCTTTTCATCTCAATTTAGTCCCAAGACACACAAATGGGCAATTTACAATTTTGCCCCTAATGTTTTCCATTTTTACAATTTGGTCCAATTTTACACAAAACTCAAATTATGCAAAATTTCCTAACACTATGGCTAGGCCGAACCTTCCCCATAGCCATGGGTGTCCATGCATTTCATCTATTTGACATTTTAACCCTTCACAATTTTATTCTTTTCAATTTGGCCCTATAAACTCAAAATCACCAAAAACTCCAATACAAAACTTGTAAATCCTTAACATACATTCAATTTAAAACCATCAAACATCAAAACTACCCAAGCATGTCAATGGCCGAATCTTATATACATAGTATTTTCAAAAATTTAAACATGGGTTGTATAGGATTTAAAACAAACATTCCAAAAATGCAAAATTTTTCAAAAACTAAACAAAACACATACCTTTAATTGAGCCCCAAAGTGCCGAAATTCAAGCTCTAAAAATGGAGTTTCTAGCTCCTATATTCGGCCAAGGAAGAAGAACAAGGTGAAGTTCTCTTTCTTCCCACTTAACCTTTTTATTTTATGTTAAAACAAACATATAAATTATTAACATTATTTTAATACATTAATATAACTATATACTAGACCAAATTAACATATAATTTGGACTTATAAAGGCCCATTGCCGTCCCTTAATAAGGTTAATGGGCTAATTGCCCTTTTGGTACACCCACTTAAAAAGCCACACTCAAATTAGTACCTTTCACTTTAGCATGAAACTTTCGCGTTTTCTCGATTAAATCCTTTTTATCAAATTGAGCACTTAAACAATTAAATTTTTATACGAAACTTTCACACTCACTGAATCACATATAATAAACACAAAATAGAATATTACAATATTTATCAGGCTCGGATTCGTGGTCCCGAAACCACCGTTCCGATTAGGGTCAAAATTGGTCTGTTACAACTCTCCCCCCCTTCAGGATTTTCGTCCCCGAAAATCTTACCGTTAAATAAGTTCGGATATTGTTGCCTCATTGACTCCTCAGGCTCCCACGTAGCCTCTTCAACTCCGTGACGATTCCATAATACTTTCACTAATGGAATCCTCTTATTTCTCAATTCTTTCATTTCCCGAGCTAAGATACGGATCGGTTCTTCATCATATGTTAAATCGGATCGAATTTCAATCTCTGACGGTGTGATCACATGTGACGGATCCGATCTGTATTTGCGAAGCATCGAAACGTGAAATACATTGTGTATCTTTTCTAAATCAGAGGGCAATTTCAATCTATAAGCAACAGGCCCAATACGTTCGATGATTTCATACGGCCCGATGAATCTCGGACTCAACTTGCCTTTCCGACCAAATCGGAGTATTTTCTTCCACGGGGAAACTTTTAAGAACACCCAATCTCCGATCTGAAATTCAATGTCCTTACGTTTCAAATCGGCATAAGACTTTTGACGATCCGAAGCAGTTTTCAAATTATTTCTGATAAGAACCACCTTCTGTTCTGTTTCTTTAATCCAATCAACCCCGTGTATCTTATTTTCACTGAGCTCAGTCCAGTACAACGGTGTGCGACATTTTCGCCCATATAAGGCTTCGTAAGGCGCCATTTTTATACTAGATTGGAAGCTATTATTATAAGCAAATTCGACCAACGGTAGGTATCGTTCCCACGTACCTTCAAACTCGAGAACGCAACACCTCAGCATGTCCTCAAGTATCAAAATAGTTCGCTCAGACTGACCGTCTGTTTGTGGATGAAAGGCTGTACTAAAATGAAGTTTAGTACCTAGAGCATCTTGCAATTTCTTCCAAAACCGTGATGTAAACCTCGGGTCCCTATCTGAAACAATGGAACTCGGTACGCCGTGCAACCTCACAATCTGTGACACATATAGTTCGGCAAGCTTATCAAGTGAATAGTCGGTGCGTACCGGTACAAAATGGGCTGATTTAGTCAGTCTATCAACGATAACCCATACAGCATCTTTCTTACTCGGTGTCATAGGAAGACCAGATACAAAATCCATTGTGATTCTATCCCATTTCCATTCGGGTATCATGATTGGTTGAAGTAATCCGGACGGTACCTGATGCTCGGCTTTCACTTGTTGACAGATTAAGCACTTGGAAACAAACTCAGATATGTCCCGTTTCATGCCAGGCCACCAATAAAACTGCTTCAAATCGTTATACATTTTTGTACTACCCGGGTGTATCGATAGTCGACCACTATGGGCCTCGCACAGGATCATCTGTATCAATTCTGAGTTCTTCGGAACACACAATCGGCCTTTATAATTCAAACAATCATTTGCATCAATCTGAAAATCTAATTCTGTACCACTTCCACACTGACTCCGAATAGCAATCAACTTTTTGTCGACTTTCTGTACATCACAAATCTGCTGAATGAACATCGGTCTCGCTTGTAACTCTGCTAAGATCGAGCCATCATCAGACATAGTCACCCGTGCATTCAATGCACGAAGAGTAAATAACGACTTTCGACTTAACGCATCCGCAACAACATTAGCTTTTCCCGGATGGTAGTCAATCACTAATTCATAATCTTTCAGCAATTCTAACCATCTACGTTGTCTCAAGTTTAAGTCTTTCTGAGTCATCAAATACTTCAAACTTTTGTGATCTGAATAAATATGACATTTTTCGCCAAATAAGTAGTGACGCCAAATTTTTAAGGCGAACACAATGGCTGCTAACTCCAGATCGTGAGTTGGATAATTTTTCTCATGCGGCTTCAGTTGTCTCGAAGCGTAGGCTATCACCTTGCCTTCTTGCATCAAAACACAACCCAACCCATTCAAGGAAGCATCACTAAAAATAGTAAATTCTTTACCCGATTCAGGCTGAGTTAACACTAGGGCTTCGGTCAAAAAGGCTTTCAACTGCTCAAAACTTTTCTGACACCTTTCCGACCACTCAAATTTGACATCTTTCTGTAGTAGTCTCGTTAACGGTGTAGCTATAACAGAAAAACCTTTTACAAACCGTCTGTAATACCCCGCCAGGCCTAGGAAACTTCGGATCTCGGAAACATTCTTTGGTGGTTTCCAATCGAGTATGGCTGCTATCTTGTTTGGATCCACCCGAATACCTGACACCGAAACTACATGACCCAAGAAGCTGACTTCGTTCCTCCAGAACTCACACTTACTGAACTTTGCATATAACCGTTGATCTCTCAAGGTTTGTAGTACTACTCTCAAATGCTCAACGTGTTCTGCTTCATTTTTGGAGTAGATCAATATATCATCAATAAACACTACTACAAACCGATCCAAAAACTGTTGGAAAACTCGGTTCATTAGATCCATAAAAACAGCAGGTGCATTAGTGAGTCCGAATGGCATAACTAAAAACTCATAATGTCCGTACCTCGTTCGGAATGCAGTCTTTGGCACATCTGAATCTCTGACTCGCAACTGATAATAGCCCGATCTCAAATCTATCTTCGAAAACACCGAAGCCCTCTTCAACTGATCAAATAAATCGTCAGTCCGAGGTAACGGGTACTTATTCTTTATAGTCACCTTGTTTAATTGCCGGTAATCGATACACATTCTCATAGTCCCATCCTTCTTTTTCACAAATAAAACCGGTGCACCCCAAGGAGAGAAACTCGGTCGTGCGAAGCCCCTATCTGTCAACTCTTGCAACTGCACTTTCAATTCTTTTAACTCAGTAGGCGCCATTCGGTACGGAGCTATTGAAACCGGAGTCGCCCCTGGCACTAACTCAATGCCGAACTCAATCTCTCGCACTGGGGGTAAGCCCGGTAGTTCTTCAGGAAACACATCGGGGTATTCACATACAACCGATACCGACTCAATTTGTTCCTCGGACATTTTATTGTCCAGTACATAAGCCAAATAAGCTTCACACCTTTTTCTTACATACTTTTGGGCTAACATTGAGGATATTGCTGTAGGCAACCCATTTACGTCACAAGATTTAATTCTGATGGTCTCATCGTTTTGACATTTCAAATCGATAAGCTTTCTTTTACAATCCACTACTGCCTCGTGTGAAGTTAACCAATCCATACCCAGGATTATATCAAATTCGTCAAAGGGCAACAACATTAAATCAGCTGGGAAGCAATAATCCTGAATCATCAACGGGCAATCTCTACACACTTTATTAACAAGCACACATCTACCCAAAGGGTTGGACACACGAATCACAAACTCGGTAGACTCAACTAGCAGAGTCTTGCCAAATTTTAAAGTTTCACACACATAAGAATGAGTCGAACCAGGATCAATTAGTGCAATCACAGTAGTATCATAAAGAGTGAAAGTACCAGTAATGACGTCGGGGGAGGAAGCATCCTCTCTAGCTCGCGCAGCATATGCTCTAGCCGGAGGTCTAGCCTCAGATCGATCTGTAGTGTTCTTCGTTCCTTTCTGACTACCACCTACATTGCCTGAATGTCTGGGTGGTCTACCTCGCATTGACAAGTTGCTCGGTCTAGTGTTCTGAACTGTATTCTGCTCAGCTAACTTCGGACACTCTCTAATAAAATGGTCTGATGATCCACATTTATAGCAAGACCGATCATGAAATCTACAACTCCCTGAGTGCCATTTTCCACAGTGCTTGCACTCAACTCTATTTTGTGGAACATTACCAACACTGGCTATCGAGGTAGCTCGGGAGCTCATAGGAGGTCGATCCCGTCTAGGTGGATCTGTATTAGCTTTCTGTCGGCTGTAGTCGTCTCTGGGCTTCTTGGTCGTGGAATGAAAGACTTTACCCGAAGATCTTTTACGAATATCTCTAGCTTCAGTCTCAGCCTTTCTTTTCTCTTTCCCGAGCTCTTCAGCTTTGCAAGCTCTTTCAACTAAAGTCACAAACTCTTGAATTTCAAGAATGCCAACAAACATCTTTATATCTTCATTCAGGCCATCTTCAAATCTTTTACACATAATAGTTTCAGAAGAAACACACTCTCTAGCATATCTGCTGAGTCTGACAAATTTTCGTTCATATTCTGTCACGGTCATTCGTCCTTGTTTCAGCTCAAGGAATTCTTTTCGTTTTTGATCAATGAATCTTTGGCTGATATATTTCTTGCGGAATTCATTCTGGAAGAAATCCCATGTCACTTTTTCTTTCGGAACCACTGATACTAGTGTGCTCCACCAGTGATATGCAGTGTCCCTCATTAAGGATATAGCACATTTCAGGCATTCATCCGGAGTACAAGATAGCTCATCAAGTACCCGTATAGTGTTATTAAGCCACATTTCGGCTCTCTCAGCATCATCATCGTCATTAGCTTTAAATTCTTCGGCCCCAAATTTTTGGATTTTATCAATTGGAGGCCTACTAGATCTTATCGGATCTATCATCGGGGGAGCTGAAGGAATCGGAGTTGAATTATTCGGGGGTGGAGGTTGATGTACATTCGGGTTATTCTGAATAAATTGGGCAAACCACTCATTCATCATCCGATAAAAGGCTTCCTTAGTCTCTCCTTCGTGGCTACCCGAAACAGGTCGAGAGTCTATCGGCGCTGATCCGTGGGCACGGTCAGGCGCTACACTCTCCACATCATCAGCTACGGCTCTTTCAGGATCAGTGTCCATTTACTAAATAAAACAAGGTTCAGGCTGTCAGAAGTCACCACACTATCAATATATATACAAAAGGCATGTATAGCTAGACTCACACGCGCTACGGTAGTCCTAGAATCGACTAAACCGTAAGCTCTGATACCAATCAAATGAAACACCCCTTACCCGAGACCGTCGCCGGAGTTGAGCAAGAGGCGTTACTAGACTTGACTACAAGTTCAGGACATAAAAATTTAAAGCTGTCAAACTGTGTTATGCCGACTAATTTGACTATAACTCGAGTTACAAAACTCAAAATTTAGATCCGTAAATTTCTCTTGAAACTAGACTCATATAAATTTTCACCATAATTTTTCCAGAATTTTTCATGTGACCAATTAGTACAGTTTATTCATCAAAGTTACCCTTATTACACAGCTTGACAATTCTGACCCGTGTCTACAAAAATGCAGTTATCTCATTTCACAAATTTTATATACTGTTCTTGTTTATACCAATGAAAAATAAACTCATTAAGGGTTCTACACATATAAACCATGATTCCTAATTATTTTTGTACAATTTTTGACAATATTTCCAAAACAGAACAGTGACTCACGAATTCATTCAGAGCAGGTCTCACTAAAACTTAATTATCCTATAAAATATAAATCTTTTACCTACTCTGTTTCTTTCAGGTAAAAATAGACACAATAAGGTTTAATTTCATATCTCATTCACCTCCTAATTAAATATACCCTATTTTTGGTGATTTTTCTAACTCACATCACTGCTGTTACTACAAACTGTTTTGTTGCATTTTATGAAAGACTAGCTTCTAACCGAACCTACCTACATTCCTAATTCAAGAATTCATTTCGTATATAAACATTTCCTTAACAAAATGATTAAACTTTGATTAAGAAAGCATAAACCTTGCCATCATAAACCAACATACATATCAAAAAAAAACACAACAACGTACTTAACTAGAAATTTAGCCATTTTCGCATGGCCATTATATACATGAACCGTGAAATTTTATCAAACAAAAACAAGCCTTTTTCCTATACATGCCTTTGTTTAAAACCAAAATAAAAGAGTACCAAAATATAGATTGATAGTGTTGGCGACTTCCTTGACGATCCGTCTTGAGCCCGTAGCGTAACCCAAAATCTATAAAACAGAGGAAATATTTCACATAATTAAGCTTACTAGCTTAGTAAGTCCTAAATTTATAATAGCATAACATTTAAATTAATCAACTTATGACATTTTCCACAAACATTTAATTATGATAATTTATCTACATAAAGCCGAATCTTATTAGTACATTAACCGAAGAAATTATACTTCGATTCCATAAACCTGTATTACTTCGCAATACAACTTAATATATTTTACAAGTATCACATACCCCAAGTTATGTAACTATAGCATTTATAACAACCACACTACCATATTAAAATTTCTTGTATTCCAAGCATCTATACCTGCAAACCGAATTTCCATAGTAGTAGTAGTAGGCATAACATACCTTACATACTTACTTGAACCATATACTCAATCAGTTAGCTTTAAATTGTCTTGAGTTAAGATTCAACTTCTCTTTTGTAAAATACATCACCGGCATGAAGCCTGCTAGGCGTAAAAGCCTAAAAGGTAACACCGGCACAAGGCCTGCTAGGCGTAAAAGCCTGAAAGATAACACCGGCACAAGGCCTGCTAGGCGTAAAAGCCTGAAAAGTAACACCGGCACAAGGCCTGCTAGGCATAAAGCCCGATAATTAACACCGGCACAAGGCCTGCTAGGCATAAGCCCGATTATGTCACCGGCACGAGGCCTGCTAGGCTCAAAGCCCGAAGGTCAGAATGGTTTTACATACTTTTTACATTTCATTATCACATATCGAATCATATGTATTTATTTACATTGCATTAAAATATTGAAAATCAATCCAATCCATCATCATCACATTCGGTCAACTCATGATTTTACACCAAACTTATATAAATTTTATCATTCATTAGATTTATAAATAACCCTTAAACATAAGGTAGCTCAGGATCTTACTTACTCACCTTGCATTAGCCAAAATAAATCCACTTCAATACTATACATTCACAATCGGCTATATCATGAATTTATACTCTAATTTTCCACAATTCATCATTCACTAAATTCATAATTAATTTATTGACATATTTTAACTAAAGGACTTACCTCGGTTGTCGATAGTCCGTGCGAATCGGCTATTCGAGAACCTTCGTCTTTCCCCGGTCTAATTCCGTTTTTCTTTGCTCTTGATCTAAAACACATTAAAATTTAGATCATTTAATTGCTTTTCATCTCAATTTAGTCCCAAGACACACAAATGGGCAATTTACAATTTTGCCCCTAATGTTTTCCATTTTTACAATTTGGTCCAATTTTACACAAAACTCAGATTATGCAAAATTTCCTAACACTATGGCTAGGCCGAACCTTCCCCATAGCCATGGGTGTCCATGCATTTCATCTATTTGACATTTTAACCCTTCACAATTTTATTCTTTTCAATTTGGCCCTATAAACTCAAAATCACCAAAAACTCCAATACTCTTTAGTATTTTTGCTTAATTATTATTTTGGCGATGTAATAAGGCCTCTAGTATTGTTTTAAGGATTTTATCTCGTGGATGGATTTTAATATGTTTTAGATACTTAAATGTGACTATTTTAATTTTTATAAAAGTTTTCTTAAACTTACGTATAGAAAGGGGTTTTTCTTAAATATCGCTAACTCGTAAAATTTTCTGTAAAAACTCTTTTATGAAAGTATTTCAATCAATTATTTCTCTGAAAATCAAATTATAAACCCTTACGTTTTAAAATCATGGATTTTAAATAAATCTCAATTTTTGATAAACTCCATCACCAAAATCGTTTTTGAAGTTTTGTTCTCTTAAAATCATTGATGACTGGATGTAAATTCGAATTGTGTGGCATGCCAAATCTGGACTTAACGCATAAGTCGGGTTTGGGGTGTTACATAACTCACCCCTCTGCTTTAACCTTGCGGGTGATCACCAGCGTTAGAGGATTTGGAACGACGGAGGACTCTGTGGTGGCCATACATCGGGAACATTTCTCATGAGTTAGTAAATTTTCGTTTTTGCTTATTTTAAAGTTATTTAATTTTGGGTTAATATTGTTGTAATAAGTCCGCTGGTTCAATTTCTTTTAAGTTTCCATTAATAACCGTTAGATTTATAAATACGTAGTTTTCTTAAAATGACAATAATTGTTTTTTCAAAATATCACGTTACCGCAATTTCACACTTAAACTTCATTAACAAACAAAGTTTTCGAAAGCAATAATAACATTTTTACAAGACACAATTAAAGCAAGTTTGAATTTCACAAACAACTAGGTTTGGAGTTTCGAAAAGATTACGAACTTTTAAACGTGCGAGAGATTTTCAAGTTTCCCTTCTATGTGACATGCTAGATCTGGTCGTAACGTCTAGGCCGGGTCTGGGGTGTTACAGTGTATATATATATATATATCAATGATATAACCAAATGTGACATTGAATTGAGGAATGAATATAATCGAATGTGATGCATATGTATGGCTTTGATACAATTGAATGTGGTATTGATCATAGAAATGAATTAAACGAAATTGTATATATGCCATTGAGGTTCAAATTTTATGTATATATAAATAAGGATTAAGTTCGAGAAATGCAATAATGTACGAAATTGTATACAGAGCACTAAGTGTGCGAAATTAAATACCGAGCACTAAGTGTGCAAAAAGTTACAAGAATTTGGCACTAAGTGTGCAAGGTATTAGTATGACGACTCTAAGCATGTGACATGTGATAAGGTTTTTGAATTGAGTGTGCAGGTTTGCCGATCTTTTAATTTAATTAGTTAATGAAGGTGTTTAACTGTAATAGCCCAAACCCAACCTAGACGTTATGACCGGATCTGGTATGTCACATGGAAAGATAGTTTAAAGAAACTTCGCGATTACTTAAAAATTTTGAGTTTTGTTTTCATTTTGAAAATCAGATTCGTTTTTATGGTTTCCTTGCAAAATGTTGTGAATATTACTAACTACCGAAAACTTGTTTTATAATACGAGAATTGAAATCAGTGGATTTCAGGATGTGACGTTTTTGAAAACAATTATTGTAGTTTTAAGAAAATCCCGAGTTTCATTGTTTATAACTTGTAAACCGTTTGCTAGTGTTTTGGAAAATGATTATTTACATTTTTAATAAAACTCCATTTTGAACCTTTCATAATAAGCAGTCAATACTTTAAGATAAAAACCAAATTAAAATCTAGTGGCCTTATTACAGAACAAATTTCCAATTTAAAACAAGTCCAAAGTAATGAAAACGAACTTTATGAAAGAAATAACGCATGGCCACCACAGACTCCACCTCGGCCCAAATCCTCAAGCAGATGGGTGAGTTATGAGAACTCAGTGTGTAATCCCTCACACGATCAATAACTAGGCCCGAACCCATTCATATACCAACTGGGCCTTAGCCCTTACGAAAACAATATGGGCGAAGCCCTTACAGAAACGAATTGGGCCTTAGCCCTATTAGCATGGTATAGCAGATAATGAAGGCAATGCAATGCAACCCAGCCCAGCCTAGTAATCCATCCGCTACACACCACCCGACCAGCCAAAACACACCGGTGGGGATTTCTACAATCAACCCTCATCCGCTACACACCATCGATGGCAGTCACACTGCAGTCATGCTGCTCATCACCGAAATTGTGATAGAGTCACCGAAATATGTCGCATATCCACCAAAATAATGTGACAAAGTCACCGAAATATGTGGCATAGCCACCGAAATAGTGTGACAGAGTCACCGAAATACACTGCCCCTTTCATCAATATCATATCCTAATCTCATGCAACATATTATCATAATGTGATGAATGCAATACATATCTCAATGTACATTAGATAATCAGAACACACATATAGTCATGCTAAGTTATTCGAATGGCATAGTCATTAGTGTTACTTACCTGGTATCTCCAACTTTACCCACTGGGTATCCCAATTGCCGTTACGGTTATTTCGGCTTTTAGCCAATACACATATTAATGCAAAACAGACAAATGAAGGTGTGTGGTTTACACACCTGATTACGCGAAGTACTATACACTCCTGATCGCCGTCACTCTCACTAGGGGGAATAACAACGATTTGCCTATCCCAAACTGATGCCGACTCTCTACCGATTTATTTTTTCTTTTATTTTCTTTTCATTTTTAAATTCTTTCCTTTTATCTTTCTTGTCTTTAATTTATAATATTATATTTTAATCTCTTTAATTTAGGTTCTAGGGGCTATTATGGAATGACCACACCACCACCGGAGTATCCACCACCCCTACCCAACTTTACACCGTTTCTTTTCTTTGACTCCATCCAAAATTCAGGAAGTTTCACTTCTCTCCCTCTCTTATGATTTTCTTACTATATTTCCATTATTTATCTTTATACATTGAGAACAATGTACATCTTAAGTGTGGGGAGGTTATTGATTTCATTACCAGAAAATCTCTAAATTTTGTCTTGTTCTTAAGTAAATTTTCTCATATTACTAATTAAAATGAAACTTCTTTTGATCTATGATTTTTGTAACATCCTAAAATTTAGAATTTTATGTGTTGCATTATTTCTTGCGTTAAGCTAGTTAAATTACTAATCGTGTATGTTTTAAGGTCTTAAGAAGGCTCGAGGTATAATTAGGCCTTAGTAAATGTAACATCCCAAAATTTGGAATTTTAATTGTTGCATTATTGCTTGTGTTAAGCTAGATAAAATATTAATGGTGTATGTTAGGGGTTTTGAGAAGGCTCGGGTTTATTTGGGCCCTAGTAAAATTTTGTGTTTAAGTCTATTAGGGAGAAATGGTAAGTAGCTTCAAGGCTTATAGAAATAAATGAGTAATGTGCTTGCATAAATGAGCAATTGGTAAAAAGGATATGGCGCCACATGATGGACTTTGAGGGAGGAGGTTCAAATCCCATAATGTGCAATTTTTGACTATTTTTTTGTATCCTTTCCCTAAGTGTCAGCCAAGCTAGTAAATCAGGCAAGGTGGACTTTTTAATTTTGGCAAGGTGGCTAAGGAAATTAGGAAAGGATGAAGATGGGGAAAGAAATCAAAAGAAAAGGGAAAGTATAGGGAACATGTTGGCCTTTTCAAGGGAGGTGTTTTGGAAAGTCTTGGTTGGTAAATGTTTGACCTTTTTGCCAAGGTATGTACGGTTTAGGTGAGGGGTGAGTATAGCCAAATTTTGCTTTGCCTTTTGGTAGAAACCTTAGTGCTTGTTTTGGTCAAAAACTCCTGTAGCATCATTTTGTGTCATTTTTCTTTCTCTCCAAACATCTTCCTCTCTTTACCGAATCTTCAAGCCTTGGTGAGCATTTTTGTTTCTTCATTTTCCTTCTTGTTGGCCGAATGTACCAAACCATTGAGACCAAATCATTCTCTCTTAACTTCTCTTGAAAACCGAAACTAGTTAGCACCCATTCTCTCCCTTTCTTTTCTTTTAATCATCTTTTCAATCTTTCTTCCATTTCTTAAAAGCAAAACTTCATTTTGATCAAATCCTTTTCTTTTATTCATTCTCTCCATAGCCGAATCTAATAACAACTTGTCTCTCCACTATCTCTTTTTCCTTCGTGTTTGGACACTATCTTCTTGACGAATCGGTGAGCAATAATTTTTTCTTTTTAATCTCTTCTCTTAAGGCCAAATATATGTCCTTGTAATGGGATGGTTCTATTAACCGGAATCATCATTTTCTTCTCTCTCTCACAACGTGATCATTTTCCTTTTTGTAGTATCCTAGTGGGAGGCCGAACATCACTCTAGTCTTAAGTCGAACAGTGAACATCGAATCCAATATCGACACGGTAAGAATTCGTTATGGATTATTGATAGTACTCAATATTCGATTGATTGCTTAAGGAGTAATAATTTGAAACAATCAACTTTATGTTTTAGGGGCTAAATCGCTCGATCCATCGACTTGTGATCATACGATTCTAGTGGTAAGCCGACCTTTCTCCTTAATCAATCATTCATATCAACGTAATATAAGTTTTGACTAAGATTTGTTTTCATTGGAGACAAGCAATATCGAATCGAAAGGGATAGTGATTGGAGATTGAAAAAGGAGAGGATTTGCCATCCCTACTCCTAACTTCAAACGAAGGGCAGTTTCGACGGTTCGAGATTTTCCACTGGGTTGTGGACCGTCATTCGTATGTCGATTAATTAAATCGCGTATGTCGACTAATCAAGCGTTATGATATCTTAGGTGTCGAAGATCAAGAAAGCCTAGTACTTACCATAATCAGGTGTGTCATCTCACACGTGGATTTTAAGATTGATATCATATTGGAAATAAATCGCTATGACTAAAATCGTAATATGGCGTAAACCGGAAAAATTGGCCTAAGATATACTATTTTGATAAAATTGACAAAATTAGTAATATCATTGTGTGAATTACGAAAATGCCCCTAATGGGCCGAATTGATATATTGCTTAATGGGCCGAATTGATATATTGCTTAATGGGCCGAATTGATATATTGCTTAATGGGCCGATTTGATAAATTGCCTTAAAGGGCCAAATTGCAAAGTGTTAATGGGCCGAACTTTTGTCTGAAATAATTATTGTTGTTATATTTGTAAATATCATGATTTGTTATGTATGATGCATTTACATGATTTTGCATGGGTTGGGAAAATGTTGAAGAGAAGAAATTCCGATGGCACTGCCACAAATATATTTGATAATATGATACTCTGTGATTCTGGTGGCTTGCCCACAATTAAATTTGTTATAAATGGCATAATGCCTGGGGTTGGTGTGTTTGGCGGGGTGGGTTGACTTGATCCCCACAGGTGTGATGGATGGTACGGGTGGTGTGTAGCGGATGGATTATTAGGTTGGTTTGGGATTGCATTACATTCATATGATATGTTTGATACATTATTATGTACAAAGGGGCTTAGGCCCAAAATATTGCTAAATGGGTTTCAGGCCCAGTGGACAACAGTAAGGGGGTTATACACTGAGTTCTAGTAACTCACCCAATTTCCTTATTCCTTTCAAGTAATGCTTAGTGACGGGGACTTGGGCCATGGATGACTCGGTGGAGGCCATACTGCAAAAACAGTTTTATTTGGACTTTGGATTTCTTTTTAGTACACTTAATTACTTTACTTTTTTGAGTTAAGGTTGTAATAAGGCCTCTGGATTATTTTTATTTTGTTTTATGTTTGACGTATTTATATTTTGCTCTAAGTACTTTAAATGATATTTTTCTAAAAATTTAAATAAACATTTTCTAAAATGGATATACAAATGGATTTCATAATAAACTTTCATAAATATTTTTAACTCAGAAATCTTCTCTTAAATTTTCATCAACACTTTTCAAAATACATGGTTGTAAAATCATTAGTTCAAATTTATTGATTTATCAATCAAATTCAGTAATACTTTGTCAAAACTTTTAAATGGGAAATTTGTTTTACTTAATTTTAAATCAATATATATTTACGTACGAATGAAAAGAACTTAAAAGCATTTTTCTCATGTGACATGTCAGATTTGGCCTTAACGCATGGGCCAGATTTGAGGTGTTACATTTTATGGTATCAGAGCCCGTTTCGAAACTCGACTGTGGTTTGGGTTCAAAAATATTTTTCAAAGTTGTTTTGAATTTTAAATTTAAAATGCATGTTTTAAAAAGAAGTATGGCACCACGGGTATCCGGCACCAAGTCAAGTAAGTATATGTTATTATTGTATAATTATGATTATTGTGATATGACTGTAGGAATACTCTAGAACTTTTAGTTTTAGGTGTTGAAACTATAGAGATTGAGACTATAGGATGCACTTGCGAAAATGACTTTACTTCTTATACTTCATAAAATATTGTTTAATAAACACTGAAATAGTATACTGATTTATAAGAGTCGTAATCAGATTAAATCGAATTAGCCAATATAAGCACTAGAGGATGTGGACGTGGTAGACGTGACCGTGGTAGAGGCCGAGGCGCTAGAGTTGTGTCTGAGGCGTCGGGACATGTGCTGGAAATGGACGCACCTATGTCACCTGTGACTGAAGCTGGGTCACATGATCGTATGAGGGAGGACGACGCTCTGTCCAAGCAATGTTGCGAGTCTTGGAAAGGGTTGCTGGGCAAGAACTGGGCCGGTAGCTCGTGGGTCAATTTCGGAATGACTCAGATCAAATGGTGCTGAGGTTTTTAGGGGTATCTCGGGTGTAGCCCCAAATGTAGCGGAGTACTGGCTTCAGGCTGTGGAGCGGATCATGGACGATCTGGATTGCACCGCCGAGCAGAAACTGAAAGGAGCTGTGTCCTTGTTGAGAGACGAGGCGTATCAATGGTGGCTCACTGTTCGGGAAGGCACTCAGGTCGATCGTATCACCTGGGATTTCTTTAAAACGACATTCCAGGGAAATTATGTTGGAGCTAGCTATGAGGATGCCCAAAGGAAGGAATTCCTAAATCTGGTCCAAGGAGATAAGACTGTGGCAGCTTACGAGGCGGAATTTCTGTGTCTGAGTCGATATGCCCATGGAATAGTATCGACTAATTACGAACGCTGTGTGCATTTTGAAGACGGGTTGCATGATGAGTACGGGTACTGATAGCCCCACAAAAGGAGAGAAATTTTGCCACACTAGTGGAGAAAGCCAAGATAGCTGAAGAGGCTAAGCACTCGGAGTGGCAAAACCGAGACAAAGATAGGGGTAGGAGCAAGAGGGACTTTAGGTACTCAGGTCCTGCTAGAGGGTTTTAGAAGAGGCCTAGGAATGAGGAGCCAGCTCGAGCTAGAGTACCAGCTGCTACCAATCAGATACAGCCATGTGCGAATTGCGAAAAATGACACCCGGGTGAATGCTGGAAGAGAACCGGTGGTTGTTTCAAATGTGGTTCCAAGGACCATCAGCTTAAAATTTATCCTCGACAGATTGCTTAGACTCAAGATGTTCGTAACTATGATGCACAGCCAGCTAGAGGCGCTCAGCAACCACCGAGAGGCCGTGGGCCAGGTCGAGGTGGTAATGGCGTAGGACGAGGTCAGGGTGCACCAGGTAGAGGTACTGGTAATAGGGGTAACACGGAGGCGAGGCAGCCAGGGTTGGTCTATGTGGTCAGACGCCGAGAGGATGGCGATGCACCTAATGTAATAACCGGTACGTTCTTCATATCTGATGTACTTGTTACTGCTTTGATAGATATCAGATACACCCATTCGTATGTTGCTTATGCTGTATCTGGAAATCTGAATATTAGATTTGAGATTACTACTAGAGAGATAACGGTAATTAGTCCTTTAGGACAGTCAGTGATAGTAAATAAATTTTTTAGAGATGTGCCCTTAGAAATTCAGGCAGAAATATTTTTGGCGGATTTGATGGAACTGCCATTCGACGAGTTCGACCTTATTTTGGGCATGGACTGGTTGGTGAAACACCGTGCGAACTTGGATTGTGCTACAAAGAAGATGATACTAAGAACCTCGGATGATAAAGAGGTAATGATGATAGGTGAAAGAAGAAACTATCTATCTAATGTGGTATCTGCTTTAAAGGTAGAAAAGTTGGTGAGAAAGGGGTGTGGAGCTTTCCTAGCTTTCATTAGTGCTTTGGATGCTAAGGAATTGTCGGTGGAAAGTGTTAGAACAGTGAAAGAGTTTTCGGACATCTTTCCCGAGGAACTCCCAGGATTGCCTCCAGATCGGGAGGTAGAGTTTGGCATTGAGTTATTTTGCTGATTGGATGGGAAGAGTTTGAGTTGAATTTAAGCTCTACTGACGAAGGGATCCCACATCGGAAAGATTCAAAGAATGAAGGTGAGAAGCTAGCTATATATAAAGCATTCTATGATAGGAGGAAGGATACCTTGGAGGGCGTTTCGGCACAGGAGTGGTCGGAGCGTGGATTAGCACCAGATTCCTATCAGGTGTGCAACTCTCTCTACTCTAGTTGTAGAGCGGCAAATGTCGAAGTGCCGGTCACGACAATAGTAGCCATACGAGCGTGCAATCGCACGTGTGGGGCTTCGACGCGATAGTTGAGGCCATCAGTAGTATTATTATGGGTTGAGGCTGCTTGGGCCACGATGGGCCGAAGTGCGCCCAGTGGGCCCAATGGGCCCGTGGGCACAATTGAATAAAATGTATGATGGTGTAGTATATAGTAAACTAGACTAGGTGAATCTCATATACGTGGCTAGATTTGTGTTAGGTGAGCCACACGAGCGTGTGGGCCCGAATGGGCCGAAATCGTGTTTTAGGCACAATAGTCCGGTACGATCGAAAATGGTAGTTGAGTCACTCGAGGCGACATTAGGCCTTTGGAAAGGCCATTGCAGGTGCAAAATTACTGAAATACCCTCGATGGGTAAAATGACCGATATGCAATACCCTTACGTGTTATATGATTATTCTTGTATGTGATTTATGATTGTTATCGTATGATTATTATTTTATGTTGCATTCATGTGTTATTATGTTGCATGGGGATGGGATTATTAATACGGAGGAAGTGCTAATAAGATCGCATGGTCGCTTGACGACTGTAGATCCACCGAAGGCTTTTAGCCACCGAGCAGCTATGCTGCACCGATAAGTTAGTGCCGCAACCGGTACTACATAAGGAGTGTAGGGATGGGTGGGTCGATTATATCCCCACAGAAGTGTAGGGTTGGACAAGAGACAGAGTGCAGGGTTGGTGTGGGCATTAATGCATCGCATATCTGGATTATACTACTGAGATGGGCCTAGGCCCAGATTTATATATATGCTGTGTGACATTTGATATGGGTTAAGGCCCAACCGAGGCTATTTTGGGCTAAGGCCCAGTTGCCACCGTTACTTTAATGGGCTAGGGCCCGAATTATTTTGATTCATGTTCTTACTGATGAGGGTTGTGCACACTGAGTTTTCGTAAACTCACCCCCTCTTTTTAATATTTTTCTCAGGAAATCCTCATTAGGCGGTTCGACGTGCTGGAGGACTCGGAGGTGGCCACACTACGAGCAGTTTTGGACTCTAGTATTTTACTTATTTTTAACTTGGGTTAATATTTTGTAATAACGCCTCTCTTAGTTTCTGGTTTTAGTTTTGGATTTTTAGTTTATTATGTTTTAAATCTGCTAAACTTTGAATTACGGTTTTCCAAAACAATATCTCCTTTCAAAATACTATGCTTTCGCAAATAGGTCGTAAACATCACGTTTTCATAAGTCAGTCATTTTAATTAAGCTTCCGCAACAACAAACAAAGTTTTTTTTTAGGTAATAACTTTTTAATAAATGTCGATTAATAATAAACAAACGCAAACTGGGAATTTAGTTTTTAATATCAAGAAAGGTTTTCAAATGGAACCATGGTTTCTCGAAAAGCACCCCAATGTGACACTCCAGATTCGGGCCTAACTTCTAGGCCGAGTTTGAGGTGTTACATTTTGTGGTATTAGAGCCCGGTTACAAAACTCGGGCTGTGAAGTGGGCTTTAGTTTTTATTTTAAATATGTTTACAAATGAATTTGAAGTAGTTTTGGAAGGTTTTTGTGTGGCACACCGAGTCTCCAGCGTCGGACCAGGTAAGTTCTCCTATCTGTTTTTAAATTGTTATACTGTAGATAGTTACTGGGCTTACTTTAGATGATAGACTATATTGAGGCCCGTAGGAGACTAAAACTGTAGTGAGCTTGCGATTTCGAAAACAACTCCTAACTACTACTTTCATAAAACATTTGTTTAATTACTGGAACGTTGGGCTTATTCATAAAATTTCTAATTCAGATAATATGCGAAGTGATAATCAGAGTGCGCAGCGTGAGCGTAGTATCGTAGGTTAGGATGTACGAATGTTAGTTAGTTGGAAATTTTGAGGACGAAATTTCTTTAAGGAGGGTAGATTTGTAACGTCCCAAAATTGGGTCTAGTAGAATTGGGCTTTGGGCACGGGAGCATTTAAAAATTTTTGAGAACAAGAGAACGGCTTTAATGCAAGTTGGATCTATTAGTTGAGTGATTTTGGAAGGTTAGAGGGCTTCTATGAAGTCCTGGGTTCAAACTTTGGCTTTAGGGAAATTTTGGTTTTAGGTGAAAAAACCCTGGGAGTTAGTAGATAGGTTTTAAGGATAAAATGTGGGGAAAAATGACACAAGTGGAGTGTGTGGTGTAGTGGCAAAGTGACGCCACATAAGGGACAAGGGGGTGACGCCACAAGGAAGGAAGGAGGTCCAAGGTTCAAGTCTTGGCTCTTGCATTTTAGTTTTCTTTTTAAATGGACTTTAGAATTTGGCTATAGATTTAAATTTAGTTGCGCATGGTTTAAGACACAAGAGGAGCTTGTGCCAAGTGGTTAGCGGCGTGGATTATGTTGTAAAGGAGCCTGGGTTCGAATCTCATGACAAGCAATGGAGTATTTATTTTGCGAATTGGACGGGAAGAGTTTAAGTTGAATTTAAACTCTATTGACGAAGGGATCCCACATCGGAAGGATACAAAGAAGGAAGGTGAGAAGCTAGCTATATATAGAGCATTCTATGATAGGAGGAAGGATACCTTAGAGGGCGTTTGGGCACAGGAGTGGTCGGAGCACGGATTAGCACCAGATTCCTATCAGGTCTGCAACTCTCTCTACTCTAGTTGTAGAGCGGCAAATGTCGAAGTGCCGGTCACGGCAATAGTAGCCACACGAGTGTGCGAGTGCACGTGTGGGGCTTCGACGCAATAGTTGAGGCCATCAGTAGTATTCTTATGGGTTGAGGCTGCTTGGGCCACGATGGGCCGAAGTGGGCCCAATGGGCCCGTGGGCACAATTGAATAAAATGTATGATGGTGTAGTATATAGTAAACTAGACTAGGTGAATCTCATATACGTGGCTAGATTTGTGTTAGGTGGGCCACACGAGCGTGTGGGCCCGAATGGGTCGAAATCGTGTTTTAGGCCCAATAGTCCGGTACGATCAGAAATGGTAGTTGAGTCGCTCGAGGCAACATTAGTCCTTTGGAAAGGCCATTGCAGGTGCAAAATTACTGAAATACCCTCGATGGGTAAAATGACCGATATGCCCCTGAAGGGCAAAATGACGAAAATACCCTTACATGTTATATGATTATTCTTGTATGTGATTTATGATTGTTATCGTATGATTATTATTTTATGTTGCATTCATGTGTTATTATGTTGCATGGGGATGGGATTATTAATACGGAGGAAGTGCTAATAGGCTCGCATGGTCGCTTGACGACTGTGGATCCACCAAAGGCTTTTAGCCACCGAGCAGCTATGCTGCACCGATAAGTTAGTGCTGCAACCGGTGCTACATAAGGAGTGTAGGGATGGGTGGGTCGATTAAATCCCCACATGAGTGTATGGTTGGACAGGAGACGGAGTGTAGGGTTGGTATGGGCATTAATGCATCGCATATCTGGATTATATTACTGAGATGGACTTAGGCGCAGATTTATATATATGATGTGTGACATTTGATATGGGTTAAGGCCCAACCGAGGCTATTTTGGGCTAAGGCCCAATTGCCACCGTTACTTTAATGGGCTAGGGCCCGAATTGTTTTGATTCATGTTCTTACTGATGAGGGTTGTGCACACTAAGTTTTCGTAAACTCACCCCCTCTTTTTAATATTTTTCTCTGGAAATCCTCAGTAGGCGGTTCGACGTGCTGGAGGACTCGGAGGTGGCCACACTACGAGTAGTTTTGGACTCTAGTATTTTACTTATTTTTAACTTGGGTTAATATTTTGTAATAACGCCTCTCTTAAATTCTGGTTTTAGTTTTGGATTTTTAGTTTATTATGTTTTAAATCTGCTAAACTTTGAATTACGGTTTTCCAAAACAATATCTCCTTTCAAAATACTACGCTTTCGTAAATAGGTCGTAAACATCACGTTTTCAAAAGTCAGTCATTTTAATTAAGCTTCCACAACAAACAAAGTATTTTTTTTAGGTAATAACTTTTTAATAAATGTCGATTAATAATAAACAAACGCAAACTGGGACTTTAGGTTTTAATATGAAGAAATGTTTTCAAATTGAACCATGGTTTCTCGAAAAGCACCCCAATGTGACACTCCAGATTCAGGCCTAACTTCTAGGCCGAGTTTGAGGTGTCACACACCCATATGTCCAGGCCCTGTCAAAACAGAGCAAGCATACTGATTTATCCCCACGGCCACTAGGCATGCCCGTGTGCCATGGCAATGCGTTACATGGCAATGTGTTACTAGGCCATAATTCATCTTCAAACCACATCTTTCATCAACCATAATGTCATGAAATATACCACATTCATAGCTCATTCATAAATTCTACATCATTCAACTTCCAAGCCAAATCACATGGCAAGGATTAAATATTTCAAGACATATATTAACTTCTAGCCTATACATGCCATATTTAAACTATATACATCTTTCCAAAAGTACCAAAATAGATTGCTGATAGTGTGATAGAGATGTTGACGATCCCCGGATCCAAGCTAGCTTTATTAACACTGCAAAGCAGAGAAACAAATCACACAGTAAGATTTCAAAAGCTTAGTAAGTTCGTAACATAACATATTAAACCAAAACAAACCATCACATAGATTATTTCACATCTAAATATATATCACACCATCAAAACTAATATGCTCGTTTAACATTTCATGATCTCGTTCATAAATTCATCAACCACATAGGTTCCGAACGTACCTTAACCAACACTTAGTTGTCAATTACATTTTCTACTCAATACTCACTATTTCAATACGATCAACTTTCGCCTCTTCTTTGATTTAGTTGCACACTTAGTGCCCAAATAGTTAGCCAAAGCTTAACTAAAATCGCACAGTTAGTGCATCCATATCAAACCGATCTTAAATCGATATCGCACACATAGTGCCAACCACAAAGCCGAAGCTTATATTATTTCGCACACACAGTGCTAATCATCTCAGTCATATTTCCGAATACACACACCTAGTGCCACATAACTCAAGCCCTTACACAGCATTCACATTTCAATATAATCATACCCTTTATTTCATAGCATTAAACATAACTAAATACACGTATTATGTCCAAACTTACCTCAGACGTCGAAATATCGAAACGGTCGATTAATCGAGCACTTTATCTTTGCCTCGATCTCGATCTGAACCTCTCCTTTCTTGGTCTATACACATTCAAATTTAATTCATTCAATCACCTCATTCAATTTAATCCACATACACTTATTTAGGGCATTTTACAAAATAGCCCTCACATTTTCACATTTCGACACTTTAGTCCCTATTTCACAAAATCATCAAATTCACATAATTTCTTTTCACACAAGCCTAACCAAATTTTCCTTATGTTCATAAAAACCCACACATTTTATTTATTTCACATTTTAGTCCTTCAACTTATCATTTTCACAATTTAGCCCTAATTAGCTAAATTCACCAAAAATCCAAGAACAAAACATGTTCATTAAATACACATCTTCCGTTTAACACCAATATTCATCACAAAGCTCACCATTTCATCAATGGCACATCTCATAAACATCATCACTTCCTTAAATTACAACATGGGCTTCATAATAAACTAAGCAACAATCTCAAATACATAAAAATCATCAAAAACCGAATTGAAAACATAGCTTAATTGATTCCAAAACTAGCCGAATACCCTAGCTCAATTTTTCTTTCCTTTCTTTCTTCAATTTCGGCTATTATGGATGATAATGGCTTATTATTAGCCTTTTTTTACTAATATTATGATATAAATCCATTTACAAAAATAACCTTTCATTTAATATATAAAACATATATATAATAAGGCCATTCATGTCTTTTAACCATCCACTATCTATTTATTGGCATATTTGCCTCACAAGGCCTCCACAATATAAAGACAACAACACTTAGGTACTTATAAATCAGCACACAGCTTTTACACTTTACGCGATTAAGTCCTTTCTCTATTTCGGCACACAGTCGATAAAATTATCACACAGAATTTTCACACAGACTATATCACATATAATCAACACTAAAAATGACATTAAAATATTATTTCGACCTCAAATTTGTGATCTCGAAACCACTACTCAGACTAGGGTCTAAATTAGGCTGTTACAACTCTCCCCCTTAGGGATTTTCGTCCCCGAAAATCTTACGAGTGAATAAATGTGGATATTGCTTTCTTATAACATTCTCAGGCTTCCATGTTGCCTCTTCAACTCCGTGTTTGTGCCACAACACTTTCACTAAGGAAATTCTTTTGTTTCTCAACTCTTTAGCCTCTCGTGCCAAAATTCAAATCAGTTCCTCACTATACGACAAGCCTGACTGAATCTCAACCTCAGTAAGAGTAATCACATGAGACGGATTAGATCTGTATCGTCGAAGCATCGATACATGAAACACGTTATGAATCTTTTCTAACTTAGGTGGCAACATCAATTTATAAGCAACTGGCCCAACTCGTTCAATGATCTCATACGGCCCAATGAACCTCAGACTCAGCTTGCCTTTTCGGCCAAATCGAAGTATTTTCTTCCACGAAGACACTTTCAAAAACACTTTGTTGCTAACTTCAAATTCAATATCTTTTCATTTCAAGTCTGCATAAGACTT
Organism: Gossypium australe; assembly: GCA_005393395.2. Taxonomy (NCBI): domain Eukaryota; kingdom Viridiplantae; phylum Streptophyta; class Magnoliopsida; order Malvales; family Malvaceae; genus Gossypium; species Gossypium australe. Next base: position 84,857,545 of record CM016614.1, on the reverse strand, counting down.
CTGAAGATCTTAGGCCGCTTTCAAACTGTCACGAATCACTTTCACCTTCTGTTCAGTTTCTTTAATAAAATCAACTCCATGAATCTTATTCTCACTCAATTCAGTCCAATACAATGGAGTTCGACATTTTTGTCCATAAAAGGCCTCATATGGTGCCATTTTGATACTAGATTGAAAATTGTTATTATATGCGAATTCAATCAACGGTAGATGTCTTTCCCACATACTTTCAAACTCAAGTATATAGCATCTCAGCATATCTTCGAGAACCTGAATGATCTGCTCGAACTGACCATCCGTTTGGGGATGAAAAGCAGTACTGAAATGCAATTTTGTGCCTAAAGCCTCTTGCAATTTCTTCCGAAATCGCAAGGTAAATCTTGGATCTCTGCCAGATACAATAGATGGTGGCACCCCGTGCAATCTCACAATCTCAGTAATATACAATTCAGCTAATCTATCGAGTGAATAATCTGTTCTCACAGGAACGAAATGAGCTAATTTCGTCAATCTATCAATTGTCACCCATATTGCATCTTTCATTTCCAGAACTAAAGGCAATCCCGGCACAAAGTCCATCGTAATTATCTCCCATTTCCACTCAGGAATCATGATCGGCTGTAACAAACTGGACGGAACCTGATGTTCAGCCTTAACTTGCTGACAAGTTAAACATTTCGACACAAAGTCAGAGATGTCCCATTTCATACCATGCCACCAATAAAACTTTTCAGATCATTATACATTTTTGTACTCCCCGGGTGATTAGTTAAACGACTATTGTGAGCTTCATTCAAAATCATCTGAATTATCTCTGAATTTCTCGGAACACAAATCCGATCTCTAAATTTCAGACAATCATCACTATCAACTCGAAATTCTGAATCAACATTAAATTCACACTTTGTTCATTTAGCCATCATTTCAACATCACTTTTCTGGGCATCACTAATCTGACATACAAACATCGGCTTTACTTTCAACTCGGCCAAAACTACACTATCATCACACAGATCTTTCTGAACATTCATTGCTCGCAAAGCACATATAGATTTTTGGCTCAAGGCATCAGCTACAACATTAGCTTTACTCAGATGATAATCAATCACAAGTTCATAGTCTTTCAACAATTCTAACCATCTTCTCTGTCGCAAATTCAATTCTTTCTGAGTCATTAAATACTTCAAACTCTTGTGATCAGAATAGATGTGACATTTCTCACCAAATAGGCAGTGATGCCAAATCTTCAATGCAAACACAATCGCAACTAATTCAAGGTCGTACATCGGATATTTCTTTTCATGCGGTTTTAACTGCCTCGAAGCATAAGCAATGACTTTACCTTCTTGCATTAGCACACAACCCAAACCATTCAATGATGCATCACTATAAACTATGAATTCTTTGCCCAATTCAGTCTGAACTAACACTGGTGCTTCTGTCAACAATACTTTCAACTGCTGAAAACTTTGTTGGCACTTTTCTGACCACTCAAATTTAACATCATTCTGTAGCAACTCCGTCAACGGAGTTGCAATCATTGAGAAATCTTTCACAAATCGTCTATAATATCCTGCTAGTCCTAGAAAACTACGGACTTCAGACACATTTCTTAGAGGTTTCCATTCTAAAATAGCAGAGATTTTACTCGGATCAACTCGTATTCCCGCAGCTGATACAATATGCCCCAGAAAACCAACCTCATGCAACCAAAATTCACATTTGCTAAACTTAGCATACAATTGTTTCTCACGCAAAGTCTGTAGTACAATTCTCAAATGTTCGACATGTTGAGTCTCATCACATGAATAAATCAAAATATCATCAATGAACACCACAACAAAATGATCTAAATACGGTTTGAATATCCGATTCATCAGATCCATAAATACTGCAGGAGCATTTGTTAGTCCGAAAGGCATAACTAAGAATTCATAATGTCCGTATCTCGTTCTGAAAGCAATTTTTGACACATCGGATTCTTTAACTCTTAACTGATAGTAGCTTGATTTCAAATCTATCTTAGAAAACACTGTAGCTCCTTTCAGATGATCAAACAAATCATCAATACGTGGCAAAGGATACTTATTCTTTATTGTCACTTTATTCAATTGTCGATAGTCGATGCACATCCTCATAGTACCATCTTTCTTTTTCACAAACAGCACAGGAGCACCCCAGGGCGAGAAACTCGGTCGCTCAAATTCTCTATCAGTCAATTCTTGTAATTGAGACTTTAACTCTTTCAATTCTGTCAGTGCCATTCTATACAGAGCTATTGAGATAGGAGTAGTCCCCGATACTAATTCAATTCCAAATGCAACTTCTCGTATTGGAGGTAATCCCGGCAACTCTTCAAGAAATACATCTGGAAACTCACAAACCACAGGCACCGTTTCAACTTTCTTTTCTGTCACTTTTGTATCAATCACATATGCCAAATAAGCTTTGCAACCCTTTCTCACATAGTTTAAAGCTTTCATCGTAGATACAATAGCTGGTAACCCTTTCATATCACTGGATTCAATTCGAACTATCTCACCGTTCTGACTTCTTAATTCGATACTCTTTCTTTTACAATTCACAATGACATTATGCAAATTGAGCCAATCCATACCCAGAATAATATCAAATTCATCGAATGGTAGCAGCATCAAATTAGCCGAAAAACAAGCATCTCGATACATCAATGGACAGTTCTTGCACACTTTATCCACTAAGACACACTTGCCTAAGGGGTTTGATACTCTAATTACAAATTCAGTAGACTCAACAAGTAGTCTTACTTGATACCAAATTCACACACACATAGGAATGAGTAGAACCCGGATCTATTAATGCAATTACATCAGCATCAAATAAAGTAAAAGTACCAGTGATGACGTCTAGAGATAACGCTTCCCCTCGCGCATGTATAACATAAGCTCAGGCAGATGATCTCGCCTCCGATCTCACAACTGTATCGGTAGTTCCTTTTTTATTCCCACTCACATTTCTGGTGTTTCTGGGTGGTCTACCCCTAGCAGTCACATCACTCGATCTCACATTCTGAATATTTTCTTCCTCAGCCATCTTTGGACAGTCTCGAATGAAGTGATCTCGTGATCCACATTTATAGCAAACTCTATTATTACACTTGCCCCAACATTCTCCCACAGGTCTTTTTCCACACTGTCTACACTCGGGTTTATTACTTTTGGCATTATCAGCACTTGATTCTATTGGAGTTTGAGTTCTCGGACCAACACTTAGTCTTGCGCTATCTCTATTCGGATGTCCAAATAAAGTACTTGATTGGTTGCTTGTATCGTTTTCTTTCATCTCAAGCTTCAGAATGAGCTTGCTTCTTTTCTTTACTAAGCTCATCGACTTTGCATGTTCTTTCGACTAACACAACAAATTCGTTTATATCAAGTATCCCAACCAACAACTTAATATCCTTATTCAATCCTTCTATGAAGCGTTTCCACATAGTAGCTTTGGTGGAAACACATTCTCGTGCATACTGGCTCAATCTCACAAATCCCCGTTCGTACTCTGTAACTGACAAAAGGACTTGTTTCAACTCAAGGAACTCTTTACGTTTCTGATCAATGAATTGTTGACTAATATACTTCTTTCTGAACTCAACTTGAAAGAAATCCCAAATGATTCTCTCTCTTGGAACCACGGATGTCAACATCTTCTACCAGTTATAAGCCGTATCTCTCAACAAAGAAACTGCACACTTGATACATTCATCAGGGGTCAATGACATCACATCAAATACCCGAATTGTATTCTCGAGCCAAAACTCAGCTCGCTCAGCATCATCATCAACTGTGGCCCTAAACTCTTCGGCCCCATACTTACGGATCTTATCCACAGGAGGCTTACTCAATCGGATCGGGTTTATCACTTGTGGCACAATAGGTACTTGTGGGGGTGGAGGTTGTGGAGCAGTCGGATTCGTCCGAACGAACTCCAAAAACCACTCACTCATCATTCAAAAGAAGGCTTGCTTAGCCTCTCCTCCCTCACTACATTCATTCGGCCTAGATGTGGCCGACGCTATCCCTTAAGCGGGAGCAGGCACGTTACTCTCTACATCGTCAGCAACTGCTCGATCGGGATCCATTACTATATGAAAACACATTTATAACTGTCAGAATTCATCACACTATCAAAATTTCATATATGGCATGTATAACTAGACTCACAGGCGCTACGTTAGTCCAAGAATCAACTAAACCGTAGCTCTGATACCAATAAAATGTAACACCCCTAACCTGAAACCGTCACCAGAATAGAGTTAAGAGGCATTACCAATCAATCAGAACATTTTACATCCATCTCACGACACAAAGTCAATCATCATTAAAACATATCACAACAAAATCATATAGTCCCTTAATGAGGTCCCCGAGACCTTAAACACATGCTAAAAAGAAGTCGGGACTAAACCGAACACTTACAAAATTTTTCAAAATTTCAAGCATTTTTCAATACTGTTGAGGTCACACGCTCGTCCAATCAGGCCGTCTGCCTCACACGGCTACCAAACACACCATATGTCCAGGCCTTGTCAAAACAGAGCAAGCATACTGAGTTATCCCCACGGCCACTAGGCATGCCCGTGTGCCATGGTCATGTGTTACTAGGCTAGCTACTCACTTGATCACACGGCCACCATACACACCCTAGGCCTCGACTGTGTACCCTGTCCAAACATACCTACAAGTGATCCTTAAACCACACAGCAGAGACACACGCCCATGTCTCTTACCCCTGTATGCAAAATAAGCCATTTCCAAGGCCAATTTGCCACCCACACAAAGGTCAACCAACAAGCTTCACTACAATACTAATTCATGCTTTCAAATGCATTCAAACATAACACTTCATGCACCAAATAATCATCAATATTACCATCTACTTCCATGCCCAATATCATCACAATAAGTTCATTCAAAATAACAACTATATATCTCAAAATATATATATATATATTAAGCATTAGGTAATTCATGCCATAATTCATCTTCAAACCACATCTTTCATTAACCATAAAGTCATGAAATATACCACAGTCATAGCTCATTCATAAATTCTACATCATTCAACTTCCAAGCCAAATCACATGGCAAGGATTAAACATTTCAAGAAATATCTTAACTTCTAGCCTATACATGCCATATTTAAACTATATACATCTTTCCAAAAGTACCAAAATAGATTGCCAATAGTGTGATAAAGATGCTGGCGATCCTCGGATTTGAGCTAGCTTTACTAACACTGCAAAGTAGAGAAACAAATCACACAATAAGCTTTCTAAAGCTTAGTAAGTTCGTAATATAACACATTAAACCAAAACAAACCATCACATAGATTATTTCACATCTAAGTATATATCACACCATCAAAACTAATATGCTCATTTAACATTTCATGATCTCGTTCATAGATTCATCAACCACATAGGTTCCAAACGTACCTTTAGTTGTCAATTACATTTTCTACTCAATACTCACTATTTCAATATGATCAACTTTCATCTCTTCTTCGATTTAGTCGCACACTTAGTGCCCAAATAGTTAGCCGAAACTTAATTAACATCGCACACTTAGTGCATCCATATCAAACCGATCTTAAATCGATATCACACACATAGTGCCAACCACAAAGCCGAAGCTTATATTATTTTGCACACACAGTGCTAATCATCTCGGTCACATTTCCGAATACGCACACCTAGTGCCACATAACTCAAGCCCTTACACAGCATTCACATTTCAAGATAATCATGCCCTTTATTTCATAGCATTAAACATAACTAAATACACGTATTATGTCCAAACTTACCTCAGATGTCGAACTATCGAAATGGTCGATTAATCGAGCATTTTATCTTTGCCTCGATCTCGATTCGAACCTCTCCTTTCTTAGTCTATACACATTCAAATTTAATCCATTCAATCATCAATTCATTCAATTTAATCCACATACACTTATTTAGGGCATTTTACAATATAGCCCTCACATTTTCACATTTCGACACTTTAGTCACTATTTCACAAAATCATCAAATTCACATAATTCTTTTCACACAAGCCTAACCGAATTTTCCTTATGTTCATACAAACCCAAACATTTCATTTATTTCACATTTTAGTCCTTCAATTTATCATTTTCACAATTTAGCCCTAATTAGCTAAATTCACCAAAAATCCAAGAACAAAACATGTTCATTAAATACATATATTCCATTTAACACCAATATTCATCACAAAGCTCACCATTTCATCAATGGCACATCTCATAAACATCATCAATTCCTCAAATTACAACATGGGCTTGATAGTAAACTAAGCAACAATCTCAAAAACATAAAAATCATCAAAAACCGAAGTGAAACCATACCTTAATTGATTCCAAAACTAGTCGAATACCCTAGCTCAGTTTTTCTTTCCTTTCTTTCTTCAATTTCAGCTATTATGGATGATAATGGCTTATTATTAGCCTTTTGTTTTATTAATATTATGATATAAATCCATTTACAAAAATAACCTTTCATTTAATATATAAAACATATATATAATAAGGCCATTCATGTCTTTTAACCATCCACTATCTAATTATTGGCATATTTGCCTCATAAGGCCTCTACAATATAAAGATAACAACAGTTAGGTTATTATAAATTAGCACACAGCTTTTACACCTTACGCGATTAAGTCCTTTCTCTAATTTGGCACACAGTCGATAAAATTATCACACAGAATTTTCACACAGACTAGATCACATATAATCAACACCAAAAATAACATTAAAATATTATTTCAACCTCAGATTTGTGGTCTTGAAACCACTATTCCGACTAGGGTCTAAATCGGGCTGTTACACTTAGTGTTACTATCCCCTAGATGTAGCCAATCACAACGAGCTTTTTGCTTCCAGAGAAGTTCCTCATGGTGTGACACATTTTCCAATTCATGTCTTATCTCTATTTCAACAGAATCCAAATTTTTAGCACCTAAAAGATCCATCTTCTTCTGAACAGTCAACAACTTGTGGATCAAGTTTCTCCCACGAGTAGAAATGTGGTCGTAAATGGTCTTATTCCACTCTTTAAGATCTCCAGTAAATTTATCTAAAGAAACGGACATGTTCCCTGAAAAGTCCCGCTGTTTCCTCACTAGATTATCAAAATTAGGGTGTTCAACCCAACCTGCTAAGAACCTAAACAGTCTTCCCCTAGGCAAAGCAAAACCCGAATTGAGGCTGAAGAGAAGAGGTCTGTGATCAGATTTAGTCCTCGGAAGATGAGTAATTAAGCTATTTGGAAAATATTTAAGCCAAGCCTCATTTCCCAAAGCACAGTCCAATCTTTCAAACAGATTACTCCTATGCCAAGTAAAGGGAGGTCCCCTGAACCCCAAATCATTAAAGTTAGCCAAATCCACAAAATTACCAAAGTGAGGGCATCTCTTACCAGTCGAAAGGCCACCCGTTTTCTCATTTGAGGATAGAATAGAATTAAAATCTCCGGTCTCCATCCAAGGAGTTTGCCCAGCAAGAATAGTAGCTCTCGGATCATACCAGAGGTCTTTTCACTTCTGACGATTTAGACTCCCATAAAGGAACCCAATCAAAATCGAAACTGACGAATAATTAGGCCAAACCCGAGTAATAATAAATTGGGGGTGATTTCGTATAATCTCAACTCTAGCATACTTTTTCCAGCAAATCCAAATACCCCTAGCATAACCAATAGCCTCCATACGGTGTGAAAATTGAAATCCCAAATTTGCAATAATTTTATCAGCCTTGGCTCCATTAATTCTAGTTTCCAACAAGCTAATAATATCTGGTTTGTGTTCCATATTATACTCACGAAAAATGCGAGGAAATCTGGCATTGGCGCATCCCAGACAATTCCACGAAAAAATCGAGAGATTCATAATTAATAAAAAATAGTAAAGGAACCGTACCATTACTGTCCAAAGTCGTTTAATCTACTAGAGTCAAACTCAGCTAGCACTCCCATCTCAGCTTCATTCGAAAGGTCAGAGGATATAAGCTTTGCCACCTCTTTCATAGAGTTGGCTAAAGAAACCCGTGAATTTGCAGAAGCTTTAAATCGACTCCCTCGTCCCCTTAAAACTTTACTATTTTTGCGTCCTCCTCTAGTAATGTCAAATTTCTCATTACTTTTTCGATCTTTATTTCCTGTATTTCCTGCACTCATAGACTCAAAGGTACGACCTTTAGACTGTTTAGGGGAATTAGAAAGATTTTTAAAAAATACAGTAGAGTGTTTCCCGTGATCTAAAATATTATCAGTCAACTGGACCTCAACCTCTATTGGGCTTTCAAAAGTCGGGTTAAAATGAGCCTTGATATCATCTGAATTGCTAGCTTGCAATTTAAAGTTAAAATGGTTTCCAGAGTTACTTGCATCCGACAAAACAGTCTCAAATTCTAGGTTAGTCAAAATTAAATTAACATTTGGAAAACCCTGGGGGTTCTCGGCCTTTGACCATACACGAGAAGGCTGCTGGTCACTGAGGGGCCTGGAAAGAAACAAAGGCCTATCCTGCTTTTCCACCGATCCAATAGCGTGAAAACCTGTGGCCCACAAATTCATAGGCACACTGGAAGCAAAAAGATTTTCTTCAATTGGATAAACCTACGCACATGATCCATTTGGGTTCTCCTTAGACGGCGGCCCAACCAAAGACCCATTCGACCCACTATCAATCATTATCTTTTTCCCCAGACTTTTTAGCCTTATTCTGTCATTTTCTTGGCCTAAATGAACTTCTCCCCCATTGCGCTTAGCAACTAATTTGTTAGTATTTTTTTGGGCTTCCAAATCCAAGCTTGGATTACAATTCTTCTTATTGGCATTTGAATCAAGGCTCGATTTTTTAGCAGCTCTATTATGTGAGTAAGGCAATAATTTAATATTATCTTCTTCCTTAGAATCAGGGGTAATCAAATCAGATTCCTCCACATGAACATTCAATCCCCCTAAATCTGCCATTGTCTTCCCCTCTTCACTGCTGGTCCTCTTGCCTTCAACGTTAAGTACATTAAATCTAGAACCCAACTTTCCTTTTCCAGCAACTATACCACTAGAATTCCGAGGATACCCCGATCTTCGCTGGGATCTACGCTTCACCAACATCCAAGGTCCGAAGGTTGGTTCAGAGTCCTTCCCAAGATCGTCGTTGTTGCTGCTTGTAACACAGTCGACCACCACTTTGTCATCATCTTTACCTGATGTTTCTTTCGACAATGGACACAACTCCCTCACATTCCTATATTTTCCACAAGTAAAATAGACCGTTGGTAAGGCTTCACATTCCACCCGTTGAATTTCGCCATTAACACAAATATGAGAAATGAGAGGCTTATCCAGGTTGATGAATAGCGCCATTCTAGCGAATCTGCCTCTAGTTCTATTATCAGTCTTAAAATCAAACTTTATAACCTTACCAATCATGCTTCCAATTGCCTCGAGAATCTTCCTCTTGTACATAAACCCTGGTAATCTAGGTAGCCTGATCCACGCCATAACAACACGTTGGTATGGTTGAAGGGGAGAAAAGTATTTTGTCCATGGCTGAACTATCAAATATTGCCCAAAACTCATCCATGGACCCTGTGTTAAAACTTTTTCATAATCCTCCTTGTTTTGGAATTTAACCAGAAAATACCCATTCTCAATATCCATTAATTGAAATGGTTGTATAGACTTCCAAAGGTTACTAATTCGATTAAATAGAACACCATAGTTGATATTTCGGCCTAGTAGTTTTAAAACTATTGTCATCTCCATCTTCTTGTATAAGATTTCTTTGACTCAATCAAAGAAATCAATTGCTGGGATTCCATTAATGGCGGACCTTATGGTATCATCGTCTAACAGAAAAAAATCTCTATCACTTCCCCGTCAAACCCCGCATCTTCCTGACTAGCCCTAGACGAACCAGCCCCAAAGAGTTTGTCTTTCCCTAATGTTGCTGCACTCAAAGGTGGATCAGAGTCCACAACCATATCCACGGAAACTCCATCGGAATCACCTTTAAACCTAACTTTCTTGGTGTTGCGATCTTCAGATAACCGCGAATCTCATCACCATCGACTACTTTCAGAGAGTTTTCCATTCTTCCTAAAATTTGGATTTTTTAAGATATCGTTTTTTTTTTAAAATTTTGAGCATATGTGTTTATGAGCATGATTTTAAATGTTTTAAACTTAATTTGATACGTCAAATGTGTATGTGTAGTTCTTATGCATGATATGCTAAGTTTTGATATGTTTTGGATATTTTTGAGTTTCTAAGATAAGGTATTGGAACCTTATACTTAGGTATTAATTTAATTTAGTTTTTTTATAATCTAATTTAATTTTAATTCACAAAGGACATGTGTCATAAAATGATAGTTTAAGAAAATTTTTAAACGATTGAGGTAATTTGGATAACGAAGTATAGTCTAGGTACTACTTAGGATAACAAAGTATAATTTAAATACTGGTTATGAAAGAAAATTAGGTACCAACTTATGAATAAAATATCATTTAAATACATTTTATGGTTTAAGCTTTTTTATTAATGAAGTAAGCTTAAATAATTCATTTTCTTAATCCTAATTTCACTTTTTTTTTTTGAGCTTTGTATAGGATTATAAACAAATAGGTTATTTTGTCAAAATTGGATTGATTCAATTGGTTGAATGAAAAATTTGTTGGGATATTAGTATGGATAGAAGAAAAAAAAATTGATTGATCTAGGAATAAGTAAGAACCTGTTGAACTAAGTCAAAAAATTATTTAAATTGAATTTTATAATTTTTAGTAATTTATTTCATGCAAATTAATAATGGATTTTTTTAAGGAAATTAAAAAGTTGTGTTTTATTTTTCAAATATAAATGAACACATATGACGAAATAAATAATGCATATTTCCCTTGGAAAAAGAAGGTTTAAATCACAGTCTCAAATAAACTGAAAGTAAAACATGTGAAGAAAGGATTTTTTTTTTTTTTTGGGTGAAAAGAAACAAAAGATAAGGATCCTCTAAATTGATCCATATCTAAGAAATTACAAACAATAGTGGGAAGAAAATAAAAAAAATTACAAATTATCTCTAAAAAATAAGGCTTCTTTTGCTAAACAATCAACAACAATATTTTATTTCTTGAGATTATAACACAATATCCAAAATTTCTCTTGCGAAATAATATAATTAGCGTAATAAGCCTTGTGATATTTTTACTCATCATTATGAGATTGTCTGCCACACTCATCGGGTTTACATTTAAGGTGATATAGAATTATTGAAAATTTAATTATATATTATTGTATCAAAGATGAGATCAAACCAACAAGATCAAACCAACCTAACTAATGGTTAGCGGTTGTGGAATTTTCAAGACTATAAATAGACCATCTATGACATTGATATCTCCCCTACCCTATCCCCTACTGAAACAACAAATAATTTAAGACAAATGGAAAAAAAAAGAAAAAAAAAGAGTAAACACCAAAGCGATTTTTCAAATATAATTAATTCTGCAAATAATGAAAATAAGATAAATATAATAAAAAAATTAAATATATTAGGTGTAGTTCCTATCATGACTTTCCAGTAAAAGGATGTCCTATCACATAAAGTAATCCTCTTTCGTATGTTCGTTTTCTTTTTAATTTTTTCCCGTAATTACTTTGAGATTATTTACCATACAAAATAGGTATTAAAACTATTTTTCTACATATCAGATAGCAATAAGAAATTCTGAGTTGAAACATGTTTAAATTATAATTATTTTTTAATTTAAAGGTTTTAAGATATTTATAAGTAGTTAATTTAAAAATGATAAAAAATCTTTTACCTTAATTAGTTTTTTTTCCCAATAAAGTGAGTAATTTATTTGTATATGATTTTACATTAATATTTGCTCTAATTATGCTATTACTCTTTACACATCTAATATATACTAAAGTAATGTATTACTTTAGAATAAATAATAAACTTAGGTGGCAGACTGGCAGGCTTCAATATTTGACTAATAACACTATATTAATATGGCAAATGAACGTTGAATGTATTAATATTTTTATGGATCTCATTAAATGGGGTGGTCTAGTGTAAAAATGGAATATATATATATATATATATATATATATATATATATATATCAAAGTGTTTGAATATTATATACTCAATATTATATATTTAAAAAAAAACCAATCCATTTGGATACAATTCTTTTGATATTTGTATTAAAAAAAAATTAGTAATTTAAGAAATTTTAAATAACTTCGTATTCTTTTGCATTGTGTTTGCAAAACATATTTATTTTACTTTCACCCTAAAAAAATTAAATAAAACTAAAATCTACAAATTATCAAGATTTTAAAAGTTATAAAAATTATATTATTGTATTATTTTTATTTTTTAATTATAATACTTTTAAATGGTTACAAATTTTGTAACAAATTTTTAATAAATAAATAAAATATATTTTAATTGATACATACAATTAAACTCAGGCATTGCACGAGAAAAAAACTAATTTAAAATTTAAAATTTCTACTTCTAATATCAAGAATTTAATCTTATATTTTTAATTTGATAATTGAAGTTGAATTAATAATAGCTTCTGAGAAATTTGGTTAGAAATTTTTTAAATTAAAAAAAATAACATGACTAATATTATGCATTAAAATGGTCAAATAAATAAAAATATTAAATTTGCGGTTGCAAGATTGTTGAACATTATTTCAGAGAAATAGTGTTTCCTTACAAAATTTTCATCTGACTTTAAATTCATCATGCGAACAATTTGTTCATTTGAAAAAAAAAAAAACATCATAATTTATGTCCACATAATTCATTTGATGGCTTTTATCTATTGAATTTTTATTTAAGGTATAATAACTTTTTTTCCCTCCAATTTTATAAAAATACTCATTTTAGCATTTTATTTTTTTTTCATTCTTTAACCCTTAAATTAACGTTTTTTGTCAAATTACTTTAAGATGGATGGACAATTTAATATCTTTTAACTTTGTTGACATGACATATATTTGAATTGTCGTGTGGATGACACGTTAACATTTAATTAGTCTTTTAAACTTTTTAAAAAATACTTTTAAAAATTAAAATCATAAAAATGTATAAAAATATAAAAAAATTATTTTTAATATATTTTAAAAATTAATTAAATGTTCATATGTCATCCATGTGTATGTCATGTCAACAAAGTTAACAAATGTTAACGTTTTCATTCATTTTGAGGTGATTCGACAAAAAAATATAAATTCAATGATTAAAAAATAAATAGAGAGATAAAATAATTTTTTTATAAAGTTAAATGGTCAAAAAGTTCATTATTCCTTTTAATTATTAAATCAAAAGAGTAAAACTAAAATCTTGTAATTAAAGAAAAATGGAATACATTTCAATTGTGAAGAGCGGAGAACCTAATTAAATCATAATATTATTTAAATAATCTTGGTATAATAATTTATTTGTTCTTCCAATTTTATAAAAAAATGTCCTTTTAGTTTTTTATTTTATTTTTTTATTTTTTTGTCTCTTTAGTTATTAAACTTGCATTGTTTGTTAAATCATCTCAGCATGGATGAAAAAATTAACGTCAGTTAACTTTGTTAACATGACATCTATATGGGAATTCACATGCATGACGTGTTAACAGTTAATTAATTTTTTTAAAATTAAAAGATATTAAAAAATTATACTTTTTAAAATAATTTTAATAATTCTTTTATTTTTAAATTTTAAAAAAGTTAATTAATTACTGATGTAGCATTCACATGATAATTCATGTGTATGTCACATTAGAAAGTCAATAAACATGAAACTTTCAATCCATTTTTTAAGTGATTTACAAATAACACAAATTTAAAGATTAAAAAAATAAATAAATAATTAAAATAAATTTATTTATAAAATTAGAGAACGAAATAAATGATTATCCCTATTTTATTTCTTATTAAATTATATTTTCTTAACATTCTTTTTCCTATTCCATTAGCGAAGAATAGCATGAAGAACAAAGTTCGGCCAGAGCAAAACATTCTTTCATTCAATCATTTGATCCTTAATCTATTAATTCCATACAATTTTCAAATACTATTGACCACCGCTCCTCGAGAATTATGGTCAGATAAATGTTTATTAACCCAAAAAAAAATCAACAAATTCATTAAACATTTTAAGGGAAAGTTAGGATTTTTTTATAAAATTATACAAAAATATAATTATGAAAATGATATTTTTTTAGATTAATTATAAAAATAGGTTATTTTCTACAGTAAAGTTAGTGTTACCTGACTAATTAGCGTCATTATTATTTTTTCTCCAATCATCATGCAATCTTTAGTTTTAAAATTTTATTTTTTTATTGATGCTACATGACACATTGGCGACATCAGATCGAAGTGTGATAAACTAAAATGTTTAGGGACCTGATATAAAACTTTCCCTTTTTAAATTAATTGTTGTAAAAGAAAAAACTTAAAAGTGCTGCCCGACACTAAATATGTTTTACAAAATAATTATTTCATAAACCCTTCATTATTTATTATTTTCTTTTTAAGGTACTTCCATTTTAACTTTTAAATTTTTACCTTATATTTAACCAAAAAATAATTAATCCACTGCAAAGGGTGAGCATATATACATTAAAAGCTCACATATATAGTTTAAATGCCATAAATTCTATATTTGAAGTCTCCACAAAATTGAAGTACCTTAAAAAGAAAATAAAGAGCAATGAAGGGTTCATGAAACATTTATCTCCTAAACATATTTGATGCTACTTTATAACAACCAATCTAAAATGAGAAAGTTTCATAATCTGGTGTCGTCAATGTGTCAGACGGTACCAATAAAAAATCTTTTTTTTTAAACATAATGATTGCATGATTATTGGGGAGAAAAGGTTGTGCTGCCAATTAATCAGGCAACAACAAACTTTACTCTAGAAAATAACATACTTTCGTAATTAATCTAAAAATAACAATATTTTCATAATTATTTATTTTTGTATTATTTTTATAAAAATCCTCGAAAATTAAGTAGCTCTAGGAAAATTATTCTTTTCATTTTCTAGATAATGTAGTTTTTTTATATATGAGAGAAAGTGAAAGAAATTTTATTTTCTCTCTGTCGTAACCATTTTTTGACAAAACGGGAATCGACTTGATTTTGAAAACGAAAATAAAATAGGAGTCGCCACCGATCTTTTATTAAGTGTGATCGGATCACCTTTGTTTTAATAAAACATTTTGATTTACTAAAACAATGTTTTTGGTCTACGAAAATTTGAGGAAATGAGTTCGGGAGTCGGTTACGTGCGAGGAAGGGTTAGCACCCACGTCACGCCCAAAATTGGTACCAAATTGATTAATTAATGTCCTAATGTCGAAAGTTTGAAATTTTCAAAAGAATTGAAAATTTTGGTCTCTTTTGGAAATGTTTGAATTTTCTCGAATTAAACATTAAGATTTTCTCGCTCCGAATGAATAAAATATCACATCTAGTACGTTAGGACACGATAATTTGAATCCTCGAATTCAAGATCATCTCATAATTCCCGAGTCTCACGCGTTAAAAAATATCAAAAGGATATTCGATTGTTTGGCCAAGCAAAAAAAAAAAAAACCGAAACCCAACACATAGGGCACGATCTCTCGAGTTTCCAAACAAAGAATATTGCCTTATTTTGAAAATTTTGGCCTTTGGATAAAATTGATAAAAATTTTAGGTTATGTTTTAAAGAAACATTATTCAAAACGTGAATAGGGTCATGCTCGTCAAATAATGGTCATGTAACACGAATTTGGGCGTAACAATAATATAATACATATAACACCCAACATGGGAATCTTTAGTCTAAAGTATTAACACGCATGAATAATAATAACGATAATGGAACAATAATATAAACAAATAATAATGATGATAATAACAACAATATGGAAACATGACTAAGCAATTTATAATGCATACAAGAATGATGATAGAAACAATACATACACAATCTTAAATATTTAACAGAATGATTTTTAATACAGTAAAAAAATAATAATAATAAATAAAGTAAACAATGTGTGAAACAGTTTTTAAATAAAGTCAGAATTTAAAATCAACAGATTAGGGGGTAATCAGAATAAAAAGAAGTTAAAGGTAAAATTTGTAAATAGATGGCAGAATAAAGACCAGAATGAAAGGCGCTTATAGTGTAAGGACTGAACGAGGAAATACCCCCGTCCATCAAAACGCGTGGCCTTAATAGAGACTGAATTACAAACGAGTTAAGACCTGTGGGACCGATTTAAAAGAAATGGAAAAGGCTGACTGCTCAATATTATAAAACCGGGGGATCAATAGCGCAATAAATCCCTAAGACCAAAACACGCGGATCCCCAATCTGGAGCGGGTCGGGCTGTATCGGGTCCCCTATACGACACCATTTTAGGGCCATTGAAACGGGCCTTAAATGGTGCCGTTCAGTGCGTCTTGATGAAACCCTAAAACTATCAGACCATTTCTTTTTTCTAAACAAAAATAGAATGAAATCTAGGCCCCCCCTCTTCTTCGTTTTCGTTCTCCGTCGTAAAGGAAAGGAGAAAGATATGGCCACTACGACGCCATGATGATCGGCGACTAGTGGCCGATTCGAGGCCATTCAGCCCCTCCTTCAAACCCAAACCCGGATCTAGCCTCGACGGCCCATTTTATTCCAATTTCGACAAAAAGGAGTTCGCCGATCCCACTTCCGCAGGTAAGTCCTCGCCCTTTTTTATTTACCCCCTTTTTTAGATTCAAAATAGTTAAATAAAAATGAATCAAAATAAAAAATGAATCGCAATATAAAATAATTGAAGAAAATGGAGACCTTGATGCTTCTGTTCAATCTTTTATTGCCGATTCGTGAAATTCGTAAAAGAAAAAAAGAGCTTTCAAACTTCTATTTTGGTTTCTTTTCTGATGTATGTAAATGACCTAAAATAAAATGAGAAACATGTAACACCCCAAACCCGGCCCAAACAATATGACCGAATTTGGTTTGCTACAGAGAAAAGATTTTGAAAACCATTTTAAAACCGATTTTGAAATTAGTCGAAATGCCTTTCAATTTGAATTTTCTTTGTTAAAAACCAAACTTAAAAATATTTGTTGAGTCGAGTTGTTTAAAAATTTCAAATGTACCCGATGGTACTTTAAAACATTTTGCGTTTAATTTGAGAAAACATGTGCAACCGTTTTAACATCATCAAGTAGTTTAAACCAAACATTCAAACATGCAGCAATAATAATAAAATCATTCTAGGAGGCCTTATTACAAATAAGCAACATAAACCTAAAAGAAAGATAAATAAAATCCAAAATTCATTTATTAAAAGTCTCCACTGCATGGCCACCTCGAGTCCATCCGGCTCCTCACCCGCGATCTACGAATCACCTGAAAAATTAAAGGAGAAGGTGAGTCACCAAGACTCAATGTGTAACCCTTCCCCGGTTTAGTGCAACAACATACACAAATTATAACCAATTAACATGCATAAGTTTAAAATGCACCCAACCTAACCATCCATACGCCTTTTTCTACCCCGTGTGGTACCAAACCACTGGTGGTGCCAAACTACTGGTGACATATAGTCACAAATGTGATACCAAATCACTGGAGATACCAAATCTCTGGTGTCCGAAGACACAATTGTGTTACCAAAACACTGGTGACCGAAGTCACAAATCAAGTGATGGGGCCAACCCATCGTGTGATACCAAATCACTGGCAGACGATCCCATATCTCAAAGTGGGGCCAACCCACGATGGAATTAACCACAGGGACAAGTCGCTATGAGGTGCCAAACCTCTGGAGGTACCAAACCTCTGGTGACCGTAGTCACAATGTGTTACCAAAACACTGGTGTCCGTCGACACGAATATCACTGCCCCCTCCACTCATCAACCCATATCAAACAATTATGTATATTTACTGAAATCATGCAAAAAGGTTTATTTTAACAACATTAATAAATTTATCATTGCCATATATCCAATAATACACATACCAAATGTGTCATGCTTCCCAAAAGCATCAAATAGTAATCTCATAGTCACAAAGACTTACCCGAATCCTTGTTAATACCATGATGATATTACATCCATGTCTACATAAATCGATTAGGCATAATATAACACTTAGCATATTAAAAAGTTATAAGATGTGTATGTACACACACCTGAATTTAACGAAAGCCTTAAATCCCGATTAGACAAATCGGCCACACAAACTTTCCTTGTCCCTATATTCGGCCAAAAATGAATATTAGAACCATGGCCTATTCGGCCAAACCAAAATAATTGAAAAGGGTTCCTTGCGAACCTAAAATCTTACCCAAAAGCCTTCGAACACTATCCAACACACTCCTAAAAGAATCGGCCTCACTTCCCTACAATCAACCATCATCATTAAGGTTTATTAGCCTTCGGCTTAAACGAAACTTAAAAGAATAATCCTTTGAAATAAACCCTTACCACCTTACCAAAAACCGATTGCTAGAGAAGTCCCCAAGAAAACTATGTTACCTTCAATATTCGGCCTAAGAGATTCAAGATAGAAGAAGAATATTTTCGGCACAACAAAGAGGCATATTCGGCTATATGACAAAAAAAAAAATAATGGGAAGAGAAATATAATTTTGGCAAAGAAGAGTGTATAGGAGGTTTTTGGTGTTTAAGCAAAACAAATGGGAGAACAAAAGGTTAATGCAAGTTTCGGTTTTTGAGAGAATGAAAAGGAGAAAATAGCAAATGATCAAAAATGACCAAATGGTCAAAAGAGTTTAGGCTTACCACAATGTAGAATTCGGCCAAAAAGAAAAGTGTTTGAGAGAAAAGGTTTTGCAACTTTTGCACCAAATGAAAGAAATGACCAAAAAGAAAAGACTTCAATCCTAGCCAAACTAAGGTAAAATTTCGGCTCCCCCCTTTAGCCACTTTGCCGTCCAAGTTCATGGCATAAAGGCCATGAATTTGTTTTCAAAACATTTCCCACAAACCAAGCCTTTGTCCCCTCAATTTACCATAACTTCAAGATATCTTACCAAAACCTTAGGAATCTTATCCCTTATTTCATGCTTTCCTTTAGAATAAATTCAACTTACCAAAATGAAAGTCCAACCTATCATTATTATGTTTGACCGTCCATTAAAGCTAACATACAAAAATAACTTTTAAAAAATGCTATACCTACTACTCGAACCACTAACCTCATGCAACCTTTCAAGCTCTTTAACCAACTTGCCACTAACTCCTCTTATGCTATAAATGAACACTTAAATTAACTTAAGTGCTAAGCTCACTTAATCCACTTCATTAAATAAACCATACTAAAATTTATTCTAACTTCCTAATTAAAATCTAGCCTTCACAAGACTATGCTAACACACAAAATTCATACCCGAGCTAACAAAAGAATAAATAATATTCTAATTTTTCCTAAAGCTCAAGGCCCAATCCTACTAGGCCCAATTTTGGGATGTTACAAAACAAATGGAAGACAATAAACTATGAAAATTCCAGATCGACCTTCTTGTTTCTTTTGTTTGTTCGATTGCTGGAAGTTTGTAAAAGCCGCCGAAGAACGTTACAATCATTTTCTTCAGTTTATATAACCGATTTACAAAAGCCCTTTTTTTGTTTTCTATCCTCCTTTGCTTCGTTTTCTATTGTTTTGTTTTGTTCTTCTTTGCAGGTGATGGGCGGTGATGCGTGGGTGCCGACCGAGGTGCGGGGAGTTGCAGTCGTCAGGAGGTATGGGCATGGAAACCGACGCGCGTGGGAAGCCGAACTGATGCGGGGCTCGCGTGTGAAAGACACGGTGACAGACGAACGGTCAGTGCGCGTGGTGGGCAGACGACGGGCCGGCGGCTAGGGGTGATAACACCCTAGGGTTTTCTGATTTTGCTTAGTCCCTGGGCCATATTGGGCTTTTTGTAAATGGACGTTATTGGGCTGTTAAAGTTTTTTTGTTTGGGTTTTGTGTACTATTTTTTAGTCTGTATTGGGCTGTATATCATTGGGCTTGAACTGGGGTTTTGGGCCATTTTCTGTTATAATTGGACGTTTATTGTTTGTTTATTTTGGGTTTTGGATTCTATTATTTTGTTTATTGGGCTTTGGTGGGGCTGGTCTGCAGTTGGGTTAACTGGGCTTCAGGTTTGGGTTTGGTTATAAATGGACATTTAAAAGGACTATCATATTTTTGGACTTTATTCATTTCTTTTTTGTTTTATTACTGGGTTTATTCTTTGATGAGCCTCGGTTGCTTCTGACGGGTCCGGGCCGATTTGGTTATTACACCTTCATTACCGGGTCTGTTCCTATTTTGGTTTCTAGTGGACCAGCAATTCCAAGAATCTAATCCAAATTACATGTTTCAGCACTATAGGCCTCAGTAACATTCTGATTGACAAACTTTGTTTCATCAAGACCCTGTCTCACGTCTTTGACCTTCATGCCTTTCGGCCTAGTTTCCCGATCATGAAAATCAGAAGACCCTTTATCGATGCCCTTGGCATATCGACGAGGCGAGTGTAAACCAAGCTTCTTCTTTAAGGTACGGTTCCAGTGATTCTTTATTGCATTATTGGTCCTTCTCGGTAGAAGCTTAGCTACTTTTGTCCAATTATTCCCATAAATTTGGTGATAACATGTAAGAATGGCCTCCTCTTCTTCCCCTCATGAATCTTTTCTTATGGTTGGATCTAAATGATTGTACCACCTTTCTCGGCATTGCTTGCCTATGCGACTTCCCACAGACTTCGCAATGACAGACCATCTCCGACAACCGAACTTTTTAACCAACCGAGTAATACGATCATCCTCCGGGTATGGGCTGGGCAAATTTGGTTATTACAGCTGCCCCTCTTTGCTCATTGTCGTGAAACGAGAATTGAGCAAAGACAATAGAAGAAACAATTTTGCCCGGCCTTGGCCGAGCCTCTACTTATTGGCCTCCGTCTTCCTCAAATGCCTTCAAACCCTGTTGCTTTGATCCATTCTACCGCTGCTTCTGCGAGACATGACCCGTAGCTTCAATTCGCTTTTCCTCAATCTTGTTCATTTTTTGAACTTGCTCCAACTAGGACTTCGATGAAACCTGAACTTCTCAAACTGCCTTTTTTATTTTCGCAATATGAGTTGACCTTTTCTTCTTCTTTTTTTTTTGGACAGAAATTGAAAAACAGAAATTGAAAATACCTCGGCGTGGCCCAAGGCTCAACTCACCTTTCGTATTATGAGTTGATTTTTTGAACAGAAACTGAAAGACAGAAATTAAAAGACAGAAATTAAATACCTCGGCGTGTCCCGAGGCTCAACTCACCTCTCGTATTATGAGTTGATTTTTGGACAGAAATTGAAAGACAGAAATTAAATATCTCGGCGTGTCCCGAGGCTTAACTCACCGCTCGTATTATGAGTTGATTTTTGGACAGAAATTGAAAAACACCTCAAGGTGTGACCTGAGGCTCAACTCACCTCTCGTATTATGAGTTGATATTTGAAAAATAAAAATTGAAAAACACCCCAGCGTGTGATCTGAGGTTCAACTCACCTCTCGTATTATGAGTTGATATTTTGAACAGAAATTGAAAAACACCTCAAGATGTGACCTGAGGCTCAACTCACCTCTCGTATTATGAGTTGATATTTGAAAAATAAAAATTGAAAAACACCCCAGCTTGTGATCTGAGGCTCAACTCACCTCTCGTATTATGAGTTGATATTTTGAACAGAAATTGAAAAACACCTCAAGATATGACCTGAGGCTCAACTCACCTCTCGTATTATGAGTTGATATTTGAAAAACAAAAATTGAAAAACACCCCAGCGTGTGATCTGAGGCTCAACTCACCTCTCGTATTATGAGTTGATATTTGAAAAATAAAAATTGAAAAACACCCCAGCGTGTGATCTGAGGCTCAACTCACCTCTCGTATTATGAGTTGATATTTTGAATAGAAATTGAAAAACACCTCAAGGTGTAACCTGTATGTGTCATGCGTGATGCTATCATGATATGCACGTGTTTGTCTTAAATGCCTTTATGCCTACATGATTATGCCATGCACCCTGGGCTTGTTTGTCGTGTGTCTCTTCTTGTTATGACTCTCATGATGACCTGTATTCATTACTTCGACTCTTGACTTTCCTTTCATGTTCCGTGCCAGTCCTCGAGTTTCATGAGTGATCTGCGTTTCGCGAATGTCACCCTTTTACCCCTGTTGAACTTTGTCCCTACCTTAAGGCTCTTGTACTTACCAAATTTTCATCCCGGTAATGCTCAGCATTCCTTTTGTTTAGAGTATGTAATTTCACTATTTATCATTTAAATGAACCAAGCATGAGATGTTTGACAATGGGAAAGCAAGTACGAAAGAAATACCTCACGTTCATATTTATTTCGAAAGTGTCAAGCAAAGAAAATTGACAAGGAATAATTCAAGAAAGGAAATGTTATAAAAAGGAAAGTAGATTCAATTGTCGCAAATGCTCTGGATATCTAACGTATGAACTTTTTGCGCTTCTTCATCCTGGATCTTTCCGAGCAAAGCTTATTGTGTAGAGGATTTTGAGCTTCCGAGTCCGCGTCAAATATTAATGTCTCGCCCTTTGACTCCCTGCTCTAATCGCCCTGGCCCTTTATGCCCGAATCCGCTTCATTAGGACGCCCTTTCAGGCTTTCATCCCAATTTTGTTTATCAAGACGCCCTTTTCGGGTTTTCATCCTGAACCCTTTTTTTTAGGCGTAGTACTTCTTCACGGCATCTGGGTTTACCGGATTTGGTAACTCCTTCCCATCCATTTCAGTGAGAATCAAAGCTCCGCCTGAGAACGCTCTCTTCACGACATATGGCCCTTCCCAATTTGGTGCTCATTTTCCTCGAAAGTCCTTTTGAATTGGGAGAATCTTTCTCAGCACGAGTTCTCCTTCGCGAAATTCCCTTGGCCGTACCTTCTTGTCATGGGCTGTGATCATTCTCTTCTGGTACATCTGTCTATGACTGATGGCTTTTAAGCGTTTTTCTTCGATCAGATTTAGTTGATCATATCGAGCCTGAACCCATTCCGATTCTTCTAGCTTTGACTCCATTAAGACTCGTAAAGAGGGAATCTCAACTTCAATGGGCAGCACGGCTTCCATTCCATAGACCAGAGAGAAAGGAGTTGCCACTGTAGAGGTTCGCACACAAGTGCGATATGCATGTAGAGCAAATGGTAGCTTCTCGTGCCAGTCTTTATATGTCTCGGTCATTTTCCCAATAATCTTCTTAATATTCTTGTTAGCAGCTTCTACCGCTCCGTTCATCTTTGGACGATAGGGTGAGGAATTATGATGCTTTATTTGAAATTGCTCGCACACTTCCTTCATCATCTTGTTGTTCAGATTCAAGGCATTATCTGAGATGATTCTCTCAGGCAAACCGTATCGACATATGATCTCCTTTTTTTAAGAATTTGCAAACTGCGGTCCTTGACACATTAGCAAACGAAGCGGCTTCCACCCATTTCGTGAAATAATCTATGACCACAAAAATGAATCGATGTCCATTAGAAGCCTTTGGGGAAATTGGCCCTATAACATCCATGCCCCACATAGAAAAATGCCACAGAGAAGTCATGACGTGAAGGGACGAAGGTGCTGCATGAATTTTATCACCGTAAACTTGACATTTGTGGCATTTTCGCGCGTAACTAATGTAGTCGCTTTCCATTGTCAGCCAGTAATAACCGAGCCTCATAATTTACCTAGCCATAGTGAAACCGTTGGCATGCGTTCCGCAAATTCCTTCATGGACATCTTCAAGTATCTTTCTGGCTTCAACAGTATCCACGCATCTCAGGAGCACTTCATCTTTTCCCTTTTTGTATAGGATGTTCCCATCAAGAACAAATCCCGTTGCTATTCTTCTGATTGTTCTTTTGTCATTCTCATTTGCTTGCTCAGGATATCTTTGATTCTTGACATACTCTAAGATGTCGTGGAACCATGGCTGTCCATCTGCCTCGTTTTCAATGCTAAAACAATGCGCTGGGATCTCATATATGCTCATCTGGAGAGGCATTATTTCCGTTTCTCGGTTTGCTTTGAACATTGAAGCCAAGGTGGCCAGGGCATCAGCCAATTGGTTTTCTTCTCGTGGGAAGTAATTAAAGGTTACTTCTTCGAACTCTTTGATCAGCTCTGTTACGAGATCGTGATATTTTACTAACTTTGAGTCTCTCACTTCCTAATCTCCACGGATTTGGTAAATCACCAATGCCGAATCTCCGGATACCTTTAAGATTTTGATGTCTCGTTCAATAGCTGCGCGAAGTCCCATGATGCAAGCCTCATATTCCGCTATGTTGTTGGTACAAAAGAAATTTAATCTGGCAGTGAATGGGTAATGATTCCCTTCTGGTGACACTAAGACTGCTCCAATCCCATGCCCCATTGCGTTTGATGCCCCATCAAAGCTCATCTTCCATGATTTCTCTTTTGACGACTCACATTCTTCTTCCGTAATGCACATCAAGTCTTCATCCGGGAAGTCAAATCTTAACGGCTCGTATTCCTCTGTTGTTCGAGCTACTAGGAAGTCAGCTATCGCGCTCCCTTTTATTGACTTTTGGTTAACGTAGATGATGTCGTACTCCGATAGTAAGATTTGCCATTGTGCCATTCTTCCTGAGAGTGCCGGTGATTCCATCATGTACTTTATTGGGTCCAGTTTTGAAATCAACCACGTCGTATGATACAACATATATTGTCTGAGCCTTCGAACCACCCAGAGCAAAGCACAACAGAATTTTTCAATTGACGGATACTTCGCTTCACACCCCGTGAATTTGTTGCTAAGGTAGTAAATCGCCTTTTCTCTTTTCCCTGACTCATCATGTTGCCCCAGTACACAACCCATGGAATTTTCAAACACAGTCAGATACAATATTAACGGTCTCTCGGGAGTTGGCGGTACTAGCACCGGGGGATTGGACAAATATTGTTTTATCTTGTCGAAAGCCGTTTGACACTCCTCATTCCATTCTCCAGGATTGTGTTTTCGGAGGAGTCGAAAAATTAGGTCGCATTGGTTGGTAAGCTGAGCAATAAATCGAGCGATGTAGTTCAACCTCCCCAAAAATCCTCTGACTTCCTTTTGTGTGCGTGGAGGTGGTAACTCCCGTATGGCTTTTATCTTGTCTGGGTCTACCTCGATACTCTCTCACTGACGATAAAGCCCAGTAATTTTCCAGAGGTAACCCTGAAGGTACACTTGGCTGGGTTAAGCTTCAGCTGGAACTTTCTCAGTCTTTCAAACAGCTTCCTGAGGTTCCCAACATGCTCTCTTTCCCCTCGAGATTTGGGAATCATATCGTTAACATAGACTTCTATCTCTTTGTGCATCATGTCGTGAAACAGCATCACCATTTCCCTCTGATATGTTGCCCCAGCATTCTTTAATCCGAATGGCATCACCTTGTAGTAGAATGTCCCCCACATCGTCACAATGGTAGTTTTCTCCATATCCTCGGGAGCCATCTTTATCTGATTATAACCCGAGAATCCATCCATGAAAGAAAATAATGAATGTCTCGCTGTGTTATCTACCAATGTGTCGATGTGTGGCAAGGGAAAATTATCTTTTGGGCTTGCTCGGTTCAGGTCGCGATAATCTACGCACATTCGCACCTTACCGTCTTTCTTCGGTACTGGGACTATATTAGCCACCCATTCTGGATATTTAAAGACTTGTAAGAAATGTAACACCCCTAACCCGTATCCGTCGCCGGATTAGGGTTGAGGGGCATTACTACACTAACTCAATTACAAAATAGACTTCAGTTGGATTCAAGTACAAACAATGCAGTCATTTCCATAATATAATATTACAACCAATTAAAATTTAAATAAATGTATAACGAGTTTTATTTCCCGTACTTAATACACACACATGTCTGAATTACATAACTTAAATACCTATCACACATATATATATATCTATATATATATATTAGACCATATCTCAACCTATACCAGATTACAACATATATCGGTTATCAACCAAAATTCATATACATAAACTAAGTCTTATTTATAATACTATAATACATATGCATATTAAATCAATTGAAATATTTTACCATTTAATAATCAACTACATGTATCAACATATTAATATTACACCTTGGCCGAATATATTATTGCACCTTTCATTTGAATTTGTAATTAATCAACCAAGAAACATATTCATTGCTTATCATTAATAATGACATTTGAATCTTTATTAACTATTAATCACCCAATCTCATAAATATATATATATATATATATATATATACTAGATTAAACTAAACATTTCACAAAATTTAATATTCCATATCACATACGGTATTGAAAATGGTTATTATAAACAATTAACTAGTTACAAATAAATAAAGAATAAACATACTATTTTTTTATAAAACCATGCGCATGTGGCCATCTTATTATAAAAATATAATTATCACATAATCACATAGCTAAATCAATTAAACATGGCATTATTTAATTCTTAGTAAACATATCAAGCATATGCTATTTCCCCTATGGCTGAAACCCATGTCTTACTCCAACATCATTAGTAAAACATAACCAACAATACACACAAATTTATCTTAATTGCGATCATGCATATATCATAAAAATGACAAACATGCTTCACGTATAAACCAAAAACTAAGACTAAATTTTCTAAAACCATCACCTAGTATATATATATATATAATTTTATTTATATATATATACCGATAGCACCTTCCATATGTGATTTAGGCCATGATCAAATTTAAAACCTCCATTTACATTACGAGCAAGCTATAAAATTCAAAACATAGAAACGATACATAACCAAAGGAAATAGCCATTTTCGCATGGCTATATTCATATACAAGATCAAACATCATATATTTCAAAAACTTAATCTAGCCTATACATGCCTTCAAAATCATAACCAAAATTTATAATACCAAAAAGAAGGCGATAGTGTGGTTGACTTTCTTGACGATCCCTCTCGAGCCCGTAGCGTAACCAAAATCTATAAAATAGAGGAGAACATTTCACACAAATAAGCTTACTAGCTTAGTAAGTCCTAAGCTCATGATAATATAACATTTAAATATTTAAGCAATTAAAACATTCAACTTATAACATTTCACATAAACATTTAAGTACATTTATTTATACAAGGCCGAATACTAATAAATCATTAACCTAAGTAATTGTATTTCATTTCCTTCAACCTACATATCCTTGAAGCTCAGATAGGTATATTACAAAAATCACATGCTCCAATTCGTATAAATATAGCATTCATGTCCACCATATTATTGCACTAAAATCTCCTTTATTTTTAGTATTTCTACTTGAAGGCCGAATTTCCATAATAGTACCTTCAAACTCGAATTCAATCATATAATACTCATACCCATCAATCTTAGCGTCAAACATATATATCACAATTCCCATAATATTAACTTGACTCAAGTAATATAAAACATAGCATACCTTATGTGCTTACCTGAACCGTTAGCTAGATACATTAATAATGATTTGCCTTAAATAATATTCGGTCTCTCCTTTATAAAACACATCACCGGCATCAAGCCTGCTAGGCGATAAAGCCCGATAAGTAACACCGGCACGAGGCCTGCTAGGCTCGGAGCCCGAAAGTAGTCACTGGCACTAGGCCTGCTAGGCTTAAAGCCCGAAATAAATCAACGGCACTAGGCCTGCTAGGCTTAAAGCCCGAATCACACCAATACGATAAATCATTTCACACACCTTTCGTAACTATATCACATATCCAATTCAACTAAGTTTATTTACATTAAACAACTAAAACTATTCCAATATACTTATATATATTCGGCTATGACATAAATATGTACTAAAATTTATCAAACATAATCACATAATAGGTTCATAAATAATTCTTCAATACATTTTAGCTTAAGGACTTACCTCGGTTGTTAATAGACCGTGTAAATCGGCTATTCGAGAACTTTTGTCTTCCCCGATCCAATTCCTTTTTCTTTTGTACTTGATCTAAACAATTCAATTTGAACACATTCAAACTCATATTCATTTAATTTAATCCAAAAACTCATAATTACAACATTTACCATTTTACCCCTAGTATTTAAAGATTTCTGCAATTTAGTCCTCCAAGCATAAAACACAAAACACATGGAATTTAAATTAATTCCTTAAGGGCCGAACCTTCTACATCTTGCTGCAAGTCTATACAACCCATCAAATTTGCATTTTAAACCTTTAACCATTTATTCACATAAATTAGACCTTCTCACATCCATTTCATCTAATTTCCTACTCAACCATGTTGATATCTAATTTTTTTGCTAAAAAAGAAATCTTCCATCAACATAATAAAATCAAGGTTCTTATCCATGGCCGAACCTAGAATAAGCTTCAAACTAAAAATTTTCCACATGGATTTTTATAGTGTTCAAGATAACTAGCACAACCATGCAAGAATTTACAAAAAATCAAGCTCAACTACTTACCTTAAGAGAACATGCATCAACCGAAATTATGAAGCTTAAGTTTTTCTCTTCTTTCCTCTTTGTTTTCGTGGAGAAGATGAAGGAAAATGGGGAGATAAAAATAATGTTTTCTTATTATTATTATTATTTTATTCCCTTCACATTGTAAAATAAGTGAATAAAGAGCCATTAACTAAAAACAATTGATTTAATATAAGCATACTATCATTATGCCGTCCATCACCATGAGATTTGGGTTAATTGACATGCAAATTCATTCTTTCAAACAACACTTCAATTAAACCCTTTAATTTAATGAATGCTACTTTTTACCACTTATGTAATTCGGTCCTTTTTCTTAAATTAAACATACAAACAGTCAAATAAATTCACGAAATTTTTAACACATGCTCAATCATATATATTTAACACAAAAATAATATTAATTTATTTTTCCGACTAGAATTCGTGGTCCCGAAATCACATTTCTGATCAAGTGGGATTTTATTATAATATAGTATTAAATTATAAAACAATTATAATATAATCTTTAACATATAAAATAATACTTAAAAACATGTTATAAGGCCACATTGCCGTCCACTATAACTTAAAATGGTTATAATACCCTTTAAGGACTTCACTAAAATAAAGCCACATCAATTTAACCATAAATCAAATAAAATGCCACTTTTACCAATTACGCGATTTAGTCCTTTTTAACTAATTGAGCATACAAACAGTTAAATTTTTATGCGAAACTTTCACACACATTAATTCACATATAACTGACTCAAAATATAATATTAAAATATTTCTAGGACTCGGATTCGTGGTCCCAAAACCACCGTTTCGATTAGGTTCAAAATCGGTCTGTTACAAAAAGCCAGCATCAAATTGTTTTCTTACTTCTTCTTTTATCTTTAGCAACATTTCAGGTTTCATCCGTCTTAGCTTTTGTTGAATGGGTCTACATTCTGGCTTCAGTAGGAGTTTATGGACCACTATATCCTCGTTCAAACCTGGCATGTCCTGATACGACCATGCAAACGCATCTCTATACTCGTGAAGCAAGGCGATCAAATCATGGTTGGTGTGCTCTGAGATGGAGGTCCCAATTTTCACTTCTTGCCTCTTTTCTTCGTTTCCCAAGTTCACTGCCTCAACAGATTCTTCATGGGGCAGAATCAATTTATCTTCTTGTTCTATCATTCTCAGTAAGTCAGGGGTTGAGACATAATCTTCAGCATTTTCCTCAGCTTCGGATTCTCCTAAACAAACAGCTTGCTCGAAATTGATTCTAGGACTTGTAACGGGATTGTTCAAGTCGTCAATATCTGAGCACCTGAATGGTAAATGGAAAAGAAACTATAGAGGAGCATCGAGGTACTGGAACCTACGAACGTGATACTATGGCATGATATGAGATATATATAAAGACAGGCTATGAGAGGAAGGAATAAATATGAAGCCAATGGGAATGAGAGGCCATGATAAAATGCATTTTCATTAATGTTCATTTAAAAGCTGAATAGCCAACATAAACTCTTATAATAGATTCCCCCACAACTTAGGGGCATACAAGAACTGAGCATTGAGCATTACTTTGGGGAAGACTTAGAAACTATGAAATGTCTTTCTCTGCATCATTCACTCTGTCAATGACGTTTATGCTGAGGTTCTGAAGGCCTTCTTCAATCGATAACAACGTGTTTGGTGAATTATCTCTCCCTGGGTATATCATCCCTGCAGATGTAAACGTTTTCGACAAGGGCGGATACATTATGGGCTCCCATTTCACTTCCCGACCTGAGGCTCTTGCAATCCTCCTTTCTTGCTCTTTCTGTAACTGCTTCCTTCTTTGTCGCACGTCAGGCTTGAATCCTAAACCGCATCGAGCCTTGTGGTGTACTGGCTTTAGTGCTTTAACTATTCCTTGCTGGTATTTTCCCAAACCTTTCTTCGCTCGGGCTCCTTTTCCCACAGTCAGCTTGATTCCCATCTTGGTATTCCTCGATAATTTGGGTGCGGGGATTTTATTTCCTTCAACAACGAATGTAGCATTGATAAATTCGAAGGAGCGAAAGGAGTAATCTACTGCATCTTTATTTGCTTCAATGTGGGGCGCGTCAGTCGAGGCAGACGCAACAATGTCTTATTCGCCAGCGACCGTGATCAAACGGTTATCCATGACGAACTTGATCTTTTGATGGAGAGACAAAGGAACTGCTCCGGCGGAATGGATCCAAGGCCTCCCTAAGAGGCAGTTGTACGAAGGTGTGATGTCCATGACTTGGAACTCAATATCGTATGTACATGGGCCCACCTCCAGAGGAATCTCGATCTTTCCCATGACCTCTCGTCATGTCCCATCAAATGCCCTTACCGCGGAATGACAAGGCCTTAGGTAAGACATGTCAACCGGCATCCTGGACAGTGTAGCCAAAGGCATGACATTAAGTGCAGACCCGTTATCAATAAGCACGTTCAGTATTATATAGCCTTTGCAATCAGTCGTAATGTGCAATGCTTTTATGAAACCCCTACCGTTTGGTGGTATTTTGTCATCACTGAAAGAGATGAAATTATTCGCATTCAAGTTGTTCACCCACCTATCAAGCTTTTCGACGGGTACGTTGCTTGGCACATACGCTTGATTTAACACTTTCAGTAAAGCATTTCGATGTGGTTCCGAGCTCAACAGTAGAGATAGCACTGAGATTCTGGCCGGTTGCTTGTTCAACTATTCCACGATGTTATATTCACTGTGCTTGATAAACTTTAAAAATTCATGTGCTTCATCCTCATTCACGGGTCTTTTAATTTCCTGTTTGGATAGAGTTTTAGTCTCGACCTCCGCCTCATGCATTGGTGCCTTCCCTTTTTGATTCGAGCCAGTGGTCTTCTTACTTGGTTCAACCACCTCGGGAGAATAACATCTCCCGCTGCGGGTAAAATGCCCCACCTCGCTGACACTTCCAGTTGTGGCTTCGGGTATGGTAATATTAACATCATATTTCCAAGGCACTGCCTTGCCATCCTTGCAAGGGAACGGAGTTGGTACTTTGATTATCATCTTTGGTTCGACTTCCTTCTTCTTGGCCTCATAATAAATTACCAGAGGTCGATCAGCACTATAGGGGATGGCTGGTGGTTGATTATCAGAGGTGCATATTTCCCTTTCCTCGGCCTCGTCTGTTTTATCAAAGATCTTGACCTCCTTGTTGTTCATCATGTCTTGGAGTAACTCTTTGAATTCCTCGCAAGACTGGATGTGATGCCCTTCTATGCCATGAAAGACACAAAACCTTTGACCCTCTGTACTTTCCTCCTTGAGACTTTTCTTGAACAAGCCTTTCTCAGTCATTATTTCCCATACTTTGCTCAAAGGTGTCTTTATTTCAGATACGCGATTTTTAACTCGCCACCTGTCCTCCTTCGTCACCATGCTCACATTCCCTTCAGCATGGTTAGGGGGCGGATTTCCAGCCATATTATTAATACCGTCAAATCGTAAAATGCCCGCGTCAATAAGACCTTGAACCCGTTTTTTGAAAGCTAGGCAATTTTCTGTAGAATGCCCCCGGTTTCCAGCATGGTACATGCAACTGTCGTTAGGATCGTACCATTTTGGGTATGGAGGTTTCAAAGGTGCCATGTAATGCGGGGATATTAATTGTTTTTCTAGTAATTTCGGGCACAGCTCTCCACACGAATTGAAGCTTTTCAGGATTGGGTTTTGTTGGTCTTTGCTCGTTTTTGGGCTGACTTTGAGCGGGCGTAGTACTTGGCGGGAATATAGTAAATGGTCTTTGGTTATCGGTGGCATAGACGGGGTAAGGGGGAGGCGCTTGATAGTAAGGGTTTTGAGGAGGAAAATAGAAGTTCGGAGGTGGGCGAAATTGAGGTCGTGGTTGGGTTAGGTATGGATTAGAAGCATAGCGACTTCCAGCCCCCACCATGTGAGTTTCAGGCTCTTTTTTCTTCATGGGTACTGGCCTTTTCGAACTCTCAGGACCCTCCATCCTTCCACTCTTGATGCCATTTTCAATGAGTTCCCCAGACATTACGATATCGGTGAAGTCTTTTTTGGCGTTTCCCACCAGTTTGTCGTAAAATGGTGCTTTCAAGGTGTTAATAAAGAGAACTGTTATCTCACTTTTAGTCAGTGGGGGTTCTATTTGCGCCGAGACGTCCCTCCACCTTTGAGCGTATTGTCTAAACGTCTCTGCTGGCTTCTTTTCCATCATCTGCAGCGTTAGTCAATCAGGTGCCATATCGGAGACATGTTTGTACTATTCACAAAATGCTGATGCTAGGTCCTTCCATGATTGGATCCTCTCTCTGCTGAGTTGATTATACCATCGGAGGGCTGATCCGATCAAACTATCTTGAAAACAATGTATTAACAATTTGTCTTCATTCACAAAACCAGTCATCTTCCGACAAAACATGACAAGATGCGCTTTTGGACATCTCGTTCCATCGTACTTTTCAAAATCTGGCGCTTTAAATTTCGGAGGTAGGACCAGGTCAGGCACTAAACTGAGCTCTTTGGCACTTAGTGCAGAGAAGACTCCAATACCTTCTACCGCCTTAAGTCTTTCTTCTAGACTCTTATACTTATCCTCAGCATCATGATCCTTCATTCTTAACTTGGCTATTTCTACCGGATCATCCAAATCCGGAACTATTGGATTAGCGAAATTATCTCCGGAGTTCGATGCAAACATACCTTGCCCTGGATGAACAGGTGGTGCAGGTCGTTGCTCCAGGCCTACCGGTTCCCCTTGAGAATATCCTCTTTGTGTTGCATGGGCGTGGGGTGGAGTGAATCATGGGAGATAGAACGGATCCTGATTAACTCTTGAATGGGGTTCTGTAACATCAGGACTTTGCGCGGGCCCTTTTCCTTTGACCAGAGTTGCCATCATCTCCATCATTTTGGCCATTTGATCCTTCTGCTCGAGCGATTCCTCTCGGGATCTTGCCATCAGATCCCTTGCTTCTTGCTGTGACTTGGCCAACTGTTCTTGCAACTCTCTCTGGATTCTTTCTATTCTTTCGATTCTTTCGTTGAGTTCGGCATCCATAGCTCTAGTTCTTAGACGTGTCCTATAGGGATGACGTGATTCCAGGTTTGTAGTGTCGCAACTGTGGATTATATGATTTTAGCCTTAGTGAATGATTAAGGTGATATGATTGCTATTGCATGCAATGTAATGCAGATGCATGATATGAATGCATAAAGGTGTTGATTTGATTCAATTACATTAGATAAACTTTACTAGAAAAGAAATTTCCTTTCATAGAACGGATGATTACATATACGACTTCGCCCTAATGCTTAAATCCTTAACTTTCCTAAGAAGCCAAGCTAATTTTTGGCCTCGATCTGACGCTGACTCGTATTGTAGACTTAATACGTCTGCTTGAGTAGCCAAAGTTTGTAAATGATCGGCCACCTCTCGGACTTGAACCACAGCTTCACCCATCACATAGTCTCTATCTCTGATCTGTCCTTGAGAGTGGCGGAGCTGCTCTTTCCAATGTTCATTATTTGCCTCAAGGAGCTCAACTCGAATTTTACTATCTTGTAATGGAGTCTCGAGTTCTTCTATCCTCCCTTTCATCTCCTCGATCTTGTTTTGACTGGCTCTTAATTCGATTACCGAGTTGCGACTACGGTGCAGATGCAGTGACCTTTCTAATTCTGCTACTTGGGCGCGTAACCTCTCTTTTTCACTTTGGCTTTCTGACAGGCTTCTTTCCAAAGCATCCTTCCGTATTCGAGCATCTTGGAATTTCTTTTCCCATTGATCGGCTCTGGACTTTTCTTCTTTAATTTCCTGCCGCCATTGCTCTGATGTTTTGCCCAAACCAGTAGTTCTGATGGACATGCGTAGCTTCTTATAGTCCGTCTTTAAGCTATCCAAATCCTCTTCGGCCTTATTTTTTCTTTTTTTCAATTTCTCGGCCTCAAACTTGTGGACGTCAACATCTAACCCCAACTGCATCTTTTCCTCTTCTAGCTGCTCTATCCTCTTA
This sequence comes from Gossypium australe, assembly GCA_005393395.2. Lineage (NCBI taxonomy): Eukaryota > Viridiplantae > Streptophyta > Magnoliopsida > Malvales > Malvaceae > Gossypium > Gossypium australe. The sequence goes on along the minus strand of CM016614.1, from coordinate 84,822,880 downwards.
CCCAATTCCCGGCTCTTTCTCTCGAAATCTTGCTTGATAATCTCTAATTCAGACGGGATTACTTGCAGCTGCTCTTCTATTGGTCGAGCATTTCCTTGGATTGGCCTTGGGATATTGTCGTTGATTCTTTTGGCCCACCATCGATCGTACTCGGGGGTAATCATTGGCCCTATGGCGAGTCTCTTCATTTTCCGGGTTTGAGTTCATGCATCTGATATCTCGCGAACTTTCTTCTTATAGTTATCATCCTTGTATGAAAATTCACATTGGGCTAATCCATGTGTCGTAAGTATGAACTGCCTCGATTGATACTGCCTCATCACTAGTAACGGGGTGTATCCGACTGCTCCCCATATTCGGAGTAGAGGAACCCAGTCAAACTCTCCATACCGATACAAGATCTCGTTAGGGATCATCCACGGAGTCTTCCATTCTACATCTTCCACTCGTAAATTTTGGAGAATCGCTATCCACTTCTCTCCAGATAGGTTGTCCCGCCTTGGTGGATCCATGATAGCAAACTTTGCATGAGACTTTTTCTATCTTCCAAAAATGGCAATGGAACTATGATAGCAAAAGTTGTGCGCATCCCATGAACCTCCCTTCGCCCGCTCTTCGGCAAGCATTCAATGATCTGAATGTTTCGGCTAAGATTGCAGGGACGGGTGTGACTCCCCTGTCAAGTTTATCAAATAGGTCTGAGACCGCTTCTTCTACATGCCCCAACGCCTTAGGGAAGATGACCAAACCATAGATGCTTAAAGCGAAGATATCGACCCTCTTTTTCTTATCAGGATGCGCCAAGATCAGATCCTTCAGATGTTTCCAAGGGATGCACTTATAATCTCCCTTTTGCATGATCCGGGCCGTAATCCATTGCTCGCTCATCCCTGTAATGTTTATTCGCCTTTTTGAGAACGCCGGCACATTAGCAAACCTTGAATACGTCTTATCAGTTTGAATTCTCGGGCATCGGAACAAAGCTGTGTACTCTTCCATGGTAGGCACCAAATCCACTTTTTCAAAAGTAAAGCAACTGTAAGCTGGGTTCCAAAACTGGGTAATGGCTGAGTAGGTACTCGTCTACCTTGATATCAAGCAGATAGGGCAAATCACCGTAATTATAGTAGAATAGTTGTTTGACCTCGTTGCCCCATGAATCCCATATTTCCTTCAATTCTCGTAGGTCATTTTGAGTCACGCTGATGCGAGTGAAATCCCACAACTCTAATTCATATCCCGCAGTCAGGCTGTCTCCTTTCTCTTGCTGTACCCTTTCGGACCATGTTTGAACAGCTGCATTATCCTCCACTCTATCGAGAAACCCACTTTCTATGTTCAACTTATCTATCTAGAAACCGAGTGCGAATCAACACCTTTTATGATGAAATGCCATGCAATGAAAGCAAAACACAAGTTAGTATCATGTACAAAAAGAACTTAAAATGAGCAGGAAATAATCGAACCCCTATTTAAGGTAACAACTAGGGTTTACACGGCTCTACCTACAATGGGCTCTTAGGTCTCTCTATATGTGGTTCGGTTCTAAAGTAAGGGTACCTGAACCAGCAGATTCCTCGATCCTCACCCATTATAGGCTCATATGGACCGAGTTCGGTTCAGGGGGATACATTTCCCTATGGTTGCACGGAGATAAAAATCTCACGAAGACATAGGTACGGATGTATCCCGGAAGTGATCCACTATCTTGCACGGAGGTAAAAACCTCACGAAAGAGTAGCTTCTCACTCCCACTTAGAAGGGTATGACCACAGCGGTCATGCGGTGCAAATGCAAGTATGATGGGACTCAACAGTATTACAGTTATAGCATAGGCAGATGCATCGACAGAAACATGACTAAAACAATTTTCCAAATTTTCAATCAAAAGGACCAAAAATCAACCAATTTATGGCCTGACTCTCGAGGTCCCCAATGGAGTCGCCATGCTGTCGTAACCATTTTTTGACAAAATGGGAATCGACTTGATTTTGAAAACGAAAATAAAACAGGAGTCGCCACCGATCTTTTATTAGGTGTGATCGGATCACCTTTGTTTTAATAAAACATTTTGATTTACGAAAATAATGTTTTTGGCCTACGAAAATTTGAGGAAATGAGTTCGGGAGTCGGTTACGTGCGAGGAAGGGTTAGCACCCACGTCACGCCCAAAATTGGTACCAAATTGATTAATTAATGTCCTAATGTCGAAAGTTTGAAATTTTCAAAAGAATTGAAAATTTTGGTCTCTTTTGGAAACGTTTGAATTTTCTTGAATTAAACATTAAGATTTTCTCGCTCTGAAGGAATAAAATATCACATCCAGTACGTTAGGACACGATAATTTGAATCCTCGAATTCAAGATCATCTCATAATTCCTGAGCCTCACACGTTAAAAAATATCAAAAGGATATTCGATTGTTTGACCAAGCAAAAAAAAAAAACCGAAACCGAAGACATAGGGCACGATCTCTCGAGTTTCCAAACAAAGAATATTGCCTTATTTTGAAAATTTGGCCTTTGGATAAAATTGATAAAAATTTTAGGTTATGTTTTAAAGAAACATTATTCAAAACGTGAATAGGGTCATGCTCCTCAAATAATGGTCATGTAACACGAATTTGGGCGTAACAATAATATAATACATATAACACCCAACATGGGAATCTTTAGTCTAAAGTATTAACACGCATGAATAATAATAACGATAATGGAACAATAATATAAACAAATAATAATGATGATAATAACAACAATATGGAAACATGACTAAGCAATTTATAATGCATACAAGAATGATGATAGAAACAATACATACACAATCTTAAATATTTAACAGAATGATTTTTAATACAGTAAAAAAATAATAATAAATAAAGTAAACAATGTGTGAAACAGTTTTTAAATAAAGTCAGAATTTAAAATCAACAGATTAGGAGGTAATCAGAATAAAAAGAAGTTAAAGGTAAAATTTGTAAATAGATGGCCGAATAAAGACCAGAATGAAAGGCGCTTATAGTGTGAGGATTGAACGAGGAAATACCCCCGTTCATCAAAACGCGCGGCCTTAATAGGGACTGAATTACAAACGAGTTAAGACCTGTGGGGCCGATTTAAAAGAAATGAAAAAGGCTGACTGCTCAATATTATAAAACCGGGGGATCAATAGCGCAATAAATCCCTAAACCAAAACACGCGGATCCCCAATCTGGAGCGGGTTGGGCTGTACCGGGTCCCCTATACGACACCATTTCAGGGCCATTGAAACGGGCCTTAAATGGTGCCGTTCAATGCGTCTTGATGAAACCCTAAAACTATCAGATCATTTCTTTTTTCTAAACAAAAACAGAATGAAATCTAGGCCCCCCTTCTTCTTCGTTTTCGTTCTCCGTCATAAAGGAAAGGAGAAAGATATGGCCACTACGACGCCATGATGATCGGCGACTAGTGGCCGATTCGAGGCCATTCAGCCCCTCCTTCCAACCCAAACCCGGATCTAGCCTCGACGGCCCCTTTTATTCCGATTTCGACAAAAAGGAGTCCGCCGATCCCTCTTCCGCAGGTAAGTCCTCGCCCTTTTTTATTTACCCGCTTTTTTAGATTCAAAATAGTTAAATAAAAATGAATCAAAATAAAAAATGAATCACAATATAAAATAATCGAAGAAAATGGAGACCTTGATGCTTCTGTTCAATCTTTTATTGCCGATTCATGAAATTCGTAAAAGAAAAAGAGAGCTTTCAAACTTCTATTTTGGTTTCTTTTCTGATGTATGTAAATGACCTAAAATAAAATGAGAAAGAAATAGAAGACAGTAAACTATGAAAATTCCAGATCGACCTTCTTGTTTCTTTTGTTTGTTCGATTGCTGGAAGTTTGTAAAAGCTGTCGAAGAACGTTACAATCGTTTCCTTCGGTTTATATAACCGATTTGCAAAAGCCCTTTTTTTGTTTTCTATCCTCATTTGCTTCGTTTTCTGGTGTTTTGTTTTGTTCTTCTTTGCAGGTGATGGGCGATGCATGCGTGGGTGCCGACCGAGGTACGGGGAGTTGCAGTCGTCAGGAGGTATGGGCATGGAAACCGACGCGCGTGGGAAGCCGAACCGATGCGGGGCGTGCGTGTGAAAGACGCGGTGACAGACGAACGATCAGTGCGCGTGGTGGGCAGACGATGGGCCGCGGCTAGGGGTGATGACACCCTAGGGTTTTCTGATTTTGCTTAGTCCCTGGGCAATATTGGGCTTTTTGTAAATGGACGTTATTGGGCTATTAAAGTTTGTTTGTTTGGGTTTTGTGTACTATTTTTTAGTCTGTATTGGGCTGTATATCATTGGGCTTGAACTGGGGTTTTGGGCCATTTTCTGTTGTAATTGGACGTTTATTGTTTGTTTATTTTGGGTTTTGGATTCTATTATTTTGTTTATTAGGCTTTGATAGGGCTGGTTTGCAGTTGGGTTAACTGGGCTTCAGGTTTGGGTTTGGTTATAAATGGACATTTAAAAGGACTATCATATTTTTGGACTTTATTCATTTCTTTTTTGTTTTATTACTGGGTTTATTCTTTGATGGGCCTCGGTTGCTTCTGAAGGGTCCGGGCCGATTTGGTTATTACACCTACATTACCGGGGTCTGTTCCTATTTTGGTTTCTAGTGGACCAGCAATTCCAAGAATCAAATCCAAATTACATGTTTCATCACTATAGTCCCCAGTAACATTCTGATTGACAAACTTTGTTTCATCAAGAGCCTGTCTCACGTCTTTCACCTTCATGCCTTTCGGCCTAGTTTCCCGATCATGAAAATTAGAAGACCCTTTATCGATGCCCTTGGCATATCGACGAGGCGAGTGTAAACCAAGCTTCTTATTTAAAGTACGGTTCCAGTGATTCTTTATTGCATTATTGGTCCTTCTCGGTAGAAGCTCAGCTACTTTTGTCCAATTATTCCCATAAATTTGGTGATAACATGTAAGAATGTTCTTCCCCTCATGAATCTTTTCTTATGGTTGGATCTAAATGATTGTACCACCTTTCTCGACATTGCTTGCCTATGTGACTTCCCACAGACTTCGCAATGACAGACCATCTCCGACAACCGAACTTTTTAACCAACCGAGTAATACGATCATCCTCCGGGTATGGGCCGGGCAAATTTGGTTATTACACTCTCTATTTTTTTTTTGGTGAAAAATACAAGATATAAAAGAAAACTAAACCCTGAAGGAGGATATTCAAACAGTCTTAAGCCTGGCTTTCTATCACAAATCATTTTGACAAGACTATCAGCCATTGTGTTTTGCTCCTAGGGAATATGTTAAATCTTCCATTGTTTAACCTTTTTCAGGACCTAATGAATTCTTTTGAGTAGAGTTGAGTTCAAGATTCTAAAGACACCTTCCTAAATGGCATTAATAGCCTCGAGACTATCTGTTTGGATTAAGATCCTTTCAAATCTTCTATCTAAGATAATCTTTATCCCATCCAAGATGCCCTAAAGTTTAGCCTCTGTCACTGTACAATTCCTCAAGTATCTATTAAACCCCATGATCCATCTACCATTTTGATCTCGTACTAAGCCTCCTGCTGCAGTAAATCCTTCATCCTGTCTCTCTAAACTATCCGTATTTAAGCACACCCAACTTTCTTCCATAAGTGAATATCAAAGGACCTATGGCCTTTAAGTGTCGAGGTCATAAACGCAGAGGTATATTGTCTTGCCCAGGTAAGAGAAACTTTAAGAACATCATCAATGCTCCATGAAATACCTTGAAAGGTAACCAGGTTGCGGTTTTTCTAAATATGCCAAGAGATGATTCTGAAAAGACATTGCTAGTCAATCCTAACTAAAGAAGTAGGCTGATGCATGTAAAAGTTACTAGTTATCCATTCCTGAAAGGATCTGCTGTAGAAGCTAGAGAGTGTTTCATTTGGAACAAATTTATCCCAAATGCTTCTAGCAGCTGGACTGTAACACCCCTAATCCGTATCCATCGTCGAAATAGGGTTACGAAGCATTATCGGAGTTTACAGAATAATTTCATATAATTCATATAATTTTCTTTTCATATCCAAAACTAATCATATCGTCCCTTGAATGGACCCTCGAGGCCGAATTTAAACATTAGAATCAAGTCGAGACTAAATCGAGACCTCAGAGAATTTTTTCGCGAAATTTAAAGTTTTTTTCTTTAATACAAGGATCACACGCCCGTTTGAGTAGGCCGTGTGGCACACACGACCAAGTGACTCACACGACCAAGTGACATGCCCATGTCTCAGGTCGTGTGGGCATTCGATGTGAGGCACACGGCCGTGTCCCAGCTCGTGTCCTTACCCGTGTAACTCTCTGACTTGTGCCACACGGCTTGCCACACGCCTGTGTGCTAGGCTGTGTGATCACTTTAATTTTCAGAAATTAGGTGCAGGTTTCACACGGTCAGGGCACGCGCCTGTGTTCTGGTCTGAGTAGCACACATGGCTGAGACACACGCCTCTGTCTCTGCCTGTGTACCCAATTCTGAGCATTCTATTTCACAATTTTAAGATGTAGGGGGCACACGGTCAAACCACATGCCCATGTGTCAGGCCGTGTGGCACACACGGTCAAGACACACGCCCGTGTGTCTACTAGTGTGGACAAAAAAAGGCCATTTCTTATCCTTATTTCTCACCCAAATTTAACCTTCAACCTACAATAACATTTGCATACATTTGCCAACCAATTCAAGTCATATAAATCAAGCAAACATCATTAATGTAACACCCCTAACCCATATCCATCGCCGAAACAGGGTTATAGAGTACTACTGGAACTTTTCAGAACATTTTCAGATAAATCATGTAAATAACTATTCATTAACTGAGATTGTTAAGAGCGTCCCTTAAATGGACCCTCGAGGCCCAATACGAGAATTAGAATCGAGTTGGGACTTATTTGGAACCTCTAGGAATTTTTTGCAAAATTTCAAAAATATTCTAAAGTGCAAGGCTTACACGCCCGTGTGGTCCAAGGGACATGACCGTATGACCCTTAGACACGCCCGTGCCTCAGGCTGTGTCCAATTTAGGTTGCTCTCTAACTTACGCCACACAGCTATGCCACACGCCTGTGTGCTAGGCCGTTTGGTTAATTAATTTAATTCGAATTTGGTATAGGTTTCCCATAGATGTAACGTACGCCCATGTTCAAGGCCGTGTCACCTACACAGTTGAGACACACGCCTGTGTCTCTACCCGTGTGTTCAATTATGAGCATTCTATTTTTTAAAATTAAAATACAGGGGACACACGGCCAGATAACATGCCCATGTACCAGGCCGTGTGTCACACACGGCGTAGACACACACCCCGTGTGGACAAAATATTTCTCACCCAAATTTTCCATCTTCCTGCACCAACACTTACAAGTATAATCCAACCAATTGCAAGTATAATTCAAGTCAATTTCTATCATCCAAACTAATACCTTTCATCATATATTTGTGTTTAATAACTTACTTTTATGTAATGTACATAATTTGCAACATTTGATGTTCATACTTATCATTTTAGTTAATGTATTGATTCAACCATAACATATATCAAAACATAAGTGTGTTAGCCATTCCAATGGCTAAGTTTCATTCATTACTTACACAATATCATTTGATTTAGTTAGCCTATAGATGCCATTAACAAAATAAGATTTTCATTTATACCAAAACGATAGGTTGATAGTGTGATGATTTGCTCCGACCAATTTCCAACCTTCCCGAGCTTTGAGCACTATAAAACAGGGAAAATAAAACCTAGTAAGCATACTATGCTTAGTAAGCTCGTATAACATAAACTAAGCTTATCATTTCATTCAATATATTAACCATACAAAACATGCTTTCCAACTTTTTGGCAATTTGCCTATTCACATACATTCAACCTCCATGTTATTCACAAATATACCAATATGCATAGATGAGCTCATCATGTCATATGCGTATTTTATCCATTGAATCATTGAATTTCTTATAGATATTTCAAGTAGTACACTCGAGGTGTACAATCCCATTATCCGTCAATTCATGTCCAGTAGTGCCTTATAGGTTCACTCTCGAGCCACATATTACACAGTAGAATTACTAGTCCAGGCTAAATTCTAGCTGTAACATATACTATAAGGGCTTTGTCAGATTTCTAGTCCAGGCTAAATCCTTTATATGACAAAGAATTCCCTATAGAGTTCATTCTGGATTACCAGTCCAGGCTAAATCTAGTCAATTAGGATTACCAGTTCAGGCTAAATCCTAATTGAAACATATACTCGAGAGGCTCTTTTCGGATTACCCGTCCGGGCTAAATCCATTCTGCAACACATGCAGTTTCATCAGTGAAATCACTTTTTTATCTATCGAAATTCAACATTTAAGGAATTCAACCATTTTTCAATAATTTTCCAAACATGTATCATTTCATTCATTGCTATACATATGTAATTCACATACATGATTTCATATAACATAATCAATGTAATATAACATTCAAATCAATACATTTGCATACTCATTTAAGTTATACGAACTTACCTTGATATTTGTTCGTATATAAAATCTACTAATATGAAATCTTTTCCTTTCCTCAGTGTAGCTCTTTGTTTGGTACTTCTGGATCTATATAAATGAATTTAATCATCAATTCAATCCATTTCATACTTTATTGAACTCAATTTACAATCTAGGCAAAAGTACCATTTTGCCCCTATACTTTGAAATTGAAATTCATGCAATTTAATCCTTATTCCAAGCCTAACCAAAATTCTAAGATAACTTTTATAGCACATGTATTCTCAAAATTTCATAATTTTCCATGGGTTTTACCATTTTTCAATTTAGTCCCTAAATCAAATTTCCCTTTGTTAAAGTTGTTTATCTATCAACAACCTTTCATTTCTACCATAAACTTTTAAATTTCAGCATATTCATCCATGGAAATTTTCTATACTTTGATATCTATTCAAATTAACCCCCCAAATAGAGAAATTAAGCTTCCCCGATATCAAAAATATAATAATTACTAAAAACGGGACATAAGAACTTACCAATTTATGCCTTGAAAGCTTGTTTTCTCTTTCCTAGGGTTTCCATGGAAATATTTGGGGAAGATGATATGAAAATAGGATGATATCTTATTTAATTAATTATCATCTTTTAATTTTTCTCATTTCCAATTTAATCCTTAGCCTTTTCTAATTTTTCCATGGATGATTCACCAAAAATATTTACATATGTTTCATCAATAGTCTAATTACCAATTAAGGACCTTAAGTTTTGAATTCCATAGCTATTTAATCCTTTTAGCTACTAGAATTAAAATTTGACATTTTATGAAATTTAGTCATTTCTACAATTAAGCACCTAATTGATAAAATTTTCTTATCAAAATTCTCATGCAATCATTCTATCACATTACTAATTATTTCATGATATTAAAATATTTTTTCTTTCTGGCTCAGATTTGTGGTTACGAAACCACTATTCTAACTTCACTGAAATTGGGCTATTACAACTCTCCCCCCTTAAGGATTTTCATCCTTGAAAATCTTACCAGTAAAGAGATTAGGGTACTGCTTTCTCATGGTATCCTCCGACTCCCAAGTAGCTTCTTCAATTTCATGTTTTTTGCCAAAGAACTTTTACCAATGCCACCTTTTTATTTCTCAGCTCTTTAGTTTCCCGTGCCAGAATCGTGATCGGTTCTTCAGTATATGTCATATTAGAATGAATCTCTACTTCTGTCAGAGAAATAACATGTGAAGGACATTATGGATACCGTCGTGGCATTGATACATAAAAGACATTATGGATTTTATCAAGCTCTGGTGGTAACGCCAACTGATACACAATCAGTCCAATTCTTTCAATAATTTCATAAGGCCCGATAAATCTTGGACTCAATTTTCTTTTCTGTCCAAATCGAAGAACTTTCTTCCAAGGTGACACTTTTAAGAATACCTTATCATCAACTTCAAATTCTATTTCTTTTCTTTTAAGGTCGGCATAAGACTCTTGTCTATCAGAGGCTGCATTCAAACTATCTAAAATCACCTTTACCTTTTCTTCTGTTTCCCGAATTAAATCAACTCCAAGAATCTTCTTTTCACTAAGCTCTGTCCAATACAACGGTATTCTACATTTCCGACCATACTTCATACGGTGCCATTCTAATACTGGACTAATAGCTGTTGTTATAAGCAAATTCAATCAAAGGTAAATATTTTTCCCAATTAACTTCAAATTCAATTACACAACACCGTAACATATCCTCAAAAATCTATATAACACATTTAGATTGGCCATCTGTTTGAGGATGAAATGCAGTACTGAAATTGCAACCATGTACCCAATGCTTCTTGTAATTTATTCCAAAATCGGAATGTAAATCGGGGATCTCTATCAGAAATAATAGAAACTGGCACCCCATGTAATCTAACAATCTCAGAGACATATAATTCAAGCAATTTATCTAAAAAAAAATCCATACGTACCGGTATAAATTGTGCAGACTTTTTTAATCAGTCGACAATCACCCAACTAGCATCTTTCTTCCTCGGAGTCAATGGTAATCCCGACACAAAATCCATTGCAATTCTTTCCCATTTCCACTCGGGTATAACAACTGGCTGTAGCAACCCCGAAGGCACCTGATGCTCAGCTTTCACTTGCTGACATATCAAGCATTTGGATACAAATTCAGAGATATCTCTTTTCATTCCCGGCTACCAATACATCTTTTTCAGATCATTATGTAATAACCCAAATTCCACGGGCACCGAAAAAGTGAGTTTAGGGCCTCCATCTTAGGAAAACGAGTCCGTAAATATTTATCAAAAATATTTACGAAGTTAGTATGGGTTGAATTAGATTTTTGATAAGTGAATTTAGTTTAATTAGAAGTAATTATTAGAAAGGATTAAATTGAATAGAGCATAAAAGTTTAATTATAAAATAGAGAAAGGTTAAAAGACTAAATTAGTAATTAAACCAAATTAGTGACATGTGTAAGTTAGAGAATAAATACATGTGTAATTAAAATATTAGTACAAATGTATATTATATATGTATTTACTTATTAGTTAAGTAAAATATTATTATTAGTATTTATTTATTTATTATGTTTATTATATTATTTTTGTTAAATAAATATGTTAGTGCCAAATGTGTGGTGATAATTTGTACATGTGTGTTTAAATGAATTAAAACACATGTAATTTATATATTGATTTTTATATAGATATTTTATGTTTAATAATAAAAAAAAGAAAAAGAAAAGAAAAGAAAAGAAAGTTACAGAGAAACAAACGAAAATTAGAAAGAAAGAAAGGGAAGAAAAGGAAAAAAGGGAAAAACTAGGATTTTGATGCTTGGAAATTATTTGGTAAATTTAATTAAGTCCTTTTCATGTGATTTTGATGTTTTTGAAGTCCTAGAGTAAAATACTCTTGAATTTATGTGGAAATTTTGAAAAAATGATAGAATTTTTAGTAGGGTTTATGTTGAACAAATAATAGAATTAGGGATTAATTTGATAGAATTTGTGTTTAGAGTTGATTGGAGGACTAAATTGTAAATTAGGCTATAAGTTTTGAGTGATATGGGCTAAATTGAAAGAAACTTGAAATTTAATGGTTATATTTAAGTTTTGATGGAAATAGAATAAGGAAAGGATATAAATTTGTAAAAAGGAAGAAGGTGAAAATGGTTAAGACAAATTTGGGATTTAGGTAAAAGTTGCATGGAAGTTATTATCTTTTATAAAATATGTGTGTTATTAATTATAATTATGTTAATTTTCGTAGGAAACAAGGAAATCGAGACGTCTAATACGAAGGGGAAGGAAAAAGTGATCGAGGAGTAGCTCGAGAAAATATCGGTTTGTATTATCATAATTCAAGTTATTTATTATTACATGTTTAACTTCAATTTATGTGTATGGAAAAGGAAATTGAGGTAAGTATTGATATTTGAATTGAATGTGATTTGGATTTAATTGATGGATATATATATATATGTGTGTGTGTATATGTGTGAAATTAATTAGTATAATTGTAGTGAGCTTGAATTGGAAGTGATTTGAATTGTGAATTTGAGATTGAGATTGAATTGATAATATGTATGAATTGAATTTGGTTGATTTGTGATTATTTTGGAATAGAAAGAGAAATTGATATTTGAATCAATACCCTATTAACTAGTCAGGCTGAGTCGGGTATAGTTGGCATGCCACAGGATTGAAAGTGTTCAGGGATACTTCGACCTTGAGTCGATGAGACATTGGGTGTCATTATTTACTTCAGATAGATTCAATAAGGTACCGGGTACCACTTTACTTCGGCTAGGCCGATGAGACACTGGGTGTCACTATATTGTTTCGAACTATCCGATGAGGCACTGGGTGCCAGTATGGAGTGCTTGGTTGGATCCGTGTAACCGCCAAAGTACGAGTCATGTTAATAGGTTTATGTGAAATGAGAAAATCATATGAATTTGATTATTTGAACCATTGAATGAATAGTGAAAGAGCTATTGTGAAATGAAATTAGAAATGAAATTATGCTATGTGATTGAAGGCATGAATCAAAGTTCATGAATAGTTGGAATTCTATGGATGAGATATTAATTCAAATATTGAAAATGTCACATTGGAAATATAATAACTTAGTATGAAATTATATGTATGATGCGTTATTTATCTAAGTATGTTTATGATATTTGATCATAGCTATAAATTGAATTATGATAATACCACTGAGTAGTTCCAACACTCAGCGTATGGTTTGTTTTCCGTGCTTAGATTAGGTCGAGATAAATTGGACTCAGCATCTGATTCAGTCCCGGCTTCAGCTCAATTTTGGTGATGTATTAAACTTTTGGTAAATGTGGCATGTACTAGGGTTAGTTTTGTCATTTGTAAATGTTTTATATTTTGATTGTAAATGTGGTATAAATCCTTAAGAAGTTTTATGTATGATGAATGTTATATGTTCAAGATTTATAAGTAAATGATTGTGTATGAATTAGGTGTATTTAGTATGTAAAAATAACTTAAAAATGGTGAAAATAACAGTTTTCACACGGCCTAGACACATGGGCGTGTGCCCAGGCCGTGTGGCAAAGTCAGAATCAAAATGAATCGCCCACGGGCTAGTCCCACGGCCGTGTGCAGCAAGTCAGAATCTGCCCACGGGCTGCCCACGGCCATGTGATTTCCCACGGGCAGGCCACACGGGCATGTCCCAAACCACACGGGCATGTGCCCCTATTTTCAAGAAAAAGTTTCTAAAGTTCCTGATTTAGTCTCAAATCATTTCCTAATCATATTTTGGGTCTCGTAGGTTCATATTAGGGTCGTAAAGATGAAATTTGAAAATTTTAAATTGTGCCACGAAATTATGTTCCAATTTCTCATTTATTTGTGTTTAACTCCGGTAATACCTTGTAACCCTGTTTCGGCGACGGTTTAGGGTTAAGGGGTGTTACACATTATACATTTTATTACTACTGGGATGAACAGACATTGTACCTTTGTGAGCTTCACATAAAATCTTCTATAACAAATCTGAATTCTTCGACACACACAATCTATCTCTGTACAACAAACAACCATTAGACCCAATCTGAAATTTTGAATTAGGATTCTATTCACATTGTTCCCGTTATGCCTGTAACTCAACATCATTTTTCTGAGCTTCAAAAACTTGTTGCAAAAATACTGGTCTAACTTTCAACTCAGCCATAATAGAACCATCATCAGAAATAGACAACCGAGTATTCATTGCTCGTAAAGCAAATAAAGATTTCCTGCTCAAAGCATCAGCAACTACATTGGCTTTACCCGGATGATAATCAATCACAAGATCATAATCTTTTAACAATTCAAGCCACCTGCGTTGTCTCAAGTTCGAGTCTTTCTGTGTCATCAAATACTTCAGACTTTTGTGATCAGTCAAGATATGAAATTTTTCACCATATAAATAATGTCGCCATATTTTTAATGCAAACACAATAGCTGGTAATTCAAGATCATGTATCGAGTAATTCTTTTCATGTGGTTTTAGTTGTCTTGAGGCATAGGCAATTAATTTACCTTCTTGCATCAAAACACAACCTAAACCATTTAAAGATGCATCACTACAAATCACAAATTCCTTACTTGATTCAGGCTGTACCAACACAGGTGCTTTAGTTAATAAAGCTTTTAGCTTGTCAAAACTTTATTGACATTTATCAATCCACTCGAACTTCACATCTTTCTGCAACAGTCAGTCATCAGAGAGGCTATCATCGAAAACACTTTAACAAAAGCCTCTGTCAATTAATTATTGTAACTGTGCCTCCAACTCTTTCAACTTAGTTGGAGCCATTCTATAAGGTGCTATAGATATTGGTGTTGTTCATGGAATAAGGTCTATAAAAAACTCCACTTCTCTAACCGGTGACAAACTAGGTAATTCTTTTGGAAACACATCAGGAAATTCACACACTATTGGCACTGACTGAATCTTTGATTCAGTTACCTTTGTGTCCAACACATAAGCAAGATAAGCACTGTATCCCTTTCTGATACATTTTTGTGCTGTTATTGCTGAAATCACATTAGACAACCCATCTAATCTATTAGATTCAACATGGAGTAACTCACCATTCTGATATTTCAACATAATGTATTTCTTTTTACAATTCACTACTGCATCATGCTGGGTTAACCAATCCATTCCCAAAATTAAATCAAATTCATCAAAAGGTAGTAAGATGAAATTAGCTGAGAAGCATTTACCCTTTACCATCAATGGATAGTCTTTACAAACTTTATCCACCATCACACATTGACCCAGAGGATTTGAAACTTTCACCACAAATTCAGTGAATTCAACTAGTAAATTTTTAACATTTACTAATTTTGTACATATATATGAGTGTATGGAACCGGGATCAATTAAAGCAATAATATAAGTGCCAAGTAAAGAAAATGTACCAGTAATGATGTCTGGGGCAGAGACATCCTCTCTGGCACGTATAGCATAGGTTCTTACCAGTGCTCAAACCCCAGATTTAATTGTTGATTCTTTTGTAGCACTTCGACTACCACCAACATTTGCAGGGCGTCAAGGTGGTCTACCTTTAGAGATAATATTACTCGACTTTGAAATCTGTTCAACCTCTTTTTCCCCTCTTTCTAGAAAATCTCTAAGGAAATGATCAAAAGAACCACATCGATAGCAAGCCCCACTTTTTAGACGAGATTCCCCAAAATGAAACTTATTGTAGTAGTTACATTTCGGCTTTGGATTGCCGACATTACCAACACTGGTTACTGATGGGGACGATGATCTCAGGTTAGAGCATTGAGAACCCTGCTCTTTTCCAGAATATCCAGCAGATGCAGTAAAACGATCCTGGTATCTCTTTAATTGCTTTGAAATAGATGATTGGGATTTTCCCATAGGTCTTTAACCAGAAATTCAAGCTTCTCTCTCAGATTGTTTCTTTTCTTTGCTCAATTCTTCTACTTTTAATGCTCGGTCAGCCAGTACTGCAAATTCTCTTATTTCAAGAATACCAGACAACAGTTTAATATCTTCATTTAGCCCTTCTTCAAATTGTTTGCACATTTTAGCCTCAGTTTGAGCCCATTCTTGAGCATATTTACTTAGTCGAACAAATTCCCGTTCATATTGTGACACACTCATGTTCCCTTGTTTAAGTTCTAAGAATTCTTTTCTTTTTCGGGCCAAGAATCTCTGACTTATATATTTCTTTCTAAATTCTGTTTGAAAGAACTCCCATGTAATGTTTTCTTTTGAAATGAAAAAAGTCATACTTTTCCACCAATAGTAGGCTGTGTCCTTCAATAAAGAAACTTCACATTTCAGACAATTGGCTGGTGAACAAGACAATTCATCTAATACCCGAATAGTGTTCTCCAACCAAAACTCAGCCTTTTCTGCATCATCATCTGTAGTAGCTTTGAATTCCTTAGCCCCATATTTGTTGATTTTATCAACATGAGTCTTACCAATTTTAACTGATTCAGTACACTGTGGTATCTCAGGAATTGGTTGAGGAGCAGGTGGGGGAGGTTGCTGAACAACAAGATTTTTTTTTTATATATTGTGTAAACCATTCATTTATCATTTGAAAGAATGCAGCTTTTCCCTTATCATCTTGGCCCTTAGACTTGATCCTTCTACTACTAGATGTAGCTCTTTGTAGTAAGCTTAAGCAGTACTCTCAGCTTCCTTAGGATCATCTCTAGCTCAGTCGGAAGACATTTACTATATGAAAAATACATTTAACAATGGTCAGGGGATATCACACTATCACAATTATATAATGGCATGTATAGCTAAACTCATACTTGCTACGTAAGTCCGAGAATCGACTAAACCGTAGCTCTGATACTAATAAATGTAACACCCCTAACCCGTATCCATCGCCGGAATAGGGTTACAGAGCATTATTGAAACGTTTCAGAACATTTTCAGATAAATCATGTATATCACTATTCATTAACCGAGATTGTTAAGAACGTCCCTTAAATGGACCCTCGAGGCCCAATACGAGCATTAAAATGGAGTTGGGACTTATTCGGAACCTCTAGGAATTTTTTTCCAAATTTCAATTTTTTTCTAAAGTGCAGGACTCACACGCTCATGTGGTCCAAGGGACATGCCCGTGTGACCCTTAAACACGCCCGTGCCTCAGGCCGTGTCCAATTTTGGTTGCTCTCTGACTTGCGCTACATGACCATGCCACACGCCCGTGTACTAGGATGTGTGGTTAATTAATTTAATTCGAATTTGGTATAGGTTTCCCACGGCCGTAACACACGCTCATGTTAAAGGCCGTGTCACCCACACGGTTGAGACACACGCCTGTGTCTATGCCTGTGTGCTCAATTCTGAGTATTCTGTTTTTCAAAATTAAAATGCAAGGGACACACGGCCAGCTAACATGCCCATGTACCAGGCCGTGTGTCACACATGGCGTAGACACACACCCCTTGTGGACAAAATAAGGCCATTTCCTAGCCTCATTTCTCACCCAAATTTTCCATCTTCCTGCACCAACACTTACAAGTATAATCCAACCAATTGTAAGTATAATTCAAGTCAATTTCTATCATCCAAAATAATGCATTTCATCATATATTTGTGTTTAATAACTTACTTTTATGTAATGTACATAATTTGCAACATTTGATGTTCATACTTATCATTTTAGTTAATGTATTGATTCAACCATAACATATATCAAAACATAAGTGTATTAGCCATTCCAATGGCTAAGTTTCATTCATTACGTACACAATATAATTTGATTTAGTTAGCATATACATGCCATTAACAAAATAAGATTTTCATTTATACCAAAACGATAGGTTGATAGTGTGATGATTTGCTCCGACCAATTTCCAACCTTCCCGAGCTTTGAGCACTATAAAATAGGGAAAATAAAACCTAGTAAGCATATTATGCTTAGTAAGCTCATATAACATAAACTAAGCTTACCATTTCATTCAATATATTAACCATACAAAACATGCTTTCCAACTTTTTGGCAATTTGCCTATTCACATACATTCAACCAACATGTTATTCACAAATATACCAATATGCATAGATGAGCTCATCATGTCATATGCGTATTTTATCTGTTGAATCATTGAATTTCTTATAGATATTTCAAGTAGTACACTCGAGGTGTACAATTCCATTATCCGTCAATTCATGTCCAGTAGTACCTTATAGGTACACTCTCGAGCCACATATTACACAGTAGAATTACTAGTTCAGGCTAAATTCTAGCTGTAACATATATACTCTAAGGGCTTTGTCAGATTACCAGTCCAGGGTAAATCATTTATATGACAAAGATTTAACTATAGAGTTCATTCTGGATTACCAGTCTAGGCTAAATCCAGTCAATTAGGATTATCAGTCCAGGCTAAATCCAGTCAATTGGGATTACCAGTCCAGGCTAAATCCAGTCAATTAGGATTACCAGTACAGGCTAAATCCTAATTGAAACATATACTTGAGAGGCTCTTTTTCGATTACCCGTTCGGGCTAAATCCATTTTGCAACACAAGCAGTTTCATTAGGGAAATCATCTTTTTATCCATCGGAATTCAACATTTAAGGAATTCAACCCTTTTTCAATAATTTTCCAAACGTGTATCATTTCATTCATTGCTATACATATGTAATTCACATACATGATTTCATATAGCATAATCAATGTAATATAACATTCAAATCAATACATTTCCATACTCATTTAAGTTATACGAACTTACCTTGATATTTGTTCGTATCTAAAATCTACTAATCTGAAATCTTTTCCTTTCCTCGATTTAGCTCTTTGTTTGGTAATTCCGGATCTTTATAAATGAATTTAATCATCAATTCAATCTATTTCATATTCTATTGAACTCAATTTACAATCTAGGTAAAAGTACCATTTTGCCCCTACACTTTTTATTAATTCCAATTTCGTCCCTAAGCTCAGAAATTGAAATTCATGCAATTTAATCCTTATTCCAAGCCTAACCAAAATTCTAATATAACTTTTATAGCACATGTATTCTCAAAATTTCAGAATTTTCCATGTGTTTCACAATTTTTCAATTTAGTCCTTAAATCAAATTTCCATCAAATTTCCCTTTGTAAAAGTTGTTTATCTATAAAAAAACTTTTCATTTTCTACCATAAAGTTTTAAATTCCAGCATATTCATCCATGGAAAATTTTCTATTCTTTGATATCTATTCAAATTAACCCCCAAATAGAGAAATTAAGCTTCCTCGATCTCAAAAATATAAAAATTACTAAAAACGAGACATAAAAACTTACCAATTTTTTCCTTGAAAGCTTGTTTTCTCTTTCCTAGGGTTTCCATGGAAATATTTGGGGAAGATGATATGAAAATAGGATGATCTCTTATTTAATTAATTATCATCTTTTAGTTTTTCTCATTTCCAATTTAGTCCCTAGCCTTTTCTAATTTTTCCATGGATGATTCACCAAAGTTATCTACATATTTTTCATCAATGGCCTAATTACCAATCAAGGACCTCAAGTTTTGAATTCTATAGCTATTTAATCCTTTTAGCTACTAGAATTCAAATTTGACATTTTATGCAATTTAGTCATTTCTACAATTAAGCAACTAATTGATAAAATTTTCTTATCAAAATTCTCATGCAATCATCCTATCACATTACAACTTATTTCATAATATTAGAATATTTTATCTTTCTGGCTCGGATTTGTGGTTACAAAACCACTATTCCGACTTCATAGAAATTGTGCTGTTACAATTAACATGTATGAAATAGTATCACCTATTCATATTATCAAACTTATCTTCTTGTAATGAATTTTATTTTGCCCTAATTCAATTTAACCAAACCACATACATATAAGCTAAACTTGATATATAACCTTATAATAACATACCAAAACAATCCATTTTTAGCCATTCCAATGGTTAAGTTACAAACAACTATTTACATGCCAACATAGGCCAAGTTAACATATACATGCCATTATATCAAAATAAGATTACTTTTTATACCAAAACAAGCTGGAGGATAGTATGATGATTCTCCGACCGTTCTCCAACTTTAACGAGCTTCCAAGCACTGTAAAACAAAGATAATTAAACCTAGTAAGCATTTAATACTTAGTAAGTTTGTATAACAGGAATTAAACTTGCCAATCGCATTCAATAAAATAAATATATAATAATATGCTTCCTAACAAATTGGCAATTTACCTAATCACATACACTTAAGTAAGCGAATTAGTCACATATTTCATTTATGCATCAATTAAAGATGGATGAGCTCATCATGTTACACTTTCAGGTATTTTAGGAACACTCAAGATATAATTCATTTAATCTCATAATTTCTCATTCAGGGATTTATTTATTGATTCATTGAAATTTCGATGAATACTCAGCTCAGGTAGTACACACAAGGTATACAAAACAGTAAGTCGTCAACTCATAATCAGGGTACCCATTAAGGCACATAATCAGAGAGCACAATCTCGAGCAACATATCAGGATGCTCAGATGAACCATATAATAGGACACTTATCCGGGCTAAACAAGAAACTCATAAGAGTTTTACTCAGGGAGCTCACAGAGCTTAACAGATAACTCCGAAAAGTTAATATCAGGGAGCACTGAATAAGGTAACAAGGAGGTCAAGCGAGCCATGTCAATAAGCTCATAAGTATAACACACCTAACCCGTGTCCATTGTCAAAACAGGGTTACGGAGCATTACCGATGATTACAAAACATTTTCACATTATTCAAGTAAAATACTATTTATTCTCGAGAACAATCATGACGTCCCTTGATTGGACCTTCGAGGCCCAAAACGAACATTAGAACCAAAACAAGACCAAAACAGGATCACTAAGAATTTTTCTCAAGTACAGGGCTCACACACCCGTGTGGTCTAGGGACACGCCCGTGTGACCCTTAGACATGCCCGTGCTACATGCTGTGTCTTACCCCATGTAACTCTTTGACTTGTGCACACGGCCATGCCACACGCCCATGTGTTAGGCCGTGTGTCACACACGGTCTATACACATGCCCGTGTGTCTACCCGTGTGGACA
The DNA here is from genome assembly GCA_005393395.2 of Gossypium australe. Taxonomy (NCBI): domain Eukaryota; kingdom Viridiplantae; phylum Streptophyta; class Magnoliopsida; order Malvales; family Malvaceae; genus Gossypium; species Gossypium australe. The sequence goes on along the minus strand of CM016614.1, from coordinate 84,802,213 downwards.
AAACAAAGCCATTTCCTAGCTTCATTTGTCACCCAAATTTAACCATTTACCTGCACTAAAACATACCAATTCATACTAACCAATTCAAACATTATAGCTAAGGATATTTCATCTCTTAATATAGTATATTTTTACCTACCTTCATAGCTATGTTTTTACCATTGTCTAACATGACTATTATCATAACTTGATTATTCATACTTTATATAATTATAGATTATAATTATACTAAAACATAACCATATCTAGCTATTACAGTAGCTAGTCATTATCAAATATTTACATGCCATTCCTTGATCAATTTAACTTATACATGCCATTATAACCACATTTGTTTTATCTTATATACCAAATTGAATTTGTAACATCCTGAAATTGGGTCTAGTAGGATTGGGCCGATTGGGCCTTGGGCTTAGGAGTATTTAAAATCTTCAAGAATATGAGAATGGTGTTATTGCAATTTGGATTTATTAGTTAAGTGGATTTGGAAGGTTACGAGGTTTCTATGAAGTCTCGGGTTTAATTGGGCCTTAAGAAAAATTTGGTATTTTAGCACTATAAGAAGAGGTGGTAAGTAGCTTCATAGACATATGGAAATTTGTGAGTAAATAGCTTGCATAAATGAGCTATTGGTAAGAAGGATATGATGCCACATGACGGACTTGAAGGGAAGAGGTTCAAATCACTTGGTGTGCAAATTTTGATTATTTTTGCATGCTTTCCTTAAGTGTCGGTCAAAGAGGTATTTATGGATAAGATGGACATTTTTTTATTATGGCAAGAAGACTTAAGGTTATGGTAAGCATGAAATAAGGGATAGAATTGCTAGATTGTGGGGATAGAATTTCTTTAACTTTGGGAAGTAGAGGATTACAAGGCATGTATCTAGATGGATGTTATGGAAATTATTTCATGGCCATTTTGACCCTGAACATGGACGGCTTTATGGACAAAAGGGGGAGCCGAATTTTGGTGATTAGTTTTGGAAAAGTTAGTAGCTTGAGAGAGTTTTCATTTTGCTCATTTTGCTCTTCCAAAAACATTTTCTTTTCTCTCATTTTTTCCTCTTGGCCGAATGTGCATTGTGAGGTTTAGGCAATTCCTTGTGCGATTTCTTTCTTGATAACTTTTGTGTTCTTTTTCTTTTGAGACCGTAAGCCAAATAAGTGACCATTCATGCATCTCTCTCTCTTTTGATCATCTCTCCCTTCCCTTTATTTTGCTTAAGCCGAACCTCTCATCCATCCTATTTCACCATTGCCGAAACCTCTAAAGCCTCACACTCTTTTTCTTTTTATTCTTTTGTTAAGCCGAATCTCCCTATTGTCACCAAGCCAAATTGCATCACATACCATTATTCACTTCTTCATCTTTCTTCTTCATCCCATATTTCTCCATATCCGATTGCTCACCTATTATTAAGCCGAAACTTGTAGCCCTTATTCTCTCTTTTCTTGTTTGCAAACTCCAAAAACTGAAAGCACATTCAAAACCTTAGCCGATTGTTCATTAAACTCCAAGCCGAAACATATCACCATCTAGCCGATTTCTTCATCTCTTTCTTCTCCAAAGTCAATCACTCTTCTTTGTAGCTGAATATTTCGTGGTTTCAAGCAAGGGTGAAATCGATCTCAGCGTTAGTGGAGAATTTTGGGATTTAGTTGTAGCCAACGGTTGGAAGGGAGATCTTTCGAGATTTAAATATCCAAGGTAAAGCGAAGTGTGATTTTGGGCTGAAGGCCATTTACTTTGTTCATCAAATGTTAGAATTGAATCTAACATATATCATATAGGATTTCGACAACTCCATAGGCAAGTGACGGTTTTCGGGATTTAATCGATTAAGGTAAGGAATAATGATATTCGGCCAAAGGCCATATCTTTTTAGTGATAATCGATTTCTCATATAGTGTTATGTAGGTGATATCGGTGTTGTAAACAAAAGCCGGAAATCTTGAGTATTCTGTCGTTCTTTGTGTTTACAAGGTGTGTAGCCCTACACTAAATTTCCGATAGATTAATAGTATTAATGTTAGCATGTGTTAATAAGTAATATGAATGATTATGGCTTCGAGTACCATTCAATGGTACATGATATTCAGGTACGTTAAACCCCTAATACTTCGTTAATAATGCTATAAGCATGGATATGAAATAAGTATGATTTTGTTATGATTTTTGGGGTATAATGCATAAAATCCGAATAATATGTTTATTGCATGGGCATATGGGTGATATTGATAAAGGGGAAGTGTTCCGGTGGTTTTTACCACATTATCTAGTGACTTCGGTCACATATTATGAATCCGGTGACTTCGATCACATATTATGAATCCGGTGACTTCAGTTACATATTATGAATCCGGTGACTCTGTCACAATTATCCGGTGGCCATGCCACAATTTATAAGGGCGATGTGCGAGTTGACTGCAGTAACTGCCTTCGATGGTGTGTAGCGGATGGAGGGTCGATTTAGTAATCCCCACGGTGTGATTGGCTGGTACGGGTGGTGTGTAGCGGATGGATATTTAGGTTGGGCTCAGGATTGCATTTCATTTTACATGTACATGTGAATATCTGATTTGCTATATTATGGGCTTAAGGCTAAATGTGATTTAAATGGGCTTTATTGCTATGATCGATTGGGTTTTTAGTGTATTGTTGCACATTGAGTCTGTTGACTCACCCCTCGTGGGATATCTTTTTCAGGTGATACTTAGCGTGATTTGGACCGGGTCAGCGAGGACTACGTGGTGGCCATGGCTCAACTCAGTATTTCGGTTTTCCTTTTAATTAAACTTATTACGTTTTCTTTTATTATTTCGGGATTTATTTTGGTTTATGTTTTTGTAATAAGGCCGCCATTAGCTATGTTACTTTTACGTTTTTAAATATTTATTCTGCTATGCTCAACTTTAACTAAATAATTAAATATTTTTGACGAACACCTTAAATTGTTTTGACACCTAATTACCTATGGTTTTCAACTTAATCATAAATTTTAAATCCGGTTCTTCTTTTGATTTATAAAATCATAAAGATAATGTTTTTATAAGATACAAATGTAAATCACAAAACGGTTTTTCAACAATATCGTACTTCAAATCTATTCTCTTACCACAAAATCACAGGTTTTCCAAAACGACAAAACGAGTTTTTCTCAAGAAGCATACCAGATCCGGTCGGGGCTTGTGGGCCGAGTTTGGGGTGTTTCAGAATTGGTGGATAGTGTGAGTGATCTCTGTCGAGCTTCCAATCCAATGGGCTTCCGATTTACTATAAAACAAGGGAAAATAAAATGTAGTAAGCATATAATGCTTAGTAAGTCCGTATAATTTAGTAATAAACTTACCACCCATTCATCATCAGAATAAATACATAGGGTATAATCAAACCATTTAATCTCACAAGCCCTATCACACATATATGAACTCATCAATATTTGGATTCTCATGCACATATGTTTTTCCACATCATGTGTTCATATAACATGTATGCAATTTTCATCATGTATTTCAGGTATACTTTATATTAATTCATCTCAAGTTCCAGTATATTTCTTGTCAGAACCTTACTAAATAATCAATTGAAGTATTGATAATCACTTGGGTAGTTATCTTAAAGTGAACAAATCTATTCTCATAGATGAACATATTCATCAAACCATTTCATGTTCATGTATAAACATTTCATACTTCCACATATCATGTCTCAATCTATAACCATTTATCTCAAATCCATATTTTCTTATGTCAGAACTTTGCCCATTGAATTTATTTGAATTATCTATGGATACTCATATAGTACAATTAAAGTGAACAAAATAATAATTCGTCAATTCATATCCAGTAGTACCTTTTAGATACACTCTCGAACCACATATTATACAACAGAATTACCAGTCCAGGCTAAATTCTGTCTGTAACGCATACACTCTAAGGGCTTTGTTGGATTACCAGTCCAGGCTAAATCCTTTATTTGACAAAGAATTCCCTATAGAGTCAGATCTGGATTACCAGTCCAGGCTAAATCCAGTCAATTAGGATTACCAATGCAGGCTAAATCCTAATTGAAACATATGCTCGAGAGGCTCACTTAGGATTACCCGTCCGGGCTAAATCCATTCCATAATGAGATCAATGGATTACTCGTCTGAGCTAAGTCCTTTCTGCAACTCATTCAGGACCTCATTTCATACGAGAAATTACTATTATCCATCGATATTCATTATTCAACCGGGACTTACCATTTATGGGATATTATCATTTATTGGGCTTTATTGAACATCTTTAATTTCATAAAATATATATATGATTTTTATAGCATCACATACATATATACCATCACATTCATAAAATTTAATACAAGCATAATAACATACATAGTTAAGTTACATGAACTTACCTCGATAATTTTTCGCGTACATAAAATCTATTAATCCAACATTTTCTCCTTTCCTCGTTCTAACTCCATATTCGGTCTACCCGGATCTATACGAGTAAATTTAACATCAATTTAATGTAATTCACTGTAACACCCCAAACCCGGTGTATGCGTTAAGATCAGATCTGACATGTCACACAAAATGAACATACAACTAGTCTTTTAAAGAAATCAAATTTTCTAAAACACTTTGACGTGGAGTTTATTGAAAACCAAAGGTTGAAATCAAACTCTAATAATTTGAGTCGTATAATTTGAAACTTAAAAATTTATTTAGTAGTTAGAGAAAATTTAAAGAGTTCGAAACTAACTTCAAAACAAACATTAAAAAAAATGTTATAACAGAAAAATTACCGAGTTTAAAATATCTAAGATTGAAAACCCTTTTCGTACGTTTATTTAAGGAAAACGTTTATTTCTATTTTTAGAAAAATAAACCCATTTAAGTATTTAAGGCATATTATAAAATCCATCCAAAAGTAAAACATCCATAAAAAATAATACCAGAGGCCTTATTACATCACATCTGAAATAGTAATTAAATAAAAATACTTAAAAGTAGTTCAAAGTTCATATAACCCATCATTCGTAGTATGGCCTCCACAAAGTCATCCCCGGCCCAAGCCTCCATTACTGGTCATTACCTGAGAAGGGTAAAGAAAACGGGGTGAGTTACTTAGAACTCAGTGTGTAACCCACTTACCATAATCCACTGGGCCAAAACCATTTAAGCATTTATTTGGGCCTGAGCCCATTACAAGTAAAACATTTTAACATGTATAAAATGCATGTGATATGCAATTCCCAAAACCAAACCTAAGTTTTCCATCCGCTACACACCACCCGCACCAACCAGCACACCTGTGAGGAGCTTTAGTCACCCACCCCGCCAACACACCAAATTGGGCATTAAGCCACATATCAAACTGGGCACGAAGCCATATATCAAACTGGGCACGAAGCCTTATATCAAACTGGGCACGAAGCCTTATATCAAACTGAGCACGAAGCCTTATATCAAACTGGGCACGAAGCCTTATATCAAACTGGGCACGAAGCCATCAGAATTTTGTAGCAAAGCTACTAGAACTTCTCTTCGTCAATTATCCCAACCCATGCAATCATGTATACATCATGCATAATAATTCATTCATATAATTATTCCAACAAAAGGCCCATTATAAAAATTATTGCAATCTGGCCTATATCACAATTTGGCCCATTTCACAATTTGGCCCATTTCACATCTCATATCACATTTGGCCAATTATCAAATAACACATATGGCCCAAAATATCACTTATTACCATTTTAGCCCATTAGGGGCGATTTCGTAATTTTCACGATCTTAATACCGATTTCATGATCTTAACACTAAAGTGTTTATTATACCATATTTTCCGATTTCACCAACTTTGCGATTTTTAATCCAATGTTTACTACAGTATAGTCATCTAACCCATGAGATAAGTGTGAGATTACACACCTGATTACGGTGAGGACTACACTTTCCTGATCGTCGATACCTAAGTACGTTATAACGCTCGATTAGAACACTAACACTTAAAGTAAATCTATGCTAAGGTAAGCGGTCAAGATTTTTACCCTCGGAATCTCGAATAACTACTATTTGTCGGTTCTCCCCGGTTGACGGTTCACAACCAGGTGGAAAATCTCGAACAGCTAATGGCTCCGAACTATGAACAACTTTGAATAATTGATTCTCCCCAGATGAGGGTCTACAGCCCGGTGAAAAGTCTCGGATTGCCGAAACAGCCCTTCGTTTGAATCTAGAGAGAATAGCGAATCCGCCCCTCTTCCGAACACTATTCACCACCCTTTTTGACCCTATCTTGTTTGCCTCTATTGACAAAAGAATATTAGTCCAACTAATATTTTCAGAAATTAAGACTATTGGTTTTAAGGGGCGAAATCGGCTTACCGCAAAAATATCTTTGAGCTCACGGGATGAAAACCGAGCGATAGCATCCCTAAGAAAAAATCGATTAGTAAACCCCCATCTTTAACGAAATAACGAGTAATATGGAGGTCCTTGATAGAAACCCTTACCTTAACACTTTGGATCGAATCCTAGCGATTCACAATGATTACGAACACTCTGAGTTTCGGCCTTTTCTATATCACTCTAAAGACGAAAAAGATTGTCTAAGAGAAAGGGATAGAGGATGCTATTTTCTGTCAAAAGACCCTCTCAAACCAATATGTATATTCGGCTAAAGAAAAGAAGAGAATAAAGATTCGAAAAGGGTCCTTACCGATTGATTAAAACGAAGGTTGAAAGAATGATTAACAAGAAAATATATGTGAAGAGGAGGGTTCGACTAAGAAGAAAAATTTGATGAAGATGATGCTAGCAATATTCGGCCATGGAGGAAAAGAGAAGGGAGAAAATGTGTTTGTAAGAATGAGCAAAATAGAGAAAGAAAGAAATAGAGGATGAGAGGTTTTGTGTTTCGGTTTTCAAAGGTGAAAAAGGAGCAAAGAAAGAGGTTTGATGCTAGAGAGCATTCGGTAATGGAGAAGAAAAGAAAAAGAGAAAAATGGCCTTCAAGTTTTGGTGTTTTCGGCAGTAGGGAAAAATGACTTGAGAGGTTAGGCAAATTAAGACCAAATGGTCAAAATGAAAATGACCAAAAGAATAAAAACAAAAGATGCTCACAAATGCTCAATGTGCATTCGGCTAGGGAGAGAAAAGATGGAGAGAAAATGCTTTGAGAGAAAACAAAAATGACCAAAAAGAAATGTGCCCAACAAGCACCTATCCTTACCCAAAGTTCTTCAAAAATTAAGCCATCTCCCTAGCCCCTAAAACCATCCAAATACATGGACACCGAGGTCAAAGTTTGGCCATTCCAAACTTTCCAAAACACACTCCTTATAAAATGCCTTGTGTTCCCCCTACATAACATATACTCATGATTCCCTACCTTAAGTTCACTCTTACCATATCCTTTAGCCATCATACCATAAAAATAAAAGTCTAACTTACCAAAAATATGATGCTTGGCCGACACTTGCTAGGAAAGAGCAAAAATTAATATTCACAAAATGCATACTAGGGGATTTGAACCTCTCCCCTCAAGACCATACATGTAGCGCATAACCTCTTAACCAATAGCTCAATTATGCTATCTTTTTACCACTTAATTTCCTTAAACATCAAGGTCACTTGTTCCACTTCAATAAAGTACTATTTACCAAAATTTATTCCAAAATCCAATTAAATCCCGAACCTTCTCAGGACTATTTTAACACACACGTAGGATGAATAAACTAGCTGAGCACCAAAATAATGCAACATATAAAAATTCAAATTTTAAGATGTTACATTCATACTCAATTTAGTCCAATTTACACTTTAGGAAAAATTACCATTTTCCCTTAAACTTTTGATAAATGTCGATTTTGACCCTAGGCTCGAAAAATGAATTTCATGCAATTTACCCCTTATTTCGAGCCCAACCAAATTTTTCATGTAATATTTACACCCCATATATTTCATAAAAATTATAATTTTTCCATGGATTTCACATTTTTACAATTTAGTCCCTAAATCAAGTTTTCATCAAAATTCACTTTGTAAAAGTTTATCTATCAACAATCTTTCATTTTCTACCATAAATTTCAACTTTCCAGCATAATCATCCATGGTAAAAATTCCATACTTTGATATCTTTTCAATTTAACCCCCCAAATAGATAAATTAAGCTATCCCGATCTCAAAAATATGAAAATTACTAAAAATGGGGCTTGAATACTTACCTAATTTGGCCAAGAAAGTTTTCTCTTTCTTCCATATCCATAACTAAGGTTTCCATGCTTTTTATTTTGGGGAAGATGATATGATATTATTTTATTCCTTTAATTTAACTTATCATCCATTAACTTTTCAAGTTTCCAATTTCATCCTTTTCTTTTTCTAATTTTCCATGGATGATTCATCAAAAATATCTACTAACTTTATTTAATGGTCTAATTACCATATAAGGACCTCCACTTTTAAGTTCTATAGCTATTTATCCCTTTAACTATTAGAACTTAACTTTTGCACTTTGTGCAATTTGGTCCTTTATCAAATTAGACATGTAATCGGTAATTTTTTTACGAAATTTTCACAAGACAATTATTGTCATACTATAGATCATAAAATATTATTAAAATAAATTTTCTCTCTGAACTCGAATCTGTGGTCCCGAAACCACTGTTCCGATTTTTACTGAAAATGGGTTGTTACAACTCTTCCGCCTTAAAAATTTTCGTCCTCGAAAATTATAGCAATAAATAGGTAGCTTTTTCTATATCATATCATTGTCAGAAAATTTTTATTAAAGCTACCTTTTATTTCTCAGTTCTTTCTCTTCATGTTCTATAATTTTAATCAATTCTTCACTATAACTTATGGTAAGCTGAATTTCAATATCCATTGGAGGAATAACTAATAATTTATCTCATTAATACCATCATATTATAATTACAATAAAACTTTATGAATTCAATCAAACTGTGGCGGTAACATTATCCGATAAGTAACACTTCCAAATCTTTCAACAAATTTCATGTAATTCAATAGATCAAGGACTTAATTTACCTCTACAGTCAAACCAGAAAGCTTTCTTCCAATGGAAATTTTTTAGAAACACTTTATCGCCAGCTTAAAACTCTATTTCTTTTCATTTAAAGTTCACATAAAATTTCTGACAATTAGAGGCTGTTTTAAACCTATCTCGGATCTCATCTATATTTTCTTATATTTTACAGATCATATCAACTCCACATATCTTTTCTTATTAAGGTTAATCCAACAATATGGAGTTTTACATTTACAACTACATAAAGTATCATATAATGCTATTTCAATACTTAACTGCAAATTGTTATGATTTGCAATTTACTAACAGCAATTATTTCTTTTCCATTCACCTTTGAATTCTAAGATACATCACTAAAATATATTTTCAAAAATCTGAATAACACATTTAGACTAATCATTAGTTTGGAAGCAAAATGCGATATCAAAAATTTGTAACCATGTACCCTGAACTTCGTATAATTTGCTTCAAAATTAGGAAATGAACCATAAACCGTAGAGCTCTATCAAACATTTAGGAGACTGATACTCCATATATCCTGATAATCTCGGAAACATATATCTCATTCAATCAATCAAATGAGCAATCCATTTATACTGGAATAATATGTATAAACTTCATCAAACAATTAATGATTACCTACGTAACATCTTTTTTTTTCTGAAACAAGCGTAATTTCGAGATAAAATTTATAATAACTTTACCTCATTTCCGTTCTAGTGTCGTCTCTGGCTGTAACAGTCCTGAAGAAATCAGTACTTGTTGTTCGGTTTTAGCTTACTCACATATCCAACATTTAAGTATAATTTCAGAAACATCACATTTCATTTTGATTTACCAATACATCTTTTTCAATTTATCATGCTTCCCGGATGATAGATATATTACCAATGTGAGTTCCATATAAAATTTTTTGTACAAGCTCTGAATTCTTCAGTACACAAACTCTATTTTGAAATAACAGATAGTCATCAGATCCCATCTAATATCCTGAATTAGAATTTGTTTTACTTGTACCCATTTAACTTATAACTCTTTTTCACTTTTCTAGGCTTCACCAATCTGTTGTAGAAACATCGGTTTAGCTTTTCTCAACTAAAATTAATCTTTCATTAGATAATAGCAATTGGATATTTATTACTCATAAAATAAATAGAGATTTTTTATTCAGAATATCATAAACTATATTTACGTTTCCCAAATAATACTCAATTTCAAAATCAGAGTCTTTCAACAATTCAAGCCATCTTTGTTGTATCAGATTCAAATCTTTCTGTACCATCAGGTATTTTAAAGTTTTATGATCAGTAATTTTCAGTACCAACACAATAATTGCCAATTCTAAATCATATATCGAGTAATTCTTTCCTATGAATTTTAACTGTTTGAAAGTGTAGGCTATTACTTTGCCTTCCCTCATCAAAATACAATCTAATCCATTCAATGATGTATCATTGTAACAATGAATTTCTTACCTGATTCAGGCTGAACTAAAACTGATGCTTCAATTAATAGAGAGTCCAACTGATCAAAACTTTACTACCATTTATTGATCCATTCCAACCTTACATCTTTCTACAATAACCATGTCATTGATGTAGCTATTTCAATAATTAACATCAAGGCTTTGAATTATTCCGAAGTCACAATCATCAGATAAATTTTAAACCATGGTGCTATAATAAATCCAATGCTTCAACAATATAGATAAAACCATACCTCGACTTCAATAATGTTTCTCAAATAGAAGAGGAAAATCGGAAGTAATCCCAATAACAACTAGTGTCATAATAAAATTTATATAATCTGAAATCCATCTCACGTGACTTCCATGATCAAATCAGGATTTATAGCAGTAATACATTTAATTACCTTTAGTCAATGAATGTTCTTTACAAGCAACCCATAATAATGACAAGAAATCCGAGATAATGAAATCCAAGTTTCGAAGCTATATTGAATTTCCGAGAAGATAACTATAACAGTTTGGTTTTGACCCTAGTTGGAACAGTGGTTTCGGGACCACAAATCCGAGTCAGTAAAATATTTTAATATTATTTTCTATGCCTTTCATATGTGATTAAGCATGTGTTAAAGCTTCGTAAGTTAATTTGTCCGTCTGTGTGCTTAATTTAAGAAAAGGATTAATTTGCATAAAAGGTAAAAGTGGCTTTCTATTTGATTATTGATTAAATCGATGTGTATTTTAAATGTGAAAGATTTATGTGGTAATTTAGCCACTATTTTAGTAAGTGGACGGCAAAGGTCATAAATGACCTTGTATTTATGTGTTTTATATGTTTAATTATAAGGTTAATATAGTAAATGAATTAATAAGTAATGTTATAATAAAAATAACATGAAAATAAGCCATAATGCTCATCCATCTAGCCGAATATTGAAAGAAAAAGAAGAAAGAAAAACTAGCTAGGGCACTCGGCCACTTCTAAGCTCAATTCAAGGTATGTTTGATTTCGATTTTTGATAATTTCTACGTTTTTGCAATCGATGCTTTGTAAACTTTGAAACCCATGTCTTAATTTTGAGAATTGATGATGTTTTTGAAATGAGCCTTTGATGAACTCATGTGTTTTGTGATGTTTGATAGTGAAATATGAAAGATATGTGTTTGATTATCATAGTTTGTCTTTAGAGTTTTGTTGAATTTGAGTATTTTGGACTTAATTGAGAAAATGATTATTTGAGGGACTAAATTGTGAAATAAATGAAATGTGTGGACTTGATTGAGCATGGGTGATATTCGGCCAAGCATGAGTATCATGAAATTTGGTATATTTTGTGATTTTGTGAAATAGGGACTAAATTGTCCAAATGTGAAAATGTGAGGGCTAATTGCAAATTGCCCTAAATACGTGTTTTTGGATTGAATCGAATGTTTTGGCGAATAAATGGATTAAATTTGTATATGTTTAGATCAAGAACCGAAGAAAATGGACTTAGATCGCGGAAAAGCGAAAGTTGTCGAATAATCGAATCCGATCGAATATCCGAATCGGAGGTAAGTTGATATACAAATAAATGTATTTAAAACTGAACTAATTGTGTATATATGAAATTTGAATTGTTATGAAAATCCATTGAAATGGAATGTATGTGAAATCCGAGTTTGCGAATAAGTCCGCAAGTTGTTAAATTCCGAGAAGTCTCGTATGAGCCTAGGAATAGATATGATTGCAAATGTCATGACATAGGTGCCCGTTATGTGATATCATGTAAGACCACGTCTGGGACGATGGCATTAATTTGAGATCTCGTGTAAGACCACGTCTGGAACATTGGCATCGATCTGAGATTTACGTGTAAGACCATGTCTGGGACATTGGCATCGTATTTGATTTGTGTAAGACCCTATCTGGGGTAGTGGCATCGATATCTGATTACAGGTAAGACCACGTCTGGGACGTTGGCATTGTACGACTATTCCGAGCATTCTGGGTATCTTATTAGATTCCGAACAGTTCAACGGGCAACTCCGAGAAATGAATGAATATGTGAATTGTACATCCGTTTCAGGAACGTTGATATATGTGCTTTGTATAAGCATTAAAAGGTGAGTATGTATGTGTACTAATGCAAATGAACATTTGAGATATATATATGTTTGAGATATGAGCAAATGAGATACTTGGGATGTGATGAATTGGTAAGCAATGGCAAACCAAGTGAGCCAAAGAGTTTATTTATGTGCTCGAATTGAAGAAATGTTGAAGAATTCAAATATCTATGCTTATGAATGAATTATGCTTAGTTTATTTGTATATGGATTACTAAGCTTTTGAAAGCTTACTTTGTGTGTGTTTGCTCTGTTTTATAGATCGTCAAAGCTACTGAAGGCTCAGGGACCGTTGAGGATAGTCATCACACTACCTAAGCTCATTTTGGCACCCTTTGGAAATGTATATATTAAGTATGGCATGTATAGGCTAGTTGTTTTGGAAATGTGTTGAGAAGGTGTATATAGCCATGTGATATGGCTAGATAAGTGATTGTGTTTTGGTATGTGATGCTATTGCATATGATGTTGGTTTTGGTATGATTATATGTCTCTGAAATAGTCAAAATTATGGTAAGCAACTTGATACTATATGAGTACATATGTGTGATCAATGAAATGATTATATGCATGGTTATACATGTGATTTAATTGTGCAATTTTGGTATATAATCTAGCATAATTGTAGATGAGTTGAATGAGATGATATGTTGATCATTTGACATGATTTTGGTTGACAATTATCCATGGATTAATGTTTGTTTGAGCTTGTTGGGATGACCATTGTGTGGGTGGCATTTTGGCCTTGAAAATGGCCTATATTTGCATTCACGGTTGAGCACACGAGCGCGTGGCTCGACCGTGTCCCTCGTGGTTGAAATTCAAATGAAGTCAGGATCGGCCTCGGGCTGGACAAACAGGCGTGTGACTGGCCGTGTGGTGCAAGTCAGGATCGACCACGGGTGAGGCACACGGGCGTGTCCACGACCATGTGGGCAAGTCAGTATGTATGCCCTGTTTTGACATGGCTAAGACACACGGGCGTGTTGAGGCCGTGGGAGGCACACGGCCTGCCCACACGGGCGTGTGACCTCTGTAAGTTAGAGAAATTTTTAAAATTTTGAGAATTTCTATATGTGTTTGGTTTAGTGCCGACCCTATTCTAAAGCATGATTAAGGTCTCGTTGACCTATTAAAAGGACACTTTGATTCTGTTTGATAAATTGTATTATGAAATGTCCGTAAAAGTTTTCGATTGTCCGGTAATGCCTCTTAATCCTATTCCAGCGACGGATACAAGTTAGGTGTGCTACATTTTAGTTGGTATCAGAGCTATGGTTTAGTCGATTCTCGGACTAATAGCGTGTGAGAGTCTAGCTATACATGCCATATATCTGAACTGTGATAGTGTGATGAATCTTTACGTGTAAAATGTGATTTTTGTATAGTAATGGATCCCGAAAGAGCTGTAGCTGACGATGTAGAAAGCAATGCGCCTGCTCCCGCTCAAGGGACAGCGCCATCTGATTTGAGACCGGCTATGAGCTGTCAAGAGGGAGAAGCTAAACAAGCATTTTTCCAAATGATGAGTGACTGGTTCACTCAATTTGTGAGAAATAATCCAGCTGTTTTACAACCTCCCCCCGTCTAATCTCCCTTAGACTCCAGTTGTACCTCCGGTAATGGGTATAAATCTGTTGAATAAGCCTCCGGTCGACAAAATCCGTAAGTATGGGGCTGAAGAGTTTAGGGCTACCAGTGATGATGATGCCGAAAAAGCCGAGTTCTGGTTAGAAAACACTATCCGAGTATTTGATGTGATGTCTTTGACTCAAGAAGAAAGTATTAAATTTGTTGTATCTTTGTTAAGAGATGCGACCTATCAATGGTGGAAAATTTTGATTTCTGTTGTTCCGAAAGAGTGGGTAACATGGGATTTCTTTCAGATTGAGTTCCAGAAGAAATATATTAGTTAGAGATTTATCGATCAGAAAATGAAAGGAATTTCTAGAATTGAAACAAGGCCGCATGTCTGTTACGGAATATGAACGAGAGTTCATGAGACTAAGTTAGTATGCTCGGGAATGTGTATCGTCCGAAGCAATAATGTGCAAAAGGTTGGAAGACGGCCTTAATGAAGATATCTGCTTGCTAGTTGGGATTTTGGAGATAAAAGAGTTTATTGTGCTTGTTGATCGAGCATGTAAAGCTGAGGCACTCGGGAAAGATAAAAGAAAAGCTGAGTCTGAAGCCAAAGATGTGAGAAAGAGATTTCCGAGCAAATCATTTCAGTCTGCTTCGAAGAAATTCAGAGATGAACATAGTTGTTCTAGGGCTAATGTGGGACAATCGAATAGAGATCGAGCTAGATCCCAATTGAATACCAAAGCTTCAGCAACTTCAATGGCAAGTGTTGGAAATGTTCGATCCAATCGACCTGAATGTAAACATTGTGGTAAAAGACATCCGGGTAGTTGTAGATTGAACGACAGAGCTTGTTTTAGATGTGGATCATTAGATCATTTCATCCGTGATTGCCCAGAGTCTGTTGAGCCAGAGATTGTTCAGAATCCGAGATCCAATAATGTTTCAACTAGAGGTAGACCCTCCCGAAATGTAAGAAATGTCAGTGGTAGTCAGAGAACTATGAGAGACTCTGTTGCGAGATCTGAAGTTAGAGCGCCTGCCAGAGCGTATGCTATCCAAGCTCGTGAGGAAGCATCATCTCCTGATGTTATAACTGGTACATTTACTCTTTATGATACTTCTGTGATTGCATTGATAGACCTTGGTTCTACTCATTCGTATATATGCATGAATTTAGTATCCAGTAAGACTTTGCCTGTAGACTCTACTGAGTTTGTTATAAAAGTATCGAACCCCTTAGGTAAAAGTGTCCTGGTTGACAAAGTATGCAAGAACTGTCCGTTAATGTTTCGAGATATCTATTTTCCTGCTGAACTGATGCTATTACCATTTGATGAGTTTGACATAATTTTGGGTATGGATTGGTTGACATTGCATGATGTTGTAGTAAATTGCAAAAGAAAGACTACTGATTTGAGATGTCAGAATAATGAAATAGTTCGGGTTGAGTCAAATGATTTAATTGGGTTACCTGCTGTAATAGATGTATTGAAAGCTCAGAACTGTTTGAAAAAGGGTTACGAAGCTTATTTTGCTTATGTAATTGACTCAAAAGTATCTGAAAGGAAAGTTGAATCAGTGCCTACTGTCTGTGAGTTCCGTAATGTGTTCCCTGAAGAATTACCGGGATTGCCTCCGATACGTGAAGTTGAATTTGGTATTGACTTGTTGCCGGGTACGACCCCTATTTTGATAGCTCAATATAGAATGGCACCAACAGAATTGAAAGAGTTGAAGTCTGAGTTACAAGAGATGACAGATAGAGGGTTCGTAAAACTGAGTTTCTCACCTTGGAGTGCTCCCTTCTGTTTGTGAAAAAGAAAGATGACACGATAAGAACGTGCATTAACTATCGTCAGTTGAACAAAGTGACTATAAAGAACAAATATCTTCTGCCCAGGATTGATGATTTGTTTGATCAGCTAAAAAGAGCCACCGTATTTTCAAAGATAGATCTGAGATCGTGCTACTACCAGTTGAGAGTAAAAGACTCAGACATTACGAATACTGCTTTCAGAACAAGGTACGAGCATTACGAGTTTTTAGCTATGCCTTTTGGATTAATGAATGCTCATGCTGTTTTTATGGATCTGATGAACAAAATTTTCAGACCGTACCTAGATCGATTTGTTGTTGTATTCATTAACGACATTTTGATTTTTTCACGGGATGAAATTGAACATGCTGAACATCTGAGAATTGTGTTGCAAACTCAGAGAGAAAAGTAATTGTATGCGAAATTCAGCAAATGTGAATTCTGGTTGCGTGAAGTCAGTTTTCTGGGACATATTGTATCGGCCTCTGGAATACGAGTTGATCCGAGGAAGATTTCTGCTATTCTGGAATGGAAACCTCCAAAGAATGTGTTTGAAATTTGCAGTTTTTTGGGACTTGCGGGTTATTATCGAAGATTTGTGAAAGGCTTTTCAATGATAGCTACTCCGTTGACTACATTGCTTTAAAAAGATGTGAGATTTGAATGGTCCGATAAATGCCAGAAAAGCTTTGATCAGTTGAAAGCCATTTTGACTGAAGCTCCAGTGTTAGTACAACCAAAATCGAGCAAAGAGTTTGTGATTTTCAGTGATGCTTAATTGAATGGTTTGGGATGTATTCTGATGCAGGAAGGCAAAGTAATAGCTTATGCCTCGAGACAACTGAAACCTCATGAAAAGAACTATCCGACTCATAATCTTGAATTAGCTACTATTGTGTTTACCTTAAAGATTTGGCGTCATTATTTGTTTGGTGAGAAATGTCACGTGTTTTCAGATCATAAAAGTCTGAAATATCTGATGACCCAGAAAGACTTGAATCTATGACAGAGAATGTAACAGCCCCAAACCCGGCCCATTCGTTACGACCGAATCTGGTTATGTCACTGGGAAAGTCGGTTGAAAAATCTTTGTTAACTTAAAATAAAACATCGTAGTTTGTTGAATTTTGGAAAACATATCTTTTGAGTAAAACTTTGTTATTAAACTCATTCATTTATAAAACTTCAGTTTATAATATCCAATTTGAGTAAATAGGTTGCAAACCATAAATCATTTTCATTTAGCAATTTAAATTAAATTAAACCATAGTTAAGAATAATACCAAAATAATAAAATGGCCTTTATTACAACCCAATACTTAAAATAAAATAAGTGCATCAAAATCAAGCATAACATAATTAAACATCATCTTCGGCATGGGCCACCTTGTCCTCTCCGATCCCGGTCCAGCTTTATGCACTACCTGAAACAGTTAAAGGAAAAAGGTGAGTCACCAAGACTCAGTGTGCTACCCTTTTTCCCGGATTAGCAAAATATCACATACAAACATAATCATGATCATCATGCATCCCAATCATATGCACCCAATCCTAACCGTCCATACACCTTTTCTACCCCGTGTGGTACCAAACCATTGGTGGTGCCAAACCACTGGTGACATATAGTCACAGATGTGATGCCAAATCACTGGAGGTGCCAAACCTCTGGTGTCCGAAGACACGAAGTGTGTTACCAAAACACTGGTGACCGAAGTCACAAATCAATTGATGGGGCCAACCCATCGTGTGATACCAAATCACTGGCAGACGATCCCATGTCTCAAAAGTGGGGCCAACCCACGGTGGTGTTAACCACAGGGATAAGTCGCTATGAGGTGCCAAACCTCTGGAGGTACCAAACCTCTGGTGACCGTAGTCACAGTGTGTTACCAAAACACTGGTGCCCGTCGGCACAATATCGCTACCCCCTCCACTCAGTCAATCCCACATTAGTCACATAAATATATGTTACATGCCATTATATGTATAAATCAGTACATCATGCTTCCCAAAAGCATAAAATAACAAAAGCAAATTAACAGGTACTTACCTGAATTGCCATCTATACCGATATGGTATATCATCCAATGCTACATAAATCAATTAAGCATTTCCAATAATCAGCACATTAAATAAGTTATAGTGTGTATGTACACACCTGAAAGCCTTAATCAAAGAATCGATCTAACAACCTCGCTCCTACACACTCTTGCACACTAGCCCACCACCAAGTGCTCTTGCTTTACTTGCCTACAATCGACAACCAACCAAAAGTAATAGCCTACGGCTTACCAATACCAAACGAATAGACTGATAAAGCAATCCCTTACCATCACTTACCCAACGATCGACCAAAGAACCGAGGCTACGCTTGACTGCTTTGAATCCCGGATGCCCTTCTCCAACGATTGGAAAAGAAACCCCAAAAATGAGCCACACCACACCTACTATTCGACCAAGGTGACAGCACCTAGAAAAGGGAAATTCGGCACACAAGAGAAGGGAAAGTTTGGTTTAACACAAATGGGAAAGAAAAGAGGGAAATAATGAGTATATGGTTCGGCCAAGAATCCAAAAATAGAAGAGAAAGCAAAAATACGCAAAGGCTTGAGAACCCAAATAGCATTCGGCCACCAAAGAAAAATTAAGAGAGAATCAAATGAAGTTTCGGCAATGGTAAAGGTTACTTGGGATTTTCGGTTTAGGCTACAAAGAGATGGAAGAATGGGGGTTTTCTTTGACTCACACACACGGCACAAGACTAGGGAAACTCAAAAGAATTCGGCCCCAAAAGAGGAATGGAGAAACACTTTCGGCAAAGGGAACAAATGGGAAAAACCAAAAAAAATTCATGTAAAAGAGCTGCCCAATAAATAGCCAATTCGGCACATGCTACCCCCTTGAGGACTCCCACTTTCGGCTGCTACTTCAATAGCTCCAGGCCACTAATTCAAATTGATTTGAATTAGTCAACCAATTTATCCATATCATAATCAAATGAATAAACCACCAGCAACCATTATCCCCATCTACTAATTTTAAACTAATAAAATAATCCTATGCTAATCACAAATAAATAAATAAATAAAACAAACTACCCACCAGCCGAATTTAAAAACTAAACACTAATCTCATCTTATCCTTTTGAAGCTCCCCATGTGCCGTCCCACCTTCAATTGCTGCCCCAAAGAGAATAAAAAAAAATTAAAACTCCAAATGCCACTCTCCAGGTTCGAACCTGGGACAAAGCTGCTGCAAGCCTTACCCCCAACGCCCAGGCCACTCGGCCACCTTGATTTTTATGCCATAAAGCCACACCATAAAATCTTTAAGGGCTTCTTACTCAAGCCCCCAGCCGCATAAGAAAAATACAACACGCAAAAGCTGCTTCCGTCGCTCGAACCAGCGCCCTCACGCACCTCCAACTCCCAAGTGCCGCACAGAAACCACTTGGACCAGCTGCTTCTTGTGCCAAATACGCGCCCCAGCTCTTTTAAGGCTTCCATCCTTGTAACGCTTAACCACAAAAATTAAAACCAATTTGCTGCCGCTTGGACTCGAACCTAAGACCCCCAAGGTGCTACCTCCAGCCCCTTAAGCTGCGCGCACAGCCACTATGCCAAAGCCTTACTTGTGCAATAAATTGCCAAAAAATTAATCTTAAGACCTCCCTTGGCTCGATTCCCTTTTCACACTAAAATTCCAGAATTTTCCAAAATCTCCCCGTTTACTCCGAGCGTTCTTAAAACCCTAAAACACATCCAAGCACACCCAAGAACCTTCCAAACACCCACATCATACTCAAACCGCATAGCCCCTAAACCAGGGTGTTACAGAGAAGATGGTTAGAGTTGTTAAAAGATTACGAGCTTGTGATAGATTATCACACGGGTAAAAGAAATGTTGTAGCTGATGCATTGAGTCAGAAATCACTATTTGGATTACGTGCAATGAGTGCTAATTTAGATCTGTCTAATGATGGTTCAGTGCTAGTTGAATTGAAAGCGAAACCGTTGTTTTTACAACAAATATGTGATGCTTAGAAGATTGATAATGAAATACTAGCGAAACGAGCTCAGTGTGCTGCGAACTCTGATTCTGAATTTCGTGTGGATGTTAAAGATTGCTTGAGGTTCCGAGATCGAATATGTGTTCTGAGAAACTCAGAGTTGATTCAGTCGATTTTGAATGAAACACATAATATTCGTCTAACTGTTCATTTGGGAAGTATGAAGATGTACCATGATATGAAACAACACTATTGGTGTTCTAGTATGAAACGAGACATTTCTAACTTTATTTCGAAATGTTTAGTCTGTCAACAAGTTAAAGCTGAACATCAAGTTTCATCTGGTTTTCTACAACCGATTCTAATTCCCAAGTGGAAATGGGATAGAGTGACGATGGATTTTGTTTTTGGATTACCTCTGACTTTGAGAAATCCGCCTATTTTATTCCGATGAAATCTGATTACTCACTTCATAAGTTAGCTGAGCTTTACATTTATGATATTGTGAGATTACATGGAGTGCCATTATCCATTGTATCATATAGAGATCTGAGGTTTACATCACGATTTTGGAAGAAACTACAAGAAGCTTTGGGTACAAAATTGCATTTCAGTATCGCTTTTCACCCGCAAACGAATGGTCAGTCTGAATGGATTATTCAGATTCTTGAGGATATGTTGAGAAGTTGCATCCTTGAGTTTGATGGTACGTGGGAACAATATTTGCAATTGGTTGAATTTGCGTATAATAATAGTTTTCAATCGAGCATGAAAATGGCACCTTATGAAGCTTTGTATGGACGCAAATGTCAAACACCTCTGTATTGGACTGAGCTTAGTGAAAATAAGATACACGAGGTCGATTTGATAAAAGACACTGAATAAAAAGTGAAAGTGATCTGTTACGGTCTGAAAGAAGCCTCTGATCATCAGATGTCTTATGCGGACTTGAAACAAAAAGAGATTGAGTTTGAAATCGGCGACAAAGTATTCTTGAAAATGTCTCCATGGAAGAAAATACTCAGATTTGGATGTAAATGCAAATTGAGTCCGAGGTTCATCGGACCATATGAGATTTTAGAACGAGTTGGGCCAGTTGTGTACAGATTGTTGTTGCCATCAGAGCTAGAAAAGATACATAATGTATTTCACGTGTCAATGCTCCGTCGATACAAATCTTATCAGTCACATGTGATTACTCCGTCTGAGATTGAAATCCGCTCTGATATGACCTACGAAGAAGAACCGATCCGTATATTAGCTCGTGAAGTGAAAGAATTGAGAAACAAAAGAATTCCGTTAGTTAAAGTGTTGTGGCATCGACCTGGAGTAGAAGAGGCTACGTGGGAGCCTGAAGATTCAATGAAACAACAATATCCGAATCTGTTTAACGGTAAGATTTTCGGGGACAAAAATCCCTAAGGGGGGAGAATTGTAACAGTCCGATTTTGACCCTAGTCGGAACAGTGGTTTCGGGACCACAAATCCGAGTCAGTAAAATATTTTAATATTATTTTCTATGCCTTTGATATGTGATTAAGCATGTGTTAAAGTTTCGTAAGTTAATTTGTCCGTCTGTGTGCTTAATTTGAGAAAAGGATTAATTTGCATAAAAGGTAAAAGTGGCTTTCTATTTGATTATTGATTAAATCGATGTGGCTTTTAAATGTGGAGGATTTATGTGACAATTTAGCCACTATTTTAGTAAGTGGACAGCAAAGGTCATAAATGACCTTGTATTTATGTGTTTTATATGTTTAATTATAAGGTTAATATAGTAAATGAATTAATAAGTAATGTTATAATAAAAATAACATGAAAATAAGCCATAATGCTCATCCATCTAGCTGAATATTGAAAGAAAAAGAAGAAAGAAAAACTAGATAGGGCATTCGGCCACTTCTAAGCTCAATTCAAGGTATGTTTGATTTCAATTTTTGATAATTTCTACGTTTTTGCAATCGTTGCTTCGTAAAATTTGAAACCCATGTCTTGATTTTGAGAATTGATGATGTTTTTGAAATGAGCCTTTGATGAACTCATGTGTTTTTTTGATGTGTGATTGAAATATGACAGATATGTGTTAGATTATCATAGTTTGTCTTTGGAGTTTTGTTGAATTTGAGTATTTTGGACTTAATTGAGAAAATGATTATTTGAGGGACTAAATTGTGAAATAAATGAAATGTGTGGACTTGATTGAGCATAGGTGATATTCGGCCAAGCATGAGTATCATGAAATTTGGTATATTTTGTGATTTTGTGAAATAGGGACTAAATTGTCCAAATGTGAAAATGTGATGGCTAATTTGCAAATTACCTTAAATACGTGTTTTTGGATTGAATCGAATGTTTTGGTGAATAAATGGATTAAATTTGTATATGTTAAGATCAAGAACAGAAGAAAACAGACTTAGATCGCGGAAAAGCGGAAGTTGTCAAATAATCGAATCCGATTGAATATCCGAATCCGAGGTAAGTTGATATACAAATAAATGTATTTAAAATTGAACTAATTATGTATATATTTAATTAAAATATCCATTGAGATGGAATGTATGTAAAATCCGAGTTTGTGAATAAGTCGGCAAGTTGTTAAAGTCCGAGAAGTCCCGTATGAGCTAGGAATAGATAGGATTGCATATGTCATGACATAGGTGTTCGTTATGTGATATCATGTAAGACCACGTCTGGGATTATGGCATTGATTTGAGATCTCATGTAAGACTACGTCTGGGACGTTGGCATCGATCTAAGATTTAAGTATAAGACCATGTCTGGGACATTGGAATCATATTTGATTCGTGTAAGACCCTGTCTGGGACATTGGCATCGATATCTGATTACATGTAAGACCACGTCAGGGAGGTTGGCATTGTACGACTATTCTGAGCATTCTGAGTATCCTATTAGATTCCGAATGGTTCAACGGGCAAGTCCGAGAAATGAATGAATATGTGAATTGTACATCCGTTTCAGGTACATTGATATTTGTGCTTTGTATAAGCATGAAAGGTGAGTATGTATGTGTACTAATGCAAATGAACATTTGTGATATATATATGTCTGAGATATGAGCAAATGAGATACTTGGGATGTGATGAATTGGTAAGCAATGGCAAACCAAGTCAGCCAAAGAGTTTATTTATGTGCTTGAATTGAAGAAATGTTAAAGAATTCAAATAGCTATGCTTATGAATGAATTATGCTAAGTTTATTTGTATATGGCTTACTAAGCCTTTGGAATCTTACTTTGTGTGTGTTTGCTCTGTTTTGTAGATTGTCAAAGCTACTGAAGGCTTGGGGACCGTTGGGGATTGTCATCACACTACTTAAGCTCATTTTGGTACCTTTTGGAAATGTATATATTAAGTATGGCATGTATAGGCTAGTTGTTTTGGAAATGTGTTGAGATGGGTGTATATAGCCATGTGATATGGCTAGATAAGTGATTATGTTTTGGTATGTGATGTTATGCCACATGATGTTGGTTTTGGTATGATTATATGTTTATGAAATAGTCAAAATTATGGTAAGCAACTTGATACTATATGAGCACATATGTGTGATCAATGAAATGATTATATGCATGGTTATACATGTGATTTAAATGTGCAATTTTGGTATACAATTTAGCATAATTGTAGATGAATTGAATGAGATGATATGTTGATCATTTGACATGATTTTGGTTGCCAATTGTGCCTGGATTAATGTTTGTTTGAGCTTGGTGGGGTGACCCTTGTGTGGGTGGCATTTTGGCCTTGAAAATGGCCTATATTTGTGCACACGGTTGAGCACACGGGCGTGTGGCTCGACCCTGTCCCTCGTGGTTGAAATTCAAATCAAGTCAGGATCGACCACGGGTTGGACACACGGGCATGTGATTGGCCGTGTGGTGGAAGTCAGGATCGACCACGGGTGACGCACACGGGTGTGTCCATGGCCATGTGGACAAGTCAGCGTGTATGCCCTGTTTTGACACAGCTTAGACACACGGGCGTGTTGAGGTCATTGGAGGCACAAGGCCTGCCTGCATGGGCTTGTGACCTCTGTAACTTAGAAAAATATTTAAATTTTTTAGAAATTCCATATGTGTTCAGTTTAGTCCCGACCCTATTCTAAAGCATGATTAAGGTCTCGTTGACCTATTAAAAGGACACTTTGATTGCGTTTGATAAATTGTATTATGAAATGTCCGTAAAAGTTTTCGGTTGTCCAGTAATGCCTCTTAACCCTATTCTGGGGACGGATACGGGTTAGGGGTGTTACAATAACCCATATTGAATAACAAAAAAATTGATGACATCTAAGAGAAAGTCTAGAAGAGTAATCTTGCACATTCATACAATAAACAGTCATATTAAAGATAGTATAACTTGCACATTTGCCATTCAGAACTTCAATCAACATAAGTAAAAGATAGTATCATACCAATTTTATCATCAAGCCTTTTATCAAACATGCAGAATCAGAAGACCAGAGAAAGATAGAGCAATACTGCTTATGAATCAACCAGGCTTATAATAATTTCTGTCTATTACCATTTTTAGCCAACCTTTCCATATAATGATTGTAGCATCCAAACATAAAATGTTACATATATATGCCTCTGAGAATAACAGTACATATAGAATACTCATATAAAATACCTAGAAGAGATTGTTGTAATATACTCGATTATAACAGCTGTATTCATATATTTTTGCAATTTCACCACTAATCCACTGACATGTATAGTCATCAATAATTTCACATCATTCAGTTCACTCAAGGAGCTAAATCGAAAGAAATTTTCAATTAACCCATTCTGTAAATACCATATCTGAATAAATCAATTTCCCATGAATATCTTCTTCATTGAATAGTGGCACTGTGTATCCAAATAGTTTTAAGAAAAATTTGATATTTCTCTACAAGACCTATCTTTAATTACTAACCCATTCTAAGTTCTGACTGTTTTATTTATCATTCAGCCACTGAACTCTTCAGTTCCACACTTTTTAACTAAATCAATGTAAATCTTATGAATTTCATTACATATAACTATTCTAATAAAGGGGGTAGAGATTGTAAAGCCTCACAATTTAACTTTCATATACATATACTCATATAACATAACATTTATCATTCTCATGTACTATAAAACATTTATCTATACATTTTTGAATTCTGTTTCATCATAAATAATATTTTTCTCAAATACTTGAGTATCCCTTTCGGAATTATTGGAATTAGCTCGATTGGAAAGCATCTCTGTTTATTTGTAAAACAATTTCTCATCAGAGTCGGGAGATATCACACTATCACAAGTTATATAATGGCATGTATTTCTAGACTTCACATATGCTACGTTCAGTCCGAGAACTGGCTAAAACGTAGCTCTGATACCAATAATGTAACACCCTTAACCCGTATCCATCGCCGAAACAGGGTTATATTACCGATGATTACAGAACATTTTCACATTATTCAAGTAAAATAATATTCATTTCCTTAGAACAATCATGACGTCCCTTGATTGGACCCTCGAGGCCCAAAACGAACATTAGAACCAAAACGGGACTAAATTGAGATCACTAAGAATTTTTCTCAAGTACAAGGCTCACACGCCCATGTGGTCTAGGGACACACCATTGTGACCCCTAGACATGCCCGTGCTACAGGCCATGTCTTACCCCGTGTAATTTTCTGACTTGTGCACCATGCCACACGCCCGTGTGCTAGGCTGTGTGTCACACACACCCGTGTGTCTACCCGTGTGGACAAAACAAAGCCATTTTCTAGCTTCATTTGTCGCCCAAATTTAACCACTTACCTGCACTAAAACATACTAATTCATACTAACCAATTCAAACATTAAAGCTAAGGTTATTTCATTTATTAATATAGTATATTTTTACCTACCTTCATAGCTATGTTTTTACCATTGTCTAACATGACTATTATCATAACTTGATTATTCATAATTTATATAATTATAGATTATAATTATACTAAAACATAACCATATCCATGTAACACCCCTTACCCGTATTCGACGCTGGAACAATGTAAGAGGCATTACTAGACTTAAACACAAGCAAACATACAAAACCGAGACGAAATTTCCATCCAAATTTAAAACATTTCACATACATTCATATCGTCCCTAAAATGAGCCCACTAGGCTCAATACATACGTTGGAATTAGTTCGGGACTAAACTAAGAACTTTAGAAAATCATACAATACTTAGAAAATTTTTCACTAAAACAGGGGTCACACGCCCATGCTACATGCCGTGTTCAAAATAGGGAGCTCTCTGACTTGTGCCACACGCCCGTGTGCTAGGCCGTGTGGTCGATTTAATTTTAATGATTTTTCATAAAATAGGTGTAGACTTCACACGGCTAGGGCACACACCCGTGTTTGGGGCCGTGCCGTCTACACGGTTGTGACACACGCCCATGTCTCTGCCCGTGTGCTCAATACTGGGCATTCTTTTTTGCAACAATTAAGGTGCGGGGGACACACGACAAACATAGAACCATACCAAACATATACCACAAACAAGATATCAATACATCATTCACATACTATCATTTATCACATACAACCATCACATACTTATCAACTCAAACCATGCAAATTTCCCACATCCATGGGGCAAGCTGTGTGGAAAAAAATAAGGCTATTTACCAAGCCATTTTGTCACCCTTCTGTGCACAAACCTACACAACAAACATAGAACCATACCAAACATATACATACAACCAAATCAACCACAAACAAGATATCAATACATCATTCACATGCTATCATTTATCACATACAACCATCACATACTTATCAACTCAAACCATGCAAATTTCCCACATCCATGAAAAGCATCATCATATGCATATATATACTTAAACCAATATTAGCCAATTTCAATAGCCATTTACAAAATGAATTATCAACCAACATAAGCCAACACATTTGGCTAAATCAATTATGACACATAACAAAATGACCAAGTCCCTATAAATACCATAACTTGAAATATCAAAATCAATGGTACCTAAAATATTGTGTTGATAGTGTGAGTGGATCTCTGGCAGTTTTTGATCCCCGGGCTAGCTTGGTGACACTGTAAGACAAGGGAAAATAAAGGGGAGTAAGCTATATAGCTTAGTAATTTCCTATGCAAATAATAAGCATTATAATCACACATGTAACATACAAATAACATGATAAGCTTGTCATAAATAGTATTTAGGTATTCTAATCATAACTTACTCATTCATAACCTTACCGAGGGTTCATCACATATTGAGCTCATTATTCAATGAGTTTTACGTACGTACCTGTACCAACTCGCAACATAACCATAACTTTTTACAACTTTGACATTCTCGTTGAATTTCCTGTTGAACTTCTTGGAATACAAAAGGATACTCGGGAATCTCGCAAACACAATACCATACCAATGCCATATCCCAAATATGGTCTTACATGGGATCTTGTATCGATGCCAATAGCCCAGCTATTGTCTTACACGAAATCTCATATCGATGCCATATCCCAGATATGGTCTTACACAAAATCTCAAATAACCCTAATGTCATGACATTTGTATCCTAACTATTCCTAAGGGTCAACCGGGATTTCTCGCTTGTTGAACTTTGTCAATTACGTTCGAAGAGTAAATCACAATTCATACAATATTAAAGCAATTATAGCATAAATAACAATGCATTATTTACACACGAACTTACCTCGGTACAAAAATAGTAGAAATGGGAGCTAATCGTCAAATACTTTGTTTTTCCCCCGATCTAGGTCCGAACCTCGTTTCTCTTTATCTATAACAGCAAATTTAACTCATTTATTATTCACATTATTCAATTCAGTCCAAAAATCTTATTATGGAAAAATTATATTTTTGCCCTAAACTTTGACAAATTTATATTTTGGTCTCTAGGCTTGTAAAAAGAAACGTGTTCAATTTCTTTAATGTACAAGCCTATCCGAACCATTTTTATAACTATAAAAGCCCCCAATTTCCATTAAAACATACTTTTACTACATATTTTATAACTTTTACAAATAGGTCCTTTTAAGCATTTTCATCAAAAATCACTTTGTAAAAGTTGTTATCTAACACCAAACATTCATTTCCCACCATTAAACATCAAAATACACAAATTTCTAACATGGGTCAAACCCTAGATCTTGATTATTCCTTAAATTAATGGTGGAAATAGATAGATCGAGTGATAACGACTTCAAAAATGTAAAGAGCATTAAAAACGGGGCAAGAACGGACTTACAATTGAGCTTGAAAGTTGGCCAAACCCTAGCTATGTCTTCCTTCTAATTTTTGGTACAAGGGGGAGAAGATGGACAAGATTTTGGCTTGATTTTCCCTTGTTATTCATTTATTTACAAAATGACCAAAATGCCCTTCACTTAGAACTTTGAAATTTTATCTCACTATGTCCATTTTTTCCCACTAACTTAACAAATGGTCTAATTACCATCTAAGGACCTTAAATTTAAAATTTCATAGCAATTAGACACCTCTAGCATGTAGAACTCAACTTTGCACTTTTTACAATTTAGTCCTTTTTACTAAATTGAGTGCCCAAACATCAAAACTTTCAAACGAAATTTTCGCGAAATCATTTGGTAAAACTGTAGACCATAGAAATGTAATAAAAATGAATTTTACTACGTCAAATTTGTGGTCCTAAAACCACTATTCTGACTTGGCCCAGGATCGAGCTGTTACAATTCTCCCCCTTAGGGATTTTCGTCCTCAAAAATCTTACCAGAAAATAGGTTTGGATTCTATTTTCGCATAGCTTCCTCAGGTTCCCACGTAGCCTCCACAACACTGTGTCTTTTCCATAAAACTTTCACTAGGGCTATACTCTTAATTCTCAACTGTTTAACTTCCCGAGCTAAAATCTTGATCAGCTCTTCACCATACGTCATATCCAGTCGAATCTCAATCTCTGACGGAGAAATCACATGTGAAAGATTGGAACGATATCATCGCAACATCAACACATGAAACACATTATGAATTCTTTCCAACTCCGTCGATAAAGCTAACCGATATGCGACTAGCCCTATTCTTTCAATAACTTCATATGGCCCGATGAAACGTTGACTCAACTTACCTTTACGGCCAAATCTCAAAATCTTCTTCCATGGAAATACTTTCAGAAATACTTTATCACCAATCTGAAATTCGATCTATTTTCTTTTCAAATCTGCGTACACCTTTTTCTGATCTGAAGCTGCCTTCAAACAATCACTAATTACCTTTACCTTTTATTCGGTTTCTCTAACCAAGTCAACCTCGTGAATCTATTTCTCACTGAGCTCCGTCCAATACAATGAAGTTTGACACTTGCGACCATACAATGCCTCTACGGTGCCATCTTTATACTCGATTGAAAACTGTTGTCATAGGTAAATTCGACCAATGGTAGATATTTTTCTCAACTACCCTCAAATTCTAAAACACAACAACGAAGCATATCTTCGAGAACCTGAATCGTTCTCTCTGATTGGCCGTCGATTTATGGATGAAATGCAGTACTAAAGTTCAACTTTGTACCCAAAGGTTCTTGCAACTTTTTTCCAAAAACACGAAGTAAACCTTGGATCTCTATTCGAGATAATAGAAATAGGCACTCCGTGCAATCTCACAATTTCAGCATTGTACAATTCAACTAGCTCGTCAAGTGAGTAATCAGTACATACTGGAGTAAAATGAGCCGATTTTGCCAATCTATCAACAACGACCCAAACGACATCTTTCTTTTTCGGAGTCAAAGGTGAACCCGTCACGAAGTCCATCGTAATTCCATCCCATTTCCACTCGAAGGTACTTTGTGTTCAGCTTTCACTTGCTGACAAATCAAACATTTCGATACAAATTCAGAGATATCTCGCTTCATACTTGACTACCAATACAATTTCTTCAAATCATTATACATCTTCATACTTCTTGGATGAACATATAAACAACCATTATGTGCTTTATAAAGTATCTTCTAAATAACCTCATCATTTTTCGGTACACATACTCTATCTCAGAACATTAAGCAATCATCAGAACCGATCCGAAAGTCTGATTCACAACTCTATTCACACAAAGCTCTTTTGGCTTGCAAATCACTATCACATTTCTAAAGTTCGCAAACTTGTTGAAGGAATAACGGTCCAGCTCTCAATTCGGCTAGGATCGAACCATTATCGGACAAAGTTAACATTGTATTCATTACTCTCAAAGAAAACAAAGTCTTTCTACTCAACACATCTGCGACTACATTTGCCTTACCCGGGTGATAGTCAATCACTAGCTCGTGATGCTTCAGTAACTCGAGCCATCTCCATTTCGCAAGTTTAAATCTTTCTGAGTCATCAAGTATTTTAAACTCTTATGATCAGAAAAGATATGACACTTCTCACCGTATAAATGGTGTCTCCAAATTTTCAAAGCAAACACAATGGTGGCTAATTCCAAACCATATGTCAAATAATTCTTCTCGTGTGGTTTCAACTATATCAAGGCATAAGCTATCACTTTCCCCTCTTGCATCAACACACATCCTGATCCATTCAGTGGCACGTCACTGTAAATCAAAAATTCTTTTCCCGGCTCAGGTTGTACTAAAATCGGTGCCTCAGTCAATAATGGTTTCAACTTCTCAAAGCTTTGCTGGCATTTTTCTGACCATTCAAACTTAACATCCTTTTGCAATAGCTTAGTTATAGGAGTAGCAATCATCGAAAATCCTTTGACAAAATGTAGGTAATAACTAGCTAAGCTTAAAAAGCTTCGAACCTCCGATACATTTCTCGGTGGTTTCCACTCAACAATTGATGAAATCTTACTCGGATATACCCGAATACCATTTCTAGAAACAATGTGCCCCAAAAATTCAATCTCTCAGAGCCAAAACTCATTTTTACTGAATTTAGCAAACAACTTCTTATCTCTCAAAATCTGCAATACAATTTTCAAGTGCTCTGCATGTTTGGCCTCATCTCGGGAATAAATCAGAATGTCATCAATAAACACAACCACAAATTTGTCCAAATACGGTTGGAAAATTCTATTCACCAAGTCCATAAAAATAGCAGGTGCGTTTGTTAATCCAAAGGCATAACAAGGAATACATAGTGTCTATACCTTGTTCTGAATGCGGTTTTCAACACATCCGACTCTTTAACTCTCAACTGATAGTAGCCAAATCTCAAATCAGTCTTCGAGACTATCATTGCCTCTTTCAACTGATCAAACAAGCCATCTATCCTCGGCAGAGGATACTTGTTTTATAGTCACCTTGTTAAGCTGTCAATAATCGATACAAAGTCTCATAGATCCGTCTTTCTTCTTTACAAATAACACTGGAGCACCCCAGGGAGAATAACTCGGTCTTGTAAAACCCTTATTTGTCAATTCTTGCAACTAAGTTTTTAATTCATTCAGTTCAGTCGGAGCCATTCTATACGGAATAATAGATATCGGTGAGGTCCCT
Organism: Gossypium australe; assembly: GCA_005393395.2. Taxonomy (NCBI): domain Eukaryota; kingdom Viridiplantae; phylum Streptophyta; class Magnoliopsida; order Malvales; family Malvaceae; genus Gossypium; species Gossypium australe. The sequence continues at coordinate 84,770,650 of CM016614.1, read as the reverse complement.
AGTATTAAGTCAATACCAAACTCAACTTCTCTGACCGGTGGCAACCCTGGAACCTTTTCCCTGAACACATCCAGATATTCACAAACTATCGGCACTGATTCAATTTTCAACCCAAACACTTTTGTATTCAACACATAAGCTAGATAAGCTTCACAACTCTTTCTCACATATCTTTGGGCAGACATCGAAGTAATCACAACAAGTAACTCACCTGACTCATTTGAATCAATCTGAAGAATTTCACCATTTTCACATTTCAATTTAATAATCTTTCTTTTACAGTTTACTACGGTATCATGCAGTGTCAACGAATCCATACCCAAAATAACACCGAATTCATCAAATGGCAACAACATTAAATCAGTCGAAAAACAGTGACCTCGAATCATCAAGGGACAATTCTTGCAAAATCTATCAACTAATACATGTTTGCCTATGGGGTTTGACACTCTAACCACGAACTCAGTAAACTCAACTGGCAAGCTCTTACTAGCTACTAATGTCAACAAACATAAGAATGAGTCGATCCAGAATCGATCAATGCAATAACATTAGTATCATAGAGAGAAAAAGTACCAGTGATAACATCGGGAGATGTCGCTTCTTCGTGAGCACGGATGGCATAGGCTCTAGCAGGTGCTCGAGCTTCGGATCTCACAATTGTATCTTTCGTCACGCCTTTACTACTAGCTCCATTTCCAGTATTTCTCGGTGGTCTACCCCTATTAGTAGTATTACTCGGCCTCACACCCTGAAAATTTTCTTTCTCAGTCATTTCAGGACAATCTCGGATAAAATGCTATTGAGAACCACACTTAAAGCAAGCCCGGCCATTAATTCTACACTCCCCGGGATGTATTCATCCACAATGTTGACACTCAGGTCTATTAGACTTTACATTACCCACACTTGCCATAGAAGTAGCTTGAGATTTAAAACTCGAGTGTTGCTTCCCACGATCTCTGTGTGCATACCCCCCTGAAACATTCAAATGGGAATACATCTCTTTAGATTTCTTTGACTGTGACGGAAATGACTTACTCATAGGTCTCTTCCTTGAATCTCTAGCTTCAAGATTAGCTTTCCTCTTTTTTTTTATTCAACTCTTCGGCCTTAGAAGCTCGCTCAACTAACATCACAAATTCTTTTAGCTCGAAGATTCCAACTAACACACGAATATCCTAATTCAAACCATCCTCGAAACCCTTGCACATGATAGCCTCGGTGGAGACACACTCCCGAGCATATTTACTAAGTCTGAAAAATTCTCGCTTATACTTAGTAACTGACATCCGGCCTTGCTTCAGCTCAAGGAATTCCTTACGTTTCTGATCGATGAACCGTTGGCTAATGTATTTCTTTTGGAACTCCTCTTGAAAGAATTCCCATGTAACCCTCTCTCTTGGAACTGTTGGAAAGCCGGTGCCCCATGGCGCAACAAAATAAAATTAGATCCGGCGATCTAAACCATGAATCCACGTGTGAGGAACGAATCGGGGTGAAATAAAGGTTTCGAAATTACCAAAACTTCAATCTGAGTAGACAGCGACGCCTTGGCAACAAGAGTTTTGATCTACTGTCGAATCAAGCCACAACCTTTTTCGATGTCGGCCTCTATGTAATCCACCCGGTTTGACTATGAACGGAAGAAATCTCCAAAACTGTTTTGGAGGTTTATTTGCTTGACAGCTGCTAGACCTAATAAGCAATCACTTAGGGTTTTCTACATTTGCTTTGTCTCCTTTTAATACCTTTTATAATGGGTGTCTTTTTCATTGGGCCTTTTATAATTGGTATCCTTTTAATTGGGCCTTTTATAATTGGTATCTCTTGAATGTATTATAAGATTAAATAAATACAATAAAGTTTTTAACCGAAAATTATAATTACATTAATTATATTCAAAAATTATAATTACATTAATTATAATAAGGATTTCGGTAAACTATATTTATTTAAATTTATATATGAATCAAATTCATATATTAATAAAATTATGTTATCATTATGTGTACAACATCCTTGTACATATAATATGTACAATATTTGATTGCCCAATTAAATTAATTCTTTAATAAATTTAATTCATGTGACAACCAAACACAATACCAACTATATTTTATTCCGTTCATTTCAACCATAGGTTGTGACCCTGTAGGTTCTTGTAACATTAGCAGTAATACTAGAACGATTCTATTGTCACAAACAATGAATGGCATCTAGTAATGCATCATTGCTACCTAAGTTACAAGAAGTCATGGTTCGACATAACCTTTTGTGATTAACCTTTCATGCATTAATCCTTAAGTCCTTTATCTCTGGAACGAATACAAGTCATGGGATAGTCACACTTGCATAGTCCATCCCATGTTTCTTGATATCTTGAGTAGACTATGATACACAAATTAGTATGACATCTCATATCAACTTATTTGAGCATGGCCATGCATTTCTAGTCTCACTCAATCAAGTGGCCTAAGATATTACTCCTATTATGTAGGAGGGACTTATCCTTTATTGATCAACCATATCCCTCTACATAGATTGTGGTATATCCAACATCAGCCTTTATAGAACAACCTGTTACGGTGTACGTTTGACTGTATCAAAATATACAACTCACGATACTGGGATAATAATGATCTCAAGTCTGAGGATCATATACATATTAATCACTATGAGTAATGTTGTGACAATTACATAATAATCTAAGAAACATACTCATAGCGGGTCAATCCAATATGTTGTTCTCTAACACACATATTCATGCATTGATTTTGACACTCCATATCAATGGCAACTCTTTATCATCAATCAACTACATGTTAGTCTTCATGCATTATTGTTGTCCTAGTCAACAATAATAATCGACTAAGGATCTTTTAAGAATAATCATATTATTCTCAGGACATTATTATAAAACAGTTTATTTATACACAGAGAAAGAAAAACTGAAATAATAATGACAACACTTTATATTAATAAACATGGTAAATTAAGTATGTTATTACAATCATCTCATGATTGATCTTTGGGCATACTCTTACAATCTCCCACTAGCACTAAGACCAATCACTCATATATCTAATACCAAGTGACTTAGTGTGACGATCATGCTTCTGCTGTGTCAGAGGCTTGGTCAGAGGATCAGCAATGTTATCATCTGAAGGTACTCTGCATATCTCTACATCCCCTCGATCGATAATCTCTCGAATAAGATGATAGCGTCTAAGTATATGTTTGGATCGCTGGTGAGATCTGGGTTCTTTAGCTTGTGCAATAGCTCCATTGTTATCACATCAGAGTTCTATAGCATCTGATATGCTAGGCACAACCCCTAGTCCAGTAATGAACTTCTTGATCCAAACCGCTTCCTTTGCTGCCGCACTGGCTGCAATATACTCAGCCTCTGTTGTAGAATCGGCTACTGTACTTTGCTTTGAACTCTTCCAGCTCACAGCACCACCATTAAGGCAAAACACAAAACCTGATTGCGATGGAGAATCGTCCTTGTCGGTTTGGAAGCTGGCATCAGTGTAACCTTTCACACTTAACTCTTACTCACCTCCATATAATAGGAACGTATCCTTAGTTCTTCTTAAGTACTTAAGGATACTCTTGACTGTGGTCCAGTGACTTTCACCGGGATCTACTTGATACCTGCTCGTCATACTTAAGGCATACGAGACATCTGGACGGGTACATAACATAGCATACATGATAGATATAATAGCGGAAGCATATGGAATTTTACTCATGCGTTCTCTCTCTTATGGAGTTGAAGGACACATTTCCTTTGAGAGTGAAATACCATGTCTCATAGGTAGGAATCCTCTTTTAGATTCTTCCATACCGAACCTTTTCAGTACTTTATCTATATATGTACTTTGGCTTAGACCTAGTAGTCGTCTTGATCTGTCTCTATAGATCTTGACTCCTAAGATGTAAGTTGTAACATCCTGAATAATTGGGTCTGTGCATTTTAGGAGTTTGTATGCTTAAAATATTAATTTGAGAATTTGAGGTACAAAAGGGGGCACAGGTTTGGGCAGAAACTTGGGTTAGTTTCTAATAAAGAGCTATAGAACATTATTTAAATAGGTATCTGTGTTTAAATTGCAAGATGGGCTTGTAGCCCAAAAATTTGGAGGTGTTGTAAGGGGAGCATGTAGGTGGATTCATTAAGGGAAAGATTGGGCCAAGTGTATGCTGCTTGGGGCTCAAGTTTTTGGGTCAAAATTCGGCACTCCAAGGGGGGAAGGGAGGACGGCACATTAGCTACAAAATAGGGGATTTAATTCTTTTATTTTGATTATTAAATGATGATAATAGGAAGAGAGGAATTAGGGCTATTTTTGAGGAGATAAGAGATTAAGATAACAGGAAAGATAAGAGCTATCAGATGACAGCAGAGTTGGCCGAAAATCCAACTCTGGGAGGGGGTTTGATTTTTTGAAATTAATAGCCAAGTGATCATCTTTTCTTTCATTTTTTCTCTCTTCTTTCTCACCTAGCCGAAATTCTCTTCTCCCATTTGCTTTAGTTTCTTCTCAAAACTGAAATTTCATAGTTTTTTTTCTCCTCTCCTTAATATTTTCCCTAAAATCTGAATTCCCTTTGTCCATACTTTCTTTCTCCCTTAGCCGAATCTTCAAGATTGGTTTTTCTCGAAGGTGCACCATAGCCGAAATACTCCTTCCTAGTTTGGTAAGTTCTTTATGGTTTGTTTCTACGATATTTCCTTCTTTCTCATATTATTCTTAAACCGAATTACCCCTCTAACGTCTCGATTGATGTTCACTCTCTATTCTTAGAAGTCGAATCTTTTCTTTCTGAAATCTATAGTGCCGACTTGTGGAAAAGCCGAAGGTAGGTGGTGGTAGGTTCGGCCGAATGGCCACTTTCTTGTTCCTTTTTCTTTGGCCGAATGTCATAAGGTACTTGGTTGGTTGCAATCATCGGTTTGGTCTAGTATTTTGGTGATGGCCGAATGTAGGAAGGGTGGTGACGTTTTCTTAAGGACTCTCGGGATTTCAAGGTAAGGGATCTATTAATTGTAACGTGTAATTTGGGATTTATTAACCTTGGCCGATTATGAAGAGGCTAAATCTTCATGTGATTTTCCGGTTTTTGGGTAAGGCTGTAGATTGAGGATATTAGATCCGGATAACAAGGACATCGACTAAGAATATTGGATTTCGCGATATCAGGTGTGTAACACTTCCACACCATCTAGATCTAATTGTTAAATACATGTATATAAGTTTTATATGTTATGATAAATGCCGAAACCCCGGCTTAATGATGGAAACTCAAAGAGGGTAAGAGCGAATCACAGGTTAGTGAATGTTTTGATTAAATGATATAAGTATAATGATTGTATGTGATTGCATGGGTTGGGTTTGTTGAAAGGAGGAAGTTATATGTTGTAGCGGTATTTACCGTGATCTGTTGTAGCAGCTTTTGCCGTGACCTGTTGTAGTGGCTACGGCCATGATCTGATGATGAGCAGCACGACTGCTATCAAGGCGTGTAGCTGTGTAGGTTGGTTGTAGAAACCCCCAATGCTGTGTAGGCTGGTACGGGGGCGTGTAGCAGATGGACACCTAGGATATGGGTTGGGCTTTGCATATTATTTTTGTTATTTATAATTTGATTATTCTATTTTATGGGGCTAAAGCCCAAATCTAATGGTGCATGAGGGTTGCACACTGAGTCTCGCGACTCACCCTTTAATTTTAACCATCTCAGGTGACATTTAGGCATTGGACCGGGCTGGAGAGGAGAGCAAGGTAGCCATGCGACAGAGCATTGGGGATTCAGCCAAGAAAAAGACTTAATTTAATATTTTATTTTCTTTTAATTAATGGGTTTAAATTTCCTTGTAAGAAGGCCATGGGCCACTAGACTACCATTTATGTTTTGGGATATTGTTAGGCTTTTACTACTGGGCTTTTGTTTTAAGTTTTAAGTTTTCAATTAAGTTAAGACATGTAAGAAATTTTTAGTTTTCATCTAAAATCCACCAAGATAAATTATAACTTAATATTATATTCTTTAATGAATTCTTCAGCGAGCGAAATAAAGGTGTAAACCTAGTAACTGTTTTCCAAAATGCGACATGTTTTGTAAAATCTCTTAAGTGACATACCAGATCCGGTTGTAGCGTTTGGGCCAGGTTTGGGGTGTTACAAATTGGTATCAGAGCCCGGCTCAAAACTCGACTCTGGGGTTTTTGGGCTCTAAAACGTTTTCTAAAAATGGGCTTTTGAAACATGGATGTTTTTAAGTGATATCAGGTCTGTTAGCTCAGCATGGCACCTGCGTCTCCGGCCCAAGTCCGCCAGGTAAGTATTCTGAACCATTGTGTGATATATATATATATATATATATGTGGGCTTGATGGGCTTTATGGGACGTAGGATAGTTAGATTAGAACTTGATGGACTCTAGGCCTAGTGGAAACAACTCCTAAAATCTCATAAGACTTAACTTCACTAAACAAACCTGTAAATAAGTCGCAAGGCTTGGGTGTGGCAACAGGCATTGTAACATCCTGGAAAGGGCCTATGCATTTTCAGTCTAACTGTACGAAATGGCAAGTCTTAAGCACTATGAATAAATTTTTGATATTTTTGGAAACTCAGAAATGTATGAAAATGAATTGGAAATGAACATTTTTGGAAACCTGGAAATGCATGGAAATGAAAATGGAAATGATTCAAAAATGGAAAGTGAACATTTTTGGAAGCTTGGAAATGTAAGAAAATGGCAAGTTTACAGAGCCGATCGGAAATTTTAGGAAACTTGGAAATGACCTAGAAATGTCAAATTTTAAAGTTTAAAATAGGAAATAAGGGCTAGAGGGCCTTAAAAGAAAAAGTTGGAGAATTTTGACACACAAACAGGCTTGGAAAAGTGGCCTGAAGATGCCACTTAGGGCCTAAGGAAATGGCGTCACATGCAGGGGAAATAGGCCTGAGTTCGAGTCACTTGAGAAGCAAATAAATAAGTTTTATTTTTGCTTCCAGAAGGCTGAGGTGGACGGGATGGGTTTCTAGAAAAGGAAGAGTTTTATTTGCATAAATATGTGAATAATAAGTGATAAATAAAGGATTTTCTTTAATTGGATTATTTGAGGAGATAATTGATGGATTAAAGGCTTTTATCTTTTAAATAAAAGATATAATATTATCAATAAGAGGAGTGGTGGCCAAGTAAGGGACTCCTAGGCTGATAATTTCGGCTATAAAAGGAGGGCAGGAGGGCTACTCATCAACTTTTGTTTCCTCTTTCTCTCTGCCGAAATCTTCCCTAAGCAAAACTCTCTCTCTGCCGAATTTTCTATTCATCTTTTCTACTTCTCTTTTCTTCATCTGTCAAGCCAAAACCTTTTCTTTTGATCCCTGTTAAATCTCCATAGCCGAAACTTTGTGACTCTAGGCAAGGAAGCAATCGATCAAGGCATTAAAGTAAGGTTAAGCTATTCAAAATCCTTTCTTTTCTATTTGCCGAAAGAGAAGGGCCTAATCTCTATTTTTGTTCATGGCCGAATCTACAAGGATCTCTCAGGTTCTACAATTGCCGACTATAAGGATCAAGGATCTAAGGTAAGATAAATTTATTCGATTAAAGGTTATGATGTATATGTTAGATTAGATCTAACATGAAGATTTCGACAGACATATAGGGCAAGGAATCCTCTTCAGATTTGGAATTTGTATGGTAAGTGATATTCGGCCAAGACTTATTTTTGGATATTTGGAATTGTTTTTCATTATTTCAAAAGCCGGAAACTCACATGGTTACATGAATTAGTGTTAGCCGATTCCAAGGAAAAGGGATACTAGCAATATTGGGACTTGATTTACAATCATCCAATTCGGCAACAAGGTAAGTAATACAAATCCTACTAGGATTTGGTTTTTAAGCCAAATAGGTTTGTTAATATGTTTAATAATTGGCTGAACATAGGAGATAAAGATCTAGATCGGTAGATCGTACTTCGGGATTTCAAGGAATCTATTAAGCAAATCAGGTGTGTACTCACATTAATTTTCGATATATCATATGGCAATTATTTTAATATATGAATATGCATAAGAATGTGAATGTGGCTAAGTACCACAAATGTGGTAAGAGTACCCAGGTACGTTTCCTACTTTCGATAGGATTACGAATATGTTATATTGTTAACATATGAATAATGAGAAATTAAGTATGTTATGCATGATATAAAATTTATGGGGCATACGGGATCTATGTGAAAGGGGAAGAAGGTGTTGACTTCGGTCTCACCAACGGAATATGGTGACTACGGTCACAAAATTTGAATATGGTAACTCCGGTTACATTATCTGAATTTGGTAACTTCGGTTACATTATTTGAATATGGTGTCTAATGACACAAATTATATGGGCGATGAGCACGTCGACTGCAGCGACTGCCTTCGATGGTGTGTAGCGGATGGAGGGTTGACTTAGTAGTCCCCACGGTGTGACTGGCAGGTACGGGTGGTGTGTAGCGGATGGACCATTAGGCTTGGGTTTGGGTTGCATCATTTATTTTATATGAACATGAACTTGATATGAACTTGTATGCCTGATTTGTTGAATGTTAATGTTGTGTACACATTGAGTCTGTTGACTCACCCCGTTGTGGGAACTATTTTCAGGTGATGAACAGTGACGGACCGGGACGGTAGAGCTTGAGGTGGCCATGCTCTATTTGAAGTTTTTATTTAAAGATTTGAACTTTTATTTTATTCAGTACTTTAATTTTATATTTGGGTTTTGATTGATGTAATAAGGCCATAAGGCCCAAGTTGGATTTCTTTATTTTTGTATTTTTTTATTTATTATGTTACGAACTATTTTTGATTAAAGTCCAAGTAAGATTATTTCTTTAAAAATAAACTCTAAAATTGTTTTGTCACTGTAATTGTATGATTTCTAAGTAAAATAAATGGGTTTCCAACTTAAGCCCAACCCACAACAATAATTTTTTTTTAAAAAATCACACAAGTTTTTCTCTAGGTAACAAAGAACTTTGAACTGGTTTACTTAAGGAACATACCAGATCCGGTCCGGGCTCGTGGGCCAGGTGTGGGGTGTTTCAGGCATACGCATGTCTAGGATTGGATTCAGGAAGAGCTTCGTATTTAAGCAGTCCTAGTGACTCACCTCCTCTTCACTGGAATCCTACCTGGTGCGTAGTGACTGTTCACCTTAGCCGAGTTAGGGTGTGGCAATAGACGTACGCATGTCTAGGAGTGGATTCAGGGAGAGCTTGGTATTTAAATAGTCCTAGCTACTCACATCCTCTTCACTAGAATCTTGCCTGGTGCGTAATGACTATTCACCCTAGTTACGAGAACTTATTGATGGGCTAAACCTTATAATTAAAACCCGAAAGGGACCAGCCATCCTCTAAAAAAAAAAACCCCAAGTTTTGTAAAATTTTCAAAATACACTTGATTTGTGAAAATTTCCAATTAACCGTGAGTTTGTAAAATACCCATGTTTTGAAAATTTGCTCGAAAATCTCATATTTACAAGAGTAACCCAAATCATGAAACTAGATTTACCAAAAGTACCCCTGTTTAAAAAAAAAACACAACAACAACAACAAAATATACAAGGTTTGTAAAAATTACCAAAATACCCCCGATTTCAAAGTTACCGAAATACCCCCGAATTTCAAAATTTCTGAAATACCCCCGGATTACAAAATTACCGAAATACCTCCAGATTGCAAAATTACCAAAATACCCTTATTCCACAAAATCACCAAGGAACCCTATTTTGGAAAACTACGAAAATACCCCTATAGGATAAAATTACAAAAATGCCCCTGGGTAGTGAAACAACAACAACACTTTTCTGTGATGAACGTAAGTTCATGGATGCTCTTTGTATGATGATTGAAAGTATGTGTTTCTCAGAAAATACGAACTTGAGACTGTTTGTGAATGCGAATTCGAAAGAACTACTTTTAAAACTATTATCCATAAGACTGTCCGCGATAAACCAGTGGAAAGAATTAATGATTCATAAAATTCTTAATCAGATAAACGCTAAGCGAAGAATGAGTACAAGGGGTAGAGGACGTCCGCCGCGTGGACGCGGTAAGGGTAGGATGGCTTTGTCTGAGCCAGCAGGGTCTGGCCACGGGTCAGGAAACGAAATGTCGGATCCTCCAGCTGTGGAAGGAGAGTTACGGGATCAGGCAACCGAAGATGATGCTGTATCTCAGCCGATGTTGCGAGTCCTTGAGAGAGTTGCTGGAGTAGGCATGGGCACAGGAGCCCGAAAATCTATGTCGGAGCGGCTTAAGGCCAATGGGGCAGAAGTATTTAGGGGAGTTTCTAGCGTAGCCCCTAACGCAGCTTAGTATTGGATGGAAGCGACTGAGCGCATAATGGATGACTTAGATTTCACAGTAGAGGAGAAGTTGAAAGGGGTCATGTCTCTTCTTCGGGACGAGGCTTATCAGTGGTGGCTCACGATGAAGGAGGGTACTGCTGCTGTAATATCCGGGATTTAGGGCTTGTGCATTTTCGCTTAATTGTATGAGGTAGTATGCCTATGTGTGTTTTGAATGTGTTTTATGAATTTTGAGAACTTTAGAGTGTAGGTGAATGCCTTAGAAATTATCAGATTTTAAGTCTTGAAGGGGAGCTAAGCCTGATAGGCCTTAAGAGAAATTGTAGGGGAAATTAGACATAAAAATCAGCTTGGTAAAGTGGCAGGAAGGTGCCACCTAAGGCTTTGGTAAATGACGCCATAAGCAGGGTGAAAGGGCCTAGGTTCGAGCAGCAAGGGAAGCAAAATAGGAGTTTTATTTTGCAGCAAAGATGAGTAGTGACGGACGGCATGGGGAGACTGGACGGATGAGCATTCGATGTGGTCAAATACCTTTTAAAATTTGGCTAAGATAGAGATAATTGTGGATTTAATTAAATTATGTTGTATGGGTAGAGAAGAGAGAAAATAGGAGAAAAAGAAGGAGTTGATAAGGGAAGAGGAGTTGGCCGAATATGGGGCTTTGGGGGATGGTATTTTCGGTAAAAGGGAGGAGAGTGAGGCCATTTGTTTCTTTTCTTCTCATTTGTGCCTCTGTCAAATTCTTTAGCAAACCTTCTCTTCTTCCTTAATTTTGTCAAAGCCGAAATACTCCTTGTGCTAGCCGAATCTTCATTGTCGAATTGCTCAACCCTTTTCTCTTCTTCTTTCTTCAAACTCAATCAAAAGCCGAATACTCAAGGGACTCCTAGCCGATTGGTTCATTAAACTCCCAAAAGCTGAAACTTATTGATCAATATCTAGCCTATAGCCGAATCCTTCTATGGAGTCAAGCAGGAGTGATGTCGAATTTAGTAAGGGTAAGGATCGATTGTTGTCGTTTTATTCCTTTTCTTTTAGCCGAAATCTAGGAACTAATCCCATTAAGGTTCTTTGGCCGAAACTATGAAGGATTTTTTGGGATTTTTATTATTGCCGACTTCTAGAGGAGATCATTCGGGACTTGGTTATTCAAAGGTAAGTAAAGTGTGGTTAGGCCGAAGGCCATTTTATTGTGATTAAATGTTAGAATTGGATATAACATATGCCTATAGGAATTTCGACAGATACCACAACCAAGTAGCAATTTCGGGATTTAAGATTCACAAGGTAAGTGAACATGAACATTCAGCCAAGGCCATATTTAGTGATTCAGATCTGTTTCTTATCTGTTCAAAAGCCAAAAACTAACTGGTTAAGTGATCTAGTGTGTGGCCGATTGCAAGGGGGAAAACATCACGAAGTTTCGGGATTTGAGTAGTAACCAAATCGGCAGCAAGATAAGGATATTGGTTGCGATAATCATTCAGGATTTGATTATTTAGCCGAATGGCTTTTCGTTAAAATGCTTAGTGTTGGCCGAATGTAGGAACTAGGGATCTAGAGCATTAGATCGAGACTTTCGGGATTTCAGTAAACACGTTAGTAACCAGGTGTGTAACCCTTCACTAATTCCTAATAGATCTATGGTATTACTATTATGAATGTGTTAATTGAAAGTATGAAAGATATGGCCAAAAGTACCATTCAATGGTACAAAGTATCCAGGTACGTAAACCTACTATTATTATGTTAATAGTGCAAGAACAATGAATATGACATATATAAGAATTTGTTTACGAATATGAAATAAGACATATGGCATAATATTTGCATGTTTGGAAAACATGGGGCATATGGGTGATATTGAAAAGGGGAAGTGATCTGGTGGTTTTTACCACAATATCTGGTGACTCATGTCACATAATCTGAATGTGGTGACTTATGTCACAAAATGTTATCTGGTGACCAAGGTCACATATTATTATTATCTGGTGGTTATGCCACAATTTATAAGGGCGATGTGCCAGTCGTCTGCAGCGACTGCCTTCGATGGTGTGTAGCGGATGGAGGGTCGATTTAGTAATCCCCACGGTGTGATTGGTTGGTACGGGTGATGTGTAGAGGATGGTTATATAGGTTTGGGTTCGGGTTTGCATCATTGCTTATATTTGCTATGTATGATTTGTTATACCTAAATCGATTGGGAATCTATGTTAGTTGTTGCAAATTGAGTCTGTTGACTCACCCCTTAGTGGGATATCTTTTCAGGTGATGCTCAGTAGATGGACCGGGTCGGCAGGAACTTAGTGGTGGCCATGCTCAGCTCAACATTTATTATATTTTGAGACTTTATATTTAAGTTTTGGATTTATTTCGGGTTTTGTTTTGATGTAATAAGGCCATTACTATTAACTGTTTTAAGCATGCATATTATTCAGTTTATTATGATACGATTATTATTAAATCGAGACCAATTGATTTTTCTTAATAAAATAATAAATTTTAAATGTTTTGACACCTAAAACACCAACGATTTTCAATTTAATGGTAAACTATATAACTCGGCATTTCTCTTAACTTATAGTTTTGATGCGTGAAAACAAAGTTTTAATAAAATCTAGACTTCAAGAATAACATCGTTTTCAACTTGATCAAAATACAAATCGGTTTTTTTTCCAAAACCACCCAAACTTTCCAAATTGACAAACAAGTTTTTGAAATGTTTTACTCGAGGAACATGCCAGATTCGGTCGAAGCTCGTGAGCCAGGTTTGGGGTGTTTCAGTTTGGTATCAGAGCCCAGTTTTAAACTCTCGGCCTTGGGTTTAAAGCCCACAACGTTTTCAAAATAGAGCCCAATTAAGATTTTGTGAAAATTTTTGGAGAATGAGCAGGTTTCTGGCATGGCACCTAAGTCTCCGACCCGAAGTCCACCAGGTAAGTACCTCTAACTGTTGTGTGATTTATTGTACGATTTGTATGTGGGTATAAAGGGAACGTAGATTAGTACAATAGGAACTATTGAACCCTAGGATTAGTTTACTCCAACACAGAATTACATAAAACTTAAAGCCTAATTAAACAAACCTGTGAGTGAGTCGCCGAGCTAGGGTGTGGCAACCATTGTGCGCATGTCTAGGATTGGTTTCGGTGGGAGCTTGGTATTTAAGCAGTCCCAGTGACTCACCTCCTCTCCACTCGGATCCTACCTGGTGCGTAGTGACGGTTCACCCTAACCAAGAGGACTTATTCACGGGCTAAATTCAATAATTAAAACCCGAAAGGGACTAGCCATACTGTTCTATAAAAAACCTAGTTTTAAAATCACCAAATTACTCCTTTGATTTGTGGAAAAATTATTTTTGAAAATTTTTCCAAAATATTTCCCGATTTACAAAATTATCCAAATGCCCCTGGTTTGAAAAACAAATACTAAAATACCCTTAGATTATAAAATTACCATATTACCCTCGACTTTTATTAAAATATTCTTACTGTACAAAAATACCAAAAACCCCATTTTACAAAATACCGAGATACCCTGATTTGGAAATTTACCAAAATACCCCTGTAGGACAAATTACGAAAATACCCCTGGGATAGGAACAGACAAAAATGTTTGAATGGTGAATGTGTGTGGTAGGTACTACTGAATGAATGTATTTCTCTGAATTAGGGTAGAAAACTTGAAACGAAAACCCTGGAATGATCGAAAGAACCATTGCTAAACTTCTTTTCATAAAATTGTTCGCGGATAATCAGTGGAACAAAATACTAATGCATAAAATTTCTTAAATTAGATTAAATCGTGATCGTAGACATGAGCTCTAGGGGATGTGGTCGTAATGTGCGAGGACGTGGTAGAGGCAGAATGACTGTACCAGAACCCGTTAGGTCTGGTCAAGGGTCCGAAAATGAAGTGCCACCACCACCCCCACCACCAGCTATTGGTGTTGAGCAGCAAGATCAGACAGGGGATGATGCAGTATCGCAGGCGGTGCTGCGGGTTCTTGAGATGGTGGCCGGAGCAGGCGAAGGTATGGGAGCTCGGAAATCTGTACCCGAGCAACTCCGAGCCAATGGAGCTGAGGTGTTCCGTGGTGTATCCGGTGTGGCGCCCAATACGGCTGAGTATTGGTTGGAGGCGACGGAGCGAATCATGGACGAGCTGGATCTGACTTCGCGATGAGTCATATCAGTGGTGGCTCACGGTTCGGGATGGTGCTACAGCTGAGGATCTCACTTGGGAGTATGTTAAGGTGGCGTATCAGAAGAAGTATGTTGGAACTAGTTATGTTGATGCGCAGAGGAAGGCATTTCTGGGGCTGGTTCAAGGGAACAAGTCCGTAGCGGAGTACGAGGCTGAATTCTTAAGGTTGAGCCGGTATGCTCGAGGGATCGTGGCTACGGAGCATGAACAATGTGTCCGATTTGAGGACGGATTGAGGGATGACCTGAGGTTGTTGATAGCTCCACAGCAGGAGCGGGAGTTTGCCGTGTTGGTAGAAAAGGCTAAGGTGGCCGAAGGGATTAAGGACTCTGTAAGGCAGAATACGGATCGGAATAAGCAAAAGAGAGGTTTTGGATCGTCAGGGTCATCTGGGAATGTTCAAAAGAGGCATCAAGTTGATGGGCAGCGAGGACAGCAGGCTGCTACGGAAGGACAGTACCGTACTTGTACTCAGTGTGGAAAGATGCATCTAGGGGAGTGTTGGAAGAAGACAGGGGGCTGTTTTAAGTGTGGATCCAAGGATCACATGATTAAGGACTGTCCTATGAAACCAGATGGGAATCAACCAGCAGCTCAGGGTTTTAATCAGGCTGGAAGAGGTGGACAGCAGCCTCAGCGGGGCCGAGGTTCGAATGGCAGAGGTAATGGTGCTGGAAGAGGACGGGGAACACCGGGCAGAGGTATTGGTAATACAGAGGCAAGACAGCCAGGTCTGGTATTTAAATAGTCCTAGCTACTCACATCCTCTTCACTAGAATCTTGCCTGGTGCGTAATGACTATTCACCCTAGTTACGAGAACTTATTGATGGGCTAAACCTTATAATTAAAACCCGAAAGGGACCAGCCATCCTCTAAAAAAAAAACCCCAAGTTTTGTAAAATTTTCAAAATACACTTGATTTGTGAAAATTTCCAATTAACCGTGAGTTTGTAAAATACCCATGTTTTGAAAATTTGCTCGAAAATCTCATATTTACAAGAGTAACCCAAATCATGAAACTAGATTTACCAAAAGTACCCCTGTTTAAAAAAAACACAACAACAACAACAAAATATACAAGGTTTGTAAAAATTACCAAAATACCCCCGATTTCAAAGTTACCGAAATACCCCCGAATTTCAAAATTTCTGAAATACCCCCGGATTACAAAATTACCGAAATACCTCCAGATTGCAAAATTACCAAAATACCCTTATTCCACAAAATCACCAAGGAACCCTATTTTGGAAAACTACGAAAATACCCCTATAGGATAAAATTACAAAAATGCCCCTGGGTAGTGAAACAACAACAACACTTTTCTGTGATGAACGTAAGTTCATGGATGCTCTTTGTATGATGATTGAAAGTATGTGTTTCTCAGAAAATACGAACTTGAGACTGTTTGTGAATGCGAATTCGAAAGAACTACTTTTAAAACTATTATCCATAAGACTGTCCGCGATAAACCAGTGGAAAGAATTAATGATTCATAAAATTCTTAATCAGATAAACGCTAAGCGAAGAATGAGTACAAGGGGTAGAGGACGTCCGCCGCGTGGACGCGGTAAGGGTAGGATGGCTTTGTCTGAGCCAGCAGGGTCTGGCCACGGGTCAGGAAACGAAATGTCGGATCCTCCAGCTGTGGAAGGAGAGTTACGGGATCAGGCAACCGAAGATGATGCTGTATCTCAGCCGATGTTGCGAGTCCTTGAGAGAGTTGCTGGAGTAGGCATGGGCACAGGAGCCCGAAAATCTATGTCGGAGCGGCTTAAGGCCAATGGGGCAGAAGTATTTAGGGGAGTTTCTAGCGTAGCCCCTAACGCAGCTTAGTATTGGATGGAAGCGACTGAGCGCATAATGGATGACTTAGATTTCACAGTAGAGGAGAAGTTGAAAGGGGTCGTGTCTCTTCTTCGGGACGAGGCTTATCAGTGGTGGCTCACGATGAAGGAGGGTACTGCTGCTGTAATATCCGGGATTTAGGGCTTGTGCATTTTCGCTTAATTGTATGAGGTAGTATGCCTATGTGTGTTTTGAATGTGTTTTATGAATTTTGAGAACTTTAGAGTGTAGGTGAATGCCTTAGAAATTATCAGATTTTAAGTCTTGAAGGGGAGCTAAGCCTGATAGGCCTTAAGAGAAATTGTAGGGGAAATTAGACATAAAAATCAGCTTGGTAAAGTGGCAGGAAGGTGCCACCTAAGGCTTTGGTAAATGACGCCATAAGCAGGGTGAAAGGGCCTAGGTTCGAGCAGCAAGGGAAGCAAAATAGGAGTTTTATTTTGCAGCAAAGATGAGTAGTGACGGACGGCATGGGGAGACTGGACGGATGAGCATTCGATGTGGTCAAATACCTTTTAAAATTTGGCTAAGATAGAGATAATTGTGGATTTAATTAAATTATGTTGTATGGGTAGAGAAGAGAGAAAATAGGAGAAAAAGAAGGAGTTGATAAGGGAAGAGGAGTTGGCCGAATATGGGGCTTTGGGGGATGGTATTTTCGGCAAAAGGGAGGAGAGTGAGGCCATTTGTTTCCTTTCTTCTCATTTGTGCCTCTGCCAAATTCTTTAGCAAACCTTCTCTTCTTCCTTAATTTTGTCAAAGCCGAAATACTCCTTGTGCTAGCCGAATCTTCATTGTCGAATTGCTCAACCCTTTTCTCTTCTTCTTTCTTCAAACTCAATCAAAAGCCGAATACTCAAGGGACTCCTAGCCGATTGGTTCATTAAACTCCCAAAAGCCGAAACTTATTGATCAACATCTAACCTATAGCCGAATCCTTCTGTGGAGTCAAGCAGGAGTGATGTCGAATTTAGTAAGGGTAAGGATCGATTGTTGTCGTTTTATTCCTTTTCTTTTAGCCGAAATCTAGGAACTAATCCCATTAAGGTTCTTTGGCCAAAACTATGAAGGATTTTTCGGGATTTTTATTATAGCCGACTTCTAGAGGAGATCATTCGGGACTTGGTTATTCAAAGGTAAGTAAAGTGTGGTTAGGCCGAAGGCCATTTTATTGTGATTAAATGTTAGAATTGGATATAACATATGCCTATAGGAATTTCGACAGATACCACAACCAAGTAGCAATTTCGGGATTTAAGATTCACAAGGTAAGTGAACATGAACATTCAGCCAAGGCCATATTTAGTGATTCAGATCTGTTTCTTATCTGTTCAAAAGCCAAAAACTAACTGGTTAAGTGATCTATTGTGTGGCCGATTGCAAGGGGGAAAACATCACGAAGTTTCGGGATTTGAGTAGTAACCAAATCGGCAGCAAGATAAGGATATTGGTTGTGATAATCCTTCGGGATTTGATTATTTAGCCGAATGGCTTTTTGTTAAAATGCTTAGTGTTGGCCGAATGTAGGAACTAGGGATCTAGAGCATTAGATCGAGACTTCCGGGATTTCAGTAAACACGTTAGTAACCAGGTGTGTAACCCTTCACTAATTCCTAATAGATCTATGGTATTACTATTATGAATGTGTTAATTGAAAGTATGAAAGATATGGCCAAAAGTACCATTCAATGGTACAAAGTATCCAGGTACGTAAACCTACTATTATTATGTTAATAGTGCAAGAACAATGAATATGACATATATAAGAATTTGTTTACGAATATGAAATAAGACATATGGCATAATATTTGCATGATTTGTATGACATGGGGCATATGGGTGATATTGAAAAGGGGAAGTGATCTGGTGGTTTTTACCACAATATCTGGTGACTCATGTCACATAATCTGAATGTGGTGACTTATGTCACAAAATGTTATCTGGTGACCAAGGTCACATATTATTATTATCTGGTGGTTATGCCACAATTTATAAGGGCGATGTGCCAGTCGTCTGCAGCGACTGCCTTCGATGGTGTGTAGCGGATGGAGGGTCGATTTAGTAATCCCCACGGTGTGATTGGTTGGTACGGGTGATGTGTAGAGGATGGTTATATAGGTTTGGGTTCGGGTTTGCATCATTGCTTATATTTGCTATGTATGATTTGTTATACCTAAATCGATTGGGAATCTATGTTAGTTGTTGCACATTGAGTCTGTTGACTCACCCCTTAGTGGGATATCTTTTCAGGTGATGCTCAGTAGATGGTCCGGGTCGGCAGGAACTTAGTGGTGGCCATGCTCAGCTCAACATTTATTATATTTTGAGACTTTATATTTAAGTTTTGGATTTATTTCGGGTTTTGTTTTGATGTAATAAGGCCATTACTATTAACTGTTTTAAGCATGCATATTATTCAGTTTATTATGATACGATTATTATTAAATCGAGACCAAATGATTTTTCTTAATAAAATAATAAATTTTAAATGTTTTGACACCTAAAACACCAACGATTTTCAATTTAATGGTAAACTATATAACTCGGCATTTCTCTAAACTTATAGTTTTGATGCGTGAAAACAAAGTTTTAATAAAATCTAGACTTCAAGAATAACATCGTTTTCAACTTGATCAAAATAGAAATCGGTTTTTTTTCCAAAACCACGCAAACTTTCCAAATTGACAAACAAGTTTTTGAAATGTTTTACTCGAGGAACATGCCAGATTCGGTCGAAGCTCGTGAGCCGGGTTTGGGGTGTTTCAGTTTGGTATCAGAGCCCAGTTTTAAACTCTCGGCCTTGGGTTTAAAGCCCACAATGTTTTCAAAATAGAGCCTAATTAAGATTTTGTGAAAATTTTTGGAGAATGAGCAGGTTTCTGGCATGGCACCTAAGTCTCCGACCCGAAGTCCACCAGGTAAGTACCTCTTACTGTTGTGTGATTTATTGTACGATTTGTATGTGGGTATAAAGGGAACGTAGATTAGTACAATAGGAACTATTGAACCCTAGGATTAGTTTACTCCAACACAGAATTACATAAAACTTAAAGCCTAATTAAACAAACCTGTGAGTGAGTCGCCGAGCTAGGGTGTGGCAACCATTGTGTGCATGTTTAGGATTGGTTTCGGTGGGAGCTTGGTATTTAAGCAGTCCCAGTGACTCACCTCCTCTCCACTCGGATCCTACCTGGCGCGTAGTGACGGTTCACCCTAACCAAGAGGACTTATTCACGGGCTAAATTCAATAATTAAAACCCGAAAGGGACTAGCCATACTGTTCTATAAAAAACCTAGTTTTAAAATCACCAAATTACTCCTTTGATTTGTGGAAAAATTATTTTTGAAAATTTTTCCAAAATATTTCCCGATTTACAAAATTATCCAAATGCCCCTAGTTTGAAAAACAAATACTAAAATACCCTTAGATTATAAAATTACCATATTACCCTCGACTTTTATTAAAATATTCTTACTGTACAAAAATACTAAAAACCCCATTTTACAAAATACCGAGATACCCTGATTTGGAAATTTACCAAAATACCCCTGTAGGACAAATTATGAAAATACCCCTGGGATAGGAACAGACAAAAATGTTTGAATGGTGAATGTGTGTGGTAGGTACTACTAAATGAATGTATTTCTCTGAATTAGGGTAGAAAACTTGAAACGAAAACCCTGGAATGATCGAAAGAACCACTGCTAAACTTCTTTTCATAAAATTGTTCGCGGATAATCAGTGGAACAAAATACTAATGCATAAAATTTCTTAAATCAGATTAAATCGTGATCGTAGACATGAGCTCTAGGGGACGTGGTCGTAATGTGCGAGGACGTAGTAGAGGCAGAATGACTGTACCGGAACCCGTTAGGTCTGGTCAAGGGTCCGAAAATGAAGTGCCACCACCACCCCCACCACCAGCTATTGGTGTTGAGCAGCAGGATCAGACAAGGGATGATGCAGTATCGCAGGCGGTGCTGCGGGTTCTTGAGATGGTGGCCGGAGCAGGCGAAGGTATGGGAGCTCAGAAATCTGTACCCGAGCAACTCCGAGCCAATGGAGCTGAGGTGTTCCGTGGTGTATCCGGTGTGGCGCCCAATACGGCTGAGTATTGGTTGGAGGCGACGGAGCGAATCATGGACGAGCTGGATCTGACTTCGCGATGAGTCATATCAGCGGTGGCTCACGGTTCGGGATGGTGCTACAGTTGAGGATCTCACTTGGGAGTATGTTAAGGCGGCGTATCAGAAGAAGTATGTTGGAACTAGTTATGTTGATGCGCAGAGGAAGGCATTTCTGGGGCTGGTTCAAGGGAACAAGTCCGTAGCGGAGTACGAGGCTGAATTCTTAAGGCTGAGCCGGTATGCTCGAAGGATCGTAGCTACGGAGCATGAACAATGTGTCCGATTTGAGGACGGATTGAGGGATGACCTGAGGTTGTTGATAGCTCCACAGCAGGAGCGGGAGTTTGCCGTGTTGGTAGAAAAGGCTAAGGTGGCCGAAGGGATTAAGGACTCTGTAAGGCAGAATACGGATCGGAATAAGCAAAAGAGTGGTTTTGGATCGTCAGGGTCATCTGGGAATGTTCAAAAGAGGCATCAAGTTGATGGGCAGCGAGGACAGTAGGCTGCTACGGAAGGACAGTACCGTACTTGTACTCAGTGTGGAAAGATGCATCTAGGGGAGTGTTGGAAGAAGACAGGGGGCTGTTTTAAGTGTGGATCCAAGGATCACATGATTAAGGACTGTCCTATGAAACCAGATGGGAATCGACCAGCAGCTCAGGGTTTTAATCAGGCTGGAAGAGGTGGACAGCAGCCTCAGCGGGGCCGAGGTTCGAATGGCAGAGGTAATGGTGCTGGAAGAGGACGAGGAACACCGGGCAGAGGTGTTGGTAATACAGAGGCAAGACAGCCAGGTCTGGTGTATGCGGTTCGCCGGAGGGACGATGGAGACGCCCTGGACGTCATAACCGATATGTTCCTTATAGCTGGCAAGCCTTATTTTGCTTTAATTGATGTTGGCTCGACCCATTCTTATGTTGCATGTAGAGTAGTTAAAACGCTAGGCATAGCCTCTAAACTGTCGGATAGGGAGATGACTGTAGTAAGCCCGTTAGGTCAAACTGTAGTGGTGAATAAGATATTTCGAAAAGTACCTCTAGAGATTCAGGGAGTGATATTCCCTGCTGACTTAATGGAACTACCTTTCGGAGAATTTGATCTCATACTTGGCATGGATTGGCTAGTGTAACGTCGGGCTATATTGGATTGTGCAGCTAAGCGAATGGAGTTAAGGACCCCGGAGGATGAGGAGATAATTATGATAGGAGAAAGGAGAAACTATTTGTCTAACGTAGTCTCCGTGTTAAAGGCTGATAAGATGGTTCAGAAAGGGTTCAAGGCATTTTTGGCTTTTGTTAGTGCGTTGGATGCGAAGGAAGAGGGAATTAGTGGAGTTAGAACGGTAAAGGAATTTGTGGATTTTTTCCGGAGGAGCTACCTGGGATACCCCTAGATAGGGAGGTGGAGTTCAGAATCGATTTGCTGCCGGGTACAACTCCTGTGTCAATTGCGCCATATAGAATGGCACCAAAGAAGTTGGTTGAGCTCAAGGCTCAAATCCAAGAGTTGCTTGATCGTGGGTTTATCCGACCCAGTGTGTCTCCATGGGGAGCACCGGTCTTATTCGTGAAGAAGAAGGATGGAACTATGCGTATGTGCATAGATTATCGTCAGTTGAATAAGTTGACCATCAAGAACAAGTATCCTTTGCGGAGGATAGACGACTTGTTCGATCAGCTTAAGGGGGCTGTAGTTTTCTCAAAGATAGATTTACGGTCTGGATATCATCAGCTCAAGGTGAAGGAAGCGGATATCCATAAGACAGCTTTCCGGACAAGATACGGGCATTATGAGTTCTTAGTAATGCCGTTCGGATTGACGAACGCCCCACCTGCGTTCATGGATATGATGAATCGGGTTTTTCAACCCTACTTGGATCGGTTCGTCATTATGTTCATAGACGACATCCTAGTGTATTCCAAGTCTGAGGAAGAACATGACGAGCATCTTCGGATGGTGTTGCAAGTGTTAAGGGAGAAGAAACATAATGCCAAATTCAGCAAGTGTGAATTTTGGCTGAAAGAGGTGACGTTTTTAGGGCATGTGGTGTCTGCAGAAGGAATAAGGGTGGACCCTCGGAAGATTGAAGCAGTGTTGGATTGGAAACCACCTAAGTCTGTGGCTGAGATTTGTAGTTTCTTGGGATTGGCAGGCTACTACAGAAGGTTCGTAGAAGGGTTTTCATCAATAGCCGCACCTTTGACGAAGTTGCTGAGGAAGGAAGTACCTTTCGTATGGACAGATAAGCAACAGGAGAGCTTTGAGAAGCTTAAGACGGCTTTGACTGAAGCTCCGGTTTTGATTCAACCTAAGGCAGGAAAGGATTTTGTGGTGTACTGTGATGCTTCTCACACAGGGTTAGGATGTGTTCTGATGCAAGATGGGAAGGTAGTCGCTTATGCATCTCGGCAATTGAGGCCACATGAGGTTAATTACCAGACGCATGATTTGGAACTGGCGGCGGTGGTCTTTGCTCTTAAGGTATGGAGGCATTATCTGTATGGAGAAAAGTCAGTGATCTACACAGACCACAAGAGCCTTAAGTATCTGTTAACTCAGAAGGAGTTGAACCTGAGACAGTGAAGGTGGGTGGAGTTACTGAAGGACTATGATTGTTCGATAGAGTATCACCCGGGCAAGGCGAATGTAGTGGCAGATGCCCTAAGTCGGAAAGTGGTGTCAGATCTGAGGGCGATGTTCGCACATCTCAGCTTGTATGACGATGAAAGTTTGTTAGCAGAATTGCAAGTTAAGCCAACGTGGTTGAATGAGGTGAAAGAAGGACAGTTGGTAGATGATGATTTAAGTGCTAAGCTGCGATAAGTGCAGAATGGGGAGTTGAAGGATTATGGTGTTAGCAGCAATGGAGTTTTGTGTTTCAAAGGTAAGGTCTGTATGCCTAAGGATAAGGAGTTAAGGCGGAGAATTCTTCAGGAATCGCATAGTAGCCCTTATGCTATGCATCCTGGAGGTAGTAAGTTGTATAGAGATCTAAGGGGACAGTTTTGGTGGCCTGGTCTTAAGCGGGAAGTTACAGAGTTCGTAGGGAAGTGCTTAATGTGTCAGCAAGTCAAGGCTGAACACCAAGTTCCGTCAGGATTGCTTCAGCCGATAAAGATTCCACAGTGGAAGTGGGAGAGAATCACCATGGACTTCGTTAGTGGGTTTCCCCTTACGCCTACTAAGAAGAACTCGGTATGGGTAATAGTGGATCGGTTGACAAAGTCTGCACATTTCATTCCAGTACGGGTTGACTATTCTTTGCAGAAGTTGGCGAGATTGTATGTGACGGAAATTGTGAGGTTGGATGGAGTGCCGGTGTCGATTATCTCGGATAGGGATCCGAGGTTTACGTCTCGGTTTTGGAAAGCTCTACATCAGGCTTTAGGCACCAGATTAGACTTAATTACGGCTTTTTATCCGCAGTCGGACGGGCAGTCTGAGCGAGTGATCCAAGTATTAGAGGATATGTTAAGAGGCTGTGTGATAGATTTCAGAGGAAGTTGGGAAGAATATTTGCCTCTAGCGGAATTTGCATATAATAACAGCTATCAAGCCAGTATTCGGATGGCACCGTATGGAGCGCTGTATGGACGGAGGTGTCGCACTCCTACGTGCTGGACGAAATTGGGGGAACGTCAAGTTTTGGGTCCAGAGATTGTGGCAGAATCCGAGGAGAAGGTGGAGGTAATTTGAGCACGATTAAAGGAGGCATCTGATAGGCAGAAGTCGTACGCAGATCTTAAGCGAAAGGAAATAGAGTTTGCTGTGGGAGATCAGGTGTTTCTTAAAGTTTCGCCTTGGAAGAAGGTGATGAGATTTGGTCGCAAAGGGAAGCTAAGTCCCAAGTTTATAGGACCCTATCGGGTATTGAAACGGGTTGGACCAGTGGCATATCAGTTAGAGTTGCCCCCGGAGTTGAAGCAGATGCACGATGTATTCCATGTGTCTATGCTACGTCGTTATCGATCAGATCCATCTCATGTAGTACCAGTTGAGGAGGTGGAACGAAGGCCAGATTTGTCCTACGACGAAGAGCCGATTCGGATCTTGGAACGAGACGTAAAGGAGTTGCGAAGGAAATCAGTTCCTCTGGTTAAGTGTTATGGCGTAATCATGGATCGGAAGAAGCTTCTTGGGAGCCGGAAGAAGCAATGCAACAGCAATACCCTCACTTATTTTAGCCAGGTAATTTCGAGGTCGAAATTATTTTAAGGAGGGTAGAACTGTAATATCCGGGATTTAGGGCTTGTGCATTTTCGCTTAATTGTATGAGGTAGTATGCCTATGTGTGTGTTGAATGTGTTTTATGAATTTTGAGAACTTTAGAGTGTAGGTGAATGCCTTAGAAATTATCAGATTTTAAGTCTTGAAGGGGAGCTAAGCCTGATAGGCCTTAAGAGAAATTGTAGGGGAAATTAGACATAAAAATCAGCTTGGTAAAGTGGCAGGAAGGTGCCACCTAAGGCTTTGGTAAATGACGCCATAAGCAGGGTGAAAGGGCCTAGGTTCGAGTAGCAAGGGAAGCAAAATAGGAGTTTTATTTTGCAGCAAAGATGAGTAGTGATGGACGGCATGGGGAGACTGGATGGATGAGCATTAGATGTGGTCAAATACCTTTTAAAATTCGGCTAAGATAGAGATAATTGTGGATTTAATTAAATTATGTTGTATGGGTAGAAAAGAGAGAAAATAGGAGAAAAAGAAGGAGTTGATAAGGGAAGAGGAGTTGGCCGAATATGGGGCTTTGGGGGATGGTATTTTCGGCAAAAGGGAGGAGAGTGAGGCCATTTGTTTCTTTTCTTCTCATTTGTGCCTCTGCCAAATTCTTTAGCAAACCTTCTCTTCTTCCTTAATTTTGTCAATGCCGAAATACTCCTTGTGCTAGCCGAATCTTCATTGTCGAATTGCTCAACCCTTTTCTCTTCTTCTTTCTTCAAACTCAATCAAAAGCCGAATACTCAAGGGACTCCTAGCCGATTGGTTCATTAAACTCCCAAAAGCCGAAACTTGTTGATCAACATCTAGCCTATAGCCGAATCCTTCTGTGGAGTCAAGCAGGAGTTCTGTTGAATTTAGTAAAGGTAAGGATCGATTGTTGTCGTTTTATTCCTTTTCTTTTAGCCGAAATCTAGGAACTAATCCCATTAAGGTTCTTTGGCCGAAACTAGGAAGGATCTTTCGGGATTTTTATTATAGCCGACTTCTAGAGGAGATCATTCGGGACTTGGTTATTTAAAGGTAAGTAAAGTGTGGTTAGGCCGAAGGCCATTTTATTGTGATTAAATGTTAGAATTGGATCTAACATATGCCTATAGGAATATCGACAGATACCACAACCAAGTAGCAATTTCGGGATTTAAGATTCACAAGGTAAGTGAACATGAACATTCGGCCAAGGCCATATTTAGTGATTCAGATCTGTTTCTTATCTGTTCAAAAGCCGAAAACTAACTGGTTGAGTGATCTAGTGTGTGGCCGATTGCAAGGGGGGAAACATCACGAAGTTTCGTGATTTGAGTAGTAACCAAATCAGTAGCAAGGTAAGGATATTGGTTGCGATAATCCTTCAAGATTTGATTATTTAGCCGAATGGCTTTTTGTTAAAATGCTTAGTGTTGGCCGAATGTAGGAACTAGGGATCTAGAGCATTAGATCGAGACTTTCGGGATTTCAGTAAACACGTTAGTAACCAGGTGTGTAACCCTTCACTAATTCCTAATAGATCTATGGTATTACTATTATGAATGTGTTAATTGAAAGTATGAAAGATATGGCCAAAAGTACCATTCAATGGTACAGAGTATCCAGGTACGTAAACCTACTATTATTATGTTAATAGTGCAAGAACAATGAAGATAACATATATAAGAATTTGTTTACGAATATGAAATAAGACATATGGCATAATATTTGCATGATTTGTATGACATGGGGCATATGGGTGATATTGAAAAGGGGAAGTGATCTGGTGGTTTTTACCACAATATCTGGTGACTCATGTCACATAATCTGAATGTGGTGACTTATGTCACAAAATGTTATCTGGTGACCAAGGTCACATATTATTATTATCTGGTGGTTATGCCACAATTTATAAGGGCGATGTGCCAGTCGTCTGCAGCTACTGCCTTCGATGGTGTGTAGCGGATGGAGGGTCGATTTAGTAATCCCCATGGTGTGATTGGTTGGTACGGGTGATGTGTAGAGGATGGTTATATAGGTTTGGGTTCGGGTTTGCATCATTGCTTATATTTGCTATGCATGATTTGTTATACCTAAATCGATTGGGAATCTGTGTTAGTTGTTGCACATTGAGTCTGTTGACTCACCCCTTAGTGGGATATCTTTTCACGTGATGCTCAGTAGATGGACCGGGTCGGCAGGAACTTAGTGGTGGCCATGCTCAACTCAACATTTATTATATTTTGAGACTTTATATTTAATTTTTGGATTTATTTCGGGTTTTGTTTTGATGTAATAAGGCCATTACTATTAACTATTTTAAGCATGCATATTATTCAGTTTATTATGATACGATTATTATTAAATCGAGACCAAATGATTTTTCTTAATAAAATAATAAATTTTAAATGTTTTGACACCTAAAACACCAACGATTTTCAATTTAATGGTAAACTATATAACTCGGCATTTCTCTAAACTTATAGTTTTGATGCGTGAAAACAAAGTTTTAATAAAATCTAGACTTCAAGAATAACATCGTTTTCAACTTGATCAAAATACAAATCGGTTTTTTTTCCAAAACCACCCAAACTTTCCAAATTGACAAACAAGTTTTTGAAATGTTTTACTCGAGGAACATGCCAGATTCGATCGAGGCTCGTGGGCCGGGTTTGGTGTGTTTCAGCTGCAGATCGGATTGACTGGGACTTCTTTAAGGAATCATTCCAGGGAAAGTATGTTGGGGCCAGCTATATGGACGCACAAAGGAAGGCATTCCTGAATATGAGGTTGAATATGAGGCAGAATTTCTGCGCTTGAGCCGCTACGCACGAGGAATGGTAGCAACAGAGTATGAACATTGTGTTCAGTTCGAGGATGGGCTGCGAAATGAGTTAAGGGTTCTAATAGTACCGCAGCGAGAGAGAATTTTTGTTGTTTTGGTAGATAAGGTTAAAATAGCTGAGGAAGTGAAACGGGTCGAGAGACAAGAAAGGGATAAGGATCGGGGTAAGAGTAAGAGAAGTTTTGGGCCATCAAGAGCATCTGGGAACTTTCAGAAGAGGCCTACGTGCTCAGACGAGCCAGAATCGAGCATGTTCTACATGTGGGAGGACGCATTATGGGGAGTGCAGAATGAAAATCGGTGGATGCTTTAGGTGTGAATCCACAGAACATCTAATTAAGGACTATCCTCAGATGGATCGGGTCCCGGCAGCGGGCCGAGGTTCTGATCAGGTTAGGAGAGGTGATCAGATTGGACCAAGGGGTCGTGGCCCTGGTAGAGGAGGAAATGGGGCTAGTCGAGGTCGTGGAGCACCTGGTAGAGGTGCAGGTAATGTAGGTGCAAGGCAGCCGGGGCTAGTTTATGCAGTTCGTCGACAAGAGGATGGTGACGCACCGGATGTCATAACTGGTACGTTTCTTATTGCTGATAATCCTTACCTTGCCTTGATTGATATTGGGTCAACCCACTCCTATGTTGGATGTTTGATATCTGAGACCTTAAGTATAGATTCTGAAGCAACCACTAGGAAGATGACTGTGGTTAGTCCCCTAGGACAATCTAGGGTAGTGGACAAGCTATTTAAGGATGTACTATTAGAGACTCAAGGGGTAGTGTTTCCGGCAGATTTAATGGAATTACCATTTGGAGAGTTTTTTTTTCCTTATTTTAGGAATGGATTGGTTGACAAAGCATCATGCTAAGTTGGATTGTGGGTCTAAGCGCATGGTGTTAAGTACCCTGGAAGGCGGGGGAGGTGGTTGTGTTAGGAGAGAGAAGGAACTATCTGTCCAACGTAGTGTCGGCATTGAAAGCTGTTAAGATGATTCAGAAGGGATGTAACGCCTTTCTAGCTTTTATTAGTGCCTCGGATGCTAAGGAGGTGACTGTCGATGGGGTTTGAACAGTCAAGGATTTCGCGGATGTCTTTCCGGAGGAGTTGCCAGGATTACCCCCGGATCGCGAAGTGGAGTTTGGAATAGAACTACTCCCGGGTACAGCTCCGGTATCAATTGCTCCTTATCGAATGGCGCCGAAGGAGTTGGTGGAGCTCAAAGCTCAGATCCAGGAGCTTTTGGATCGAGGATTTATCCGACCGAGTGTGTCTCCACGGGGAGCGCCGGTCCTATTCGTGAGAAAGAAGGATGGATCCATGCATATGTGCGTGGATTATTGTCAAGTGAATAAGTTGACGATTAAGAATAAGTACCCATTACCGAGAATCGACGACTTGTTCGATCAACTAAAAGGAGCTTCGGTCTTTTCTAAGATTGACCTAAGGTCGAGTTATCATCAGCTAAAGGTAAAGGAAGGGGACATTCATAAGATGGCGTTTCGAACACGTTATGGTTATTATGAGTTCTTGGTAATGCCGTTTGGTTTGACGAACGCGCTAGCAGTATTCATGGATATGATGAACCGGGTATTTCAGCCATACCTTGATCGGTTCGTCGTAGTGTTCATTGATGATATCCTGGTATATTCCAAGTCTGAGGAGGAGCATGATGCACATCTTTGTGTGGTGTTGCAACTTTTAAGGGAGAAGCAGCTGTACGCAAAGTTCAGTAAGTGTGGGTTCTGACTGAAGGAAGTGACTTTCTTAGGGCATGTAGTTTCCGCAGAGGGAATTAGAGTAGACCCTCAGAAGATAGAAGCTGTATTGGATTGGAGGTCACCGAAGTCTGTGGCAGAAATTCGAAGTTTCTTGGGGTTGGCAGGATATTACAAGAGATTTGTTGAGGGGTTCTCGTCAATAGCAGCACCTTTAACTAAGTTGTTAAGGAAGGGAGAATCGTTTGTGTGGTCTGACAAACAACAGGAGAGCTTTGAGAAGCTGAAGAGCATCTTGATGGAAGCGCCGGTGTTAATTCAGCCAGAGGCGGGAAAAGAATTTACCGTCTACTGTGATGCGTCACACACAGGTTTAAGGTGTGTGTTGATGCAAGAAGGAAAAGTGGTGGCGTATGCGTCTCGACAGTTAAGACCGCATGGGTTGAACTACCCTACGCATGATTTGGAGTTGGCGGCGGTAATGTTTGCTCTGAAGATCTGGAGACACTACTTGTACGGGGAGAAGTCAGTTATTTACACTGACCATAAGAGCTTAAAGTATCTTCTCACTCAGAAGGAGTTGAACCTAAGGCAGAGAAGGTGGATCGAGCTGTTAAAGGACTATGACTGCTCGATTGAGTACCATCCGGGTAAGGCAAATGTGGTGGCGGATGCGTTGAGTAGGAAGGCAATAGCGGACTTACGGGCAATGTTCGCTCATCTTAGTTTATATGAGGATGGTAGTTTGGTAGCTGGATTACAAGTAAGACCTTTGTGGACAAGTCAAATCAAGGGGAAGCAACTTTTGGATGATGTCTTAGGTACTCGAATTCGACAAGTGCAGGAGGGTGAAGTAGAGGATTACCGTCTGAACAAGGATGGAGTTTTTTGTTTCCGTGGGAAGGTTTGTATGCCAAAAGATGAGGAGTTAAGGTAGATGATTCTTCAGGAGTCGCATAGTAGCCCTTACGCTATACATCCTGGAGGAGTTAAGATGTATCGGGATTTGCAAGAGCAGTTCTGGTGGCCAGGGTTGAAGCGAGAAGTTACGGAATATGTGGGGAAGTGTTTGAGGAGTCAGCAAGTCAAAGCTGAACACCAATTGCCTTCAGGATTGTTGCAGCCGGTGAAGATTCCCCAATGGAAATGGGAAAGAATCACGATGGATTTCGTTAGTGGGTTACCCCTTACGCCCACTAACAAGGACTCGATTTGGGTAATTGTGGATCGATTGACGAAGTCTGCTCACTTCATACCGGTTCAAGTGGAATTTTCTCTACAAAAGTTGGCTAAGTTGTACGTGGCTGAGGTTGTAAGATTACATGGTGTACCGATGTCGATCATATCAGATAGGGACCTTAGGTTCACGTCACGATTTTGGAAGGCTCTTCATCAAGCAATGGGAACAAGGTTAGCCTTTAGTACCGCTTTCCACCCACAGACTGATGGTCAGTCTGAGAGGGTAATTCAGATTTTGGAAGATATGCTAAGGGGTTGCATCATTGATTTTAGGGGTAGTTGGGAGGAGTATTTACCCTTGGCTGAATTCGCGTACAATAATAGCTATCAAGCTAGTATTCAGATGGCGCCGTATGAAGCATTATATGGAAGGAGATGTCGTACTCCAACTTGTTGGACGGAGTTGGGTGAACGTCAGATGTTGGGTCCAGAACTAGTTTCGAAAACGGAGGAGAAAGTTAAGTTGATACGGGCTCGATTGAAGGAAGCGTCTGATCGGCAAAAGTCTTATGTGGATCTAAAGCGGAAGGAGGTGGAATTTGCAGTAGGAGACCAAGTCTTTTTGAAGGTTTCTCCATGGAAAAAGGTAATGATTTTTGGACGGAAGGGTAAGCTAAGTCCTCGGTTTATCGGGCCTTATTAGGTGTTAGAACGTGTGGGGCCAGTGGCTTATCCTTTGGAGTTGCCTCCAGAGTTGGAGCAGATACATGACATGTTTCATGTATCGATGTTAAGGAGATATCGTTATGATCCATCGCATGTGGTGCCAGTGGAAGAAATTGAAGTAAGGCCAGATTTATCCTTTGAGGAGGAACCAGTGCAAATTTTGGATCGAGACGTGAAAGTGTTGAGAAGGAAGTCCGTCCCTTTGGTCAAAGTCTTGTGGCGAAATCACGACGCGGAAGAGGCGACGTGGGAGCCAGAGGATGTTATGCGACAACAGTATCCCCATCTCTTTTAATCAGGTAAATTTTGGAGACAAAATTTATTTTAAGGGGGTAGAACTGTAACATCTTGAATAATTGGGTCTGTGCATTTTAGGGGTTTGTGTGCTTAAAATTTTAATTTGAGAATTTGAGGTACAAAAGGGGGCACAGGTTTGGGCTGAAACTTGGGTTAGTTTCTAATAAAGAGCTATAGAACATTATTTAAATAGGTATCTATGTTTAAATTGCAAGATGGAGGTGTTGTAAGGGGAGCATGTAGGTGGCGTCATTAAGGGAAAGATTGGGCCAAGTGTTTGCTGCTTGGGGCCCAAGTTTTTGGGTCAAAATTCGGCACTCCAAGGGGGGAAGGGAGGATGGCACATTAGCTACAAAATAGGGGATTTAATTCTTTTATTTTGATTATTAAATGATGATAATAGGAAGAGAGGAATTAGGGCTATTTTTGAGGAGATAAGAGATTAAGATAACAGGAAAGATAAGAGCTATCAGATGACAGCAGAGTTGGCCGAAAATCCAACTCTGGGAGGGGGGTTTGATTTGCTGAAATTAATATCCAAGTGATCATCTTTTCTTTCATTTTTTTCTCTCTTCTTTCTCACCTAGCCGAAATTCTCTTCTCCCATTTGCTTTAGTTTCTTCTCAAAACCGAAATTCCATAGTTGTTTTCTCCTCTCCTTAATATTTTCCCTAAAGCCGAATTCCCTTTGTTCATAATTTCTTTCTCCCTTAGCCGAATCTTCAAGATTGGTTTTTCCCGAAGGTGCACCATAGCCGAAATACTCCTTCCTAGTTTGGTAAGATCTTTGTGGTTTGTTTCTACGATATTTCCTTCTTTCTCATATTATTCTTAAACCGAATACCCCTCTAACGTCTCGATTGATGTTCACTCTCTATTCTTAGAAGTCGAATCTTTTCTTTCTGAGATCTATAGTGCTGACTTGTGGAAAAGCCGAAGGTAGGTGGTGGTAGGTTCGGCCGAATGGCCACTTTCTTGTTCCTTTTTCTTTGGCCGAATGTCATAAGGTACTTGGTTGGTTGCAATCATCGGTTTGGTCTAATATTTTGGTGTTGGCCAAATGTAGGAAGGGTGGTGACGTTTTCTTAAGGACTCTCGGGATTTCAAGGTAAGGGATCTATTAGTTGTAACGTGTAATTTGGGATTTAATAACCTTGGCCGATTGTGAAGAGGATAAATCTTCATGTAATTTTCCGGTTTTTGGGTAAGGCTGTAGATTGAGGATATTAGATTCGGATAACAAGGACATCGACTAAGAATATTGGATTTCACGATATCAGGTGTGTAACACTTCCACACCATCTAGATCTAATTATTAAATACATGTATATAAGTTTTATATGTTATGATAAATGCCGAAACCCCAGCTTAATGATGGAAACCCAATGAGGGTAAGAGCGAATCACAGGTTAGTGAATGTTTTGATTAAATGATATAAGTATAATGATTGTATGTGATTGCATGGGTTGGGTTTGTTGAAAGGAGGAAGTTATATGTTGTAGCGGTATTTACCGTGATCTGTTGTAGCGGCTTTTGCCGTGATCTGTTGTAGTGGCTACGGCCATGATCTGATGATGAGCAGCACGACTGCCATCAAGGCGTGTAGCGGTGTGGGTTGATTGTAGAAATCCCCAATGGCGTGTACGGCTGGTACGGGGGCGTGTAGCGGATGGACACCTAGGATATGGGTTGGGCTTTGCATATTATTTTTGTTATTTATAATTTGATTATTCTGTTTTATGGGGCTAAAGCCCAAATCTAATGGTGCATGAGGGTTGCACACTGAGTCTCGCGACTCACCCTTTAATTTTAACCATCTCAGGTGACATTTAGGCATCGGACCGGGTTGGAGAGGAGAGCAAGGTGGCCATGTGACAGAGCATTGAGGATTCAGCCAAGAAAAAGACTTAATTTAATATTTTATTTTCTTTTAATTAATGGGTTTAAATTTCCTTTGTAAGAAGGCCATGGGCCACTAGACTACCATTTATGTTTTGGGATATTGTTGGGCTTTTACTACTGGGCTCTTGTTTTAAGTTTTTTGTTTTCAATTAAGTTAAGTCATGTAAGAAATTTTCAGTTTTCATCTAAAATCCACCAAGATAAATTATAACTTAATATTATATTCTTTAATGAATTCTTCAGCGTGCGGAATAAAGGTGTAAACCTAGTAACTGTTTTCCAAAATGCGACATGTTTTGTAAAATCTCTTAAGTGACATACCAGATCCGGTTGTAGCGTTTGGGCCGGGTTTGGGGTGTTACATAAGTGGCTTCGCCCAAGTCCTTCATAGAAAAACAACTTCTTAACCAAGTCTTAATAGACTGCAAGGTAGGTATGTCATTTCCCATGATAAGTATGCCGTCCACATATAGTACCAAGAATGTGATAGTGCTCCCACTAACTTTCTTGTAAACACATGGTTCATCTTCATTTTTGATAAAACCAAACTCTTTGATTGCATCGTTAAAGCGAAGATTCCAACTTCAAGAAGCTTGCTTTTATCCATAAATGGATCTTTGTAGCTTACATATCTATCTAGCATCCTTTGGATTTACAAAACCTTCAGGTTGTGTCATATACACATCCTCTTCAAGTTTCCCGTTAAGGAAACCTGTTTTGACGTCCATCTGCCAGATTTCATAATCATGAAATGCAGCTATGGCGAGCAAGATCCTGATGGATTTAAACATAGCTACAGGAGAAAAGGTTTCATCATAGTCAACACCATGAATTTGGCGAAAACCTTTAGCGACTAATCGCCCTTGTATGTTGTACATTACCATCCATGTCAGTTTTCTTTTTGAAAACCCATTTGCACCCTATAGGTTTAACCCCTTCGGGTGGGTCAATCAAAGTCCATACTTGGTTTTCATACATGGAATCCATCTCAGATCTCATGGCCTCAAGCCATTTCTCAGAATCTAGGCTCGTCACCGCTTCTTGATAAGTCCTAGGCTCATCTTGATCTATAAGAAGATTGTCACCATGCGTTGTAATGAGAAATCCATATCTCTCAAGTGCACGACGTTCTCTTAAAGATCTGCGCGGTGGTTGTGTTTCTACAACAGTTGTTTGTCCCTCAATTTCTTGTGGAATTCGCTTTTGTTCAATCTCTGGTTCAGTGGTATCTTGTGATTCTCGAACTTCTTCAAGTTCAATCTTTTTCCCACTTCCTTTTCTAGAAGTAAATTCTCTCTCTAGGAAGACATCAGTCCGAGCAACAAACGTTTTGTTCTCAGTGGGATTAAAGAAATAATATCCTTTGGTTTCTTTTGGATACCCCACAAAAATACACCTTTCAGATTTGGGTTCATGCTTAGTAGACATCTGACGTTTAACATAAGCTTCACAACCCCAAATTTTCATAAAATACATACTAGGACGTTTCCCAGTCCACATCTCATATGGTGTCTTTTGAACCGATTTAGATGGAACACGATTTAGTATGAAAGCATCTGTCTCAAGTGCATGTCCCCAAAAGGAAGTCGGTAGATCAGCATGACTCATCATGGATCGAACCGTGTCTAACAAAGTTCGATTTCTTCTCTCAGATACTCCATTCCATTGAGGAGTACCAGGAGGAGTAAGTTGTGAGACAATCCCACATTCTTTCAAAAGATCATCAAACTCTAGGCTCATATACTCTCCACCTCGATCAGATCGAAGTGACTTGATAGTTTTGCCTACTTGATTTTGTACTTCATTTTTGAATTCCTTGAACTTTTCAAGAGACTCAGATTTATGGCGCATGAGATAAACATATCCATATCTACTGAAATCATTAGTGAAAGTAATGAAGTAGTGAAATCCACCTCTGGCCTGTGTATTTATTGGTCCACATACATCAGAATGTATTAGGCCCAATAAATTACTAGCTCGTTCACTTTTTCCAGTAAAAGGAGATTTAGTCATTTTTCCCAATAAGCAAGATTCACATACTTCAAATTGTTCAAAAACAAATGAATTCAAAAGATCATCTTTATGGAGTTTGGATATGCGTTTCTCACTTATGTGGCCCAAACGACAATGCCAAAGATAATTTGATTTGAGTCATTTATTTTAGATCTTTTAGTATTTATGTTGTAAATGGGATTCGTTTGATCTAAAATATAGAGGCCATTAATCAATTGTGCCGAACCATAGAAAACATTATTGAGATAAAATGAACAACAACTATTCTTAATAATTATCTCAAAACCAATTTTGTCTAAACAAGAAATCGAAATAATGTTTTTACTCAAACTGGGCACAAAATAACAATCCTCTAAACATAAATCAAGTCCACTAGGCTAAGATAAAGTATATGTTCCCACAGCTAATGTAGCAACTTTTGCTCTATTTCCAACTCGTAGGTCCATATCTCCTCTAGCCAGAGTCCTACTCCTTTGTAGTCCCTGTACAGAAGTACAAATATGAGAACCACAACCAGTATCTAATACCCAAGAAGTAGTAGTTGATAAATTAATATCAATAACATAAATACCTGAAGCAGACATTCCGCTTGCTTTAGCCTTCTTGACTTCCTCAAGATAGACAGGGCAGTTTCATTTCCAATGTCTAGTCACACCACAATGAAAGCAGTTTCCTTCCTTAGACACCCCCCGCCTTTAGGTTTCAGTGTAGCCTTTCCTTTTCCAAGTTTGGGCTTACCTTTGCCCTTGGGCTTTGTTTGAACTTTGGCCTTTCCCTTGCCCTTGTTATTACGGACCATCAGTTTGGGCTTGGGTCCAACCTTTTTCAAGTTGCCTTCAGCAGTTCGTAACATACTGAGCAATTGTGGTAGAGTCTTGTCAATTTCATTCATATTGAAATTGAGGACAGACTGGCTGTAGCTATCCGACAACGATTGCAAAATAACATCAGTGGCCAACTCTTGGCTCAATGGAAACCCAAGCTTAGACAGGCTTTTAATATAGCCAATCATCTTAAGGACATGAGGTCCTACTGGGCTTCCTTCAGCCAACTTACATTGGAATAGGACCTTAGAGATATCAAACCTCTCTTGCTGTGCTTGACCCTGATAAAGTTGTTTCATGTACTCGATCATATCATAAGCAACCATGTCCTCATGTTGCTTCTGAAGTTCAGGATTCATAGTGGCAAGCATAAGACATCCAACATCTATCATGTCATCGAGATACTTCTTGTGAGCATCTCTATCAGTCCTCGAGGCATTAGCGGGTGGTTCATTAGGAAGTGGTTGTTCAATGACATATAATTTCCGTTCTTGTTTAAGGACAATCCTCAAGTTACGGAACCAATCAAGAAAATTCAAACCATTCAATTTGTCCTTCTCAAGGACCGATCGCAATGAGAGTGTGCTAGTGTTTGCAGCCATAATATATCTACAACAATTAAATATGCATGAGAGTAAATTTACCAATTTTATATCAATCATTAAAAAGACTTTATTAAATGATATTCCCACTATTTTATTTTAAAATTAATAACCCTCGTATATTAATTTCGGAAAAACTTTCTCAAAAGTATTTCTACTAGGTTAAGGATCCATATTTCACCACCTCTTAAGTCAGCTTTGGCTTTACTCTTAAGATTATGGTTATTTAGGTAAGCAACATTTGCCAATTACATCATATGTAACTCCTAATATTTGGTGAACAACTCTTGTTCTAATCATCTTATGATTTATCCAATTTACTTGCCTCTAGGTTTCTAATCCTATTAGAGTAACCTAGTTAAGTCATTAACCAATTTTTTTTTAACCAGCGAATATCACTTGTTTATTCTTCGCGTTTAACCAAGATAAATACTAGTACTTCACTTTGGCAGAACCTATATAGTATTGATCGAGGGCAAAATTGGAAGGCCATGTTGACTTAATATTTTAATAGAGGGATTTTATTAAGGTTGTTGCATCTCACCAATTATGGTCTACTTTAGCCCATTAAGTCTTCTAATCGATCTCATCAATTAATAGGGTTTATTATCTTCAAGTTTTAATATATATATATATAATTGGCATGCTTTAGACATCCATAGCATCTCATACATGAATAAATAAAGTAATAAATAAATGCAATAGTTATAGCCCATAAACTAAGGTGGTTCAACCCAAGCCAATGGGAAAACCAAAAAGAAACCTAAACGTGTAAGCCATTTCACAAGCTATCAATCCACAATAATTGTCCCACCTTCCTTCTCATTTGGCCCACAGCAACTCTTGCAAATTACAATATGCAGAAACTCGTTTTACATACGAGGGAATAAGATGAGAAGAGAAAGACAAGAGAATAGTAGTAAAGCACGACACGCAGGCCGTATTTATAAAAAATATATAACCTTTTATCAAATGGGTCATTGGGCTATAACTATGCATTTCAAACACCGTGCATGTCAAAAATAGCATACATAATTCAATGTTTTTTTTTTTTTTGCTAAGGTGAATTATAAAATATCCTTTCAACCTTTTGTGGCCCATCAAGTTTATAAATTTCTTTTATTAACAAAACTTACCATAATAAGAAGATGGGGTCTGAGGCGATCGGAGGAAGCGGGCCTACGGCCCGCAGCCTGAGCTGTCCTCAGATCCCCATCCCCGGTCAAATGAAACCTCACGATTTGATAACTTGAGATTTCAATCCTTGAGATTTCATATCGTGTCTTTAGGATTTTAGGATTTTAATGAAACCACAGAATCGTGTCTTTAGGATTTTAATCCTTGAGATTTCATATCGGAACAACCCTTGTTCTGATAGCCAGTTAACTCTCACTGGAAACTGTAAATACCAGCATCGTATTATTGCAGATTTGTTAATAGTTACAATAATAACATAAAATCGAATAGGCCACAACACCATGATTAACATTTAATCAATTATCGTAAGGAACAACTATCAGGTTATGCTTAAACGATTTAAACAATCGAAAATACAATAAAATCAAAACATGGATCTCATACAATTGCATCACCCAAGTATTTAAACCCGAGTTCGTATCACACAAGTGGCTCTGATACCACTGTTGGAACGCCGGTGCCCCATGGCGCAGCAAAATAAAATTAGATCCTGCGATCCAAACTAGGAATCCATGTGTGAGAAACGAATCGGGGTGAAATAAAGGTTTCAAAATTACCAAAACTTCAATCTGAGTAGACAACGACGCCTTGGCAACAAGAGTTTTGATCTACTGTCGAATCAAGCCACAACCTTTTTCAATGTCGGCCTCTACGTAATCCACTCGGTTTGACTATGAACGGAAGAAATCTTCAAAACTGTTTTGGAGGTTTATTTGCTTGACGGTTGCTAGACCTAACAAGCAATCACTTAGGGTTTTCTACATTTGCTTTGTCTCCTTTTAATACCTTTTATAATGGGTGTCTTTTTCATTAGGCCTTTTATAATTGGTATCCTTTTAATTGGGCCTTTTATAATTGGTATCTCTTGAATGTATTATAAGATTAAATAAATACAATAAAGTTTTTAACCGAAAATTATAATTACATTAATTATATCCGAAAATTATAATTACATTAATTATAATAAGGATTTTGGTAAACTATATTTATCTAAATTTATATATGAATCAAATTCATATATTAATAAAATTATGTTATCATTATGTGTACAACATCCTTCTACATATAATATGTTCAATATTTGATTGCCCAATTAAATTAATTCTTTAATTAATTTAATTCATGTGACAACCAAACACAATACCAACTATATTTTATTCCGTTCATTTCAACCATAGGGTGTGACCCTGTAGGTTCTTGCAACTTTAGCAGTAATACTAGAACGATTCTATTGTCACAAACAATGTGTGGCATCTAGCAATGCATCATTGCTACCTAAGTTACTAGAAGTCATGGTTCGACATAACCTTTTGTGATTAACCTTTCATGCATTAATCCTTAAGTCCTTTATCTCTGGAACGGATACAAGTCATGGGATAGTCACACTTGCATAGTCCATCCCATGTTTCTTGATATCTTGAGTAGACTATGATAGACAAATAAGTATGACATCTCATGTCAACTTATTTGAGCGTGGCCATGCATTTCTAGTCTCACTCAATCAAGTAGCCTAAGATATTACTCCTATTATGTAGGAGGGACTTATCCTTTATTGATCAACCATATCCCTCTACATAGATTGTGGTATATCCAACATCAGCCTTTATAGAACAACCTGTTACGGTGTACGTTTGACTGTATCAAAATATACAACTCACGATGCTGGGATAATAATGATCTCAAGTCTGAGGATCATATACATATTAATCACTATGAGTAATGTTGTGACAAGTACATAATAATCCAAGAAACATACTCATAGCGGGTCAATCCAATATGTTGTTCTCTAACACACATATTCATGCATTGATTTTGACAGTCCATATCAATGACAACTCTTTATCATCAATCAACTACATGTTAGTCTTAATGCATTATTGTTGTCCTAGTCAACAATAATACTCGACTAAGGATCTTTTAAGAATAATCATATTATTCTCAGGACATTACTATAAAACAGTTTATTTATACACACAGAAAGAAAAACTGAAATAATAATGACAATGCTTTATATTAATAAACATGGTAAATTAAGTATGTTATTACAACCATCTCATGATTGATCTTTGGGCATACTCTTACAGGAACCACCGATACCAGTGTATTCCACCAGTGATATGCAGAACATCTCAGAAGTGAGATGACACACTTTAAGCATTCATCCAGTGTGCAAGATAACTCATCAAATAACCTGATGGAGTTTTCAAGCCAAAATTCGGCTCTCTTGGGATCATCATCCACATTAGCTCTGAAATCTTCAGCCCCGTGCTTTCGAACTTATCAACCGGGGGCTTGTTCATTCTTACAAATTCCATACCTTA
Organism: Gossypium australe; assembly: GCA_005393395.2. Taxonomy (NCBI): domain Eukaryota; kingdom Viridiplantae; phylum Streptophyta; class Magnoliopsida; order Malvales; family Malvaceae; genus Gossypium; species Gossypium australe. The sequence continues at coordinate 84,730,280 of CM016614.1, read as the reverse complement.
TAGAGCTACGGGAACAGATCGAGGAATAGGTGGGGTGGAGGAGGTTGGGCATTCGGATTTATTCGAATAAATTCCGTATACCACTCATTCATGATGTGGAGAAAGGCTTCCCTACCCCCTTCTCCCTAACTAACCGTAGGAGGTCTACTATCAGTCGACGTTTCCCCTTGAGCAGGAGCTGGTGCATTACTTTCAACTTCATTAGCCTCAGCTCGCTTGGGATCCATTTACTATATGAAAACACAATTTAAAGTTGTCAAGATTCATCACACTATCACAGTTCATTTATGGCATGTATAACCAGACTCTTACACACACTAAATTAGTCGAAGAATCGACTAAACCGTAGCTCATATACCATTAAATGTAACACTCCTTACCCGTATTCGACGTCGGAATAGGGTACGAAGCATTACCAGACTTAAACACAAGTAAACATACAAAATCGAGACTAAATTTCAATCCAAATTTAAAACTTTTAACATACATTCATATCATCCCTAAAATGAGCCCACGAGGCTCAATACATACGTTGGAAGTAGTTCGAGACTAAATCGAGAACTTTAGAAAATCATATAACACTTAGAAAATTTTTCACTAAAACAGGGGTCACACGCTCGTGTGGTCCAAAAGACATGCCTGTGTGACCCTTAGACACGCCCATGCTACATGCTGTGTTCAAAATAGAGAGCTCTCTGACTTGTGCCACACGCCTGTGTGCTAGGCCATGTGGTCAATTTAATTTTCATGAATTTTCATAAAATAGGTGCAGACTTCACACGACTAAGGCACACGCTTGTGTTTGAAGCCGTGCCGTCCATAAGGCTGAGACACACGCCCGTGTCTCTGCCCATGTGCTCAATACTGAGCATTCTGTTTTGTAACAATTAAGGTGTAGGAGACACACGGCCGAAACACATGCCCATGGGGCAAGCCGTGTGTCACACATGGCCTAGACACACGCCCATGTGGAAAAATATAAGGCTATTTACCAACCCATTTTGTCACCCTTCCATGCACAAACCTACACAACAAACATAGAACCATACCAAACATATACATACAACCAAATCAGCCACAAACAAGATATCAATACATCATTCACATGCTACCATTTATCACATACAACCATCACATACTTATCAACTTAAACCATGCAAATTTCCCACATCCATGAAAAGCATCATCATATGCATATATATACTTAAACCAATATTAGCCAATTTCAATGGCCATTTACAAAATAAATTATCAACCAACATAATCCAACACATTTGGCTAAATCAATTATGACACATAACAAAATGATCAAGTCCCTATACATATCATAACTCAAAAATATCAAAATCAATGGTACCCAAAATATTGAGTTGATAGTGTGAGTGGATCTCTGACAGTTTTTTATCCCCGAGTTGGCTTGGTGACACTATAAGACAAGGGAAAAGAAAGGGGAGTAAGCTATATATCTTAATATGTTCCTATGCAAATAATAAGCATTATAATCACATATGTAACATACAAATAACATGCTTGGCATAAATAGTATTTAGGTCTTCTAATCATAACTTACTCATTCATAACCTTACTAAGGGTTCATCACATATTGAGCTCATTATTCAATGAGGTTTACGTACGTACATGTACCAACTCGCAACATAACCATAACCTTTTACAACTTTGATATTCCCGTTGAATTTCCAATTGAACCACTTGGAATACTAAGGGATACTCGGGAATCTCGCACACACAATACCATACCAATGCCATATCCCAGATATGGTCTTACATGGGATCTTGTATCGATGCCAATAGCCCAACTATGGTCTTACACGAAATCTCATATCGATGCCATATCCCAGATTACATTTTTATCATGACATTTTTATCCTAACTATTCCTAAGGGTCAACCGGGATTTCTCGCTTACTGAATTTTGTCGATTACATTCAAAGAGTAAATCGCAATTCATACAATATTAAAGCAATTAAAGCATAAATAACAATACATTATTTACACACGAACTTACCTTGGTACAAAAATAGTAGAAATGGGACCTAATCGTCAAATACTTTATTTTTCCCCCGATCTAGGTCCGAACCTCGTTTCTCTTTATCTATAATAGCAAATTTAACTCATTTATTATTCACATTATTCAATTCAGCCCAAAAATCTTATTATGGAAAAATTATATTTTTGCCCCTAAACTTTGACATATTTATATTTTGGTCCCTAGGTTCAGAAAATAAAACGTGTTCAATTTCTTTAGTGTACAAGCCTATCCAAACCATTTTTATAACTATAATAGCCCCCAATTTCCATTAAAATACACTTTTACTACATATTTTATAACTTTTACAAATAAATCCTTTTAAGCATTTTCATTAAAAATCACTTAGTAAAAGTTGTTTATCTAACACCAAACATTCATTTTCCACCATTAGACATCAAAATACACAAATGTCTAACATGGGTCAAACCCTAGACCTTGATTATTTCTTAAATTAATGGTAGAAATAGATAGATCGAGTGATAACGACTTCAAAAATGTAAAAAAAACATGAAAAACGGGGCAAGAACGGACTTACAATCGAGCTTGAAAGTTGGCCAAACCCTAGCTATGTCTTCCTTCTAATATTCGACACAAAGGGGAGAAGATGGACAAGATTTTGGCTTGATTTTCCCTTTTTATTCATTTATTTAACAAATGTCCAAAATGCCCTTCACTTAAAACTTTGAAATTTTATATCACAATGTCCATTTTTGTCCACTAACTTAAAAAATGGTCTAATTACCATTTAAGGACCTTCAATTTAAAATTTCATAGCAATTAGACACCTCTAGCATGTAGAACTCAACTTTTGCACTTTTTAATATTTAGTACTTTTTACTAAATTGAGTGCCCAAACGTCAAAATTTTCGAACAAAATTTTCGCGCAATCATTTCGTAAAACTATAGACCATAGAAATGTAATAAAAATGAATTTTACTACGTTGGATTTGGGGTCCCGAAACCAGTGTTTCGACTAGGCCCAAATCGACCTGGTACAATCTAGCTATTATAATAGCTAGTCATTATCAAATATTTACATGCCATTCATTGATCAGTTTAACCTATGCATGCCATTATAACCACATTTATTTTACCTTATATACCAAATTGAATTGATGGATAGTGTGAGTGATCTCCGTCGAGCTTCCAATCCAACGAGCTTCCGATTACTATAAGACAGGGAAAAATAAAACGGAGTAAGCATATAATGCTTCGTAAGTCCGTATAACTTAGTAATAAACTTACTACCCATTCATCATCAAAATAAATACATAGGGTATAATCAAACCATTTAATCTCACAAGCCCTGTCACACGTTCTCATCACCCTTGTCAGTCACATATTTCATATAAACTTTAAGAAACACATATATGAACTCATCAATATTTGGATTCTCATGCATATATGTTTTCCACATATGTGTTCATCTAAAATGTATACAATTTTCATCATGTATTTCAGGTATACTTTATATTAATTCATCTCAAGTTCCAGTATATTTCTTGTTAGAACCTTACTCAATAATCAATTAAAGTATTGAAATCACTTGGGTAGTTATCTTAAAGTGTACAAATCTATTCTCATAGATGAACATATTCATCAAACCATTTCATGTTCATGTATAAACATTTCATAATTCCACATATCATGTCTCAATCTAAAACCATTTATCTCAAATCCATATTTGCTCATGTCAAAACTTTGCCCATTGAATTTATATGAATTATCGATGGATACTAATGTAGTACACTTAAAGTGTACTAAATCATAATCCGTCAATTTATATCCAGTAGTACCTTTTAGGTACACTCTCGAGCCACATATTATACAGCAGAATTACCAGTCCAGGCTAATTTCTGTCTGTAATGCATATACTCTAAGGGCTTTGTCGGATTACCAGTCCAGGCTAAATCCTTTATATGACAAAGAATTCTCTATAGAGTCTGATCTGGATTACCAGTCCAGGCTAAATCCAGTCAATTAGGATTCTCAGTCCAGGCTAAATCCTAATTGAAACATATGCTCGAGAGGCTCACTTAGGATTACCCGTCCGGGCCAAATCCTTTCCATAATTAGATCAATGGATTACTCATCCGAGCTAAATCTTTTCTACAACTCATGCAGGACCTCATTTCATACGGGAAATTACCATTATCCATCAATATTCATTATTCAAGTGGGACTTACCATTTATGGTATATTATCATTTATTGGGCTTTATTTAACATATTTAATTTCATAAAATATATATACGATTTTTATATCATCACATACATATATACCATCACATTCATACAATTTAATTCAAGCATAATAACATACATAGTTAAGTTACACGAACTTACCTCGATAATTGTTCATGTACATAAAATCTATTAATCCAACATTTTCTCCTTTCCTCGTTCTAAATCCATATTTGCTCTACCCGAATCTATACAAGTAAATTTAACATCAATTTAATGTAATTCATACTCAATTTAGTCCAATTTACACTTTAGGCAAAATTACCATTTTGCCTCTAAACTTTTGATAAATGACGATTTCATCCCTAGGCTCGGAAAATAAAATTCATGCAATTTACCCCTTGTTTCGAGCCTAACCGAATTTTTCATGTAATATTTACAGCCTATATATTTCATAAAAACCAGAATTTTTCCATGGATTTCACATTTTTATAATTTAGTCCCTAAATCAAGTTTTCATCAAAATTCACTTTGTAAAAGTTGCTTATCTATCAACAATATTTCATTTTCTACTATAAATTTCAAATTTCCAGCATAATCATCCATGGTAAAAATTCCATACTTTGATATCTTTTCAATTTAACCCCAAAATAGATAAATTAAGCTATCCCGATCTCAAAAATATAAAAATCACTAAAAACGGGGTTTGAATACTTACCTAATTTGGCCAAGAAAGTTTTCTCTTTCTTCCATCTCCATAACTAAGGTTTCCATGCTTTTTATTTTGGGGAAGATGATATGATATTATTTTATTGCTTTAATTTAACTTATCATCCATTAACTTTTCAAGTTTACAATTTCATCCTTTTCTTTTTCTAATTTTCCATGGATGATTCATCAAAAAATATCTACTAACTTTATTTAATGGTCTATTTACCATATAAGGACCTCAACTTTTAAGTTCTATAGCTATTTAATCCCTTTAACTATTAGAACTCAACTTTTGCATTTTGTGCAATTTGGTCTTTTATCAAATTAGACATGTAATCGGTAAAATTTTTTACAAAATTTTCACATGACATAATTGTCGTACTATAGATCATAAAATATTATTAAAATAATTTTCCTCTTCGAACTCGGATCTGTGGTCCCGAAACCACTGTTCCAATATTTACCGAAAATGGGGTGTTACAATAAAAGCCTACATCAGGATGCTCACATAGAGCTGCGTCTGTGTCCGCATTATATGCTGGATCATAACCAATTGAATCATGTAATAGGACGCTCACAAAGAGCTGCGGTAATGTGAAACACATGCAAAATCACTACCGATCAGGTTGCTTGTAGGAACTATATAACAGGATGCTCGAGAAGGCTATAATAGGATTGCTCGTCCGAGCTATATCCTGTCCGCAACATATACAGGACCACATGCAATATGGGAAATCACATATATCCATCGAATTTCATTATTCAAACGGAACTTAATATTTTCCAGATATGATTGAACATATGATTATTTCATATTTTTTTACATTTATATAATTCATACAATTACATACCACGTTCAATTCAAGCATATAAATAAACACAATTCAGTTATACGAACTTACCTCGATACTTGTTCGTATTTAAAAGTCTACTAGTCTGACACTTTTTCTTTCCCTCGATCTAGCTTCAAATTTGAGTTATCCAGATCTATATAAATGAATTTGATCATCAATTTAATCCATTTCATACTCAATTTGATTCAATTTACACCCTAGGCAAAATTACCATTTTGCCCCTTAACTTTTCAGAAATTTCAATTTCGTCATTAGGCTCGGAAAATGAAATTCATGCAATTTAATCCTTATTCCAAGCCTAATCGAAATTTTCATGTAACATTTACAGCACATGTATTTCACAAAATTTAGAATTTTTCCATAACTTTTACATCTTTATAATTTAGTCCCTAAATCATAATTTCATCAAAATTCACTTTACAAAAGTTGTTATCTATCAACAACCTTTCATTTTCTACCATAAATTTCAAAATTTTAGCATATTCACCGATGGCAAAACTTTGATACTTTGATAACTTTTCAAATTAATCCCCAAAATAGATAGATTAAGCTATATCGATCTCAAAAATATAAAAATTACTAAAAACGGGACAAGAATACTTACCTAATTAAGCCAAGAAAGCTTGTTTTCTCTTTCCTAGGGTTTCCATGTTTTTTTGGGGAAGAAGATGATATAAAATAAGATGATATTTCTATTTAATTATTTATTATCTTTTAATTATTTTAGTTTCCAATTTAGTCCTTACTCTTTTCTAATTTTTCCATGGATGATTCGTCAAAAATATCTACTAACATTTCTTTAATGGTCTAATTACCATATAAGGGCCTCTTATTTTGAATTCCATAGCTATTTGATCCTTCTAGCTATTAGAATTCAACTTTTGCATTCTATGCAATTTGGTCCTTCCCATAATTAAGCACATAATCGGTAAAATTTTCTTATCAGAATGTTCATATAACATTCTTATCATAATATGGACCATGCAATAATATTAGAATAAATTTTCTTTTTGGCTCGGATCTGTGGTCCCGAAACCATTGTTCTGATTTCACTAAAAATGGCCTGTTACAAGGACAATCTCTGAGGACATGTAGAACCTTTTCAAACTCACACCCATAAAAACCACATGCACTATCACTCCCAATCCCTCACTTAACCCTTTCAAAATTTGTAAGCAAACATTGCTTAAGGGTAAGCCAAAGGAAAAAAAAACAGATTTGATGTGGACCTTTGAACTTCCAAAGTAACTCCCAAATTGGCTCCTTTGGATTCAAGGAGCCCTTACGTACTTTCTCATATGCGTTCCTGAGGGAAAAAGAGCCAGTTGAAAAAGCCCCACAAATGTTTTTATCAAGGCCAGAAGCTAGGTGAGGCGGTGGAACACTAACTATCCTACTAATGACCTCTTTTGAAACACAAAAATGAAAAAGGTATAAATTCCATAAACCATCCATAATAGTAATTTCTTTAAGAGAACAATTCATGTTAAGATTAGAATTAGTAGGAATTTGTTTAATCAAAGGCCCACAGTTCGAAATCCAAGGGTTCCCACTAATAGTTAATAGAGTTTCCATTTTCAATAGGCCATACCTTGGATAGAGATCTCCATTGAAAAGACAACCTTCCCCTTGAAAGATTTTTAGGTAGACCACTTACAACCCCATACTTCGATCGAAGAACTCAAACCCAGAGTGCTGTAGAATTTGGAACAATGCTAAACCCGACCTTTATCATGAAAGACGTGTTGTGATCCTTCAAATGCTTCAGGCCGAGACCACCATACGATTTGGGCTGACATACCAACTAACCAAAGCCATCTTAATAGCACCATTATGTGACCCCCAAATGAACTTTCTAACAATACATTCAATCTCATCACACAATCCTTTAGGAACCATCATAGTCTGCATAAAATAAATTAGGCCAAAGTCACCCTTCCAACTAAAGAAAGTTGTCTGGCATCCCAATTGGACAATTTATTGTGCACCTTGTCGACCACAAAATGAAGAGAATTATTAGTGACCTTTTTGTGAAAAAGCGAAACCCCCAGATAAGAACCCAAGTCACGCACTTCCTGAAAGCCAAAAAAACCTACTTATATGTCTCTCTAAACTCCCATCAATGCCTTTGGAAAAGAAAATATTTATTTTCTACATATTGATCCCGTGACCCAAAACTTCACAAAATTCCTCAAGGATACCTTTAATCACCTGGGCTTGGGCTTCATCAGCCTGACCGAATATAATCAAATCGTCTGTGAAGAAAAGATGCGATAACGGTGGGCCAACACGAGAGAGATGAATGGGACCCAATTACCATAGTCAATGGTAGAGTGGATATTATGGCCTACCATTCCATGCAGAGAATAAACAAGTAGGGAGATAATGGACACCCTTATTGAACACCTGTAACACCCCAAACCCGGCCCAGACGTTATGGCCGAATCCGGGAATGTCACATCAAAGGCACAATTCAAAACAATTTTGCTAAGTTAAAGTTTAAGGCCGAAAAGCCCAAAAATCCTTGACCATCTTGTTCAGTAATGATAAAAGCCCATTTTATTATTTTTTAAGTATTTCGGAAACCAAGTTTAAACATATGAAATTTACCCAGGTTTAATAACTAAGTAAACAGTTAAAATAATAATAACAAAACTAAAAATCTAAAGTCAAATCGGAGTATAAGGCCTTATTACATCCAATGAAAATAAAACAATTAAAATCATGTCTTTTGAAACAAGTAAATAAAACTTCTAAATATCTTGTAGTGTGGCCGTCTCTGAGTCCTCTCCCACGTCGAGCCGTTTACTGAGGATCACCTGAAACATTTAATAAAAAGGGGGTGAGTTTTGAAACTCAGTGTGTATGACCCTTGGTAATCCAATCAACATACAAATCACATTGGGCCTAAGCCCTATCAAAAACGGTGGCCTTGGGCCTTAGCCCACAACGACCTCATATCACATCAGTATCACATGAATGCAATGCACCCATCCCAAATCCAACCCTACACATTATTTCCCTTCCAACCCTACACACCTGTGGGGATATAAATATCAACCCACCCATCCCTACACACCAAAGGTAGCACCAGCAGCGGCACTACACAAACGTTGCAGCAAAGCTTCTATAATGGGCTTAAAGCCACCGGTAGATCTACGGTCATCAAGCGACTATGCGATCCTCAAATCTTCCTCCGTATCATCAAAACCCACCCAAATGCAACATATATTTCGTGAATGCAACACACATTTTCACACTTTAAGCACCTAGGGGTATTTTAGTGATTTCACTACCTAGGGGTATTTTCGTAATTCTACCCTACAGGGGTATTTAGGTAATTTTGCAAAATAGGGGTACTTTGGAAATTTTGTAAATTAGGGATATTTTGGTAATTCTACAAATTACGGGTATTCTGGTAATTTTACAAATCAGGTGTATTTTAGTAATTTTACAAATTTAAGGATATTATGGTAATTTTCAAATCATGGGGTATTTTAGCAATTTTACAAATATAAGGATATTTTGATAATTTCCAAATCAAGGGTATTTGGTCCCTCTCGGGTTTTAGTTATGAACTTTGGCCCATTAACATGTCCTTGCGGCTAAAGTGAATAGACACTGTGCACCAGGTAGGATTCCAGAGAAGAGGATGTGGCCACTAGGACCGCTTAAGTACCAAGCTTTCCCTAGATCCAATCCTAGACATGCATATGTCTGTTGCCACACTCTAACCCAGCGACTTGACCACGGACATGTTTAATTATTAGCTTAACTCTTATGCGGTTTAAGAGTTGTTCAGAACTAGGCCTAAAGTCCATTAAACCCTAGCATACTTTTCTACGTCTCCATAAAGCCCATCAAGCCCAAATCACATCCTTACGACCCATTAGGGCCAAATCTCATCCACATGGCCTATTGGGCCCAAAAAAATTCCAGATCATGTAACATGCATGACTAACTCAATTCGTATAACCAACCAAACAATTTCATCAAACTTAGCCTCAAGGCCCACCGGCCCATTAGCCACTTCCAGCTTTTCAGCTTTCCGGCATTGTCGATATCGTGTGTGTGTGGTGTTTGTACACACCTGCTTATTGGGACGTGCTATACTATCATTAGCCTCGAACCTACAACCAACCAACCTTCAATCAATCACTAAATCAAAACATTTACCAAAAGCCGAAGCCTTACTGTGACCTTACCGTGTGCTACCGGGTTCTAATAGCCCTTTATTAACTACTGAACTGGAGTATCTCCTAGATCTACACTCACACATACACCATTAAAATCTGAGTGACTCATAATCCACACAAGTCACCCCTATAGATCATACCCACATTCATCCATTCACTTAAACCACAATCGAGTTGAGTACACTTACCACGCTTGCGATCTCTGAACCCTACCCTTGTTAATACAAGGTTAACGACAATGAGAAGTTAGATAGCCCTTCGAATTTTAACAAAACGCACTAAGGCAGTTAACAGAACACTTATCGAATCCAACCTTAGATCCTGCGGCCTAGATAGCTACTAAACAAGATTCGGCTTTTAACCTTGACTGAGAGTAGATACCAATCGATTTGTGATGGAGGAAAACAACACATGTTTGGCACAAATAGGAATTTCGACAAGGAAAAAGATGGTGGTAATTCAGAAATAGAAAAGTTTGGCTATGAGAGAATTCGGCAAAAAAGGATTCGGCTATAGGAGATTTCGACAATTGGGAGAATTTGGCTACGGGAAAACCAATTAAGGGAAGAAAAGAAAGACTAATGAAAGCTCAAAAACCCTTCAAAGCATTCGGCCTCTCGTTTTATAGCCACCAGCCGAATACTCCTTTCCCTACAGTCCCATTCGGCACCAATTCCTTCCTCTCCTCATCTCCTAACTTTTCTCCTGATAACACCTTAGCCTTCTCCGAATTTTCCTCCATTATCAGTTCCCCTTACCACTCAAACACTCCAACGCAAGAGTTCATATTCAACACAACTCTGGCCATCCAACTATGCAAAATAAATCACTCTAAAATTACCACTCCTAACGCTCAAACGTTGGACCTCATTAGCTGACAACACGCAACCTTATAGCTCCCCAAGTGACGCCACTTGCCACTGGACCACAATCCCATTTGTGTCTTTTTTTCCCTTAATATATTTAAGAGGCCTAATGCCTGAGACTAGAGTCCACTAAAGCAAAGAAAAATAAAATTTTCCCTATGGTCTTCCCTATCTCTAAGGCCTCAAATAATCCCGAAAATACCTTAAAATTAATATTCTATGTCCTACTCATACATACCAACCTCAGTGCACAAAAATTTAAAGTTTCAGGATTTTTCGAGCGTTACAACTTGGTTAGTGTCTTTCTCTTATTCTCAAAAATTTTAAACGCTCCCATGCCCAAGGCCCAATAGGCCCAATACTACTAGGCCTGAATTCGGGGCGTTACAACACCCCTTATAGGTCAAATCTGAGTAGGGACCTCATTCCATTAAACTTGCATAGTGGAATTGGAAATAGCATTCATAATAACATAACGTAAGAAATCAGGAATACCCGTGGCTTGAAAAGAGGCGTTGGTGAAATCCCACCGCACACGATTATATGCTTTCATAAGGTCAATTTTGATTGACATCCACCTTCTGTTCTTCTACTTTCTCCTCATTGAGTGAATAACCTCTTGTGCTATGATAATATTATCAGTAATATTCCATCCTAATACAAACCCAATATGCTTTAGAGCTATGATTCTTGGAAAAACCACTTTGAATTGATTCACAATGATCTTCATAACCATTTTATAGAGGACATAATACCAACTGATTGGTCAAAATTAAGAGAATTCTTTCGGATTCTGATTCTTAGGGATAAACACTATAAATGAGTTATTCAAGTCTGAGTCAATGTTTTCCATGTCAAAGATGCATTTTACCCAACTAAAAACTGAGGGCCCTACATGTTCCCACTAACTTTGATAAAATAAAGCATAATAACCATCACTTCTAGGGACTTTTAAAGGAGCCATATCAAAAAGTGTCGTTTTTTATTTCCTTATTATCAATTGGATTATTCAGAAAAGCAGTGTTAGTATCATTGAGACATGGAAATGCATTAGGAGGTAGTCTTTTCATAGGGCCAAGATTTTCACCATAAAGATTGAAAAAGAACCTGATCGCTTCCATCTTCAATTGATCTTCATCCAAAAACCACTCACCCATAGCATTTTTCAAGGCAGTTATTCTATTTTGCTTTCTTCTTCTCAAAGTCTGTTTGTGAAAAAGCTTGGTATTTTGTCCCATAACACCAACCAATCACAACGTGCTTTTTGACACAATAAGATTTCCTCATGATGCAACACATTTTATAGTTCCTTACGCACTTTCATCTCAACCTGATTAAGATATTTTGAGTTCACACTGTTAAGTACTGTCTCAATATTCTTAAGCTTCCGAGTCAATTTCTTCTTACGAGTAACTATGTGCCCATACACCTCTTTATTCCATTGTTTCACCTGCTCAGTAAATTTAGTGTAGGCACTTGACATGTGATAACTCTTGAAAAGAGTTATATTTTAGGTTTTTAGATGGAATTAATTGTTTGTAATTAAGTAAATACATCTGCATTTGTAGGATAAATTTAGAACATTGCATAACAAATCTTGGATTGTGCTATAATTGACATCATTTATTACTTTTATTACTTGAAGAAGGAAAAGTTGTGGTTTTGGTTGACACAGATGCAGGTAGAAGAAAAGGATGAAGAAGATGCAAAAGGAAAATAAGGGAAGTGAAACATTGCCGTGGAAAATGGTGAGATTGATGGTCAACACAATTGCCATGGAAATTCCAGAAAGATGACTCAGCACTCTATTAATGTCACATTCAGCTAGCTAGACATGTACCAAAAAACCACCCTGAAAAAGAGGAGAAACAAATGTGTGCTGAGAGGGACTAATCCACACAATAAAAGAAGGAGAGAGAAGAAGAAAAAGAAAGAGAGGGAATTAGCGTGAGAAAGTGACTGGTGACAATAATTTTCTCTTTGCGAAAAGAACTCCATTGGAGAATTCCAAAGGAAGAAAGGGTAGCAGCTTAGAAGAGAGCAGAACACAAACTTGAGGAAAGGGAAGAGAAATCTATCCTGGATTCACGAGCAATCTGAAGATAAACGAGAAGTTGGAGTGTGGCGAGGATTCCTATAGTTCTGCCTTTATTTTCTAGATTGACATTTCTATGATTCAAAAAATTATTTGAAAATTGTTGATGAATGATTTTATTTTGATGTTTACTTTTCCACCCATGAACTAAATCTTTTCTAGGTTGGAGTTTTTTGGGTGAAAGTTTTATCATCTTTAGTGCCTGTGATTTGAGATTGTCTATATAACTGTTTCATTCGATTTAAAATATTTTAAATGCATGCAAGCAAGCTCTAGACATATTTGGATGTAGGTTATGTTCTTAGGTGTATTTAATTATGAAAATGTTAAGTATACTAGATGTCGAATCGTTTGATACAAGTGAATACTCGACAAAATATTTGTAGCACTCTAGACATAGATGTTGCGAGTTGTATAGAGAGGAATGTTCATTGCAGTTATCAATCCCAAGTTCTGTAAACGTATATGGAGTTAGATTTTTAGCTTAATATGAAATTATCAAAAGAGACAGGTTACTGTAGCGAATATCTAGGCAGTAGGTAGACAATATTTTGCCACAACATTATTTTTATATGAACATTTCACTTGAATAATTCCAACCCTATTCATTCAACAACAGAAATACTCTTGATATAATCTATGATTTTCCACATCATTTTATTTTCCATATCAATTCTTTGTTTGTCATCATTTAATTTCAGTAATTCATTATTCAAACTTCTTATTCACTCTGAGATTAATCCATGATATTTTGGTATAGTTAATAGGATCATAATAACGTACTCAATTTCTTACCAGTTTTCGATCCCCGCGGAGATGATACTTACTTATCACTTTATTACTTGAATGACGTGTACACTTACACAATTGCATTAGTTATTTTACACGTAACAAGTTTTTGTGCCGTTGCTGGGGATCGGTGACATTGGTGAAAAGTGATTTGCTATTATTCATGTTATTTTTGTTATAGTAGTTAAATTTTATTTTATTTTTTAAGTTTGTATTAGTTCTTAAGAAGAATTATGCAAGAGGATACTAAACATTGTTTTGATTCTAAAATTGAAAGGACATTAAAGCTAAGAAGAAAAGAGTTAAGAGAAATGGATAGATTAGAAATGATCCAATCAAAGAAGATCAAGTACTTCAGAATGAAAGGAATGCTGATATTACTCGAATCATAGATGATAGAGACAAACCCATCAGAGAACATGTAGTGTCTATCTTAGATGATCAAATCCAGGAATTGTTAAGCCACATATTCAAGCTCATTACTTTGAATTAAAACCAGTAATGTTTCAGAAGCTCCAAACGGTAGGGCAGTTTAGTGGTTTACCTATTGAAGATCCAAGATTACAATTGAGACTTTTTCTTGAAGTCTGTGACTCATCTAGGCTACAGGGTGTCCCTGAAGACGCCTTTAGATTAAAATTGTTCTCTTATTCATTTTGAAATCGTGCCAGATCATGGTTAAATGCGTTACCATCAGGTATAGTGGCATCCTGGAATAAACTGTGTCAGAGATTTCTGCTTAGGTACAATCCTCTCAACATGAATTTCAAGCTTAGGAAAGAAATTACATCATTTAGGCAATCAGAAGATGAAACATTATATGAAGTATTGAAGCATTTCGAGGAACTAATTAGAAAATGCCCGATACATGGTTTTCAGCATTGGACACAGATGGAAATGTTCTATAATAGATTAAATACTCATACGTGAATGGTGGTGGATGCATCTGCTAATGGGACGTTGCTTGACAAATCCTATAATGAAGCATATGAAATTCTGGAAAGAATATCAAATAATGATTATCAGTACCCCACTACCAGAGTTGGTACTGGTAGAAGAGTTGCTAAAACAATGGAGCTTGATGCAATTACATCTTTAACAGCTCAGGTATCATCTTTAACAAATATGACTAAAACTCTAAAAGGACCCTCTACAGTGCAGGAGATGAATATTGCAGAACTAGCATGCGTATACTGTGGATTAGATAATGTTTTTGATGAATGCCCATCCAATCTAGCCTCTACGTATTGCATGGGGAATTTTAATCGTAGCAACAACAATCCCTATTCCAACACATACAATCCAGGTTAGGAACAACATCCAAATTTCAGTTGGAGTAATCAGGGAATGGGAAATGCTAGCAATGTTAATCGACAGAAGGTGGCTGGTGTACCACCTGGATACAATCAAACATTGCCATGGAAAAGTTTACAACAAAATTCGTCATCTTCAACATCAACTATTGAAGCTCTATTAAAGGAGTATATGGTTAAGAATGATGTGAATATTCAGAGCCAACTAGCTTCCTTAAGAGCTCTGGAGAATCAACTAGGATAAATTGCCATTGTATTAACTTCCAGACAACAAGGAGCATTGCCTAGTAACACAGAAAGTTCATGATCTCAAGAAAAGGAATAGTGTAAGGCCATAACACTCCGGAGTAGCACTCAACTGCTAGGAGTTGTAAATGATGCCTTTATTTTAGAGAAAAGTTCAAAAGTTCCCGAAAGCACAACTTTCGAATAAGTAATGGAACAAACTACAAAAGATAGGAGTAAACAGAAGCATACATAAGCAAATTCATTTGGTAAAGCCAATACTAATGCCATGGTAAAGAACCCTCAACAAATGGAAGGAAGGCCACTGCCACCTTTTCCCTAGCATTTCCAAAAGTCGAAGCAAGATGCTCAATTCAAGAAATTTCTGGAGGTCTTAAAGCAATTACACATTAATATACCTTTGGTGGGAGCATTAGAACAAATGCCTAACTACGTGAAATTCATGAAAGATATCCTATCCAAGAAGAGAAGGTTATGGGATTTCAAAATTGTTGCACTTACTGAAGGATGTATAGTAATGTTGAAGAACAAACTGCCACCATAATTAAAAAACCCAGGGAGTTTCACTATACCCTACTCGATTGGAAAGCATTATATAGTCAAAGCATTATATGATTTAGGTACAAGTATCAATCTAATGCCTATGTCTGTTTTCAAGGAACTCGAGATAGGAAAGGCAAGACCTACTGTAGTTACACTACAATTAGCTGATAAATCATACGTCCATCTAGAAGGTAAAATTGGAGACGTATTGGTAAGAGTTGACAAGTTCATTTTTCCAATAGATTTTATTATTCTGGAATGTGAAGCAGATAAAAAGTTACCCAAATACTTGGATGATCTTTCTTAGCAACTGGTAGAACATTGATTGATGTATAGAAAAGTGAATTAACCATAAGAATTAATGATCAGCAGTTAACAACTTGTCTGATGCTTTAAAGTGTGCAGACCCAAATGAAGAATACCATGATGTTGAATTTGTTGACATTGTAATTCAGAAAAAATTAGTGGGACATATGCACAACAATTATGATGCAGACTTTGTCGAATTGAATGAAATAGAATTAACTGAAGAATCTAGAGAACTGATTCTGGAAATGGATTCAGGAGGTTCTTTGAATCATTAGACTTATCAGGTCGATCTTTCAACCCTCATTGATAGTCAATAGAAGATCCACCTAGGCTGGACTTGAAGCCATTACCAATGCATTTAAAGTACACTTATTTGGGAGATAACGATATATTGCCTATGGTTATCTCTATCGAGCTTACAACAGACTAAGAGATGCAATTACTGGAAGTCTTAAAAAAAATCTAAGAAATCTTTAGGATGGTCAATTGCGGTTATCAAAGGAATTAGCCCAACAATCTGCATGCACAAAATAATACTTGAAGATTTTCATGGAAAATCTATTGAACAGCAAAAAAAACTAAATCATGTCATGGACGAAGTAGTTAAAAATGAGATTATCAAATGGTTGGATGCTGGAATTATATACCCAATTTCATATAGCTCTTGGGTGAGCTCTGTTCAGTGTGTACCCAAGAAAGGAGGGGTCACCGTAGTCAGCAATGATAACAATGAGCTCATTTCCACATGAACTGTCACAGGTTGAAGAGTTTGTATAGATTATTGGAAGCTCAACAAAGTAATGAAGAAGGACCATTTCCCTCTGTCTTTTATAGATTATATGTTGGATAGATTAGTAGGGAACGCCTTCTACTATTTTTTAGATTGCTACTCAAGGTACAACCAAATTGTCATATCTCCTACTGATCAAGAAAAGACTACATTCACCTATCCTTATAGAATATTTTCTTTCAGAAGAATGCCATTTGAGTTATGTAATGCCCCAACAACATTCTAGCGTTGCATGATGGAAATATTTTCCGACATGGTGGAGAAATTTCTTGAAGTAATCATGGATGATTTCTCGGTGTTTGGCAACACTTTTGAAGACTACTTGAAAATTTTGAAGTTAGTACTGTGTCGATGTCAAGAAGCAAATTTTGTACTGAATTGGGAAAAATGCCACTTCATGGTTTGTGAAGGAATTGTTTTGGGCCACAAGATTTTATTGTAAGGAATTACCGTCGACAAAGTAAAAATAGAAGTCATTGAAAAGTTTCCACCACCTACTTCAGTAAATCAGAAGCTTCCTTGGTCATGCTGGATTTTACCGTCGCTTTATCTAGGATTTTTCTAGGATATCCAAACCTCTATGTCAATTTTTGGAACAAAACAGATCATTTCATTTTGATAAGTTATGCTCAAAAGTGTTTGAAGAGTTAAAGGAGCAATTAATTACAGCACCTATAGTCACTACACTAGACTGGACTTTACCGTTCGAACTGATGTGTGATGCAAGTGACTTTGCTATAGGAGTAGTTCTGGGGCAAAGAAAAGCCAAGATGTTTCATGCTATATATTATGCCAGTCATACGTTGACAGATTCACAACTAAATTATACCTCCACAGAGAAAAAATTGTTAGGTATTTACTATTGAAAAAATTAGAGCTTATTTAATGGGCACCAAAGTCACAGTTTATACAAACCATTCTGCCATTAAATACTTGGTGACAAAAAAAGAGGCCAAGCCCATACTCATTAGATGGATATTGTTACTGTAGGAATTTGATTTAGAGGTCAAAGATAGGAAAGGCGTTAAAAATCAAGTGGTTAATCACTTGTCATGACTGGACGCAAGGACTAATTATGGTCATAGTCAAATGATTAAAGACGGATTCCCTAATAAGTAGTTATTGTTGGCTAAGGCATTGCCATGGTATGTTGATATTGTTAACTTTCTAGCCAGTGGGTTGCTACCACCTACGCTCAATCATCAAGGACAAAGGAGCACGATGTCAAGAAATATTACTGGGATGAGCCATTTCTATTCAAGTAGTGTGCAGATTAAATAATTTGAAGATGTATTCTGGATGATGAAATTCAAAGTATTTTGGAAACATGTGAACTACTACAAAGGTTCTCCAATCTGGTTTTTATTGGCCTACCATGTTTAAAGATGCTCATGAGTTCTATCAAAGCTATGGCTGCTGTCAAAGAACTGGTAACTTATCAATGAGACACAAAATGCCGTTGCAAAATATTTTAGAGGTGGAATTATTTGATGTATGGGGAATTGATTTCATGGGTCCATTTCCACCATCTTGGGGTAAGACCTACATTCTTGTCACTATGGATTATGTCTCCAAATGGGTTAAAGCTATGGCTTTACTTGTAAATGATGCCAAATCAGTTCTAAGATTCCTGCATACAAATATTTTTACCAGGATTGGTACCTCTCGTGCCTTAATTAGTGATGAAGGTTCATACTTTGATTGCAGATTAGTTGCAAACGCTCTAAACAAATATGGGGTTAAACATAAAATTGCCACGACATACCACTAGCAAATAAATGGACAAGCTAAAATTTTGAACAGAGAAATCAAGCAAATTCTGGAGAGAGTTGTCAATCCCAACAGCAAGGATTGGTCAACAAGGTGGGATGAAGCCTTGTGGGCTTATCGCACAACTTTTAAGACACCATTGGGAATGCCGCCTTTCAAGCTTTTCTATGGTAAAGCATGTCATTTTCCAGTTAAGCTAAAACACAAAGCATTTTGGGTAATCAAGAAACTAAACATGGCATGGGGTGCTACTGCCACTCATCGCTTACTAGAGCATAATGAGATTGATGGATGAATTTTTGCTCAAGCTTAGGAGAATGCCAGGCTATACAAAGAAAAGACAAAGCAATGACATGAAAAAGAAAATTTTACCACGGCAAATTGTACCTGGACATCAAGTCTTGCTCTTCAATTCTAGACTTAAACTATTTCCTGGCAAATTAAAGTCGAGATGGTCTGGACCATTCGAAGTCGAGCATATATACCCTCATGGATCTATCGACATTAAAGATGGAAAAACAGGATGCACTTCCAAAGTCAATGGTTAACGCTTGAAAGATTATTTTGAAACTACTATAGTGCGCGACAAAAAAATTTATTTTTCTTCGAAATACTTAATATTGTTCTCTTGTCGAAATTTTATTCATTTATTTTATTTTAACTTTTTCTCATTTGTTACCCAATAAATTTCTTTAACTAGTTAGGAAAAAAAGCTCCAAGATTTTGGTAATTTTCTTTCTTGTTTTGTTTGCTTTTGGTGTCCATCTTTGTTCGTTCTAAAAGAATAATTGAATGGTGAGTGTTGTGTTTTTGTGTGTCCCTATTTTTTTGGGGTTTTCAAAGACTTAAAAGTGGGTTTTTTTTTAGGCAAGGACGGTGCTATTGTGTGGAAAGTACAAAAGCGAACACCTGGCTTTGGGGGTGACAGAGGGAACAGTGTTCTTCCTGATCGGTGATTTCTGTCGTTTTCTGTGCACACTCTCTTTCCCTGCATGTTTTTAAGTTTCTTACATGAATCCGTCATACTTTGCATGATTTCTTGGTTCTATGTTTTTTTACTTTTCTTTCATTTTCTTTACTGCATGCATACGTCCTTTTAATTTTCCTTTTAACATAGAATTTTTTACTCATTAAATTTTCTCCTATTCTGTTGCTTTTGTACGTAGTTTTTAGGGTTTTGTTTAGTTTTCTTTTATCTTTCTTTTCTCTTCTATTTTCTCTTTTGCTGGTAAAACGGTCTTCTGTTTCCTTCACATAAATTTTCCTATCACTAAGGGCTGCTTGCTTTCTCATCGAGGTTTTGCTGTACTAAGGGGGCTACAACTCAAGTTTCTTGCCCGATTCCATTAGGCTTGAAGGACGGTCTCCTTTAACAATCTTTAAGTTTTCATAAAGATTGGCGTTTCTTGTTGTTTTTAACTTTCCTTTTATCTGCTTATTGTTTATTTTTTCTAGAGTTGTTTGTTTTCTTTTATGTTTCTTTGTGGTTTCCTTTTAGCCTTTGGTTTCTTTGGGTTAAGTGGGACTGCTTTTGCTCTAGGTTGCGGTGTTTTTGCTGCTTTCCTCTATGATTTACGCATGGTTAAGGATATTAATAAGTTATTGGAAAGGCTAAACTTCTCAGAAGAAGAATCAAAATGAGTGATTAGTACGAATAGGAATCTACCAAACCTACAGGGTCACGAGGCGTGGGCAGTGGGAAAGATAATGTCTGGGGAAAAAATTAACAGAGCAGCGATGTATCGTGTTCTGAAATCATTATGGTTTACCAAGGAAGCAGCTAGTTTTGTGGGTTTAAATGAGAGGTTGATACATGTGAAATTCGGGAATATTGACGACAGAACAAGAATCTTGAACCTGACTCCATGGCTTTTTGACCAATACTTTTCCGCAATGCTACCGTTTGTTAAAAGTCAAGAGATGGACGACTATGCATGTAATATTGCTCTATTTTTTTATTAGAATCTACAACATAACATTTGAGCAAATGGATAGATAGGTAGCAATCGATGTTGGAGAGGCGATAGGGGAGGTTGTGGCAATTAACTGGCAGGATAGGATGGAGGTTGGACTTAAGGATTAGGGTTAAAATTTTTGTTTTAAGACCCCTTCGACGAGTTGTTCACTTGGCTACAACAATGCCTATTTATAATAAAAATTCTAAACTCTAATTCATTTATAATTGAAATCCGAATAGTATCCTCATAAGGATGACTTAAATGTTGGCTTCATGATTTCTTCCACGTAGCCTTCTTGATTTGATGGTTGCTTCCACCGTCTTTTATCAAAATTGTTGTGGTTGTTTCCACGTTTCTTATGCAATAATGGTTGCGTCCATCATGCTTGACATCATCTTTATCTTATTTATTTATGGATGGTGATGGATTGCCTTCTTTTTACATCACCTCCAAAATTGAATGATCCTTTTTGGATGTCATTCTTCCACTTGTTGTGTTTTGTCTTTATCCTTCTTGGATATTTCTAATATTCATCTCCTCGATTTCATCAAGGTGTAATGACTCTGGTGAAGGAACTGGTGTATTCCAATTTTCCCACATGTCTTTGATCTCCGTTGTTAGCGGATAATCATCGATCTCCATATCAGCTATCTGTTTTAATAACTGAAAGGCTTCTTCATTTCTTTCTTCCTGAGTTTTTCCAGTGTCATACGCTAATATTCTTTTACCATCGGTCCAGAACACATAAGTGTTTTGTTGAAGTAGATACTGGGCCTTGGTCATTAAATCAATTCCGGCTTGGATTTGATAATAAGAAAAATTATTATAGCACTTGTCAATGGTTTTTGCCAAGTGTTGTTGATCTTCATCAACTGCTGAGAGGGATTTTCCCCAAAGCATAGCACGAATATTCCAAATTTGATATGGCTGATAAAATTTTTCTTTTTCAACAATACCAATAAAACTATTTATTTCTATATGAAAATAATAGACAAAATCGTCTATATTAGTAAAATTTATTAATTTAGATTTTACTATAGCAGGAAAATCTTTTAATAAATGGAAAGAAAGATTTTGGACTGTTATTTCTTTAACAAATCCCCATTCAATACTGGTTATATCAAATGGTTCATGATCAAGCCTAAATTTGATAGTAGGAAATTGTTCTCCTATATCATTAGTAAAAACATAAGCTTGTAAGAAGTATTCTGAAAAAGTTTCTGTAATTGAGCTTGCTGGTTGCAAATAGCTCTATTTATTTTTTGAGAAAATATCTGGTGGTAGAATTTGTCTACATTTATTATATAGACATATTCTAAACATTTTATTAATAATAAGACTGTTTGTTCCTTTATTAATAAAATATTGAAATATATCAAGAAGATTGTTTATCTCCTTAATATCCATATATTCGATTAGGATTTCATCCCAATCTCTGTATAAAACAGATTTAAGTAATAAATCATGAGATTCATTTTCTTTAGTTGTTTTTTCAACTAAGAAATTTGAAAATTGTGTAAGAGCTCTTCTAAAATTTGCTCTTTGATCAGTAATATGAGTTTTCCATATTTTGTTTATAAAATTATAATATTCCAGGGGTATTCCCAGATTATAAAAATATTTTATTTTAGGAAATTCAGGAATTTGTTGTTTTTTCTACAAATTTTCTATTTCTTTTATAATTTCAGCATAGCTTTTTTGATATACTGAATAAGGATCTTGAGACCAAGTAAAATCATTCGCCGGGTTTGGTGATTGTGTTCCAAATGGTTGGCTTACCATTGGATATAATATCCTTAATTAGGATAAAATGGTACTTGAGCAGGTACAGTAATAAATCCTTGTTTAGGACTTATTGTTTTCCCTTTGTTGGGTTTTTTTATGGACAGTTGTCCATTCTCAAACTTTTTCTAGAGGTTTTTTACCTCTATCCATAAGGCCTGCTAAGAAAATCAACAATTATTAGTACAAATAAATTTGGGATTTTCTACTAGTGGTATTTCTATAAAAGTTTTTTCTATAGATAACACAACTGATTTTTTTATTAATAGTAAATGGTAAATATTGATTTATAAAATTATTTCATAATAAAATATCACCATTCATATAAGGAAAACATAATATTTTTGGAATTATAAATTTAACATTATTAATATAAATTGGTATTTTTCGCCTTATAGTAAATAGTAGTTTTGTTACCATTTATTCCATTAATATTTATTATCTTTTTTACAGGTTTCCAATATTCTACAGGAATAACATTCTTTTTACAACTACTAGTTGTAGCTCCTGTATCTAATAAAGCATGTAAAGAATATATTTTATAATCTTTACCATGTAATGTAATTTCAATATATGTATTAAAATTAGTAATATCTTCTACTGAATAATGTATATCTTCTGTAATATCCTAAATCAGGGGCTATGCATTTGGTGCATAATTCATGAGTTAGTAGGCTCAGTGAGTGGTTTGGATGTGTTTTAGGGGTTCTTAAAACTCTAGGATTAAAAGGGAATGCGTTGGAAAAATATTGGAATTTTTGGTTTAAAGGGGGAGTTAGGCGAAGGAGGCCTTAAGGGAAAATTATAGGCGTTTTTGGACATGGAAGTGAGCTTGGTAAAGTGGCTGCAAGGCGCCACTTAAGGCTTGGGCAAATGACACCATGTGCAAGGGGGATAAGGGCCTTGATTCGAGTTGCGTGGGAAGCAAATGGACATTTATTTTTGCTCCTTGCGCCAAGAAAGGAAATTGGGCTAAGAAGGTATTAAAAGGAATTGTGGGGAGTTTATGGCACAAAAGAGCCAGCAGCAAAGTGGCAAGGGACGCCACCTTGGGTGCTGTAAGTGTGCGTCAAAAAGGGGCTTCAAGGGAAGGGGTTCGAACCATGTAGGCAGCAAATGAGTTGGGTTTTATTTTTTTTTTTTTTTTGCATGTGACAGGAGTAGTGGACGGCATGTGGGGCTTTGAAGAGGTAAGGATAAGCTTTGGTGTTATTTTGAATATTCGGCTAGGATAATGGTGATTATAATTTTATTTTATTTTTTATTATTTTAATGGGTAAGATAAGAGATGATAAGGGATAAGGGTGGTTTTAATTTATTTATCTTAAGTGGGTAGATAAGTGATAAGGGTGGATTTATTTTATTTATTTTGAGTGTGTGGGATAATATAGAAGTGATAAGGGGTGAAATTATATTTTATTTTTTTTAAATGGGTAGCTAAGGGATAAATGATGGATAATAGTTATTATTTTAATGAAGTGATAATGAGAAGAAAAAGAGTTATGATAGGAAAGGAGGTAGTGGCCGATTAGGGGGGTTCTTTTTAGTGGCAAATTCGGCTATGTAGTGTGGGGATTTATTTTAAGTTAATAGATAGAAGATAAGTGTAGTTTTATTTAGATTATTTTTATGATAAGGTAAGAGATAATATAGGAGATTGATATAGGATAAAGGATGGATTTTTTTTTTTATATAACAGAGAAATATGAGGGATTAAGTGCCGAAATTGGGTAGTATAAATAGGGGTGCTCATCCTTTGGCAATTCTTTTCTCCATTTATTTTCTTGTTGCCAAAAAATTGGAGTTCTCCTTAAGTTTTTCTTTGGTCCCTCTTAAGATAGCCGAATCTCCTCTCACTTCCTCTCCTTTACTTCTTTATTTTTCTATAACTTCAACCCCATACTCATTCTTGTGATAGCCGAATATTCCACCATCATTTGAGAGGCTAGCCGAACCTTGTAGCCTCTTTTTCCTCTTGTCTTTACTTGGAACTTTAAGGAAACGCCATTGCCGAATCTCTCAGTGATCAAAGGGACTTTTAGGTGCTAGCTTTTTCGAACGGTTTTGATGGTGTGGAAGGTGATTTCGGGAAGTTGATCATTAGGGGTAAGCAACGATAGTGGTAAGTGTGTTCTCTCTTAAGCAATCGGTTTGAGTTCTTTTCCTAAAGGTGGCCGAATATTCATAGGGCCTTTATCTCGTGTTTTTGCTGTAGCCAACGTGAAGGAGTTTTAAAAGGGTCTCTTGGATTCGATTACTCAAGGTAAGTAAATATAGTTTCGGCCAAGGGCCATTCTTGTGGATTTTTGCTTAAAGCCAAATCTAACTGGTGGCATGTAGGGATTTCGACAACGACAGGAGCAAGTAGTGGTTTTTGGGATTTACGATATTAAATGATTATTGATGAATGTATGAAAATGTGATGGTATGTGATGTGTATTTGTTTCAAGTGATATGTTGCCATGATACATATATATGCATGGGACTTGGGATATGATCAAAGAAGGAAAGGGTGTACATTATGTACGTGGTCTAATGTCAGCCTTGTGCTACATTGGCGCTTGATGCTAGCTATGTGCTTCATCAAGGGAGGTGTTGGCTAGGTGCTACATCTCGGCGGTTGATAGCTGTGTGCATCACCGTGGACTGATTGATATGTAGGATCACTTATGTGATCGGTGGCTTAGCCACGGCCTTGAGCAGCAGGTCTGCCAGGGTAGGATATGTGGGATCACTTGGTTGATTGGTGGATTAGCCGCGGCCTTGGGCAGCGGGTCTGCCAAGTTAGGTGTGACGGATGGACATTAGGTTGGGTTGGGCTTCATAATTGCATAATTTGGTATGTGGACTGTGTGGATATGGGCCAAGCCCATATGTGGAGACATGTGAAATAACTATGCACTGAGTCTGTTGACTCACCCAAATTTTATTAAACCTTACAGGTGATGCATGATGCTCAGACCGGGTTGGAGTGGATACAAGGTGGCCCATGCAGAAGATGATTTACTTGTTTTAAATATTTTATATTTTTCAGTAATTATGAATGAGTAATTATTGTAATAAGGGCCATTTAAGGGATTTGAAGCTTATTATTATGTTTTTAAAGTGGATTGACAATTATTATTATTTGGAGATGTTTTAATTTTAGCAACTCATATCTTAAAGATATACGTTAGAGTTTTAAATCGAAGAATTTGTAACAACTTGATTTTATTTGGGATTTTAAATATACAACGTTTTATTAAGGACAATAAATTTTTATGTTTTAACTCTAAGTCAAAAATATTTTTCAAACGTTTTCCGCAGTGGCATTTCAAATTCGATCGTAGTGAATGGGCCGGGTTTGGGGTGTTACAGTTTGGTATCAGAGCCAGGTTCAAAACTCGGCTTTGAGGGTTTTGTGTCCAAAAATAATTTTTCAAAAGTATGGGCTTTCATAAATTTTTTCAGGTTATTCTGGCATAGCACCTGTATCTCCGGCCCGAAGTCCACCAGGTAAGTACTTCTGACTACTGAAGTGAATTGTGAATGTGAATTCTATAAGCATGAAGGGAACGTAGATTAGTGAACTAGGATCTGTTGAACCCTAGGACTAGTCTACTCAAACACAAGTGCATAAGACTTAAAGACCATTAAACGAACCTGTGAAGTAAGTCGCCGAGTTACGGTGTGGCAACCATGGTACGCATGTCTAGGAGTGGATTCGGTAAGAGCTTGGTATTTAAGCAGTCCTAGCGACTCACCTCCTCTTTACTCGAATCCTACCTGGTGCGTAGCTACGGTTCACCCTAACCAAGAGGACTTATTCACGGGCTAAACCAATAACTAAAACCCGAAAGAGACTAGCCATACTGTTTTATAAAAACCCTAGTTTTAAAACTCCTAAATTACCCTCTGATTTGTAGCAAAATTTATTTTGGAAAACATTTTCGAAAGATTCTCGATTTACAAAATTACTGAAATACCCCTAGTGGTAAAATTACTAAAATGCCCTTGGTTTCTAAGATTTCCATCGATTTCAATAAAATTTTCTTACCTTGCAAAAGTATCCATGAAACCCTAACTTATGAAAATTCAAGATACCCTGATTTGAAAATTTTACGAAATTACCCCTGATTAGCAAAATTACCTAAATGCCCCTATGTTGTAAATCACTAAAATACCCTTAGTTTTAAGATTATCAAAATACCCTCGACTTTTGTTAAAATGTTCTTACTTTATAAAATATCAGAAACTCTATTTTACAAAATACCAAGATACCCTGAGGTGGGAAAATTTACTAAAATGCCCCTGACTTCCAAAATTACTGAATAAACCCCAATTTCCAAAATTTTTGCAATATCTTGATTTGGGAAAATCTTTCTTTCAAAAATACCCATGAATTTGGAAAATTTCGAAATGACTTTTGTGATTTTCAAATTGACCCCGATTTATTACCAAAATACCCCTGTAGGAAAAATGACGAAATTACCCCTAGGTGGGGAAATGGACGAAAATGCCCATGGAAGTGTGTTGAATGTTGTGGATGAATGTGAATGTGAATGTGATTCTCTGAATTAGAATAGTGAGCTTGAACTGAAACTTAGATTGATCGAAAGAACTGCTCCTGAAAGCTCTTTTCATAAAATTTGCTCGTGGATAAACAGTGAAACAAATTGCTAATGCATAAAACTTGTTAATCATATTAAATCGCGGCGTTAGATATGAGTTCTAGAGGACGAGGTCGTCGTGGATGCGGTCGAGGTAGATGACTGTATCGGGACCAGATAGGATCGGGTATGTTCCCTAATCCTGGAATCTCTCTATTGCTTTGGTTGCTTTAGAGATAGTTCATTCTTGTGGTGCTAGTGAAGTGTATGGAATCTTGATTGTGAACCTTGGTATTGTGCATAGGAAATGTGTTAGTTTTGTTAAGATCAGAGTGCGCAGCAGTAGAGTAGTGTGATGAGTTAAGGATGCACGATTGTTCGATAGTAAGTAATTACGAGGACGAAATTATTTTTAAGGAGGGTAGAACTGTAATATCCTAAATCAGGGGCTATGCATTTGGTGCATAATTCATGAGTTAGTAGGCTCAGTGAGTGGTTTGGATGTGTTTTAGGGGTTCCTAAATCTCTAGGATTAAAAGGGAATGCGTTGGAAAAATATTGGAATTTTTAGTTTAAAGGGGGAGTTAGGCGAAGAAGGCCTTAAGGGAAAATTATAGGCGTTTTTGGACATGGAAGTGAGCTTGGTAAAGTGGCTGCAAGGTGCCACTTAAGGCTTGGGCAAATGACGCCATGTGCAAGGGGGATAAGGGCCTTGGTTCGAGTTGCGTGGGAAGCAAATGGACATTTATTTTTGCTCCTTGCGTCAAGAAAGGAAACTGGGCTAAGGAGGTATTAAAAGGAATTGTGGGGAGTTTATGGCACAAAAGAGCCAGCAGCAAAGTGGCAAGGGACGCCACCTTGGGTGCTGTAAGTGTGCGTCAAAAAGGGGGCTTCAAGGGAAGGGGTTCGAACCATGTAGGCAGCAAATGAGTTGGGTTTTATTTATTTATTTTTTTTTGCATGTGACAGGAGTAGTGGACGGCATGTGGGGCTTTGAAGAGGTAAGGATAAGCTTTGGTGTTATTTTGAATATTCGGCTAGGATAATGGTGATTATATTTTATTTTATTTTTTATTATTTTAATGGGTAAGATAAGAGATGATAAGGGATAAGGGTGGTTTTAATTTATTTATCTTAAGTGGGTAGATAAGTGATAAGGGTGGATTTATTTTATTTATTTTGAGTGTGTGGGATAATATAGAAGTGATAAGGGGTGGAATTATTTTATTTATTTTAAATGGGTAGCTAAGGGATAAATGATGGATAATAGTTATTATTTTAATGAAGTGATAATGAGAAGAAAAAGGGTTATGATAGGAAAGGAGGTAGTGGCCGATTAGGGGGTTCTTTTTAGTGGCAAATTCGGCTATGTAGTGTGGGATAAAAGTGGATTTATTTTAAGTTAATAGATAGAAGATAAGTATAGTTTTATTTAGATTATTTTTATGATAAGGTAAGAGATAATATAGGAGATTGATATAGGATAAAGGATGGTTTTTTTTTTATATAACAGAGAAATATGAGGGATTAAGTGCCAAAATTGGGTACTATAAATAGGGGTGCTCATCCTTTGGCAATTCATTTCTCCATTTATTTTCTTGTTGCCGAAAATTGGAGTTCTCCTTAAGTTTTTCTTTGGTCCCTCTTGAGATAGCCGAATCTCCTCTCACTTCCTCTCCTTTACTTTTTTATTTTTCTATAACTTCAACCCCATACTCATTCTTGTGATAGCCGAATATTCCACCATCATTTGAGAGGCTAGCCGAACCTTGTAGCCTCTTTTTCCTCTTGTCTTTACTTGGAACTTTAAGGATACACCATTGCCGAATCTCTCAGTGATCAAAGGGACTTTTAGGTGCTAGCTTTTTCGAACGGTTTTGATGGTGTGGAAGGTGATTTCGGGAAGTTGATCATTAGGGGTAAGCAACGATAGTGGTAAGTGTGTTCTCTCTTAAGCAATCGGTTTGAGTTCTTTTCCTAAGGGTGGCGGAATATTCATAGGGCCTTTATCTCGTGTTTTTGTTGTAGCCAACGTGAAGGAGTTTTAAAAGGGTCTCTTGGATTCGATTACTCAAGGTAAGTAAATATAGTTTCGGCCAAGGGCCATTCTTGTGGATTTTTGCTTAAAGCCGAATCTAACTGGTGGCATGTAGGGATTTCGACAACAACAGGAGCAAGTAGTGGTTTTCGGGATTTAAATCCGTAAGGTAAGGTAGTAGTGGTATTCGGCTATAGGCCATATTTGGTTTTAGTGTTAGTCGATTTTGACAAAAGGTTGTGTAGGAGGATTCGACAAGGTTGGGTGCAAATCGTTAGACGTAGAGTTTCGGGATTTGATCGATTGTGCCAAACAGGTGCGTAGTTATCGCACTATTCTCTTGTTGTGTGTATGTGTTATATTTATAAATATGTGATATGATGTGAATGATAGCCGAAATAAGGGCTAAGATTGTGAATACCCGTGGTGGGTGATCGAATAATCAGGTTAGTGATTTACGATATTAAATGATTATTGATGAATGTATGAAAATGTGATGGTATGTGATGTGTATTTGTTTCAAGTGATATGTTGCCATGATACATATATATGCATGGGACTTGGGATATGATCAAAGAAGGAAAGGGTGTACATTATGTACGTGGTCTAGTGTCAGCCTTGTGCTACATTAGCGCTTGATGTTAGCTATGTGCTTCATCAAGGGAGGTGTTGGCTAGGTGGTACATCTCGGCGGTTGATAGCTGTGTGCATCACCGTGGACTGATTGATATGTGGGATCACTTATGTGATCGGTGGCTTAGCCACGGCCTTGAGCAACAGGTCTGCCAGGGTAGGATATGTGGGATCACTTGGTTGATCGGTGGATTAGCCACGGCCTTGGGCAGCGGGTCTGCCAAGGTAGGTGTGACGGATGGACATTAGGTTGGATTGGGCTTCATAATTGCATAATTTTGTATGTGGACTATGTGGATATGGGCCAAGCCCATATGTGGAGACATGTGAAATAACTATGCACTGAGTCTGTTGACTCACCCAAATTTTATTAAACCTTACAGGTGATGCATGATGCTCGGACCGGGTTGGAGTGGATACGAGGTGGCCCATGCAGAAAATGATTTTCTTGTTTTAAATATTTTATATTTTTCAGTAATTATGAATGAGTAATTATTGTAATAAGGGCCATTTAAGGGATTTGAAGCTTATTATTATGTTTTTAAAGTGGATTGACAATTATTATTATTTGGAGATGTTTTAATTTTAGCAACTCATATCTTAAAGATATACGTTAGAGTTTTAAATCGAAGAATTTGTAACAACTTGATTTTATTTGGGATTTTAAATATACAACGTTTTATTAAAGACAATAAATTTTTATGTTTTAACTCTAAGTCAAAAATATTTTTCAAACGTTTTCCGCAGTGGCATTTCAAATTCGGTCGTAGTGAATGGGCCGGGTTTGGGGTGTTACATCTTCCATTCTAGTGTTTCTAGAATTTCTACTAGGTGTAGTAGGAAAAATAAGAATATGAACTATTTTCATACCTATTGGTGTAGAAGTACTTATTTTATCCTCATCTTCCTCTGGTTGAGAATTAGAGGGTAAAACTAAATTATAATCTGTATTAGTAATCATATTATTTTTAAAATATAACTTATCACCAGATGACATATATTTTGTAGTACTTACTGGTTTAGAAGTATTTGCATTATTAGTCTTTTCTATCATCTAGCCTTTTGGAATTGATAGATCTTTTAAATGTAATAATTTTGGTTGAATTTCTGTAGTAAACTTATTGAGCTCAAAAAGCTCAATTCTTTTTTTATTTATTTCTTTTATTTCTACTTCTGCCGTATTAGGATATTCATTAATAGAAGTCCAGCTTATTGCTAAATCTTCTGCTAAATCACAAATATAAGAATTTTTTGTCTGAATTCTAAGACATAGACATTCTTCTATTAAAGGATCTGTTATGGAAATAAAGTAATTTGGTTTAACTTTAAATCCAATAACTCCTGTCTGTAAATTAGACTGAATTCCTCCAATAAGTGCTTTTATTGGATTCTCAAATCTTTTATCTAATAAGACTGCTAAAATAGGAACATCATGACCTTTTCTAAATAAAGCTCTGATTGTTATCATAATAATTCCTAAATGTATATATCTAACCTGAGGATATTTTTTCTTAATCCTTTTTGTAACACCCCAAACCCGGCCCATGTGTTTCGACCAGATCCGACATGTTATCGAACACATAACACTTTATCGCATTTTGAAAACACAAGTTAAATTAATTAAATTTGAATAAAGGAGAGACTTTTTGAAAATAAACCTCTTTGTATTTTTATTAATAAATGTAAATAAACCTTGTGGTATATTCATAAGTTGCATAACATAATGAATAAAAACTAGGGCCCTTATTACATAACTGTTCCTCAAATAATAATAAAACAAACTTAAAGAAGTCCTAAAGAGAATATAATTTGTAGAAATAGAACTTGATGGCCCCTCGAGTCCGTCTCGGCTCCCATGTCCACGATCTACTGCTCATCTGGAGAGTAGAGAAAAGGAAAGCGTGAGTCACCAAGACTCAGTGTATAAATCTCAAGCACACAACGACCTGAGCCCACAAACACATTATGGGCCCTGGCCCATACATAAAGGTATCAATCATAATCACATGATAACAATAAATAATGAAAAACCCAACCCATCCTAGGTTTCCATCCTCTACACACCATCCCGTACCAACCATCACACCGTGGGGATTTCTACAATCAACCCTCCATCCGCTACACACCAAAACGACAGCCGTACTGCCTATTCCTATTAATTAAGAATCATTCAACGTGGCATCGCCACCGATCACTATGTGACCTTACATTCAAATTATGTGGGATTTCTACCACCGATCACCAAGTGACCTATCATGCACTTCCCCTTCAATATCATCATTCCCACCCCATGCATACATACATAAAGAAACATCATGCAGACTTATATATTTTTCGATACACATAGGGAGTTCTATATTTACGTACCTGGCATCCTTGCCTAACCCTTTTAGGGTTCCATTCAACTGTCTATACAGCCTTATTCCGGCATTTTAGCCCATAACATATTTAAATAAACATACATACATGTTTATTAGTAGTGTGTTAGAGATCTACACACCTGGTTACCGATAAAACGATGCTTTCTATGTCGACGCTATCCTTAGTCGACACTACTGCTATCTGCCTCAGGGGTTGTTCAGAAGCCGGTCCACAACCAAGTGGCCAATCTCGAATGGTAGATACTACTCTTTTCTTAAACTTAGGGATTTTCTCCTTTGCCTGATCCATATTTAATTCCATCACAAGTCCTTATCAGAACTACTATCACAATATTTAATCGTTAATCCTCATTATAATGATGAAATCTAATAGAAATCTAGGAAAATCTTCTTACCTTAAAAATCTCGAAAGTGGAGACTAGCTATTTTCGGCTTTTAGATCTAATTGACCAAGCTTCCTTCAAATCCTGGATTGCCGCCCATCATAAAACCATTAAACTATTAGCTTTTGGCTTTTGCCTTTCAAAAACCGGGAATAGATCATGAGAACTAATCAAAAATCGACACTTACCTTAGCATAGGAGATTCGGCTAGCACTAGAGAGAGGATTCGGCAATGCCAATGGAAGATTTAAATGCCATAAGTATAGAACTAATTCTCAAATAGGATGAATAGAAGAAAAGACGATGGATTCTTCGGCTTTTTAGAGAAATCGGCACAAGGAGGAAAAAGTGGAGAAGAGTTTCGGCTTTTAAAGAAATTGGAGAAAAGAAATTGGAGAGGGAGAGGCTAGGGAATTTCGGCACAATGGGATAGGAATTTAGGGTTTTCAGTGTCAGAATCAAAGAGCTAGCCCCCTATTTATAGATATTTCGGCACCTACTGCTAAAAACCGAAAATGCCCTTAAAATTCAAGCTAAAAGAGAGGGGAAATTCGGCACCCTCTTTGCCATGCAGTAGTCGAATTTTACACTCCTCTAGGTGGTGGATTTTCGGCTAACACTTCCCTTGAAGATAAGCTCCTAACTTTTCTCCTTTTTATCTATGATATTATCACTTATAAAATCCACATAATTTCTCCTATTTTTGAGCCTTGTAGCCATCCACCTCTACTAACCCTAGTGCCAAAATTTAACTCACTTAAATTAAAAGATTTAGGCCTCATTAAACTTAATATTTGGGCCCCTAATTCCTTGTGTGTGGCGTCACCCTATCTTCATTTAAAGTGTCGAAATTGGCCTAAAAACATGGGCTCCTTGCTACCCAAAACTTGTTCCTTTTGAATTGTTAATGATGCCACCTTAAAATAATTTAATCTGGGCCTTTGTCTAATTCTAAGCCCAAATTTAGACCCCTTTCACCTAAGTTAACATATTAAACATATTCCTATACTAAGCGCATAGACCTATTAATTCAGGATGTTACAGTTCTACCCCCTTAAAGAAATTTCGTTCTCGAAATTACCTGATCAGAAAAGATGAGGGTATTGCTGCCTCATTGCTTCCTCGGGTTCCCACGCAGCCTCCTCCGAACCATGATTCCGCCATAACACCTTAACCAATGGAACCGTTTTCCTTCGCAACACCTTAACATCACGATCCAGAATTTCCACCGGTTCCTCTTCGAAGGTTAGATCAGGTCTTACCTCAACTTCCTCCTGTAACATCCCCAAACCCGGGCCATTCACTACGACCGAATCTGGTTATGTCACTGCGGAAAGACGGTTGAAAATCCTTTGACTTTAGAATTAAACATGAAGATTTGTTTACTTTTGAAAATATATGCCCTTTTTAAACTATAAGTAAAACTTTGTTATTATAAAATGTCCGAATTAAAAACTTTAGTGTATGTCTTTTAAATAAATCAGTTACTAAAATAAATTCTTTTTCAAATAGTAATTCAATTCCATCAAGCCATAAATAAAATAGTACCAAAAATAATAAAAGGCCCTTATTACAACCCAATATTTAAACAAGTACTTAATATCGAAAGTGCATAAAATAATCAAAAATATCTTCTTCTGCATGGGCCACCTTGTGTCCTCTCCGAACCCGGTCCAACTCTACGCATTACCTGAGAATGTTAAAGGAAAAAGGTGAGTCACCAAGACTCAGTGTGTAACCCTTTTTCCCGGTTGAGTACAACATCATACACAAAGCATAATCAAGCTTAACATGCATTAAATTTAATATGCACCCAACCTAGCCATCCAAACACCTTTCTCAACCCCGTGTCGTACCAAACCACTGGTGGTGCCAAACCACTGGTGTCCAAAGACAGAATTGTGTTACCAAAACACTGGTGACCGAGGTCACAAATAATCCATCTGTGGGGCCAACCCACGTGTGATACCAAATCACTGGCAGACGATCCCATATCTCAAAAGTGGGGCCAACCCACGGTGGTGTTAACCACAGGGACAAGTCGCTATGAGGTGCCAAACCTCTGGAGGTGCCAAACCTCTGGTGACCCAAAGTCACAAATTGTGTTACCAAAACACTGGTGACCGAAGTCACGAATAATCGAGTGATGGGGCCAACCCATCCTGTGATACCAAATCACTGGCGTCAATCCCATAATATCAACGGTGGGGCGAACCCACTGTGGTGCGAAGCCACGTGGACGAGACGCTATGAGGTGCCAAACCTCTGGAGGTGCCAAACCTCTGGTGACCCAAAGTCACAAATTGTGGTACCAAACCACTGGTGTCCGTCGACACGAATATCACTTCCCCCTCCACTCATTTAATCCCACACAGTTATGATATGCATTTAAATAGAATCATGTCAAACATGTTTAATCAATAACATACACTGGGTTATCATCAACCACATATCATAAACACATATACCAAATGTGCCACGCATCGACATGCATCACAATCAGGCTCAAATCGACAGAGACTTACCTGAACCCATGCTTATACCTTTATGGTATTAAGTCCAACGCTACCTCAAATCCAATTAACACACAATAATTTAAGCACATTTATAAATAGAGAAGTGTGTATGTACACACCTGCTAAAACGCAAGCCCTAACCAAAGAACCGATCTAAGACCCTCGATCACCTCGATAACCTTGCTCCTATAATCGGCCAAACATGGACATTAGAACCAAGACCATTCGGCCAAACCAAATAACTCTAGAGGGTTAACGCTCCAACCCTTACCTTGCAAATGATTTCGTTTCCTACCAAATCCCGAACCAACCAATGGTTCCTCAGACAATCGGCCTTCCCCTAAAACACAAACAATTAGTCTCACAAGTCTAAAACTAAAAGAATAAACCATCATCTAACTTCTTACCACCACTTACCAATCAGTCAAACAAAGGTGACTGCTTCACTTGATCGCCACCAAAATCCGGAGACCCTATAACGAAATGATTACCAAAACAAGAGATTAACACCTTTCCAACCAAATGCTGAAATCAACTCTTACCCTTGCAGAAATCGACCGAGAATAGAGGACAGAACATAAGGCATTCGGCCTTACCTACTTACCTTCTCTAACGATTGGAAATGAAACCCCAAAATGATCCACACCACACCTACTATTCGGCTAAGATGAAACCTAAAAGAAAAGGGGAATTTCGGCACAAGAGGGAGGAAGGTTCGACTAAAGAGTTTGGGAAAAAAAGAGAAAATAAAAGATGAATAGAGGGGGTACTTTTGGTTTGAGAGAGAAAGAAATGGAGAAGGTGTTTTGGAGAACAAGTTTCGGCTACCAATGTTCAAGAAAGAAAGAAAGGAGTATGAGAAGAAAAGATACTAGGTTCGGCTTAGTACAAATGAAAAAGAAAAAGAAAATGGAAATCGGAGGGTTCGGCCAATGGAACAAAAGAGGTAAAAGCTTGAGGGCTCAAGAGCATTCGGCTACAAACACTTTAGGAGACACAAATGCAAACTTTCGGCAAGGTGAAGGTTACTTGGGATTTTCGGTTTTCAAGAAAGAAAATGAGAGTGCTCCTCCTTGCAAATTCGGCTATACACAAAGCTAAGGTTGACCGAAAAACACAAAAATGCCTAAAAGAAATCAACACCTCCCACTTATTCACCTACTAAAACCGGCCACTCCTCCCCCATGAAGACCTCCAAGATTCGGCCACTTTTTAGAAGCTCTCCTAGCCACTAATTCAAATACATTTGAATTAGTCAAATCCCTCAATTCACTCTCAACCCACCATTCAACTTATTGACTTGGTCTATGGCAGAGTTTGAACTGCACACTACTTCTCTTCCTCCATGCCGTCAAAATGAAAGACAAAAGGTGACTTCCGCAGCTCGAACACAGGACCTCCCTTTTCATCTTGAGGCGTCACCTTCCAAGCTCTAGAGTGGCGCCTCCTTGCCACTCTACCAAAGCCCTTCTTGTGTCAAAACCTTCCCAAATATTCTCTTAAAACCCCCAAAAGCCAAGCTCCCCTTTTAACCACTAAAAACTAAAAATTTCCTAAGGCATTTCCTACCTTCTGGGGTTCTCCAAACCCCCTAAAAACTCGTCCAATCACACAAGAAGCCTACCAACACTAGAGATATGCACTAAATGCATAACCTGTAACATCCCGAAATTGGGCCTAGTAGGATTGGGCCTTGGGCTTTAGGAAAAATTTTTGAATATCATTTTGTTACTTGTGTTAGCTCGGGTATAATTTTTATTGTGGGCTTAGTATAGTTTTGTGAAGGTTTGGATTTAGTTACGAAGTTAGAATAATTTTTAGTATTAAAAAATTAGTGAAGTGGATTAAGTGAACTTGACACTTAAGTTAATTTAAGTGTTAAATTTAGCACATGAGAAGTTAGTGGCAAGATGGTTATGGTGTTTGAAGAGTTGCTTGAGGGAAGTAGTTCGAGTAGCATGATGAGCATTTTGAAGGCTTTATTTTTATGCACCTTACATTAAGTGTTGGTCAACTATAATTAAGATAAGGTTGGACTTTATCATTTATGGATAGTAGATAAAAGGGAAAAGGCAAGTTAGTAGTTAAGGTAGGGAATCTAGACGTTATGGAAGGTTTAGGGGACAAAAGGCTTGATGAGTGGGTGATGTTTTGGAAGTTTTTCCATGGTCATTTGACCATGAACCTAGACGGCATAAGGGGCTAAGGGGGTTGGTTTAATTGTGATAGTGATTAAGTGGATGATAGGGAAGAAATGAGGAGGAAAAAGGGGGATTATGTTGGCATGTGAGTTGGCCGAATGTGGTATGGGATTAGGGGGTGATAGTTGGCCAAAATTTTAACAATTTGTGCATCTCTTCCCTTTTCTCCAAATTTTTTTCTTCTTAGCCGAATTGGTCATTTACATTAGGTGTAAGTTTTGTCTTGAGTGGCTATCATTTTTTTTGGTCATTTTGGTTTAGGAGCCAATTCTCTCAAATTTATTTTCTCTATTGCCGAAAACACCAAAAAGTTTAGAAGACATTTCTCATTTCTTTTCTTCCTCTCTAGTGCCGAAATCATCCTAGCACCAAGGGCATATCTAATATTTTCTTTTTCTTTTTCTTTCTCTTTCTCTTTTCTCCTTCTTTCTCTTAGCCGAAACCATCCTCTATTTTTCCACCATCTTTTCTCTTCTCTTTTGTTAAAGCCGAAATCACCATTTCTTTTCTTTTTAATTGTAAGGTCGAATCCCTTTATAGTTCAAGTAAGGGTGAATCAATCTTCGTGTTAAGGGGTAAAGATTATCTATCAATTTTTTTTCTTTCTTTTCTTTTGTTTTAGCCGAATCTAGGAATCTAATTCCTTTTATTATCTTTGGCCAAATCTTGAAGGAAGTTACGGGGTTTCTCTGTAGTCAATGTTTAGGGGGAGATCGTTCGGGATTTTAATAATCCAAGGTAAGGAGATAATGATATTCGGCTAAAGGCCATATCTTTTTAGTGATAAGCGATTTCTCATATAGTGATATGTAGGTGCTGTCAGTGTTGTAAGCAAAAGCCAGAAATCTTGAGTATTCTATCGTTCATCGTGTTTACAAGGTGCGTAGTTATCGCACTGTCTCTTGATTGTGTGTATGTGTTATATTTATGTATATGTGATATGATGTTAATGGTAGCCGAATTAAGGGCTAAAATTGTGAATACCCGTGGTGGGTGATCGAATACTCAGGTCAGTGATTTACGATATTAAATGATCATTGATGAATATATGAAATGTGATGACATGTGATGCATTATTGTTCAAGTGATATGTTGTCATGATACACATATTTGCATGGGACTTGGGATGTGACTATCGAAGGAAAGGGTGTACATTATGTACGTGGTCTGATGTTAGCCTTGTGCTACATTGGCGCTTGATGGTGGCTATGTGCTCCATCAAGGGAGGTGTTGGCTAGGTGCCCATCTCGGCGGATGATAGCTGTATGCATCACCGTAGATTGAGGATGACCTCGAGTCACCTCGTGGATACAGATATGTGGATCACTATGTGATCGGTGGCTTAGCCACGGCCTTGGGCAGCAAGTCTGCCAAGGTAAGATATGTGGATCACTATGTGATCGGTGGCTTAGCCACGGCCTTGGGCAGCAAGTCTGCCAAGGTAAGATATGTGGATCACTATGTGGTCGGTGGCTTAGCCACGGCCTTGGGCAGCAAGTCTGCCAAGGTAAGATATGTGGATCATTATGTGATCGGCGGATTAGCCACGGCCTTGGGCAGGGAGTCTGCTAAGGTAGGAGTAACGGATGGACTCTAGGTTGGGTTGGGCTTTATGTTGCATATCTATGCATTTTGCATGACTAATTATGTGGATCAAAGTGGATATGGGCCAAGCCCAACATGTGGAATTATGTGGATATATTGCCTTATCATCTGATATGTGATTGATGTGTGGATATGGGCCAAGCCCATACGTGGAGACTTGTGTAATAACTATGCACTGAGTCTGTTGACTCACCCAATTTTTCTCAAACCTTTCAGGTGATGCATAAAGCTTGGACCGGGTTTGGAGTGGATACGAGGTGGCCCATGCAGAAGATAAATTTATTTGATTTACACATTTTTCTTATGAAAGGTTATTTATTGTAATAAGGGCCATTTAAAGTATTTACGGATTATTATTATGTTTTAAGTTAAATTGTCGATTATATTATTATTTGAAAAATGTTTTATTTTTAAACAACTTAATTTTATTTGGAACTTTAATTATACAATGTTTTAGTAAAGACAACAAATTTTTATGTTTTTAACTCTAAGTCAAAAGTTTTTCAAACGTTTTCTGCAGTGGCATTTTAAATTCGGTCATAGCGAATGGGCCGGGTTTGGGGTGTTACAAATTGGTATCAGAGCCCAGTTCAAAACTCAGCTTTGAGGGTTTTGGGCCCAAAAACACTTTCTTAAGATGGGCTTTTCAAAAATATAGGTTTTCATGAAGTTTTCAGGTTTATTCTGGCATGGCACCTGTATCTCCGACCCGAAGTCCACCAGGTAAGTACCTCTAATTGTTGAGTGAATTGTTATATGATTGATATATGGGCATACTTGGGCTCGTAGATTAGTGAACTAGGATCTATTGAACCCTAGGGCTAGTGCACTCAAACACATGCATAAGACTTAAGTGCCTAATTAAACAAACCTGTGAAGTAAGTCGCCGAGTTAAGGTGTGGCAACCATTGTGCGCATGTCTAGGAGTGGATTCGGTAAGAGCTTGGTATTTAAGCAGTCCTAGCGACTCACCTCCTCTTTACTCAAATCCTACCTGGTGCGTAGCTACGGTTCACCCTAATCAAGAGGACTTATTCACGGGCTAAACTCGATAATTAAAACCCGAAAGGGACTAGCCATACTGTTTTTATAAAAACCTTAGT
This sequence comes from Gossypium australe, assembly GCA_005393395.2. Taxonomy (NCBI): domain Eukaryota; kingdom Viridiplantae; phylum Streptophyta; class Magnoliopsida; order Malvales; family Malvaceae; genus Gossypium; species Gossypium australe. Next base: position 84,690,377 of record CM016614.1, on the reverse strand, counting down.
TTTTAAAATCACTACATTACCCCTTTTGATTTGTAGCAAAATTTATTTTGAAAATTTTTTCAAAAATGATTTCGATTTACAAAATTACCTAAATACCCCTAAAGGTAAAATTACTAAAATGCCCTTGGTTTCTAAAATCTCCATACTATCCTCAATTTTAATAAGATTTTCTTACTTTGCAAAAGTATCCAAAAACCTTATTTTGTGAAAACTCAAGATACCCTGATTTGGGAAAATTTACGAAAATGCCCCTAACTTCCAAATTACCGAAATAACCCCTGAATTTTAAATTTTTTTAATAATATCTTGATTTGGAAAATCTTTCTTTCAAAAAAATATCCATGAGTTTGGAAAATTTCGAAATAACTTTTGGTGATTTTTGAATTTACCCCGGTTTATTATCAAAATACCCCTATAGGGAAAAATGACGAAAATACCCCTGGGTTGGGAATGGACAAGGATGCCCATAGTAGCATGGTAAATGTTGTGGATGAGTGAATGTGTCTCTATTGATGTGAATGAATGTGAATATGTGATTCTCTGAGCTAGAATAGTGAACTTGAACTAGAAACTTTGATTGATCGAAAGAACTACTCTTGAAAACTTCTTTTCATAAAATTTGCTCGTGGATAAACAGTGAAACAAATACTAATGCATAAAATTTCTTAAGTCAGATTAAATCGCGACGTTAGATATGAGTTCTAGGGGACGTGGTCGTCGTGGACGCGGTAGAGGCAAAATGGTTGTGTCGGAACCATCGCTTGTGAAGCATCTAGAACCTTGAGTGTGAACTTTGGGACTGTTCATAGAAAGTATGTTAGTTTTATTAAGATCAGAGTGCGCAGCAAGAGCGTAATATGGTGAGTGAGGATGCATGACTGTTAGTTAGTTGAAAATTTCGAGGACGAAATTTCTTTAAGGAGGGTAGAACTGTAACATCCCGAAATTGGGCCTAGTAGGATTGGGCCTTGGGCTTTAGGAAAAATTTTTAAATATCATTTTGTTACTTGTGTTAGCTCGGGTATAATTTTTATTGTGGGCTTAGTATAGTTTTGTGAAGGTTTGGATTTAGTTACGAAGTTAGAATAATTTTTAGTATTAAAAAAATTAGTGAAGTGGATTAAGTGAACTTGACACTTAAGTTAATTTAAGTGTTAAATTTAGCACACGAGGAGTTAGTGGCAAGATGGTTATGGTGTTTGAAGAGTTGCTTGAGGGAAGTAGTTCGAGTAGCATGATGAGCATTTTGAAGGCTTTATTTTTATGCACCTTACATTAAGTGTTGGTCAACTATAATTAAGATAAGGTTGGACTTTATCATTTATGGATAGTAGATAAAAGGGAAAAGGCACGTTAGTAGTTAAGGTAGGGAATCTAGATGTTATGGAAGGTTTAGGGGACAAAAGGCTTGATGAGTGGGTGATGTTTTGGAAGTTTTTCCATGGTCATTTGACCATGAACCTAGACGGCATAAGGGGCTAAGGGGGTTGGTTTAATTGTGATAGTGATTAAGTGGATGATAGGGAAGAAATGAGGAGGAAAAAGGGGGATTATGTTGGCATGTGAGTTGGCCGAATGTGGTATGGGATTAGGGGGTGATAGTTGGCCAAAATTTTAACAATTTGTGCATCTCTTCACTTTTCTCCAAATTTTTTTCTTCTTAGCCGAATTGGTCATTTACATTAGGTGTAAGTTTTGTCTTGAGTGGCTATCATTTTTTTTGGTCATTTTGGTTTAGGAGCCAATTCTCTCAAATTTATTTTCTCTATTGCCGAAAACACCAAAAAGTTTAGAAGACATTTCTCATTTCTTTTCTTCCTCTCTAGTGCCGAAATCATCCTAGCACCAAAGGCATATCTCATATTTTCTTTTTCTTTTTCTTTCTCTTTCTCTTTTCTCCTTCTTTCTCTTAGCCGAAACCATCCTCTATTTTTCCACCATCTTTTCTCTTCTCTTTTGTTAAAGCCGAAATCACCATTTCTTTTCTTTTTAATTGTAAGGTCGAATCCCTTTATAGTTCAAGTAAGGGTGAATCAATCTTCGTGTTAAGGGGTAAAGATTATCTATCAATTTTTTTCTTTCTTTTCTTTTGTTTTAGCCGAATCTAGGAATCTAATTCCTTTTATTATCTTTGGCCAAATCTTGAAGGAAGTTACGGGGTTTCTCTGTAGTCAATGTTTAGGGGGAGATCGTTCGGGATTTTAATAATCCAAGGTAAGGAGATAATGATATTCGGCTAAAGGCCATATCTTTTTAGTGATAAGCGATTTCTCATATAGTGATATGTAGGTGCTGTCGGTGTTGTAAGCAAAAGCCGGAAATCTTGAGTATTCTATCGTTCATCGTGTTTACAAGGTGCGTAGTTATCGCACTGTCTCTTGATTGTGTGTATGTGTTATATTTATGTATATGTGATATGATGTTAATGGTAGCCGAATTAAGGGCTAAAATTGTGAATACCCGTGGTGGGTGATCGAATACTCAGGTCAGTGATTTACGATATTAAATGATCATTGATGAATATAAGAAATGTGATGACATGTGATGCATTATTGTTCAAGTGATATGTTGTCATGATACACATATTTGCATGGGACTTGGGATGTGACTATCGAAGGAAAGGGTGTACATTATGTACGTGGTCTGATGTTAGCCTTGTGCTACATTGGCGCTTGATGGTGGCTATGTGCTCCATCAAGGGAGGTGTTGGCTAGGTGCCCATCTCGGCGGATGATAGCTGTGTGCATCACCGTAGATTGAGGATGACCTCGAGTCACCTCGTGGATACAGATATGTGGATCACTATGTGATCGGTGGCTTAGCCACGGCCTTGGGCAGCAAGTCTGCCAAGGTAAGATATGTGGATCACTATGTGATCGGTGGCTTAGCCACGGCCTTGGGCAGCAAGTCTGCCAAGGTAAGATATGTGGATCACTATGTGGTCGGTGGCTTAGCCACGGCCTTGGGCAGCAAGTCTGCCAAGGTATGATATGTGGATCACTATGTGATCGGTGGATTAGCCACGGCCTTGGGCAGGGAGTCTGCTAAGGTAGGAGTAACGGATGGACTCTAGGTTGGGTTGGGCTTTATGTTGCATATCTATGCATTTTGCATGACTAATTATGTGGATCAAAGTGGATATGGGCCAAGCCCAACATGTGGAATTATGTGGATATATTGCCTTATCATCTGATATGTGATTGATGTGTGGATATGGGCCAAGCCCATACGTGGAGACTTGTGTAATAACTATGCACTGAGTCTGTTGACTCACCCAATTTTTCTCAAACCTTTCAGGTGATGCATAAAGCTTGGACTGGGTTTGGAGTGGATACGAGGTGGCCCATGCAGAAGATAAATTTATTTGATTTACACATTTTTCTTATGAAAGGTTATTTATTGTAATAAGGGCCATTTAAAGTATTTACGGATTATTATTATGTTTTAAGTTAAATTGTCGATTATATTATTATTTGAAAAATGTTTTATTTTTAAACAACTTAATTTTATTTAGAACTTTAATTATACAATGTTTTAGTAAAGACAACAAATTTTTATGTTTTTAACTCTAAGTCAAAAGTTTTTCAAACGTTTTCCGCAGTGGCATTTCAAATTCGGTCATAGCGAATGGGCCAGGTTTGGGGTGTTACATAACCCCTAGAACCAGGGTGTTACAATTCTACCCTCCTTAAAAATAATTTCGTCCTCGAAATTACTTGGCTAAACTAACACCACCCTATGCTACTGCTGCGCACTCTGATCTTAAAGAACTAACACCTTTCTAAGCGTAATTCCTACGTCCATACTCAAGGTTCCAAATACCTTACTAGCAATACAACATCTACCACTACCGTAAGCAAACAATAAAGAAAATTCCCGACATACAAAACTTACCCGCTGACATATCCGGCACATCACCATCCTCTCTCCGACGAACTGCATAAACCAGAGCTGGCTGTCTTGCCTCAGTGCTATCATTACCGCGGTCTACCACTCCTCGACCTCGGCCAGAACCATTTCCTCCATGGTTCGGACCACGACCCCTTGTCGCCTGCTGACCACCTCTGCCCGGCTGCACATAACCTTGGCCTACTGACCGAGTCCTCTTCGGATCCAGAGGACAATCCTTAACCAGATGAGACTTGGACCTACACCGAAAACATTCTCAAACACGATTCCAGCACTCGCCCACATGGTACCTTCCGCACTGAGCACACGGACGATCTGGATTCCCACTAGCTAGCCTAGGAACACGAGCAGAAGTCTCGACCCTCGGTCTTTTCTGAAACCTCTCAAACGATTCTGGCGATCCCGAACTCCTCTTATCCCGATTCCTTTCTCTATCCCCATTCTGCCTTTCAGTCCCTCTGACCTCCTCCGCCATCTGAGCTTCCTCCACTAAAATGGCAATACCACTGACCACATTGGCTTCTGCCACTCGCTCGAGCACCCGCAGGATAGCTCGCGATACTACGTCGTCTCTTCCTGTCTGATCTTGAAGTTCAACCTCAACAGCTGGTGATGGCAGCACAACGCTCTCTGACCCATGGCCAGACCCAACCGGTTCCGATATTGTCATCCTGCCTCTACCACGTCCACGAGCATTGCGACCACGCCCCCTAGAACTCATACCTAGCGTCGCGATTTAATCTGCTTAAAAGTTTTATGCATTAGAAATTCTTTCACTATTTATCCACGAGCAAATTTTATGAAAAGAAATTTCCGAGAGTGGTTCTTTCGAGCAATCAAAGTTTCATCTAAAGTTCTCTATTCTAATTCAAAGAATCGCAATATTCAGCACACTGGCATTCCTGACTATTCCCAACCCAGGGGTAATTCCGTCATTTTCCTACCGGGGTATTTCAGTAATAAATCAGGGTTAACTTGAAAATAATTTTTCAAATTACAGGATTTCAGACTTTACAAAATCTCGGGGGTCATTTCGAATTTTTTTTTTGAAACCAGAGAGGTGTTGCAAAAATTTTCAGAAATCAGGGTTATTTCAGTAATTTTGGAAGTCATGGGCATTTTCGTAAATTCTTCAAATCAGGATATCTTGATATTCGTAAAACAGAAGTTTTCGGTATGTTTGTAGAGTGGAATCATTTTAGTAAAAGTCGAGGGCACATGAAAATTTAGAAACCAAGGGCATTTTGGTAATTTTGTCAACCAGGGGTATTTTTGTAACTTTGCCACTAGGGGCATTTTAGTAATTTTTTGTAAATCAAGAAAACATCTTTCAAAATCAAATTTACGGTTTATAAACCAAAGGGGTAAGTTTGAAAATTTTGAAACAGAGGGTTGTAAAACAGCAAGGCTAAATCCCTTTCGGGTTTTAATGATCGGTTTAGCCTATGAACAAGTCCTCTTGGTTAAGGTGAACCGTAGCTACGTACCAGGTAGGATTCGAGTAAATAGGAGGTGAGTCGCTAGGACTGCTTAAATACCAAGCTCTTATTGAATACCATTCCTAGACATGCGTACAGTGGTTGCCACACCTTATCTCGGTGACTTACTTCACAGGTTTGTTTAATAATCTTTAAGTCTTATGCATATGTTTGAGTAGACTAGTCCTAAGGTCCAATAGCCTTAATATTCTAATCTACAAGCCCAAATAAACCCATAACAATTCATATAAACAAATCACTTCAAAAGTTCGAAGTACTTACCTGGTGGACTCCGGGTCGGAGGTACAGGTGACATGCCAGAATAACCTGAAAACTTATTATAAAAGCCCATTTTTCGAAAAGCCTATTTTGAAAATGTTTTTGGGCCCAAAACCCTCAAAGTCGAGTTTTGAACCGGGCTATGATACCAAACTGTAACATCCCCAAACCCTGGCCATTCACTACGACCGAATCTGGTTATGTCACTGCGGAAAGACGGTTGAAAATCCTTTGACTTTAGAATTAAACATGAAGATTTGTTTACTTTTGAAAATATATGCCCTTTTTAAACTATAAGTAAAACTTTGTTATTATAAAATGTCCTAATTAAAAACTTTAGTGTATGTCTTTTAAATAAATCAGTTACTAAAATAAATTCTTTTTCAAATAGTAATTCAATTCCATCAAGCCATAAATAAAATAGTACCAAAAATAATAAAAGGCCCTTATTACAACCCAATATTTAAACAAAGTACTTAATATCGAAAGTGCATAAAATAATCAAAAATATCTTCTTCTGCATGGGCCACCTTGTGTCCTCTCCGAACCCGGTCCAACTCTACGCATTACCTGAGAATGTTAAAGGAAAAAGGTGAGTCACCAAGACTCAGTGTGTAACCCTTTTTCCCGGTTGAGTACAACATCATACACAAAGCATAATCAAGCTTAACATGCATTAAATTTAATATGCACCCAACCTAGCCATCCAAACACCTTTCTCTACCCCGTGTGGTACCAAACCACTGGTGGTGCCAAACCACTGGTGTCCAAAGACACAATTGTGTTACCAAAACACTGGTGACCGAGGTCACAAATAATCCAACTGTGGGGCCAACCCACGTGTGATACCAAATCACTGGCAGACGATCCCATATCTCAAAAGTGGGGCCAACCCACGGTGGTGTTAACCACAGGGACAAGTCGCTATGAGGTGCCAAACCTCTGGAGGTGCCAAACCTCTGGTGACCCAAAGTCACAAATTGTGTTACCAAAACACTGGTGACCGAAGTCACGAATAATCGAGTAATGGGGCCAACCCATCGTGTGATACCAAATCACTGGCGTCAATCCCATAATATCAACGGTGGGGCCAACCCACTGTGGTGCGAAGCCACAGGGACGAGACGCTATGAGGTGCCAAACCTCTGGAGGTGCCAAACCTCTGGTGACCCAAAGTCACGAATTGTGGTACCAAACCACTGGTGTCCGTCGACACGAATATCACTTCCCCCTCCACTCATTTAATCCCACACAGTTATGATATGCATTTAAACAGAATCATGTCAAACATGTTTAATCAATAACATACACTGGGTTATCATCAACCACATATCATAAACACATACACCAAATGTGCCATGCATCGACATGCATCACAATTAGGCTCAAATCGACAGAGACTTACCTGAACCCATGCTTATACCTTTATGGTATTAAGTCCAACGCTACCTCAAATCCAATTAACACACAATATATTAAGCACATTTATAAATAGAGAAGTGTGTATGTACACACCTGCTAAAACGCAAGCCCTAACCAAAGAACCGATCTAAGACCCTCGATCACCTCGATAACCTTGCTCCTATAATCGGCCAAACATGGACATTAGAACCAAGACCATTCGGCCAAACCAAATAACTCTAGAGGGTTAACGCTCCAACCCTTACCTTGCAAATGATTTGGTTTCCTACCAAATCCCGAACCAACCAATGGTTCCTCAGACAATCGGCCTTCCCCTAAAACACAAACAATTAGTCTCACAAGTCTAAAACTAAAAGAATAAACCATCATCTAACTTCTTACCACCACTTACCAATCGGTCAAACAAAGGTGACTGCTTCACTTGATCGCCACCAAAATCCGGAGACCCTATAACAAAATGATTACCAAACAAGAGATTAACACCTTTCCAACCAAATGCTGAAATCAACTCTTACCCTTGCAAAAATCGACCGAGAACAGAGGACAGAACATAAGGCATTCGGCCTTACCTACTTACCTTCTCTAACGATTGGAAACGAAACCCCAAAATGATCCACACCACACCTACTATTCGGCTAAGATGAAACCTAAAAGAAAAGGAGAATTTCGGCACAAGAGGTAGGAAGGTTCGGCTAAAGAGTTTGGGAGAAAGAGAGAAAATAAAAGATGAATAGAGGGGGTACTTTCGGTTTGAGAGTGAAAGAAATGGAGAAGGTGTTTTGGAGAACAAGTTTCGGCTACCAATGTTCAAGAAAGAAAGAAAGGAGTATGAGAAGAAAAGATACTAGGTTCGGCTTAGTACAAATGAAAAAGAAAAAGAAAATGGAAATGGGAGGGTTTGGCCAATGGAACAAAAGAGGTAAAAGCTTGAGGGCTCAAGAGCATTCGGCTACAAACACTTTAGGAGACACAAATGCAAACTTTCGGCGGTGAAGGTTACTTGGGATTTTCGGTTGTCAAGAAAGAAAATGAGAGTGCTCCTCCTTGCAAATTCGGCTATACACAAAGCTAAGGTTGACCGAAAAACACAAAAATGCCTAAAAGAAATCAACACCTCCCGCTTATTCACCTACCAAAATCGGCCACTCCTCCCCCATGAAGACCTCCAAGATTCGGCCACTTCCTAGAAGCTCTCCTAGCCACTAATTCAAATACATTTGAATTAGTCAAATCCCTCAATTCACTCTCAATCCACCATTCAACTTATTGACTTGGTCTATGGCAGAGTTTGAACTGCACACTACTTCTCTTCCTCCATGCCGTCAAAATGAAAGACAAAAGGTGACTTCCGCAGCTCGAACACAGGACCTCCCTTTTCATCTTAAGGCGTCACCTTCCAAGCTATAGAGTGGCGCCTCCTTGCCACCTACCAAAGCCCTTCTTGCGTCAAAACCTTCCCAAATATTCTCTTAAAACCCCCAAAAGCCAAGCTCCCCTTTTAACCACTAAAAACTAAAAATTTCCTAAGGCATTTCCTACCTTCTGGGGTTCTCCAAACCCCCTAAAAACTCGTCCAATCACACAAGAAGCCTACCAACACTAGAGATATGCACTAAATGCATAACCCCTAGAACCAGGGTGTTACACCTCCACAGGTACGATATGAGACAGATCCGAACGGTAACGTCTTAGCATAAAGACGTGAAATACATCATGAATTTGACTTAACTCCGAAGGTAGCTCCAACTGATGGGCTACTGGTCCTACTCGCTTCACCACCTGATATGGTCCTATAAACCTGGGACTCAATTTACCCTTTCTACCAAACCTTAGTACCTTTTTCCATGGCGACACTTTTAGGAATACCTTATCTCCCACTACGAACTCTATGTCTTTACGCTTTAAATTAGCAGAGGACTTTTGTCTGTCCGACGCCTCTTTCAGTCGAACCTTAATCAATTCAACCTTCTCTTCTGTCTTGGTCACCAACTCCGGACCCAAAATCTAGCATTCTCCTAATTCCATCCAACAAGTAGGAGTATGACTCCGCCCGTACAGAGCTTTGTAGGGCGCCATCTGAATACTTGACTGGTAACTGTTGTTGTAAGCAAATTCTGCTAACGGTAAGAACTCTTCCCAACTACCTCTAAAATCAATGACACATCCTCTCAACATGTCCTCTAAGATCTGAATCACTCGCTCAGACTGTCCATCGGTCTGAGGATGAAACGCTGTACTAAAATCCAACTTCGTACCCAGCGCTTGATGCAACGCCTTCCAAAATCGTGAGGTAAACCTAGGGTCCCTATCTGATATGATCGAGACCGGTACTCCATGCAACCTCACTACCTCCGCTATGTACAACTTAGCTAACTTTTGCAAGGAATGGTCAATACGCACTGGTATGAAGTGTGCAGACTTCGTTAAGCGATCAACAACTACCCAAACCGCATCTTTCTTAGTGGGTGTGAGGGGAAGCCCACTAACAAAGTCAATGGTGATTCTTTCCCACTTCCATTGTGGAATCTTCACTGGCTGCAATAATCCTGATGGTAACTGATGTTCCGCCTTGACCTGCTGACAGGTCAAACACTTACTCACCAATTCGGTTACCTCTTGCTTCAAACCCGGCCACCAAAACTGATCTCTCAAATCCCGAAACATCTTACTTCCTCCAGGGTGCATAGCGTATACACTACCATGCGCCTCATTCAAAATCCTCTGTCTTAACTCTGGATCTTTTGGCATGCAAACCTTCCCTCGAAAGCATAACAATCCTTCCTCATTCATACTGAATTCTGCTGGCCCATCCTTTGAGATTAGCTGCAATTTCCCTTTTAGCAACTCATCTGTCTGTTGCCTCTCCTTCACTTGACTAATGCAAGAAGGTTTCACTTGAAGTTCAGCTAACAAACTCCCATCCTCATACAAACTAAGGTGTGCAAACATTGCTCTTAAGTCAGAGACTACTTTACGACTTAGAGCATCCGCCACCACATTAGCCTTACCTGGGTGATACTCGATCGAGCAGTCGTAATCCTTTAACAACTCCATCCATCTTCTCTACCTTAGATTCAACTCCTTCTGAGTCAAAAGATACTTCAAGCTCTTATGATCTGTGTAAATGACAGATTTCTCCCCGTACAAGTAATGCCTCCAAATTTTTAGGACAAACACTACTGCCGCCAATTCCAAATCATGGGTAGGGTAATTTAATTCATGCGGTCTTAACTGCCGAGATGCATATGCAACCACCTTTCCATCTTGCATCAACACACATCCTAATCCTGCGTGTAACGCATCACAGTAAATTACGAACTCCTTCCCTGCCTCCGGCTGAATCAACACCGGAGCCTCCATCAAAAACCTCTTTAACTTTTCAAAACTCCCTTGCTGCTTATCAGACCAAACAAACGGAACTCCTTTCCGTAGCAACTTAGTCAACGGTGCCGCCACCGAAGAAAATCCTTTAACAAACCTTCGGTAGTACCCAGCTAACCCAAGAAAACTCCTTATCTCAGCCACAGACTTGGGTGGCTTCCAATCTAACACTGCTTCAATCTTTCGAGGGTCAACCCTAATCCATTCTGCCGATACAACGTGCCCTAGAAACGTTACTGCCTTCAGCCCAAATTCACACTTACTGAATTTGGCATACAACTGCTTTTCCCTTAGAATATGCAAAACTATTCGCAGATGAGCATCATGTTCCTCCTCTGACTTCGAACAAACCAAGATATCATCGATAAACACCACGACACACCGGTCTAAGTAGGGTTGGAATACTCGGTTCATCATGCCCATGAACGCTGCTGGCGCGTTAGTCAATCCAAACGGCATCACCATAAATTCATAGTGACCGTAACGAGTCCTAAAAGCCGTCGTATGAACATCCGCCTCCTTGACCCTAAGCTGATGGTACCCTGACCTCATGTCTATCTTTGAAAAGACCGATGCCCCCTTCAACTGATCGAACAAGTCATCGATCCTTGGCAACGGGTACTTGTTCTTGATGGTTAGCTTATTCATCTGACGATAATCAATGCACATACGCACTGATCCATCCTTCTTCTTAACAAATAACACCGATGCTCCCCAATGCGACACACTTGGTCGAATAAATCCTTTATCCAGCAACTCCTGAATCTGCGCTTTCAACTCCACTAACTCTTTCGGTGCCATCCTATACGGAGCAATAGATACTGGTGCTGTTCCCGAAAAAAGATCGATTCCAAACTCCACTTCACGATCTGGGGGTAATCCGGGAAGCTCTTCAGGGAAAACATCAGGAAATTCCTTTACCGTCCTGACGTCCCCAATAGTCAGAGTTTTGGCTTCTAGAGCCCGAACAAACAATAGAACTGCCTCACATCCTTTCCTCACCATCCTTTCTACTCTTAGGGCAGTCACTACATTTGACAAGCAGTTCCCCCTTTCTCCTATCACCAACACTTCATCACCCTCGGGGGTTTTTAACACCATGCGCTTGGCCGCACAATCTAGATTAGCTTGATACTTCACAAGCCAATCCATACCTAAAATTAAATCGAACTCCCCGAACGGTAATTCCATTAGATCCGTTCGGAAGACTATCCCCTGAACTTCTAGAGGTACTTCCCAATAGAGTTTATCCACTACTACAGATTGTCCTAACGGGCTAACTATAGTCATTGCCCTAGGGGTAATTTCAGATTCTAGTCTTAAAGTGCCCAATACGCTACTAGCTACGTACGAATGTGTCGACCCAATGTCAATCAATGCAGTGTAAAGGCAAACCAAAAATTAAGAACGTACCGGTTATGACATCTGGTGCATCAGCCTCTTCTGGACGTCTGACAGCATAGACCAACCCCAGTTGTCTCGCCTCAGTGTTTCCTGCCCCTTGACCTGGTGCTTCACGACCCCGACCAGCACCATTACCACCTCTGGCTGCACCACGACCTCTTTGTGACTGCTGATCTCCTCTATCAGGCTGAGCATTCCCTCGACCCATGGTCCCTTCACCGTCCCGTTGCTGCGGATAGTTTCTAACTTGGTGGTCCGTGGATCCACACCTAAAACACTTCCCACTGCCTGCCCAACATTCACCAGCATGAAATTTACCACATCTAGTACACTTGGGTGTCTGGTTAGCAGCAGCAGGTTTCTCTTCCCATTTCGGTCCATCAGACCTGGACCTTTTCTGAGTACGCCCGGTTGACGATCCAAAACTCCTCTTACCACCCCTATCTCTATCCCGATTCAGTTTTTCAGTCCACTTTACCTTCTCGGCTATCTTAGCCTTTTCCACTAGGATAGCAAATTCTCTCTCCCACTGTGGGGCTATCAAAACACGCAAGTCATCCCTCAGGCCATCTTCGAACCTAACACAACGTTCATGCTCCGTGGCTACCATCCCACGAGCATAACGGCTAAGGCGTAAGAATTCAGCTTCATATGTAGCCACTGACCTAGTCCCTTGGACCAGATTTAGAAATGCTCTGCGCTGCGCATCCACATAATTCGATCCAATGTACTTATTCTGAAACGCCGTCTTAAAGAAATCCCAAATGATACGGTCAGCCACTGTACCATCCTTTAACGTAAGCCACCATTGATAGGCTTCATCCCTCAAGAGGGATACAACTCCCTTCAACTTCTCCTCCTCCGTGAAATCCAAATCATACATTATGGTTCTACCGCCTCTAACCAATATTCAGCTGAACTTGTGGCTACACCAGAAATTCCTCTAAACACTTCTGCCCCATTGGCCCTAAGCCGTTCAGGCACAGATTTTCGGGCTCCTGTGCCCATACCAGCCCCAGCAACCCTTTCTAAAACCCTTAGCATTGCCTGAGATACTGCGTCATCTCCGGCAGTCTAATCCTGAAATTCCTCCTCCACGGCTGGCATCTCATTTCCAGATCCATGACCGGATCCTACTGGTTCCGACACCGTCATCCTACCCCTACCACTACCACGTGGCGGTCGTCCTCTACCCCTTGTACTCATTCTACCGCTTCGCGTTTATCTGATTAGAAATTTTATGAATTATTAGTTTTCTTCCACTGATTAACGACGAACAGTCTTATGAATAGTAGTTTTAAGAGTAGTTCTTTCAAATTCGCAATCACATTCACAATTCAGTCTCAAATTCGTCTTCATACATTCAATCATCAACATACAAATAACATTCATGAACTTTCATTCATCACGTAAGGGTGTTTGCGTTGTTTCACTACCCAAGAGTATTTTCGTAATTTATCCTACAGGGGTATTTTCGTAATTTTCCAAAATTGCATTCCTTGGTGATTTGTAAAATAAGGGTAATCTGGTAATTTTGCAGTCCAGGGGTATTTCGATAATTTTGCAATCCGGCGGTATTTTGGTAATTTCGAAATCCAAGGGTACTTTGGTAATTTTGAAATCTAGGGATATTTCAGAAATTTTGGGATTCGGGGGTGTTTCGGTAATTTTGAAATCTGGGGTTAATTTGGTAATTTTACAAACCAGGGATATTTTGTTGTTGCTATTTTTTTTTTTAAAACCAGAGGTACTTTTAGGAAATCTAGTTTCATAATCTGGGTTACTCTTGTAAACATGAGATTTTCGGGTAAATTTTCAAAGCATAGGTATTTTATAAATTCATGGTTGATTGCAAATTTCCACAAATCAAGTGTATTTTGAAAATTTTACAAAACTTGAGGGGTTTTTTTTTTCAAAAAGGGTGGTTAATCCCTTTCGGGTTTTAATTATAAAGTTTAGCCCATCAACAAGTCCTCATAGCTAGGGTGAATAGTCACTACGCACCAGGTAAGACTCTAGTGAAGAGGAGGTGAGTCACTAGGTGAAACACCCCACACCCGGCCCACGAGCCTTGACCGGATCTGGTATGTTCCCCGGTGTAAACCGTTTCAAATTCTTTTGTGACTTAGGAAAAACTTATGTGTTTTGAAAGAAAATTTGTTTTGGGTTGGGCTTGAGTTGAAAACGAGTTTATTTGATTAAAAATCCTTTAGCTTTAGGTGACAAAACGTTTAGGGTTGGTTTTGATAATAAATTTACTTAGTCTTTCAATTAATAATTATTTGTAACATAATAAATCAAAGTGAAGTAAAGAAATTCAACTATGGCCTTATTACATCAAATAATCCCAAAATTAAAATTAAAATGCTTAAAATAAAATAAAAGTCCAAATCGTAAATTTCTTGCTGTGCATGGCCATCCCTAAGCTTCTGCCGAACCCGGTCCATTACCGATCGTCACCTGAAAATAGTCCCACAGTGGGGTGAGTCAACAGACTCAATGTGTAACCAACACTAAGAATCAACATTTCAGGCATGCATTATCATATCACATACATATTCATATAACAAGTAAAAACAATGATGCAAACCCAAAACCCAAGCCTAGTTAGCCATCCGCTACACTTCCCCGTACAACCTGTACACTGTGGGGACTACTAAGTCGACCTTCCTTCCGCTACACTCCATCGAAGGCAGTCGCTGCAGTCGACGTGCTCATCGCCCTTATAAAATTCGTGGTCTTAGGTCACCACATTCAGATTTCGTGGTCTTAGGTCACCACATTCAGATATCGCGGTCTTAGGCCACCGCATTCAGATTTCATGGTCTTAGGTCACCACATTCAGATTTCGTGGTCTTAGGTCACCACATTCAGATATCGCGGTCTTAGGTCACCGCATTCAGATTTCGTGGTCATAGGTCACCACATTCACTTCCCCTTTTCAATAACCCATATGCCCAAATCATATTATGCATTAACATGCCAAAGTTCACATTCTTATCATTATTCTCATGTTTATAACATATTTCAGAATCCTATTGGGAGTAGGAAACGTACCTGAGTACTTTGTACCATAGCATGGTACTTACCCATATTTTCACATTCTTAATATTACATTAATTTAAACATAGCCATGAACATATCAAAACTTAGGGTAGGGTACACACCTGATTTGCTTTAGTAAGTTCACTCCAAATCCCGAAAAGCTTGATCTAATGCCTTAGATCTTAAATCTCTACATTTAATCAATCATTTAGTACTTAGTAAAGAGCCATTCGGCCATAAATCCAAATCCTAGTAGGATTAGTACACTAAAACTTACCTTGTTGCCGATTGACTTAAGAATCAAGTCCCGAAACTTTGTTGTATTCCTTCTTGTATTCGGCCAAACATTAAATCACATCCCAGGTTAGTTTCGGCTTTTTAAACAATTATGAAATAGATTTAGATATCAAAATAAGCCTTGGCCGAATGCTATAGACACTTACCTTGTGGATTTTAAATCCCGAAACTCACCGAATAACTAGGGAACACGCGGCCTATGGTGTACCTTCGGGAAAAGAACTTCTCCTTCCTTGTAGTCAACACTTAATAAATCCCGAAAGATCTCTTCAAAGTTTCGACAACAAGATATTAAGGGTATTAGAATATTAATTTCGACAGCCTTAAAAGAAATAGAAAGAGAATCTAACCTAATCTTACCTTTACTGAAGAATTCGATGGAACTCTTGCTTGAACCCTTAGCAGTATTTGGCTATGGCTTTGATGTGGATAACAATTTCAGCTCTTGAGGCTTAGTGAGAAATAGGCTAGGGCTATTGGCATCTTCGGCTTTTGATTGTATTTGTAATAGAAGAAGAAAAGAAAAGAGAAAAAGAGAATAATGGCAGAGAGAATTCGGCAGAGAGAAGAGGAGAAACTTTAGAGAATTTCGACAGAGGTTTTCTTGAAGAGAAAAGAATGAATGAAGAATAGCCTTACTCTTCCTTTTATAGCCGAAATTACTAGGCTAGAGTCCCTTACTTGGCCACCACTCTTCTATTTTGATAGCTTTATCCCTTGAATTATCACTTTTAAAAGAATTAATCCAACAATTATCTCTTGAAAATAATGATAAATAAATCTATTATTTATCTCTTATTTAGCCGAAATTTAAAGAGAATAAAACTCCTCTTTTAAAAGCCTTATTGCCGTCCATCTCTCTTGTTCCTGGCACCAAAATAAAATTCTTTTATTTGCTCCCCAAGGACTCGAACCCAGGCCCAATTGAACCTGCTTGTGGCGTCAAGTCCAGAGGCCCTAAGTGGCACCTCCAAGCCACTTAGACAAGCCCAATTGTATGTCATATTTCGCCCATAAATTTTCTCAAGGCCACCCTGCTTTACTTCCCTCTCTTAACCTCAGAACTTAACTTTTCCTAAAACGTTTCCTTACATTTCCTTACATTTCCTTACATTTCCTTACATTTCCAAGTTTCCAAAAATGTTCGTTTACCTCCTTTAACTTAACATTTCTAAAGCATTTCCTTACATTTCCAAGGCATTTCCCTACATTTCCAGGACAAGACTTTTCCTTACATTTCCAGGACATTTCCTTACATTTCCAAGGTTCTAAAAATGCACACAACACATCCATATCATGCTATTTCATAAAATTAAGCAAAAATGCATAGGCCCATTTTCAGGATGTTACAGTTCTAACCCCCTTAAAATAATTTCGTCCTCGAAATTACTTACTAACGAACAGTCGTACTTCCTAGCTCACCACACTACGCTACTGCTGCGCACTCTGATCTTAAGAAACTATCATACTTTCTAGGCACATTCTCTTAGTTTACAATCAAGGTTCCATACACCTTACTAGCAACATAAGAACGAACTGACTTTACAACGAACAAGGCAATTAAGGTATTCCAGAACCACGTCCCCTAGAGCTCATTTCTACGATCGTGCTTTAATCTAATTAAGAAATTTTATGAATTAGCCTTTATTCCACTGATTACCCGCGAAGAAGTTTTATGGAAAGAGTTTTAGGAGTGGTTCTTTTGTATTCATACATGCACACAGTCTTTACATTCATACATTCATCAATCAATTATGAACTTTCGTTCATTCAGAGAAACGTTGTAGTTTTCATTGTTGTTGTTTTTCCACTACCCAGGGGTATTTTCGTAATTTGCCCTACAGGGGTATTTTCGTAATTTGTCAAAATAAGGTTCCTTGGTGATTTTGTCAATAAGGGTATTTTGGTAATTTTTTTTGAAATCCCGGGGGTATTTCAGAAATTTTTAAATTACAGGGGTATTTCGGTAAATTTTGAAACTCGGGGGTATTTTGGTAATAAATCAGAGTAAATTTGTAAAGCTTAATAAATCAAGGGTATTTCCAAAATTTGCAAAACTTGAGGGTTCTTTTTGAGAATTTGTTTTCCAAATCGGTGATGTTGCAAAATTTTTGAAATTCAGGGTCATTTTGGTAATTTTGTAAGTCAGGGGTAATTTCGTAATTTTCCAAAATCAAAGTATTTTGATATTTTGCAAATTAGGGTTTTTGGACTTGTTATAAAGTAATGAATTTTTTTTTGAATATGAACTGTGGGTATTTTGGAAATTTCATAAACCAAGGGCATTTTTGTAATTTTACCACTAGGGGTATTTTAGTAACTTTCACAAATTAAAAAAAATATTTCAGAAGAATTTTATGGAACAGCTTTTACACATTAGAAGGGTAATTTAAGAGTTGTAAAACTAGGGTTTTTGTGGAAACACGGCTAATTCCCTTTCGGGTTTTAGTTAGGGGTTTAGCCCATGAATAAGTCCTCTTGGTTAGGGTGAACTAAAGCTACGCACCAGGTAGGATTCCTGCGAAGAGGAGGTGAGTCACTAGGACTGCTTAAATACCAGGCTCTTCCGAATCCAATCCTAGACATGCGCACAATGGTTACCACACCCTAACTCGGCGACTTAGACACAGGTTTGTTTTATTAAGCATTTAAGTCTTATGTAACTGTTGGGGTAAGCTAGCCTTATAGTTCAAGTACCTATCATACTAATCTACGTTCCATTCTATTTCTACCCTTCTACAGATCACAATATAAATCACCCAAAGGTTAGGGGTACTTACCTGGTGGACTTCGGGTCGGAGACTTAGGTGCCATGCCAGAAAACCTGCTTACTTCCAAAAATATTTTCATAAAACTCATTTGGGCTCGATTTGAAAACGTTTTGGGCCTTAGACCACAGGCCGAGATTTTAAAACTGGACTCTGATACCAAATTGAAACACCCCACACCCGGCCCACGAGCCTTGACCGGATCTGGTATGTTCCCCGGTGTAAACCGTTTCAAATTCTTTTGTGACTTAGGAAAAACTTGTGTGTTTTGAAAGAAAATTTGTTTTGGGTTGGGCTTGAGTTGAAAACGAGTTTATTTGATTAAAAATCCTTTAGCTTTAGGTGACAAAACATTTAGGGTTGGTTTTGATAATAAATTTACTTAATCTTTCAATTAATAATTATTTGTAACATAATAAATCAAAGTGAAGTAAAGAAATTCAACTATGGCCTTATTACATCAAGTAATCCCAAAATTAAAATTAAAATGCTTAAAATAAAATAAAGGTCCATTTCTTGCTGTGCATGGCCATCCCTAAGCTTCTGCCGAACCCGGTCCATTACTGATGTCACCTGAAAATAGTCCCACAGCGGGGTGAGTCAACAGACTCAATGTGTAACCAACACTAAGAATCAACATTTCAGGCATGCATTATCATATCACATACATATTCATATAACAAGTAAAAACAATGATGCAAACCCAAAACCCAAGCTTAGTTAGCCATTCGCTACACTTCCCCGTACCAACCTGTACACCGTGGGGACTATTAAGTCGACCCTCCTTCCGCTACACTCCATTGAAGGCAGTCGCTGCAGTCGACGTGCTCATCTCCCTTATAAAATTCATGGTCTTAGGTCACCACATTCAGATTTTGTGGTCTTAGGTCACCACATTCAGATATCGCGGTCTTAGGTCACCGCATTCAGATTTCGTGGTCTTAGGTCACCACATTCAGATTTCATGGTCTTAGGTCACCACATTCAGATATCGCGGTCTTAGGTCACCGCATTCAGGTTTCGTGGTCTTAGGTCACCACATTCACTTCCCTTTTTCAATAACCCATATGCCCAAATCATATTATCATTATTCTCATGTTTATAACATATTTCAGAATCCTATTGGGAGTAGGAAACGTACCTGAGTACTTTGTACCATAGCATGGTACTTACCCATATTTTCACATTCTTAATATTACATTAATTTAAACATAGCCATGAACATATCAAAACTTAGGGTAGGGTACACACCTGATTTGCTTTAGTAAGTTCACTCCAAATCCCGAAAAGCTTGATCTAATGCCTTAGATCTTAAATCTCTACATTTAATCAATCATTTAATACTTAGTAAAGAGCCATTCGGCCATAAATCCAAATCCTAGTAGGATTAGTACACTAAAACTTACCTTGTTGCCGATTGACTTAAGAATCAAATCCCGAAACTTTGTTGTATTCCTTCTTGTATTCGGCCAAACATTAAATCACATCCCAGGTTAGTTTCGGCTTTTTAAACAATTATGAAATAGATCTAGATATCAAAATAAGCCTTGGCCGAATGCTATAGACACTTACCTTGTGGATTTTAAATCCCGAAACTCACCGAATAACTAGGGAACACGCGGCCTAAGGTGTACCTTCGGGAAAAGAACTTCTCCTTCCTTGTAGTCAACACTTAATAAATCCTGAAAGATCTCTTCAAAGTTTCGGCAACAAGATATTAAGGGTATTAGAATCTTAATTTTGACAGCCTTAAAAGAAATAGAATGAGAATTTAACCTAATCTTACCCTTACTAAAGAATTCGATGGAACTCTTGCTTGAACCCTTAGCAGTATTTGGCTATGGCTTTGATGTGGATAATAATTTCAGCTCTTGAGGCTTAGTGAGAAATCGGCTAGGGCTATTGGCATCTTCGGCTTTTGATTGTATTTGTAATAGAAGAAGAAAAGAAAAGAGAAAAAGAGAATAATGGCAGTGAGAATTCGGCAGAGAGAAGAGGAGAAACTTTAGAGAATTTCGGCAAAGGTTTTCTTGAAGAGAAAAGAATGAATGAAGAATAGCCTTACTCTTCCTTTTATAGCCGAAATTACTAGGCTAGAGTCCCTTACTTGGCCACCACTCTTCTATTTTGATAGCTTTATCCCTTGAATTATCACTTTTAAAAGAATTAATCCAACAATTATCTCTTGAAAATAATGATAAATAAATCTATTATTTATCTCCTATTTAGCCGAAATTTAAAGAGAATAAAACTCCTCTTTTAAAAGCCTTATTGCCGTCCATCTCTCTTGTTCCTGGTACCAAAATAAAATTCTTTTATTTGCTCCCCAAGTGACTCGAACCCAGGCCCAATTGCACCTGCTTGTGGCGTCAAGTCCAGAGGCCCTAAGTGGCACCTCCAAGCCACTTAGACAAGCCCAATTGTATGTCATATTTCGCCCATAAATTTTCTTAAGGCTACCCTGCTTTACTTCCCTCTCTTAACCTCAGAACTTAACTTTTCCTAAGACGTTTCCTTACATTTCCTTACATTTCCTTACATTTCCTTACATTTCCAAGTTTCCAAAAATGTTCGTTTGCCTCCTTTAAACTTAACATTTCTAAAGCATTTCCTTACATTTCCAAGACATTTCCCTACATTTCCAAGACAAGACATTTCCTTACATTTCCAGGACATTTCCTTACATTTCCAAGGTTCTAAAAATGCACACAACACATCCATATCACCATAAACATGCTATTTCATAAAATTAAGCAAAAATGCATAGGCCCATTTTCAGGATGTTACACTAGGACTGCTTAAATACCAAGCTCTTCCTGAATCCAATCCTAGACATGCGTATGCCCATTGCCACACCCTAATTCGGCTAAGGTGAACAGTCACTACGCACCAGGTACGATTCTAGTGAAGAGGAGGAGAGTCACTAGGACTGCTTAAATACCAAGCTCTTCCTGAATCCAATCCTAGACATGCGTTTGCCTGTTGCCACACCTTAACCTATTGACTCGTTCACGGGTTTTGTTTAGTTGGATTAAGTCTTATGGAATTGAAGAGTTGTTTGTCTAAGCCTATGGTCCATTAATACTATCATACTAATCTACGTCCCCCAAGCCCATTAAGCCCACATAAATAACACAGCAAGAGTTTAGAATACTTACCTGGGTGGATCAAGTGCCGGTAGACTCGAAGGCCATGTCTTCAACCAATTTTTTTTTTCATCAACTTCTAAAACAGTACTAGACCCATTTCACAGCCCGAGTTTTGAACTGGGCTCTGATACTAAAATATAACACCCCAAACCCAGCCCATGCGTTTCGACCAGATCCGGTATGTTATCGAACACATAACACTTTATTGCATTTTGAAAACACAAGTTAAATTAATTAAATTTGAATAAAGGAGAGACTTTTTGAAAATAAACCTCTTTGTATTTTTATTAATAAATGTAAATAAACCTTGTGGTATATTCATAAGTTGCATAACATAGAAAACTCCTATGTTGAATAAAAACTAGGGGCCTTATTACATAACTGTTCCTCAAATAACAATAAAACAAACTTAAAGAAGTCCTAAAGAAAATATAATTTGTAGAAATAGAACTTGATGGCCCCTCGAGTCCGTCTGGGCTCCCATGTCCACGATCTACTGCTCATCTAGAGAGTAGAGAAAAGGAATGCGTGAGTCACCAAGACTCAGTGTATAAATCTCAAAGCACACAACGACCTGAGCCCACAAACACATTATAGGCCCTGGCCCATACATAAAGGTATCAATCATAATCACATGATAGCAATAAGTAATGAAAAACCCAACCCATTCTAGGTTTCCATCCTCTACACACCATCACGTACCAACCATCACACCGTGGAGATTTCTACAATCAACACTCCATCCGCTACACACCAAAACGACAGTCGTACTGCCTATTCCTATTAATTAGGAATCATTTAACGTGGCATCGCCACCGATCACTATGTGACCTTACATTCAAATTATGTGGGATTTCTACCACCGATCACCAAGTGACCTATCATGCACTTCCCCTTCAATATCATCATTCCCACCCCATGCATACAAACATAAAGAAACATCATGCAGACTTATATATTTTCCGATACACATAGGGAGTTCTATGTTTACGTACCTGACATCCTTGCCTAACCCTTTTAGGGTTCCATTCAACTGTCTATACAGCCTCATTCCGGCTTTTTGCCCATAACATATTTAAATAAACATACATACATGTTTATTAGTAATGTGTTAGAGATCTACACACCTGGTTACCGATAAAATGATGCTTTCTATGTCGACGCTATCTGTAACATCCTAGATTAGGGGTTATGCGTTCGTGTGTAATTCATGAGATAGTGGGCTCAGTGGGTGTGTTGGATGTGTTCTAAGGAGTTCTAGGAACCATAAGGTGTATGGAAATGTACGGAAAAGTATGGAAATGTAAGGAAATGATTTGGAAATGATTCAAAAGAGGAAAGTGAACATTTCTGGAAACTTGGAAATGTAAGGAAATGTCAAGTTTACAGAGCCGAACGAAAATTTTTGGAAACTTAGAAATGACTTAGAAATGTCGAGTTTTAAAGTTTAAAAGAAAATTAAGGCAAGGTGGCCTTAAAAGAAAAAGTTTGTGAAATTTGCCACACAAACAGGCTTGGAAAAGTGGCCTGGAGATGCCACTTAGGGCCTCTGGAAATGGCGCCACATGCAAGGTGTTGGGCCTGGGTTCGAGTCACTTGGGAAGCAAATAAAAGGAGTTTTATTTTTGCTTCCAGAAGCAGAGGAGTGGACGGCAAGGCTTCTAGAAAAAGGGAGTTTTATTCCCTTTAAATTTCGGCAATTAATGGGATAAATAAGGGATTTAAATTGGATTATTTTTTTTTGAAGAGATAATAGATGGATAAATATAGATTTATTTCTTTTATTTTGATAGATAAGGAAGAGATAAAAGAGGATTATTATTAGTATTATTTTTATTAAGAGATAAGAGATAATAAAGGATATTTCTTTAATTATTTTAAATTAAAAAGATAAAGGTATCAAATAAAGAAGAGTGGTGGCCAAGTAAGGGATTCTGAGTAGTAGTTCGGCTATAAAAGGAGGAAAATAGGGCTACTCATCAATTCTTTCTTCCTTTTCTTCTCTCTACCGAAAATTCCCTAAGACATTCCCCTCTCTCTGCCGAAATTTTCCTAGCCAATTCTCTCTTTTCTCTGCTATTTTGTTAAAACCAAAAACCCTAGTAAAGCAAGCCAATCTCTTCATCTTTCTTTTCTTCCTATTTTTCCTTACCAATCCATTCAAAAGTCGAATCTTGGAAAGGCTTCAAGCATAGGTGCTGTCAATTTCTTCAAAGGATCTTTCGGGATTATCAGAGTAGACGACTAAAAGGAGGAGTATTCGGGATTTCTAAGATTAAGGATTTCGACATTCTGAGGGAAACAAGGAACAGTTTCGGGATTTGTTGGTGATCCAACCGGCAACAAGGTAAGAATACTAATCCTACTAGGATTTGGAATTTTGGCCGAATGGCTTTTTATTAAGGTAAAAAGTGATTAATCAATTGTAGGAACTTGAGATCTAAAGCAATAGATCGGTTTTTTCGGGATTTCAAGGAATTTGTTAAGCAAATCAGGTGTGTACCCCACACTATTTCATAATACGTTTTATGGCTGTGTTAAATAATATATGTGATATTAAGAATATGAAAGTGGCTAAGGTACCATGATATGGTACTAAGTACTCAGGTACGTTTCCTACTTCTACTAGGAATATGAAAAATGTTATTCGTAACATGAGAATATGATAAGAATGTGAACTTGGGCATGTAATTGCATAATATGTTATGGGCATATGGGTTTGTTTGAAAGGGGAAGTGAAAAGTGGTGACCTAAGACCACAGTAATCTGAAAGTGGTGACCTAAGACCACAGTAATCTGAACGTGGTGACCTAAGACCACGAATGCGGTGACCTAAGACCGCAATTTGGAGTGTAGCGGAAGGAGGGTCGACTTAGTAGTCCCCACGGTGTGACTGGCAGGTACGGGGGTGTGTAGCGGATGGACAATTAGGTTTGGGTTTGGGAATGCATCATAACTTGTATTTTATGTTTTGAATGTGTAACTATTGTATGCCTGATTCTATTATGATTTAGTGTCGTGTACACATTGAGTCTGTTTGACTCACCCCGTTGTGGGACCATGTTTCAGGTGATGAACAGTGATGGACCGGGACGGCAGTACTTGTGGTGGCCATGCTCAACATGAAGTTTATATTTTTATGGACTCTTGAATTTATTTTAGTACTTTGAAATATTTTGGAAACTATTTGATGTAATAAGGCCATAAGGCCATGATGAACGATTTTTATTTCTACTTGTTGTTTTATTGTGTTACAAATTTTGATTAGGTTAAAGACTAAGTATTTTATTTTAAAATATACTCGATATGTTTATTACTTAAAATTAAAAAAAAAGGTTTTCTAATATAAAAATCCAGTTTGTTTTCAACACAAGCCCAACCCAAACAATATATTTTTTTAAAATCAAACAAGTTTTTCTCTAAGTAACAAAAGAAATTTGAAAACCGGTTTACTTGAGGAACATACCAAATCTGGTCAAAGCTCGTGGGCTGGGTTTGGGGTGTTTCAGTTTGGTATCAGAGTCCAGTTTTAAACCCTCGGCCTGGGGTTTAAGGCCCAAAACGTTTTCAAATCGAGCCCAAATGAGTTTTTGAAGATAAGCAGGTTTTTCTGGCATGGCACCTAAGTCTTCGACCCGCAGTCCACCAAGTAAGTACCCCTATCCTTTGTGTGATTTATATTGTGATTTGTAGAAGGGTAGAAATGGAATGGAACGTAGAATAGTATGATAGGTACTTGAACCCTAGGACTAGTTTACCCCAACAGTTACATAAGATTTTAAATGCTTAATTAAACAAACCTGTGTCTAAGCAGCCGAGTTAGGGTGTGGCAACCATTGTGCGCATGTCTAGGATTGGTATTCGGTGGGAGCTTGGTATTTAAGCAGTCCGCGTGACTCACCTCCTCTCCACTCGAATCCTACCTGGTGCGTAGCTTCGGTTCACCCTAACCAAGAGGACTTATTCATGGGCTAAACCTTTAACTAAAACCCGAAAGGGAATTAGCCGTGTTTCCATAAAAACCCTAGTTTTAAAACTCTTAAATTACCCTTTGATTTATAAAAGCTATTCCATGAAATTTTTCTGAAATATTTCTTGATTTATGAAAATTTCTAAAATACCCCTATTTGCAAAATTAATAAAATGCCCTTGAGTTTTAAAATTACCATATTACCCCGACTTCAATAAATTTTTCTTATTTTGTAAAAGTATGCAAAAACCCTATTTTGTGAAAGTCCAAAATACCCTGATTTGGAAAATTACGAAATTACCCCTCGTTTACCACAATTACCAAAATGACCCTGATTTTCAAAATTTTTGCAACATCACCGATTTGGAGAACAAATTCTCAAAAAGAACCACTAAGTTTTGCAAATTTTGAAATACCCTTGATTTATTAAGATTTATAAATTTACCCTGGTTTATTACCGAAATATCCCTGTAATCTCAAAATTTTTGAAATACCCCCAGATTTCAAAATTTCCAAAATACCCTCGGATTTTAAAATTACCGAAATACCCATGAATTCCAAAATTACCGAAATAACCCCGAATTACAAAATTACGAAAATACCCCTGGGTAGTGGAAAAACAACAACAATGAAAACTACAACATTTCTCTGAATGAACGGAAGTTCATAATTGTTTGATGGATGAATGTATGTATGAATGAAAAGACTGTGTGTATGTATGAATACGAAAGAACCACTCCTAAAACTCTTTTCATAAAACTTCTTCGCGGGTAAACAAGTGAAACAAGGATTAATTCATAAAACTTCTTAATCAGATTAAATTGCGACGTTAGAAATGAGTTCTCGGGGACGTGAACTTAGAAATTGTGCCTAGAAAGTATGATGGTTCTATTAAGATCAGAGGCGCAGCGAAAGCATAGTGCAGTGAGAAGGATTGTACGGCTGTTAATAAGTAATTTCGAGGACGAAATTATTTTTAAGGAGGGTAGAACTGTAACATCCTAGATTAGGGGTTATGCGTTCGTGTGTAATTCATGAGATAGTGGGCTCAGTGGGTGTGTTGGATGTGTTCTAAGGAGTTCTAGGAACCCTAAGGTGTATGGAAATGTATGGAAAAATATGGAAATGTAAGGAAATGATTTGGAAATGATTCAAAAGAGGAAAGTGAACATTTCTGGAAACTTGGAAATGTAAGGAAATGTCAAGTTTACAGAGCCGAACGAAAATTTTTGGAAACTTAGAAATGACTTAGAAATGTCGAGTTTTAAAGTTTAAAAGAGAAAATTAAGGCAAGGTGGTCTTAAAAGAAAAAGTTTGTGAAATTTTCCACACAAACAGGCTTGGAAAAGTGGCCTGGAGATGCCACTTAGGGCCTCTGGAAATGGCGCCACATGCAAGGTGTTGGGCCTGGGTTCGAGTCACTTGGGAAGCAAATAAAAGGAGTTTTATTTTTGCTTCCAGAAGCAGAGGAGTGGACGGCAAGGCTTCTAGAAAAAGGGAGTTTTATTTCCTTTAAATTTCGGCAATTAATGGGATAAATAAGGGATTTAAATTGGATTATTTTTTTTGAAGAGATAATAGATGGATAAATATGGATTTATTTCTTTTATTTTGATAGATAAGGAAGAGATAAAAGAGGATTATTATTAGTTAAGAGATAAGAGATAATAAAGGATATTTCTTTAATTATTTTAAATTAAAGAGATAAAGGTATCAAATAAAGAAGAGTGGTGGCCAAGTAAGGGATTCTGAGTAGTAGTTCGGCTATAAAAGGAGGAAAATAGGGCTACTCAATTTCTTCAAAGGATCTTTCGGGATTATCAGAGTAGACGACTAAAAGGAGGAGTATTCGGGATTTCTAAGATTAATGATTTCGACATTCCTAGGGAAACAAGGAATAGTTTCGGGATTTGTTGGTGATCCAACCGGCAACAAGGTAACAATACTAATCCTACTAGGATTTGGAATTTTGGCCGAATGGCTTTTTATTAAGGTAAAAAGTGATTAATCAATTGTAGGAACTTGAGATCTAAAGCAATAGATCGGTTTTTTCGGGATTTCAAGGAATTTGTTAAGCAAATCAGGTGTGTACCCCACACTATTTCGTAATACGTTTTATGGCTGTGTTAAATAATATATGTGATATTAAGAATATGAAAGTGGCTAAGGTACCATGATATGGTGCTAAGTACTCAGGTACGTTTCCTACTTCTACTAGGAATACGAAAAATGTTATTCGTAACATGAGAATATGATAAGAATGTGAACTTGGGCATGTAATTGCATAATATGTTATGGGCATATGGGTTTGTTTGAAAGGGGAAGTGAAAAGTGGTGACCTAAGACCATAGTAATCTGAAAGTGGTGACCTAAGACCACAGTAATCTGAACGTGGTGACCTAAGACCACGAATGCGGTGACCTAAGACCGCAATTTGGAGTGTAGCGGAAGGAGGGTCGACTTAGTAGTCCCTGTAACACCCCAAACCCGGCCCAAACACTACGACCGAATTTGGTGTGCTACAGAGAAAACATCTTTGAAAATTCTTTTAAGTCGAATTATCTTTTTGTTAAAAGATAGTTATTTTGTTTAAAACATTTGAGGTGTATAAAATCCATACTTAGGTTTATTTTAAAAATATTTATTAAGCCAGATTGTTACCGATTCAGGTGTGCCCGATGGCACGATAAAACATTTTTGCGATTTAAAATTTTAGAAACCACGTGTACTCAATTTAATGTTAGGAAATAATTTAATCAAATTAATCCAAAACATAGAATAATAAAAATATGTCTAAGGGCCTTATTACAACGTAATTAAAATAAAACCAACATAAAATAAAATAAAATAAAATCCAAATTCGTCTAATTAAAATTTCCACTGCATCGCCACTTCGAGTCCATCCGGCTCCATCTCCGCGATCTACTCATCTGCAAAATGTTAAGGGAAGGGGTGAGTCACCAAGACTCAGTGTGTAAATCCCCCACCCAGAAAATACATCTCATACACAATTCATTAATAAACATGCTCATGCAACCCAACTAGCCATCCATACTCCTTTTCTACCCCGTGTGGTCAAAACCACTGATGACTTAAAGTCACAATTCAAATGATGGGGCCAACCCATCGTGTGGTCAGAACCACTGATGACCATAGGTCACAATTTATCAAGTGTGGTCAAAACCACTGGTGGTACCAAACCACTGGGACTTAGTCGCAAATTATCAATCGGTGTGGTCAAAACCACTGATGACCATAGGTCACAAATAATTTGATGGGGCCAACCCATCTTGTGGTCAAAACCACTAACGACAGTCCATAATTCATCCCCCTCCTCTCATCAATCCCACCATCACATGCTTTTATAACAATTTTCATAAATCATACCGTAGCATTTAATCATCATGTGATGGCATGCAAATCATATATCAAAAATCACAAGTTAGGGGACTTACCCGGAATCCATGTTTAAGCCCACAAGCATATCATAGATCATTACCAAAATTTGTACTCAAGACAATAATATAGCAAGTTTATTAATAAAGTGTGTAAAGAGTTTACACACCTGTTTCTACCGGAAATTCCTAGATCCCGAAGATCCGATCTACGTTGCTAGATCTCTTGTCCTTGAACGGATTTGATTTCCAAGCAAATCCCGAAGTCTTAATTTGCCCCCTTGGAAAAATAATTCCCGAAAGCTTCCCTTAATTTATGTAGGCTCCTAAACTCCACATATCAGCACCTCTCTTAGGGAGATTCGACCAAGTGCACAATTGGAAGGCCTGGAAATTTTAGTGAAGGAGGAGGGTGTATCGGCTAAGAGAAACAACAGTGCTGGAATTTTCTAAAAAATTTTGGCTAAGATTTTAAGGGAGATTTTGGCAGCACAATGAAGAGAGGATGAAGAGAAAGAGTTTGCTGGAAATTTCCTCTTAAAGAGGGGTATATTCGGCTTGTAAAAGAGAAGAGAACCTGGAATTTTTGAATGGTTTTGGCTATGAAACAATGGAGATTTCGGCAGCAGTAAATTTGGAGAGGAAAAATTGATGAGTTTGGCACTTCTTTGCTATTAAAAATCAAAATATGGACAGCCCCCAAAGAGTCCAAAAATCGGCAACTACTCCCTTATTTTGTGATAATTTCCAGCCTTGATTTATCCAAGATAAATCTAATTTTATCATCCTTTCAATTCCTTAATCCCCTCAACAATTTTATAGCAAATAAAATACTAAAACCCCCCATGCTTGCCGTCCACTCTGCCGTGAAGAGTTCAAAATTCAATCAATCACCTAAAATTCATCTTGGCCACTAGCTTGAATTAATTCAAAAAGAATTTAAATACTCAAATAATACTCAAATAATAATCCAATAATAATCTAATAATAATGCTGATATTATCCCTTTTTATCTTATCAAATAAATAATAAAATAAAGGAAACCATGTGCTCATCCATTTTCCCTCCAGCCGAATGTAGGAAAAAAAAACAAAGAACCATGTGCAGGCCAGTGCACCTTGTCACGCCAGCAGCAGATGGAAGGAAAAATAAAGTCAAGGTGTTGCTCCTGGGGTTCGAACCAGCGACCCCAAGCAGCAGCCTCCTCTCCAACGCGCTTTGCCACTTTTCCCCCTCAGACTTTCATGTCAAATAACCACAATATTTAATTATAAGGCCTTCCAACTAAAGCCCAGCATCTCATATAAAAAAATAAAAACGCAAACTGCTGCTATGCTGGCTCGAACCAGTGACCTCAAGCAGCAGTGTAATATCCCGGGTTAGGGGCTATTTTGCTGTTGCATGATATTGCATGTGTTAAGTGTGCTGTGTTGTTGTTTGTGTAGTGTCGGGGCTTAATTGTAGGCTAGGAGTGTGCCCGAGTAGGTAGGAAAATTTTTGTTTTAGGCCTAAGTCAGGGGAGCTGATGGAGCTGGGGTATAAGAGTTTTATTTGGTGTTTTGTTGAACAAAAAGTGAGCTGGCAAGGTGGCAAGCATGCGTTACTTGGGGAGCTAGGTGTGGCGTCAACTGCATGGGGTGGAGGTCTAGTGTTCAAGCTGCAAAGACCTCACATTTTGGCTTCATTTTGGATGGCATAGGAGGGAAGAGTTGGATGTAGTTCAAATTCCACTTTGGACTTGGTCTTCCCATTCAAATGGAGGGTGATGAGGGATTTTAGGAGGAAGACTTGGTCATGTTGTTTGAATGTGTGGTTGGGAACTATTGGGGGGATTTGGCCGAATTTGAGGGAGTGTGGAGTGGGGGAAGTGGACGGCTTGGTGTGGGGAGGTGCTTGCCGAAATGCATTTTTGCATTTTTGGCATTTTCTTAGGCAATTTCGATCATAGGTGGTGGCAAACAAAGTTTCTCCTTTTTGTCATTGTAGCCGAAATTTCTAAAGGGTGTTTTCTCTCATTTTCTCCATTTCCTTGAAATCGAAAGTCTAAGGAGTTAGTGGCTGAATCTTGCTTTGCTTTTCTCTCAATTTTCTTGGTAGCCGAATATCCTCCTCTTCATTCCCTTTTCTTTTTGACATTTGTGTAAACCGAATGGTATTTTCTCTTCTCCATATTTCTTTCTTTGACTTGGAAATCTTGATAACCGAAACTAATATCTCTTCTTATCATACTTTCGTCTCTTTTCTCTTAATACATTAGTGCCGAATTCACATTGC
The DNA here is from genome assembly GCA_005393395.2 of Gossypium australe. Lineage (NCBI taxonomy): Eukaryota > Viridiplantae > Streptophyta > Magnoliopsida > Malvales > Malvaceae > Gossypium > Gossypium australe. The sequence continues at coordinate 84,659,606 of CM016614.1, read as the reverse complement.
CCTCTTAGCCGAATTTCCATCTGTTTTTCTCTCAATTCCTCTTGAGCCGAATCTTTCTTCAATTGTTGTCAAACTCTTTTCTTCTTTTGAACCAAAATTCTATTGCTTTTCATCTTCAAGGGACTAGCCGAATCTCTCCCCTGTGTTGCCAAAGTATCCCTTCTCCTAGTAGTCTATATTGGCCGAATTTCTTCTCTCTCTTCTAGTAGCTCTTGACCGAATATTAGTGAAGGGTGATCTTGTGTGGTTGTTCGATCAGTGGTGGGGTAAGTTCTTGGCCGAAGGGTCATTTATTTTCTTTCTTTTTTTTTTCTTAATCGATGTGAGTTGATTAAGGGTCGATTTCAACATTGGTGGAGGGGTACTAATCTCTTGTGTTTAATCGACTCTTGTTATAGGACATCTGGATTTTGGAGGCAAGCAAGAGGAGCCTTCTTTCTCTGTTAAGCAATCGGTAGGTATTGGTAAGGGCTAGTTCTATTAGTTAATTCTTTTCATTCCGTTAAGGCAAGTTGTTAAAGGTGTGATTGTTGTTGTTTTAGGAGGTGGTCGATATCAGAGGAACCATTAATTGATTCGGATATTGGTTGGAAACCAAACCATTCACAAGGTAAAGAGTTTAGCATTAACTCCTGTTGGTTTGTTAGCATTGGCCGAATGGTCTAGATGTCTAACCCATGTTTGGCCGATTCTAGGAGCAAGGAGTTTAAAGATTGTAGATCGTTTCTTTGGGATTAAAGCCTTTGTTATTTCAGGTGTGTAACTAACACCCTTTATATCTAGTAATATGTGTTGACAACCTGATTGATTAATAAATTGAGACAGTTTGATGGATTGATATGATACCCTTTTGGGTATGTGCAAGGATTCAGGTAAGTCCGTTTCATTATGAGTATTGTTATTGATACATGATGTCATGATTTATGATGTATGTGCTATAAGATGCAACGTTAAACATGTTTGCATGATTTGAATACTATACATGAGTTGGTATGATGATGGGTGATATGAGAGGAGGGAGCAGTGGTATTTTGTGCTGACGAGCACCAGTGTTTTGGTAACACACTTTGTGACTTTGGGTCACCAGAGGTTTGGCACCCCCAGAGGTTTGGCACCTCAGCGTCTCGTCCCCGTGGTTTCGCACCACAGTGGGTTGGCCCCACAAGGCGGTATTGAGGGATTGACGCCAGTGATTTGGTATCACACGATGGGTTGGCCCCATCACTCGATTATTGTGACTACGGTCACCAGTGGTTTGGTACCACATTTGTGTCTTTGGGACACCAGAGGTTTGGCACCTCATTGCGACTCGTCCCTGTGGTTTGACACCACCGTGGGTTGGCCCCACTTGAGATATGGGATCGTCTGCTAGTGATTTGGTATCACACGATGGGTTGGCCCCATATCGGATTTGTGACTGCGGTCACCAGTGATTTGGTATCACAATCGTGTCTTTGGGACACCAGTGGTTTGGCACCACATTGACGGATATTGTGTCTTTGGGACACTAGTGTTTTGGTAACACATTGCGACTATATGTCACCAGTGGTTTGGCACCACCAGTGGTTTGGTACCACACGGGGTAGAAAAGGCGTTACGGATGGTTAGGATCGGGTTGCATTAATTATGTTGCTATGTATGATGTGTGTTAGCCTGTTGTTTTACCGGGAGCGGGATTTGCGCGCTGAGTCCTGTGACTCACCCTCTCCTTCGACATTTCAGGTGACTCGTAGACGCGGACATGGAGCCGGGTTGGACTCGGGGTGCTCATGCCATGCTTAATAAAGTTTTACTCAGACTCTATCATTTGGGTACTTTAGTTTAATTACTTTTATTTGGGTTTATTTTGGATTGTAAAAGGCCTTTAAATTATGGTTTATGATGTCTATGCTGTAAGATAGATTTTTAACGTGCTTTAACAAAATAAGTTGGTAGGAATTTTACTAAAACTTGGAAAGACAACGTTTTCAAAAATGCAACGTAATGTGTTTTCAACTATACCATCGGGTATCACCCTACGTTTTGATATTAAGTAAACTCTAATGATTTTTAAATCAAACTCGATGTTCTACTAAGTTAAAAATGTTTTAAGTAACACTAAGAAACTACTTGAAGCTTTAAATGAATTAAACTCATTTTTCACTACACACTTTGATTAAGTTTTCAAAATTTCCGGGTTTCAAATACACCATTTGATTTCAAACAAGCCTACTCAAATTTTCTTCAAATACACTATGTTTTCATCCAGTTTTTAAACGGAAAATTCTAACCTCTCAAATACGTTTTTCCCCGTAACATACCAGATTCGGACGTGGTGTTTTGTCTGGGTTTGGGGTGTTACAATTGTGGTATCAGAGCCAGGTTCAAAGGCTCGGCTGTGGGCCTGAGGCCCAAAATGTTTCAAAAAGTTGTCTTAAGTTTGGGTTTAAATAGATGGTTTGAAAGGCATGGCACCGAGTCTCCGGCACCAGTTCGCCCAGGTAAGTACCCGTTACTATTGCTTGTGGTTTGATGTACTATGATTGGATGGTTAGCAATAGTAGGATTACTTTAGAAATTGAAACTGATAGGATTTTGTGAACTCGCGAGAACAAATCTCCTTAAATATTCATAAGACTTGCCTTAAAACAGTGGAATAAATACTGATGCATAAAACTCTTAAACCAGATACGTAGAGATATTAGACATGAGCACTCGAGGCGGACGTGGTCATAATACTCGTGGTAGAGGTAGGGGTAGGATGACAGTTTCTGAACCCGTAGGATCTGGTCAGGGGTCAGAAAATGAGATACCGGTTCCGCCACCAGCTGGAGGTGGTGAGTTCCAAGATCAGACCGGGGATGACGCAGTGTCACAGGCGATGCTGCGAGTGTTGGAAAGGGTAGCTGGAGTAAGCGGTGGTGCAGGAGTTAGGAAATCCGTGCCTGAGCGACTCCGGGCTAACGGGGCCGAATTCTTTCGAGGTGTATCTAGTGTTGCTCCCAGCACTGCTGAATATTGGCTGGAGGCAACTGAGCGGATCATGGATGATCTGGACTTGACCGCAGAAGAGAAGCTGAAGGGCATAGTATCGCTTCTCCGGGATGAGTCATACCAATGGTGGCTCACGGTTCGGGACAGTGTGGCAGCAGAGGATCTGACATGGGATTATTTCAAGGCTGCATATCAAAAGAAGTACATCGGAGCTAGTTATATTGACTCCCAGCGAAAGGCATTTCTGAGGCTTGTTCAGGGGAGTAAATCTGTTTCTGAGTACGAGGCTGAGTTCTTGAAGCTGAGTAGGTATGCCAGGGGCATTGTGGCCACTGAACATGAGAGGTGTGTTCGTTTCGAGGATGGTCTGCGAGACGAATTAAGACTGCTGATTGCTCCACAGCAGGAGCGCGAGTTTGCTGTCTTAGTTGAGAAGGCTAAGGTAGCTGAGGGTGTTAAGGAGTCAATGAGGCAGGGTATGGACAGAAATAGGCATAAGAGGAGCTTTGGGTCTTCTGGATCATCGGGTAATCTGCCGAAAAGGGCTAGACCGAGTGGGCCAGATCAGTCTGGGAGGTTTGTTGCTGCTAGGCAGGGACCGCCGCAGTGTAATCAGTGTGGGAAATCTCATTGGGGTGGTTGCTGGACCGGAGGAAAAGGTTGCTTCGAGTGTGGTTCTCTGGATCATCGCGTGAGGGACTGTCCGTGTAGGTTGGCTAGGGTTCAGTCTGAGAGTCAGGGCCGTAATCAGTTCAGGAGCAGTGGACCGCCACAGCAGAGGGGCCGTGGTAATGGCAGAGGTGGTAATGGTTCTGGTCGGGGCCGTGGAGCACCGGGCAGAGGTGCGGGTAGTTCTGAGGCTAGGTAGCCTGGATTAGTGTATGCTGCGAGGCGCCGAGAGGAGGGCGACGCACCGGACGTCATAACCGGTACGTTTTTGATCTTTGGTTCTCCATTTACTGCTTTGATTGATGTGGGTTCGACGCACTCTTATGTTGCCAGTAGTATAGTAGAGACCATGGATTTAGACTCTGAGATATCTTCTAGGCAGATGACTGTAATTAGCCCTCTAGGTCACTCTGTAGTAGTAGATAAACTGTTTAGAGATGTACCCCTAGAACTCCAAGGGGTAGTGTTTGCTGCTGATCTGATGGAACTGCCGTTTGGGGAGTTCGATCTGATTCTTGGGATGGACTGGTTGGTCAAGTACCAGGCGAGGTTGGATTGCGCGGCTAAGCGCATGGTTCTTAAGACGGTTGAGGGTGATGAGGTGGCTATGATAGGTAATAGGAGAGATTACTTATCAAATGTGGTATCTGCTCTGAAGGCAGAGAAGATGGTCAGGAAGGGCTGTGAAGCGTATGTAGTTCATGTGTATGCCTTGAAGGCTAAAGAGTCTGCTGTAGAGAAGGTTCGTACTGTTAAGGAATTTGCTGATGTGTTTCCTGAAGAGCTTCTGGGTTTGCCGCCGGATCGCGAGGTAGAGTTCGGGATAGATCTGTTACCCGGGACTGCGCCAGTGTCTATTGCTCCGTATAGGATGGCGCCAAAAGAGTTGGTTGAGCTTAAGGCTCAGATCTAGGAGTTATTGGATCGAGGTTTTATCAGGCCAAGTGTTTCGCCGTGGGGTGCGCCGGTACTTTTTGTTAAGAAGAAAGATGGTACAATGCGGATGTGTGTAGACTACCGCCAGTTGAACAAGCTGACGATTAAGAACAAGTATCCGTTGCCACGGATAGATGACTTGTTTGATCAACTGAAGGGTGCTGCAGTATTTTCGAAGATTGACTTGAGGTCTGGGTATCATCAGTTAAAGGTTAAGGAGGCTGATATCCATAAGACAACGTTTCGGACTCGGTATGGGCACTACGAATTTCTGGTAATGCCGTTCGGGTTGACTAATGCACCGGCAGCATTTATGGATATGATGAATAGGGTGTTTCAGCAGTATCTGGATCAGTTCGTCGTGGTTTTCATAGACGACATCTTGGTGTATTCAAGGACAGAGGAAGAGCATGATGCGCATTTGCGAGTGGTGCTGCAGATTCTGAGGGAAAAGCAGCTCTACGCTAAGTTCAGTAAGTGCGAGTTCTGGCTTAGGGAAGTGACTTTCTTGGGTCATGTAGTGTCGGCTAAGGGGATTCGAGTAGATCCTCGTAAGATTGAGGCAGTTTTGGATTGGAAGCCGCCTAAGTCAGTGGCTGAGATTCGGAGTTTTCTGGGTTTGGCCGGATACTACCGAAGGTTTGTTGAGGGTTTCTCGTTGATAGCGGCGCCGATGACTAAGTTGTTAAGGAAAGAAGTTCCGTTTGTATGGACGGAGAAACAGCAGGAGAGTTTCGACAAGCTTAAGAAGATTTTGACTGAGGCTCCGGTTTTGATTCAACCTGAGGCTGGTAAGGAATTCACAGTGTTCTGCGATGCATCACATACGAGATTGGGTTGTGTGCTGATGCAAGAAGGTAAGGTTGTGGCTTACGCTTCTCGGCAGCTGAGGCCACATGAGGTCAATTATCCAACGCACGATTTGGAGCTAGCGGCTGTAGTCTTCGCCTTAAAGATTTGGAGGCACTACTTGTACGGAGAGAGATCGATAGTCTACACAGATCATAAGAGTCTGAAGTATCTACTGACTCAGAAGGATTTGAATTTGAGGCAGCGCAGATGGGTTGAGTTGCTGAAAGATTACGACTGTTCGATTGAGTATCATCCGGGCAAGGCTAACGTGGTGGCAGACGCGTTGAGCCGTAAGGTTGTTTCGGACTTAAGAGCTTTGTTTGCCCATTTGAGCTTGTATGACAACGGGAGTATTCTGGCAGAGCTACAAGTTAAGCCTACTTGGGTTGAGCAGATCAGAGAGAAGCAGTTAGAGGATGAGGTTCTCAGTGCGCGAAGGTTACAAGTGCAGAATAGTGGTTTGGAGGGTTATAGCTTGTCTAGTGATGAGGTTCTATGTTTTCAAGGTAAGGTTTGTATGCCTAAAGATGTTGAGCTGAGGCAAAAGATTCTTCAGGACGCACATAGCAGTCCTTATGCTATGCATCCTAGAGGTAGCAAGATGTATAGGGATCTTAGAGAGCAGTTTTGGTGGCCTGGCTTGAAGAAAGAGGTGACTGAGTTTGTGAGTAAGTGTCTAACTTGTCAGCAGGTCAAGGCTGAACATCAGTTGCCGTCAGGTTTGCTTCAGCCTGTAAAGATTCCTCAGTGGAAGTGGGAAAGGATAACCATGGATTTCGTCAGTGGATTACCTCTTACGCCAAGCAAGAAGGATTCAGTTTGGGTAGTGGTGGATCGTCTGACTAAATCAGCTCACTTCATTCCGGTGAGGGTTGACTACTCACTTCAGAAGCTAGCGAAGCTGTATGTGTCAGAGATAGTGAGGTTGCACGGTGTGCCAGTTTCGATAATCTCGGATAGGGATCCCAGGTTTACGTCAAGGTTCTGGAAAGCATTGCATCAAGCTCTGGGTACTCGTTTGGATTTCAGCACGGCTTTTCACCCACAGTCTGACGGTCAATCAGAAAGGGTTATTCTGATCTTAGAGGATATGCTAAGAGGATGTGTTCTGGATTTTAGAGGTAGTTGGGAGGAGTTTCTGCCGTTAGCTGAGTTTGCCTACAACAACAGTTACCAAGCGAGCATCAAGATGGCACCGTATGAGGCATTGTATGGTAGGAAGTGTCGCTCACCTACGTGTTGGATAGAGTTGGGTGAACGTCAGTTGTTGGGACCCGAGTTGGTTGCTGAGACAGAAGACAAGGTTAAGTTGATTCAGTCTCGTTTGAAGGAAGCTTCGGACCGGCAGAAGTCTTATGCCGATCTTAAGCGGAGAGATATAGAGTTTGCTGTGGGGGATCAAGTTTTCCTAAAGGTCTCGCCTTGGAAGAAGGCGTTGAGATTCGGAAGGAAAGGCAAGCTAAGTCCGAGGTTTATTGGGCCGTATAAGGTATTGAGACGAGTGGGACCAGTAGCGTATCAGCTTGAGTTGCCAGCAGAGCTTAGTCAGATTCACGACGTATTTCATGTTTCGATGCTTTGACGTTATCGTTCAGATCCGTCGCATGTGGTAGTAGTGGAAGAGATCGAGGTGAATTCAGATTTGACCATGGAAGAAGAACCTGTGCAGATTCTTGATCGGGATGTGAAGGTTCTGCGTAGGAAGTCTGTGCCTTTGGTTAAGGTACTTTGGCAGAATCATGGCGTAGAAGAAGCTACGTGGGAACCCGAGGATATGATGAGACAGCAATACCCGCAACTCTTCTGATCAGGTAATTTCGAGGTCGAAATTATTTTTTAAGGGGGGTAGAACTGTAATATCCCGGGTTAGGGGCTATTTTGTTGTTGCATGATATTGCATGTGTTAAGTGTGCTGTGTTGTTGTTTGTGTAGTGTCGGGGCTTAATTGTAGGCTAGGAGTGTGCCTGAGTAGGTAGGAAAATTTTTGTTTTAGGCCTAAGTCAAGGGAGCTGATGGAGCTGGGGTATAAGAGTTTTATTTGGTGTTTTGTTGAACAAAAAGTGAGCTGGCAAGGTGGCAAGCATGCGTTACTTGGGGAGCTAGGTGTGGCGTCAACTGCATGGGGTGGAGGTCTAGTGTTCGAGCTGCAAAGCCCTCACATTTTGGCTTCATTTTGGACGGCATAGGAGGGAAGAGTTGGATGTAGTTCAAATTCCACTTTGGACTTGGTCTTCCCATTCAAATGGAGGGTGATGAGGGATTTTAGGAGGAAGACTTGGTCATGTTGTTTGAATGTGTGGTTGGGAGCTATTGGGGGGATTTGGCCGAATTTGAGGGAGTGTGGAGTGGGGGAAGTGGACGGCTTGGTGTGGGGAGGTGCTTGCCGAAATGCATTTTTGCATTTTTGGCATTTTCTTAGGCAATTTCGGTCATAGGTGGTGGCAAACAAAGTTTCTCCTTTTTGTCATTGTAGCCGAAATTTCTAAAGGGTGTTTTCTCTCATTTTCTCCATTTCCTTGAAATCGAAAGTCTAAGGAGCTAGTGGCCGAATCTTGCTTTGCTTTTCTCTCAATTTTCTTGGTAGCCGAATATCCTCCTCTTCATTCCCTTTTCTTTTTGACATTTGTGTAAACCGAATGGTATTTTCTCTTCTCCATATTTCTTTCTTTGACTTGGAAATCTTGATAACCGAAACTAATATCTCTTCTTATCATACTTTCGTCTCTTTTCTCTTAATACATTAGTGCCGAATTCATATTGCCCTCTTAGCCGAATTTCCATCTGTTTTTCTCTCAATTCCTCTTGAGCCGAATCTTTCTTCAATTTTTGTCAAACTCTTTTCTTCTTTTGAACCAAAATTCTATTGCTTTTCATCTTCAAGGGACTAGCCGAATCTCTCCCCTGTGTTGCCAAAGTATCCCTTCTCCTAGTAGTCTATATTGACCGAATTTCTTCTCTCTCTTCTAGTAGCTCTTGACCGAATATTAGTGAAGGGTGATCTTGGGTGGTTGTTCGATCAGTGGTGGGGTAAGTTCTTGGCCGAAGGGTCATTTATTTTCTTTCTTTTTTTTCTTAATCGATGTGAGTTGATTAAGGGTCAATTTCAACATTGGTGGAGGGGTACTAATCTCTTGTGTTTAATCGACTCTTGTTATAGGACATCTGGATTTTGGAGGCAAGCAAGAGGAGCCTTCTTTCTCTGTTAAGCAATCGGTAGGTATTGGTAAGGGCTAGTTCTATTAGTTAATTCTTTTCATTCCGTTAAGGCAAGTTGTTAAAGGTGTGATTGTTGTTGTTTTAGGAGGTGGTCGATATCAGAGGAACCATTAATTGATTCGGATATTGGTTGGAAACCAAACCATTCACAAGGCAAAGAGTTTAGCATTAACTCCTGTTGGTTTGTTAGCATTTGCCGAATGGTCTAGATGTCTAACCCATGTTTGGCCGATTCTAGGAGCAAGGAGTTTAAAGATTGTAGATCGTTTCTTTGGGATTAAAGCCTTTGTTATTTCAGGTGTGTAACTAACACCCTTTATATCTAGTAATATGTGTTGACAACCTGATTGATTAATAAATTGAGACAGTTTGATGGATTGATATGATACCCTTTTGGGTATGTGCACGGATTCAGGTAAGTCCGTTTCATTATGAGTACTGTTATTGATACATGATGTCATGATTTATGATGTATGTGCTATAAGATGCAACGTTAAACATGTTTGCATGATTTGAATACTATACATGAGTTGGTATGATGATGGGTGATATGAGAGGAGGGAGCAGTGATATTTTGTGCTGACGAGCACCAGTGTTTTGGTAACACACTTTGTGACTTTGGGTCACCAGAGGTTTGGCACCTCCAGAGGTTTGGCACCTCAGCGTCTCGTCCCCGTGGTTTCGCACCACAGTGGGTTGGCCCCACAAGGCGGTATTGAGGGATTGATGCCAGTGATTTGGTATCACACGATGGGTTGGCCCCATCACTCGATTATTGTGACTACGGTCACCAGTGGTTTGGTACCACATTTGTGTCTTTGGGACACCAGAGGTTTGGCACCTCATTGCGACTCGTCCCTGTGGTTTGACACCACCGTGGGTTGGCCCCACTTGAGATATGGGATCGTCTGCTAGTGATTTGGTATCACACGATGGGTTGGCCCCATCATCGGATTTGTGACTGCAGTCACCAGTGATTTGGTATCACAATCGTGTCTTTGGGACACCAGTGGTTTGGCACCACATTGACGGATATTGTGTCTTTGGGACACTAGTGTTTTGGTAACACATTGTGACTATATGTCACCAGTGGTTTGGCACCACCAGTGGTTTGGTACCACACGGGGTAGAAAAGGCGTTACGGATGGTTAGGATCGGGTTGCATTAATTATGTTGCTATGTATGATGTGTGTTAGCCTGTTGTTTTACCGGGAGCGGGATTTACGCACTGAGTCCTGTGACTCACCCTCTCCTTCGACATTTTAGGTGACTCGTAGACGCGGACATGGAGCCGGGTTGGACTCGGGGTGCTCATGCCATGCTTAATAAAGTTTTACTCATACTCTATCATTTGGGTACTTTAGTTTAATTACTTTTATTTGGGTTTATTTTGGATTGTAAAAGGCCTTTAAATTATGGTTTATGATGTCTATGCTGTAAGATAGATTTTTAACGTGCTTTAACAAAATAAGTTGGTAGGAATTTTACTAAAACTTGGAAAGACAACGTTTTCAAAACTGTAACGCAATGTGTTTTCAACTATACCATCGGGTATCACCCTACGTTTTGATATGAAGTAAACTCTAATGATTTTTAAATCAAACTCGATGTTCTACTAAGTTAAAAATGTTTTAAGTAACACTAAGAAACTACTTGAAGCTTTAAATGAATTAAACTCATTTTTCACTACACACTTTGATTAAGTTTTCAAAATTTCCGGGTTTCAAATACACCATTTGATTTCAAACAAGCCTACTCAAATTTTCTTCAAATACACTATGTTTTCATCCAGTTTTTAAACGGAAAATTCTAACCTCTCAAATACGTTTTTCCCCGTAACATACCAGATTCGGACGTGGTGTTTTGTCCGGGTTTGGGGTGTTACAAGCAGCCCCCCCTTTTCACGCCTTAAGCCACTCTTCCCTTTGGACTTTCATGACATAAAGCCCTCACCTTTTAATTATAAGCCTTCTTCCTGGCCCTTACTCCTTCAACGCCAAAGCCCAAAAAAAAAAAAAAAACTCCTTGCGTCCCTTGTGTTTCTAACCCAAGACCTTCGTGCCAACACCCTTAAGTGGCGCCCCAAGCCACTCCAACCACCTGGACTTTCATGCTCAACCCTTGGCCGAAATTTCTTTAAAGCCCTCCTTAACTCAGCCCCTTCCTTTTAATGCCAACACCCAAAAATAAAATGCCACTTGCTGCTGCCGTGCCTTGAACCCAGGCCCTTGCTGGCGTTACTTCCAGCCCTTAAGTGGCACATGGGAGCCACTTTACCAAGGCGCTCTTTGTGCCATAATTCACCCAAATTTTTATTTAAGCCCTATCTCACCTAGCTTCTCTCCTTTAAACACTTAAAAAAATAAATTTTAATATTAAGTCAGGCCTAGCTCGGGTTTAATTCTAGACCCTAAAACATGCCAAATAAATCATAGAATTTAATTCTTAAAGCCCACATGGAATTTATTTAAATTACACATAACCCCTAATTCAGAGTGTTACAGTCCCCACGGTGTGACTGGCAGGTACGGGGGTGTGTAGCGGATGGACAATTAGGTTTGGGTTTGGGAATGCATCATAACTTGTATTTTATGTTTTGAATGTGTAACTATTGTATGCCTGATTCTATTATGATTTAGTGTCGTGTACACATTGAGTCTGTTTGACTCACCCCGTTGTGGGACCATGTTTTAGGTGATGAACAGTGATGGACCGGGACGGCAGTACTTGTGGTGGCCATGCTCAACATGAAGTTTATATTTTTATAGACTCTTGAATTTATTTTAGTACTTTGAAATATTTTGGAAACTATTTGATGTAATAAGGCCATAAGGCCATGATGAACGATTTTTATTTCTACTTGTTGTTTTATTGTGTTACAAATTTTGATTAGGTTAAAGACTAAGTATTTTATTTTAAAATATACTCGATATGTTTATTACTTGAAATTAAAAAAAAAGGTTTTCTAATATAAAAATCTAGTTTGTTTTCAACACAAGCCCAACCCAAACAATATTTTTTTTAAAATCACACAAGTTTTTCTCTAAGTAACAAAAGAATTTGAAAACCGGTTTACTTGAGGAACATACCAAATCTGGTCAAAGCTCGTGGGCTGGGTTTGGGGTGTTTCACTATCCTTAGTCGACACTACTGCTATCTGCCTAAGGGGTTATTTAGAAGCCGGTCCACAACCAAGTGGCCAATCTCGAATGGCAGATACTGCTCTTTTCTTAAACTTAGGGATTTTCTTCTTTGCCTGATCCATATTTAATTCCATCACAAGTCTTTATCAGAACTACTATCACAATATTTAATCGTTAATCCTCATTATAATGATGAAATCTAATAGAAATCTAGGAAAATCTTCTTACCTTAAAAATCCCAAAAGTAGAGACTAGCTATTTTCGGCTTTTAGATCTAATTGACCAAGCTTCCTTCAAATCCCGGATTGCCGCCCATCATAAAACCATTAAACTTTCAGCTTTCGGATTTTGCCTTTCAAAAACCGGGAATAGATCATGAGAACTAATCAAAAATCGACATTTACCTTAGCATAGGAGATTCGGCTAGCACTAGAGAGAGGATTAGGCAATGCCAATGGAAGATTTAAATGCCGGAAGTATAGAACTAATTCTCAAATAGGATGAATAGAAGAAAAGACGATGGATGCTTTGGCTTTTTAGAGAAATCGGCACAAGGAGGAAAAAGTGGAGAAGAGTTTCGGCTTTTGAAGAAATTGGAGAAAAGAGATTGGAGAGGGAGAGGCTAGGGAATTTTGGCACAATGGGAGAGGAATTTAGGGTTTTCAGTGTCAGAATCAAGGAGCTAGCCCCCCTATTTATAGATATTTCGGCACCTACTGCTAAAAACCAAAAACGCCCTTAAAATTCAAGCTAAAAGAGAGGGGAAATTCAGCACCCTCTTTGCCATGCAGTAGCCGAATTTTACATTCCTCTAGGTGGTGGGTTTTCAGCTAACACTTCCCTTGAAGATAAGCTCCTAACTTTTCTCCTTTTTATCTATGATATTATCACTTATAAAATCCACATAATTTCTACTATTTTTGAGCCTTGTAGCCGTCCACCTCTACTAACCCTAGTGCCGAAATTTAACTCACTTAAATTAAAAGATTTGGGCCTCATTAAACTTAATATTTGGGCCCCTAATTCCTTCTGTGTGGCGTCACCCTATCTTCATTTAAAGTACCGAAATTGGCCTAAAAACATGGGCTCCTTGCGACCCAAAACTTGTTCCTTTTTAATTGTTAATGATGCCACCTTAAAATAATTTAATCTGGGCCTTTGCCTAATTCTAAGCCCAAATTTAGACCCCTTTCACCTAAGTTAACATATTAAACATATTCCTATACTAAGCGTATAGACCCATTAATTCAGGATGTTACACTTTTTATTCTATCTTTAGTAAATAATGGAATTTCTGTTAATCCACCTTTAGTATCTTTAGCGACTGTGTTACCGATAATTTTTTCTATATGTCTTTGTGACCATATTTTAAACTTAGAAAATTTATAAATTTCTTCTTTAGAAATATAATTTTTATTAATTTTTTCTATTATATCATCAGAAAAGTTTGTTTCTTCTCCAATTAAATTTCCTAATTTAATATCCTGTTGTTCAGAATTAGGAATTTCTTCTAATCTATTATTAGAATGCTTTCTAACATAAAAATATATTCATCAGAATCTGAATTAGAATCTGTTTCTGATATTAATTCATATAATATTTCAGTAGGATTTATTTCCTCACTAAAACATATTTCTAAATCTTGTTCTTCAAGATTTTTAATCATTTTCTTAGCATTTTTTCCATTGTTAGGACAATTTGTTGCTATATGACATTCTTCATCACAAATAAAACATTTGCATATTTGTTTTTTAGTATTATTAGAAGTTTTTCTCCTAACAATTTTTTTCTTTTTATTATTATTACGAGTATAATTTTTATTTCCTGGTTTCCATCTAGCTAATTTATATTTTTTACGTTTTTTATAAGTAGTAGGTCGTATAGAGTTACAACCAAACTCCCATTCATTTTCTAACATCTTTGTACAATATTTATGACTTAATTTATTTTTGACTTATTTAGCCGCCTTACTTTGTAAACAATGTAATATAATTCTTTCTTTAGCAAAATTAATTCTATTACCTATAGTATCTATATTTGCCATATCTATACCATTATCGTTACTATGTTTTATTATAAAAGAAGCATATTTATTTATGCAAATCTCATCCCAAGGTGGTGGTAATTTATGAAAATATTGATTTTTCCAAATGTCTATACTATCATTTTTTAACTTTTGATATTCATAAAGAAATTTTTTAGAAAATTCCTCTAAATATCTTATATCACATAATTTTAATTTTGACAAAATATAACTGGATTGGCTATCCTTATCTTTTTTATTAGTATAACCACAAAATTTTGTTTTTAGAATTGAAGTTAACCCTTTTAATAAATCTTTAGGGGTACTTATTTGATTAATAAGTTGACCCTTTTGTTCTTTTCCTTTCTCAGATTCTTCCCATCGTATGAGAAATTGTAGAACATCCCTTTGAATGTTCCTACAAAATAATTTAAAAACTTTTCTTTTGACCAAACTGTACTGTTGTTGTTTACAACAATAGTCATAGATTGTGCCCAATCATCTATTGTTTTTTCATAGTCTGATAAAGGAACATTAGTTAAGTCTAAATATATTCCTCCTTGAGCAACATTTCTTTTATTTAAATCATCAACCTTATAAGGTATAGGTATAGGTTGACTAGTTTCTCCTGGGGTTTCCAGTTTTATATCATTAGTAGCTGTAGTTTCTATTTGATTACCTAATATTCGTGTTGTGTTTTCAACACTTTCATAGTTTTTATTAATAGATCTCAGACAATCATCTGTTTGAAGGTCTGAATCTATCTTTCTTTTACCATAAGGATCTTGTTTATCAATTTCCCTAGGTTTTGGTATTTCATAATCATATGGATCTGCTTGTTCAGTATCCATGGGTTCAGGAATTTCTATATTTTCTTCTGTTGAAGTGTTTTCTTCATCAAAATTATGTGCCATCAAGTATGAAAGGCTTCCCATTTTCAGCTACATATGCGGTCTCATTGGACATACTATATAGAGATGTATTAGAAAAGAGGAACATCTTGAAACGAGTAACCTAAGTTTTCAATATGGCAACTGGCTTAAAGCTCAATTAGGGGGTCAACCCAAAATAGAGGTAACTAGTGAAATAGGATTGAAATATTGGAGAAAAAAACAATCTCGAGTGAAGAGAATAATGGAAACAAAGCTAGGAACGAGGATGGAAATAATATAACAAGTCTAAAGGGAAAAGAAAAAGTAGAGTCGGGGAAGAAGAGTTAGAATGTATGTAACAACCCATTTTTAGTCAAATCGGAACAATGGTTTTGGGACCACAAATCTGAAGTCAAAATATTTATTTTATTATTATTTTAATGTTTACATCATGATTGAGTGATTGTGTGAAAATTTCGTTAAGAAATTTTATCGTTTGAGTAGTCAATTTGAGAAAAAGGACTAAATCGCGTAAAGTGTAAAATGCATGTTTTATTAGTTAAACGTGTCTATTAGCTATGATCATTAAAATGGAGGTCTTTATGTTGTAATTTGACCATTTGACACATGATGGACATATATGGGCATTTATTAAGGTGTTTTAATGGTTTAATTATAAGGTTAATTTGGTAAATTGGTTAATAACATAAAATAAATAACAAAATCAATTTATCATCATCTTTTCACTATATCCAACCGAAACATAGAGAGAAAGAAGCCATTTTTGTCTTCAACATTCGGCACTCTTGTTTTCATCAATTAGGTATGTGTTTTTGATCCATTCTTGATGATTTCTATGTTTTTGTGATTGTTGCATCTAGTAATAGCTAGCCTAGGGACTAATTGTCAAAAGTATCAAAGATTGTGAATGTTGCCATTGATGAATATGTATGAGTTTTGATGTTTGAGGATAGATTTTGATTAATTGTTGATAGTTAAACAAGTTTTGTTAAGTGATTTTGAGTGAAAATACAAAATAGGGATTAAATTGAGAAATGTGTAAAGTTAGTGGTTAAAATGTGAAATAAATAAAAATTATGGGCTGCTAATTCGGCTAGCATGGGTATATTTGGAATTTCACTAATTTGTGATTTTGTGTAATAAGGACTAAATTGTGAAAAATGTGAAAGTTTAGGGGCAAAGGTGTAAATGTGTTTTAAAGTGTGATTTGGACTAAATTGAAAGAATAGATGATTAAATAAGTTAATTTTGAATATATTTAGATCAAGAAAAGCGGAATTCAGATCTAGATCGAGGAAAAACGAAAGTTATCGACTAATCGACTAGATTTGTCGTTTTAACATCTGAGGTAAGTTCGTATATTATAATTTCGTTTCAAATGTATTTTATATGCTTTGATATAACATAATTGTGATTATGCGATTACGGACGAGTTCAAAAATGATTCGATGCAGATTCGACAGTTGAAATCCCGGTTGAACCTTAGGAATAGTTTAGGATGCTAGTGACATGTCATTAGGTATACTTGAGTTGGCTTCGGGCCATGATTTAGCACTATGTGTACGGGATAAACCAATTTGGCTTCGGGCCATGCATATCGGCTGATTTGGCTTCGGGCCGTGATATCTGAATTTCAGATAAGTTACCTTGATTTGGCTTTGGGCCATGGTATAGGTACTTATCGAGTGAGACCTTGAGTATCTGACTTCTATTCCGAATGGTTCAATGGGTAAAAGAAGTATGTGGTTGATTATGAGTTTGGTATGAGATGGTATAGGTACGTACGGAAATGAATTAAGTATTGAAAACTATGAAATTGATAAGTTTATTGGTAAGTTATATGAATGATCTTGTAACACCCCTAACCTGTGTCCGTCGCCGGGTAGGGTTACTAGGTGTTACTAAACTAACCACCAAATACATTCAGTCTATTGGATTATAATACTTAAGAAATGATGTTACGATAAACAAGTCATCCCAAAATAATATCAATCGCATTATATGCACTAAAATAAATAAGCTCGATCAAATTACAAATCACTATTCATTTGGTATGTACACCATAATGGCCGAATATGCACCCAACTAAAATTCGTTCTACAAATTAAGTACCGAACACTTTAGGCAATTAACTCATACCCAAATCAAAAATAGAATATCCATTCTCATTCAAAATCACATGAACATTATAATTGAATAAATATACAACTCAAATACATAACCTATAATATTATTTATCCACAAATAAATACACATCAATTTGCTCGTTAATAAATCACCTTTAGTATATAGATACACAAAATGCAACTTATCACATTCATAACTAGTTACGTAGATACATTCAAATAAGTATGCCAATAAAATTCATCATTCCAAAGTTATAAATAAACCATATTCAACCAATATCTAGAAACCTCAGAATCACATATAAATCTATCATGGAATAGCTTTCAACTAGGCATTTATATATATACATACAAAAATACTCAAAAAGTAATACCTAATATATATCAAACACAAACTAAACTTAAATAAAGAAACATATACAATCGAGTTTAAACCAAAAAGGGGCAAGCCACTTTCGCAAATCATCATGCTCATTATCCTTTAATTTAAAAGTAAGTAAAAGACCACTTAATCTAATACATTACTTACATATACTTGTACCATAAAATAAACCTTTGAGTTAACATATAGCAAAACCGATTATTCACATCACTA
Source organism: Gossypium australe (assembly GCA_005393395.2). NCBI lineage: Eukaryota > Viridiplantae > Streptophyta > Magnoliopsida > Malvales > Malvaceae > Gossypium > Gossypium australe. The sequence goes on along the minus strand of CM016614.1, from coordinate 84,642,180 downwards.
ATACCATGATTTACATTACAAGTCATACACATACACAAAAGCATAGCCATCTTCGCATGGCATACTTGCATATATACATATCATTCAAATACAACCTAAGGAACTTAGTCTATACATGCCATAAATTCAATAGAAATGCAACTTATGTAATACCAAAATTATGTGATAATGTGATCGACACTGACGAAGATCCCCGAGCACGAGCTAGCCTTCAAAGATCTATAAAATAGTCAATTAAACACAAATGGTAAGCTATCTTAGCTTAGTAAGTAATAAGCAATGGTAAACATATACATCTAATCGTTTTTAGAATTTAATCAACTTACTCTTAACTCTTAACTAACACATAACCACATATATAAATATATCATGTTTCAATGTTTAACATTTATCACATTCAAATAATCCCAAACCCGAATAGTCATGAACCATTTATCCAATCTGAACAAAACCAAAATTAATAATCTTACCTTATTTCAAAAATTCATAAACTCGAAACAACTTACCTCATTAGCTCTAAACATTCAACTATCATATATTACTTACCTGTACATCATCTCTCGGTTACCTTCATTCAATTGTTTAGGTCCCTAGAAAATTTGACCACCCGCACATATAGTGTAAAATTTACGTAACGTATCGCACACTTGTGTTGTTACTTAAATAATGAGCACACATAGTGCTAAATATCAGAAATGTATAGCACACTTAGTGCCATTACTTGCAATGTATCGCACACTTAGTGCCATTGCGTATTTTCCACGCATTTTGTGCCAAACGACCGATTTCGCACACACAGTGCTCGGTGATAAAACTCGCACACATAGTGCCCATAGTCGATCATTTCCTCAATCATATAGACACATATAATTTCACTATCAATATTTTCTATACTCAATTAAAAACACATGTTATTCATAATTCATTCTTCCATTTCATCACCATCATATTCAGCAACCTTTAATACACATATATACTTAGCCACTTATTTGAATAGAATCATTTACCTTAACCTTTTTACATATAAGCTCATCCAAATCAAAGATCAATGCTTGTATCAATACATATTCTAACCAATGTATATTCAACCAATCCATACTAAAAATTCATTATACATTCGGCAAAATGAAATAAAGCACACTTATTAACATTTAACATATGTATATCGATATAGACTAAATTTCCATTCTTTCTAATTGCTTAAAACTTACCTTGAAAGTTGACAAATTAAGCTTCCCGGCTACTCGTTTAATTTTGCCTTTCCTCGATCCAATTCCTTTTCCTTTTGTTCTTGATCTAAATAGTTACAAATTAAACCCATTCAAATACATTTCCATTCAATTTAATCCAAAATACATAATTATACAAATTACCATTTTTACCCCAAATATTTACATTGTTTACAATTTAGTCCATATAGCCCAAAACACAAAATATCAAGAATTTAACCATATCTATTAAGGGCCGAATATTCATTACCCTTCTATCAACTCATTTCTTCCATTTATTTTTCTATTTAATCCTTTCAAAAATTTTCTTTTTACAAAATCATCCTTATACCAAAATCCATCAAAAGTTCTAAAGAAAATCTTATTAATCTAGCTTACTTATAACATGTACTATCATTAATCACACAACCACCCAATTTCCATCCATGGCAACATTCGAAACATACAACCAAAATAAGAATTCGAATATGGGCTAGTTAATGTATAGGACAACAACCTCAAAAATATTAAAATTAACAAAAACTAAGTTTAATCACTAACCTTATTTGAACATGCAAATGCCGAAAATGGGGAGAGCTTGAACTCTTCTTTTCTCTTTTATTTTCGGTGCTAAGAGATAAAGATGATGATGTTTGTCTTTTTTTTTGTTTTTCTTATTTTAATGGTATCATAATATTATAATATTATTTCATTCCACTTATTTATCATACAAAATAATTAAACACTTCCCACTAACTATTTCAAGTCAATGCCGTCCATCTCTTCTCCAACAAAGGTAAATTTGCAATTTAAATCCCCATGCAAAAAGAAAACAATTCAATTCAATCACCCTATTTAATGATTAGCTACTTTACTACTTATGCAATTTAATCCCTTACCTAAAATTAAGCATCCAAACAAACAAATTAACCTACCATATTTTAGGACATGCTCAAACACATATCATAGACATCAATTTAAATGTAAAAAATATCTATCTAACCCAGATTCGTGGTTCGAAACCACCGTTTTCGGTTAGGGTCGTAATTGGGCTGTCACAGATCTTATGGTAGCTTGAGATTTAATAGAATTGTTGCACATTGTTTTCTATTATATAAAGGATTTATGAATGATGATAGTTACTCATTTTTAACATATGAGCTTACTAAGCTATATAGCTTACTTTGTTGTTTTTCCATGTTTTATAGTGATTTTAAAGCTAGCTCGGATTCAGGGATCGTTGGAGACTTCACCACACTATCCACTGACTTTTTGGTACTTTTGAAACTATTTTTTAAGTATACGGCATGTATAGGTTTTTGAGCCATGTTGATTATGTTTTGGCAATGATGTTGGCCAAATGAATTGGTATTGTAAATGTATATGTTTTGGTTTGTAAATATAGCAATGAGATTTGGCTTAATTTGGTGAATTTGGTTATGTGCTTATATGTGCATATGTTGCTCATGGATATGGAAAAGGCTTATATTATGAGAATTGTGGTCATTGTTGCTAATAGGTATTATGAATGTTAAATTGATTATTTGTGGAAGTTGGCATGCTTGTTAAATTAGGCCTAATAATGTATAATTGTTAATGGTCATTAATGGTTTGATGTGATAATTATGTTTTCTATTGATTGGTGTTTGATATAGTATAAGTCATGCTTGATTTGGTATTGAATTGCATGTCTATTGATGCTGTGTTATGTACCATATGAGTTGTGTCGGTGTGCTTAAATGTGGGTGGCAAATTGGCTTGGTAAATAGCCTATCTTTGTCCATACAGGCAGAGACACAGGCGTGCGTCTCAGCCTCCATGTGTGATGGTCATGATACACGGCCATGTGTGTAACACCCCAAACCCGGCCCATAAAAACATTGTATAATTAAGAATGCCACTGCGGAAAACGTTTGAAAAGATTTTAACTTAAAAGTAAAAACATAAAAATTTGTTGTCTTTACTAAAACATTGTATAATTAAAATCCCAAATAAACATTTGCAAATAAAAATATATTCAACAAACCAACTTAAAACATAATAATAATCAAAAATTGGTTAAATGGCCCTTATTACAACCAATACTTAAAACAAAATACTCAATATTAAAATGCTTAAAATAATTAAAATATCTTCTTCTGCATGGGCCACCTTGTATCCACTCCAAACCCGGTCCAACGCTTACGCATCACATGAAATGGTTGAGAAAAATTGGGTGAGTCCACAGACTCAGTGCATAATCATCACACATGCCTCCACATATGGGCTTGGCCCAAATCCACACAGTTCACATACATAAATATGCAAAATGACGCCCAACCCAACCTAATTCCATCCATTACACCAACCCCGGCACACCTGCCGTCCAAGGCCGTGGCTAATCCACCGATCAAATAGTGATCCTTATATCTTACCTTGGCAGACTTGCTGCTCAAGGCCGTGGCTAAGCCACTGATCAAATAGTGATCCCAACATTAATTCGTCTACGGTGATGCACACAGCCATCAACCGCCGAGATGGGCACCTAGCCAACACCTCCCTTGATGTAGCACACAGCTGATCATCAAGCGCTAATGTAGCACGAGGCTAACATTAGACCACGTACATAAATATGTACACCCGTCCTTCCTTGATCAAATCCAATCCCCATGCATATATGTTAACGTATCATGCCAAATCAACATATAGAATGAACATACATCACATGCTCATTATCATATTACACAGTCACCATAAATAATTTAATATCACATATTACTGACCTGTTAACCGATTACCCCAATCATGGGTTTTCACCACTTTAGCCTTTGTTGTCGGCTATCACACATCATACAAGTATATATATATCAATACACAAAACAGGAGAAATAGTGCGATAACTATGCACCTGCTAAGGCACAAACGATCAAATCCCGAAAACATCACTTGATTAAGAACTCTGCCAAAATCCCTAAATGGAATCATATTAGTTTCGGCCTCTAAACCAAATACATTAGAAAGTGGCCTACGCCCTCAAGAAAATGACATAAAAAAAAAGAAAGGAAAAACGGCCATAAACACTTACCTATCTTCCAAAACCGATTGAAGAAAACCCAAAAATGAATGCCTACCCTTTGAATATTCGGCCAACAAAAATAATACTAACAAGGAAGTAGAAGATTCGGCTATGGTTTGAATGAAGATAACAAAAGATATTATGGAGAAAAAGAAATAGAGAATGTGAGTAGCAAAGAAAATGGGAATGAGAGGGAGAGGAATCGATTTCAGAAATAATGGAAGAAAAGAAAAGAAAAGAGGATTTGGGGAAGAAAGAGGTTCGGTCAAGAAGAAAATAAAAAGGAAAAAGTGATGTTGAGCAAATACCAAAAGTAAGAAAAGAGGAAGAGAGATGGGAGAAAGAGTGCACAAAAGTGCAAAAGATGTTTTCGGTTTCAAAGGAAAAGATAAGAGAAAGAAAATATAAATTTTGGTTCAAACAAAATGAAGGCTAACCAAAAGCAAAACTTGCACAAAATGTACAATACTCATTCGGCCAAACAAAGGATTTTTGGAGAGGGAAAACAAAAATGCAAAAGATGTTCAAAAGGAGAATTGGCCAACTATTCCCCCCCAAGCTACTTACAAAATTCGGCCACCCCCCTAGACACCCATGCCGTCTACATACATCCACTAAAGCCTAGGATTACTTTCCAAAACATCCTCCTTATTCCATGCCTTTGTCCCCTCAATATACCATAACTTTAAGATATCCTTCCATAACCTTAAAAATCTTATCCCATAGCTTAAGCTTTCCTTAAACAAAAATTCAACTTACCAAAAGTTATTAGTCCACCTATCATAAACATAGGTTGACCGGCCATTAATGCAAGGATTCAAAAATAAACCTTCAAAATGCTAAACATACCACTCGAACCTCTAACCTCAAGCTACCTTTCAAGCTCCTTAACCAACTTGCCACTTACTCCTCTTGTGCTATAAATGAACACTTAAATTAACTTAAGTGCTAAGCTCACTTAATCCACTTCATTAAAGAAGCCATACTAAAATTTATTCTAACTTCCTAATTAAAATCAAACCTTCACAAGACTATGCTAACACACAAAATTCATACCCGAGCCAACACAAAAATAAATAATATTCTAATTTTCCTAAAGCCCAATTCCCAATCGGCCCAATCCTACTAAGCCCAATTTTGGGATGTTACAATGTGTCCCTTGATGTTGAATTTGAAGTGAAGTCAGTATGCTCCACATAGTAACCCCTAACCCGTACCCGTCGTCGGAATAAGGTTTCGGAGCATTACCAAAACATTCAGAATACTTTTCAGATAATTCATACAATTACTATTCATTTACTGAGATCATCCATATCGTCCCTTGATCAGGCTCTCGAGGCCCAATACGAGCATTAAAATTGAATCGGGACTAAACCGAAACCTCTAAGAATTTCTCACAAAATTACAAAAATTTTCTAAGGTGCAGGACTCGTACGCCCGTGTGGTCCAAGCAACTTGCCCGTGTGACCCTTAAACATGCCCTTGCCATAGGCCGTGTCCGATTTAGGGTGCTCTTTGACTTACGCCACACGACCATGCCACATACCTATGTACTAGGCCTTGTGGTAATTTAATTTAATACGAATTAGGTGCAGGTTTCACACGGCCAAGACACACGCCCCTATTCTAGGCCATGTGGCACACACGGCTGAGACACACGCCCGTGTGCTCAATTCTAAGCATTCTGTTTCTCAAAATTTAGGTGCAGGGGACACACGGCCTAACTACATGCCCGTGTTACCAGGCCCTGTGTCATACACAGTCTAGGCACACGCCCATGTGGACAAAATGAAGCCATTTCTAGCTTCATTTCTCACCCAAAATTTCACCCAAAACCTGCACTTGAAACACACACCCAATACCAACAAATTTAAGCATTCAAAATAAGCAATTCCATCATTCAACATAGCATTTCATTTTAAGCCCAAATGTTTATAAACTTACCTTGGTTTAACTTATGCAATAACAACATTAGACCACATATACTCAATATAACACATATGTATTTATGTATCGAAATAATCTACTTAGTCTGTAACACCCCAAACCCGGCCCAAACACCTTGACTGGATTTGGCATGTCACTAGGAAAGAATTTTATAAAATATTGCGAACTTTAGAAGAATTCTAAGTTATTTTTAAAACCCCAAGTTTAGTGGTTCAATTGGAAACCTATTATTCATTTAAGGTAAAATCTAGTTAGCCAAAACCTTGTGTCTAGGTGACTTTTTATTACATTTGATTAAGCAAGAGGTGTATTGTAAAAAAAATCCGTTTGTCAAATCGTTAATTAAGTTATAAGAAAAACTTTATTTGCATTTCGGTGTATAAAACATCTTATCAATTAACTTAAATTTAAAGCGTCTAAAACTCAAACCGAAATTTTAAATCAAATTAATAGTGGCCTTATTACAGCATAGAATCCCAAAAATTAAAGGTAAATAATGTTTTATTTTTAAAGAAAGAAACCGTGCATGGCCACATCGTAGTCTTCTCCAGCTCAAGTCCACTGCACTAGGTATTACCTGCAAAAGTGTTCAGCAAATAGGGTAAGTCAAAAGACTCAGTGTGCAATTTACAGGCACCATCATTGGGCTCAAGCCCATCCACTTACCATTTGGGCCTTAGCCCCCTTTTCATAATCACATTGGGCGAAGCCCATTCGAAATCAGATTGGGCCTTAGCCCCACAATACAGAATAGCAAATAGCATATGGAAAATGATGCAGAACCCATCCCAACCTAAATTTCCATCCGCTACACACCACCCGTACCTGCCAATCACACCAATGGGGATTTCTACAATCAACCCTCACCGCTACACACCACCGATGGCAGTCATGCTGCAGTTAGCTACTCATCGTCAGAATTGTGACAGAGTCACCAGATTATGTGGCATGGCCACCAGAACAAAGTGTGGCAGAGCCACCAGAACAGATTGTGGCAAAGACCACCAGAACGCTTCCCTTTTTCATTAATAGCATATGCCCATCCCCATGCAAACATAAAATCATCATGTATGAATGTAGCAGGTTTCGGCATGCGTACATATATAAGATGATCAGGGCATACATATAATCATGTCAACATAACCGTTTATATAGCATAATCAGAAGTCACTAACCTGATGTCTCATTTTCACCCTCCATAGGTAACCCAATAGCCAATTCCAAAGTTTCGGCATTTAGCAATGCATACATAGATTAACAGAATAACAGGAAAAGGTGTGGAAGTTACACACCTATAAACACGGAGAACTAAACTATTGATCTCGCTAACCCCTTCACTCGCAGGGATCACAACTATCTGCTTATCCCTCTCCGAAGCCAGCCCACAACCTGGTGGAAAGTCTCGAACGGCGGACACCGCTCATTTTTTGAACTTAGGGGTATGGACTACGTGTTCAACCCCCTCCTTCGATTGGCTGCCACTCGCATCCATGAAATTACCTTGATCAATAAAATGCTATACGAAAGCAATGATTGTTCAACAGCAATGTTGGGTTAAGGCAATCGAATAACGAAGAGTAAGGCCACTCGAATATGACTAGGGAGGAAACCCTTACCTCTGCTACCCACGTGAATCTATACGACCCCTTAGAATGGGAACCCTCAACAACCAAGAACCCTTAGCACCTCTCGATCCGATAATCGGCCACTTGAATCAAGAGAAGTTGAATGATAACCAAGGATTCGGCACAAGCCACCAGTCGCCAAGGAGGTTCGGCACAAAGTTTATATCTCAAGAAGAAGAAAAAGAGAATGAAAGTCAGAGATTCGGCTTACAAAAGATAGTTGATACGGGTTCCTTTCTCACAAGGAAGTTTTGGCTCAAGAGTAAAAATAGGAGAGAGTGACGAAAAGGAAAGAAGAAATAGGAGGGGAAAGGTTCGGCTTTTGAAGAAGAACGATTGGAAAAAAGAGTAGGGAGATTCTACTTTAGTGATTGGCAAAAGCAATCTCAAGAGAAGAAGTGAGAGGTGGGTTTCGGCTAAGAAGAACAAATAGAGGAAATATGGAGCAAGAAAAAGAGAGAAGAGAAGCAAAGGGGGGCTACGGCTTTGAGTATAAGAGAAAAGAAACAAAACAAAAAGAAGAGAAAGGGAGCTTGTGAGAATTCAACAAGGGTTGGGAGCTTGGGGAAATGAAGCAATTGAGAGAAGAAAGAGAAGAATAGAAGGAAGAGAGTGACCAAAAAGGTTTCGGCTTTAACAATGAGGAGATGAACAAATAGAAGCCTTATGTGTTTCGGCAAACAGAGGAAGAAAATGTGTTAAAATAAGAGCACACCAAATGCCGAAAAGAGAAACCTTTAACACATAGAATTTGCTAAATACATACTAAAATTTCGACACCTAAACCCCTTCTCCAAAACCGAATGCCTACACCCCCCAAAAGCACCCATATGACCGAAATTCCCCCCAACACTACTCAAAATTCGGCCAACTCCCTTCTCACCTCAATCTCCATGCTTCCTCCTTGATTCTCTCCTTAATCCCCTCTCCTCCACTCATTCAATTTTGTTTGAATACCCCAAATGGCTCTCCACCACTTATTTGAATTGTTTGACCAGGTCTTCCCTCTCTCCTCCAGAGTTTGATTACCATCCAGCCGCCTCCCTTGCCTGAGCCAAAAAGTAATACTTTCTTGCACTGCTTGAGAGATTCGAACCCTCTCTCTCTCAGCTTCTCTTATGACGCCACTTCCTTACATGCTAGGTGGCGTCTCCTTGCCACTTTACCATTGCACTTATTGTGTCATCAAACACAAGCAATAATCCTTAAAGCCTACCCCAGCTAGCTCTCCCCTAAAGTGCCAAAAATTGAAATTTTTGCCAAGGCTTCAGCTTAACCCCGAGCCTTCCCGGGGCCCCCAAACATAAAAAATTAACAGATAAAGCATACCAAGACACATAAACACAATAAACACAAAGCCCCTAAATCCCGGATGTTACAATTCTACCCCCTTAAAGAAATTTCGGCCGTGAAATTTACCTGGTCAAAAGAGATGAGGGTACTGCTGTCGCATAACATCCTCTGCCTCCCACGTCACCTCTTCCACACCGTGATTTCGCCACAAGACTTTGACCAACAGGACTGATTTCCTTCTCAGCTCCTTAACGTCTCGCTCTAAGATCTGCACTAGTTCCTCCTTAAAGGACAGGTCTTGTCTTATCTCAATCTCCTTCACTGGCACAATGTGCGACGGATCCGACTGATAGCGCCTCAACATCGAGACATGGAACACATCATGTGTCTGTTTCAATTCTGAAGGCAAATCCAGCTGATACGCCACTGGTCCCACACGTTTCAATACCCGATAAGGCCCGATGAACCTGGGACTTAGCTTGCCCTTCCGTCCAAACCTCATTACCTTCTTTCACGGTGAAACTTTCAAAAAGACTTGATCACCCACTGCAAACTCTGTATCCTTACGCTTCAGATCTGCATAGGATTTCTGCCGGTCGGACGCTTCCTTCAACCGAGTCTGAATCAACCTGACTTTCTCCTCTGTCCCTGAAACCAATTTCGGACCCAACATCTGACGCTCACCCAATTCTGTCCAGCAGTTAGGAGTACGACACCTCCGTCTATACAATGCTTCATAGGGCGCCATCTGAATACTGGACTGGTAGCTGTTGTTATATGCGAATTCTGCCAACGGCAGAAACTCCTCCCAATTACCCTTGAAGTCAATGACACAACCTCTCAACATATCTTCCAAGATCTGAATTACCCTCTCAGACTAACCGTCAGTCTGTGGATGAAAAGCTGTGCTGAAGTCTAGTCTTGTACCCAATGCCTGATGCAGTGCCTTCCAAAAACGCGACGTAAACCTCGGGTCCATATCCGATATGATTGATACTGGCACCCCATGCAACCTCACAATCTCCGCCACATACAGCTTAGCCAACCTCTGCAGAGAATAATCGACACGAATAGGTATGAAATGGGTGGACTTCGTCAGCCGATTAACAATCACCCATACCGAATCTTTCTTAGTAGGCATAAGAGGTAGCCCACAAACAAAGTCCATCGTGATTCTCTCCCATTTCCACTGTGGAATCTTCACCGGCTGCAATAACCCCGAAGGCAATTGATGCTCTGCTTTCACCTGCTGACACGTTAAACACTTTCTTACAAACTCCGTAATTTTCCGCTTCAATCTAGGCCACCAAAACTGTTCACGCAGATCCCGATACATCTTATTCCCTCCAGGATGCATAGCGTAAGGGCTACTATGCGCCTCCTGAAGAATCATCTGTCTCAACTCAACATCCTTTGGCACGCAGACCCTTTTACGGAAATACAAAACCCCATCACTGTTCAAACTATAATCCTCTACTTCACCATTCTGTACTTGCAGGAGTCGAGCACTTAACACATCGTCCAAGATCTGCTTCTCTTTAATCTGACTTACCCACGTCAGCTTCACTTGGAGTTCCGCTAACAAACTCCCATCATCATACTGGCTGAGATGAGCAAACATCGCCCTTAAATCCGATATTACCTTCGGACTTAACGCATCCGCCACCACGTTAGCTTTACCCGGATGGTATTCTATCGAGCAATCATAGTCCTTCAATAGCTCAATCCACCTTTGCTGCCTCAAAATTCAACTCCTTCTGAGTAAGCATATATTTCAAACTCTTGTGGTCAGTGTAGATAACGGACTTCTCCTCATACAGGTAATGTCTCCAGATCTTCAAAGCGAACACTACCACAGCCAACTCCAGATCATGCGTGGGATAGTTCATCTCATACGGTCTTAACTACCGACACGCATACGCAACAACCTTCCCATCTTGCATTAACACACACCCTAAACTTGTGTGTGAAGCATCACAATAAACTACAAACTCTTTCCCAACCTCAGGCTGAATCAATACTGGAGCCTCCGTCAAGATCATTTTTAGCTTTTCAAAGCTTTCCTGCTGCTTGTCAGTCCAAACAAATGATACCCCTTTCCGCAACAACTTAGTTAAGGGTGCCGCAATTAAGGAGAATCCCTCAACAAACCTTCTGTAGTATCCTGCCAAACCTAAGAAACTTCGAATCTCCACCATGGACTTAGGCAGTTTCCAGTCCAACACAGCTTCAATCTTCCGGGGATCAACCCTAATCCCTTCTACAGATACAACATGACCCAAAAAGGTAACTTCTTTCAACCAAAATTCACACTTACTAAATTTGGCGTACAACTGCTTCTCTCTCAAAATCTACAGAACCATCCGAAGATACAAATCGTGCTCTTCTTCCGTCTTGGAATATACCAGGATGTCGTCTATGAACACCATAACAAACCGATCCAGATAGGGTTGGAATACCCGGTTCATCATATCCATAAACGTAGCTGGCGCATTCGTCAACCCAAACGGCATCACTAAAAACTCATAGTGACCATAGCGAGTTCGAAACACCGTCTTATGAGTATCTGCTTCCTTGACTTTAAGCTGATGATATCCTGACCTCAGATCTATCTTCGAGAAGACTGAAGCCCCCTTAAGTTGATCGAATAGATCGTCAATCCTCAGCAGCAGGTACTTATTCTTAATCGTCAACTTATTCAACTGGCTGTAGTCAATGGACATACACATCGACCCGTCCTTCTTTTTCACAAACAGCACCAGCGCTCCCCACGGAGATACACTTGGTCGAATGAAACCACGATCTAACAGCTCCTGGATCTAAGCTTTAAGTTCTACCAGCTCCTTCGGCACCATCTTATAAGGGGCGATGGACACCAGAGCCGTACCGGGAAGTAGTTCAATTCCAAACTCCACCTCATGATCCGGGGGTAACCCTGGAAGCTCTTCAGGAAAGACATCTAGGAGTTCCTTTACTGTTCTAACCCTATTAACAGTCACTTCCTTTTTGAACCATCTTAACAGCCCTTAACACAGTAACTACATTAGACAAATAATTCCTTCTTTCCCCTATCACAACCACCTCCTCGTCCTCTGGGGTAGTCAACACCATTCGCTTAGTCGCGCAATCCAACTTAGCTCGATGTTGAACCAACCAATCCATGCCTAAGATGAGATCAAACTCCCCGAATGGTAATTCCATTAAGTCTGTCGGAAAAACTACTCCTTGAATCTCTAAAGGCACATCCCTAAACAGTTTGTTCACTACCATGAATTGTCCTAAAGGGCTAACCACAGTCATCTTCTTATCAGCTATTTCAGATTCTATGCTTAAAGCCTCAGATACAGTACATGCAACATAAGAGTGGGTCGATCCAATATCAATCAAAGCAAGAAATGGCTTATCAGCTATAAGAAACGTACGGTTATTACGTCCGGTTCGACGCCATCCTCTCGTCGACGAGCTGCGTAGACTAAACCCGGCTGTCTTGCATCTGCACTACAGACACCCCTGCTGGGTGCTCCACGACCCCGACCAAAACCATTTCCTCCTCTAGATAGGCCACGACCCCTCGGCGGTTGCTGTCCACCCCTCCTGAACTGATCAAAACCCTGCCCAGCTGGCCGCACCTGGTCCACTTGTGGACAATCTTTAACCATATGGTCCATAGATCCGCACTTGAAACATCCACTGATTCTCTTCCTACACTCACCAAAATGCATTTTCCCACACAGAGCACATGATCAAAACTGACCCCCACAGCAGGCGTTGGAACACGAGCTGGCCCATCAAACCTAGGCCTTTTCTGAAAACCCCCAGATGATCCCGACGACCCAAAACTTCTCTTGTTCTTACCCCGATCCTTATCCCTATTTTGTCTCTCAGTCCGCTTTAGCTCTTCGGCTATTTTAACTTTCTCAACCAGAACGGCAAAGTCCCTCTCTCGCTGCGGAGCTATCAATACCCTCAATCATCCCGTAGCCCATCTTCAAACCGCACGCAACGCTCATAGTCAGTTGCCACTATTCTTCAAGCGCAGAAATTCTGCCTCATACTCAGCCACAGATTTGCCACCTTGAACTAAATTCAAGAATGCTTTCCTCTGAGCATCCACATAACTGGCCCCAACGTACTTCCCTTGAAATGTCATCTTAAAGAAATCCTAGTCAATTCGATCCGTTGGAGTACCCTCTCTTACGGTCAGCCACCACTGATATGCCTCATCCTGAAGAAGAGACACTGCTCCTTTCAGCTTCTCCTCTTCCGTGCAGTCTAGATCATCCATAATCCTTTCGACTGCCTCTAGCCAATACTCAGCCACATTTGGAGCCACTCCAGAAATACCCCTAAACATTTCAGCTCCGTTTGCTCAAAGTCGCTCAGGAATGGACTTCCGAGATACTGTCCCAGTGCTTGCCCCAGCAACTCGCTCCAGCACACGCAGCATTGCTTGAGACAGGGCATCATCCCCACCAGTTCTATCTTGCAATCCCGCTTCTGCCACAGGTGATGCTGGCGCTTCACCTTCAGGCTCATGCCTTGCTTTCAAGAACTCAGCCTCAGCACCCCGGCCTCTACCACGGCCGCGTGCAACATGTCCATGCCCTCTAGCACTCATGTCTATCATTTCGTCTTAATCTGGTTACAAATTTTATGCATTAGCATTTCTTTCCACTGTTTATTAACGAGTAGTTTTATGAGAGTAAGATTATAAGTAGTTTTCCGCAAAGCACATGTATACCTAAAGGTTTTCATCTCTACAGCAGAGTTTCCTAATTCTAGCAGAGTTACTTGCCAATCACACCAATGGAGATTTCTACAATCGACCCTCACCGCTACACACCATCGATGCCAGTCATGCTGTAGTTAGCTGCTCATCGTCAGAATTGTGACAGAGTCACCAGATTATGTGGCATGGCCACCAGAACAGAGTGTGGCAGAGCCACCAGAACAGATTGTGGCAAAGACCACCAGAACGCTTCCCCTTTTTCATTAATAGCATATGCCCATCCCCATGCAACCATAAAATCATGATGTATGAATCCAGCAGGTTTTGGAATGCATATATATATAATATGATCAGGGCATACATATAATCATGTCAACATAACCGTTTATATAGCATAATCAGAAGTCACTAACCTGATGTCTCATTTTCACCCTCCATGGGAAACCCAACAGCCAATTCCGAAGTTTCGGCATTTAACAATGCATACATAGATTAACAGAATAACAGGCAAAGGTGTGGAAGTTACACATCTGTAAACACGGAGAACTACACTATTGATCTCGCTAACCCTTTCACTCACAGGGATCACAACTATCTGCTTATCCCTCTCCGAAGCTGACCCACAACCCGGTGGAAAGTCTTGAACAGCGAACACCGTTCGTTTTTGAACTTAGGGGTAGGGACTACGTGTCCAACCCCCTCCTTCGATTGGCTACCACTCGCATCCATGAAATAACCTTGATCAATAAAATGCTATATGAAAGCAATGATTGTTCAACAGCAATGTTGGGTTAAGGCAATCGAATAACGAAGAGTAAGGCCACTCGAATATGACTAGGGAGGAAACCCTTACCTCTGCTGCCCACGTGAATCCACACGACCCCCTAGAATAGGAACCCTCAACAACCAAGAACCCTTAGCACCTCTCGATCCGATAATCGACCACTTGAATCAAGAGAAGCCGAATGATAACCAAGGATTTGACACAAGCCACCAGTCGCCAAGGAGGTTCGGCACAGAGTTTATATCTCAAGAAGAAGAAAAATAGAATGAAAGTCAGAGATTCGGCTCACAAAAGATAGTTGATACGGGTTCCTTTCTCACAAGGAAGTTTCGGCTCAAGAGTAAAAATAAGAGAGAGTGATGAAAAGGAAAGAATAAATAGGAGGGGAAACGTTCGACTTTTGAAGAAGAATGGTTGGAAAAAAGAGTAGGGAGATTCGACTTTAGTGATTTGCAAAAGCAATCTCAAGAGAAGAAGTGAGAGGTGGGTTTCAGCTAAGAAGAACAAATAGAGGAAATATGGAACAAGAAAAAGAGAGAAGAGAAGCAAAGGGGTGCTACAGCTTTGAGTAGAAGAGAAAAGAAACAAAACAAAAAGAAGAGAAAGGGAGCTTGTGAGAATTCGGCAAGGGTTGGGAGCTTGGGGAAATGAAGCAATTGAGAGAAGAAAGAGAAGAATAGAAGGAAGAGAGTGCCGAAAAAGGTTTCGGCTTTAACAATGAGGAGATGAACAAATAGTAGCCTTAGGTGTTTCGGCAAACAGAGGAAGAAAATGTGTTAAAAGAAGAGCACACCAAATGCTGAAAAGAGAAACCTTTAACACACACAATTTGCTAAATACATACCAAAATTTCGGCACCTAAAACCTTCCTCCATAATCGAATGCTTACACCCCCCAAAAGCCCCCATATGACCGAATTTCCCCCCAACACTACTCAAAATTTGGCCAACACCCTTCTCACCTCGATCCCCATGCTTCCTCCTTGATTCTCTCATTAATCCCCTCTCATCCACTCATTCAATTTGGTTTGAATAATTCAAACTCCCCAAATGGCTCTCCACCACTTATTTGAATCTTTTGACCAGGTCTTCCCTCTCTCCTCCAGAGTTTGATTACCATCCAGCCGCCTCCCTTGCCTGAGCCAAAAAATAATACCTTCTTACACTGCTTGAGAGTTTCGAACCCTCTCCCTCTCAGCTTCTCTTGTGACTCCACTTCCCTGCATGCTAGGTGGCGTCTCCTTACCACTTTACCACTGCACTTCTTGTGTCATCAAACACAAGCAATAATCCTTAAAGCCTGCCCTAGCTAGCTCTCCCCTAAAGTGCCAAAAATTGAAATTTTTGCCAAGGCTTTAGCTTAACCCCGAGCCTTCTCGGGGCCCCCAAACATAACAAATTAATAGATAAAGCATACCAAGACACAGAAAAACAATAAAGGCAAAGCCCCTAAATACCAGATGTTACATAGTCATACCAAAATGAACCATTATTAGCCACTCCGATAACTATATTAGAAAACATCATTTTCAAGCCACTATCGGCCAAGATGTCCTATACATGCTGTTATACCAAAATGATTTTTACTAAGTATATCGAAAATGGTAGTTGATAGTGTGACGATGCTCCAATGATCTTCTAACCTTAGCGAGCTTCCGTGCACTATAAGACATGGGAAAATAAAGGGGGTAAGCATTACATGCTTAGTAAGTTCGTATAACGGAAACTAAACATACCAATCTTGTTTATTAAATATAAATACACAATAACATGATTTCCATCCACTAGCAATATGGCCTAAGCACATGCACTCAATCAAACATGTTAATCAAAATATTCATATCAATCAAATAAATATAGATGAGCTCATCATGCAATATTCTTTCAAGTCATTACCATTTGATCACACAATTTCCATACCATGTCATGAGTTCTATGTCCATTGAATTATTTAAATTCCGATGGATGCTCAAGTAGTACACTCGAGGTGTACGATTCATTAATCTGTCAATTCTCATTCAAGGATACCCTTTAGGGTAATTAGTCATGGGACACACCCACGAGTCACATATCGTGTAACAGGATTACCAGTCCATGCTAAATCCTTTATATAACATGTGCTCATAAGAGCTTAATTAGGGTTACCAGTCCAGACTAAACCCAAATCATAAGTTTACTCGAGAGGTTTCGTGTCAAGTTTACCCGTCTGGGCTAAATCCTTTATATGACAAGATCAATATGATTACTCGTTCAAGCTAAATCCCATCCACAACAAATGCAAGACCCCATTCATTTCGAGAAAACACATCCACCTATTGGAACTCAATATTCAATCGGGACTTAACCTCTTTTCACCATTTCAAGCATGTATTTAAATTTTCATATGGAAATTAAATAATACACATCAATATAAATTACATTACATACAATACAACACTCAATTAACATAATTACATGCTCGTTTAGGTTACACAAACTTACATGGACACCTGTTTGTGTTAAATCCACTAATCCGAAATCTTTTCTTTTCATCAATCTAGCCTCGAGTTTGTGTTTTTCAGATCTATATAAATAGCTTTAATCATGAATTTCTCATTTTTCATACTCATGGGGACTTAATTTACGTCCCAGGCAAAATTTCAATTTTGCCCCTAACTTTTACATAAATTCTGATTTCGTCCCTTGGCCCAGAAAATGAAACTTGTGCATATTACCCCCTATTCCAAGCCTAACCAAAGCCCCATTACAAAATTTACTGCACATGTATACATAAAATTTCAGAATTTTTCCTTCAATTTCACAAGTTTACATTTTAGTCCCTAAATCAAGTTTCCATCAAAAATCACTTTGTAAAAGTTGTTTATCTATCAATAATATTTCATTTTCTACCATATATTTCTAATTTCCAGCGTATACATCCATGACCCATTTTCCAAACCTTGATAACTTTTCAAATTAATCCCCTAAATAGAGAGATTAAGCTATCTTGGTTTTAAAAATATCAAAATTACTAAAAACGAGACAAAGGAACTTACCCAATTAGGCCTTGAAAGCTTCTTTTCTCTCTCCTTGGGTTTCTATGTGTTTTTAGGTTGAAGATGAAATAAAATAAGATGATATCTTTTATCATCTTTTTAATTAATTAAGTTTTTGCTATTTCTAATTTAGTCCTTGACCTTTTTCTATAATTCCATGGATGAGTCACCATAAAAATCTACATACTTTTCCTAATGGTCTAATTACCATATAAGAACCTCTAGTTTTAAATTCCATAGCTATTTGATCATTATAGCTACTAGAATTCAACTTTCGCATTTTATGCGATTTAGTTCTTCTCGTAATTAGGCACTAAATCAATAAAATTTTCATGTCAAATTTTTCACACGACATATCTATCATATTATGGACCATTTAATAAAATAAAAATAAATTATATTTTGGGTCAGGTTTGTGGTCTTGAAACCACTGTTCTGACTTCACTAAAAATGGGTTGTTACAGGGCGTGATCGGCTATGTGGCACAAGTCAGTATACCCCTTAATTCGCACACGGCCTAGCACATGGGCATGTGACTTGGCTATGTTGCATAAGTCAGTATACCCTATAAGTTTGGCACGGCCTAGCACACGGCCTAGGACACGGGCATCTGTGGCCACTTCGAAGGGCACACGGGCTAGACGTTATGGTCGAATCTAGCGGTATCACATTGAAGTGTTTTACGAAAACATAGTTTTAATGGAAAACACGTTCTGAATTAAATCTCGTTTTTGATCTTATCAGAAATTGTAAGGTATCTGTTCATTTAAAAATCAAGTTGGTTTTAGAAAAATGTTGATCATATTAGTTTGTTACTAAACTTTAAAGAATGTTTGATGCAGAAGCTTTTGTAGTATGTTACGGAAACGTGGTGTTTTGAAAAGTATTTATCTTTTGAGAAACCGCGTCCTACTACTCTTAGATATGAATTAAAATAAGTAAAATATCAAATTAAAAGTTAAAAATTTAAAGAGGCCTTATTACAAGAACAAATACCCAAATCAAATTTATTGGAAATAAAACTCAAATATAGAAGCTGGTGCGGTTGTGTGGCCACCTCTGAATCCCTCGCAGCACCAATCCGCCTAAGATTTGGGATTACCTGTACAGATAAATAGAGGGTGAGTTTACGAAACTCAGTGTGTAACCCCATGTAAGCAAAATGCCAATCATGCCATAGGCAAGTTTAGTTTGGGCTTAAGCCCAAATTAATAACAGTTCAGTTCAGTTGGGCCTGAGCCCAATACAGTATCAGTATCAGTGTGGGCCTTAGCCCATTTTAGTGACAGTAACAGTTTAGGCATACACTCCACTCCTTCCAGCCCTACACTCCATGTGGGGATAAAATTCCCACCCAGCCCCACACTCCAAAAATTAGCACCGATTGCGGCACTAAACAGTATTTACAGTAGAGCTGCCAGTAAAGTACACTTCCTCCAATCATAATAATCCCATCCCCATGCAACATATCACACATGTATGCAACATATATATCGTGGCATGCTCATATACAGTTATACATAACATAAGGCATACGGTCATTTTATATCATAAGGAGTATAACAGCCATTTATATCTTAGGGCATAATAGTCATTTTATCAGTTTAGGGTCTGGTGTACTTATCAACCCACCAGTAGGTCCACGATCATCTCGGGCGATCCGTGCAACCTTAACAGTCAAACAATGCAAATGGGCCCAAGGCCCAAAATAGGGGCCCATATGGGCCCACACGCCCGTGTGGCCCACATAGCCCTAAATTGGTTTCAGCCATGTAAATCACACAGCTCGGCCCTATATTCTCCACACATTCGTGTGGTTTACCCGTGTAGGGCCCATAAGCCCGTTGGGCCCACAAGGCCTATTTCGGCCCAACGTGGCCCAAAACGACCTAAGACCATGAAATCGCTCTTGGTGGCCTCAATAACCTAACACCCATGTTTTATGCGTTTGGATTACCACACGAGCGAGCGCATGCTCGTGTAGCGTCAATTGTCATATTTTCCAGCTTTTGTCGGTTTACGATTTGGGCAGTGTTTACACACCTTGTTTCGATTCGTCAGGAATAGTCGCTCAAGCACTCACCAGCCTACATTTGGCCAATCAAAAACCACCATCAGTCCTACTTTATGGTTAAAATGAAACCCGAAACCAACAATCCATTCATAGAATAGAGTAGTGTTACCTTCAATCAAACCACTGTGATTCCTACGAATCTTAGTCTCTAGCGATTGATTAGGAGTTCTATAAATCCTTCCTTAACTGCCATACAATTGCTATCAATTACCACTTAAGGCAGAAGAGGAAAGGGAATAATGATTCGTCTATAGCACTTACCGAAAGAGCAAGATAACCGAATAGTGGAAGGATTCGGCACTAGCACAGCCCCTCACCCTCGATTTATAGCTGTCAAAAACAGTTAAAGAAAACCCCAATTTAGTAACTCAAAAGCTGAAACTTCAAGTGCCATACTTACCAAAAAAAGTGCAGTAAATCGCTGAACAAGATGGAGGCTCAGAATGTTTGAGAGAAGAAAGGAGCAAAGTCAGTCGACAGAGGAAGAGGAATGGTTTTGGCAGTGATCAGAATTGGGAAATCGGAAGCACAAAACTTGAGGGAGAGAAAGAAGAGAAACAGTTTAGGGAAGAAAGGCGAAGACAACACGAAGCAGGGGAAGATGGTATATTCAGCCAACAATAGAAAAAGAAGGGACAAGAAACGTAGAAGAAGCAATTGAAAGAGGAAGAATTTGGCCAAAGAAATGGTTACCAAAAAGAAATCAAACGAGGTGAAACAGAACCCCTACCACATTTGGCCTTCAAGCAATAGGGGAAAAGCAAATCCCAAGCAAAACCGAAATAAGGAGTATACCAAAAGAGGAGTATACCACTCTGGCTTAATTTCTTGAGTGCTAGAGTCCAATTTTGGCATAACACTCCCTCTCCCCTCATTTCCCTTGATTTTCTCCTAAAATCCCTCCTCAAATCTCTCCACCCGATCACACCTCCCCTCAACCACTCAATTTGAATTCTTCTCAACCACTTCAGTGTTTCAGTCAAACTACAACTCCCCCCATGGCACAGCAGTAAAATAAATACTCCCTTGCCTCCACCAAGATTCGAACCTTAGTCCACTGGCATAGGTAACAAGCCACTTACCCCCTAGACCAGCAGGCTTTTTATGTCCTGCTTCTTACCCACAATAATTTAAAAGCCTACTAACTATAGGCAAGGGTTTATTCCCTAAAAACAAAACTTTTTGCACAAGCCCAGGCTTGAACCCAGGACTTCTCAAACACTCCCAAACACCCCCAAATCACTTAACCCCTAAGACAGACAGATAGTTGTGCTTCAAACATACAAACATAATTACCTAGATTTTGGGGCATTACATTGGGACACGGCCATGTGTTCCCATTTCAAATGTTCACAAGGCCTGTGACACGGGTGTGTATGGTGGTCGTGTGAGACACACGGCCTGACCACACGGATGTGTGTCCCCTGTTTTGAAAAAATTTTGCTAAGTGTTGAAAAATTTCTTGAGTTTCTAGTTTAGTCCTGAACCACTTCCAAATCATGTTTAAGGCCTCAAAGGCTTTTAATATGGATAAATTGATTGAGATTGAATGATGAATGATTGAATTGAGCAAATTTATGTTAAATAGTTGTTTAATTGTTTCGTAATTCTGGTAATGCTCCGTAACCCTATTTCAGCGGGTGAGGGGTATTACATTTATTGGTATCAGAGCTACGATTGAGTCGATTCTAGGACTAACGTAGTGTGTGTGAGAGTCTAGCTATAATGCTATATATTAACTGTGATAGTGTGATGACTGCTGACATTTGAAAATGTGTTTTTATATAGAAAATGGATCCCAATCGAGCGATAACTGATGAGGTTGAAAGTAATGTGCCTACTCTCACGCAAGGGACAGCGCAGTCTATTTCTAGACACGTATCGGGCAGCCAGGGAGAAGAGGCTAAAGAAGCCTTCTTTCAAATGATGAACGAGTGGTTCACTCAATATACTCGTACGAATCGGGCTGCTCAACAATCTCCACCCCCTCATAATCCCCAATTTGTACCTGTAGCTCCACAAGGAGTCGAGCTTTTAAGATTGAACAAGCCTCCTGTTAATAAGATCCGTAAACACGAGGCTGAAGAGTTCAGAGCTAATGTTGATGATGACCCTGAGAGAGCTGGGTTTTGGCTTGAAAATATAATCCGTGTGTTTGATGAAGTTTCTTGTACATCGGCTGAATGCTTAAAGTGTGCTATTTCTCTTCTAAGAGACTTTGCATATCAATGGTGGAATACGTTAGTATCAGTGGTGTCGATGGAGAGAGTCACCTGGGATTTCTTTTAGACCAAATTTCGAAAGAAATACATCAGTCAATGGTTCCTGGATCAAAAGCATAAAGAGGTTTTAGAACTGAAACAAGGCCGCATGACCGTTGTAACAGCCTGATTTAGGGGCTAGTCGGAATAGTGATCTCAGGATCACTAATCCGAGGTTAGAGAATATTATTTCCATGTTATTTTATGTGTTAGAGCATGATTTTAGAATTACATGAAAATTTTGGTACTTTAATTTTAGCGATTTCTTGCTTAATCACGAAAAAGGACTAAATCGCATAAAGTGAGAAAGTTCTATTTTTTAAGGTAGAGGTACCTAATAGCTATAGAATGTAATTTGGAGGTTATTAAAGTGCAATTAGGCCATTTTAGAGTGTGATGGTCTGCCATATAGGAGCTAGGGAGACAAGATTTTAATGTTGGTCAAATTTGGTGGGAATTAGGTGATGGAAATGAATAAAATATATGAATAAAAGTGTTATCATCTTTCACTATTCATTCACCTTCATCAACCAAAAATTGAAGAGAAAAATAAGGGTTTTGAAGCTCAAACTTTTAGCCAACATATTCCCTAGCAAGTAAGTGATTCTTGAGGTTTTTCTTAATGATTTTTGTACTTTTGGAGTCCCCAAAGCTTAAGCTAGCTAATGAGGGGACTAATTTGTGATATGGTTGAAAGTCTAAAGACTTGCCATGAGAGTGTTTATGTTTTTAGCTGAGTTTTATGGAAGATAATGAATGTTAGAGAGATGAGAAACAACTTTTGTGTAAGGTGTTATCATGAAAACACCTAAATAGGACTTGAATGCAAAGATTAAATTTGTGTCATAAATGCATGAAATAGTTGGAATTGTGAGTAGTTGTAAGAGAAATAAATGTTCAGCTAGGCTTGTTAAATGAGAAATTGAGTTGAAAAATGATTTCTGAGCCTAGGGGCAAAATGGTCATTTTGCCAAAGTTTAGGGGCAAAATAGTAATTTTGCCAAAGCATGACTATTAAAATGCTTTATTTAATGTGAGTATTAAAATGAGCTAATTTGCTTTTATAGAGCAGGAAGAACCGAGAATCCGACTTGATCGGGGAAAGAACAAAGTCTCGGACTAGACCGCCGAGTTAGCTCATTTTGAGTATCGAGGTAAGTTTGTACGAATTTAAGGCTTCACATGTATTTTCAACAAATTGCTTATTATGTTGTATAATGTACACTATTTTCATGATGATTATGATTAAGGATATATATTGATAAGAAAATGAATGAGAACATGTACGTAAAAAACCCGGTTGAAGATTCGGAATAACGAGGATACCTATGTCATAACATGAGACATGGAAATCCCGTGTAAGACCAAGTCTAGGACATGGCATCAGCATTGGACAAGAAAGGTCTCATGTAAGACCATGTCTGGGACATGGCATCGGCACCATACAAGGAAGGTCCCGTGTAAGACCATGTCTGGGACATGACATCGACATCAAGTTAAGGGATCCCATGTAAGACCATATTTGGGATATGACATTGGCATCACGAGGCGATCCCATGTAAGAACATATCTGGGATATGGCATTGGCATCATAAGGCAATCCCATGTAAGACCATGTCCGGGACATGGCATTGGCATCGAGACCCATGTGTGATGAGATTGAGTAACCTCAGTTATTCCGGGTTATTCATCGGGCAAGAGAGCCAAGCATGAAAGAGGTAACAAGAAAGCTAAGTTATTCAAAATTGATAAAGAGTATCATTCAAGTTAATGAAGATAAAGATTAAGTTTACTTTTGCATCAGCAAAAATGTACTAACCTATGTGATCAAGTGATACAGGTGCCAAGGCACCTGAGTATGAGTAAGTATGAGTAAGTAAGCCAAGGCACTTGAGATTTACATTATTTTTGTTCCACGATAGATGAGTTATATTGAGCAAATATAATTGCTATATGAATTTCATGCAAACTTACTAAGCTATATGCTTACTCCTTTCATTTCTTTCTTTCCTTGTAGTTACGCCAAGCTAAATTGGGGATCATAAACGTCGAAGTTTGAACCACTCTATCGATCGATATTTTGGTATAGCCAAGTAGTTTATTTTGGTATGGCATGTATAGGAGTTATATCATGTGGAAAGCCAAAGTGTTGCCTATTAGGGTTATCATTCTTTTTGCATATGGCTACAGAGATTTACCAATATTTATTAAGTTTATACACCGATGTTGATAAATTGTGTATTATTTTTCATGCATTTGAAGCAATATTTGTGTAGTTGGAGTGGATATTGATATGTTCTTGTTTTGAAGGTGCCAATTGGCTTGGAAAATAGCCTTTAAGTGTCCATACGAGTAGGCACACGGGCGTGTGTCTAGGCTGTGTGTGACACACGGTCAGCCCCATGGGCATGTGGATCGACCGTGTCTTCCCTTGCATGCTAGGTTTGCAAGTCAGTATGCTCTACAGGCAGAGACTCGGTCGTGTGTCTCAGCCGTGTGGGAGACACGACCTAGGACATGGGCATGTGCCTAGGCTGTATGAAGTCTGCACATTAATTGTGGGATTTAATTCGACACAAGGGCTAAGGACACGGGTGTGTGCCTTGGTCATGTGACCATAGTGAGTTGATGACGTCATAGTCAGAATACCAAGGTTTTGGCACACGGTCTAAGACACGGGCGTGTGTCTGGCCGTGTGAAAACCCTTGTAGGATCGAAATAAAAATAAATTGTACACGAGCCAGGGACATGGGCGTGTGAGGCCACACGGCCTGCCCACATGGG
Source organism: Gossypium australe (assembly GCA_005393395.2). Lineage (NCBI taxonomy): Eukaryota > Viridiplantae > Streptophyta > Magnoliopsida > Malvales > Malvaceae > Gossypium > Gossypium australe. The sequence continues at coordinate 84,617,386 of CM016614.1, read as the reverse complement.
CGTGTCCCCAAGCCACATGGGCGTGTGGCCCCTGTCTAGGCAAAAATTTTCAAAGAGTGTAAAAGTTTCCGGTTGAAACTCAAAATCTTCCGGATGTCTGTTTAAGGTCTCATAGGCCCATGAGATGCATGTTATGACTAAGAAAGAAATGTTCTTAAATCAAAATGAAATTTTATAGCCTGTTATTACATGTTCAAGCAAGATTAAGCATGGTAATGCCTCGTATTCGGTCCTGGTGTCGGACACGGGTAAGGGGTGTTACAATTGTAACCGAATATGAAAGAGAATTCATGCAGTTAAGTAAATATGCTCGAGAGTATGTTTCTACTGAAAAGATAATGTGCAAGCGGTTTGTTGATGGGCTAAACGAAGACATTAAACTTTTGGTTGGGATTTTAGATTTAAAAGAATTTGTTCTGTTAGTTGACAGGGCTTGCAAAGCCGAAGACTTTAACCGAGAAAAAAAGAAAGCTGATTCAGAGGCTAGAGATTCGAAGAAAAGATCAATGAATAAACCTTATCATTCTTCATCAAAGAAATTTCGAGATTCGTTTAGTCGATCTAATGCATCAAAGGGATATCAGAATAGAGATCATGGAAATCAACCTATGAATTCTAAAGCTCAAGCTACATCCGTCTCAAGTGTTGGCAGTGTGAGAAATAACAAACCTGAGTGTCAACAGTGCGAGAGAAGACATTTTGGTGAATGCTGGAATAAGAGTACTAAAGCTTGCTTCAAATGTGGTCCGCCAGATCGCTTTATCCAAGATTGCCCTGAGTTATCTGAGAAAGAAAAAGTTCAGAATGTAAGATCAAACAATACGACTGCGAGAGGAAAACCACCGAGAAATACGAGAAATGTATCTAGTGGTAGAGGTATAACTAGGGACTCAGTTGTGAGATCCGAGGCCAGAGCATCCGCTAGAGCCTACACTATTCGCGCTCGCGAAGAAGTGTTGTCCCCAAATGTTATTACCAGTACACTCTCTCTTTATGATACTAATGTGATTGCTTTAATTGACCCTGGATTGACACACTCGTATATATGTATGATTTTTGTGTTTAATAAGAGTTTGCCTGTCGAGTCTATTGAGTTTGTGATTAAAGTATCGAACGCCTTAGGCAAATATGTTTTAGTTGATAAAGTCTGCAAGAATTGTCCTTTAATGACTCAGGGTTACTGTTTTCCGGCTGACTTGATGCTTTTACCATTTGATGAGTCCGATGTGATTCTGGGAATGGATTGGGAATGGAATGTTGACTCTGCATGATGCTGTTGTGAACTATAGACAAAAGATTATAGAATTGAAGTGTCAGAATAATGAAATTCTTTGGATTGAGTTAAATGAATCGAATGATTTGCTTGTTGTAATTTCGTCTATGTCAGCACAGAGATGTGTGAGAAAAGGTTGCGAAGCTTATCTTGCTTATGTTTTGGATACAAAAGTTTCTGAATCAAAGATTGAATCAGTGCCGGTAGTCTATGAATATCCAGATGTATTTCCTGAAAAATTTCCGGGGTTGCCACCTATCAGAGAGGTTGAATTTGCTATTGAAGTATGACCGGGAACTTTACTGATATCTATAGCTCCTTATAGAATGGCTCAGATAGAGTTGAAAGAATTGAAAGCTCAGAAATGATACGAACAGGATTTAGTGTTGATTTGAGTCGTTTAGAATGCCCAATCGAGAAATTGAGTAATTTGTGCTTTGTTTCAAGAAAGGTTGAAAAACGGGTAGAAGATAGGATCAAACAAAGGTTCAAAGAATGTTTAGGAAAGGAATGGATAGGTTTAGCTAAGGCATAGGCTGAACCAACAATATAGAGATTGTTGACCCAAGACTTACAAGCACTTCGATGGATAAGAAAAGTGAAATCAGCAAATAAACCTTGACCCACTATCTAATGAGATAGGAACCGAAGGTATAACGAATGCCACACATAAAGTGATAAGTTCGAAAAACAAAGGAAGGATAAGACGCCACAAGCCTAGCTTGATAAGTCAGATCAGTCCCGAAAAGAACAAGGAGATTTGAACTCTTACAAGTTTCAAATACTTCAAAAATTTATCAAAAGTCCTTATTTTCTAGCAACCAAATTAACAAATTGAAATTAAAAACTTCATTTTGCACTTAGGCCCCTCTTGCTTGGGCTTATTTCGATGTCGTTGAGGTGTATAGAAACATGATGCGGTCGGGATCGCATCAAGTTGCAAGAGTTAACAAATAGAGGTTTTGCACGACCGAGTTTTTTGCCCTGGGGTGCGCCTGTATTGTTCGTAAAAAAGAAAGACAGATCAATGAGAATGTGTATTGACTATCGTCAGCTCAACAAAGTTATGATAAAGAATAAGTATATGTTGCCAAGAATAGACGATTTGTTTGATCAGTTGAAAGGTGCAATTGTGTTTTCGAAAATTGATTTGAGATCTGGTTATTATCAGTTATGAGTTAAAGACTCGGATGTGCCAAAAACTGCGTTCAGAATGAGGTACGAACATTATGAATTCCTTGTTATGCCTTTTGGACTAACTAATGCTTTTGCTATTTTTATGGATTTGATGAATCGGATCTTTAGACCGTATTTAGACAGATTTGTTGTTGTGTTCATTTATGACAATCTGATCTATTCATGAGATGAGTCTGAACATGCCGAGCATTTGAGGATTGTGTTGCAGACCTTGTAAGATAAGCAATTGTATGCTAAATTCAACAAATGTGAGTTCTGGCTCCGAGAAGTTGGATTTTTGGGGCATATTGTTTCTACGAAAGGTATAAGAGTTAATTCGAGCAAGATATTTGCAGTTATTGACTGGAAACCACCTAGAAATGTATCTGAGCTCAGAAGTTTTCTGAGATTGGCTAGTTACTATCGACGCTTCGTTAAAGGATTCTCGATGATTGCTACACCGATGACCAGACTAATTCAGAAAGATGTAAAGTTTGAATGGTCCGAAAATTGTCAACAAAGCTTTGATCAATTGAAAGCATTGTTAACTGAGGCACTAGTGTTGGTTCAACCTGAATCGGGTAAAGCATGTTTAAGGCCTCGTAGGCTCTTAATAGGGACAAAGTGATTGAGATTGAATGATGAATGATTGAAATGAGCAAATGTATGTTAAATAGTTGTTTAATTGTTTTGTAAGTCCGGTAATACTCCGTAACCCTATTCTGGCGTTGAATACAGGTGAGGGGTGTTACAATGTTGCTCTCCTATGGAAAGGCGTCCAATTCGATCAGCACTTGATGGAGGAGGCAAAATGAAGTGTAAATGAAAAAGAACAAAAGGATGTAATGGGGAGAACAACGAGGAGAGTCCTAGTAGAATGGTTCAAAGAAAATTAATGGACATTCTTTCACCATCTAAGGCGTGGCTAGTGATCAGCCCCGCGAAGAGAAAAGAAGTATTTTTGCTGGAACTGTCGTGGGCTTGGGAACCCTGCGATAGTTTGGGAACTCAAACAACTCACTGTTGTAAATAACCCTGATGTTGTCTTTTTATGTGAGACAAAAATCATTTTATGAACTTTACCCATGTTCGTAATATTTGTAGGATTTCAGGTTTCTTGGATATGAATTTGCAAGGTCGGCATGGTGGTTTGGTGTTGATGTGGGTATACAAAATTATTCTAGTCACCATAGTGATTCCCTTGTTAAAATAGAGGGGCAAAACAATTTTTGGTTCACGGGGTTTTATGGTCATGCTAATTCGAACCTAAGAAATCGCTCTTGGGATATCCTTAGAATAGTGGGAAGCTCAGTTAGGGAAGATTGGATCGTAGGTGGCGAATTTAATGCTATCATCAATGATGCGAAAAAAGCTCAGGGTAGAAGGAAATCCACGGTGTTAATGGACGAGTTTAGAGATGTAATAGAAGAGCTGACTCTCGCTGACATCAAAATTGACAAAGGCTGGTTTACACGGGTTAATAATCGAGAAGGTAGTAATATGATAAAAGAGAGGTTGGATAGATTCTTAATCTCTGCTAATGCTATTGATAATTTCCCTTTCCTTGTGACTAACGTGGTAAGACAAGCAAACCCTGATCACGATGCTATATTATTGGACAATATGAGTTGAAAGCCTAGAGAAGATTTTCAAGACTCGAAACTGTTCTTTAAATTTAATGCGTGCTGGGCGAAAGAGAAAGAAGCTAATGATATCATTAATCAAGCTTGGAGCAGTAATGTGACTAACATCATCGAGAAAATTTGAGAAGGTGCGCGAGGTACTTGGCCCTTAGCAATATTAGCGGTATAGAAGGATGAAAAATCATATTCGTTAGTTGGTTGCTCATATCGATAAGCTCATTAATGGAACTTATATGGAGTTTAATACCGATATGTTGAAAATTTCTCGTATCAAGCTGGGGCATCTTTATGCTAAAGGAGAGAGCTACTGGGCTCAAATATCGCGCATTCGTTGGCTTAAAGAGGGCAATAGAAATACATGCTTTTTCCACGTTTGGGCCACTAGCAGGTTAAAGAAGAATAAAATTGAGGGGCTGAAGGATTCAAATGTTATTTGGGTGAGGGATACGAATAACATTTGTAGGGTTACTCGAGACTATTTTCGCAATCTTTTTAAACCGGAGACTTCCAATCATGATGGTAATTACTTGAATTACATTCAATGGTGTGTCATTCAAAATGTTAACCAGATGCTGACTAGGAAAATTATGGATGACGAGATCCTTGAAACCTTCAATCAAATGGACCCTCATAAAGCTCCTGGTATTGACAGGCTTCCGGGTAATGAAAATTGGGATATGGTGGGTAAAGATGTTCTAACTCTTTCTCATAAAATTTTAGACGACAATAAGGATATTTCTAGTCTTAATGATACAAAGACCGTCCTCATTCCTAAGATAAAAGACCCTACTGATATGACTAACTTTAGACTTCTTAGCTTGTGCAGGGTGATCTACAAAATTATTTTTAAGGTTTTAGAAAATGGACTAAAGGTTGCTCTTCCCTTTTGTATCAGTCAAAATCAAAGTGCTTTCGTCACAGATTGCATGATTCATGATAACATCCTTATTGCTCTTGAGTTGATTCACTATGTACAAAGTTTAAAAAATGGCCCGAACAAAGGTTTTTTCATCAAGCTCGACATGAGTAAGGCTTATGATCGCATCGAGTGGAATTTTCTTGGGAAGGTAATGAAAAAATGGGCTTTGATGATAGCTAGATTGAAAAAATCATGCGTTGTGTTCAATCGGTGAGGTACGTGGTTGAGTGCAACATGGTCCTCTCAAAAGTTGTTACTCCCAAGCAGGGTCTTCGTCAAGAGGACCCCCTCTCCCCTTATCTCTTTTTATTTTGCATGGAGGCTTTATCAAGAATGCTTATACATGCTCAAGATACTGGTCATATTTAAGGTATTCGTGCTAGCCAAAATGGCCATTGTATTAACCATTTGTTTTTTGCCGATGATGCCCTTCTTTTTATTAAGAATAAAAGAAATAAAGTCGATGCTATTATGAAAATCTTGACTTATCCTTTGTCAGTTTTTCTTTCTCCTAGGGGTACTTTAGAGGACATGCAATCAAGAAGACGCCAAATGTGGTGGGCATGCAAAGAGAAATGGAGAGGTTGGGTAATGCTTGCATGAGACAAGTTTTTCTTACCTAAAGGCGTGAGAGGGCTTAGCTTTAGAGACCTACATCTTTTCAACTTGGCTCTTCTTGGCAGACAAGTATAGAGGCTTCTCACCCTTAAAGACACGTTATTCTATCGAGTGTTTAGCTCAAAATACTTCCCTAATGGTGATCCCTTCCACCTAAAAAAAGTTGATAAACCATCTTACACTTGGTCTAGCATCTTTACGGAAGCAAAGGCTCTTGAAAGTGGCTTCGGTTGGCAGGTTGGGGATGGGAATAACATTAATATTTGTGAAGATAATTTGGATTTTGAAGGGTTAAACAATGAGTCCCTGTACGTGTCTGCTTCAACAATTCTCGAAAGTAAAGTTCATGATTTATGGATTAATTACCCTCCGAGCTAGAACAGTGATAGGGTCTGTGAACTTTATGGCACTCTTGTAGGGGATCAAATCTATAATTGACCTATTATTTCCAATTACCTAAATGACAGAATGATATGACTTCATAATCCTCATGGCTTCTACACTTCTAAGTCTGCCTAGTTGTAGCTTCTTCTCAAGCAAGTTGGCTTTGGTCTGCATAGAAATTTTTTTGCAAGACAATTTGGAAGCTCAAAACCCTCCAAAAAATTTGGGTTTTTGATGGCGAATGGGTCACGATCTACTTCCTACGAATGCCAAACTTTCCTCCATTTGACAGAACATTAGGAGGGACTACCCTAGGTGTGGTGCAAGTGTAGAAACTCACATTCAAGCCCTTAAAGACTGCCGTACTGCTCGTGCCATCCTTACCCTTGGGGGTTTAGATGGTAGACTCCTCGACAAAGATTACCTCTACTATGTTGACTGGCTCAAAGATGTTATGCATATCTTGGACAGAAAAGTTGTTGAAGAATTTATAATGACACTTTGGAACAGCTGGAATAACCGCAACAATTTTGTCTTTCATGGGAAAGAAGAGGAATCTCAGGTCATTTGGGATAGTGCTAGAACACTTTGTCGTGATTTCTGAATCCATTATTTGGTTAATAAACCGGTTCTTCCATTAACTCCTATTGTTCAGAAATGGGAGAAGCCATCGTGTAGGACTGTGAAGATAAATATCGATGCTACTGTCCTCAACAACAAATAGGCTTTGGTGTAATTATCCGTGACTGCGATAGTTTTGTTTTTGGTGGAAGAGGTGGCTTCAAGGATGAGTTAATGATGATAGAATAGGCGGAGTTATATGCTTTTGAGGAGGGCTTTAAACTTGTGCATTCTCTTAATATTGATAATGCCGTTTTCAAAACTGATTGTGCCAGTCTTGTGAACAGATTCAAGAAATGTAAAGAGGATATTACAATTATTGGCGATCGCATTAGGGAGATATATAAAACATTGGATATGTTTACTACTGCAGATGTTAAGTGGGCCAATCGAAGTTACAATAACGTTGCGGACTTTATTTGCAAATATGCTATTTTAAATAATTGTAACATGTTGTTTAGTATGGATTATCCTAGAGACATCCATGATATTGTAATTCGTGATTCTTTTAATTAAGTTTTGACCTTTGTGTCTTTTTGTAAAAAAAAAAAAAACTATTTATTTTCTTTTGTTACAAGTTTCTTTTTGGGCCAAAGTACATACAAATTGAAGCCATTAACCCAATTATTTCAATTTTTATAAATTTGTGCTAAATACATTTTCTTTTTCTGGCTAAATGCTAATTGTGTTACCTTGTCAAATCATGATTAAGGCCAATCTTATCGCACACATCACAACTTCTTCTCTCCCACATTTTAACATAACCGATTCAGTTTCTTCCCACATTTTCATCCTATTTCATTTTCTGCTTTTACTATTTTTTTCATTCATAACCGAAATAAAATCTAGCCTTTCAATGGCTTCCCAAATAGCTTCTACTTTGACCTTTGCCTCTCTACACACCTTCTTCGGTAAAGTTACTAAAGATAAATACCATAAAAATATTTCCAAAAGACCATTCTGCATGGAAATAGGAATCCTTTTTCAGGATGCTCCCTTCATGGGGTATACAGAGGAAATCTTATCAGTTCTCAAAAAGCATGGATGGGAAATCTTCTGTCTCCATCTTGACGATGTCCTCTTAAAGGTAGTGAAAGAGTTTTATGCCCACATTACTTCTCCTGACATCGCATTTATATACATGCATGGCGCATTAGTTCTATTTTATGAAGACTCCATCAATGCCCAATATGGATTGTTTGAATGTCCTGACGAGCATGTTGACTTTGTGAAGACAGTGTCCCTAGAGCACTTAATCTAGGCTCTCACTGATGTTTGTATGGAATGTACACAATGGTCAATTTCAAGAAATGACTGTTACAACGTTGACAATGTCATATTAAAGCCTCAATATAAGATTTGGTACCGTTTATTGAAAACCCATCTCATCCCTTCTACACTTAATAGTACAATCTCAATGGAGCGATTATTGCTTCTCCAGTCCATAACGGTGGGCCAGAAGATTAATGTTGGAAACATTATCTTTCGTGAGATTCATCATTGTGCCCACAAGAATGCTAGCACCTTAAATTTCCCCTCACTGATCATTGCACTCTACCAAAGAGTCAATGTTCCCCTATCACCAAATAAAGACCACCTTCTAAACAAAGGGGCTATTACTACGCACAATGCGTTGAAACTAGCTGGCGAAGAAATGCCAATTTAATCAATGAGCGGCGAATGATTGAAGCTGTAGAGGGTTTGAAATAATAGTTTTGTGTGTTGGAAAACAACATCATAAAATGCTTGTCATTGACTTTGGCAAAGCTCAAGAGGAAATGGCCATCTTTTGGAAATATGTTCGCCAACATGATATTGTCATTCGTAAATCCCTACAAAAGAACTTCTTACGCCCAATGCCACCATTACATGTTTTTCCTAAGGAACTACTATTGAATCTTGAAGCAGAAGATGAAGAATCTACTACTACTCTCACGCACAACCAAGAACTAGAGAGAGATGAAGCTAGGATAGAATCTGTCACATTGAATCTAATAATTATAGAATGGATACCACTCAGACTACTGCTCATGCACCATAATCCAAGCCCCTGTAAAAGCCCGATTTAGGGGCTAGTCGGAATAGTGATCTTGGGATCACAAATACGAGATTTGAGAAATTTATTTATTTATTTATGTTTGATTTTATGAATTAGAATATGATTTTATGAGTACATGAGAATTTTGGTACTTTAAATTTTAGCGATTTCACGCTTAATCGCGAAAAAGGACTAAATCGCATAAAGTAAAAAAGTTCTATTTTAGTTGCTAGAGGTGCCAACTATGGATTGTTAAATTGAGGTCTTTAAAGGGAAATTTAGCACTTGTAATGTGCTTGGCCAGCCATAGACTTAATGGGAGACAAAGATGGACAATGTTGGTCAAAGTTGGTAAGAGTAGGTGGACTAAATTGCTAGTTTAATATTAAAATAAGAAAAGAAAAGATATCATCCCTCTCTCCATCTTTCTCCACCGATTTTAGCAAGCAAAATAGAGGTTTGAAAGCTCAAAAATTTTCAGCAAACTTTCCTCCATTGTTGTAAGTGATTTTTATAATTTTTCTTAGTAATAATTGTACTTTTGAGACCCCTAAAGCTTAAGCTTTCAAATGAGGGGACTATTGTGCAATATTGTGAAAGGTTTAGAGTTTTTCCATGAGAGCTATCATTGTTATTTGCTGCATTTTTATGTAAGAAATTGAGTCTTAGGTGTTAGATGAACAACTTTTGTGAAAGGTGTTGTCTTGAAAACACCTAATTGGACCGTGATGAAAAGGTTTCAAATTTGTAGTAATTATGTAAAATGTTGAGTTTTGATGATAGCTATAAGAGTATTAAATGTTCACGTAGGCTTGTTGAAGGTAGAAATGTGATTAGAATTTATTTCCGAACCTAGGGGTGAAATGGTAATTTTGCCAAAGTCTAGGGGCAAAGTAGTAATTTTGCCAAAGCCTGATTATTAAAATGCTTTATTAAATGTAAGTATTAAAACGAGCTAATTTTCTATTATAGAGCAAGAAGAACCGAGAATCCGACTTGATCGGGGAAAGGACAATGTCTCGGATTAGACCGTCGAGCTAGCTCATTTTGAATACCGAGGTAAGTTTGTATGAATTTACGGTTTCACGTGCATTTTCATATAGTTGCTTATCATGTTGTAAAATATACACTACTTCTATGAAGTTATGATTATTGTATTTATGATGAGAATAGTAATTGAGATTATGTAAGAGAAAGTCCTGGTTGAAGTCTCGGAATAATGAGGATACTAATATCACAACATGAGACAAGGAAAGTCCGTGTAAGACCATGTCAAGACATGGCATCGACACTCAAGGAATGTAGATCCCGTATAAAACCATGTCTAGGACATGGCGTCGGTACCGAACGTAGATCCTGTGTAAGACCATGTCTGGGACATAGCATCAACATCGAACAAGGAGGGTCTCGTGTAAGACCATGTCTGGAACATGGCATCGACATCATACAAGGAATGTTCCGCGTAAGACCATGTCGGGGACATGGCTTCAGCATCAAAGGAAGATCTCGTGTAAGACCATGTCTGGGACATGGCATCGACATTAAGTTAAGGGATCCCATGTAAGACCATATCTGGGATATGTCATTGGCATCATGAGGCGATTCTATGTAAGACCATGTCTGGGACATGGCATTGGCATCGAGACCTATGTTTGATGAGATTGAGTAACCTCAGTTATTCCGGGTAATTCATCGAGCAAATGAGCCAAGCAGGAAATCTAAGTAAATAAAGATTGTACTAAGTTAAGTTTACTTTTGCATCAGTAAATTGTACTAATTTATGTAATCAAGTGACACAGGTACCATGATTATAATGCAAGTATGAAATTATTAAGTAACTTATGAGAAGTAAGTAAGCCATGCATTTGTAATTTGTGTTGCTCTTATTTCGATATGGTTGAGTTATAATGAATTAATATATTGCCATACAAGTTTCATGCAAACTTACTAAGCTTTATGCTTACCCTCTTTCATTGCCCTCTTTCCGTGTAGCATTGTGAAGATAGATCGAGGATCATTGTCGTAGGAGTTCGAAAATCACACTATCAACATCACTTTGGTATAACAATTTAGACTTATTTTGAGTATCGCATGTATAGAACTCGAGTATTTTGTTAGGTCATAATTGTCAACGAAAGTGTTGGCTTTGTAATGCATTGCTGTCTTTTGTAATGGTCTATTAAGTTAAACCGATATTTGGCAAACTTTTATGTTAAGAATGAAAGTGATTTGCTTGAAGTGTATGCCCTCGTGTATAGATATGGAATTGAGTATTCAGATGTTCCTTTGGGTTACTAACTATGTTGAATTGAGTTGGTGTATATGTGTGTGCAATGTAGAGTGGCAAAGGGCTTGGTAGATAGCCTGCTAATTGTCCATATAGGCAGACACACGGGCGTGTCTAGACCGTGTGTGAGGCACGGCTAGCACACGGGTGTATACCCAGGCCGTGTGAAGTCTGCACCATGCAATTGGAATTTAAATTGTCACACAACTGGAGCACACGGTCGTGTGTATAGACCGTGTGGATAAGTCAGAATGTCAAGGTTTGGCACACGGGCTAGGGCCACGGACGTGTCAAAGCCGTGCAGAATTAGTCAGTTTCAACCACGGGTGTAAGACAGAGGCATGCATTAGGGGACACGGGCGTGTCCTTAGACCAACATGGGCGTGTGACCCCTATTTTGTTGGAAAATTTCTCGAACTCATAAAAGTTCCTGAAATAGTTTCGATACCTCTCGAAAGTATGTCTACGGCTTCCTAGGCCGAGCATGTGTAAGCGATGGGTCTGAAATGAAATTTTACAACCCTGTCCAGGATGTTTAAGCAAGGTTAGTTAGGTAATGCCTCAAACCCTGTTCCGGCTTGAATACGGGTAAGGGGTGTTACATTTAGTGGTATTAGAGCTACGGTTTAGTCAGTTCTAGGACTAACGTAGTGTATTGTATGAGTCTAGTTGTACATGCCACAAGTGTGAGAATCTATGCATGATAGTGTGACGACTCTTGATGGCTTAAATTGTATTTTCATATAGTTAATAGGTCCTGATCCTGATCGACCGACTCCCGTGCAAGGGACCATGCCAGTTGAAAGTAGACCCGAGACTTTGGGTCAGGAAAAAGAGGCCCGAGAAGTCTTTCTCCAAATAATGAGTAATTGGTATACAGAGTACATCTGAGCAAATCTGAATGCTCCACCTCCTCCACCCCCGCCTATTCCTCAGCCTACCTCTGTAGCCCCGCAAGTGGTAGTGAGAAGAGAAAGACCTTCGGTTGATAGGATCCGGAAACAAGGAGAAGAGGAATTTCGAGCTAGCAAAGAAGATGATCCTGAAAATCAGAGTTTTAGCTCGAAAATACCATCAGGTTATTTGATGAGTTGTCGTGCACACCTGAAGAGTGCATGAAATGTGTTGTTTCACCTCTGAGAGATTCCGCTTATCATTGGTGGAATACCCTTGTGGCGGTGGTACCAAGGGAAAGGGTTAAATGGGAGTCTTTCCAAGAACAATTCAGAAAGAAGTACATCAGCCAAAGATTTATTGACCAGAAAAAGAAGGAGTTCCTAGAGTTGAAGCAAGGCAAGATGTTAGTAACAGAGTATGAGCGCGAGTTTGTGAGACTCGGTAAATATGCTCGAGAGTGTGTATCCACTGAAGCCATCATGTGCAAGAGATTTGAGGACGGACTAAACGAAGACATTAAGTTGTTTGTTGCTGTCTTAGAGTTGAAGGAGTTTGTTGTGTTGGTGGATCGGACTTGTAAAGCCGAAGAACTAGCTAAAGAGAAAAGAAAAGCTGAGATGGAGTCTCGTGACTTGAGAAAGAGACAGTGGAGTAAGTCCTTTCAGTCCTCGTCCAAGAAGTCAAGAGATTTCTCCACCCGATCAGCTACTTCAGTCGGGTTTTCAAGCAGAGGAAAGAGTAAACAGTATTCGAGGAATAAGGCTCAAACTATTTCAATTGTGAGTGTTGGGAACATTCGGTCTAATAGACCAGAATGCCCCCAATGCAGTAGACATCACCCCGGTGAATGTTAGAGCACATGAAAATGCTTGTTTTAAGTGTGGTTCCCAAAATCATTTTATTAGAGAATGCCCTGATATGGTTGAAAAAGAGAAAATTCAGAGTGCAAGATCGGGAAGCACTAATAGGGGGAGACAACAAAGGAACCCCGGAAGTGGAGTGAGTAGTAAAGGTAACCCCAGAGAGCAGGCTGCGAGACCTGAGGGTAGGGCACCTGCAAGGACTTATGCTGTTCGCGCTCGCGAAGAGGCATTTTCTCCTGATGTTATTACGAGTACCTTCTCTCTTCATGATACTAAAGCTATTGCTTTAATAGATCCCAAATCCACCCACTCATATATTTGCATGACATTAGTATCTAGTATGAGTATGCCCGTAGAGTCCACAGAGTTTGTGACTAAGGTGTCCAATCCATGAGGCAAAAGTGTGTTCGTCGATAAATATGCAAAGATTGTCCCTTAATGATTAGAGGTCATTACTTTAAAGCCAACCTCATGCTATTGCCATTTGATGAATTTGATATCATTCTTGGTATGGATTGGTTAACCACTCATGATGTGATAGTAAAATGTGGAAATGAATATATTGAGTTGAGATGTGAAAATAGGGATACCCTTCATGTAGAATCAGATGAACAAGATGGGTCCCCGATAGTGATTTCTCACATGACGGCTCGGAGGTATATAAGAAAAGGTTATGAGGCGTATCTTACCTTTGTGATGAATGCCAAAGAAACATGGTTAAAGATTGAGGCAGTGCCGATAGTATGTGAGTACTCAGATGTTTTTCCCGAGGAATTGCCAGGATTGCCTCCGGTTAGAGAGGTTGAGTTTGGCATCGAGTTTGTTTCCGATACTGTACCGATATCGATTGCTCCTTACAGAATGGCTCCAACCGAGTTGAAAGAATTAAAGGCACAATTGCAAGATTTAATGGACAAATGTTTCGCTAGGCTGAGTTATTCTCCATGGGTGCTCCAGTATTATTTGTGAAAAAGAAAGATGGTTCTATGAGATTGTGCATAGACTACAGACAGCTTAACAAAGTAACATTAAAGAACAAGTACCCATTGCCAAGAATCGACAATTTGTTCAACCAACTGAAGGAAGCCACTGTGTTCTCCAAGATAGATTTGAGGTCGGGATACTATCAGTTGAGAGTAAAAGACTCAGATGTGCCTAAGACGGCTTTTCGAATGAGGTATGGGCACTATGAATTTTTAGTTATGCCCTTCGGATTGACAAATGCTCCTGCAGTGTTCATGGATTTAGTGAACCGTAGTTTTTGGCCATACTTAGACAAGTTTGTTGTTGTTTTTATTGATGATATACTGATATATTCCCGGGAGGAGACTGAGCATGTTGAACACTTAAGGACAATTCTACAGATTCTGCGGGGTAATCAGTTGTACGCCAAGTTTAACAAAAGTGAGTTTTGGCTTAAGGAAGTTGGATTTTTGGGACATATTGTCTCGGGAGATGGAGTCCAAGTTGACCCAAGTAAGGTATCGGCTATTGTGGATTGGAAACCACCGAAAAATGTATCTGAAGTTAGAAGTTTTCTAGGCCTAGCTGGCTACTACAGGCGGTTCGTCAAGGGGTTTTCCATGATAGCGACCCCAATGACAAAATTGTTACAGAAAAATGTAAAGTTCGACTGGATGGAGAAGTGTCAACAGAGTTTTGAGAAATTGAAGACAATGTTGACAGAGGCTCCAGTCCTGGTGCAACCCGAGTCGGGAAAAGAATTCGTGATTTACAGCGATGCCTCCTTAAATGGAGTAGGTTGCATACTTATGCAAGAAGGTAAGGTGATAGCATATGCCTCCAGACAGCTAAAGCCACATGAGAAGAATTACTCGACGCATGATTTAGAGTTGGCTGCCATAGTTTTTGCGTTGAAGATTTGGAGACACCATTTATATGGTGAAAAATGTCGGACATTCACTGATCACAAGAGTTTAAAGTACTTGATGACTTAAAAGGAATGAAATTTAAGGCAACGTAGATGGCTAGAGTTGATAAAGGATTATGAGTTGGTTATCGATTACCATCCAGGAAAGGTGAATGTGGTCGCCGATGCTTTGATTAGAAAGTCTCTATTCACTTTAAGAGCATTGAATACGCAGATGACCTTGTCAGTCGATGGTTCTATTCTAGCCGAACTGAGGGCTAGACCGATGTTCCTTCAAGAGATTTATGAGGCTCAAAGAGGTGACAGTGACTTACAAGACATGAGAGCTCAGTGCGAGTCATGTATTGAGTCCGATTTTCGGGTTGATTCCGATGGATCTCTGATGTTCAGAGACAGAGTTTGTGTACCAAGGAATGATGAACTTATTCGGAGGATTTTGCCTGAGGCACATAGCGGATGTTTATCTGTGCACCTGGGTAGCACCAAGATGTACAATGACCTGAAGCAACTGTATTGGTGGCCAAGTATGAAGAAATATATTTCAGATCTTGTGTCAAGATGCTTAATTTGCCAGCAAGTAAAGGCTGAGCACCAAGTACCTTCAGGTCTGCTTCAGCCTATTATGGTTCCCGAGTGGAAATGGGACTGTATTACTATGGACTTTGTAATGGGTTTACTGTTGACACCATGCAAGAGAGATGTTGTATGGGTGGTAGTCGATAAGCTTACGAAGTCAGCCCATTTTATACCTATGCGAGTTGATTACTCACTCGACAAGTTGGCAAACTTGTATGTTTCAGAAATAGTAAGGCTTCATGGAGTGCCCTTGTCGATTATATAGGATAGGGATCCGAGATTCACATCTAGATTGTGGAAAAAGTTGCAGGAGGCTTTGGGTAAAAAGCTAAACTTTAGTACAGCTTTCCATCCCCAACTCGACGGTCAGCCGAAAAGATTAATACAAGTACTCGAAGATATGCTTCGGTGCTGTGTTCTTGAGTTCCAAGGTAGTTGGGATAAGTACCTTCTATTGGTAGAATTTTCCTACAATAATAGTTTTCAATCAAGTTTAAAGATGGCGCCTTATGAAGCATTATACGGGCGTAAGTGCTGAACGCCGTTATACTGGAATGAACTCAAGGAAAACCAGATTCACAGGGTTGATATGGTTAAGGAAACTGAAGAGAAGGTGAAAGTGATCCGAGATTGTTTAAAGGCTACTTCTAACATACAAAAATCCTACTCAGATTTAAAAAGGAAAGAGATCGAGTATCAAGTTGGTGATAGAGTATTTTTGAAAGTGTCGCCATGGAAGAAAGTACTTAGATTTGGCCGGAAAGGCAAGTTGAGTCTGCGTTTTATCAGACCATATGAGATCATTGAGAGAATTGGGCCGGTAGCCTATAGGCTGGCCTTACCGTCTAAATTAGAGAAGATTCATGACATGTTTCATGTGTCTATCTTGCGGCGATACCGCTCTGACCCTTTACATGTCATAGTACCGATGGAGGTAGAGATACAATCAGACCTGACTTATGGTGAAGAGCCGGTTAGAATTTTAGCGCGAGAGGTTAAACAGTTAAGAAACAAAAGCATAGCCCTAGTGAAAGTTCTATGGCAAAGACACGGGATAGAAGAGGCTACATGGGAGCCGGAAGAAACGATGAGAACACAATATCCCAGTCTTTTCGCTGGTAAGATTTCCGGGACCGAAAATCACTAAGGGGGGAGAATTGTAACAGCCTGATTTAGGGGCTAGTCGAAATAGTGTCTCGGGATCACTAAATCCGAGATTTGAGAAATTTTATTTATTTTTTTATTTATGTGTGATTTTATGAATTAGTATATGATTTTATGAGTACATGAGAATTTTGGTACTTTAAATTTTAGCGATTTCATGCTTAATCGCGAAAATGACTAAATCGCATAAAGTGTGAAAGTTCTATTTAGTTGCTAGAGGTGCCAAATAACTATGGATTGTTATACTAAGGTCTTTAAAGGGAAATTTAGCCCTAGTATCTGCTTGGCCGGCCATAGACCTAATGGGAGGCAAAGATGGACAATGTTGGTCAAAGTTGGTAATAGTAGGTGGACTAAATTGCTAGTTTAATATTAAAATAAGAAAAGAAAAGATACCATCCCTCTCTCCATCTTTCTCCACCGATTTTAGCAAGCAAAATAGAGGTTTGAAAGATCAAAAATTTTCAGCAAACTTTCCTCCATTGTTGTAAGTGATTTTTATAATTTTTCTTAGTAATAATTGTACTTTTGAGACCCCTAAAGCTTAAGCTTTCAAATGAGGGGACTATTGTGCAATATTGTGAAAGGTTTAGAGTTTTTCCTGGGAGCTATCATTGTTATTTGCTGCATTTTTATGTAAGAAATTGAGTCTTAGGTATTAGATGAACAACTTTTGTGAAAGGTGTTGTCTTGAAAACACCTAATTGGACCTTGATGAAAAGGTTTCAAATTTGTAGTAATTATGTCAAATGTTGAGTTTTGATGATAGCTATAAGAGTATTAAATGTTCACCTAGGCTTGTTGAAGGTAGAAATGTGATTAGAATTTATTTCCGAACCTAGGGGTGAAATGGTAATTTTGCCAAAGTCTAGGGGCAAAATAGTAATTTTGCCAAAGCCTGATTATTAAAATGCTTTATTAAATGTAAGTATTAAAATGAGCTAATGTTCTATTATAGAGCAAGAAGAACCTTAAAAGGACAACTTCTCGGATTAGACCGTCGAGCTAGCTCATTTTGAATACCGAGGTAAGTTTGTATGAATTTAAGATTTCACGTGCATTTTGATATAAGTTGTTTATCATGTTGTCTAATATACACTACTCCCATGAAGTTATGATTATTGTATTTATGATGAGAATAGCAATTGAGAATATGTAAGAGAAAGTCCCGGTTGAAGTCTCGGAATAATGTGGATACTAATATCACAACATGAGACAAGGAAAGTCCGTGTAAGACCATGTCAAGACATGGCATCGGCACTCAAGGAATGTAGGTCCCCTATAAGACCATGTCTGGGACATGGTGTCGGTACCGAATGTAGATCCTGTGTAAGGCTATGTCTGGGACATGGCATCAGCATCGAACAAGAAGTGTGGTACGGTCCGTCTCGGGTTAGGAGGCAAATCGTAAATGTTGCCCGATCGTAAATTAGGTAGTTTCTCTTTTAATTAACAAAGGGATAATTTTATTGGAAATAAAATCTCTGAAAGATAAAGATAGGTGATAGGTTGAAATGGATACGTATTTGAAATAAGAAAGAACCTTTAATAAAAATTAAAGACCCGAATCTTATAAGTTTCAAATTGATGGAATGAGTTTTGAAACAAAACCGAGACCCACTATCTAGCGAGATAGGAACCAACGGTATAGGTGAATGAACGCCACACCCGAAAGGATGATAAGTTCAAAACAAGGAAAGAACGACGCCACTAGAAAACTAGATAAGTCAATTCAACCTTGAGAATTAGGAGAGTGAATACTCACCAAAAGAAATGCTTCTTTCATTAAAATTCAAAGTTCTATCTTTACAAAATGAAATGTGCAAAATATTTATAGGCTCTTTTCTAATGATAGCCGAATAGGGAAAGGAAAGAGGGCTTCAATCTCTATTTTGTGCGCACAAGTAGTTGACTTGGTGGGCATTTTGTGAGCATTCGGCCAAGAGAAAGGATGGCCAGTTGCAATTAAAATAAAACACTTGAGTTATGTGGTCGTTCAACCTAAACTCCACCAAAGTTTGCTGCCACTTTCATTTGCCATAAAATTATCCTAATTTAAAAGCTTAAGCCGTCCACTATGCTTGCTTTCGCCGTCCACTATGCTTGCTTTCTCCTTGGCTTATTATTAATTTATGCGCACATGGCTTAATGATCTTCACTTCACATGCTCAATTCTTTTTATAGCTCCCACTAAGTATTCAATTCATGTGCCGCATGCTTTGTTATCCTCCATATGCTTCATATTGCCGTCCCCCTAGGTGAGTGTTTGTGCAATCCATGGCTTTTAATTATCAATTAATATCCCACTTCTTTATGCCATCACTTTGTTTATTCTAAGTCACTCACGCATGCTTCCCTCCACCATTTATCAAGTAATTCAACATGTTCATTTATTTATTCCAAGCCGCCCATGCACTTCAACATTTATAATTCTATTTTGACCTTGCCGTCCACTAACATCAATCCCATGATGGTTTTTGCACTCCAATTTTTTTAAGCATTGCCATCCAACAAAGCACTAGCCATACATGTTCTATTTAATATTCCACTAGCACATGCTTAATTAGCCGTCCAAGCCTTCATGCCCACACATTCAATTTTCACCATTGTTTATTCAACCCACAAACATATTTTTCCATCATGTTGATTCATGCTTTGCCATATGCCATCTTGTAAAAACCCACTATGGTAATTTAAATTCAAGGCTTGCATTTTCACCCACATCCACTTGCACATTTGTCAGACTTTCAGCTACCATCTTCCATGACTTCTTATTAAAAACGTGGAGCACTACAAAATGCGTAAATTACTCTAATTAAAATTCGGCCAACATAGTTAAAACAAAATTTTTAATCACCTTATTTAACACTAGGTAAAAGCATACTAATAATCACTTCGACAAAGACTAACTAAAAACTTGTACCATCTAAAAATATGAAATACGAAAATGAAGTTACTATTGGGAATTAAAATTAAAACATGCATAAATTAAAGTGTTAAATAAACTAGTAGTCGGACTAGCTAGTATATTCAACTTCAAATAAGTTGTATGAGTTTAGCATGTTTTTGGGCTCTCTTTTATGGTCATTCCAAATTTGTGCCACCAACACCATTGTGGCATCTTTGAATTGCTTGGTTCGGGAACGTGTAATTGGCCCATTAGCTAGCCTCATCGGGTCATGGTTGACGTCCGTCTCAGGCTTCGTATGTGAGCTCGTATCATTCCCTCCCTCTTTAAGTTGATTCGTCCTCGAATCATCACCTACATCGAAAGGAGAAAGATCAGAAACATTAAAACTCGTGCTTACATTATAGTCACCTGGCAAGTGCAATTTGTACGAGTTGTCATTTATGCGTTCAATGACTTGAAATGGACCGTCCCTTCTTGGGAGAAGTTTAGATCGCCTTTGCTTGGGAAACCTTTCTTTTCGCATATGAACCCATACCCAGTCCCCTGGTTCAAAGAGAATGTGTCTACGACCTTTGTTAGCTCGTTGGACGTATTGTTTGGTTCTTGCTTCAATATTCTCGCGCACCTTTCGATGCAGCTCCTTTATGTATTCCGCCTTTTTCCTAGCATCAGAATGGATAAATTTATCTGAAGGCAATGGCAATAAATCAAGAGGAGTGAGAGGGTTAAACCCGTAAACAATCTCGAAAGGCGAAAATTTAGTTGCAGAATGAACAGCTCGGTTGTAAGCAAATTCGATGTGGGGCAGACAGTCTTCCCACGTTTTGAGATTTTTTTGCACCAATGCTCGCAACAAGGTTGATAGGACTCGGTTCACTACTTCGCTCTGTCCATCCGTTTGAGGATGACATGTGGTCGAGAATAGTAGTTTCGTCCCCAACTTTCCCCACAGAGTTCGCCAAAAATGACTTAAAAATTTTATGTCCCGATCAGATACGATCGTCTTCGGAACTCCATGCAATCGTATGATTTCCTTAAAAAACAAGTTTGCAATATGCACAGCATCGTCAGTCTTGGAACAAGGGATAAAATGGGACATTTTAGAGAAACGATCAACCACAACAAAAATCGAATCCTTCTCGGTTTTTGATCTTGGTATTCCAAGGATAAAATCCATGGAAATATCGACCCACAGAGTGTCTAGAATAGGAAGGGGTGTATATAAACCGTGAGGCTGGACCCGTGATTTTGCTTGTTTGCAAGCAATGCAATGTTCACAAATCCGTTCGACATCCTTTCTCATTCCTGGCCAGAAAAAATGTTCTTGAAGAGTGGACAATGTTTTGTCTCTTCCAAAGTGACCTATAAGGCCACCACTATGTGCCTCTTTCACAAGCATGTCTCGTATAGAACCTTGCGGTATACAAATCTTGTTTTCCTTGAAAAGGAATCCTTCATGCCTGTAAAACTTATCAAAAGCACCACTCTCACAAGCGTTATAGACATTGCCAAAATCAGCATCATTAGCATACAATTCCTTAATATGATGGAAACCAAGTACTTTAGAATCAAGAAAGGTTAATAAAGAGTACCTCCGTGATAACCCATCCGCTACTACATTTTCCTTACCTTTCTTATATTTAATTACGTACGGAAACGATTCTAAATACTCGATCCATTTTGCATGTCGTTTGTTGAGCTTGTGCTGGCCTTTAATGTACTTGAGTGCTTCATGATCTGAATGAATAACAAACTCTTTCGGCCTCAAGTAATGTTGCCACGTTTCGAGCGATCTTATTAGAGCGTACATCTCTTTGTCATACACGGGGTAATTGAGTGTAGCTCCGTTCAATTTCTAGCTGAAGTACGCCACCGGTCTTCCATTCTGAGTTAGAACGGCTCCGATCCCTACACCTGATGCATCACACTCAATTTCAAAAGTTTTATTAAAGTCTGGAAGGGATAACAATGGAGCTTTAACAAGAAATTCTTTAATGGCATTAAAAGACCGTTCTTGTTCATCGGACCAATGGAAAGCTGAATTCTTCTTGATCAAGCTCGTTAAAGGAGCGGCTATCATACTGAAGTTGGGCACGAATCGGCGGTAAAAACTAGCCAACCCATGGAAACTTCGTACTTGGCTAACCGTTGTAGGACGGGGCCATTCTTGGATTACTCTAACCTTCTCTTGGTCCACCTCTAATCCATTTGCACTTACGATGTATCCTAAGAAAATAACCTTGTCAGTACAGAAAGAACATTTCTCGAGATTGGCGTACAATACCTCTTTCCGCAGTGTTTCTAAGATCGCACGTAGATGTTGGAGGTGATCCTCCAAAGATTTACTGTACACTAATATGTCATCAAAATAAACAACACATGATTTGCCGATAAAAGCTCGTAAAACATGATTCATAAGTCGCATAAAAGTACTCGGAGCGTTTGTAAGTCCGAATGGCATTACCAACCATTCGTACAAACCTAACTTTGTTTTGAAAGCTGTTTTCCACTCATCGCCTTCTCGCATCCTAATTTGGTGATAGCCACTTTTGAGATCAATCTTTGTAAAGATTCGAGCTCCACTTAACTCGTCGAGCATGTCATTGAGTCGGGGTATCGGGTGTCGGTATTTGACAGTAATCTTGTTGATGGCGCGACAATCGACACACATTCGCCAAGAACCATCTTTCTTTGGCACTAGTAACACCGGTACCGTGCATGGACTAAGGCTTTCTCGGATATATCCCCTTTCTAGCAATTCAGTGAATTGCTTTTGGAGCTCTTTTGTTTCTTCGGGATTACTCCGGTACGCAGGTCGATTGGGCAGAGAAGCTCCCGGCACCAAGTCAATTTGGTGTTCTATGCCTCGAATGGGCGGTAAACCACTTGGTATCTCTTCTGGAAATATGTCCTTAAATTCCTGAATCAGAGACAACACAGAAGAAGGAAGATTCTCGGGTAAGTCGTTAGTGTTCAAAAATGATTCCTTGTATATTAAGACATACATCGGTTGTCTCACACACAAAGCTTTTCGAATATCTCTTACTTTTGCAAAAACACTCATTTTTCCATTTTCTTTTTCTTCCTTCGTTTCCTCTTCTTTTTGTTCACACTCTCTTGTTTTATAACTTAATTTCTTGCCCCTCTTTTTTTTTTCTCTTTTTCTTTCTCATTTTTCCACTCGCTGTCTTTTGATTTTTCTATTGATGCCTTCATCTTCAACTGATCTTCGTAAACTTGCTTGGGTGTTAGCGGAGCTAGTGTCACGTTCCGACCCAAGTACTTAAAAGTGTACCGATTAGTGTAGCCGTCATGGATTGCTCGCCTGCCAAATTGCCAAGGTCGTCCAAGCAGGAGATGTCCTGCTAGCATCGGAACCACATCGGACAAGACCTCATCTTGATGCTCCCCTAATGAAAAGGAAACCAAAACTTGTTTTGTGACCTTAAGTTCTCCCGCGTCGTTAAGCCATTGTAGCTTATACCGATAGGGATGTTTGGTGGTAGTCAATCCAAGTTTCTCCACCAATATGGTGTTGGCCACATTAGTACAACTTCCTCCGTCAATAATGGCGCAACAAATCTTCCCTTGTACTTGGCAACGCGTATGGAAGATGTTTTCGCGTTGTTGTTCATTTTCGACACCTTGTAAGCTGAGGCTCCTTTTTACCACCAATATCTCTCCAATTTCGGCTTGTTCTACTTCTTCCTCGTCTTGGGATGTCTCACTGGCATCATCTCCCTTTTCACTTTCAGATTCGATCTCGCCATCATCTCGGATAAACATAGTGTTTCGGTTTTGACATTGACTTGCAATATGTCCTCGTCCCAAACATTTGAAACACTTAATGTTTCGGGATCGATTCGGAAGAGCTTCCATTTTACCTTTGCTCGTTTCACCGTTCGGCTTGTTAGACTTGGCTGCGCCACTAGTTTCTTTGGCTCGGTTCGGCATGTTCCTTTTGTTAGTCACTTGTTCCCACTTCGATGTTGAAGCATGATTGGGGGTTGCTCTAGGCGTAGCTTTCCGTTTCAGCTGTTTTTCGACCTTTATTGCCATGTGAACCATCTCGATGATATCGATGTAATGGTGTAATTCTACAATATTTGCGATATCTCGATTCAGGCCAGCGCTAAAACATGCCATGGTGGCTTCTCGTTCCTCTTCCACATTGGCTCGGATCATGGCCACTTCCATTTCCTTGTAGTAATCCTCCACGCTTCGATGACCCTGAGTTAGACTTTGCAACTTTTGGTGCAACTCGCGATGGTAGTAGGTTGGGATGAATCTTTTCCGCATTAATGCCCTCATTTCCGTCCATGTGGATATTGGGCGTTCACCATCCCGTCTTCGACTCGCCGTTAATTGATCCCACCAAATAAGGGCGTAATCAGAAAATTCGATGGCAGCAAGTTTTACCTTCTTATTTTCTGAATAATTATGACATTCGAAGATTAATTCCACCTTCTTTTCCCACTCAAGGTAGGCTTCCGGATCGGACCGCCCTTGGAAGGCAGGAATCATCATTTTAATGTTCTTCAAGTCGTCATCGGCCCATTCTCGATCCCTTTGCTCACGGACTCGTGGACCTCCTCTCCGTTCATCGTGTTCGAAAGCCGGGTTGCTGTCGGCTTCACTTGGTTCGTAGGCATCGTTGTCACGTAACCAAGGTTGTTCTCGTCCCCTTCTCGGAATTGGAAGGGTGTTTGCTCGAGGTCTTCGATCATCTCTTCGATCTAATCATTCGCTGATCGATCTGAACATACGTGTGATTTCTTGCATTACTGTTTGTAATTCCAGATCTCTCCCTTCAGGATCATTCCTTCGGGGTTGCAATCTTCTTCCTCCTCCAGCGGCGTCGAAGGCTTCGTCACTTATTATTCGACGTTCGGGGCTCCTAGACATGTTAACTAAATTAATGAATCCTCACTTCAATCCTCACTTGTTCACCCACAAGGAAAAATTATCAACACTCAAACTCGTGTTTTTTTTTTACTCAATTTCTGGCTTTTTACTTAATGTAATCGCTCTTGCCTTTTACCACTCAATTCACCCTTCTAGATTCTAGAAGGTTGACTTTGAATCACTAGAAACTCGTAGGTCGTTTCAAGAGTTAAAAGGTAAGATTGGTCTCGGAAATGGATAGGCTTAGAAAGGATAGAAATATTGATAGGTGGTGGGTCGAAAAATAAGGCTCGATAGTAGAGGTGGTGAAAAATGAAGAGTTTTTTAAAAAAAATATCCAGACACTATGATAATATATATTTTTTTTAGAAACTTACTCGGAAAAACTCAAGACGACCAAAACGTGCCTAATTTGATTGGCTCTGATACCAGATGGTACGGTTCGTCTCGGGTTAGGAGGCGAATCGTAAATGTTGCCCGATCGTAAATTAGGTAGTTTCTCTTTTAATTAACAAAGGGATAATTTTATTGGAAATAAAATCTCTAAAAGATAAAGATAGGTGATAGGTTGAAATGGATACGTATTTGAAACAAGAAAGAACCTTTAATAAAAATTAAAAACCCGAATCTTATAAGTTTCAAATTGATGGAATGAGTTTTGAAACAAAACCGAGACCCACTATCTAGCGAGATAGGAACCAACGGTATAGGTGAATGAACGCCACACCCGAAAGGATGATAAGTTTGAAACAAGGAAAGAACGACGCCACTAGAAAACTAGATAAGTCAATTCAACCTTGAGAATTAGGAGAGTGAATACTCACCAAAAGAAATGCTTCTTTCATTAAAATTCAAAGTTCTATCTTTACAAAATGAAATGTGCAAAATATTTATAGGCTCTTTTCTAATGATAGCCGAATAGGGAAAGGAAAGAGGGCTTCAATCTCTATTTTGTGCGCACAAGTAGTTGACTTGGTGGGCATTTATGAGCATTCGGCCAAGAGAAAGGATGGCCACTTGCAATTAAAATAAAACACTTGAGTTATGTGGTCGTTCAACCTAAACTCCACCAAAGTTTGCTGCCACTTTCATTTGCCATAAAATTATCCTAATTTAAAAGCTTAAGCCGTCCACTATGCTTGCTTTCGCCGTCCACTATGCTTGCTTTCTCCTTGGCTTATTATTAATTTATGCGCACATGGCTTAATGGTCTTTACTTCACATGCTCAATTCTTTTTATAGCTCCCACTAAGTATTCAATTCATGTGCCGCATACTTTGTTATCCTCCATATGCTTCATGTTGCCGTCCCCCTAGGTGAGTGTTTGTGCAATCCATGGCTTTTAATTATCAATTAATATCTCACTTCTTTATGCCATCACTTTGTTTATTCTAAGTCACTCACGCATGCTTCCTTCCACCATGTATCAAGTAATTCAACATGTTCATTTATTTATTCCAAGCCGCCCATGCACTTCAACATTTATAATTCTATTTTGACCTTGCCGTCCACTAACATCAATCCCATGATGGTTTTTGCACTCCAATTTTTTTAAGCATTGCCGTCCAACAAAGCACTAGCCATACATATTCTATTTAATATTCCACTAGCACATGCTTAATTAGCCGTCCAAGCCTTCATGCCCACCCATTCAATTTTCACCATTGTTTATTCAACCCACAAACATATTTTTCCATCATGTTGATTCATGCTTTGCCGTATGCCATCTTGTAAAAACCCACTATGGTAATTTAAATTCAAGGCTTGCATTTTCACCCACATCCACTTGCACATTTGTCAGAATTTCAGCTACCATCTTCCATGACTTCTTATTAAAAACGTGGAGCACTACAAAATGCATAAATTACTCTGATTAAAATTCGGCCAACATAGTTAAAACAGAATTTTTAATCACTTTATTTAAGACTAGGTAAAAGCATACTAATAATCACTTCGACAAAGACTAACTAAAAACTTGTACCATCTAAAAATATGAAATACGAAAATGAAGTTACTATTGGGAATTAAAATTAAAACATGCGTAAATTAAAGTGTTAAATAAACTAGTAGTCGGACTAGCTAGTATATTCAACTTCAAATAAGTTGTATGAGTTTAGCATGTTTTTGGGCTCTCTTTTATGGTCATTCCAAATTTGTGCCACCAACACCATTGTGGCATCTTTGAATTGCTTGGTTCGGGAACGTGTAATTGGCCCATTAGGTAGCCTCATGGGGTCATGGTTGACGTCCGTCTCAGGCTTCGTAGGTGAGCTCGTATCAAAGTGTCTCGTGTGAGACCATGTCTGGGACATGGCATCGACACCATACAAGAAATGTTCCGTGTAAGACCATGTCGGGGACATGGCTTCGGTATCAAAGGAAGATCTCGTGGAAGACCAGGTTTGGGACATGGCATCGACATTAAGTTAAGGGATCCCATGTAAGACCATATCTGGGATATGCCATTGGCATCATGAGGCGATTCCATGTAAGACCATGTCTGGGACATGGCATTGGCATCGAGACCTATGTTTGATGAGATTGAGTAACCTCAGTTATTCCGGGTAATTCATCGGGCAAATGAGCCAAGAAAGAAAGCTAAGTAAATAAAGATAGTACTAAGTTAAGTTTACTTTTGCATCAGTAAATTGTACTAATTTAAGTAATCAAGTGACACAGGTACCATGATTATAATGCAAGTATGAAATTATTAAGTAACTAATGAGAAGTAAGTAAGCCATGCATTTGTAATTTATGTTGCTTTTATTTCAATACGGTTGAGTTATAATGAATTAATATATTGTCATACAAGTTTCATGCGAACTTACTATGCTTTATGCTTACCCTCTTTCATTGGCCTTTTTCTGTGTAGAATTGTCAAGATAGCTCGAGGATTGTGGTCGTAGGAGTTCAGAAATCACCCTATCAACATCACTTTGGTATAACAATATAGACTTATTTTGAGTATGGCATGTATAGAACTCGAGTATTTTGTTAGGTCGTAATTTCAACCAAAGTGTTGGCTTTGTAATGCATTGTTGTCTTTTGTAATGCTCTATTAAGTTAGGCCGATATTTGGCAAACTTTTATGTTAAGAATGAAAGTGATTTGCTTGAAGTGTATGCCCTCGTGCATAGATATGGAATTGAGTATTCAGATGTCCCTTTGGGTTACTAACTATGTTGAATTGAGTTGGTGTATATGTGTGTGCAATGTAGAGTGGCAAAGGTCTTGGTAGATAGCCTGCTAATTGTCCATATAGGCAGACACACGGGTGTGTGTCTAGACCGTGTGTGAGGCATGACTAGCACACGGATGTATACCTAGGCCGTGTGAAGTCTGCACCTTGCAATTGGAATTTAAATTGTCACATGGCTGGAGCACACAGTCGTGTGTATAGACCGTGTGGATAAGTCAGAATGCCATGGTTTGGCACACGGGCCAGGGCCACGGACGTGTCAAGGTCGTGCGAAATTAGTCAGTGTCGACCACGAGTGTAAGACACGGGCATGCCTTAGGGGGCACGGGCGTGTCCCTAGACCAACACGGGCGTGTGTCCCCTGTTTTGTTTGAAAATTTCTCAAACTCGTAAAAGTTTTCCGAAATAGTTTCGATACCTCTTGGAAGTATCTTTAGGGCTTCCTAGGCCGAGCATGTGTAAGCGATGGGTCTGAAATGAAATTTTACAACCCTGTTCAGGATGCTTAAGCAAGGTTAGTTAGGTAATGCCTCAAACCCTGTTCCCGCTTGAATACGGGTAAGGGGTGTTACAGCCCCTATGACTGCTCAGGAACGTGCAGTTCATCAACTTATTGATGAAATCACAAAGTCAGATACAGACGATGATGAGGAAGAGGTGCCCATCAACCAACTTAAGAGAAAAAGATTCAAGAAGGCTGCTGGTAAAACCGTTCAAGCTGATAGTGATGACTCGAATAGGCCGCAACGTTACAAATTAGCTACAAAGAAATGTACACAACCCAAGTAAAGTAACATTCTTCCTATCCAAGCTTTGATTTTGATAATTTTGAATCATTTTGGTTCATATATGTTCATTGCATTCTTGTAGCTTTTATTCATTAAAATCTTTCATGTTCATGCATTGAGGACAATGCATCCCTTAGGTTTGGGGGTGTGTTGTGCATATAGACTGCTTTGTTAATTGTTCATACAATCATTTTGCCATAACATTCAACTGCCTGATTATGTGAATAGATAATGTCACAGGTCAGAGTTCAAAGGTCGTGACCATCGCACCAAATTCATCTGATGGAGGTCTATTGCTTAGATGGGGACCATTTAGCCCACGAGAACTAGCCCGATTCAAGGAACTGTTGGAGAAGCATGTCAGATTGAAGCCTGGTTTGCCCAATAGTGAAGTTATGGCAACTTAGACTGATTTGGTAACTAATCTTAGAAGATAGAGAGAATCATATCTTGTAAAGATTATATAGGACTTGATATGGCATATCTTGTAAATCTATTAAATCATGGGATATGGTTAATCTCGTACGTCGATGTAAATGTATCTTGATCGTCGGTTTTGGGGGAGCTCAACTATAAATAGAGAGCCTCCCCCTCATTTGTACTCACTCCATTTATTGTTTCATTATTCTTTGTGAATAAGAGAATAGATAGCATTTACTCAAACACTTTGTGTGCATCCCTTTCTGTTGTACTTTTGGTTGCTTCTTTTGGCATAAATCACTTCCGCTCTACAATTGGTGCCTTGGAGGAGTTTTTAAGGAATCCTCACTCAAGTTAAAGGCTGACTTGGGCGAGCTTGGACGAACAAATTGCCTAAGGCCGCACGGATTGCGAGACAAAAGGTCTAGCCCTGTGACAAGTGGTATCCGAGCTATTGGTTCGAAGGCACTATTGGGATGTCGAGAGAAGAGTTCAAACAAAGGTGGGCGAGAAAGCCTTTGAGGGAGATGCTGTCGACTGTTGAGGAATGCGTGGGAAAGCTTGAAAAGTCTATGGAGGACACTAAAGAGTTAGACAAAGCACTTGGGGAAAGCATTGAGGACTTAAGGGAGCAATCCAGGGACTTTGTGACCATGTGTCTCACTTCCCAAAGGGATAACGTGCAAGAGCTGCTAGATTCCCATAAGAAGAAGTTGATGGAGATAAACGATGCTCTCGAAGCCATGATGAAGGCTTCGAAGGAGGAAACAATAGCCACGACACTGGCTTTGAGTACAAGAATAGAGGAGCTCGAGGCAAAGCTGGCCTTGTGTCGAGCAGCGATAGGGGAAGGAGTGTCAAGTGCAGCACTCAGTATCGAGTATGTCCCGAAGCCGAAAGAGTTTGTGGGGACAAGGTCTGCATGCGAGGTGGACAATTTCTTGTGGATGATGGAAAACTACTTCCGTGCCAAAGGCATCATCGATAATGCGGGTAAGGTAAAAACTACTTCATTATTTCTTAATGATATTAAGCTTTTATGGTAGCGGGGTAGGACCACAAATAAAAGGCAAGGTGAGATTGGGACGTGGCAAGAGTTCCAATGTGAGTTGAAGGGACAGTTTTACCCAGAGTTTACCGAGAAAGAAGCTCGGGCAAAGTTACAAGGGATAACGCAACGGGGCATAGTGGGGGAGTATGTTCGAGTGTTCAAGGAACTCATGCTCCAAGTTTCAGATGTGATCAAGAAAGAAGCATTGCTTGCTTTTCAAGAGGGATTGAAGCCGTGGGTCAGACAGGAGATGGAACAAAGAGTTGTCCAAAAGCTGTAGGAAGCCATGACGA
The DNA here is from genome assembly GCA_005393395.2 of Gossypium australe. Lineage (NCBI taxonomy): Eukaryota > Viridiplantae > Streptophyta > Magnoliopsida > Malvales > Malvaceae > Gossypium > Gossypium australe. The sequence goes on along the minus strand of CM016614.1, from coordinate 84,587,469 downwards.
TAGTGAATTCCGTGGTTAAGCTTGGTCTAAGGAAAGACAAGCTTGGGTCTTCCAAGTTCGAGGAAAGGGGCGTATGTGAAGAGGACCACAAGGAAGACAAGGTTTATAGCAATGGCAACGGCAACAGCGACAATGGTGGTAATGGGAAACCACGATTTGGGAAGAAGAAACCCAAGAGGAAAAGGGACAAGCTGAAATGCTTTCTCTGGGACGGTCCACAAATGTTAAAGAAATGTCTAAAGAAGTCTGCGCTTAAGAAAAAGCCGGTGGGAAAGGCCTTAGGACTTGGTTGGAGCGCAAGAGGTGTCGAAGCCAAAGAGGCCGAAAGCGAGAAGAAGTCAATTGAGTGCTTATTGTATCATGGTCCGCATAGGTTGTGGAAGTGTCCGAGGAAGTCTATCATCTAAAGGAACGATTGAGTAGACAAAGAGCCCAAGAAGCTTGGTTCGAGCAAGGGAAACGCCGAAGCCAAGAGGGAAAAGAGGAATAAGTCTATTATCGAAGGGAACGATGGAACAAACAAGGAGCCCAAGAAGCATGGTTCGAGCAAGGGAAAAATCGAAGCCAAGAGGGTAAATAGGAGAAAAAAGAAGCGAGTAAAGTGCTTCTTGTGCTGTGGTCCGCATGAGTTGCGGAACTGTCCAAAGCAAGTAGTAGTCAAAGGAAAGGCAACGTCCAAGCATGGTGAGTCGTCGGAGGGGCTTCCACCCAAGGGAGAGGTGAGTTTGTCATTGAACACAGAGGAAGAAGTTGCGATTAAAACAGTGAAGTTGGGACCAATGAGGCTCAAGTCGAGTGAAGCGTCGGAGTTGGTCGAGTCATTGACAAGGCTTCCACCTATGGGAGAGGTGGGTGATGCATCGGACTTCAATGAGTATAATAACTCTTCTTTGTAAACTTAGAAAATATTGTGATAGTTGTTTAGGCTTGTTTAGCATAGGACAGTTATTGAAAATGAATTTCTAAAAGTAGAATAATTAAAATAAAAATGCAATTAGGCTATAATAGCATTCTTTGAATAAATTTAGGACTTCTTGACTTAAATTCAGTATAGTAATATTGTATAATTTATATCATGGTAAAATAATATGAATACTCCAATGTTTGAACCTGTTGAGTAGGTAATATTTTGTTTGCTCCATTATATTGGTGACTGAAAAATGAGTTCAGATATGAGTGTTTGTCTAAAAAAATAGTGTACATATTTTAGGGACACTCCACTGAATTTTGAGACTAAATTGCTAAGAAGGTAGTTGTTTTCTCCATCCATCTTTTTAGTTAGAAGCTTTTGTTTTATGAGTGATTTATATTCAAATTGTGACATGATATAATACATGGCAGTCTAGTGTATGTTCCATTGAGGTTGTCAAGTATAAAATCATGTGATAATATGAATTCCCTAGAAAAAATTTGGGCTGCAAATTGAATAATTGTAAAAAAAAAAAAATTGAGTTTAGAAGATAGATAACCTAGGTATATTTAGAAGAAATCTGCTATAGTTTTAATTGTTGAAATATTTAGGAACTTTTACCTTTAGGAAACATTTTCTTCAATTCATTTTCTAAACAAGTTAAGTAATTTTTCTTTATTTCAGTAGGAGATTGCTGAGAATAGAGGTACACAGTATGCTCATTATGATTTGGCAGTATAATTGGTGACTGATTATTTTGGCAATTCCTCGCATTCATGCACATTCATACATTGTTTGCTTGAGGACAAGCAATAATTCAGGTCCGGGGGTGTGATAACTCTTGAAAAGAGTTATATTTTAGGCCTCTAAATGGAATTATTTGTTTGTAATTAAGTAATTACATTTGCATTTTTAGGATAAATTTAGAACATTGCATAAAAAAATCTTGGATTGAGCTATAATGGTCATCATTTATTACTTTTATTACTTGGGGAAGGAAAAGTTGTGGTTGTCGTTGGACATAGGTACAGGTAGAAGAAGAGGATGCAGAAGGAAAATAAAGGAAGTGAAACATTGCCATGGCAAATGGTGAGATTGATGGTCAACACAATTGCCATGGCAATTCCAGGAAGAAGACTCAGCACTCTATCCACGTCACTCTAAGCCAGTTGGACATGTACCAGAAAAACCACCATGGAAAAGAGGAGAAATAAATGTGTTGAGAAGGACAGATCCACCTAATCAAAAAATATGAGAGAAGAAGAAAAAGAATTAGAGGGAATTAGCATGAGAAAGAGACTTGTGACAACAAATTTCTCTCTGCCAAAAAAAAACTCCATTGGAGAATTCCAAAGAAAGATAGGGTAGCAGCTTAGAAGAGAGCAGAACACAGACGTGAGGAAGGGCAAGAGAAATCTATCCTAGATTCACGAGAAATTTGAAGATAAAAGAGAAGCTAGAGTGTTGCGAGGATTCCTGTAGTTCTGCCTTTATTTTCTAGATTGACATTTCTGTGATTCAAAATATTATTTGACAAATGTTGATGAATGATTTTATTTTGATGTTTACTTTTTCACCTATGATCTAAATCTTTTCTGGGTTAGAGTTTTTTGGGTGTAAGTCTTATCATCTTTAGTAACCATGATTGGAGATTATCTATATAACTGTTTCATTTGTTTTAAAATATTTTAAATACATGCATGCAAGCTCTAGACATAGTTGAATGTAGGTTGTGTTCTTAGGTGTATTTAATTCTAAAAAGGTTAAGTATACTGGATCTTGAATTGTTTGGTACAAGCAAATACTCGACAGAATATTCGTAGCACTCTAAACATAGATGTTGTGAGTTGTACATAGAGGAATGTTCATTGCAGTTATCAATCCCAAGTTCTGTAGACGTACATGAACTTAGATTTTAAGCTTTAGATGTAGCTATCGAAAGAGGCATGTCACTGTAGCAAGTCTCTAGGCAGTAGGTAGAAAATATTTTGCCACGACATTATTTTGATATGAACATTTCATCTGAATAATTCCAACCCTATTCATTCAACAACAGAAATACTCTTGATATTCTCTGTGATTTGCCACATCATTTTATTTGCCATATCAATTCTTTGTTTGTTATATTTAATTTCAATAATTCATTATTCAAGCTTCTTATTCACTCTGAGATTAATCCCTGATATTTTGGTATAGTTAACAAGATTATAATAACGTACTCAATTTCTTATTAGTTTTCGATCCTTGTAGAGATGATACTTACTTATCACTTTATTACTTGAATGACGTGTACACTTGCACAATTGCATTAGTTATTTTACATGCAACAAATGTTATCAAAAACTCTCCATTTACTTTTGACAAATTTTGAGAAAGTTGGATGCTCAACCCAACTCGCTAAGAACTTAAAAAACGTCTTTTGGACAAATGAGTCTTAGGCAACAAGGACAAGTATAAAGGTCTATGATCAGATTTAAGACACAGCAAGTGAGTCACCATTGAGTTTGGGAAGGTGAAATTTCATGCATTATTACAAATGGCCTTGTCCAAACGTTCCACCATACCCCCTATCTGCCATGTGAATTATGATCTCTTGAAACCCAAATCATGCAACTGAACCGACTCCATAAAATCTCCAAAAAGACAACACAATTTCCCTACAGTCTGCCCTCCTCTCTTCTCATTAGAGGAAAGAATAGTGTTAAAGTCAACAATCGCCATCTATAGAGAATTGTCCATTAGAATCGTACTATACAAAGCCCCTAGAGATGTCTTCTTTTACGACTATCAGGGCTACCATAAATAAAGGTGGTGAAAAAAGACTGTTTGAAGTTACTCCCAAAAACCTTAATAAGGAGAAATTGGGAATGACTTTTGATAATCTCAACACAAAACGAATCCCTCAAAATGATTCAAATACCACCCAAAAACCCTATTGCTTCCACATGATTAGAACGTTGAAACCCGAGCTTCAAGATAATTGAATCGACTTTTTCACCACTAGCCCTTATTTCTAAAAGGCCAATTAAATCCAGTCTATGTTCATGGTTATATTCACGAAAAACATGGAGAAACTTCAAATTAGCACAACCTTGACAATTCCAAGATAAAATAGGAAAATTTATAAATAAAATTAAAAAAATGGAGAAATAACCGACCACTAGGGTGAAACGGATGTATAGTCACCACCATTGTAACATCTGGGATATAGGGGCTTTGCGTTTATTGTGTTTCTGTGTCTTGGTATGCCTTATCTGTTAATTTGTTATGTTCGGGGTCCCCGGGAAGGCTCGGGGTTAAGCTAAAGCCTTGGCAAAAATTTTAATTTTTGGCACTTTAGGGGAGAGCTAGCTGGGGTAGGCTTTAAGGATTATCGCTTGTGGTTGATGACATAAGAAATGCAGTGGTAAAGTGGCAAGGAGACGCCACCTAGCATGCAGGGAAGTGGCGTCACAAGAGAAGCTGAGAGGGAGAGGGTTCGAATCTCTCAAGCAGTGCAAGAAGGTATTATTTTTTGGCTCAGGCAAGGGAGGCGGCTAGATGGTAATCAAACTCTGGAGGAGAGAGGGAAGACCTGGTCAAAAAATTCAAATAAGTGGTGGAGAGCCATTTGGGGAGTTTGAATTATTCAAACCAAATTGAATGAGTGGAGGAGAGGGGATTAAGGAGAGAATCAAGGAGGAAGCATGGGGATTGAGGTGAGAAGGGAGTTGGCTGAAATTTCAGTAGTGTTGGGGGGAAATTCGGTCATATGAGGGCTTTTGGGGGGTGTAGGCATTCGGTTTTGGAGGAGGGGTTTAGGTGCTGAAATTTTGGTATGTATTTAGCAAATTATGTGTGTTAAAGGTTTCTCTTTTCGGCATTTGGTGTGCTCTTCTTTTAACACATTTTCTTCCTCTGTTTACCGAAACACCTAAGGCTACTATTTGTTCATATCCTCATTGTTAAAGCCGAAACCTTTTTGGGCACTCTCTTCCTTCTATTCTTCTCTTTCTTCTCTCAATTGCTTCATTTCCCCAAGCTCCCAACCCTTGCCGAATTCTCACAAGCTCCCTTTCTTTTCTTTTTGTTTTGTTTCTTTTCTCTTCTACTCAAGGCCGTAGCACCCCTTTGCTTCTCTTCTCTCTTTTTCTTGCTTCATATTTCCTCTATTTGTTCTTCTTAGCCGAAACCCACCTCTCACTTCTTCTCTTGAGATTGCTTTTGCTAATCACTAAAGCCGAATCTCGCTACTCTTTTTTCCAACTGTTCTTCTTCAAAAGCCGAACCTTTCCCCTCCTATTTCTTCTTTCCTTTTCCTCACTCTCTCCTATTTTTACTATTGAGCCGAAACTTCCATGTGACAAAGGAACCCATATCAACTATCTTCTGTGAGCCGAATCTCTGACTTTCATTCTCTTTTTCTTCTGCTTGAGATATCAACTCTGTGCCGAACCTCCTTGGCTACTGGTGGCTTGTGCCAAATCCTTGGTTATCATTCGGCTTCTCTTGATTCAAGTGGCCGATTATTGGATCGAGAGGTGCTAAGGGTTCTTGGTTGTTGAGGGTTTCTGTTCTAGGGGGTCGTGTGGATTCACGTGGGGAGCAGAGGTAAGGGTTTCCTCCCTAGTCATATTCGAGTGGCCTTACTCTTCGTTTTTCGATTTCCTTAACCCAACATTGTTGTTGAACAATCGTTGCTTTCGTATAGCATTTTATTGATCAAGGTTATTTCATGGATGCGAGTGGCAGCCAATCGAAGGAGGGGGTTGGACACGTAGTCCCTACCCCTAAGTTCAAAAAACAAGTGGTGTCCGCCGTTCGAGACTTTCCACCGGGTTGTGGGCCAACTTCAGATAGGGATAAGCAGATCATTGTGATTCGTGCGATTGAAGGGGTTAGCGAGATCAATAGTTTAGTTCTCCGTGTTTACAGGTGTGTAACTTCCACACCTTTGCCTGTTATTCTGTTAATCTATGTATGCATTGTTATATGCCGGAATTTTGGAATTGGCTATTGGGTTACCCATGGAGGGTGAAAATGAAACATCAGGTTAGTGACTTCTGATTATGCTATATAAATGGTTATGTTGACATGATTGTATGTATGCCCTGATCATCTTATATATATATACATGCCGAAACCTACTTCATTTATACATCATGATTTTATGTTTGCATGGGGATGGGCATATGCTATTAATGAAAAGGGGACGCGTTCTGGTGGTCTTTGCCACAATCTGTTCTGGTAGCTCTGCCACACTCTGTTCTAGTGGCCATGCCACAAATCTGGTGACTCTGTCACAATTCTGACGATGAGCAGCTAACTGCAGCATGACTGCCATCGATGGTGTGTAGCGGTAAGGGTCGATTGTAGAAATCCCCATTTATGTGATTGGCAAGTACGGGTGGTGTGTAGCGGATGGAAATTTAGGTTGGGATGGGTTCTGCATCATTTTGCATATGCTATTTGCTATTCTGCATTGTGGGGCTAAAGCCCAATCTGATTTCGAATGGGCTTCGCCCAATGTGATTATGAAAAGGGGGCTAAGGCCCAAATGGTAAGTGGATGGGCTTGAGCCCAATGATGGTGCCTGGAAATTGCACACTGAGTGTTTTGACTCACCCTATTTGCTTAACACTTTTGTAGGTAATACCTAGTGGAGTGGACTTGAGCGGAGAGGACTACGAGGTGGCCATGCACGGTTTTTTCTTTAAAAATAGAACATTATTTACCTTTAATTTTTAGGATTCTATGCTGTAATAAGGCCACTATTAATTTGATTTAAAATTTCGGTTTGAGTTTTAGACGCTTTAAATTTAAGTTAATTGATAAGATGTTTTATACACCGAAATGCAAATAAAAATTTTCTTATAACTTAATTAACGATTTTACACACGGATTTTTTTTTACAACACACCTCTTGCTTAATCAAATGTAATAAAAAGTCAGCTAGACACAAGGTTTTGGCTAACTAGATTTTACCTTAAATGAATAATAGGTTTCCAATTGAACCACTAAACTTGGGGTTTTAAAAATAACTTAGAATTATTCTGAAGTTCACGATATTAATTCTTTCCTAGTGACATGCCAGATCCGGTCGTGGTGTTTGGGCCGAGTTTGGGGTGTTACATTTTGGTATCAGAGCCCAGTTTTAATAGCTCAGTCGTGGGTTTTTGGGGTCAAAATGTTTTCTAAATTTTGGTTTTAAGATGGTTTAGAAAGAAAATACATATATATATGTTTTATGGAAGTATGGCACCCGAGTCTCCGGCCCAAGTCTACAAGGTAAGTCTTCTGATTGTTAAGTGGTTTGCGTGAGGTAATTATATTTTGTGGATATATCACTGTGCATGTTAGAATTAGGAAACTCTACTGTAGAGATGAAAACCTTTAGGTATACATGTGCTTTGCGGAAAACTACTTATAATCTTACTCTCATAAAACTACTCGTTAATAAACAGTGGAAAGAAATGCTAATGCATAAAATTTGTAACTAGATTAAGACAAAATGGTAGACATGAGTGCTAGAGGGCGTGGACGTGTTGCACGCGGCCGTGGTAGAGGCCGGGGTACTGAGGCTAAGTTCTCGGAAGCAAGGCATGAGCCTGAAGGTGAAGCGCCAGCATCACCTGTGGCAGAAGCAAGATAGAACTGGTAGGGATGATGCCCTGTCTCAAGCAATGCTCCGTGTGCTGGAGCGAGTTGCAGGGCAAGCACTGGGACAGTATCTCGGAAGTCCATTCCTGAGCGACTTCGAGCAAACGGAGCTAAAATGTTTAGGGGTATTTTTGGAGTGGCTCCAAATGTGGCTGAGTATTGGCTAGAGGTAGTTGAAAGGATTATGGATGATCTAGACTGCACGGCAGAGGAGAAGCTGAAAGGAGCGGTGTCTCTTCTTCGGGATGAGGCATATCAGCGGTGGCTCACCGTAACAGAGGGTACTCCGGCGGATCGAATTGACTGGGATTTCTTTAAGATGTCATTTCAAGGGAAGTACGTTGGGGCTAGTTATATGGATGCTCAGAGGAAAGCATTCTTGAATTTAGTTCAAGGGGGCAAATCTGTGGCTGAGTATGAGGCATAATTTCTGCGCTTGAGCCGTTACGCTCGAGGAATAGTGGCAATTACGGTTCAAAGATGGGCTACGAGATGAGTTGAGGGTATTGATAGCTCCGCAGTGAGAGAGGGACTTTGCCATTCCGGTTGAGAAAGTTAAAATATTCGAAGAGGTAAAGTGGACCGAGAGACAAAATAGGGATAATGATCGGGGTAAGAACAAGAGAAGTTTTGGGTCGTCGGGATCATCTGGGGTTTTCAGAAAAGGCCTAGGTTTGATGGGCCAGCTCGTGTTCCGACGCCTGCTGCAGGGGGTCAGTTTCGATCATGTGCTCTGTGTGGGAAAATGCATTTTGGTGAGTGTAGGAGGAGAACCGGTGGATGTTTCAAGTGCGGATCTATGGATCATATGGTTAAAGATTGTCCACAAGTGGACTAGGTGCGGCCAGCTGGGCAGGGTTTTGATCAATTCAGGAGGGGTGGACAGCAACCGCTAAGGGGTCGTGGCCCAACTAGAGAAGGAAATGGTCTCGGTCGGGGCCGTGGAGCACCCGGCAGGGGTGTCGGTAGTGCAGATGCAAGACAGCTGGGTTTAGTCTATGCAGCTCGTCGACGAGAGGATGGCGACGTACCGGACGTCATAACCAGTACGTTTCTTCTATCTGATAAGCCATTTCTTGCTTTGATTGATATTGGATCGACCCGCTCTTATGTTGCATGTACTGTATCTGAGACTTTAAGCATAGAATCTGAAATAGCTGCTAAGAAGATGACTGTGGTTAGCCCTTTAGGACAACTCATGGTAGTGAACAAACTATTTAGGGATGTGCCTTTAGTGATTCAAGGAGTAGTGTTTCCGGCAGACTTAATGGAATTATCATTCGGGGAGTTTGATCTCATCTTAGGCATGGATTGGTTGGTTAAACATCGAGCTAAGTTGGATTGCGCGACTAAGCAAATGGTGTTGAGTACCCCAAAGAACGAGGAGGTGGTTGTGAGAGGGGAAAGAAGGAATTATTTGTCTAACGTAGTTTCCACGTTAAGGGCTGTTAAGATGGTTCGGAATGGGTGCAAGGCATTCCTAGCTTTTATCAGTACATTGGATGCAAAGGAAGTGACTGTTAATAGGGTTAGAACAGTAAAGGAATTTGTGGATGTCTTTCTTGAAGAGCTTCCAAGGTTACCCCCGAATCGTGAGGTGGAGTTTGGAATTGAACTACTTCCGGGTACGGCTCCAATGTCCATCGCCCCTTATAGGATGGTGCTGGAGGAGCTGGTAGAACTTAAAGCTCAGATCAAGGAGCTGTTAGATCGTGGTTTCATTCGACCAAGTGTATCTCCGTTGGGAGCGCCGGTGCTGTTTGTGAAAAAGAAGGACGGGTCGATGCGTATGTGCATTGACTACCGCCAATTGAATAAGTTGACGATTAAGAATAAGTACCCGCTGTCGAGGATTGACGGTCTATCCGATCAACTTAAGAGGGCTTCAGTCTTCTCGAAGATAGATATGAGGTCAGGATATCATCAGCTTAAAGTCAAGGAAGCAGATACTCATAAGACGGTGTTTCGAACTCGCTATGGTCACTATGAGTTTTTAGTGATGCTGTTTGGGTTGACGAATGTGCCAGCTGCGTTTATGGATATGATGAACCGGGTATTCCAACCCTATCTGGACTGGTTTGTTGTGGTGTTCATAGACGACATCCTAGTATATTCCAAGACAGAAGAAGAGCACGATTCGCATCTTCGGGTGGTTCTGCAGATTTTGAGAGAGAAGCAGTTGTACGCCAAATTCAGTAAGTGTGAATTTTGGTTGAAAGAATTTACCTTTTTGGGTCATGTTGTATCTGGAAAGGGGATTAGGGCTGATCCCCGGAAGATTGAAGCTGTGTTGGACTGGAAACCGCCTAAGTCCGTGGCGGAGATTCGAAGTTTCTTGGGTTTGGCAGGATACTACAGAAGGTTTGTTGAGGGATTCTCATCAATTGCGGCACCCTTAACTAAGCTGTTGCGGAAAGGGGTATCATTTGTTTGGACTGACAAGCAGCAGGAAAGGTTTGAAAAGCTGGAAAAGATCTTGACGGAGGCTCCGGTATTGATTCAGCCTGAGGCTAGGAAAGAGTTTGTAGTTTATTGTGATGCTTCACACACAGGGTTAGGGTGTGTGGTAATGCAAGATGGGAAGGTTGTTGCGTATGCGTCTCGGCAGTTAAGACCGCATGAGATGAACTATCCCACGCATGATCTGGAGTTGGTTGCGGTAGTGTTCGCTTTGAAGATTGGAGACATTACCCATATGGGGAGAAGTCCATTATCTACACTGACCACAAGAGTTTGAAATATCTCCTTACTCAGAAGAAGTTGAATTTAAGGCAGCGAAGGTGGATTGAGCTATTGAAGGACTATGATTGCTCGATAGAATACCATCCGGGTAAAGCTAACGTGGTGGCGGATGCGTTAAGTTGGAAGGTAATATCGGATTTAAGGGCAATGTTTGCTCATCTCAGCCTGCATGATGATGGGAGTTTGTTAGCGGAACTCCAAGTGAAGCCGACGTGGGTAAGTCAGATTAAAGAGAAGCAGGTCTTGGACGATGTGTTAAGTGCTCGACTCCTGCAAGTACAGAATGGTGGAGTAGAGGATTATAGTTTGAACAGTGTTGGGGTTTTGTGTTTCCGTAAAAGAGTCTGCGTGCCAAAGGATGTTGAGTTGAGACAGATGATTCTTCAAGAGGCGCATAGTAGCCCTTACGCTATGCATCCTGGAGGGGAATAAGATGTATCGAGATCTGCGTGAATAGTTTTGGTGGCCTGGATTGAAGTGGGAAATTACCGAATTTGTAAGAAAGTGTTTAACGTGTCAGCAGGTGAAAGCAGAGCATCAGTTGCCTTCGGGGTTATTGTAGCCTGTGAAGATTTCGCAGTGGAAAGGGGAGAGAATCACGATGGACTTTGTTAGTGGGCTACCTCTTACGCCTACTAAGAAAGATTCGGTATGGGTGATTGTTGATCGACTGACGAAGTCCGCCCATTTCATACCTATTCATATATACTATTCTCTGCAGAGGCTGGCTAAGTTGTATGTGGCTGAGATTGTGAGGTTGCATGGGGTGCCAGTATCGATCATATTGGATAAAGACCCGAGGTTTACGTTGCATTTTTGGAAGGCACTGCATCAGGCATAGGGTACAAGACTAGACTTCAGCACAGCTTTTCATCCACAGACTTACGGTCAGTCTGGGAGGGTAATTTAAATCTTGGAAGATATGTTGAGAGGTTGTGTCATTGACTTCAATGGTAGTTGGGAGGAGTTTCTACCGTTGGCAAAATTCCTATACAACAACAGCTACCAGTCCAGTATTCGGATGGCGCCTTATGAAACGTTGTATGGACGGAGGTGTCGTACTCCTACCTGCTGGATAGAATTGGCTGAGCATCAGATGTTGGGTCCGGAATTGGTTTTGGAGACAGAGGAGAAAGTCAGGTTGATTCGGACTCGGTTGAATGAAACGTCCGACCGGCAGAAATCCTATGCAGATCTGAAGCGTAAGTATATAGAGTTTGCAGTTGGTGGTCAAGTCTTTCTGAAAGTTTCACCGTGGAAGAAGGTAATGAGGTTTGGACGGATGGGCAAGCTAAGTCCCAGGTTCATCGGGCCTTATCGGGTATTGAAGCGTGTGGGACCAGTGGCGTATCAGCTGGAGTTGCCTTCAGAATTGAAACAGATACATGATGTGTTCCATGTCTTGATGTTAAGACGCTATCAGTCGGATCCGTCGTACATTGTGCCAGTGGAGGAGATTGAGATAAGACTAGACCTGTCATTTGAGGAGGAACTAGAGCAGATCTTAGAGCGAGACGTTAAGCTGCTGAGAAGGAAATCAGTCCCCTTGGTCAAAGTCTTGTGGCGAAATCAAGGTGTGGAAAAGGCGACATGGGAGCCAGAGGATGTTACGCGATAGCAGTACCCTCATCTCTTTTGACCAGTTAAATTTCGCTACCGAAATTTCTTTAAGGGGGTAGAACTGTAACATTCGAGATTTAGGGGCTTTGCATTTATTGTGTTTCTGTGTCTTGGTATGCTTTATCTGTTAATTTGTTATGTTTGGGGGCCCCGGAAAGGCTCGGGGTTAAGCTGAAGCCTTGGCAAAAATTTTAATTTTTGGCACTTTACGAGAGAGCTAGCTGGGGCAGGCTTTAAGGATTATTTGTTGTGGTTGATGACACAAGAAGTGCAGTGGTAAAGAGGCAAGGAGACGCCACCTGCATGCAGAGAAGTGGCGTCACAAGAGAAGTTGAGAGGGAGAGGGTTCGAATCTCTCAAGCAGCGCAAGAAGGTATTATTTTTTGTCTCAGGCAAGGGAGGCGGCTAGATGGTAATCAAACTCTGGAGGAGAGAGGGAAAACCTGGTCAAACAATTCAAATAAGTGGTGGAGAGCCATTTGGGGAGTTTGAATTATTCAAACCAAATTGAATGATTGGAGGAGAGGGGATTAAAGAAAGAATCAAGGAGGAAGCATGGGGATTGAGGTGAGAAGGGAGTTGGCCGAATTTTGAGTAGTGTTGGGGGGAAATTCAGTTATATGGGGGCTTTGGGGGGGTGTAGGCATTCGGTTTTGGAGGAGGGGTTTAGGTGCCGAAACTTTGTTATGTATTTAGCAAATTGTGTGTGTTAAAGGTTTCTCTTTTCGGCATTTGGTGTGCTCTTCTTTTAACACATTTTCTTCCTCTGTTTGTCGAAACACCTAAGGCTACTATTTGTTCATCTCCTTATTGTTAAAGCCGAAACCTTTTTGGGCACTCTCTTCCTTCTATTCTTTTCTTTCTTCTCTCAATTGCTTCATTTCCCCAAGCTCCCAACCCTTGCCGAATTCTCACAAGCTCCCTTTCTCTTCTTTTTGTTTTGTTTCTTTTCTCTTCTACTCAAAGCCGTAGCACCCCTTTGCTTCTCTTCTCTCTTTTTCTTGCTCCATATTTCCTCTATTTGTTCTTCTTAGCTAAAACCCACCTCTCACTTCTTCTCTTGAGATTTCTTTTGCTAATCACTAAAGCTGAATCTCCCTACTTTTTTTTCCAACTGTTCTTCTTCAAAAGTCGAACCTTTCCCCTCCTATTTCTTCTTTCCTTTTCCTCACTCTCTTCTATTTTTACTCTTGATCCGAAACTTCCTTGTGACAAAGGAACCCGTATCAACTATCTTTTGTGAGCCGAATCTCTGACTTTCATTCTCTTTTTCTTCTGCTTGAGATATCAACTCTGTGCCGAACCTCCTTGGCTACTGGTGGCTTGTGCCGAATCCTTGGTTATCATTCGGCTTCTCTTGATTCAAGTGGCCGAATATCAGATCGAGAGGTGCTAAGGGTTCTTGGTTGTTGAGGGTTCCTGTTCTAGGGGGTCGTGTGGATTCACGTGGATATTAGAGGTAAGGGTTTCCTCCCTAGTCATATTCGAGTGGCCTTACTCTTCGTTACTTGATTGCCTTAAGCCAACATTGCTATTGAACAATCGTTGCTTTCGTATAGCATTTTATTGATCATGGTTATTTCATGGATGCGAGTGGCAGCCAATCGAAGGAGGGGGTTGGACACATAGTCCCTACCCCTAAGTTCAAAAAACGAGCGATGTCCGCCGTTCGAGACTTTCCACCGGGTTGTGGGCCGGCTTCGGAGAGGGATAAGCCGATCGGTGTGATCCCTGCGAGTGAAGGGGTTAGCGAGATCAATAGTTTAGTTTAGTTCTCCGTGTTTACAGGTGTGTAACTTCCAGACCTTTGCCTGTTATTCTCTTAATCTATGTATGCATTGTTAAATGCCGAAACTTCGGAATTGGCTGTTGGGTTACCCATGGAGGGTGAAAATGAGACATCAGGTTAGTGACTTCTGATTATGCTATATAAACGGTTATGTTGTCATGATTATATGTATACCCTGATCATCTTCTATATATATACATGCCGAAACCTGCTGCATTCATACATCATGATTTGGTGCTGGATACTCGAGTGCCATGCTTCCGAAGGATATATATATTTCTAAATCATTTTCTGGCCATCTTTTAAAAAATTTTAAACCCCCATACCCACGGCCGAGTTTTTGAAACCTCGCTCTGATACCACAATTGTAACACTCCAAACCCGGTCAAAACGTTACGACTGAATTTGGAATATTACAAAAATGAATATTTGGAAATACTAGCGAAATGTTGAGGTTTGGGTGTTTTCATGCTAAAAACCATACATAATTTAGTTAACATAAAGCTCGTTAAACTCTTGGTAAGGGTAACAAGATGGTAAAAATTGGTAGATCTATATTTTCTTCTAAAAAAACGAACTTTGAGGATCTTATACTATAGCATTTTGAAAACTATTTTGAGGTGTGAGAACGTTAAGAAAGTAGTTTTAGTGGTAATGAGAATGATGTCCCGTTGATTTTATTTACGACTTATAATACACTTGTTAATCTTTTGGAAAACTTCCTTTTTTTTTTAAGAAAACCCATTTTCCTTATGAATATTTACATGTTTAAAATCAAATTAAAATAAAATTTAAAGCGGCCTTATTACAACTTGAAATCCCCAAATAGAAATAAATTTAAATAAAGTTCAAATTTATTGAATACACTGCATCGCATGGCCACCTCGAGTCTGTTCCGGCCCATAATCTGCCATCTACTGATTACTTGCAAAATTGACAAAGAGGTGAGTCACCAAGACTCAGTGTGTACATCCCCATGTAGTGCAAATTGGGCCTTAGACCACACAGTACAACACATGTTATATGCATGCTATGCAGCCCATCCCAGATTAACTCTCCATCCAAACTCCCGTGGCATTATGCCACTATGGTTCATAACCACCATGGTCCTAGACCACTCGTGACCGTAGTCAGTCGTGACAGATTCACTGTAATATAATCGTGGGGCCAACCCACCGTGGTCATATACCACCGTGACGATCTCTAGCAATAATGCATACGTGGGGCCAACCCACTGTGGTCATAGACCACTGAGATAAGTCACTGTTATAAGCAATCGTGTTATTAACCACCGTGGTACTTAGACCACTCGTGACCGTAGCCACTCGTGACATTAGTCACTTTTCTCCCTCCTCATTCCCACCATTCCTGAGCCCATGCTCTTTCTTATCATGCGTATTATGTATGCAACTTATTTCACAGTGAATAACAGATCATTTACATGCATAACATCCGAAATATACGTACATACAGATTAACAATAATAACAATATCGAGAACTTACCCGACGTCTCCAACCTTACCCATAAGGGTAGTTAACCTTTCATATCAGTTATTTCGACTTTTCGCCCTTTTCAGTTAATAACGCAATAACAACAACAATGAAGGCGTGTGAGTAGTACACACCTGATAACGCGTAAGGTAATACCCTCTACGTTGACGCTTTCACTCGCAGGAACGACAACTATCTGTCTATCCCAAACAAATGTTGGCTCCCTCCCACAACCCAGCAGAAAGTCCCGAACTGCTGACACAGCACGTTTCTTAAACTTAGGAATGGACACTATAGGTACACTCCCCTCCTCGACTCGAGCGTTTCTTGCATCCATCAACAGACTTGATCAGAGGTTAGAGAGATATGTCGTTGTCTAATATGAAAACGCTGACTAAGGCACTAAAACTAAGAGGGAAAGTTAATCATAGGATGTAATAAGATAATCCCTTACTTTGATTACAGATGAATAGCACCAACTGATTCGGCTTCCAGCTTCAGATGATCCCCTAAACATCCACAAGTTAGAGAATAATGCCTCAAAAATGAAGAAGAAATGACCAAATGGCCTAAACGGAACATAAAGGAGGGCCTTCCCCTCATTCGGCTATACCCACTTACCAAAGGACTTATGAAGATCAAAGTCGACAGAAAGATGATCGATAGCAAGGGTACTTAGATTCGGCCTTTCACTAAAATGAAATAAAGTAGCGTTAAAACACTTAGAAATCACCAACGACTAAACCAAGAGAAAAGATTACTCACGACAACACACCATGCCTTCGGCCAACAGAGAAAGGGTTGACGGAAAATAAAAGAAAAAGGAATCCCGAAAGAAGCGAACTCACCAAGTCGACTGCTGATCGGAGAAGAAAACGATGGAGCAAGGGATATTCGGCACTTAACAAAAATGAAAATAAAAGATCCGAAGAAGAAAAGAAGATGATAGCAGAGGTTTCGGTTTGTTGCGGCAAAGAGCAAATGAGACAGGGGATAGGAAGGTTCGGCCAAGTGTTAATGGTGTAGAAGAAGATGCAAATAGAGAGTATGAAAAGAAGTGAGTTGCGTTTCAGCTAGCACTCAAGTGGAGAGAAAGAAAGATGAAGGAGAAGAATGCACGAGTGAACAACTTCCAAAGGTTCGGCTAGAGCACGAAAGAGGAGAAAAATGAAGAAATGAGACTAGCTACTTGGTTTCGGTAAACAAAAGAGAAATGGGGGTGAGAGTTTCGGTTTTGGTTAGAAGAGAAATGAAGAGAAAAAGGTCAAAAATTCAAAAGGGAAGGGAGGTGTTTTCTAGAATCGGTTTTGACCCTTAGAAGAAAACGACACCAAAGATACTCCTAAACCCGATTGAGCCACACCCCAAAATGAAAGACCAAGCCACTAGCCTTAAGAATTTGGCACACACACCCCCTACAAGTCAAAACCGACTTCCCCCCCTCCTTCCAACATCCAAATTTCAGCCATCACTTTCCTCCACCATCCAATCCCATATTTTCCTCCTTAATTCACTCTTGTTCACCCATTCAAATGAGTTTGAATAATTCAAACTCCACCTTTCACTCATGGCCACCCTTTCAAAAGATTTGACTCCTTCAACCCCCATCCTTGCAGTGCCCTTGCCGAATCCACTACCCAAACTCCTTGGGCGCAAAAATAAAGTTTCCTGTTGCTGACGATGTGACTCGAACCCCTTCTCCCTGTAGCTTCTCCCTTGTGACACCACATCAAGCACTCTAAGTGGCGCCTCCTTGCCACTTTACCACCACTTTACTTGTGTTAACAAAACGCAATTAAATACCCTTAAGGCCTGCCTCAGCTAGCTCTCCCCTAAAGTGCCTAAAATGAGAAATTCCACCAAGGCTCAGACTTAACCTCGAGCCTTCCCGGGACCCCCAAACACACCAAATTAACACACAGAGCATAGCATACACACATAACACACATTAAATGTAGAACCCCAAAATCCAGGATATTACAATTCTACCCCCTTAAGGAAATTTCGGCCTCGATATTTTACCTGATCAAAAGAGGTGAGGGTATTGCTGCCGTATCACATCCTCTGGCTCTCACGTGGCTTCCTCTGAACCGTGATTTCGCCACAACACTTTAACCAATGGGACCGTCTTTCTCCGCATCACCTTCACATCCCATTCTAAGATTTTAATTGGTTCCTCCTCAAAGGATAAGTTAGGTCTTACTTCGATTTCTTCCACCGGCACTATATGAGATGGGTCCGAATGATAGCACCTTAACATCGAGACATGAAATACACCGTGGATTTGTCCCAATTCCAAAATTAGCTCGAGCTGGTAAGCTACTGGTCCCATACATTTCAACACACGATAAGGCCCGATGAACCTAGGGCTCAGCTTGCCCTTCCGTCCAAACCTTAGAACCTTCTTTCACGGTGCAACCTTTAAGAAAACCTTATCACCTACTGCAAATTCTATGTCTTTACCTTTCAGGTCGACATAAGATTTCTGCCTGTCAGAAGCTTCCTTTAACCGAGTCCGGATCAACTTAACCTTGTCCTCTGTTTCAAAAACCAACTCTGGACCCAAAAATTGTCGCTCACCCAACTCTGTCCAGCAAGTAGGAGTGCGACATTTCCGACCATACAACGCTTCATAGGGTGCCATCCTTATATGCTAGATTGGTAACTGTTGTTGTATGCGAATTCCGCCAATGGTAGGAACTCCTCCCAACTACCCCTGAAATCAATGACACAGCCTCTCAGCATGTCTGCCAAGATCTGAATCACCCTTTCCGACTGACCATCAGTCTGTGGATGAAAGGCTGTGCTGAAATCCAATCTCGTACCCAACGCTTGATGCAACGCTTTCCAGAACCTTGACGTAAACCGGGGGTCTCTGTTTGATATGACGGACACAGGTACCCCATGCAACCTCACAACCTCTGCTACATACAGTTTGGCTAACCTCTGTAATGAGTAATCAACCCGAACTGGTATGAAAAGAGCAGACTTCGTAAACCGATCAACAATTACCCTCACCAAGACTCAGTGTGTACATCCCCATGTAGCGCAAATTGGGCCATAGACCACACAGTACAGCACATGTTATAAGGCACTAAAAGGGAAAGTTAATCATGGGATGTAATAAGATAATCCCTTACTTTGGTTACAGATGAATAACATCAACTGATTCGACTTGCAGCTTCAAATGATCCTCTAAACATCCACAAGTTAGAGAATGATGCTTCAAAAATGAAGAAGAAATGGCCAAATGGCCTAAACAGAACATTAAGAAGGGCATTCCCCTCATTCGGCTATACCCACTTACCAAAGGACTTTTAAAGATCAAAGTCGACAGAAAGATGATCAATAGCAAGGGTGCTTAGATTCGACCTTTCACTAAAATAAAAAAAAAGTAGCGTTAAAACACTTAGAAATCACCAACGACTAAACCAATAGAAAAGATTACTCACGACAACACACCATGCCTTCGGCCAACAGAGAAAGGGTTGAAAGAAAATAAAAGAAAAAAGAATCCCAAAAGAAGCGAACTCACCAAGTCGACTGCTGATCAAAGAAGAAAACAATGGAGCAAGGGATATTTGGCACTTAACATAGATGAAAATAGAAGATCTGAAGAAGAAAAGAAGATGATAGCAGGGGTTTCGGTTTGTTGCGGCAAAGTGCAAATGAGAGAGGGGATAGGAAGGTTCGGTCAAGTGTTAATGGTGTAGAAGAAGATGCAAACAGAGAGTATGAAAAGAAGTGAGTTGCGTTTTGGCTAACACTCAAGTGGAGAGAAAGAAAGATGAAGGAGAAGAATGTACGAGTGAACAACTTCCAAAGGTTCGGCTAGAGCACAAAAGAGGAGAAAAATGAAGAAATGGGACTAGCTACTTGGTTTCGATAAACAAAAGAGAAATGGGGGTGAGAGTTTCAGTTTTGGTTAGAAGAGAAATGAAGAGAAAAAGGTCAAAAATACAAAAGGGAAGGGAACTGTTTTCTAGAATCGATTTTGGCCCTTCGAAGAAAACGGCACCAAAGATACCTCTAAACCCGATTGAGCCACACCCCAAAACGAAAGACCAAGCCACTAGCCTTAAGAATTTGGCACACACACCCCCTACAAGTCAAAATCGACTTCTCCCCCTCCTTCCAACATCCAAATTTTGGACATCACTTTCCACCAACATCCAATCCCATATTTTCCTCCTTAATTCACTCTTGTTCACCCATTCAAATGAGTTTGAATAATTCAAACTCCACCTTTCACTCATGGCCACCCTTTCAAAACATTTGACTCCTTCAACCCCCATCCATGCAGTGCCCTTGCCGAATCCACTACCCAAACTCCTTGGGCGCAAAAATAAAGTTTCCTGTTGCTGACGATGTGACTCGAACCCCTTCTCCCTGTAGCTTCTCCCTTGTGACCCCACATCAAGCACTCTAAGTGGCGCCTCCTTTCCACTTTACCATACTTTACTTATGTTAACAAAACGCAATTAAATACCCTTAAGGCCTGCCTCAGCTAGCTCTCCCCTAAAGTAATTTCCTGATGTTTTCCCTGAAGAACTTCCGAGATTACCCCCAGATCGTGAAGTGGAGTTTGGTCTCGATCTTCT
Organism: Gossypium australe; assembly: GCA_005393395.2. Taxonomy (NCBI): domain Eukaryota; kingdom Viridiplantae; phylum Streptophyta; class Magnoliopsida; order Malvales; family Malvaceae; genus Gossypium; species Gossypium australe. The sequence continues at coordinate 84,567,676 of CM016614.1, read as the reverse complement.
TTCGGGAACAGCACCGGTATCTATTGCTCCGTATAGGATGGCGCCAAAAGAATTGGTGGAATTGAAAGCGCAGATTCAGGAGTTGTTGGATAGAGGTTTATTCGACCAAGTGTGTCGCCTTGGGGAGCGCCGGTGTTATTTGTTAGGAAGAAGGATGGATCAATGCGTATGTGCATAGATTATCGCCAGTTGAAGAAGCTAACAATCAAGAACAAGTACCTGTTGCCAAGGATCGATGACTTGTTCGATCAGTTGAAGGGGGCCTCAGTCTTTTCAAAGATAGATATGAGGTCAGGGTACCATCAGCTTAGGGTCAAAGAGGCGAATATTCATAAGACAGCTTTCAGGACTCGCTACGGTCATTATGAGTTTATGGTGATGCCGTTTGGACTGACCAACACGCCAGCAGCGGTCATGGACATGATGAACCGGGTGTTTCAACCCTACCTAGACCGGTGTGTCGTGGTGTTTGTAGACGATATCTTGGTTTATTCGAAGTCGGAGGAGGAGCATGATGCTCATCTGTGAATAGTTTTGAAGGGAGAAGCAGTTGTATGCCAAATTCAGTAAGTGTGAATTTTGGCTAAAGGAAGTTACATTTCTAGGGCACGTCGTGTCGGCAGAAGGGATTAGGGTTGACCCTAGAAAGATTGAAGCGGTGTTGGATTGGAAGCCACCTAGGTCTGTGGCTGAGATTAGGAGTTTTCTTGGTTTAGCTGGGTACTACCGAAGGTTTGTTGAAGGATTTTCTTCTGTTGCGGCACCGTTGACTAAGTTGCTACAGAATGATAAGCAACAGGAGAGTTTCAAAAAGTTAAAGAGGTTTCTGACGGAGGCTCTGGTGTTGATTCAGCCAGAGGCAGGGAAGGAGTTTGTAATTTACTGTGATACGTCACACGCAGGATTAGGATGTGTGTTGTTGCAAGATGGAAAGGTGGTTGCATATGCATCTCGGTAGTTAAGACCGCATGAATTGAATTATCCCACCCATGATTTAGAATTGGCGGCGGTGGTGTTTGCCTTAAAAATTTAGAGGCACTATTTGTACAAGGAGAAATCTATCATCTACACAGATCATAAGAGCTTAAAGTATCTTTTGACATAGAAGGAGCTGAATCTAAGGCAGAGAAGGTGGATCGAGTTGCTAAAGGATTATGACTGCTTGATCGAGTATCACCCGGGAAAGGCTAATGTAGTGGCGGATGCTCTAAGTCGTAAAGTAGTCTCCGACTTAATAGCAATGTTTGCTCACCTTAGTTTGTATAAGGATGGAAGTTTATTAGCTCAACTTCAAATGAAACCTTCTTGGATTAGCCAAGTGAAGGAGAGGCAATAGACCGATGAGTTGCTAAAGGAGAAATTGTAGCTAATCTCAAAGGATGGACCAATGGAATTCAGTATAAATGAGGAATGACTGTTATGTTTTCGAGGGAGAGTGTGCATGCTAAAAGATCCGAAGTTGAGGCGTAGGATTTTGCACGAGGCACATGGTGGTGCATACGCTATGCACCCTGGAGGAAGTAAGATGTTTCGGGATTTGCGAGATCAGTTCTGGTGGCCGGGGTTGAAGCAAGAAGTAACTGAATTGGTGGGTAATTGTTTGACCTGTCAACAGGTCAAGGCGGAACATCAGTTACCATCAGGATTATTGCAGCCAGTGAAGATTCCACAATGGAAGCGGGATAGAATCACCATGGACTTTGTTAGTTGGCTTCCCCTCACACCCACCAAGAAAGATGCAGTTTGGGTAGTTGTTGATCGCTTGATGAAGTCTACACACTTCATACTCGTACGTGTTGATTATTCCTTGCAGAAGTTAGCTAAGTTATACATAGCGGAGGTGGTAATGTTGCATGGAGTACCAGGTTCGATCAAATCAGATAGGGACCCTATGTGCACCTCACGATTTTGGAAGGCGTTCCATCAAGCGCTGGGTACGAAGTTGGATTTCAGTACAGCGTTTCATCCTCAGACCGATGGACAGTCTGAAGGGGTGATTCAGATCTTAGAGGACATGTTGAGAGGATGTGTCATTGATTTCAAAGGTAGTTGGGAAGAGTTCTTACCATTAGCAGAGTTTGCTTACAACAACAGCTACCAATCAAGTATTCAGATGCCGCCCTACGAAGCTTTGTACGGGCGGAGGTGTCGTACTCCTACTTGTTGGACAGAACTAGGGGAACATCGAATTTTGGGTCCGGAGTTGGTGACCAAGACAGAAGAGAAGGTTGAATTGATTCGGGTTCGACTGAAGGAGGCGTCGGACAGACAAAAGTCTTTTGCTGATTTAAAGCGTAAGGATATAGAGTATTCAGTGGGTTTTGGGCCATTTTCGGCATTTAAAAGGGAGCAAGGGGTGACGCCACACATAAGGAGTTAGGAGCCCAAATCTTTTAATTTAAGTTGCTAAATTCGACATTAGGGTTAGGTGAAGTGGACAGCAACAAGGCTCAAAAATAGGAGAATTTATATGGATTTTATAATTGATAATATAGAAGATAAAAAGGAGAAAAGATAGGAGCTATCTACAAGGCTAGGTAATGGCCAAAATTCCATCATCTAGAGGAGTAAAGAATTCAGCTACTTCATGGAAAAGGGGTGCCGAATTTTCCCTTTTCATTAGCTTAACTTTTAGTTATCAGGAAGGGTATTTTCGGTTTTAAGCAGTAGGTGTCGAAATTTCTATAAATAGGGGGGATATCTCATTGATTCTGGCATTTAAATCCAAATTTCCTCTTCATTCTTTGTGCCGAAATTCTTAGCCTCTCCCTCTACAATTTCTTTTCTTTAATTTCTTCAAAAGCCGAAACCTCTCCCTTTCACTCTCTTTTCCATTCTTTTCCTCTTGTGCTGATTTCTCTAAAAAGCTGAAATCTCCATAGTTTTTCTCTCTTCATCCCATTTGTGAGTTAGATCTATTCTTCCGACATTTAAATCTTTTTCTTTGGCATTGTCGAATCTTCTCTCTAGTGCTAGCCGAATCCCCTGTGTTAAGGTAAGTGTCGACTTCTGTTAAGCTCTCACATTCTATGTCGGTTTTTGAAAGGCAAAAGCCGAAAAGCTAATAGTTTAATGGTTCTATGATGGGCAGCATTCCGGGATTTGAAGGAAACTTGGTCGTCTAGATCTAAAAGCCGAAAATCGTTAGTCTCCAATTTCAGGATTTTAAGGTAAGAAGATTTTCCCTAGATTTTTACTAGATTCGTTCATTATATGCAAGATCTTAACTTTATGAGGAGGGTTAACAATCATAAATTGTGATAGTAGTTCTGACAAGGACTTGTGATGCAATTAAATATGGATCAGGCAAAGGAGAGAATCCCTAAGTTTAAGAAACGAGCGGTATCTGCCGTTCGAGATTGGCCACTTCGTTGTGGACCAGCTTCTGAACAACACCTTAGGTAGATAGCAGCTGTGTCGACTAAGGATAGCGTCGACATAGAAAGCATCGTTTTATCGGTAATCAGGTGTGTAGATCTCTAACACACTATTAAACATGTATGTATGTTTATATGTATATGTTATGGGCTAAAAAGCTGGAAAGAGGCTGTATAGACAGTCGAATGGAACCCTAAATGGGTTAGGCATGGATGCCAGGTACGTAAACATAGAACTCTTTATGTGTATCGAAATATATGTAAGCCTGCATGATGTCTTCTTTATATGTGTATGCATGAGGGGGAAATTATGATATTGAAAGGGAAGTGCATGATAGGTCACTTGGTGATCGGTGGTAGAAATCCCACAAAAGTAAATGTTAGGTCACATAGTGATCGGTGGCTATGCCATGTTTAATGATTCCTGAATAACAGGAATAGGCAGAACGGCTGTCGTTATGGTGTGTAGCGGATAGAGGGTTGATTGTAGAAATCCCCAATGTGTGATGGTTGGTACTGGCTGGTGTGTAGAGGATGGAAACCTAGGAGGGGTTGGGTTATTAATCATTTATTATTTGATTTATAATCATGATTGTTGCCTTTATGTATGGGCCAGGGCCCGTAATGTGTTTGTGGGCTCAGGTCGTTGTGTGCTTTGAGATTTATACACTGAGTCTCGGTGACTCACGCTTTCCTTTTTTTCTACTCCTCCAGATGAGCAGTAGGTCGTGGACATAGGAGCCGAGACGGACTCGAGGGGCCATCAAGTTTTTATTTCTACAAGTTATTTTTGGGATTTCTTTAAGCTTATTTTATTTCATTTTGGTAATATTCATGTAATAAGGCCCCTAGTTTTTATTCAACTAAGTAGATTTCAATGTTCTGAAATTTATGAATTTATGACAAGGTTTATTTATACTTAATAATAATAATACAAAGGAGTTTATTTTTAAAACGTCATTTATTTATTTAAATTATGTCTAATTAACTTACGACTTCCAAAACCAACAAAGCAAAAGTTTTTAATGTACAACTCGTAGCATACCAGATCTGGTCGAAACGCATGGGTCGGGTTTGGGGGTGTTACATTTTGGTATCAGAGCCCAGTTCAAAACTCGGGCTGTAAAATAGGTCTAGTAATGTTTTGTAAAATAGAAGTGATTTTGAGAAAAAAAAGTTTTGGGTTGAGAAGTGGCCTTCGAGTCTACCGGCACCCGATCCACGCGGGTAAGTAATCTAAACTCTTGCTGTGTTATATATGTGGGCTTAATGGGCTTGAGGGACGTAGATTAGTATGATAGTATTAATGGACTTTAGGCTTAGAATAAACAACTCTTCAATTTCATAAGACTTAATTTCTCTGAACAAACCCGTAAACGAGTCGCAAGGCTAGGGTGTGGCAACAGGCATACGCATGTCTAGGATTGGATCCGGAAGAGCTTGGTATTTAAGCAGTCCTAGTGACTCACCTCCTCTTCGCTGGAATCTTACCTGGTGCATAGTGACTGTTCACCTTAGCTGAGTTAGGGTATGGCAATGGGCATACGCATGTCTAGGAGTGGATTCAGGGAGAGGTTGGTACTTAAGCAGTCCTAGTGACTCACCTCCTCTTCACTAGAATCTTACCTGGTGCGTAGTGACTGTTCACCCTAGCTACGAGGACTTATTGATGGGCTAAACCTTATAATTAAAACCCGAAAGGGACCAGCCACCCTATTTGAAAAAAAAAATTCCAATCAACCATGAATTTATGAAATACCTATGTTTGAAAACTTTACCCGAAAGCCTCATGTATACAAGAGTAACCTGGTTTATGAAATGAGATTTTTTTTCAACGTACCCCTATTTCAAAAAAAAACGTCAGCAACAACAACATCAAAATATCCCTGGTTTGTAAATTACCAAATTACCTTTGTTTTGCAAAATGACCAAAATTATCCCTGATTTGTAAAATTACCAAATTACCCCTGATTTGTGAAATGACCAAAATACCCCCGAATTTACAAAATTACCGAAATACCCTCAGGATTGCAAAATTACCAAAATACCCTTATTTCACAAAATCACCAAGGAACCCTATTTTGGAAAATTACGAAAATACCCCTGTAGGATAAATTATGAAAATACCCCTGGATAGTGAAACAACGCAAACACTCTTACATGATGAATGTAAGTTCATGGATGTCATTTGTATGTTGATGATTGAATGTATGTGCTTCCTAGAATTAGAAGACACGAACTTGAGACTGAGTTGTGAATGTAATTGTAAATTAAAAAGAACTACTCTTAAAACTACTATTCATAAGACTGTTCGTGGTTAATCAGTGGAAGGAAACGAATAATTCATAAAACTTCTAATCAGATAAATGTGAAGCGGTAGAATGAGTACAAGGGGCCGAGGACGTCCGCCACGTGGTCGTGATAGGGGTAGGATGACTGTGTCGGAGCCAGTAGGATCTGGCCATGGATCTGGGAACGAGATGCCAGTTCCCCCAGTCGCGGAGGAGGAATTTCAGGATCAGACTGCCGGAGATGATGCGGTATCTCAGGCAATGCTAAGGGTTTTACAGGGGGTTGCTGGGGCTGATATGGGCACAGGAGCCCGGAAATTTGTGCTGGAACGGCTTAGGGCAAATGGGGCAAAAGTGTTTAGGGGAATTTCTGGTGTAGCCCCAAGTTCAACTGAGCATTGGTTGGAGGCAGTAGAACGCATAATGGATGATTTGGATTTCACGGAGGAGGAGAAGTTGAAAGGAGTTGTATCTCTCCTGCGGGATGAAGCCTATCAATGGTGGCTTACGGTTAAGGATGGTACAGTGGCTGACCGTATCACCTGCGATCTCTTTAAAACAGCGTTCCAGAATAAGTACATTGGATCGAGTTATGTGGATGCGCAGCGCAGAGCATTTCTGAATTTGGTTCAAGGGAGTAGGTCAGTGGCTGCGTATGAAGCAGAATTCTTACGCCTTAGCCGTTATGCTCGAGGGATGGTAGCCACAGAGCATAAACATTGTGTTAGGTTTGAAGATGGCCTGAGGGATGATTTGCGTGTTTTGATAGCCCCACAGTGGGAGAGGGAATTTGCTGTCGTAGTGGAAAAGGCTAAGATAGCCGAGGAGGTAAAGCGGACCGAAAAACTGAATCGGGATAAAGATAGGGGTGGAAATAAGAGGAAATTTGGATCGTCAACTGGGCGTACTCAGAAAAGGTCTCGGTCTGATAGACCGAAACGGGAAGAGAAACCTGCTGCTGCTAACCAGACACCAAAGTGTGCTCGATGTGGCAAATTTCATGCCGGTGAGTGTTGGGCTGGCAGTGGGAAGTGTTTTAGGTGTGGATCTACGGACCACCAAGTTAGAAACTGTCCGCAGCAACGGGACGGTGAAGGGACCATGGGTCGAGGGAATGCTTAGCCTGGCAGAGGAGGTCGGCAGCCACAAAGAGGTCGTGGTGCAGCCAGAGGTGGTAATGGTGCTGGTCGGGGTCGTGGAGCACCAGGTCAAGGGGCAGGAAACACCGAGGCAAGACAGCCGGGATTGGTCTATGCTGTCAGACGGCGAGAGGAGGCCGACGCATCGGATGTCATAACCGGTACGTTTTTAATTTTTGGCTTGCCTTACACTGCATTGATTGACATTGGGTCAACGCATTCGTATGTAGCTAGTAGCGTATCTGGAACTCTAAAGTTAGAATCTGAGGTTACCTCTAGGGCCATGACTGTGGTTAGCCCGTTAGGACAATCTGTAGTAGTGGATAAACTCTATCGTGAAGTACCTCTAGAAGTTCAGGGGATAGTTTTCTGAACGGATCTAATGGAATTACCGTTCGGGGAGTTTGATTTAATTTTAGGCATGGATTGGCTTGTGAAGTATCAAGCTAATCTAGATTGTGCGGCCAATCGTATGGTGTTAAAAACCTCCGAGGGCGATAAAGTGTTGGTGATAGGAGAAAGAGGGAACTGCTTGTCGAATGTAGTGACTGCCCTAAGAGCAGAAAAGATGGTGAGGAAAGGATGCCAGGCAGTTTTATTGTTTGTTCAGGCTTTGGAAGCCAAGGACCTGACTGTTGGGGACGTTAGGATGGTAAAGGAATTTCCTGATGTTTTCTCTAAAGAACTTCTGGGATTACCCCCAGATCGTGAAGTGGAGTTTGGTATCGATCTTCTTCCGGGAACAGCACCGGTATCTATTGCTCCGTATAGGATGGCGCCAAAGGAATTGGTGGAATTGAAAGCGCAGATTCAGGAGTTGTTGGATAGAGCGTTTATTCGACCAAGTGTATCGCCTTGGGGAGCGCCGGGGTTATTTGTTAAGAAGAAGGATGGATCAATGTGCATGTGCATAGATTATCGCCAGTTGAATAAGCTAACAATCAAGAACAAGTACCCTTGTTCGATCAGTTGAAGGGGGCCTCAGTCTTTTCAAAGATAGATCTAAGGTCGGGCTACCATCAGCTTAGGGTCAAAGAGGCGGATATTCATAAGACAGCTTTCAGGACTCGCTACAGTCATTATGAGTTTATGGTGATGTCGTTTGGACTGACCAACGCGCCAGCAGCGTTCATGGACACGATGAACCGGGTTTTTCAACCCTACCTAGATCGGCGTGTCGTGGTGTTTATAGACGATATCTTGGTTTATTCGAAGTCAGAGGAGGAGCATGATGCTCATCTGCGAATAGTTTTGAAGGGAGAAGCAGTTGTATGCCAAATTCAGTAAGTGTGAATTTTGGCTAAGGGAAGTTACATTTCTAGGGCACGTCGTGTCGGCAGAAGGGATTAGGGTTGACCATAGAAAGATTGAAGCGGTGTTGGATTGGAAGCCACCTAGGTCTGTGGCTGAGATTAGGACTTTTCTCAGTTTAGCTGGGTACTACCGAAGGTTTGTTGAAGGATTTTCGTCGGTTGCGGCACCGTTGACTAAGTTGCTACGGAAAGGAGTTCCTTTGTTTGGTGAAATAAGCAACAGGAGAGTTTCGAAAAGTTAAAGAGGTTTCTGACGGAGGCTTCGGTGTTGATTCAGCCAGAGGTAAGGAAGGAGTTTTTAATTTACTGTGATGGGTCACACGCAGGATTAGGATGTGTGTTGATGCAAGATGGAAAGGTGGTTGCATATGCATCTCGGCAGTTAAGACCGCATGAATTGAATTATCCCACCCATGATTTAGAATTGGCGGTGGTGGTGTTTGCCTTAAAAATTTGGAGGCACTATTTGTACGGGGAGAAATCTGTCATCTACACAGATCATAAGAGCTTAAAGTATCTTTTGACTCAGAAGGAGCTAAATCTAAGGTAGAGAAGGTGGATCGAGTTGCTAAAGGATTATGACTGCTCGATCTATCACCTGGGAAAGGCTAATGTAGTGGCAGATGCTCTAAGTCGTAAAGTAGTCTCTGACTTAAGAGCAATGATTGCTCACCTTAGTTTGTATGAAGATGGAAGTTTATTAGCTAAACTTCAAGTGAAACCTTCTTGGATTAGCCAAGTGAAGGAGAGGCAACAGACTGATGAGTTGCTAAAGGAGAAATTGTAGCTAATCTCAAAGGATGGACCAACATAATTCAGTATAAATGAGGAAGGACTGTTATGTTTCTGAGGAAGAGTGTGCATGCCAAAAGATTCAGAGTTGAGGCGTAGGGTTTTGCACGAGGCACATGGTGGTGCATACGCTATGCACCCTGGAGGAAGTAAGATGTTTCAGGATTTGCGAGATCAGTTCTGGTGGCCGGGGTTGAAGCAAGAAGTAACTGAATTGGTGGGTAAGTGTTTGACCTGTCAGCAGGTCAAGGCGGAACATCAGTTACCATCAGAATTATTGCAGCCAGTGAAGATTCCACAATGGAAGTGGGAAAGAATCACCATGGACTTTGTTAGTGGGCTTCCTCTCACACCTACTAAGAAAGATGCAGTTTGGGTAGTTGTTGATCGCTTGACGAAGTCTGCACACTTCATACCCGTACGCGTTGATTATTCCTTGCAGAAGTTAGCTAAGATATACATAGCGGAGGTGGTGAGGTTGCATGGAGTACCAGTTTCGATCATATCAGATAGGGACCCTAGGTTCACCTCACGATTTTGGAAGGCGTTGCATCAAGCGCTGGGTAAGAAGTTGGATTTCAGTACAGCGTTTCATCCTCAGACCGATGGACAGTCTGAGAGGGTGATTCAGATCTTAGAGGACATGTTGAGAGGATGTGTCATTGATTTCAGAGGTAGTTGGGAAGAGTTCTTACCATTAGCAGAGTTTGCTTACAACAACAGCTACCAATCAAGTATTCAGATGGCGCCCTATGAAGCTTTGTATGGGCGGAGGTGTCGTACTCCTACTTGTTGGACAGAATTAGGGGAACGTCGAATTTTGGGTCCGGAGTTGGTGACTGAGAGAGAAGAGAAGGTTGAAATGATTCGGGTTCGACTGAAGGAGGCGTCGGACAGACAAAAGTCTTATGCTGATTTAAAGCGTAAGGATATAGAGTATGCAGTGGGTGATAAAGTATTTCTAAAGGTGTCGCCATGGAAAAAGGTATTAAAGTTTGGTCGAAAGGGTAAATTATGTCCCAGATTTATCGGACCATATCGGGTGTTGAAGCGAGTAGGACCAGTAGCCTACCAACTGGAGTTACCTCTAGAGTTAAGTCAAATTCATGATGTATTTCACGTCTCCATGCTAAGACGTTACCGTTCGGATCCGTCTCATGTTGTGACTGTGGAGGAAATCGAGGTAAGACCTGATCTATCCTTTGAAGAGGAACCGGTGGAAATTCTGGATCGTGATGTCAAGGTGTTGCGAAGGAAAATGGTTCCACTGGTTAAGGTGTTGTGGAGGAATCATGGTTCTGAGAAGGCTACGTGGGAATCCGAGGAAGCAATGCGGCAGCAATACCCCCATCTTTTCTGATCAGGTAATTTCGAGGACGAAATTTCTTTAAGGGGGTAGAACTGTAAGATCCTGAGAAAATGGGTCTATGCATTTAGTGTAAGGATATGTTTAAAATGTTAATCTAAGTGATAGGGGTCCAAATTGGGCTCAGGACTAGGCAAAGGCCTTGGTTAAATTATCTGATTGCGCATTATAGAGTTAAAAGGGTGGCAATTGAGGTTAAAAACACCAACGTAGGCTTGTGGCCCAACAATGGATGGCGCTGCAAGGGGGAGAGAGGGTGGCGTTACTAACAGTTAAAGAGGCCCAAGTTTTGGCTGCAAGGAGCCCATGTTTTTCGGCCATTTTCGGCATTTAAAAGGGAGCAAGGGGTGACGCCACATACAAGGAGTTAGGAGCCCAAATCTTTTAATTTAAGTTGCTAAATTTGGCATTAGGGTTAGGTGAAGTGGACGGCAACAAGGCTCAAAAATAGGAGAATTTATATGGATTTTATAATTGATAATATAGAAGATAAAAAGGAGAAAAGATAGGAGCTATCTACAAGGCTAGGTGATGGCTGAAATTCCATCACCTAGAGGAGTAAAGAATTCAGCTACTTTATGGAAAAGGGGTGCCGAATTTTCCCTTTTCATTAGCTTAACTTTTAGTTATCAGGAAGGGCGTTTTCGATTTTAAGCAGTAGGTGTCGAAATTTCTATAAATAGGGGGAATATCTCATTGATTCTGGCATTTAAACCCTAATTTCCTCTTCATTCTTTGTGCCGAAATTCTTAGCCTCTCCCTCTACAATTTCTTTTCTTTAATTTCTTCAAAAGCCGAAACCTCTCCCTTTCACTCTCTTTTCCATTCTTTTCCTCTTGTGCTGATTTCTCTAAAAAGCCGAAATCTCCATAGTTTTTCTCTCTTCATCCCATTTGTGAGTTAGATCTATTCTTCCGACATTTAAATCTTTTTCTTTGGCATTGTCGAATCTTCTCTCTAGTGCTAGCCGAATCCCCTGTGTTAAGGTAAGTGTCGACTTCTGTTAAGCTCTCACATTCTATGTCGGTTTTTGAAAGGCAAAAGCCAAAAAGCTAATAGTTTAATGGTTCTATGTTGGGCAGCATTCCGGGATTTGAAGGAAACTTGGTCGTCTAGATCTAAAAGCCGAAAATCGTTAGTCTCCAATTTCGGGATTTTAAAGTAAGAAGATTTTCCCTAGATTTTACTAGATTCGTTCATTATATGCAAGATCTTAACTTTATGAGGAGGATTAACGATCATAAATTGTGATAGTAGTTCTGACAAGGACTTGTGATGGAACTAAATATGGATCAGGCAAAGGAGAGAATCCCTAAGTTTAAGAAACGAGCGGTATCTGCCGTTCGAGATTGGCCACTTCATTGTGGACCAGCTTCCGAACAACACCTTAGGCAGATAGCAGCTGTGTCGACTAAGGCAGATAGCTTCTGAACAACACTTCATTGTTGCCTTTATGTATGGGCCAGGGCCCATAATGTGTTTGTGGGCTCAGGTCGTTGTGTGCTTTGAGATTTATACACTGAGTCTTGGTGACTCATGCTTTCCTTTTTTTCTACTCCTCCAGATGAGCAGTAGATCGTGGACATAGGAGCCGAGACAGACTCGAGGGGCCATCAAGTTTTTATTTCTACAAGTTATTTTTGGGATTTCTTTAAGCTTATTTTATTTCATTTTGGTAATATTCATGTAATAAGGCCCCTAGTTTTTATTCAACTAAGTAGATTTCAATGTTCTGAAATTTATGAATTTATGACAAGGTTTATTTATACTTAATAATAATAATACAAAGGAGTTTATTTTAAAACATCATTTATTTATTCAAATTATGTCTAATTAACTTACGACTTCCAAAACCAACGAAGCAAAAGTTTTTAATGTACAACTCGTAGCATACCAGATCTGGTCGAAACGCATGGGCCGGGTTTGGGGGTGTTACAGTTCACACAGAGTCATTACTTCATACCCATCGTAACGTATCACTCACATAGAGCCGTTACTTCATGCTTATTGTAACGTATCGCTCACATAGAGCCGTTACTTCATACCCAATATAACTCACATATTCGGCTACATTACCAACATGTACTAACCTCACTTTGAACACATTCATACCATCATTTACTACTTCATACACTTACTTGCATCAAGACAATTTAAACTATATGTTCTCTATTACTCAATTCAACTACTAAATCAACCTCACTTAATACAAATTTTAATCAACTTCATTGACATATTCGGCATATCCAAATTCAATACACTTATCACTCTTAAACATTTACATATTATAAAGAAAAAAATTCTAATCAATTCAATTACTTAAATCTTACCTCGGATATCAACGAGTTCAACTTCCCGGTTAGTCTTTCAATTTGGTTTTTCCCCGATCCAATCCCACCTCCTTTTGTTCTTGATCTAAACACATTCAATTTAAGCTCATTCAAACACATTTACATTCAATTTAGTTCTAAAACACATAAATGGGCAAATTACCATTTTACCTTTATTATTTCACACTTTTACAATTTAGTCCTATTTGCACAAAACATAAATTACACAAAATTTGGCCACACACCTCAAGGGCCGAATGTTCATAGCATTCATACAAGTCCATGCATTTCATTTATTTCACAATTTAGTCCCCCTAAAATTTATTTTTACAATTTAATCCAAAATACTCAAATTCATCAAAAATCTAAAGACAAAACATTTTAATTTAACACATATATTTCATAATTCATCCTTAAATAACTTAAACAACCAACTATCATCAATGGCTCAACTCACAATATTCATCAAGCTCAAAAATTTAAGCATGGGTCTTGAAGATTTCTAAGCAACGATCTCAAAAACGTAAAAATTATCAAAAACCGAGCTAGAATCATACCTTGATTAAGCTTAACAATGGCCGAAAGTTTGCTTAGGTTTCTTCTTTCCTTCATTTCTTTAGTTTCGGCTTTTTAATGGTGAAATAAAAATGATGAAAACATGTTTCCTTATTATATTATTAACTTATTTTATAATATAACCTTTTAACATATAATGTAATGTATATAAAAACATATCATTATAATATTAAAGCCAAATGCCGTCCACTTATAAGCAATTTGGTTAATTTACCACTTAAGTCCTCATACATAAGAAGATAAATCAAATTAACCATAGCAATATAATAAAAACTACTTTTACCACTTATGCAATTTAGTCCTTTTCCTTAAATTAAACACACAAATAGGCAAATTATCTCAACAAATTTTAACACATGCTTTATCATAGATCATAGACTCAATATAAAATATTAAAATATTCTACTGACTCGGATTCATGGTTCCGAAACCACTGTTCTGATTAGGGTCAAAAATTGGGCTATTACAACTCTCCCTCCCTTAGGGATTTTCGTCCCCGAAAATCTTACCGGTAAAAAGGTTCGGATAGCGCTCTTTCATCGTATCTATTGATTCCAAAGTTGCTTCTTCAACTCCGTGCTTTTGCCACAGCACTTTAACCAAGGGAATTCTCTTATTTCTCAACTCTTTTATCTCCCGAGTCAGAATACGAATCGGTTCTTCTTCGTAGGTCATATCAGATTGAATCTCAACTTCTGTTGGGCTAATCACATGCGATGGATCTGATCGATATTTACAAAGCATAGAAACATGAAAAACATTATGTATCTTTTCCAATTCAGGTGGTAACTGTAATCTATAAGCAACCGGCCCGATACGCTCTGTGATTTCATACTGTCCAATGAATCTTGGACTCAACTTGCCTTTACGACCGAATCTGAGTACTTTCTTCCACGGTGAAACTTTCAAAAATACTCGATCTCCAACCTGAAACTCAATGTCTTTACGATTCAAATCGGCATATGACTTTTGACGGTCTGATGCAGCTTTTAAACTATCCAGGATCACGGCTACCTTCTGTTCAGTCTCTTTAATCAAATCAACCCCGTGTATCTTGTTTTCACTGAGCTCAGTCCAATACAATGGTGTACGACACTTACGACCGTACAAAGCTTTGTAGGGTGCCATTTTGATACTAGATTGAAGGCTATTATTGTAAGCAAATTCAACCAAAGGTAAGTATCGCTCCCACGTACCTTCAAACTCGAGGACGCAACATCTCAACATATCCTCAAGTATCTGAATGGTTCGCTCAGATTGACCATCGGTCTGCGGATGAAAAGCTCTGCTAAAGTGTAGTTTAGTACCTAAAGCATCCTGTAATTTCTTCCAAAACCGCGACGTGAACCTTGGATCCCTATCCGAAACGATAGAGACAGGTACCCTGTGCAACCGTACAGTCTGCGATATGTACAGCTAGCTAGCTTATCAAGTGAAAAAGTCGGTACGTACCGGAATAAAATGAGCCGATTTCGTCAATCTATCAATAATAACTCAGATTGAATCTTTCTTACTCGGCGTCAGCGGCAAACCCGATACAAAATCCATCGTGATTCGATCCCACTTCCATTCATGTATCAAAATCGGCTGAAGTAGTCCCGACGGCACCTGATGCTCGGCTTTCACTTGTTGACATACTAAACACCTTGACACTTAGTCTGAGATGTCTCGTTTCATACCATGCCACCAGTAATGCTGTTTCAAGTCATTATACATTTTTATGCTGTCCGGATGAATCAACAATTTCCTATTATGAGCTTCTTCACAATCATTCGAATCAATTCAGAGTTCTTAGGCACACATATCCGATTCTTAAACCATAGACACCCTTCATCATCTATTAGAAATTCTGAATTCGCATTTGAATCACACTGACTTCTTTTTGCTCTTAAATCATCATCGATCTCCTAAGCTTCTCGAACTTGTTGTACAAACAATGGTTTCGCCTTTAATTCAGCAATGAGTACACTATCATCGGTCATAGCTAGATTTGCATTCATTGCACGCAGAGCAATTAACGATTTCTGACTAAGCGCGTCAGCAACTACATTAGCCTTTCCCGGGTGATAATCAATCATAAGCTCATAGTCTTTCAATAGTTCTAACCATCATCGTTGTCTCAAATTCAGATCCTTCTGAGTCATTAAAAATACTTTAGACTCTTATGATCCGAATAGACGTGGCATTTCTCACCAAAAAGAAAATGTCGCCAAATCTTCAAAGCATATACTATAGCGGCCAACTCAAGGTCATGCGTTGGATAATTCCTCTCATGCGGTTTCAACTGTCTCGAAGCGTAAGCTATAACTTTACCGTCCTGCATCAATACACAACCTAGGCCATTTAAAGAAGCATCGCTAAAAACAACGAACTCTTTACCCGATTCTGGCTGAACAAGTACCGGAGCTTCAGTTAACAGAGTTTTTAGCTGATCGAAACTCTCCTGACACTTTTCTGACCACTCAAATTTAACATCCTTCTGCAACAATTTTGTCATTGGAGCTGCTATCATAGAAAACCTTTTCACAAAGCGTCTATAATATCCGGCAAGTCCCAGAAAGCTACGAATCTCAAAAATATTCCATGGGGGCTTCCAATCAAGTATGGTCGAAACTTTACTCGGGTCAACCTGAATGCCTGATGCCGAAATAACATGTCCTAGAAAGCTAACTTCATTTAGCCAAAACTCACATTTGTTGAATCTCGCGTATAATTGTTTTTCACGCAAAATCTGCAACACCAACCTCAAATGCTCAGCATGCTCGGTTTCATTTTGCAAGTAAATAAGTATATCATCAATGAATACAACTACAAACCGATCTAAATACAGTCTGAACACCCAATTCATCAAGTCCATAAAAATTGCAGGGGCGTTAGTGAGCCCAAATGGCCTCACCAAAAACTCATAATGACCGTATCTTGTCCGAAAAGCAGTCTTCGGTATATTCGATTCCCTAACTCACAATTGATAATATCCTGACCTCAAGTCAATCTTTGAGAACACCGAGGCTCCCTTAAGTTGATCGAATAAATCGTCGATGCGTGGCAACAGGTACTTGTTCTTTATGGTCACCTTATTGAGCTGCCGATAGTCAATGCACATTCTTAGAGTTCCATATTTCTTCTTAACAAACAAAATGGGCGCACCCCAAGGAGAGAAGCTCGGTCTAGCGAACCCTCTATCAGTCAATTCTTGCAGCTGAGCTTTCAATTCTTCCAATTCCGTCGGTGCCATTCTATACGGAGCTATCGAAATAGGGGTGGTCCCTGGTACTAGCTCAATCTCAAATTCTACCTCACGGACGGGCGGCAATCCCGGTAATCCCTCCGGAAACACATCTGGATACTCTCTAACAACCGATTCTGACTCAATCTTCCTTTCGGTTACCTTGCTATCAATTACATATGCTAGATAGGCTTCACAACCCTTTCTCATATACTACCGAGCCAACATCGAAGATATCACAGCATGTAGTCCACTCAAATCCGCTGACTCAATTCGGATTATCTCATTATTCTGACATCTTAAATCAATGGTCTTTCATCTGCAATTAACTATTGTATCGTGAAATGTTAACCAGTCCATACCGAGAGTAATGTCGAACTCATCAAAAGGTAATAACATCAGATCAGTTGGAAAACACAAGTCTCGAATCATCAGGGGACAGTTCTTGCACACTTTATCAACCAATACACATTGACCCAGGGGGTTTGAAACCCGAATCACAAATTCAATAGACTCAACAGGTAGAGTCTTACTGGACACTAGTGTTTCACACACATATGAATGAGTTGAACCAGGATCAATCAAAGCTGTTACACTAGTATCAAAGAGGGTGAAAGTACCAGTAATAACATCAGGGGATGAGGCCTCCTCTCTAGCACGGATGGCGTAAGCTCTAGCCGGTACACGAGTATCTGATCGAACAACCGTATCTGCAGTCCCTCTCTGTGCACCACTCCTGCCTCCCTCATAATGAGACGATCTACCTCTAGCTGTAGTGCCGCTCGGTCTCGCACTCTGAACAGTACCCTTCCCAGCAGTCTCCAGGCAATCCCGAATGAAATGGTCCTGCAAGCCACACTTGTAACAAGTGCGAGAAATGGATTTACCCCAACACTCTTCGAAATGTCGTCTACCGTACTACTGACACTCAGGTTTGCTCGATCGAGCATTGCCAACACTAGCCACCGATGTAGCCCGAGAACTCACTGGAGGTTGCTCTCGTATAGAAATCCTGGTGTTAAGTTTGGATCTGCTACCATCATTCTTGAACTTCTTCATAGCCATCTGTGAAAATTTACTCGCAGATCTTTTTCGAACATCTTTTAAATCAATCTCAACTTTCTGTTTTTCTTTTCCCAGTTCTTCTGCTTTACAAGCTCGTTCAACTAACACAACGAACTCATTAATCTCAATAATGCCAACCAAAAGCTTTATATCTACATTTAAGGCATCTTCGAATCTTCGGCACATAGCAGCCTCTGACGAAACACACTCGTGAGCGTAGTGACTAAGTCGCACAAACTTGCGCTCGTATTTAGATACGATCATACGGCCCTGTTTGAGCTCGAGGAATTCTTTACGCTTGGAGTCGATGAAGTGCTGACTTATATACTTCTTGCGAAATTCAGTCGAAAAGAAGTCCCAAGTAACCCTCTCTTTTGGGCAACTGACAAGAGTGTATTCCACGAATAATAGGTGGAATCCCGCAATAATGATATGGCACACTTCAGACACTCATTGGGTGTGCAAGACAGCTCGTCAAAAACACGAACGGTATTATCGAGCCAAAATTCAGCTCGCTCAGCATCGTCATCATCTTCGGCTCTAAACTCTTGAGCTCTGCGTTTTCTAATGCGATCAACCGGAGGCTTATTTGCTCTCTCAGGATTCACAATCGGGGCTACCACCAGTACTACAGGGGGATTACTCGAATTCAAGGGTGGTTGAACAGCCGGATTGGTTCGTATGTATTGATTGAACCAATCATTCATCATATTATAGAAGGCTTGTTTAGCCCCCTCCTCAGGATTACTTGAAGCCGGTCGAGATTCTTCTGGCACGGTCCCTTGCGCGGGAGTGACCGGTACACTCTCGACTTCTTTGACTATAGCTCGCTCGGGATCGGAGTCCATTACTATATAAAAGAGCAAAACATTACACTGTTAGAAGTCATCATACTATCATTTATTTATTATGGCATGTATAGCTAGACTTACACACGCTACGTTAGTCCAAGAACTGACTAAACCGTAGCTCTGATACAAATCAAATGTAACCCTAACCCGTATTCGTCGCTGAATTAGGGCTACAAGGCATTACCTAACAAAACACAGTTCAGCACACTCATATAAATCATTTCATGTTTACGGATATATCAACTATTTCATTCAGATTTTTGAACCAATTAACATGCATCAAAACTAAACTACTTATACTTCTTAAACATAATGTTCGAAAATACAACCATTACATGCATGACATTCGAATACCTAATTTATAAACAAATATATTTCGCTTCATAACCAAGCACATATATATATTACAACCTTCATTTATAAGACATTAGCAAGCATTACCATATGGTCCAATACAATTTTGTACTTTACAAATTTTATAAGCGTTTCATTATAATGTCATTAATCATTTTTGAACACAAATGATAATTGTTAGCATATCCATTTTCTTTATTTACAAGTCAAATAATATATCTAAATATTATACTAAAATTACTAATAAACGACTAATTCACTTATCACATATTCAGCTATCAAATTAACCTTCATAATTATACACATGTTACCAACCCAAGTGTCCAACAAATCATTAATGAAACATATCATCTCTTATCAATACAAACCGTATCAATATGACCAATTAACGAATAATGATGTTTTCATCATGTAGTTTATAAGCCATGCGACAATTGAATTCACATTCATTAATTACCTCAACATTTGTTTCGAATCATAGTAACCTCCATCACACATATTATACAATATGGCATACTTCTAAAATGAACTAAACACTTGACCGATTACCCATCATGAATAACACCATTATCAAGCCATATAACTCAAACACAAGCATATATACTCCATGAAATATACTTCCATAATAAGTTAATACCATGAACAAATTCACATAAGTCCTAAATATCAAGATCTAACCATTAACAGAACTCATCATATATATATATAGATAATAAGTATAACATCATTCAACCTTCAAGACTTTACTATATGTTCCACTTAAATAAAATATCCACAAGCATTCGAATATCACACACACACACACACGAATATATATAATGTCAAGAAGCAACTTCCAAATTAGCTTATGACCAAAAGCCGAACATACATGATTACTAGAACTAATATCAAGCACATTTAAATCGACCTCAAACATAGAAACATAGCCATTTTCGTATGGCATTTTATAAACATCTTGAACATAATAGACTTAAAAGAGTGATATAGCCTATACATGCCATAATAGTCATAGTTTACTACTTCAAAAGAGTACCAATAATAGATGATAGTATGGTGAGCTTCTGAAGTGATCCCCGAGCACAAGTCGAGCTTCCAAAAGTAACCTACGCATTTAAAAAAAAATATAACCAAAACAAAGTAAGCTTTCACAGCTTAGTAAGAATTAAGCAATTAGTTTCCATTTACCTAAGCTTATCCAAAATAAAATCAATAAATAACCTTATTCATTTTTAAGCATTAGAACGAATAACCAAACCCTCCAAAGGTTGAATACATAACCGCATTCTAAATAATTTATATACATAATACCTATTTAACAAGTATTCAACTTACACATCAACTTCTATTACTCTTAAATTAATAGAAATGATACTTACCTCTAATTTACTTACCAACCCCAAACTTAGTCATTCATGCATATGCATAGGATAATATACTCAATCATTCTTGTATACTTATTTGCATTTATAATAGAAGTCTTTAAAACGAACCTCACACCTGCACATTGTTAATAAGGTTTAGCAATGTCTCACACACTTATTGTTATTACCTAATACTTCTCGTAACGTATCGCTCACACAGAGTCGTTACTTCATACCCATCGTAACGTATCGCTCACATAGATCCGTTACTTCATGCTTATCATAACGTATCGCTCACATAGAGCCGTTACCTCATGCTTATCGTAATGTATCGCTCACATAGAGTCATTACTTCATGCTTATCGTAATGTATTGCTCACATAGAGCCGTTACCTCATGCTTATCGTAACGTATCGCTCACATAGAGCCGTTACTTCATACCCAATATAACTCACATATTTGGCTACATTACCAACATGTACTAACCTCACTTTGAACACATTCATACCATCATTTACTACTTCATACGCTTACTTGCATCAAGACAATTTAAACTATATGTTCTCTATTACTCAATTCAACTACTGAATCAACCTCACTTAATACAAATTTTAATCAACTTCATTGACATATTCGGCATATCCAAATTCAATACACTTATCACTCTTAAACATTTACATATTATAAAGAAATAAATTCTAATCAATTCAATTGCTGAAATCTTACCTCAGATATCAACGAGTTCAACTTCCCGGTTAGTTGTTCAATTTGGTTTTTCCCCGATCCAATCCCACCTCCTTTTGTTCTTGATCTAAACACATTCAATTTAAGCTCATTCAAACACATTTACATTCAATTTAGTCCTAAAACACATAAATGGGCAAATTACCATTTTGCCCTTATTATTTCACACTTTTACAATTTCGTCCTATTTGCACAAAACATAAATTACACAAAATTTGGCCAACACCTCAAGGGCCGAATGTTCATAGCATTCATACAAGTCCACGCATTTCATTTATTTCACAATTTAGTCCCCCAAAAATTTATTTTTATAATTTAATTCAAAATACTCAAATTCATCAAAAATCTAAAGACAAAACATTTTAATTTAACACATATATTTCATAATTCATCCTTAAATAACTTAAACAACCAACTATCATTAATGGTTCAACTCATAATATTCATCAAACTCAAAAATTTAAGCATGGGTCTTGAAGATTTCTAAGCAACGATATCAAAAACATAAAAATTATCAAAAATCGAGCTAGAATCATACCTTGATTAAGCTTAACAATGGCTGAATGTTTGCTTAGGTTTCTTCTTTCCTTCTTTTCTTTAGTTTCGGCTTTTTAATGGTGAAATAAAAATGATGAACACATGTTTCCTTATTATATTATTAACTTATTTTATAATATAACCTTTTAACATATAATATAATGTATATAAAAACATATCATTATAATATTAAAGCCAAATGTCGTCCACTTATAAGCAATTTGGTTAATTTACAACTTAAGTCCTCATACATAAGAAGACAAATCAAATTAACCATAGTAATATAATAAAAACTACTTTTACCACTTATGCAATTCAGTCCTTTTCCTTAAATTAAACACACAAATAGGAAAATTAACTCATGAAATTTTAACACATGCTCTATCATAGATCATAGACTCAATATAAAATATTAAAATATTCTACTGACTCGGATTCATGGTTCTGAAACCACTATTCTCATTAGGGTAAAAATTGGGTTGTTACAGTACTACGGTAGATATGATGGCTCAGGTGAACAATGTCCAGGACCATTTGCGAGATTTCTAGAGGAATGTCAGGATCACCTAGTATGAATGGTGTAGCTGAAAGACGAAATAACTCTTAAGGATATGGTAAGGAGCATGATTGCTCATTCTACCTTACCTGAGTCCCTCTGGGGAGAAGCATTAAAGACAGCAGCTTACATTCTAAACAGAGTACCCAATAAAGCAGTTGTAAAAACACCTTATGAGCTTTGGACAGGTCAAAAGCCTAGTCCAAAGCACTTTCACATTTGGGGATGTCCAACTGAGGCAAGGCCTTATAGGCCACATGAAAAGAAATTGGACTCTAAAACAGTAAGCAGCTACTTTATTGGCTATTCTGAGTGATCTAGGGGCTATAAATTTTATGATCCCATAATAAGGAATATTTTTGAGACGGGAACTGCAATATTTTTTGACGATGTTGAGTTTGGGGGGAGAAATAAGGTTAGAGACATTGTTTTTGAGGAGGAATTGGATTCTAACTCAGTTTCTACTATCACTTTTGACGATGTTCAGGTTCTTATTCCTATCATTGATCAAGAAGTGAATCCAGAACCTCTACAAGACAATGTTGAACAACTTCCCATTCAAAATGAGGTAATTGTTCTAGAAGAACAAACTCAACAACCTCAAGAACAAGTGCCACTAAGGAGGTCCACAAGAGAAAGGAGAAATTCTATTCTAGATGATTATATTGTATTTCTTCAAGAACATGAGGATGATAATGGAATGATGGAAGATGATCCAATCAACTTTCATCAGGCCATGAAAAGTTCTAAGTCTCAAAAGTGGGTTGATGCCATGAAAGATGGGTATAAATCTATGCAAGACAATAATGTTTGGGAACTTGTCCCATTACCTAAAGGTGCAAAACCAATTGGTTGTAAATGGATATTTAAAACCAAGGGGGATGCAAATGGTAATGTAGAGAGGTATAAAGCGCGTCTTGTAACTAAAGGATATACTCAAAAAGAAGGTATTGATTTTATAGAGACTTTCTCTCCAGTTTCATCTATATGTTGATGACATTTTGCATGCCGCTAATGATATAGGCTTATTGCACGAAACCAAGAGGTTTTTATCTAAGCATTTTGAGATGAAAGATCTTGGGGACTGATCGCTGAAATCAGAGCTTTAAAATTTATAAAACGAATGATCAAACCTGGAAACTAACTCTAACAACAATTAAAGGCAAATGTACCTATCGAACAGTAGTATAGCTTAGGCAAGACCGGATTGTCGAACCCAAAGGAACTAAAAGTACTAATACTAACTTTCTTTTTATTATTTAGCCTAAAATAAAGTGAAATTGCTTTAATCTAATTTAACGACTACTAAGCTAAAGACACAATGTCAAAAAGAACAAACTGGGAAATAACTTGACGAAAAACTCAGTTGATCACGACGATACCCTCAGGAAGATTCCACCTAGACTTCACTTGTTATTTATCACTGAACCATACGATTTATTCACTTAGTTTGATCTGTAGGACTCCCTAATGTATATTAAACCCTCTCTCAAGGCGAATAACGTCTAACCCTAGGTTAATTAGTGGAACTCTCGTTCTCTTATAATAACCCCCTAGAATTGCAGTAAATTGATATATGGATATCCCATATTAGGTTTCACCCTAATCCGGCAAAATCTCGTAACCCTATCTCTAGGCGTTCGATCAACTCCACTTAATTATGCTAGATCTACTCTTAGGCAGGGACTATTCCTCCTCCACCTAAGCACATCAAATTTGGATTAAGCACACATAATTAAGAACAAACTAAGTAATTTATCATATAATTCAGAAAAAAATAACACGATTCATCTAGGTTTCATCCCCTTCAGGTATCTGAGGGGTTTAGTTCATAACAAATAAAGAAAACATCTCAAGAGAAAAGATAAAACAAAACATAAGAAATCTCTAAAACTCCCTAAAGGAATTGAAGGAGAAATTTGCCATTTTGAGTAGAATTTCGGCTTCTTGGGATGGATCAACTGGCTAACTTCGAGTAATTCCCTCAATTCTGATCTTTCCGGCTTGGCTCCTTGGCCTAGCTCGACGCCCTTTCAACGGTGGTACTTAGGGGTATTTATAGGCTCTTGGAAAGTGATTTTTTCTCCCTAAGTATCCTTTTCCGACTGAATTTATCTAAGTCCACGACAGGGGCACGGCCATGTCACACGCCCGTGTGACTCATCTTCAGGCCGTGTTCAGATTTCTAAGTTGAGGCACGACCGTGTAAGTCAGGGTGAGGCCGTGTTCTATATGCATGACAAGGCACGATCGTGTGTTCTTTGGGCCAGGCCGTGTGGATTTCGTGATATGGCCCATTTACTCCGTTTTGGGCCCGTTTTGTGTTCTTTTCATCCTCGAGTGCTTTCCTGGGTATAAGACATGAAAAGAAAGGATTAGGAGCACCTTTTTACATCAATTGCAGGATAAATCATCCAAAAACAAGCTAAATGTGGGATTAAAATATGTTATAATTACGGTTTATCAAATACCCCCACACTTAAGCTTTTGCTTGTCCTCAAGCAAAATTCTCAACTTACAATTAAAACGAACTTTCCGTAATTCATAATTCCTATCAACAATGCCTTATCATAATTCATAGATAATTTATACATGGATAATTCAATTCAGCGAGTCCTAAAGATTCAAACTATGATAAGTCATTCATGTGATTTGAAAACGTAGGTGTCTCCCTTTATTTGAATAATTACCTTTAATTCGAAATTGACAAGAGTTGACATTCTCACTATAGATTCTCTCAAATCACTCAAAGTGTTTAAGGTTTATAAAAAGAAGCACTCATACATCGAACCCGAAAAGTTAATCCCATAGGCTTGCCTGAAAATCAAATCTCCACCACTATAAAATGAGATGATAAACAGATCAAAAGGTCTTTGTTAGGGTTGTAACGGGGTTAGGGTTAAAGTGTGGATAAAGGCTGAAACTAGAATGTTAGAAACGAGATTGAATTTGACACGTTGCATATCTAGAAAAATGAACTAATCCTAAATAATTACATCAATTGAAAACTAATAATACGAGCATTTCTTCACGATTTGAAATTTAAACATGTAAGCTCACTTAATTATAGAACTAATAATGAATATACATCATTTTTTTTAAGAACAAGTCAAATAATAATAGGAATAGACTTTTACAACTGAAATATAGAACATAGTTAGGCAATTGCTCAAAACCAAATCTCGACAAAAAGGGTAGTCAAAACAATGGTGATAACAAATACAAAGGGGTTTTGGGTTAATAAAAGGTGAGTCAATAAAAGGGTTGTTAGGATCAACGGGGTTCACTAGGGGTTAATTTATGGAGGTAGGCTATTTAATGGAGTGAGTGGGTTAAAACCTAGATGCCTTTATCATTTCTGTAGATCAAATCATAAATGTTGTCTCAACATGTATAAACGAGGCAAGTTCTAGAATAACAGTTCAAAGTTGACACACTCATAATAAAAAAGTGAGCACGAAAAAGAATATATGCTCTATAAGGCTCAAAATCTCACCAAAATTATGGGTGTTTTGACATCAATCTCATAAATTTCAAATTTCGAAGCGATATTCAAATTTAGGTTAACATCCTAGTGAAAAGTTTTATTCTGAAAAATAGACTTATCATGCTTGATTCTCTAGTATCTTAAAATTCAACCATCAATGCATAATTATTAATGACTTAATCTAAAACATGTCAATAAAAATCACAAATCATCATAAATTTCATCCTAATTAGTAATATGAAAAATTTACTTAAAAACAAGACTAAATTCAGGGATTTGAGAATAATGAAAAAAGTTAGGCCGGTTTTGAAAATAATGCGAAAAGTTAGGCCCTTCTTTAGATAAATATTCACCCTCCACACTTAATATGTACATTGCCCTCAACGTACACAGATAGGTATAACATTTATGGGATAAATCAAAAGAGAAGGGGAATGAGTACTCCCTGAATTTTGGATGGTGTCCTTGGAGGATGTGGAAGGTCTGTGGGTGGTGCCGTCTTGTTGGTGGGGTGGTTGCTAATGAGCTCTGTGCTTAGATGAAGAAATTGGGGAGCTCGTAGAGGATTAGCCATGGTTTATTGAGACAGAATTAAAATAAACAAATTATAAATATAAAGAAAAGCAAGTTAAAGGGAAGGAGACTAAGAAGAAAACTGAAATGAAAAGAAAATACTTATGGACTGAGAAGTCCTTATTTACGGATGGTTCGCGAGGTGGGTGTGACTTCTAGGGCTGTGGAGGTGCTGGCGGTGGCGGAAATGGCGTGGTTATCGTGGTGGTCAGCGTGATTCCCAAGCAGCCTGGCGAACCTGACACTAAGAAACTAAAATAAGTTAAACTAAACTAAGCATAAGACTGTCAAAGAGAAGGAAATTGAAGCAAAAGAGGAAAGAAAAATAAAAACTAATTGGTCTCAAAGACCCTTGGCTTGGTGAGTAGACGAAGCTGTCGGCATGAACTCATGTTGATCGTTCTTCTTTGAGAAGACTATTGTTGGCCTTTTTCGCTTCTTTGACATGATGTGGGATGGCTCAAGGATCTAGAGTTTTGATAGATGGAGTGAAAAGTCTGAGAGGAAGAAGGTGGAAAAGAAGAAAAGAAAGAAATTGGATGGGGAGAATGGAAAGGGCTGTGGGGTTTAAATAGAAATTTAGATCTGGCATGTTCCCACGCCCGTGGACCTAGGGCGTGTCGATTTCCACGGCCGTCTCGCACGACCGTGTGTCTGTGCGTGTTGAGTCACCATGCCCGTTCTTCAGCCAGCCACGCCCGTGGTGTGCAAGCCAGTAGCTTCACACGGTCTAGGGGCACGGGCGTGTTCTTCCCGTGGTGTGCAAGTCAGTGGCTTCACACGGTTTCAAGGCACGAGTGTGCCACTTTTACGGAGCCCGTGGGATGGTGGTTGGATCCGTGACGTCGAAGAGTGGTTGGGACTGATTCGCACGGCTTCTGCAAAGTCAGCACGGAGATTCTGATGGTCCACACGGTCACGGACACGGCCGTGTGTCAGACCGTATGACCTTGAAATTCTGCACTTTTGGTCAGAAAAGAAAGAAGGGAAATAAAGAAACTGAATAAAATTGAAAGAAAATAATGTTAGTGCTCGGGTTGCCTCCTGAGAAGCGCTCGTTTATTGTCTTAAGCTAGATTGTTCCTCGTAATTGTAAAAATCAGGGTGGTTTAAAGGTTTGAATATCTTCCTTCATGCTTACAGTTCTGTTTTCTTGATAAAGTTTAAGTCGAGAAGCATTTACCTTAAAAGTGCCGAATGTTGGATTGCTCACCTCAACTATTCCTTGGGGGAAGATATCGTGTACCTTAAGAGGAGTTTCTCCCTTTGTTTTTAGATCTGCTATGACGATGGAAGGATCCGTGTGGTCTAACAGTACCTGATCTCCTATTTTGAAGTGATTTGCTGTTCCTATGAGCTTTTCTGGTGGTTCTTCAGGTTTTACTTCGTGTGGTCCTGGTTCTTCTTTGACGTGTGTCTTCTGCTCTTCTAATTTGTCGACCTTAAGGCTTTGTTTCTTATGTAATTCATCTTTGTTAGTTTGGGGTCTAAGATTTGGCTCAGGGTTGTCTTCTTGTGGTGTTTCCTGCGATGAAAGTTGAACAATTTGATTATCAATGAAGTGACTTTCTTACCTTCATCGACTGTTGTCTTGGCCGAGTCAAGATCTTGGAGACTGAGTGATTCGTCACCTACACAAAGTATGAGTTCGCCTGTGGCAACATCAATTTTAGTCTTGGCAGTTGCAAGGAAGGGTCTTCCTAAAATTAAGGGTATTGAATTATCCTCATCCATGTCTAAAACAACAAAATCTACTGGGAAAACGAATTTATCGAATTTGACCAAAACATCTTCGATAATGCCCCTAGGAATTCTAATAGTTTTATCAGCTAATTGAATGCTCATCCTAGTTTGTTTGGGTTTCCCTAGACCTAGTCTTTTAAACAATGTATAAGGCATAACATTTATACTTGCCCCTAAATCAGCTAACGCATTATCAATAGTTAAACTACCAATTAAACATGGAATTGTACAACTCCTTGGATCTTTTAGCTTTCGTGGTAGTTTATTTTGTAACATAGCTGAGCATGCTGCGTTTAATTCCACGTGGTGCTCTTCGTCTAATTTCCGTTTGTTTGTCAAGAACTGTCTTAGAAATTTCCTTGAATCTGGCATCTGAAAAAGAGCTTCAAGAAGAGGTACGTTAATATGTAATTTCTTTAAAAGTTTAAGAAACTTACCGAACTGTTCTTTTGAATCGTCTCTTTTCATCGCTTCGGGATAAGGTATGCGAGGTTGGTACTCTTTGATTACCGGTTTTGGCTTTTCTTGTGTTACCTCTATTTTACCTTCGTCTACCTCTTTGTTTGGTTCGTCTACCCCTTTGCTATCATGATCTGTGATGGCTTGAATTTGCTCATTAGGGTTAATCTCGGTGTTACTTGGTAGACGTCCTTGCAGTCATTCAGACATTAGCTTTGCGAGTTGCTCGACTGCATTAGTGACTTCCTTGACCGAATTAGTAAGTTCCCCCATTCAATTCTCGTTATTTTTAATTGTTCTTTCATTTTCTTCGAAGTGGTTTTTCGTGTTTGCCATAAATTTTGTCAGCATCTCTTCGAGGTTTGGCTTCTTCTCTTGTGGATAGGGCTGATTTTGGAAGTTTTGAGGAGGTTGTTGCCTTTGATTTCCTTGATTTCCTTGACCTCCCCATGAAAATTTTGGGTGGTTCCTCCAACCTAGATTGTAAGTATTACTATAAGGATTATTATTGCATCTGAAATTATTACCTATATAGTTCATCTGTTCACTCTCTGCATCGGTTGGTAGGGTGGGTACTCAGGATTCGCTACAGTTCCACTTGTGTTGCACTGCATGACTGGTTGTGCCTGCGAAGAACACAAACTATCAATCTTTTTATTCATCATCTCTACCTGTGTTGATAGCATGGTTATCGCCTCGAGATTGTAAACTCCAGCTGATTTTGTCGGTTTCGTCCTTGTAACTTGCCACTGATAATTATTCAGTGACATCTCCTCAATGAACTCATAGGCTGCTTTAGGAGTTCTGTTGTTCAGAGTTCCACTGGCGGCTGAATCAATTAGTTGCCTCGTGGAAGGGTTTACACCATTTTAGAAAGTTTGGACTTGTAGCCATAAGGGTAGAGCATGGTGTGGACACCTTCTCAAGAGATCTTTGTATCTCTCCCATGCGTCGTATAATGTCTCTAAATCCATCTGCACAAAAGAAGAGATATCGTTCCATAATTTGGTCGTTTTGGCCGGTGGGAAATATTTCAATAAAAACTTTTCGGTCATTTGTTCCCATGTAGTGATTGACCCTCATGGTAACGAGTTTAACCACTGTTTGGCTTTATTCCTTAATGAAAAAGGGAATAACCGAAGACGTATGGCATCATTAGAAACGCCATTTATTTTGAAGGTATCACAGAACTCTAAAAAATTAGCTATATGAGTGTTTGGATCTTCATCCTGCAAACCATCAAATTGAACAAACTGTTGAATCATTTGTATTGTGTTAGGCTTTAATTCAAAATTGTTAGCAGCTATAGCAGGCCTAACAATACTAGATTCTGCTCCTGTTAAATGCGGTTTAACATAATCAAACATTGTGCGTGGAGCATTGTTTTCCCTCACATCATATGGTGGTGGGTTATTCTCGTCCATCCCTTCAGTAGGATTGGATCTGTCTTCTTGATCTTCCTCTATATAATTTAGGGCTCGCCTAGTTTCTCTGCGAGTCCTACAAACGGTAGCTTCTATTTCACTATCGTATAACAAAGGTCCTGTCGGGTTCCTTCTAGTCATAAATTAGAGGTACTTGCCAAGAAAAGAAAAAGAAAGAAAATTTAGCAAAAATTAAAATTTAACCTAAAAAAAATAAATTACGAAAGATAATGGCTAAAGTAATAAAAATAGAGTGTTCTTAATATTTTAGTTCCCCGGCAACGGCGCCAAAAACTTGATCGCTGAAATTAGAGCTTTAAAATTTATAAAACGAATTATCAAACCTGGAAACTAACTCTGACAACGATTAAAGGCAAGTGTACCTATCGAACAGTAGTATAGCTTAGGCAAGACCGGATTGTCGAACCCAAAGGAACTAAAAGTACTAATACTAGCTTTCTTTTTATTATTTAGCCTAAAATAAAGTGAAGTTGCTTTAATCTAATTTAACGACTATAAGCTAAAGACGCAAACACAAAAAGAACGAATTGGGAAATAACTTGACGAAAAACTCAGTTGATCACAACGATACCCTCAGGAAGATTCCACCTAGACTTCACTTGTTATTTATCACTGAACCATACGATTTATTCACTTAGTTTGATACGTAGGACTCCCTGACGTATATTAAACCCTCTCTCGAGGCGAATAACGTCTAACCCTAGGTTAATTAGTGGAACTCTCGTTCTCTTATAATAACCCCCTAGAATAGCAATAAATCGATATATGGATATCCCATATTAGGTTTCACCCTAATCCGCAAAATCTCGTAACCCTATCTCTAGGCGTTCGATCAACTCGCTTAATTATGCTAGATCTACTCTTAGGCAGGGTCTATTCCTCCTCCACCTAAGCACATCAAATTTGGATTAAGCACACATAATTAAGAACAAACTAAGTAATTTATCATATAATTTAGAAAACAATAACACGATTCATCTAGGTTTCATCCCCTTCAGATATTTGAGGGGTTTAGTTCATAACAAATAAAGAAAACATCTCAAGAGAAAAGATAAAACAAAACATAAGAAATCTTTAAAACTCCCTGAAGGAATTGAAGGAGAAATCCGCCGTTTTGAGTAGAATTTCGGCTTCTTGGGGATGGATCAACTGGCTTACTTCAAGTAATTCCCTCAATTCTGATCTTTCCGGCTTGGCTCCTTGGCCTAGCTCGACGCCCTTTCAACGGTGGTACTTAGGGGTATTTATAGGCTCTTGGAAAGTGATTTTTTCTCCCTAAGTATCCTTTTCCGACTGAATTTGTCTAAGTCCACGATAGGGGCACGACCATGTCACACGCCCGTATGACTCATCTTCAGGCCGTGTTTGGATTTCTATGTTGAGGCACGGCCATGTAAGTCGGGGTGGGGCTGTTTTCTATATGCATGACAAGGCACGGCCGTGTGTTCTTTGGGCCAGGCCGTGTAGATTTCATGATATGGCCCATTTACTCCGTTTTGGGCCCGTTTTGTGTTCTTTTCATCCTCGGGTGCTTTCCTGGGTATAAGACATGAAAAGAAAGGATTAAGAGCACCTTTTTACATCAATTGCAGGATAAATCATCCAAAAACAAGCTAAATGTGGGATTAAAATATGTTATAATTACGGTTTATCAGGGATGCCTCTTTTGTTTTAGGAATTCAGATACATCGAGATCGATCTGGAGATATTCTTGGATTATCACAAAAGAACTATATCGATAAGGTACTCAAAAGGTTTGGTGTGCAGAGTTGTAGACCAGGTGACACCCTTGTCGCTAAAGGAGACAAATTTAGTCTTACTCAATGCCCTAAAAGTAACCTTGAAATTCGAAAAATGCAAAAGATTCCCTATGCATCAGCTATTGAAAGTTTAATGTATTCTCAAGTTTGTACGCGTCCGAACATTGCGTACATTGTTGGGATGTTAGGCAGATATTTAAGCAACCCTGGTATAGACCATTGGATAACAGCCAAAAGGGTTATGAGATATCTTCAGAGAACAAAAAATTACATGCATAGTTATAAGAGATCAGATCTTTTGAAGGTCATTGGGTTATCTACATGCTTAGTTATCTGCTGGATGCCAAGATAGTATGAAATCTACATCAGGCTATGTTTACCTGTTAGCTGGAGGAGCTATATCTTGGAAAAGTGTCAAACAAACATTTGTAGCTTCATCCACTATGGAAGCAGAATTTGTAGCATGCTATGAGGCATCAAACCATGGAATATGGTTGCGGAACTTTGTCACAGGGCTGCGTATTTTGGAGAATGTAGAAAGACCACTCAAATTATTTTGTGACAATAAGTCAGCAGTACTGTATTCCAATAGCAACAGGAGTTCATCTAAGTCAAAGCATATTGACATAAAGTTCCTAGTTGTAAAAGAAAGAGTGCAAAATGGAGACCATAGAGCACATTGGGACAAACTCCATGATAGCGGATCCATTCACAAAAGGTCTACCACCCAAGGTCTTTCATGAGCACACTGCTCACATGGGTGTTATATTATTTGAGGATATCATGATTTAGTAGGAGTTTATATTTTATTTTTTTCAAACATTTATGTATTCGGTTACTTTCTGATCAGAAATGAAGTATTCAGTTTATTCACTCAGTTTATTGTTTTGAAACTGACCTCACTTTAGTTTAAAGAGGACTAGTGGGAAATAGACATGTTTAGATCATACTGCATGTAATTTCCATGCTACACATCCATACCTAATCTATGTCATTTGGTTGTGTTAATATTCGTGATCATGGATGGATTTAGTTACGAGATATGAAACGAAAGTCGCCTTGGTTCTATGTTAACATAATTAATGGACGAGATTGTTCAGAATACCTTTTGGATATGATAGTAAAATTTTGAGCTCATAAGGTTATATAATGACATGTAATTATAAAGTAATTAGTATATATATGTGATCCAAGTGGGAGATTGTTGGAAAATTTGGACATCACATATATAATAAGGATAATTACATGTTATTATCTACTATCATGATAGGTTATCCCAAATTAGAAGTGATCTAATTTGGTTAGAATTCTATTGGGCTTTTAATTATTAAATAAAGTATGGGATAAATATGTGTAGATACTCTTCTAATTAAACTCTAATTAATGATGGGCTAGTTAGAATTTGATTAGAACTAATATGCTAAGGTTATAAATATTAGTGTTATGGTCCCCAAATTATACACAAGATATCTTTTCTAATATCCCATCATTAGGAAAGAGAGAGAGCAAATATTCTCTAAATTTCTTGTGTGCTAATTTGGAAGATCAAATCCCCAAAATCCGGTAAAACTACAAGGAATTCATGGATTCAGGTACGCTTCCGCATTTAGTTTTATTCTTCCTTTATTCTTGATGATTTGACATGATAAGATCCTGGTTTATTCAGTTTTATTTTTAGATTTATTTTACATATCTCACACCACCACCATGTTTTCTACTGGATTTTCATCAATATCCTTGAATCTTACTTTTTTGGTGTTACGGTCTTCGTTAGAACCATCACCGTCACTTAGACAATCACCAGACTATTATGACTCTTTTTTACTTTTTAAATT
This sequence comes from Gossypium australe, assembly GCA_005393395.2. Lineage (NCBI taxonomy): Eukaryota > Viridiplantae > Streptophyta > Magnoliopsida > Malvales > Malvaceae > Gossypium > Gossypium australe. The sequence goes on along the minus strand of CM016614.1, from coordinate 84,534,496 downwards.
TGTATAAATTTAGCAAACTATTAAAATTATTTTCTCCGTCTTGAATTATTAAGACTCTTTACTTTTTAAATTTTATATTAAATTAATAATTTGATTAACACGTGTAGATATCATTTTATAAAGAGCATTGTTTTTTATATATAATTTTTAATTTAATTAATTACTTTATATTATTTAAGTAAGGTTATAAATAAAAAATTATCCATGCAAATAATTTACTTTCCTCTCTACCCATTAATCAAACAAGAAATAAAATTTGTTTATCTTTCTTTTATTATTACTTATCCAAATATAGGATTAAATAAGAATATTACTATTGATTATTTATTAATAAATTTTTATTTATATTTAATAGGTTAAGTTAATAGAATATGATGAAAAAAATTAAAAGATCTAATAAAGTAGATTGATTTCTCCAAAATTTACCGATCTACATTGTTTTTGGAGAGAAAAAGAAAAACACGTTCAACAGGGCTCGCTTTTACTGTCACATTAGTGAAAACACATTTTGTAGAATGCACTTTTAGAAGAGAGAATAAAAACATTCCCAGTAGGGCACGTTTTCCTTCCAATAGTAACTTTTCTAATGGCTACAAGGACTCCAATAACCATAAAATTTCCTATATAAACCCCTCCAAACTTCATTCTTTTCAACCAAATACTCAATACTCATTCTTCCATTTTATGTTCTCAATCCTCAATTTTCAATCCTCAATTTTCAATTTTTGATCCTCGGTTATTATTTTTTTTAATTTTATTCTCTTCGATTTTATTTTATTCGTTATAATTTTTAAAAGCCAAATCAACTTATTCATTTGGATGACAAGCATATTTTCGGTATTCAATTACAAATGGTAAGAAAATTTATTAAATTATTTAATTTTAAATAGTTAATTATTATGTTTTTTAGATTATTAATTTTTTATTTTTTACTCAGCTCGAGGATCGAATTTTGGAGACGTGCATAAACAATTTAAGTGAAGGTGCACTGGATGTCATTTATAGACACTTGCAAGATGCATAATTTTTATACGTGGCTCACATGCTCGGGGGGACTAAATTGGATCCCTCCCACTTATCAGTGCTTTGGTCGAAAGATGAAGACTGGAGATACACACATTTCATCTTCCCTGCAGCGAATATACAATTACACTCGAGGATGTTGCTTTAAAACTCGGTCTACAATTCAATGGCGAAGTTATTACAGGGCCAGTTATTAGTGTTGATTGGAGTGCAACATGCGAGCAACTACTAGGGAAGGTGCTGAACAAGTTTAGGGGTAGCTAGATTGAGATGAGATGGTTTGAGGACAACTTCTCATCTATCGAGGCTTCTGCTAGTGACGTTGAAAAAGAATGATTTGTGTGTGCATTCATCTTGTAGTTGATCGGGGGTCTGCTAATGTAGATAAATCTTGCAATCTGGTACACTTAAGGTGGCTACTATTACTAGTCGACTTGAAAGAAGCGGGAATACCTAGTTAGGGATCAGCTGTGCTTGCGACATTGTACCGAGAAATGTGTTGAGCGACGATACCTAAAAAAGTTAAAATCAACAGCTATATGCTCCTTCTTCAATCGTGGGCATAGTATCGACTTCCATTTTTACGCCCCCGAATGGAACTCCCTTACAAATTCTCATTCATAATATGGTAAAATTCATTTGATAATATCATTACTGTTTTTATTTTTCATTGTTATGATTTTGAAATAACATATTATTTGAATAAATGGAACAACCCCACGAGACACAACAATATACCAACTGAGCTCAAGGATCTGACTAGCTTTAAATCAACAAACTGAAGACGAGGTTAGGTTATCAATTTCAAAGTTATATAATATTTATTCTAGCACTTGAAATTAAATATTAAGCACATGCTAAAAATTACAAAATTGTACTCTAGTTTGTATGGATTGCATATGTGGATCCGAAGATTTAAGAATGCATCCCAGTCAAATTTTTGGCCAATCAAAACATCTAGCACATCAAAGTGCCATTGGCCATTTTTGCAACGGTGGAGATGCACGAATCCGACCGAGTGATGTGGTAGTTCAGGTGTACGTAATGTGTAACAGCTCGTTTTTAGTGAAATCGGAACAGTGATTTCGGGACCACAAATTTGATGAGTAAGTATTTATTTTATTATTATTTTAATTTCTACGGCATGTTAGTAGAGTCGTATAAAAATTTTGTTAAGAAATTTTGACCTTTGCATGCTTAATTAAGTGAAAAGGGCTAAATTGTAAAAGTAGAGTTCTAGCAGTTAAAAGTATCAATTGGCTATAGAACTTTAAAGTGAAAGGATTTAGATGACAATTAAACCAATAGAATAGTTAGTGGAATTATATGGCAATGTTTTATTGAAATTTATAAAGTATTTAAAGGTTATTTTGTTAAATAGACAATTAAATTAATATGTTAAGTAAATTAAAACAAACGGATGTCATCTTCTTTGTTGATAACCTTAAAAGCACTGAAAATTCATTGTTAAGAGGGGGAAAGCTTTTGGCTATGGAAAATCCTTCATGCAAGCTAGGTTTTCAAGCTCGTTTTTAATGATTTTTATGTTTTTAGAGTCGTGGTAGCTTAATCTAGCTAGCCCATGGACTAATTTGCAAAATTGTTAATGGTGTAGGGTTTCACCATGAATTTTCTTGCATGATTTATGAACTTTAATGAAAGATTATGAGTCCTTGTAGATAAATAAACAAGTTTTGTAAAGTGATTTTTGATGAAAATGTCATTTAGGGACTTATTTGTGAAAGTAGTAATATATCATGGTTAAATTGTGAAATGATGATTTGTATAAGTTGAAATGGGTTCATAATAAATGTGGCTATCATGAGTCAGGGATGAGAATGCTTAGATTTCAATTTATGAGTTTAAAGACTAAATTGTAAAAATGTTAAAATGTTAGGGGAAAAATTTAGTTATGTATAAATGTGGATTATAGATTGAATTGAATGTTTAAGATTGATCGAAACACTTAACTGAGTATAATTATTTATTTAGATCAAGATAAATCTCAACCGGATCTAAACTGAGGAAAGGCGAAAGTCACGGATTAGCTCGATCGTACTTTTATGCTCTAGTTGTTAGGTAAGTTCATAGTATTTCTATACGTAATTGAATTTCTACTTGTATGTTTACAATATAGTTATGTAATTAATTGCTTATACTTAATTATTCACTGAATTGCTGAATTGCACATACGTGCCCCTGTTTGTACTTCGGTACCCCTAAATTGCACATACATGCACCTATTTGTACTTCGGTACCCCTAAATTGCACGTGCCCTTGTTTGTACTTTGATACCCCTGAATTACACATAGGTGCCCCTGTTTGTACTTCGGTACCACTAAATTGCACATACGTGCCCCTGTTTACACTTCGGTAACTTCAAATTGAGTAAAATATGAGTTGCATTCAATTGTTGTTAAGTTAAAAGATTAACTATGTTCTTACTAAGCCCTATAACTTATACACTTTTGTGTATTGTTTTGTAGATCGTTATTGTTGACTTTTGGACGGATCGAATCTTCGGCTCATACTATCCGCCGATGTTGGTAGTTCTTGTGCTCCTTAGGGCTGTGGCATGTATATGTGGCTGTATAGGTTGTAATGGTACATTATGAGAAGATACTAAACTAAGTTGTTACGTACATTACTAAGATTGTAAATAGGTATCTTTTTGGTTTGGTTAGAATGGTTTGAAAGTAAACACTTGTGGTTTGTTTTGGCTTGTAGGTGACTTAAGTTATTATGCTTTATATGGTCTTAATTATGGTATGCTTTGAGATGATATTGCATTAGATGTATATGTTAGAATTATGGTCAATTATGCATAAGTTTTGGTATATTTGCTTGGTTGTGATTGAAGTGCCTTTCAGCATATTAGTTGGATGTATTTTTGGCCTATTGAATTGGTCTTATTATGCATGTTTTGGTATTTTTTGATGCTTTGATTATGTGCATATTACTTGTAGGAACATGCTTGAATGGGTGAAGGAAATGACTTGATTTTGGCCAATTTCTTGTCCACACGACCTAAGACACGGGCCTGTGTCCTCTGTAGGTTTTTAAGGTTACAAATCAGGATGTTACACGGCCTAGCACACGGCTTGGCACATGGACGTTTGAGGCCATTTCGAGAGTTACACGGTCTGGCACACGAACGTGTAGCTTGGCAATGTGACCGAAGTCAAAGAGTTACATGAGCACGGATACGGGCTAGGACACGGCTGTGTGTCCCTATTTCGAGTGTTACACGGCCTGAGGCACAGGCGTGGTCTCAGTCGTGAGTCACGCGGCCACATGACCCATACAGTTTGAATTTTTCTAACTTTTTATTCAATGTTTCAAATGTTCCTGGTTTTGTCCTGAATCATTTCTAAAGCGATTCTAAGGCCCCAAGGGCTCGAATTAGGGACGATGTGCATGTATATTAATGGATTATGCTATATGATGTGAGCACACTCGGGGCGGCCCAAGATTCAATTTTCGATCCTCTCGAGTTCCGTAAAGGCCCCATGATTCGAGTTCGAGCTAAACGAATCCAAGAAGCTGATTCGGCTTCATTGACTCAAATTTGGACCAAAACTCATCTCGATGAAGATGGAACAGCTTGGGCCAACATTTTTGAGAATCCTTGCACTTTGGTGCAAGCCGAATTACAACTTGGTTTAGCTCACTCGAGCTCAAGTCAGCTCACACAAGCTCAATTCAGCTCATTGAGCTCGATTATGCTTGCTTTCAGTTCATTAATTTTCTTGCTGGAATAATTAAGTTTTTAAGTCAATTTAATTAGTTTACTACAACTCATAAATTTTTCATGGCTTATTGCATGTTTTTAATATGTCTAAAATAGCTCTTATTTAATTTGTCCTAATTCTTACAGCCCTTTATTATGTCCTAATCTAAGACAAATTAATTAGGCTCTAGAATTAAATTTAATGTGCAGATTTTATTTTATGTTTGTTGCCGAATTTAGTATGTCTTGTTTAAGACTCTATTTAATTTGCCTAGTTTTAATTATGTGTATTTAAATTGTCCAAGTTATGTTTTTAATTATGTTTAGCTGATTTGGCTTGAATTAATTTTGGTTCATGTGTTTATTTGTAGGTGAGCCGAATTTGGAGAAGCATTTAAGCAAGGTTCATGAATGGTTCAATGCACCAAGTTAGCACATGCATGTAGGGCCGAATACATGAATGGAGGCTAGTTGTTTGGCTTCTCCAAGTGAAATTGGCAGCAGCATCTTGACCATTCCACTCCCCGAAACAGCACCTATGCGTTCACATTTGGTGTTCACACCAAGGACCATTCGGCTGGTCATGTACACACACAAAGAACTCTTCAAGGCTGACTTTACACACTCATTTGGCTGTTCAAAACCCTTCTTCAATGATCATACCTTTTCAACCAAGGGTTGCAATTAAATGAGTCCATAAAGTCCCAAGGCCGAATCTAGACAATGCATGGAATTCAACAAGCTTCTAAGTTCATTCAACTGAACTTCCTTCATCATGAAGCAAGGCCCTTGGCGTCCCAAGTAGCTAAACATGGACATGGCCATTGGCCTCCCTCAAGCATTCATCTTTCCAAGTTCAATTGCTCAATCTAGAAGCTGCCCCTTTGACTCCATTCAGCCAAACCTAGCAGTAACACATTAATGGTTTTAATTCAAGAATTTTCTAGTTCTTTCTAGCTGAAAATTACTTAGTCATTAAGCTTGTGTTTGACTATTCGGCTAGCCATGCTTAGGCTATAAATAGTTTTCTGTTTCATCTTGTAAAGGACATTTGAACTTTGATTAAATTTTATGAACATTTTGTTCTCGAGTGAGTTTACCTCCTCTCCTATTTCGTACAAGTCTTGTTTGACCTATTTAGCATTGCTAGTGGCGTCTTCCCAACTTGTTTGAACTTATCACCTTAGTTGGTGTGGCATTCATCCTACTATCTTCATCCGACCACCTTAACCACATAAGAACCGGGGTGACACTTTCTTTAGTGTTGAATCATTCTTGTATTAAGTTCGCTTTCCATCCCAATCTTCCAAATTCCATATCCCACCTTAAGCCATATAAGTCCCGGGGCAATACTCGCTATAGTATCGAATCGATCTTGCCGCTTAAGTTCATTTTCTGTATCCATCTTTTATCCCAACATTATCTATCCTTTGTTTCTTTCATTAAACCGAACCTACATCTTTCTAAACCTACCATCCATTTCAAAATCACTTAGTATGCTTCTGCAAACTTTAAACGAATTTACCCCTTTTTTAGATTACTAAACTTCTCCTCGTCGACGATCGGGCAACTACATGAAACGACTCGACTAACCCGAACTGGATCACATCACTATATTTATTGAAATGTTTGTAAATGAATGATTTTAGGTTATGTTTATTCAGCAATGCTCTATAACCCTATTTTGGCGACGGATACAGATTAGGGGTGTTACATTTAGTTGTATTATAGCTACGATTTAGTCAATTCTAGGACTAACGTAGCAAAATAAAGTTTAGTGTATACATGCCACATATACGTTGTAATAGTGTGATGTTTTTGATTTGTTCTAACATTTTGTTTCTTATTAATGAAGCTGAAAGTAATGTTCAAGCTTCGAATCTTGAGGCAAACAATAGTGCGCCTATTCCACAATCCATGGGTGATGAGATGAAAAATGTATTTCTTGGAATAATAAACCAATGGTTCAACAAATTCAAGCAAGCAAATCTTGCAACTCTGCCACCTCTACCCTTTGTTGTGCCTTCAGCACATCTGAATACTCCAAACCTTGTACATATAATGGTTACTCAGATATCTGTTGACAAAATTTAGAAATATGGAGTGGAAGAGTTCAAAGGTACAGTAGATGATGATCTGTCAAAAGCCGAGTATCGGTTATTGAACATAAAGATAGTTTTTGCAGAGTTATTGTGCACCCCTGACGATTGCTTGAGGTGTGCGGTGCCCTTACTAAAAGATGAGGAGTATTTATGGTGGGATACTTTGAGCACGATGGTTAGCCGGGTGTTCATTGACTGGAAAAAGAAAGAGTTTCTCGAGTTAAAACAAGGAAACCGGATTGTACCGGAGTATGAATGTGAATTTGTACAATTAAGTAAGTATACTCATAACATCGTATCAAATGAAGGGGAAATGTGTATTAGATTTGAAGATGGGTTGAACGATGAGATCCGAATGGCTGTAGTAGCATTAAAATTACGGGAACTTGTAGAACTTTCAGAGCGGGCTCAAAAGGTAGAAGAGATTTGTAAAAGCAAACGACAGTCAGATTCGAGATTTCGAGATTATAACAAGAAAGGGTCCTTCAAACCTACTCAAACATCTCCATTGAAGAAATTTAGAAATGACACCAGTCGATCAGTTGCTCATTCAGAGTTTGTTAATGTAAAGAAACCAAGATAAATCAATTTCCAATCAGTCAACTCTCCAGCTCCGAGTGTTGGAAGTGTAAGAAATGTAGAGGAACTGTAACACCCCAAACCCGGCCAAAACGTTACGACCGGATCCAGTATGTTACAAGGTGAAGTAAAAAAGAAGTTTTGTTTGATTTAAGAAAAACCGTAGATTTGAAAATTTTTCCCGATTAAGGCGATGTCTTGAAAACAGTGATTTGATAGTTTAAGAAAATTTCAATTCGTGTTAATCAAATATTCATTTTGATCAGTGATACTTGAAAGAATACGTGTGCTTTGAGTTACTCGTATTTTGAAAATCCCATTTTTAATTTCGTGTTCAATTTTGCGTAGTGTCAAGTTTTTAATAAACGATAAACAGATAAAATTAAAACCCAAACAACAATTTAGGAAGGCCTTATTACATCAAAAATGCCCAAATAAAATTAAATTAAAGTAGTAAAAGTTTGCGAAAAGAAAAGACTTTAAGGCCTCCACGAGTCCGCCTCGGCTCTCAAATCCACGGTCTACTAATTACCTGAAAAGTTAGGAAAAGGGTGATGTAACACCCCTAACCCGTATCCGTAGCCGAACTAAGGTTTAGAGGTATTACCTTTAAATCTTACAATTTAACATTCTCATAAAGACATTAAAAAAAAATCGAAGCGTGCACAATGCGACCCTTATACAATCATAACATTTCAACGTTTTAAAAATTGATTTAAGCATAGCCAAATATATGAGCATATCCACTCAATCACATCATGTCACATTGATAAAGATTCTTTTATCAAGTTATGACATCAACAGACAAGCATAAATTTAACACATCTTAACCGAATGTAAACTCATTATTCACCACATATACATTCTTTTATTAAATCAAATCTACTCAACCAAATTAAGCAATCTCATAGCCAAGCATATATAAAATATATATATATATATATATACACACATCACCGTCATGCTCATTTCCATATTTGAATACGAGCCTAAGCATATAATTCTTAAAGCATGTTAACTTCATTTTTCTATACCAATAAGACTTGGCCGAATATACATACATATTCTACCTCATTAAAATCTCTTTTATAATTCATTTAACCAAAGCCACATTGAAATACTATAGTTACAAAGATTATTAGTACCATATCAAATACATAAGCTATGCAACTACTTGAAACACATGAGTGTAACCAATCGAATGACCACATATTCGGACCTCAATTTAACACTTCAATGATCGACTCCAATATATATATATTAACATTCCTACTAACACCACCGAATCATGGATAAACAACTCTAGATAACTATCATAACATATATATATATACATGCTCAAACTAAACTTTAAACTTATCTAGAAACATTTTACCATTAACAACTGTACGAGCTTAAATACTTATCAAAACACACAAGTAACGTATAAGCAAATGAAATAGCCAATGCGCATGGCTACATTATAAACAAAATTAGATACCGTCGGTTTACAACTTAACCTAGCTTATACATGCCTTTTTAATAAAAACTAAGTTTATAAGTACCAAACAGGTTGATAGTGGGGATGACTTTCTCGACGATCCCTCGTGAGCTCGTAGCCTTAACCAAATCTATAAAACAGAGGAGAACATATCACACAAGTAAGCTCACTAGCTTAGTAAGTCTCAAGCAAATACAAATCGATATTTGAACATTTAACCTTTAATTAAACAATTCATAGAAAATGAATATAAACATTATAATTACAAAATAACATGGCCGAATACTATCTATAACCTTAACTTAAGGATTTCACTTATCTTCCATGAACATATACATCATTCATTTCATAGTTATCATAAGTATTCCTATACTCCAAATCGAATAAACATCTCATACATATTAATCACATAATCTTCCTTTTATACGCACATAAAATCACATCCAAATTCATTTCTCAATAACGAATTCACTTATAGCCGAATCATCAAAACAACATGTAGACATTAGGCTCAATTCATACATAACTATATATATATATATAAATGGCTCATGTCCATCCTTTATAAACTCGATAGATAATACACTTCATTCCATACTAAGCTAGTAGGATAGCACTTACCTTGGCTAATGGTACATAGCATTAAATAATATGTCGCACCTCGTTTATTACATGAGCTCTCAGTTTATAGCTTATCACCGGCATTAAGCCTGCTAGACCAGAAGTCCAAAATAATTCACCGGCACGAAGCCTACTAGGCTCAAAGCCCAAAATAGATCACCGGCACAAGGCCTGCTAGGCATTTAGCCCGATATGGATATAAAAATCAATTCATCACTCATTCCATGATACCATCAATACAAACAACTCATATACTTCATATTTCTTTCACTTACCAATCCGAACATACTTATACAATTCTCGTTTTACAAAGTAAGTTCAATTCAATACCATACTCCTATATTCGGCTATTACCTATAAATACACTTTAACTATTCGAGTTTTAGTATTCATCATAATCATAAATAATTCTTTAGCATATATTTGCTTAAGGACTTACCTCGATTGTCGACGAACCACGAAATCCGGCTATTCGATAACCTTTGTCTTTCCCCAATCCAAATCCGTTTTTCTTTGTTCTTGATCTAAACACATTAAAATTTAGCTCATTCAAGTACATTTCATTTCAATTTAGTCCCAAAACACATAAATGGTCAATTTACCAATTTACCCCTAATGTTTCACATTTTTACAATTTAGTCCTATTTGCATAAAACACAAAATACACGAAATTTCCCGATGCTACTCAAGAGCCGAATCTTCCTAGGGACCTTACACGTAATATCCCGGGTTAGGGGCTATTTTTGTTGTGGCATGTTTTGCATGTGTTTAGTGTGCTGTGTTGCTGTTTGTGTAGTGTCGGGGTTTAATTGTAGGCTAGGAGTGTCCCTGAGTAGACAGGAAAATTTTTTGTTTTTAGGCTTTATAGGAGAGGAGTTGAGGAAGCTGGGGTTTAAGAATATTATTTGGTGTTTTAATCACAAAAATAAGGCTAGCGAAGTGGCAAAGCATGTGCCACTTGAAGCTGAGTGTGGCGTCATCTGCAAGGGGGGAGATGTCCTGAGTTCGAGCTGCGAAATCCCCCATTTTGGCTTTAATTTTTGGACGGCATGGATGAAGAGGTGGAAGGCAATTCAAATTCTTCATTGGAATTAGTCTTCACATTCAAACGTTGGGTGGAGAGTAATTGTAGGAGGGTGACTTGGTCATGCTTGTTTGAATGAGATATTGGGTGGATTTGGCCGAATGTTTGGGGTGTTTGGAGGAGGTGGCCGAAACTTGGGAAGCTTGGGGAGTTAGTGGACGGTTTGGTAGCATGGGAGGGGGAATGTATCGAAAATGCTTTTGGCATTTTGGATGTTTTCGGTTAAAGGTTAGTGAGCAAATTCTCTCTTTTGTCAATTGCCAAAAGCCGAAATTCTGAAGAGCTTCACCTCATTTTCTTTTGGAACCGAAAGTCCAAGTAGCTTCATTGCCGAATGTGACTTGGTTTTTCTCTCAAGCATCTTTTGAAAGCCGAACCTAGCACTCCATCTCCATTTCTTTTCTTTTGAAACCTTGTAAGCCGAAACCCCGTCTCTCCAAAACATAATTTTTCTTTCTCTCATTTCTTCTCTTACTAGCCGAAACTCAAAGCACTAAAAGCACATCTTCATTTTTTCTTTCATTGACAAACCGAAACCACCTTCATTCCATCTATCTCTCTTTTTCTCAATTACCATTGCCGAAACTTCATTTTGTTTCACACTTCTTTTCTTTCTCTTCCACTCAAGCCGAACATTAGAGGTGATAAACACTTAAAGCCGAATTTCTTTTTTTTCTTTCTTTGGAAGCTTTGACCGAATCTATCCCCTCTCTTAGTGGTGTCTGCGTTGGCCGAATATTGTTGGTGTTGGGGTCTGTGGGTATTGAAAGTAACCAAGAGGAGTTTTCTACTCTATTAACCGATTGATAAGCAGTGGTAAGTAATTGGTATTATCTTTAATCGTTTAATCTTTTGGTTTCGATTAAGTCAAGGGTGATAAAGGATTAACTGTTCTTCTTTTAAGGTGTAGCCGATTGCTAAAGGAGGAACCTTTGTGGTTCGGGTTTGATAAGAAACCAAACCAATAGCAAGGTGAGGGATCAACATTAACCCCTTTGGTTAATTGATGTTGGCCGAATGTTATTGATGTCTAACTCCTATTTGGCCGACTGTAGGAGCAAGTAATCAAGGAGCCTTAGATCGTCTCTTTGAGTATTAGAGATTGCGCTTTAATAGGTGTGTAACTAACACACTCTTTATCCAATTGTATATATATTAACAACCTGATTAGTTAATGAATAGTGACAGTTTGATGGATTGATATGATACCCTAATGGGTATGATCGCGGATTCGGGTAAGTCAGTGTTATTATGAGTTTTTGTTAGTCTATATGATGCCATGACATGTGATGTATGTGATATGAGTGATGATGTCAAACATAATAGCATGAGTACATGAATTACATGTGTTGCATCTGTTCCATATGTATGGGTGCTATGAAAGGAGGGGGATTATGATATCCGTGTCTTTGGGACACTGTGTCTTTGGGACACCAGAGGTTTGGCACCTCCAGTGGTTTGGTACCACAGATTGATTATTGTGACTTTGGGTCACCAGAGGTTTGGCACCTCAGCGTCTCGTCCCAGTGGCTTAGTACCACGGTGGGTTGGCCCCACAGTTGATTATACGGGATTGACGCCAGTGATTGGGTATCACACGATGGGTTGGCCCCATCATCGGATTGTGACTGCGGTCACCAGTGATTTGGTATCACATGTGTCTTTGGGACACCAGAGGTTGGGCACCTCATTGCGACTCGTCCCTGTGGTTAACACCACCGTGGGTTGGCCCCACTTATGAGATACGGGATTGTCGCTAGTGATTGGGTATCACACGATGGGTTGGCCCCATCATTGGATTATACGTGACTTTGGGTCACCAGTGGTTTGGCACCACAATTATGGATATCGTGACTTTGGGTCACCAGTGGTTTGGCACCACCAGTGGTTTGGTACCACACAGGGTAGAAAGGTGATACGGATGGTTAGGATCGGGTTGCATTAATTATGTTGCCATGATATGATGTGTGTTAGCATGTTGTTTTATCGGGAGCGGGATTTATGCACTGAGTCCTGTGACTCACCCTCTCCTTTGACATTTCAGGTGACTCTTAGACGCGGACATGGAGCCGGGATGGACTCGGGGTGCTCATGCCATGCTTAATAAAGATTTCCTCAGACTTTATAATTTGGGTACTTTAGCTTATTTACTATTATTTGGGTTTTACTTTGGTTTGTAAAAGGCCTTTAAATTATGTTTTATGATGTTTATGCTTTAAGTAGAGTTTAATATGGCTTAACAGAATAATTGGGTTAAAATTGCTAAAACTTGGAAGGACAACGATTTCAAAACTATAACGCAAGGTGTTTTAAACTATACCATCGGGTATCACACTATGACTTGGTGTTAAGGAAACTCAAATGATTTTCAAACCCAAAACTTGATTTCCACTAAGTCAAAATGTTGTAAGTATCAATAAGGAACTACTCGGTTCTTTAAATGAAATAAACATGCTTAAACCCCCACAACTCGTTAAGTTTTCAAAATTACTCGGATTTCAAAATGCAAAACAAAGCTTCGTAAATAATCATGCCCAAGATTTTCACAAGAATACAAAATCAACCACTAGTTTTACCAAACTTTTTCCTTAAACCTAAACTTCACAAAAACCATTTTCCTCGTAACATGCCAGATTCGGTCGTGGTGTGTTGACCGGGTTTGGGGTGTTACATTACAAGCTCATTTATTTCATTTATTTCATTTATTTCGCAATTAAGCCCCTCTAAAAACTTATTTTTACAAATTAGCCCTAAATACTCAATTTCATCAAAACTTCTAATACAAAACATACTAATCTTTAACATATCTTTCATCTAAAATCATCAAACATCAAAAACCACATGAACACAACAATGGCCGAACATCAAGCATGCTTAGATTTAAAAATTTTAACATGGGTCAGCTACGGTTCGAAGCAACAATATCAAAAACGTAAAAATTATCAAGAATCGAAATCAAACTAACCTTGAATTTGTGATTGAAGTTGCCGAAATTCAAAGGAAACCAAACCCCATTTCTTTTATCAACATTTGGCCAAGCAAATAAAGGATGATAATGGCCTTTTTTTTACGTTTCATTTAACATATATATGACATTTATTCATTTACCTTTATAACCTTATTATAAATAATTATACAATATAAAAATTAAGGTTAAACATGTCATATGTCACCCACTAACTTAAAAATGGGTTATTTACCCATTTAATGCTTCATATTAAGAAGCCATCATCATTCTAGCACTTTACACTATAGCATGCAACTTTTACGCTTTACGCGATTTAGTCCTTTTTGTTAAATTAAACACACAAACGATTAAATTTTTCTACGAAATTTTCACACACACTAATTCAATTATAATAAACATAAAATATAATATTAAAATTTTTCTCAGACTCGGATTCGTGGTCCCGAAACCACCGTTCCGATTAGGGTCAAATTCTCAGTACACACAATCGGACTTTATAGTTCAAACAGCTATTTTTATCGATTCGAAACTCTGACTCTGAATCATTTTCACACTGAGCTCGTCTAGTAGTCATATCTTTGTCAACTTTCTGTGCATCGCTAATTTGCTGAAAAAAAAAATGGTCTAGACTTCAACTCAGCTATTATCGAACCATCACCAGACATAACCATATGTGCGTTCAACACACGAAGAGCAAACATTGATTTTCGACTTAATGCATCTGCAACAACGTTAGCTTTTCCCGGATGGTAGTCAATCACCAATTCATAATCTTTTAGCAATTCCAACCATCCGCGTTGTCTTAAATTCAGGTCTTTTTGAGTCATCAAATACTTCAGACTTTTGTGATCCGAGTAAACATGAAATATCTCGCTGAATAAGTAATGACGCCAAATCTTCAGTGTGAACACAATGGCTGCGAGCTCTAAATCATGCGTCGGGTAATTTCTTTCATGCGGCTTCAATTGTCTCAAAGCGTAGGCTACGACTTTGCTTTCCTGTATCAAAATGCAGCCCAAACCATTTAAAGAAGCATCAGAATACACAACAAATTCTTTACCCGATTCAGGCTGAGCTAGCACTGGAGCTTCCGTCAAAAAGGCTTTCAACTGATCGAAACTTTTCTGACACTTTTCCGACCACTCGACCTTGACATCCTTCTGTAGTAGCTTTGTCAAAGGTGTAGCTATCATAGAAAAACCTTTCACAAACCGTCTGTAGTATCCCGCAAGTCCCAAAAAAACTTCGAATTTTGGAAACATTCTTGGGTGGCTTCCAATCAAGTGTAGTCGATATTTTGTTTGGATCAACCCGAATACCTGACGCTGAAACAACATGACCCAGGAAGCTGACTTCTTTCATCCAGAACTCACGCTTACTAAACTTTGCATACAACTATTGATCTCGCAAAGTTTGTAGCACTAATCTCAAATGCTCGGCATGCTTGGTTTCATCTTTGGAGTAGATCAGTATATCATCAATAAACACTACTACAAACCGATCCAAAAACTGTCTCAAAACCCGATTCATCAGATCCATAAAAACAACAGGTGCATTAGTAAGTCCAAAAGGCATAACTAGAAACTCAAAATGTCCATACCTCGTCTGTAATACATTCTTTGGTACATCTGTATCTCTGACTCGCAACTGATAATAACCCGATCTCAGATTTATCTTCGAAAACACTGAAGCCCCTTTCAACTGATCAAACAAGTCATCAATTCGAGGTAACGGGTACTTATTCTTTATTGTCACTTTATTTAGCTGTCGATAGTCGATACATATTCGCATAGTCCCGTCTTTCTTTTTCACAAACAAAACTGGTCCACCCCAAGGAGATAAACTCGGTCGTGCAAAGCCCCTATCTATCAACTCTTGCAACTGTGCTTTCAACTCTTTCAACTCAGAAGGTGCCATCCGATACAGAGCTATCGAAATCGGAGTTGTCCCCGGTAGTAATTCAATGCCAAACTCAATCTCTCGAATTGGCGGCAAACCCGGTAATTCTTCGGGAAACACATCTGAATATTCACACACAACTGGTACCGATTCAATCTGCTTTTCGGACACTTTATTATCCAACACATAAGCCAAGTAAGCTTCACATCCTTTTCTCACATACTTTCGAGCTAACATCGAGGATATAACGGTAGGCAACCCGCTCAAATCATTAGATTCAACCCGTATGATTTCTCCATTCTGGCATCTCAAATCAATTACTTTTCTTTTGCAATTCACCACTACATCGTGCAAAGTTAACCAATCCATTCCCAAAATTATATCAAACTCATCGAAGGGAAACAACATTAAATCAGCTGGGAGCAGGAATCCCGAATCATCAACGGGCAACTTTTACACACTTTATCAACAAGTACACAGCGCCCTAAAGGGCTGGACACACGGATCACAAACTCAGTAGACTCAACAGGTAGAGTCTTACTGGATACTAGAGTTTCACACACATATGAATGAGTTGAACCAGGATCAATCAATGCAATCATAGGAGTATCATAAAGAGTGAAAGTACTAGTGATAACATCTGGGGAAGAAGCTTCCTCTCGGGCACGAATAGCATATGCTCTAGCTGGTGCACGAGCCTCCGATCTAACTGCAGTGTCTTTAATTCCCTTCTGACTACCACTAACATTTCCTGAATGCCTAGGTGGTCTGCCTCGCACTGACACATTGCTAGGCCTGATATTCTGAACTGTATTCTGCTCGGCTAACGTCGGACATTCCCTGATAAAATGATCTGACGATCCACATTTAAAACAAGACCGATCGCGGAATCTACAACTCCTAGAATGCCATTTACCAGAGTGCTTGCATTCAACTCGATTCTATGGAACGTTACCAACACTGGCTGTCGAGGTAGCTCGAGAACTCACTGGGGGTCGGTCTCGTCTAGACATATCTGAAGTAGCTTTATGTCAGCTAAAGTCACCTCTGAACTTTTTAGTTACAGGTTGGAAAGTCTTACTTGATGATCTTTTACAAGTGTCTCTAGCTTCCATTTCAGCTTTTCTATTCTCTTTACGAAGTTCTTCGGCTTTACAAGCTCGCTCGACAAGTACTACAAACTCTTTGATTTCAAGAATGCCAACAAGCAACTTTATATCTTCATTCAAGCCGTCTTCGAACCTTTTGCACATAATAGCTTCAGTTGATACACACTCTCGAGCATATCGGCTCAATCTGACAAATTTTCGCTCATATTCAGTCACAGTCATGCGGCCCTGTTTAAGCTCCAGAAATTCTTTCCGTTTCTGATTGATGAACCTCTGGCTGATATATTTCTTACGAAATTCATTCTGGAAGAATTCCCACGTCACTTTTTCTTTCGGAACCACTGATACTAGTGTATTCCACCAGTGATATGCAGTGTCTCGAAGTAAAGATATAGCACATTTCAAACATTCACCTGAAGTGCAAGATAGCTCATCAAGTACCCTAATAGTGTTATCAAGCCACATTTCAGCCCGTTCCGCATCATCGTCATCATTCGCTTTGAACTCTTCAGCCCTATATTTTCTAATTTTGTCAATGGGAGGCCTACTAGATCTGATCGAATCTATCATCGGGGGTGCTAAAGGTACCGGAGTTGGATTATTCGGGGTGGAGGTTGTTGTACAGCCTGATTATTTTGAACAAATTGGGTAAACCATTCATTCATCATCTGGTAGAAGGCTTGTTTAGCCTCCCCCTCATGGCTACCGGAAACTGGTCGAGAGTCTACTGGCGCTGATCCGTGTGCACGATCAGGCGCTACACTCTCTACATCATCAGCTACGGCTCTACCAGGATCAGAATCCATTTACTATATAAAACACAGTTGGAAATATCAGAAGTCACCACGCTATCGTATATACTAAAAGGCATGTATAGCTAGACTCTCACGCGCTACGGTAGTCCTAGAATCGACAAAATCGTAAGCTCTTATACCAATTAAATGTAACACCCTTAACCCGTATCTGCCGCCGAACTAGGGTTTAGAGGTATTACCTTTAAATCTTACAATTTAACATTCTCATAAAGACATTAAAAAAAATCGAAGCGTGTACAATGCGACCCTTATACAATCATAACATTTCAACATTTTAAAAATTGATTCAAGCATAGCCAAATATATGAGCATATCCACTCAATCACATCATGTCACATTGATAAAGATTCTTTTATCAAGTTATGACATCAACAGACAAGCATAAATTTAACACATCTTAACTGAATGTAAACTCATTATTCACCACATATACATTCTTTTATTAAATCAAATCTACTCAACCAAATTAAGCAATCTCATAGCCAAGCATATACAATATATATATATATATACACACATCACCGTCATGCTCATTTCCATATTTGAATACGAGACTAAGCATATAATTCTTAAAGCATGTTAACTTCATTTTTCTATACCAATAAGACTTGGCCGAATATGCATACATATTCTACCTTATTAAAATCTCTTTCATAATTCATTTAACCAAAGCCACATTGAAATACTATAGTTACAAAGATTATTAGTACCATATCAAATACATAAGCTATGCAACTACTTGTAACACATGAGCATAACCAATCGAATGACCACATATTCGGACCTCAGTTTAACACTTCAATGATCGACTCCAATATATATATGTTAACATTCCTACTAACACCACCGAATCATGGATAAACAATTCTAAATAACTATCATAACATATATATACAGGCTCAAACTAAACTTTAAACTTATCTAGAAACACTTAACCATTAACAACTGTACGAGCTTAAATACTTATCAAAACACACAAGTAACGTATAAGCAAATGAAATATCCAATACGCATGGCTACATTATAAACAAAAGTAGATACCGTCGGTTTACAACTTAACCTAGCTTATACATGCCTTTTTAATAAAAACTAAGTTTATAAGTACCAAATAGGTTGATAGTGTGGATGACTTTCTCGACGATCCCTCGTGAGCTCGTAGCTTTAACCAAATCTATAAAACAGAGGGGAACATATCACACAAGTAAGCTCACTAGCTTAGTAAGTCTCAAGCAAATACAAATTGATATTCGAACATTTAACCTTTAATTAAACAATTCATAGAAAATGAATATAAACATTATAATTACAAAATAACATGGCCGAATACTATCTATAACCTTAACTTAAGGATTTCACTTATCTTCCATGAACATATACATCATTCATTTCATAGTTATCATAAGTATTCCTATACTCCAAATCGAATAAACATCTCATACATATTAATCACATAATCTTCCTTTTATACGCACATAAAATCACATCCAAATTCATTTCTCAATAATGAATTCACTTATAGCCGAATCATCAAAACAACATGTAGACATTAGGCTCAATTCATACATAACTATATATATAAAAATGGTTCATGTCCATCCTTTATAAACTCGATAGATAATACACTTCATTCCATACTAAGCTAGTAGGATAACACTTACCTTGGCTAATGGGACATAGCATTAAACAATATGTCGCACCTCGTTTATTACATGAGCTCTCAGTTTATAGCTTATCATCGGCATTAAGCCTGCTAGACCAGAAGTCCGAAATAATTCACCGGCACGAAGCCTGCTAGGCTCAAAGCCCGAAATAGATCACCGGCACAAGGCCTGCTAGGCATTTAGCCCGATAAATAACACCGGCATGAGGCCTGCTAGGCATTTAGCCCGATATAGATATAAAAATCAATTCATCACTCATTCCATAATACCATCAATACAAACAACTCATACACTTCATATTTCTTTCACTTACCAATCCGAACATACTTATACAATTCTCATTTTACAAAGTAAGTTCAATTCAATACCATACTCCTATATTCGGCTATTACCTATAAATACACTTTAACTATTCAAGTTTTATTATTCATCATAATCATAAATAATTCTTTAGCATATATTTGCTGAAGGACTTACCTCGACTGTCGACGAACAGCGAAATCCGGCTATTCGATAACCTTTATCTTTCCCCGATCCAAATCTGTTTTTCTTTGTTCTTAATCTAAATTTATTTAGCTCATTCAGTACATTTCATTTCAATTTAGTCCCAAAACACATAAATGGGAAATTTACCAATTTACCCCTAATGTTTCACATTTTACAATTTAGTCCTATTTGCATAAAACACAAAATACACGAAATTTCCCCATGCTACTCAAGAGTCGAATCTTCCTAGGGACCTTACAAGCTTATTTATTTCATTTATTTTGCAATTAAGCCCCTCTAATTTTTTTTAAAATTAGCCCTAAATACTCAATTTCATCAAAACTTCCAATACAAAACATACTAATCTTTAACATATCTTTCATCTAAAATCATCAAACATCAAAAACCACATGAACACAATAATGGCCGAACATCAAGCATGCTTAGATTTAAAAATTTTAACATGGGTCAGTTACGGTTCGAAGCAACGATCTCAAAAACGTAAAAGTTATATAGAACTGAAATCAAACTAACCTTGAATTTGTGATTGAAGTTGCCGAAATTCAAAGGAAACCAAACCCCATTTCTTTTCTCAACATTCGGCCAAGCAAATAAAGGATGATAATGGCCATTTTTTTATGTTTTATTTAACATATATATGACATTTATTCATTTACCTTTATAACCTTATTATAAATAATTATACAATATAAAAATTAAGGTTAAACATGTCATATGTCACCCACTAACTTAAAAATGGGTTATTTACCCATTTAATGCTTCATATTAAGAAGCCATCATCATTCTAGCACTTTACACTATATCATGCAACTTTTACGCTTTACGCGATTTAGTCCTTTTTGTTAAATTGAACACACAAACGATTAAATTTTTCTACGAAATTTTCACACACACTAATTCACTTATAATAAACACAAAATATAATATTAAAATATTTCTCAGACTCGGATTCGTGGTCCCGAAACCACCGTTCCGATTAGGGTCAAATTCGGTCTGTTACAAGTGAGTCACAGAGACTCAGTGTGTAAAACCATTAAAACACACAACACGGCTCATGGCCTACCATATCATATTTAGCCCATACATGATATCATACAACTACATGAATGCACCAAGCCCAGCCCAACCTAGCATTTTCCATCCTCTACACGCCATCCCGTACCAACCATCACACCGTGGGGATTTCTGCAATCAACCCTCCATCCGCTGCACGCCGTCTCGATAGTCGTACTGCCGATTATAATAACGATCACTATGTGACCTTGAAATCCACTGTGGCTTAGCCACCGATCACCATGTGACCTTATAAAGCAATTGTGGCACAGCCACCGATCACTATGTGACCTTATAATCAAATGTGGCAGAGCCACCAATCATTACGTGACCTTATAAATCATTTGTGACAGAGCCACCGATCACTATGTGACCTTATCACTTCCCCTTAATCATCATTCCCATATCCCATGCACAATAAATATGTCATAATGAATGTAACATGCTATTAACAAGGCAATAAATCATCGTATACATCCAATTTCATATTAAGTCATTACAGACACGTACCTGGCACTCCATGCCTTACCCGCAAGGGTATTTCGACTGTATACACAGCCTTCTCCGACTTTTCAGCCCATACAACTAATAATACAGTTAAAAATAAAGTGTGTTAGAGTCTACACACCTGGTAACACGCAAGATAATACTCTCTATGTCGACACTATCAGTAGCAAAAACGACTGCTATCTGCCTACGACTCTGTTCTGAAGTCGGCCCACAACCCGGTGGCCAATCTCGTACTGCTGACACGGCACGTCTCTTAAACTTAAGGGCTGGGTTAACAACTTGATCCACCTTTGCTGCCTTAAGTTTATCTCCTTCTAGGTAAGGAGATATTTTAGGCTCTTATGGTCTGTATAAATAATAGACTTCTCCCCATACAGATAATGCCTCCAACTCTTCAGAGCAAACACCACTGCCGCTAATTCCAAATCATGCGTGGGGTAATTCAACTCATGCAGTCTCAGTTGCCGAGACGCATACGCTACCACTTTCCCATCTTGCATCAACACACATCCCAAACCTGTGTGTGACGCATCGCAGTAAATCGCAAACTCTTTTCCAGCCTCAGGCTGTATCAACACTGGAGCCTCCGTCAAAATCCTTTTCAGTCTTTCAAAACTCTCCTGTTGTTTATCAGACCAAACAAAAGGTACCCTTTTCCTCAACAGCTTGGTTAGAGGTGCAGCAATTAATGAGAACCCTTCCACAAACCTTCTATAGTACCCAGCTAGACCAAGAAAACTCCTGATTTCTGCCACAGACTTAGGTGGCTTCCATTCCAACACAGCCTCGATTTTCTGAGGATCAACCCTAATCCCCTCAGTAGACACTACATGGCCCAAAAAGGTAACTTCTCTTAGCCAGAATTCACACTTACTGAATTTGGCGAACAACTGCTTCTCCGTCAGGATTTGTACAACCACTTGAAGATACAAATCATGCTCCTCCTCCGATCTTGAATAGACCAAGATATCGTCTATAAATACCACGACGAATCGGTCCAGATAGGGTTGGAAAACCCGATTCATCATATTCATAAACACTGCTGGTGCATTGGTCAACCCGAACGGTATTACCAGGAATTCATAATGGCCATAGCGAGTCTTGAAAGCCGTCTTATGGATATCCGCTTCCTTGACCTTAAGCTGATGATACCCTGACCTCAAATCTATCTTTGAGAAAATCGATGCCCCCTTCAATTGATCGAACAAGTCGTCAATCCTGGGCAACGGGTATTTGTTTTTGATCGTCAACTTGTTCAACTAACGGTAATCAATGCACATACGCATTGATCCATCCTTCTTCTTAACAAATAACACTGGCGCTCCCCAAGGCGATACACTCGGTCGAATAAATCCCTGATCTAACAGTTCCTGAATCTACGCTTTCGACTCCTTCAACTCCTTTGGCGCCATCCTGTATGGTGTGATAGACACAGGCGCTGTTCTCGGTAGAAGATCAATACCAAACTCCACCTCACAATCGGGAGGCAACCCCGGAAGGTCTTCCAAAAATACATCAAAAAATTCCTTCACTGTTCGAACATCCACCACAGTTGATTCCATGGCTTCCAAAGTGCAAACATAAGCTATAAATGCCTCACATCCTTTCCACACCATTCTTTCAGCTTTTAGGACGGCCACCACATTAGATAGGTAATTCCTCCTCTAACCTATCACCACCACTTCTTCACCCTCGAGAGTTCTTAACACCATGCGCTTGGCTGCACAATCCAAATTTCCTTGATACTTTACGAGCCAGCCCATGCCCAAGATTAAATCAAACACCTCGAATGGCAACTCCATCAAATCAGCCGGAAAGACTACTCCTTGCACTTCTAAAGATACATCCCTATAAAGTTTGTTTACCACTACAGTTTGTCCTAGTGGGCTAAGTACAGTCATCTCCCTAGAGGTAATCTCAGAGTCTAAACTTAAAGTTCCAGATACCACACTAGCAATATAAGAATGTGTCGACCCGATATTAATCAAAGTAGTATAAGGCAACCTATAAATAAGAAACGTACCGGTTATAACGTCTGGTGCATAACCCTCTTCTCGGCGTCTAGCTGCATAGACTAACCCCGGCTGCATCGCATCAGTGTTCCCAGCACCTCTACTTGGTGTTCCACGGCCCCGACCGAAACCATTACCTCCTCTAGCTGAACCACGACCCCTCTGTGGCTGCTGACCACCTCTACCCGGCTGAGCATAACCCTGACTTCCTGGCCTTACATCGTCCCGCTCCTCTGGACAGTCTCTAATATGATGATCAGTAGATCCACACCTGAAACATCTTCTGTTACTCGTCCAACACTCTCCTAAATGGAATTTACCACATCGTGCACACCCCTGAGGCTGCCTATCAACAACAGGTCTCACAACCCGACTTGGCCCATCCATCCTAGATCTTTTCTGAAAACGCCCAGCTGACCCTGACGATCCAAAATTCCTTTTATTACTACCTCTATCTCTATCTCGATTTTGCTTTTCCGACCGCTTCACTTCCTCGGCTATCTTATCCTTTTCCACTAGAACAGCAAATTCCCTTTCTCGTTGTGGAGCTATCAACACACACAGATCATCCCTTAGACCATCCTCAAACCGAACACAGCGCTCATGATCTGTGGCCACTATCCCGCGGGCATAACGGCTAAGGTGTAAGAATTCCGCTTCATACTCAGCCACCGACTTGTTCCCCTGAACCAGATTCAAAAATGCCCTTCGGTGCGCATCCACATAACTCGACCCAATGTACTTACTCTGGAATGACAACTTGAAGAAGTCCCAGGTAATGCGGTCAGCCACAGTACCATCCCTGACCGTAAGCCACCATTGATATGCCTCATCCCGCAGAAGAGACACGACTCTTTTCAACTTTTCCTCCTTCGTGAAATCGAGGTCATCCATTATACACTCAACGGCCTCCAGCCAATGCTCAGCTACATTAGAGGCTACGCCAGAAACACCCCTAAACATCTCCACTCCATTAGCTCGAAGTCGTTCTGACACAGATTTCTGAGCCCCTGTACCCAAGCCTGCCCCAGCAACTCTCTCCAAAACCCGTAACATCGCCTGAGACACCGCATCGTCTCCACCCGTTTGGTCCTAAAACTCTACTTCTGCAGCTGGCAGTGACGGCACCTCATTTCTTGACCCAGGACCAGACCCTACTGGTTCCGACACAGTTATCCTGCCTCTACCACGTCCACGCACATTACGTCCACGTCCCCTAATACTCATGACTACCGTCGCGTTTTAATCTGATTAGAAGTTTTATGAGTTAGTATCTTTCACTATTTAATACTGAGCAGTTTTATGAGAAATATCTTTACAGAGTA
This sequence comes from Gossypium australe, assembly GCA_005393395.2. Lineage (NCBI taxonomy): Eukaryota > Viridiplantae > Streptophyta > Magnoliopsida > Malvales > Malvaceae > Gossypium > Gossypium australe. The sequence goes on along the minus strand of CM016614.1, from coordinate 84,510,018 downwards.
GTTTCCGCAGAACACAACACAACCTAGAGGTTTCAGTTTCTAAAGTTTGAATCCCCTAAGACTAATAGGCATATTTCTTCATGCTAACAACCATTCTATACATACACCATCAAATAGTTAGAACACTTACCTGAGTAGCTCGGGTGCCGGTAGACTCGGATGCCATCTTCCAATCAAACCATTTTCTTTATTTAACATTAACACCAATTTTGTAAAACACTGTTGAACCCATTACACAGCCCGGGTTTTGCAACCTGGCCCTGATACCAATATTGTAACACCCCAAACCCGGCCAAAACGTTACGATCGGATCCGGTATGTTACAAGGTGAAGTAAAAATGAAGTTTTGTTTGATTTAAGAAAAACCGTAGATTTGAAAATTTTTTCCGATTAAGGCGATGTCTTGAAAATAGTGATTTGATAGTTTAAGAAAATTTCAATTCGTGTTAATCAAATATTCATTTTGATCAGTGATACTTGAAAGAATACTTGTGCTTTGAGTTACTCTTATTTTGAAAATCCCATTTTTAAATTCGTGCTCAATTTTGCGCAGTGTCAAGTTTTTAATAAACAATAAACAGATAAAATTAAAACCCAAACATCAATTTAGGAAGGCCTTATTACATCAAAAATCCTCAAATAAAATTAAATTAAAGTAGTAAAAGTTTGCGAAAAGAAAAGACTTTATGGCCCCCACGAGTCCGCCTCGGCTCCCAAATCCACGGTCTACTGATTACCTGAAAAGTTAGGAAAAGGGTGAGTCACAGAGACTCAGTGTGTAAAACCATTAAAACACACAACACGGCCCATAGCCTACCATCTCATATGTAGCCCATACATGATATCATACAACTACATGAATGCATCAAGCCCAGCCCAACCTAGCATTTTCCATCCCCTACACGCCATCCCGTAACAACCATCACACCGTGGGGATTTCTACAATCAACCCTCCATCCCCTACACGCCATCCCGTAACAACCATCACACCGTGGGGATTTCTACAATCAACCCTCCATCCACTACACGCCGTCTCGACAATCGTACTACCGGTTATAATAACGATCACTATGTGACCTTGAAATCCACTATGGCTTAGCCACCGATCACCATGTGACCTTATAAACCAATTGTGGCAGAGCCACCGATCACTATGTGACCTTATAATCAAATGTGACAGAGCCATCGATCACTACGTGACCTTATAAATCATTTGTGGCAGAGCCACCGATCACTATGGGACCTTATCACTTCCCCTTAATCATCATTCCCATATCCCATGCACAATAAATATGTCATAATGAATGTAACATGCTATTAACAAGGCAATAAATCATCACATACATCCAATTTCATATTAAGTCATTACAGACACGTACCTGGCACTCCCTGCCTTACCCGCAAGGGTATTTCGACTGTATACACAGCCTTCTCCGGCTTTTCAGCCCATACAACTAATAATACAGTTAAAAATAAAGTGTGTTAGGGTCTACACACCTGGTAACACGCAAGATAATACTCTCTATGTCGACACTATCGGTAGCAGAAACGACTGTTATCTGCCCACGACTCTGTTCTGAAGCCGGCCCACAACCCGGTGGCTAATCTCGTACTACTGACACGGCACGTCTCTTAAACTTAGGGGCGGGGTTTACCGGTCGAACCCCTTCTTTTTCCTTGCTGGTACTTGATTTCATGGAATAGATCTTGGTCATAAGACCAGGTTAAAACATCGAAGCAGGGAAACATAAGAATCACGATTTCTTACCTAAGTCGGCAGGACCCGAAGGCTACTACTCTTGGATTTATGGATCACTGAAGTCCCTAAACAAACCCCACATTAGAATCGGCCCTCTAAGCTACAAGTTAAAAAGGGGTGGCCTTATGGCCGAATAAGAAATATAAACCCCTTACCTTGATTGATCGATTTTGATTGGCCCTGAGTATTCTTCCAACTGTTGACCAAAAGCAAAAAAACACAAACACCAAGCCCCTCCTCTATTCGGCCAACACACACATGGAACAGGATTAATATCTTTTGATTTGGACAATCAAAAAGAGAGAAGAGAGAGGAATGAAAAGAAAAGAAACACCTACCACAACTCAAGAGAAACAGATTGGAAAGGTTGAGTGAAGATGTGACGGCAACTTCTATGGAAATTCGCCCAAGAGATGGGGTTTGAGAAGTAAGCAAAATGGAGAAGAAAAGAATTGCTTCGGCTTTTATTGATGAAGTAATAAAAAGGGTTTCGGTTTGAGGTGATCAAGAGATGAGTAAAGAATATGCACAAGAGGAAAAATAAAAGAGACTGAGAGAGAGAGTTGAGATTCGGCCTTCAAAGAAAGGATGAGTAATTGAGGTATAATGTAAAACAAATGACAAGAGGGTTCGACTAGATCAGGGGTGATTGAGAAAAGGGATTCGGTAAGGCTCAAGAGATTTAGGCAGTACCAGAAAAAGAGAGAAAGGAAGGAAATATGATAGATGAACAATGGGAAAAATGAAAAAGAAAAGAAGAGTCAAGTAAGAGACAACAGGTTTCGGTTTTGGCTTCAGAAAAGGAGGCTAGAAGATGGAATTTGGCCAGGCACCTACGACATATAGGGATTTAGAACAAAAAAAAAGAATAAAGAAGCTTCCCGGGAACTTACCAAAATCGACACCCCCTCCTACTCTAATGACCGAATGTTCCACAAGAGCAAAGAACAATAACTAAAAACCCCTACCAACTTTTGGCCACCAACCTTACCCACATCAAATCCCCAAAAATTCTCCCAACTTCACTCCTAATCACTCATTCAAAACGATTTGAATGATTCTGACTCCTTTATTTTCTCTCGGCCATACATTCAAATATTTTGACTCAATCCACTCTCCCATCCTGAAGTGTCCCAATGGACTTCTGCTTCTGCTCCGCTTGACACCAAAAAGACTCCCAAAATGTGCTTCACGCACCTTGAACCTGCTCCCTCTCAGCTCCCTTGAGGCGTCACTACCTGCACCATAAGTGGCACCTCCTTGCCACTTTACCAATTGAATTCTTGTGTCATCAAACACAAACAACACACCTTAAGTCCTATCCTAGCTAGCTCTCCCCTGAAAGTGCCCAAAACTAAAATTTTGGCCAAGGTTCCGGCTTAACCCTGGGCCTTCTCGAAGACCCCAAACACACATAAACAACATATAGAGCATACCAAATGCATAGAAACAAGATAAATGTAGAGCCCCTAAATCGCAGATGTTACAGGAACAGTTCCAGTGTGTGATGAATGCAATAAAAGGCATTTTAGAGAGTGTCGATCAAAATTGAGAGCTTGTTTCCGTTGTGGGTCTACTGACTATTTTCTTCATAACTACCCAAAGAAGCACAATGATTTTGGAAATTAGTCAAATAAGACTGAAGTAACTTCTCGGAATGGTAGACGATCTGGAAACATTAGAAATACTACTCCCGGTTAAGGAAAGAGCAGTGAGATGAACGAATGGTCTGAAGCAAGAACACCAGCCAGAACCAATGCAGTCCGAGCTCGAGAGTAAGCTACTACTCCAGATGTTATTACGGGTGCTTTTTCTCTCTTTGATATTAATGTATATGCATTGATTGATTCTGGATCAACTCATACGTATATATACACTACATTAGTAGACAAGAAGAAAATACCTGTTGAATTTACTGAATATACTATTTTAGTTAATCAGTTATGTAGATCATGTCCTTTGAAAATTAGGGGTTACTGTTTCCTGGCTAGATTAATGGTGTTACCCTTTGATGAATTTGATGTGATTCTGGGTATGGACCGGTCCACATGATGCTATTGTGAATTGTGGAAGAAAACAAATTGTGCTAAGATGTCAGGATGGTAATCGAGTCTAAATTGTGTCGACAGATTGGATGGTACATCTAATATAATCTCAGCTATGAAGGCACAGAAGTATGTTAAAAAGGGTTGTGAAGCATATCTCGCTTACATAATTGATTCTAGGGTTTCAGAATTGAAATTACAATCGGTTTCGATTGTATATAAGTTCTTGAATGTGTTTCCAGAAGAGTTACCAGGGTTACCACCGATCCAAAAGGTTGAGTTTGCTATTGATTTAGTTCTGAGAACATCTCTGATGTCGATAACTCTTTACAAAATGGCACCTATAGAGTTGAAAGCAAAGTTGCAAGACTTGACAAACAGAGGTTTTGCTCAACCCAATTTTTCTCCTTAGGGTGCTCCAATGTTATTTGTTAAGAAAAAGGATGGGTCCATGCAATTATGTATTGACTATCGACAACTCAACAAAGTTACAATCAAGAACAAGTATACATTGCCACGTATTGACAATTTGTTTGATCAATTGAAAGGTGCAATAGTATTTTCAAATATTGATGTTCATTCTAGTTAATATTAGTTGCAAGTCAAAGACTCTGATGTGCCGAAAACCACTTTCAGGACCAAGTACGGGCATTATGAATTTTTATGATGCCATTTGGTTTGACTAATGCACCTGCAGTATTTATGGATTTGATGAACAGAATCTTCAGACCGTATTTAGATAGATTCATTGCGGTATTCATTGATGGTATCCTGATTTATTCACAAGATGAGACAGTGCATGCCAAACATTTGAGAATTCTGGCTTTGAAAAGTCAAATTTTTGGGACATGTTGTTTCGGTCGACAGCATCAAGGTTGATTCGAGCAAAATTTCAGCTGTTTTTTATTGGAAGCCTTCGAGAAATGCATCTGAGAGTAGAAGTTTTTTGGGTTTAGTTGGATATTATTGGATGTTCGTCAATGGATTCTCGATGATTTCTACACCATTGACGAGATTATTGCAAAAAAGATGTTAGATTTGAGTGGTCCGAGAAATGTTAACAAAGCTTTAATCAGTTGAAAGCAATGTTGACCGAGGCACCTGTGTTAGTTCAGCCAGAGTCTGGTAAAGAATTTGTGATTTATAGTGATGCTTCATTGAACGGTTTGGGTTGTGTTTTAATGCAAGAGGGAAAAGTGATAGCATATGCTTTTAGACAGTTGAAACCGCATGAAAAGAATTATCTGACACATGATTTAGAGCTTGCAGCAATTGTATTTGCTTTGAAGATTTGGCAACACCATTTGTACAGAGAAAAATGTCATATCTTCATGGATCATAAAATTCTGAAGTACTTAATGTCACAAAAATATTTGAATTTGAGACAACGCAGATGGCTCTAATTATTAAAAGACTATGATTTGATCATTGATTATCATCCGAGAAAGGCTAATGTTGTTTCTGATGCTTTAAGTAGAATGTAGCACCCCAAAACCCGGCCTAGAATTTTTAACCGAATCTTGAAGGTTACATTGGCCACCAAAAGTGGCGGAAACAAAAACTTTAATTCAAACCAAGAAAACATTTTTGTTCATTATGTTTGAAACAATATTAAACCGACGTCAAACATTTGGCAATAAAATCCACAGTTTCTGAAGTTCAGTCCAAATAACACCTTACGAAAATCTAGCATAAAAACCTGTACCACAAATTATATAATTGTTTTACAAATCGACTTAAAATTAACTGTATAAAACTTATGAGATTTTACTTAAACCGAATCAAACCATATCTTTTTTAGACCTCTAGTATACCGAGTCCAGCTCCAAAACACGGAATGTACCTAAAAGGAAAAACACTACAGAGATGAGCTACGCGAGCTCAGTGTGAGTCCGAAACATGAATAGATGGAAAAAGATGGAGTGACATAATAAATACTTCAAACAAGCATATTTATAAAAATATCACTTACGAAAGTCTCAATCGGTATGGCAAATACAATATCAAACCACAGAAATAATATTTCAATCATACTCAATGATCAGAATATATTACATGACATTAACTATATTATCAATAACCACAGGTTTACCCAACCAGACAAAATGTCCTAAAAAACAGACGTATATTCAAATGCGAACAAATGCACAAGTCAAAATCCCACCCCACCAACCAAACACCACTTCGTCCATCCAGTACGCCACATAAAGGCTATGGTAGGCATGTCCACCTTGCACACCACTTAGAACCATGATAGGTTCGTCCACCCTACACACCACAACGTGGAACTATGACACTTGAGTAACTATATACAGTTGAGCTGATATACTTATAGAATAGTGTGGTAAACCACTGTACAAAAGTATCGCAGTTAAAGCTGCTAAGTCTATCTTTCTACTTTTCATAAGCAGATCCCAAAATTTTCATGCTATGTAACAATGCACACATTACGTCGACAATATATAGAAATAGACATTAACATTTCCAATTTGAATAGATTAATATTTTATTACACTTGTATTCTAATATTCGGTTACGATAAAAAAAATAAACTCATACTTATTCATCACATATACGAGCAATAAAATTAAAGCCCATAAACACATATATATACATGAACCAAACTAAATTGAGTCCCAAACCCACTTACCGAGGCTTGAACGAGGGTCGGATTACACAGAAACATAAAACAGACAATTTATGACTCAAAACAAAAATTCTACAAAATAGGGCCACATGGCGGTGTGCCCCGGCTGTAACAACCTATTTTTAGTCAAATTGAAATAGTGGTTTTATGACCACAAATCTGAATTCAAAATAATTGTTTTATTATTATTTTAATGCCTACAGCATGATAGTATGTTTGTGTGAAATTTTCATTAAGAAATTTTATCGTTTGAATGTTCAATTTGATAAAAAGGACTAAATCGCGTAAAGTGTAAAAATTGAGTTTTAATAGCTATAGGTGTTTAATAGCTATGGAACCTTAAAGTGGAGGACCTTATGTAGTGAATAGCCCCTTTTTATGATAGTGGGTGATAATGGCTTGGTATGAGTGAAATTTGTAATGTTGTAAAAGGTTAATTTTGGTATTTAGTAATTAAAGTTAATAATAAATAAAACCAAATTAAACACCATCTTTTATCATCTTTCTTCAACCAAAATTCACCAAGAAGAAAGCCATTTATGTGCTTAACTTTCGGCAATCTTATCTCCTTTAATTAGGTATGCATTTTTGTTCTGTTTTTAATGATTTCTATGTTTTTGAGAATGTTGCAACTTAATCTAGCTAGCCCAAGGACTATTTTGCAAAAATTTTAAAGGTGTAGGGTTTTACATTGATGGATGTTGATGTATTTTGATGTTTAATGGTAGAAAATGCATGCTTGTTGTTAGATAAACAACATTTGTAAAGTGATTTTTAACAAACTGTCAATTAGGGGTTAAATTGTGAAATGTATAAATTTTGTGATTAAATTGTGAAATAAATGAAAATTATGGACTACTAGGGACCGAATTAAAATTTGACTAGCATGGGTTTTGGTTGAATTGCATGAATTTGTATTTTTATGAGATAAGGACTAAATAGCAAAAGTGTGAATTATTAGGGGAAAAAGTGTAAATTTGCCTTAATGTTTATTTTGGACTAAATTGAAAAGAGAGATTAATAAATAAGTTTATTTTGATTATATTTAGATCAAGAAAGGTGAAATACGGATTTAGATCGAGGAAAGAATAAAGTTTCAGACTAATCGACTTATTTCACTGTTTTTGCATTCGAGGTAAGTTCGTATGTGTTAAACATTATTATACTTGTGTTTTAATGCTTTGATATTGCATAAATTGTGAATACGACACTGCAAACATGTTAAATGACGATTCGACAAGTGAGAAAGTCCTGGTTGAACCTTAGGAATAGATTAGGATACGAATGACATGTCATTAAGGGTTATGTAATTGGGTGTTGGTCCGTACGTCCTAACGGTGGTTGAGTTATCCGGCATGTGTTGCGGATACTCGTCAGCTTGTGTGAGCAGCACTGTGTAGCTTCGTCATGATCGTCAGCTTGTGTGAGCAGACCAGTTGACAGCTCGAGAGTGAGCATTATATGTGATATGAGATTGAGATAGCTTTGGCTATATATATGGCACTTAGGGTACGAGTTTCCTGAGTATCCGATAGTATTTCGAATGGTTCAATGGGTATGTCAAAGATGTGGATAAGTATGAGTTTGATACGGGATGGTACAGGTATGTACATGAACCGAGCAATACATTGATATAAGGAAAATTATGAAAGTTACATCTAAGTTTGTGAATGCAATTGTGGTAGGTTAGTGATTCATTATAAGCTATGTTTTGTTATGTTTTATTTGCTTAACTTGAGCATATATGATGAGTTGATTTAAATGCTATACGAACTTTCTAAGATTTATAGCTTACTTTGTTTAATTTTTTGTGTTTTATGGTGAAATTAAAACTAGCTTGGATTCGGGAACCGTTGAAGACTTCATCACACTATCCAACTATCACTTTGGTACTTTTGAACTTAAGTATTTTAAGTATATAGCATGTATAGGAGTTTGGTCATTTTGGTACATATGTGATAGTAATGAATTTAGCCATTTGAGTTGGCTTGTAAATGTTTAATGTTTGGTTTTGTATATAGCCATGAGAGTTGGTTTATTTTGGTTGATTTAGATGTGTATATATTTGTGCAAATAGCTCTTGTTATGTGTTTGATTATGGATATATGATTCTAGTTGGTATTTGGTAATTAGGGATACTAAATGGTTGAGAATTGAATTTGGTATGTTTGTGAGATTAGGCCAAATAATGCATGTTTGAAAAGTGTCCATTTAGTTGAGTTGAGAATATGAATTTTGGTATAAAATGGAATAGCATATTGTAGTATATGTGTGCCTTGTTGTTGGTATGAAAATGGTTTGACTGATGCTTGGTTGAGATTAGATGAATGCCTACATATGCTATGTTTTGGTTCCAATTGGGTTGGTTTAGGGGTGTACAAGTTTAGACGGCAAAATGACTTGTTAAATAGCCTATTTTTGTCCACACGGGCAAAGACACGGGTGTGTGTCTCAGCCATGTGTGACACACGACCGTGTGTCCCCTGGTGTTGAATTAAAAATCAAGTCAGTATGCTCCACACGGCCGACCGTGTGGCCTAAGTCAATATACCCTACAGGTTTGGCAAGGCCTAGTACACGGCGTGGCACACGGGCATGTGTGGCCATATTTAGGGCACACGGGCATGTGTGGCCATATTTAGGGCACACGGGCGTGTGTGTTGGTCGTGTGACCCAAGTCAGAGAGTTACACGAGGTCGGACATGGGCTGAGACATGGCCATGTAATCCTATTTCGAATGTCCACACAGCCTGAGACATGGGCGTGTCTTTGGCCGTGTGAGACACACGACCGGGTCACACGGGCGTGTCCCGTGTATTTTGCAAAATTTTGTAAGTGTTCCAAAAGTTTCTTAAGTTATCAGTTTAGTCCCGAACCACCCCGAATGCATATTTTAGGCCTCGTAGGCTTATATTAGGGACGATATGTATGTTGTTGAATGATGATTTTCTGGAACACTGGAAATGATTGTGAAATGTAAGTGTAATTGTATAATATGTTTGATAATGCTCCGTAACCCTATTCTGGCATTGAATAGGGTGAGAGGTGTTACATTTAATGGTATCAGAGCTATGGTTTAGTCAATTCTCGGACTAATGTAGCGTATGCGAGAGTCTAGCTATACATGCCATATATAACCTGTGATAGTGTGATATCTCCTAATAGTTTAAATCGTGTTTTCATATAGTAAATGGATTCCAATCGAGATGTAGCTGATGGTGTGTAAAGTAATGCACATACCTATGTTCACGGGGTAACGCAATCCAAGTTGAGACCTGTATCGGGTAGCCAGAGAGGAGAGGCTAAAGAAGCCTTCTTCCAGATGATGAATGAGTGGTTTATGAAGTTTGTTCGAACAAATCCAGCTGCTCAACAACCTCCACCCCCACCTAATCCCCAACTAATCCTCGTAGCTCCTCAAGGTTTGGAGCCTCTACGATTGAATAAGCTGCCAATTGAAAAGATTTAAAAATACGAGCACGAAGAGTTCAGAGCTACTATTGACGATGACCCAGAGAGAGTCGAGTTTTGGCTTGAAAATACTATTCGGGTATTTGATGAACTTTATTGCACACCAACTTAGTGTTTAAAATGTGCCATATCACTTCTGAGGGACATTGCGTATCAATGGTGGAATACTTTGGTATCCGCGGTATCGAGAGAAAGAGTTACCTGGGAATTCTTTGAAGCTGAGTTCAAAAAGAAATACATCAGTCAACGGTTTATCGATCAAAAATGCAAAGAGTTTTTGGAGTTGAAACAGGGTTATATGTCTGTGATTGAATACGAGCAAGAGTTTGTAAGACTTAGTAAATATGCTTGAGAATGTGTTTCCACTAAGACAATTATGTGTAAAAGATTCGAAGACGGATTGAATAAAGATATCAGATTGTTAGTCAGGATTCTAGAGTTGAAAAAATTTGTTGTGCTAGTTGACCGAGCTTGCAAAGCTGAGGAATTGGGCAAAGAAAAGAGAAAAGCTGATTTTGTGGCTAGATATTCGAAAAAGAGAGCGATGAGTAAACCATATCAATCCTCGTCAAAGAAATCACATGATTTGTATAGTCGTCCAAATGTTTCAGTGGGATATGCTAACAGAGATCGTGGGAAGCAATATTCAAGTCCTAAAGCTCAAGTTACATCGGTGTCAAGCATCGGTAGTGTGAGAAATAATAAACCTGAGTGTCAACAATATGGAAGGCGACATTTTGGAGACTGTTGGATGAATAATAAATGTTGTTTTAAATGTGGCTTGCAAGATCATTTCATTTGAGATTGTCCTAAGTTACTCGAGAAAGATAGATATCAGAATGTAAGATCGAGTAATACAACTTCTAGAGGAAGACCACCTAGAAATGCGGGAAATATGTCCAGTAGCAAAGGAACGACAAAGGACTCTGTTATAAGATTCGAAGCTAGAGCACCAGCTAGAGCTTACACTATTCGCGCTCGCGAAGATGCGTCGTCCCAAGATGTTATCACCGATACATTTTCTCTCTATGACACTAATGTAATTGCATTGATTGATCCTGGATCAACTCATTCATATGTTTGAGAGAATTTAGTGTCTAGTAAGAGTTTTCCTATCGAGTATACTGAGTTTGTGATTAAAGTGTCGAACCCCTTAGGCAAGTATGTTCTAGGTGATAAAGTTTGCAAGAACTGTGCTTTGATGACTCAGGGTTACTGTTTTCCTGCAAATTTGATGTTATTACTGTTTGATGAATTTGATGTAATTCTGGGTATGGATTGGTTGACGCTACATGATGCTGTTGTAAATTGTCGAAGATAGACTATTAAACTGAAATGTTAGAATAGTGAAATCCTTCGAATTGAATCAGATGAGTCGAGTGGATTGCCTGTTATGATATCGTCGATGTTAGCTCAAAGATATGTGAGGAAAGGTTGCGAAGCTTATCTTGCTTGTGTACTAGATACAAAAGTATCTGAATCGAAGATTGAATTAGTACTAGTTGTTTGTGAATATCTGGATGTATTTCCAGAAGAGTTGCCTAGGTTGTCATCGATCAAAGAGGTCGAGTTTGCTGTTGAATTAGTACCGGGAACATCACCTATATCGATAGCTCCATATAGAATGGCTCCGACAGAATTGAAATAGTTGAAAGCTCAGTTGGAAAAGTTAAACCAATAGAGGTTTTGCACGACCTAGTTTTTCTCCTTGGGGTGCACTGATATTGTTCGTAAAGAAGAAAGACGAATCAATGAGACTTTGCATTGACTATCGTCAGCTCAACAAGGTTGCAATTAAGAATAAGTATCCTTTACCGAGAATAGATGACTTGTTTGATTAGTTAAAAGGGGCAACATAGTTCTCGAAGATTGATTTGAGATTTGGCTATTATCAGTTGCGAATTAAAGATTCAGATGTGCCAAAAACTGCATTCAAAACGAGGTACGGGCATTATGAATTTCTTGCTATGCCTTTTGGATTAACTAACGCTCCTGCAATTTTTATGGATTTGATTAATCAAATTTTTAGACTGTATTTAGACAGATTTGTTGTTGTATTTATTGATGACATTCTGATCTATTCACGAGATGAGTCTGGGCATGCTGAACATTTGAGAATTGTGCTACAAACCTTGAGAGATAAGCAACTATTTGCTAAATTTAGCAAATGTGAGTTTTGGCTTCAAAAGGTTGGATTTTTAGGACATATTATTTCAGCGGAAGGTATACAAGTTGACCCGAGCAAGATTTTTACAGTTATCGTTTGGAAACCACCAAGAAATGTGTCTGAAGACAAAAGCTTTCTGGGATTAGCTGGCTACTATTGATGTTTTCTAAAAGGATTGTAACATCCTGGAAAGGGCCTATGCATTTTCAGTCTAACTGTACGAAATGACAAGTCTTAATCACTATGAATAAATTTTTGATATTTTTGGAAACTCAGAAATGTATGAAAATGAATTGGAAATGAACATTTTTGGAAACCTGGAAATGCATGGACATGAATATTTTTGGAAACCTAGAAATGCATGGAAATGAAAATGGAAATGATTCAAAAATGGAAAGTGAACATTTTTGGAAGCTTGGAAATGTAAAAAAATGGCAAGTTTACAGAGCCGATCGAAAATTTTAGGAAACTTGGAAATGACCTAGAAATGTCAAATTTTAAAGTTTAAAATAGGAAATTAGGGCAAGGAGGCCTTAAAAGAAAAAGTTGGAGAAATTTGGCACACAAACAGGCTTGGAAAAGTGGCTTAAAGATGCCACCTAGGGCCTATAGAAATGGCGCCATGTACAAGAGGAATGGGCCTGGGTTCGAGTCACTTGGGAAGCAAATAAATGAGGTTTTATTTTGGCTTCCAGAAGGCTGAGGTGGACGGCACATGCTTCTAGAAAAGGAGGTGTTTTATTTTCATAAATATGTGATTAATAAGGTGATAAATAGAAGCTTTTTATTTGGATTATTTCGAAGAGATAATAAAGGATTTTTATTTGGATTATTTCGAAGAGATAATAAGGGATTTAAATTGGATTATTTTTGAAGAGATAATAGATGGATAAATATGGATTTATTTCTTTTATTTTGATAGATAAGGAAGAGATAAAAGAGGATTATTATTAGTATTATTTTTATTAAGAGATAAGAGATAATTATTGGATTAAGTTTTATTAAAGTGATAAATCAAGGGATAAAGCTATCAAAATAGAAGAGTGGTGGCCAAGTAAAGGACTCTAGCTAGTAATTTTGGCTATAAAAGGAAGAGTAAGGCTATTCTTCATTCATTCTTTTCTTTTCAAGAAAACCTCTGCTGAAATTCTCTAAAGTTTCTCCTCTTCTCTCTGCCAAATTTTCTCTGCCATTATTCTCTTTTTCTCTTTTCTTTTCTTCTTCTATTACAAACACAATCAAAAGCCGAAGATACCAATAGCCCTAGTCGATTTCTCACTAAGCCTCAAGAGCCGAAATTGTTATCCACATCAAAGCCATAGTCGAATACTGCTAAGGGTTCAAGCAAGAATTCCATCAAATTCTTCAGTAAGGAGATCTTTCGGGATTTACTAAGTGTCGACTACAAGGAAGGAGAAGTTCTTTTCCCGAAGGTCACCATAAGCCGCGTGCTCCCTAGTTATTCGGTGAATTTCGGGATTTAAGAATCTAAGGTATGTCATATTTAACATACGGCTAAGGGTTATTTGTTGTGAATAAATGTTAGAAATTGATCTAACATGTAGTTATAGGGATTTCGACAGAGGGATACAAGGATTTCGGGATTTGAGAATTTCAAGGAATTTGAGATCTAAGGCAGTAGATCAGATTTCGGGATTTCAAGGAATTCGTTAAGCAAATCAGGTGTGTACCCTACCCTAAGTTTTGATAGGTTCATGGCTATGTTTAAATTAAATGTATTATTAAGAATGTGTGTACTCACATTAATTTTCGATATATCATATGGCAATTATTTTTAATATACGAATATGCATAAGAATGTGAATGTGGCTAAGTACCACAAATGTGGTAAGAGTACCCAGGTACGTTTCCTACTTTCGATAGGACTACGAATATGTTATATTTTAACATGTGAATAATAAGAAATTAAGTATGTTATGCATGATATAAATTTATGGGGCATACGGGATCTATGTGAAAGGGGAAGAAGGTGTTGACTTCGGTCTCACCAACGTAATATGGTGACTACGGTCACAAAATTTGAATATGGTAACTCCGGTTACATTATCTGAATTTGGTAACTTTGGTTACATTATTTGAATATGGTGTCTAATGACACAAATTATATGGGCGATGAGCACGTCGACTGCAGCGACTGCCTTCGATGGTGTGTAGCGGATGGAGGGTTGACTTAGTAGTCCCCATGGTGTGACTGGCAGGTACGGGTGGTGTGTAGCGGATGGACCTTTAGGCTTGGGTTTGGGAATGCATCATTAATTGTATTCTATGATTTGAATGTGTATCATTTGTATGCCTGATTCTATTATGACTTAGTGTTGTGTACACATTGAGTCTGTTGACTCACCCCGTTGAGGAATATTTTTCAGATGATGAGCAGTAATGGACCGGGTCGGCAGGAGCTTAAAGGTGGCCATGCATAGCAAGAAATTTGTGATTTGGACTTTCAATTTATTTTAAGTATTTTAAGTTTTACTTTGGGATCATTGATATAATAAGGCCATTGTGGTTTACTTTATTTTTTTTTCTTTTATTTATTATGTTTATGGATTTTTATCAATTAAAGTTTTAAGTAAATTCCTTTTAAAATTAACTCTAAATGTTTTGTCACCTTAAATAAATGAGTTTTAACATAAGATAAATTTGTTTTCAACTCAAGCCCAACCCAAGCAATATTTTTTTTAAATATCACACAAGTTTTTCCTAAGTAACAAAAGAATTTTGAACCGGTTTACTTGAGGAACATACCAAATCTGGTCAAAGCTCGTGGGCCGGGTTTGGGGTGTTTCAAGGATTCTCGATGATTGCTACACCGATGACCAGATTGCTACAAAAAGATGTAAAATTTGAGTGGTCCGAGAAATGTCAATAGAGTTTTGAATAATAGAAAGCATTGTTAACTGAAGCACCAGTTTTGGTTCAACCTGAGTCGGGTAAAGAGTTTGTGATTTTCAGTGACGCATCATTGAACGGTTTGGGTTGTGTTTTGATGCAAGATGGCAAAGTGATAGCTTATGCCTCCAAACAGTTGATGTAACAGTGGTTTCAGGACCACTAATCTGAGGTTGAAGAAAATTATTCTAATATTACTTTATGTGCTATAGCATGACTATAAGGATGCATGAAATTTTTGGTGCTTTAATTTTAGCGATTGTATGCCTAATTGCGAAAAAAGACTAAATCGCATAAAGTGCGAAAGTTTCATTTTTCAAGATATAGGTGTCTAATAGCAATGGAATATTAAATTGGAGGTCCTTAAAGTGCAATTAGGCCTTTCTAAAGGTGATATCCGACCAAGGGAGACAATAGCATTAAATTGGTCAATATTGGGTGATATTGGGTGGCTAAATGAATAAAATAAGATTAAATAAAGAAGTTATCATCTTTTACTATTTTTATTTCTTCTTCCACCGAAAATTAAAGCAAGAATAGAGGTTTTTGAAGCTCAAAATTTTAGTCTTGATAATTTTTGTACTTTTGGAACCCCTAAAGCTTAAGCTAGCTAATGAGGGGACTATATTGCAAAATGGTTGAAAGTTTAGGGACTTACCATGTGAGTGCTTGTATTGTTTGCTGAGTTTTCAGGGAAGAAAATGAATTGTGGTTGTTAAATAAACAACTTCTATGAAAGGTGTTTCAATGAAAACCCCAAAAAGGACCTATTTGTAAAGGTTGTAAATTGAGAAGTAAATGCATGAAATGATTGGTATTGTGAATTGTTATAAGAGTAATAAATGTTCAGCTAGGCTTTTTTAATAAGGAAATTTGATGAAAAATGATTTACGAGCCTAGGGGCAAAATCGTAATTTTGCCAAAGCATAAGGGCAAAACGGTTATTTTTTCCTAAGTAGAAATTTTGAAGTGTCATGATTTATGTAGTGATTAAATGAGTAAATTTTATTATTATAGATCAAGAAGAACACGAAAACAACCTTGACCGGGGAAAAGGCAAGGTTACGGACTAAGCCGCAAATTAATATATTTTTCACCGAGGTAAGTTTATGTGTAAACGACACATCTCTATTACGAATGTTTTAACTATTAATGCATTGTGTGGATGAATTATTGAAATAGTAGAAAATATGAAAACTCTCGGATGAACCTTTAGAAGAAAAATATGCGTACGGATAAATATTTGAAAATATGTAAATGTTGGTGGGATGCGTGCGATACCACCTCGTTATTTATTCATGATGGGCTGTGTGCGATACCATCGTTTATATTATCATTTGGTGTGCTATGTGCGATACCACTGTAATTATTATTGTTGGTGGGCTGTGTGCGATACCACCCTATTATTGATTAATGCTGGGCTGTGTGCGAAACCACCGGGTATATTGTATCATTCCGAAGGGTTCATCGAGAAACTTGTTTGAGCAAATATTTCATGCAGCTTTGTGGTGATAAGTGCAGGGCATATGTGCAGGTAATTGTAAGCAATGTTTATGATTTGTGTTTGGGATGTGATAAGACTGGAAATGAGTAAGCATGATTACGAGGATGTGAATTATTACATAGCATATAATGTTTGACTGATTACTTTATGGTATGATGTTTACTATTTACATGTAGACTTACTAAGCTTAAAGCTTACTCCTTTCTCTTTTCCTTGCTTTATAGTGTCAAAGAGCCAGCTCGGGATACGAAGATAATTAGACGATCACCCACACTATCAGCACACCTTGGTTTAATTAGACTTAGTATTTTGAATATGGCATGTATAGGGACTAGACTTAGATGAATGTCATATTGTTTTGGCCAAGTGTGTAATAGTCCAGTTTAGACCATAGTCAGAACAATGGTTTCGAGACCACAAATCCGAGGTCAGAAAAAAATATTTTAATATTATTTTTTGTGTTTACAGTATGTGATTGAGTATGTTTGAAAGTTCTGTGTGAAAATTTTAATGTTTATGTGCTTAATTTGCAAAAGGGACTTAATCGCATAAAATGCAAAAGCTGTGTGTTGATTGTTAAATGTTTAATTGGCATGGCTTAATAAATGAAAGGTCCTTAAATTGTTAATAAACCATTTTAAAGTAAATGGATGATAATGGCATGGTTTTTTGTGTTATTATTAATATTCATTAAGGACAAAATTGGAAATTGATTATTAATGTTAATATTAATAAAACAAACATGAAATTAATAGCATTAATGTTCATCTTCCACCGAAAATGAGAAAGAAAATAAGGTTTTGAAGTTTCTTTGATTTCGGCACATTCATAGCTCAATCGGGTATGTGTTATTGATCGATTTTTAGTGATTTCTACGTTTTTGTAATCGTTGCTTTGTGTTCTATCAAACCCATGCTTTAAATTTTAGAATTTGATAAAGATTTTGAGATGTGCCATTGATGAATATGTGAGCTTTGTGATGATAGTTGGTGGAATATGAAAGTTTAATGTTGGGTTAACACAGTTTGTATTTGAATTTTTGTTGAAATTGGCTATTTTTGGCTAAATTGTGAAAATGAGAAATTGGAGGACTAAAATGTGAAATAAATGAAATATGTGGGCTTGTATGAGCTAGGGGAAAATTCGGCTAAGCATGTGTAAATGGAAATTATGTGTATTTGATGATTTTATGAAATAAGGACTTAAGTGTCAAAATGTGAAAATGTGAGGACTATTTTATAAAATGCCCTAAATATGTGTGTTTGGACTAAATTGAATGATTTGGAGATTGAATGAGCTAAATTTGAATATGTATAGACCAAGAAAAGAGAGAATTGGATTGAGATCGAGGCAAAGATAAAGTGCTCAATTAATCGACTTGTTTTGTTATTTCAACTTCTGAGGTAAGTTTGTGTATAATACGAATCGTTTAAATTCATATCTATGTGTTATGAAATGAATGAATGTATGGTTATTGAATTAGAAATGCTATATGTGGAATTGAGAAATGTGGCACTAAGTGTGCGTAATTAAAATTGAGACAGAGGTGAATAGCACTGTGTGTGCGAAGTAAAGGAAGCCTCGGCTATATTGATTGGCACTGTGAGTGCGATTCCAAGTTAAATTCAGTTAAATGTAAAGGCACTAAGTGTGCGATGATATTTATTCTTCAGTTAAGAAACTTGGCACTAAGTGTGCGATTAATTCGAATGAATAATGAAGAGTGATCGAAGTGTAGTATTGAGCATAGATTAGCAAGAATTTATGATAACTAAGTGATGGCAAAGGTATGTTCGGAACCTATGTGATTGATGATATCGTTTATGGATAAATGAATGGTTGTATAAGCATTTGGGTAGAAATGATATTGTGTTTAGTTGTGAATTTATCTAAGTGATGGTTTATTTTGTATATTGATTTGTATTATTGAGTTATATGTATTATATAACGAACTTACTAAGCTTTAAAGCTTACTATGTGAAGTTTTCTCTATTTTACATTGTATTTAAAGCTAGCTCGGATCCGGGGATCGTCAGTGACTCAATCACACTATCAGCTATCTATTTTGGTACTTTTGGAAATTGTATATATTTGGTATAAGGCATGTATATGCTAGTGATTATGGCATGTTTTGAAGTGTATAAGTCTTGCCATGTGATTTGGCTTGGTAGTTTGATGGTTTGGTATATGTTTTGGATATGTGAGAAGAATGATTTATAAGTGTATGTGTGTGTTCTATGTGAGTGATCATTATTGCATAAATTAGCAAGATGGAAATGGTATGTTTCATGATGGAATTGTTAAGGAATGAATGATGAATAGATTATGAGATTTGGGATGTGAAATTGATATTTTAGATGGACTTATTTGAGTTAAATTTGAGTACGGAAATAAATGGTGTAGTTGATGATTAATTGCTGCATATATTAGTATGTTTTGATTGCCATTTGAGGTATAAATGCATATGGTTTGATGCTTGTAGGTGATCCTAAGTGTGGGTGGCAAGTTTTTCCTTGAAAATGGCCTATAATTGCCCATACGGTTGAGCACACGGGCGTGTGGCTTGACCGTGTCCTTCGTGGTTGTATTTCAAAACAAGTCAGGCTCGCACATGGGTTAGACACACGAGCGTGTGACTGGCCGTGTAGTGCAAGTCAGTGTTGACTACGGGTGAGGCACACGGGCGTGTCTCAAGCTATGTGTACATGTCAGTATATATGCCCGGCTTTGCCACGGCTTGGACACACGGGTGTGTCCTTGGCTGTGTGAGACACATGGCCTGCACACACGGGCATGTGACCTCTGTAGCTTTGAAAAATGTTTAATTTTCTGAAATTTTTGTATATGTTCGGATTAGTCCCGACCCCTTTCTAACACGTGTTTAAAGTCTCGTAGACCTCATTAAGGGACTAAAGACATATATTATGTTATATTTGAATGATGATATACTTTGTGTTGTAATTTGATTGTAAATGTTTTGGAATGTTTGGTAATGCTCCTAATTCCTAAACCGGCAACTGTTACGGGTCAGGGGTGTTATATTTTATTGGTATCAGAGCTACAGTTTAGTCGATTCTAGGACTAACGTAGCGCGTGTGAGTCTAGCTATACATCTATATATATAATAGCGATAGTGTGATGAATCCTGATAGTTAAAAATGTGTTTTCATATAGTAAATGGATCCCGATCGAGCAGTTGCTGATGATGTTGAGAGCAATGCTGTAATGCCCCGAATTTTGGGGCCTAGTAGAATTGGGCCTATTAGGCCTTGGGCATGGGAGCATTTAGAATTTTTGAGAACAAACGAACGACACTAATGCAAGTTGGACCTATTAGGTGAGTGGTTTTGGAAGGTTAGGGGGCTTTCATGAAGCCTCAGGTTCAAACCTGGGCTTTAGGGAAAAATTTTGGTTTTAGGTGAATAAAACCCTGGGAGTAAGTAAGTAGGCTTTAAGAATAAATTGTGGGAAAAAAAGACACAAGGAGGTGAGTGGTCAAGTGGCAAGGCGTCATTAAGGTTGCAAGAGAGCATGGGTTCAAGTCTTGGCGCTTGCAATTCATTTTGATTTCCTTTTAAATGAACTTAGACTTTGGCCCATAGGCTTATATTTAGTTGCGCACGTTTTAAGTCACAAAAGGAACTTGTGTTGTGGTGGCATGTAGCGTCTGGAGCATAGGAGAGGGCAAGGGTTCGAATCCCATTGCAGGCAAAAAGGGATATTTATTTTGCTAAGTTGGGATGGCAGGTGGTTATGTTGGAATTAAACTCTACTGAAGCTGAAATCCCACATCGGGAAGCTAACATGAGGTTAGGTAAGAAGCTGGCTTTAAATAGAGCGATCTATGAGGAGAGTAAGCACACCTTGGTTGGCGTTTGGGCATAGGAGTGTTCGGAGCGCGGATTAACTCCAGATCCCTATCAGGTGTGTATTCCGCACTACTCTAGCAGTAGAGTGGTAAATGCCGAAATACCGGTCACACGACGGTGGTAGCCACACGAGCGTACGAGCGCACGTGTGGGAGCTTCGACGCGATAGTTGAGGCCATCATGAGTGTTCTTCAGGGTTTAGGCTGCTTGGGCCACGATGGGCCGAAAGGGGCCATGTGGGGCCAATGGGCCCGTGGGCCCATATGAATAAATTGTATGATTGTGTAGTAGATATTGGACTGGTCTATGTGAATCTCATATCTGTGGCTAGATTTGGGCTAAATGGGCCACACGAGTGTGTGGGCCTATTTGGGCCAAGAATGGGCCCTAGGCCCATTCACATCATTATCTCTGTTTAGAATACTTTGGTTTAACTGGGCAAATCGCAGTTTGATTGCTCTAGTGAAGGTAACTGCGCTCGTGATCGTTCAGTACTCTACGTGATAAGGTGTGTATCCGTATACACTGTTCTGATTGTTAATCGGTTGAAAACTCGAAGGTGTGTACTCACACACCACTCAAACAGTAGATCGACAATTGCCGAAAAGCTGAAGTACCAGCAAATGATGTCACACGAGCGTGCAATCGCACGTGTGGTGGACCGAGCCCACGGGTATGGGCGTAAGACGGTGGAGGCCACCATGAGCGTTCTCATGGGCTTAGGTCGTTATGGGCCGTGTGGGACCAATGGGCTCGTAGGCACCACACGGACTAGTTTACGAAAAGTGGCAAAAATTGAACTGGGCTATAACATGCCATAGCTATGATTGGAAATGGGCCGAATAGGCCACACGAGAGCGTGGGCCCACCTAGGCCGAGTATTGAGCTTTGGGCCCAAATACACCGTTTTGATGATGTATGTTATCTGCGTCGCTCGAGGCGACTGTAGACCTTTGGGAAGGTTGTATAATGACTGAAATACCCTCAAAGGGTAAAATTATCAAAATACCCCTAGAGGGTAAAATGACCGAAATACCCCTGGAGGGTAAAATGACTAAAATGCCCATGCATGTTATATGATTGTTATTGTATGCTATTTATGGTATGTCTGTACTCATGTGATATTATGTTGCACAGGGGATGGGATTAATGATCTGGAGGAAGTATATGAATTGTTAGGGTCACATGGTCGCCCGACGACTGTGGATCCACCGATGGCTTTAAGCCGATTATGTGATTGGCAACTCTGCTGCAATATTGGTTAGTGCCGCAATCGGAGCTACATAAGGAGTGTAGGTATGGGTGGGTCGATTAAATCCCCACAGGAGTGCAGGGTTGGACAGGAGACGGAGTGTAGGGTTGGTAGGGGCATTAATGCATTACATACACTTGTTCTATTATTGAGATGGGCTTAGGCCCAGATAGATGTGATCTGTGACATTTGATATGGGCTAAGGCCTAACTAAGGCTATTATGGGCTAAGGCTCAATTACCACCATTACTGTGTTGGGCTTAGGTCCACATTGATTACGATAATGGGTTTAGGCCCGGATTGATGTGATGCATGCTTTATGACCGATGAGGGTTGTACACACTGAGTTTTCGTAAACTCACCCCTCTTTTTAATTTTTCAGGGAATCCTCAGTAGGCAGTTCGACAAACTGGAGTACTCAGAGGTGGCCAGACTATGATCAGCTTTGGGTTTTAGTATTCTATTTTTCATTACTTAAACCGCTTTCTTATTGGGTTCTAATAAGGCCGTATTTATGATCTTTAATTTGGGATTTTCAGTTTATTACGATTTATATCTGCTAGAAGTAGAACGCGGTTTTCCCAAAATGATTACTATTTTCAAAATATTACGTTTTCGCAACGCAATTTTTAAACATCATGTTTTCGTAAATCATCTACTTTAAATTAAGCTTCTGCAAAAAATAATGTTTTAAAAGGGAATGACTTTTTAATAAACCACAGGTAAAAATAAATTGACGTAACTGGGATTTTTACTCAAGTTTTTTTCTTAAAAAGGGTTTCCAATGAAAACATGGTTTTCAAAAAACACTTCAATGTGGCACGCTGGATTCGGGCCTAACTTCTAGGCTGGGTTTGGGGTGTTACAGATGCGCCTGCTCCCACTCAAGGAACAGCACCGGCCGAATCTAGGCCAGTTACTAGTAGGCACAAGGGAGAGGCTAAGCAAGCCTTCTTTCAAATGATGAGTGAGTGGTTTTTGGAGTTCGTTCGAACGAGTCCGGTTGCTCAACAACCTCCACCCCCACAAGTGCCAGTAGTGTCACAAGTTACAGATCCGATTCGATTAAGTATGTAATATCCCGAAATTGGGCCTAGTAGGATTGGGCCGATTGGGTCTTGGGCTTTAGGAAAATTTTGAGTATTATTTTATTATTTGTGTTAGCTTTGGTATGAATTATGCGGTTAGTTACCCTGTTACCTGATAAGTGATATGAATATGGGCCAAGCCCAGAATGTGTTATTAAGTGAATATGATATCTTATTATCTGTTATATGGGTTAACATGTGGTTAACATGTGGGTGGAATTCAGTGGAGTAATTACACACTGAGTCTGTGGGACTCACCCAATTTTTCTCAAACCTTTCAGGTGATGCTCGGACCGGGTTGGAGTGGATACGAGGTGGCCCATGTAGAAGATATTTTATTTGTTTCACACATTTTATTTATGAAAGGTTATTTATTGTAATAAGGGCCACTTTAAGTATTTAAGGATTTTTATTATGTTTTAAGTTTGATTGTCGATTATATTATTATTATTTGAAAATGTTTTATTTTAAACAACTCAATTTTATTTGGAACTTTAATTACACAATGTCTTAGTAAAGAAAAACAAATTTTTATGTTTTTAACTTTAAGTCAAAAGTTTTTCAAACGTTTTCCGCAGTGGCATTTCAAATTCGGTCAACAAAAATGGGCCGGGTTTGGGGTGTTACAAATTGGTATCAGAGCCTGGTTCAAAACTCGGCTTTGAGGGTTTTGGGCCCAAGAACATTTTTTTTTAGATGGGCTTTTCAAAGATTTGGGCTTTCATAAATTTTTTTCAGGTTTATTCTGGCATGGCACCTGTATCTCAGACCCGAAGTCCACAAGGTAAGTACCTCTAATTGTTGTGTGAATTATTATATGATTGATATATGGGCATACTTGGGCTCGTAGATTAGTGAACTAGGAGCTATTGAACCCTAGGACTAGTCTACTCCAACACAGAATTGCATAAGACTTAAGTGCCTAATTAAACAAACCTGTGAAGTAAGTCACTGAGTTAAGGTGTGGCAACCATTGTGCGCATGTCTAGGAGTGGATTCGGTAAGAGCTTGGTATTTAAGCAGTCCTAGCGACTCACCTCCTGTTTACTCGAATCCTACCTGGTGCGTAGCTACGGTTCACCCTAATCAAGAGGACTTATTCACGGGCTAAACCCGATAACTAAAACCCGAAAGGGACTAGCCATACTGTTTTATAAAGATCTTAGTTTTAAATTTACCAAACTACCCCTCTGATTTATAAAATTCTTTTAGACTTGAGAATTTTCCGAATTACACCCAATTTGTAAAATTACTCAAATACCCCTGAGCGGTAAAATTATGAAAATGCCCCTGGTTTATAAAATTACCATGTTACCCTTGACTTTTATGAAAAACATTCTTACTTTACAAAAATACCAAAAACTCCTATTTTACAAAATAGTAAGATACCCTGATTTGGTAAAATTTACTAAAATGCCCCTGACTTCCAAAATTACCAAAATAACCCCGATTTCTGAAATTTCTGCAATATCATTGATTTGGTAGAATTTTCAAAATAATCTCGAGATTTGTATATTTTGGAATGCCTTTGATTTGTAAAGATTTTCAAATTGACTTCGATTTATTATGAAAATACCCTTGTAGGAAAAATGACGAAATTACCCCTGGGTTGGGAATGGACAAAGATGCCCAAAGTAGTGTAGTGGATGTTGTTGATGTGAATGAATGTGAATGTGTGATTCTCTGAGCTAGAATAGTGAACTGGAACTAGAAACTTGGATTGATCGAAAGAACTACTTCCGAAAAATTCTTTGCATAAAATTGTTCGCGCATAAACAAGTGGAACAAAAGTACTAATGCATAAAATTTCTTAAGTCAGATTAAATCGCGACGCTAGATATGAGTTCTAGGGGACGTGGTCGTCGTGGACGCGGTAGAGGCTAAATGGCTGTGTCGGAACCATCGCTAGTGAAGCATCTAGAACCTTGGATGCGAACTTAGGAACTGTGCCTAGAAGATAAGATAGTTTTATTAAGATCAGAGTGCGCAGCATAAGCGTAGTGTGATGAGTAGGATTGCACGGTTGTTAGTTAGTTGGAAATTTCAAGGACGAAATTTCTTTAAGGAGGGTAGAATTGTAATATCCCGAAATTGGGCCTAGTAGGATTGGGTCGATTGGGTCTTGGGCTTTAGGAAAATTTTGAGTATTATTTTATTATTTGTGTTAGCTTGGGTATGAATTATGTGTGTTTAGCATAGTCTTGTGAAGGCTTGATTTTATTAATAAGGCTAGAATAATTCTTTGTATTAAAAATTTAGTGAAGTGGATTAGCTGAACTTGACACTTAAGTTAATTTAAGTGTTAAATTCTAGCACATGAGGAGTTAGTGGCAAGGTGGTTAAGATGCATGAAGAGTTGTTTGAGGGAAATGGTTCGAATAGCATGGAGAGCATTTTGAAGACTTTATATTTATGTATCCTAGCATTAATGGACGGTCAAGCTCTAATTATGGTAAGTTAGACTTTAGATTTTATGGTAAGTTGAATATTAGTTTAGGAAAGCTAGTATTTTGGGATAAGAATCTTAAGATTTATGGTAGGATGGAGGGATAAGGGGCTTGAATGATGGAGAGTTGTTTTGGAAATATTTTTATGGTCATTTTGACCATGAATGTGGACGCATAGATGGCTAGGGGGGTTGGTCAAATTTTTGGAAGGATTTAGGAGGAATTAAAGAGGAAATATGGGATTTGGGTGAAAGAATTGGTGTTGGCCGAATTTGGGACTTGGTAGGATGGCATTTTCGGTTTGGTAATAGTAAGATAGGTGTGTCAAAATTCATAGTTAATAGTTTTGGTTTTTCTCTTTTTCTCCAAGTTTCGGTCAAGAGGGTTATAGGCAAGTCATTTGGGTATTTGGTGCATTAAGGTGTGTTGTCAATATTTTTCTAACCTTCTCCTATTCATCATTTCTTTCTTTGAACCCCAAATCCATACCTATTCTCTTGTGGCCGAATATCCTATTTCTTATTCAATATGAGTCATAGCCGAATCTTGTAAGTTCTTTTGTTCTCTTTTCTTTTCTTGAAACTTTAAAGCCAAAACACTATTCATCTTTCTCCTCTATTCTTTTCACCATATTCAAAAGCCGAAACTTTGATCTAGTTTATTCTTGGCCAAATCCTCTAAGCTTTCAACTCTCTCCACTCTTGCGTTTACTCTTTTCATTAGTAAAGTGCCGAAACACCATCTCAACCTCGTTTCTATACCTATTGTGAGTTAGCCGAATATCCCATTATCATTGGGAAGGTTTAGCCGAAACCTTTTTCTCTTTTTGGTCTCTTCAAGCAACGTGGTGGTAAGTAATTTCTATCTTAGCAATCGGTGTAGGTTCTCTTTCTTTTAAGTGTGCCGAATCATGGATTAAGTCTTGGTTTTAGGCATGGCCGATTGTTCTTAGTGCCATAAAAAAGGTGTTCTTTTGTGTGTAGCTAAAGGAAGGGAACTCAGAGTGTGATTCGGGATTTGGTAGGAGACCAAATTGGCTTTAAGGGAGAAGGAAGAACCACGTTTCGAGATCGTGTTAGATTCGAGTAGTTCGGGATTTCACTAATAGGCAGGTGTGTGATTAACCCATCGTTTTCCGGATTTTTGCTATATTTGTATGTGTTGATTATGTACTAACAAGTGCAGTAAAAGTTATGAGATAAATACCCTTAAAGGGGTATGTCGATAATCCGGTAAGTACCAAACCTTATGATATGTGATTATTAATATGAATATGTGTTATGACTATGCTTGATGAACATGCTCACGCATCATTATATTATATCATTATTTATGTTACATGTGCATGGGTTGGGATATGATATGAAAGAAGGTACGGGTGTACTTCAACTACGTAGTTTGATGTTAGCCTTGAGCTACATCGTGGATTGACGTTGACTAAGTTCATGTTGTGGATTAATTGCGATTTAGTTCGCCTGGCTTGATGAGTGGCTGTGTGCCTCATCGTGGTTGATATCGGCTATGTGCCATATCGTGGTTGATGAGTGACTATGTGTCCACGGCTACATTGTGGATTGGCGCTGACTGAGGTCGCGTTGTGGATTATTGTGCTTAATTGCATGTGGACGGCATTGATTGCCTTTGGAGTGAAAAGGAGAGGGTGATTTGTTAATCCCCTAATGTGTGGTAGGCTGGATACGGGGGTGTGTAGAGGATGGACCCTAGGTTGGGGTTGGGTGCACTTTGCATAATTTTATTTGATATGAGTAATTGATGTGAAAATGGGCCAAGCCCAATATGTGAATGTGGATTGGGTTAAGAAATGGGCTAAGCCCAGTATATGAATGTGGATCATTGTGGAAATGGGTTAAGCCCGATATGTGGAATTATGCGGTTAGTTACCCTGTTACCTGATAAGTGATATGAATATGGGCCAAGCCCAGAATGTGTTATTAAGTGAATATGATATCTTATTATCTGTTATATGGGTTAACATGTGGTTAACATGTGGGTGGAATTCAGTGGAGTAATTACACACTGAGTCTGTGGGACTCACCCAATTTTTCTCAAACCTTTCAGGTGATGCTCGGACCGGGTTGGAGTGGATACGAGGTGGCCCATGCAGAAGATATTTTATTTGTTTCACACATTTTATTTATGAAAGGTTATTTATTGTAATAAGGGCCACTTTAAGTATTTAAGGATTTTTATTATGTTTTAAGTTGGATTGTCGATTATATTATTATTATTTGAAAATGTTTTATTTTAAACAACTCAATTTTATTTGGAACTTTAATTACACAATGTCTTAGTAAAAAAAACAAATTTTTATGTTTTTAACTTTAAGTCAAAAGTTTTTCAAACGTTTTCCGTAGTGGCATTTCAAATTCGGTCAACACAAATGGGCCGGGTTTGGGGTGTTACAAAGTAAGCCTTCTGTGGATAAAATCCGAAAGTATAGGGCCGAAGAGTTTATAGTCACAGTTGATGATGATGCCAAGTGAGCTGATTTTGGCTCGAAAATACAATTCGAGTGTTTGACAAGATGTCATTGACTCCGGATGAATGCATAAAATGTGTTGTTTCCTTATTGAAGGATACGGCATATAATTGGTAGAAAACGTTGATATACGTGGTTCTGAGAGAGAGGATCCCCTGGGATTTCTGTCAAGTTGAATTTCGGAAGAAATATATCAGTCAACGGTTCATAGATCAGAAACGTAAAGAGTTCATGGAACTAAAATAGGGCCGTATGTCCGTTACTGAGTATGAACCGGAGTTTGTGAGATTGAGCAATTATGAACGAGAATGTGTTTCGACAGAAACTACTATGTGTAAAAGATTTGTTGAAGGTTTGAATGAAGACATTAAATTGTTGGTTGAAATACTTGATTTGAATGAATTTGTAGTGTTAGTTGAAAGAGCCTGCAAAGCTGAGAAGCTTAGTAAAGAAAAGAAGAAAGCAGATTCCGAAGCTAAAGATGAAAGAAAAATATCGATGAGTAAGTCGTATCAACCTTCGTTGAAGAGATTTAGAGATGCAGTTAATCGTTCAAATGTTTCGTTTGGACATCCGAGTAAAGATCGTGTGAAACAGAATATCAGTCTTAAAACTCAAATTCCAATTGAATCGAGTGTTGCCAGTGTTAAAAGCAACAAGCTTGAGTGTAGACAGTGTGGAAGACGTCATATCGAAGAATGCTGGGGCAAGTATAATAATAGAGTTTACTACAACTATGGATCACGAGATCACTGCATTCAAGATTGCCTAGAGTTAGCTGAGAAAGACAATGTTTAAAGTGTGAGGCCGAGTAACACAATGGCTAGAGGTAGACCACCCAGAAATATTGAAAATATGAGTGGAAGTCAGAGAGGGACAACTAATACAGTTATGAGATTCGAGGCGAGAGCACCTGCCCGAGCCTATGCTATTCACACTCGTGAAGAAGCGTCATCTCTAGACGTCATAACTGGTACTTTTACTCTATTTGATACTGATGTGATTGCATTGATAGATCCAGGATCTACTCATTCATATGTGTGTGTGAATCTAGTATCTAGTAAGACTCTGCCTGTTGAGTCTACTGAATTTGTAATTAGAGTATCAAACCCCTTAAGCAAGTGTGTTCTGGTTGATAAAGTATGCAAGAACTGTCCGTTGATGTTTTGGGATATCTGTTTTTTGGCTAATTTGATGCTGCTACCATTCGATGAATTTGATACAATTTTGGGTATGGATTGACTCACTTTCCATAATGATATTGTGAATTGTAAATGGAAGAGTATTGATTTGAGAAGTCAGAATGGTGAGATAGTTCGAATTGAATTCAAAGATTTGAATGGGTTACCGACAGTTATATCATCGATGAAAGCTTTGAATTATGTGAAAAAGGTTGCGAAGCTTATTTTGCATATGTGATAGATACAAAAGTGACAGAGAAGAAAATTGAATCTGTACCTGTAGTTTGTGAGTTCCTAGACGTGTTTCTTGAAGAACTACCGAGATTACCTCTGATACGAGAAGTTGAGTTTGGCATTGATTAAGTGCCAAGAATGACTCTTATCTCAATAGCTCCGTATAGAATGGCACCGACAGAATTGAAAGAGTAGAAGTCTCAGTTTCAAGAGTTGACTAATAGAGGATTTGCACGACCGAGTTTCTCGCCCTGAGGTGCTCCTGTGTTGTTTGTGAAAAAGAAAGATGGTACTATGAGAATATGTATTGACTACCGATAGTCGAATAAAGTGACAGTAAAGAATAAATATCATTTACCTCGTATTGATGATTTGTTTAATCAGCTGAAAGGAGCTACAGTGTTTTCTA
Source organism: Gossypium australe (assembly GCA_005393395.2). NCBI lineage: Eukaryota > Viridiplantae > Streptophyta > Magnoliopsida > Malvales > Malvaceae > Gossypium > Gossypium australe. The sequence continues at coordinate 84,480,535 of CM016614.1, read as the reverse complement.
AGATAGATTTGAGATTGGGCTATTTTCAGCTACGAGTTAAATAATCAGATGTGCTGAAAACTGCTTTTAGAACGAGATACGGACATTATGAATTCTTAGTTATGCCTTTCAGATTAACGAATGCTCCTGCAGTGTTTATGGATTTGATGAATCGGATATTTAAACCGTATTTAGATCGATTTGTCGTGGTGTTTATTGATGATATTCTTATTTATTCTTGTGATGAGACGCAACATGCCGAGCATTTGAGAATTGTGTTACAGACTCTGTGTGAGAAGCAATTGTATGTAAAGTTCAGCAAATGTGAGTTTTGGCTGCATTAGGTTGGTTTTCTAGGACATATTGTATCAGCAGCAGGAATACGAGTTGATTCGAGCAAAATTTCAGCTATATTAGAATGGAAGCCTCCGAGAAATGTGTTTGAAGTCCGTAGTTTTTTGGGACTAGTGGGATACTATAGGCAGTTTCTGAAAGGCTTCTTGATGATTGTGACTCCGTTGACTAAATTGCTACAAAAAGATGTTGAATTCGAGTTGTAACACCCCAAACCCGGCCTAGAAGTTAGACCCGAATATGGTGTGTCACATTGGGGCGCTTTTCGAGAAGCCATGGTTCCAATTGAAAACCTTTCTTGACATTAAAAACTAAAGTCCCAGTTTGCGTTTGTTTATTATTAATCGACATTTATTAAAAAGTTATTACCTTTAAAAAATAAACTTTGTTTGTTGCAGAAGCTTAATTAAAATGACTGACTTATGAAAACGTTATGTTTACGACCTATTTGCGAAAGTGTAGTATTTTGAAAGCAGATATTATTTTGGAAAACCGTGATTCAAAGTTTAGCAGATTTAAAACATAATAAACTAAAAATCCAAAACTAAAACCAGAATTTAAGAGAGGCCTTATTACAAAATATTAACCCAATTTAAAAATAAGTAAAATACTAGAGTCCAAAACTGCTTGTAGTGTGGCCACCACCGAGTCCTCCAGCACGTCGAACCGCCTACTGAGGATTTCCTGAGAAAAATATTAAAAAGAGGGGGGCTGAGTTTACAAAAACTCAGTGTGTACAATCCCTCGTCAGTCATAAAGCACGTATCAAAACAATCCAGGCCGACGCCCATTACAATAACGGTGGCAATTGGGCCTTAGCCCAAAATAGCCTCGGTTGGGCCTTAACCCATATCAAAAGTCACATATCATATATAAATCTGGGCCTAAGCCATCTCAATATTAAAATCCATATATGCAATGCATTAATGCCCATACCAGCCCTGCACTCCGTCTCCTGTCCAACCCTACACTCCTGTGGGGATTTAATCGACCCACCCATCCCTACACTCCTTATGTAACACCGGTTGCGGCATTACCTTAATGGTGCAGCATAGCTACTCGGTGGCTAAAAAGCCTTCGGTGGATCCACAGTTGTCAAGCGACCATGCGATCCTATTAGCACTTCCCCTTTCAAATAATCCCAATCCCATGCAATATGACATAATAATTCGTGTATGCGGTATGTCATGTATGCAAAACATATATCAGATAACGTATGAAACAAATTACCATCATAATCAGAATAACAATATACAGCATAATCAAGCTAACCAACCTCTAAGGGTATAACAGTAATTTTACCTACCAGGGTTATTTCGGTAATTTACCCACCAAGGGTATTTCGGTAATTTTACAAATCAAGGGTATTTCGATAATTTTATAAATGAAGGCTATTCCGGTAATTTTACAAATCAAGGGTATTTCAGCAGTTTTACAAATCAAGGGTATTTCGGTAATTTTACAATCCAAAGGTATTTCAGTAATTTCACAAATTAAGGGTATTTCAGTAATTTTACAATCCGAGGGTATTTTGGTAATTTCATAAATTAGGGGTATTTTGGTAATTTCACAAACTGGGGGTATTTCGGTAATTTTGTAAATTGAGGGTCTTTTAGGAATTTTGCAAACCGGGGGTATTTCAGTAATTTCAGAAATCGAGGGCATTTCGGTAATTTTGCAGATCGAGAGTATTTTGGTAATTTTGTAAATCAAAGGTTTGCTAAACAGAGATAACGATGCGAATGGGCCTAAGGCCCATTCTCGGCCCAAATGAGGCCGCACACTCGTGTGGCTCATTTAGCCCAAGTCTAGCCACAGATATGAGATTCGCCTAGTCCAGTCTAATATATACTACACAATCATACAATCTACTCATATGGGCCCACGAGCCCATTGGGCCCATCGTGGCCCAAGCAGCCTCAACCCACAAGAATACTACTGATGGCCTCAACTATCGCGTCGAAGCCCCCACACGTGTGCTCGCACGCTCGTGTGGCTACCATCGCTGGGTGATCAGCATTTCGGCATTTGCCGCTCTACATCTAGAGTAGAGAGAATACACACCAGATAGGAATTCTGAAGCTCCTAAACCGCGCTTCGAAAGCTCCTATGCCCAACGCCCACCAAGGTATATTAACTCCCCTCATAGAATGCTCTATATATAGCTAGATTCTCACCTTCCTTCTTTGTATCTTTCCGATGTGGGATCCCTTCGTCGGTAGAGTTTAAATTCAACTCAAACTCTTCCCGTCCAATCTGCAAAATAAATACTCCATTGCTTGTCATGAGATTCGAACCCAGGCTCCCTTGCAACATAATCCACGCCGCTAACCACTTGGCCACAAGCTCCTCTTGTGTCTTAAACCATGCGTAACTAAATTTAAATCTATAGCCAAATTATAAAGTCCATTTAAAAAGAAAACTAAAATGCAAGAGCCAAGACTTGAACCCTGGACCTCCTTCCTTCCTTGTGGTGTCACCCCCTTGTCTCTTATGTGGCGTCACTTTGCCACTACACCACACACTCCACTTGTGTCATTTTTCTCCACATTTTATCCTTAAAACCTACCTACCAAGTCCTAGGGTTTTATTCACCTAAAACCAAAATTTCCCTAAAGCCCAAGTTTATCCCGGGACTTCATAGAAGCCCCCTAACCTTCCAAAATAACTCACCTAATAAGTCTAACTTGCATTAATGCCGTCCTCAAAAATTTTAAACGCTACTACGCCTAAGGCCCATTGGGCCCAATTCTCCTAGGCCCAATTTTAGGATGTTGCACGAGTGGTCAGAAAAGTGCTAGTAGGTTTTGAACAGTTGAAAGCATTGTTGACAGAGGCACTAGTGTTAGTTCAACCTGTATCAGGTAAAGAATTTATAGTTTATAGTGATGCATCGTTGAATGGTTTGGGCTGTGTGCTGATGCAAGAGGGAAAAGTTATAGCTTATGCTTCGAGACAGTTAAAGCCGCATGAAAAGAACTACCCGACACACGATCTTGAATTAGCCGCGATCGTATTTGCATTAAAGATTTGGCTTCATTGCTTATTTGGTGAGAAATTTCATATTTATATGGACCCATAAGAGCCTGAAATATCTGATGACTTAAAAAGATGGTTAGAATTACTAAAAGACTATGAATTAATAATTGATTATCATCTGAGAAAAGCTAATGTTGTTGCTGACGCTTTGAGCCGAAAGTCTTTATTTGCTTTGTGAGCAATGAGTACTCAGATGGATTTGTGTGATGATGGTTCAATTTTGGCTGAGTTGATGATGAGATGAAGTTTTTATGATGATGTTTATACGTCAGATTTGTGATGCCCAGAAGAGTGATGATGAGTTGATGACAGAACGAGATCAATGTGGTATTAATTCTGATTCAGAATTTCGAGTGGATAATGATGATTGTTTAAGATTCAGAGAACGGATTTGTATCCCAAGAAATTCAGAGTTGATCCAATTGATTTTGAATTAAGCTCATAATAGTCGTATGTCTGTTCATTCGGGAAGTACGAAAATGTATAATGATCATAGTTTTATTGGGGATATGGTATGAAACGGGATATCTCAGAGTTTGTCTCGAGATGTTTGGTTTGTCAACAAGTTAAAGCTAAACATCAGGTTCAATCCGGTTTGTTACAACCAATCATGATTCTTGAGCGGAAATGGGAGAGAATCACGATGGACTTTGTGTCGGGATTACCTTTATCTTCGGGAAAGAGAGATGCAGTCTGGGTGATAGTTGACAGATTAACGAAATCAGCTCATTTTGTTCCGGTGAGAACAGATTATTTGCTTGATAAGTTAGCTGAATTGTATATTTCTGAGATTGTGAGATTGCACGGGGTACCATTATCCATTGTGTCTGATAGAGATCCGAGATTTACCTCGCGGTTTTGGAAGAAATTACAAGAGGCTCTAGGCACAAAGTTTCATTTCAGTACCACATTTCATCCGCAAACGGATGGTCAATCCTAGCGGATCATTCAAATTCTTGAGGATATGCTAAGATGCAGCATTCTTGAGTTTGAAAATACGTGGGAAAAAACATTTGTCGTTGATTGAATTCGCATATAATAATAGTTTTCAATCTATCATCAAAATGGCACCATATGAGGCTCTTTACGGTCGTAAATGTCGAACTCCATTATATTGGACTGAGCTTAGTGAGAATAAGATTCACAGGGTTGATTTAATCAAAAAGGCTGAGCAGAAAGTGAATGTGATTCGTGATAGTTTGAAAGCAACATCAGATCGTCAAAAATCTTACGTAGATTTGAAATGGAAAGATATTGATTTTGAAATTGGTGACAAAGTGTTTTTGAAAGTGTCTTCGTGGAAGAAAATACTTTGTTTTGGCAAGAAAGGCAAATTAAGTCCGAGGTTCATCGGGCCGTATGAGATTATTGAACGAATTGGGCCGGTTGCTTATAAATTATTGTTTCCACCTGAGTTAGAGAAAATTCATAATGTGTTTCACGTATTGATGCTTCGATGATATAGATCTAATCCATCTCATGTGATTGCTCGTACTGAGGTTGAGATTCAGTCAGATTTGTCGTATAATGAAGAACCGGTTCGAATTTTGGCACGTGAGATCAAAGAGTTGAGAAATAAGAAAATTTCTTTAGTGAAAGTACTGTGGCACAAACATGGAGTTGAGTGGGAGCCTAAAGATATTATGAGAGAGCAATATCCGAATCTATTCATTGGTAAGATTTTCGGGGACAAAAATCCCTAAGGGGGAGAGTTATAATAGTCTAGTTTAGACCCTAGTCGGAGCAGTGGTTTCGAGACCACAAATCCGAGGTCAAAAAAATATTTTAATATTATTTTTAGTGTTTACAGTATGTGATTGAGTATGTGTGAAAGTTCTGTGTGAAAATTTTAATGTTTATGTGCTTAATTTGCAAAAAAGACTTAATCGCATAAAATGCAAAAGCTGTGTGCTGATTGTTAAAGTGTTTAATTGGCATGGCTTAATAAATGAAAGGTCCTTATGTTGTTAATAAACCATTTGATAGTAAGTGGATGATAATGGCATGGTTTTTGGTAGTATTATTAATATTCATTAAGGATAAAATTGGAAATTGATTATTAATGTTATTATTAATAAAACAAACATGAAATTAGTGGCATTAGTGTTCATCTTCCACCGAAATTGAGAAAGAAAGTAAGGGTTTGAAGTTTCTTTGATTTCGGCACATTCATAGCTCAATCGGGTATGTGTTTTTGATCGGTTTTTAGTGATTTCTACGTTTTTGTGATCGTTGCTTTGTGTTCTATCAAGCCCATGCTTTAAATTTTAGAATTTGATGAAGATTTTGAGATGTGCCATTGATGAATATATGAGCTTTGTGATGATAGTTGGTGGAATATGAAAGTTTAATGTTGGGTTAACATAGTTTGTATTTGAATTTTTGACGAAATTGGCTATTTTGGGCTAAATTGTGAAAATAAGAAATTGGAGGACTAAAATGTGAAATAAATGAAATATGTGGGTTGTATGAGCTAGGGGAAAATTCGGCTAAGCATGTGTAAATAGAAATTATGTGTATTTGATGATTTTATGAAATAGAGACTTAAGTGTCGAAATGTGAATATGTGAGGACTATTTTGTAAAATGCCCTAAATATGTGTGTTTGGACTAAATTGAATGATTTGGAGATTGAATGAGCTAAATTTGAATATGTATGAATCAAGAAATGAGAGAATTGGATCGAGATCGAGGCAAAGATAAAGTGCTCGATTAATCGACTTGTTTTGTTATTTCGACGTCCGAGGTAAGTTCGTGTATAATACGAAACGTTTAAATTCATATCTATGTGTTATGAAATGAATGAATGTATGGTTATTAAATTAGAAATACTATATGTGGAATTGAGAAATGTGGCACTAAGTGTGCGTAATTAGAATTGAGACAGATGTGAATAGCACTGTGTGTAACATCCCGAATTAGGGCCTAGTCGGAACAGTGGTTTCGGGACCACAAATCCGACGTAAGAAAATTTATTTTTATTATATTTTTATGGTCTACAATTTCACAGAACAATTTCGTGAAAATTTTGTTCGAAAATTTTGACGTTTGGCCACTCAATTTAGTCAAAAGGACTAAATTGTAAAAAGTGCAAAACTTGAGTTCTAGAAGTTAGAGGTGTCAAATTGCTATGAAATTTTAAAGAAGAGGCTCTTAAATGGTAATTAGCCCATTGCTTAAATTGTTGGACAAAAATGGATATGGTATATGTTAGATAAGATATTTTTTTGTAAGGGCATTTTAGTCCTTTTGTAAATTAAATGAATTAAAAACAAAATTAAAATGCCAAATTTGTCAATCTTCTTCATGTGGATGAAATTTACCAAGGGAAGACATGGCTAGGGTTTTCTTAACTTTCCAAGCTCAGTAAGTCCGTTCTAGCCCCGTTTTCAAGTTATTTACGGTTTGGAGTCCCGGTAGCTCGATTTAGCTTATGCTACCAATAATTCATGCTAGGGTTCATCTTTGGAAAATTACCCATAGGTGAAAAGTGTGTATTTTGATGTTTTATGGTAGAATATGAAGCTTGAAATTATGTTAAACAACTTTTACTAAGCGATTTTAAGTGAAAACGAGTAAAACGACATAATCGGTAAAAATACCTAATGTCCATAAGTGTATGTTAGAGTAAGAATTTGATGTTTTAATAGAAGGGAAAAATGATCAGCATGTTATAAAACATAAGAATAAGGGATGAAGTTTAATTTTCGAGTATTGGGGCAAAAGTGTAAAAATGTAAAAGTTTAGGGGCAAAATTGTAATTTTGAAAAAGTTTTAGTTAGGGACTGTTTTGAGTAGTACATTAATTAAATAAGTGAAATGTGATGTTTTAGATCCCGAAAAATGAGATTTAGACCTAGAACGGTATGAAAATCGAAAATTGAGAAAGTTGGTAAATTGTCGTTTCTGGATCTGAGGTAAGTTGGTGTGTAAATAATAATGCAATAATGTCGTAATGTATGTTTGAAACCTAAATTGTGGTATTAAATTGATTTTGCTGAATTACATGTTTTGTATATTATGTTGGTGAATTGATTTAATAATAATGTTTATGATAAAAGGTGACATAGGTGACATAGAAAATGGGTCGAAATGTTGTGCTTAAAGGTGTTTTCTATGACTATGGTTATTATGTGAAATGGAAAGTTGATATGTAAATAATGCATTTATTTTACTTGTTCAATAATTATTTTGTTAGATATTATGAAAATCATTGGGTGATAACTATAATATGAAAGTGTATGGAATGTGAAATTCTCGATTGAACCTTCGGAAAACCGAGAGTACAGACAATATGTAGCTAGGTCACACGAGTGATAAGGGACCTTCACCGTGTGCACAAGAAAGCTGCGAGATGGAAAAATTTGATATGTAGCTAGGCCACATGGATGATAAGAGACTTTCACCATGTGTGCAAGAAAGCTACGGGATAATAATTTCATATGTAACTAGGTCACATGTGTAATACTGTGTGTATACCATGTGTACAAGAAAGTTACGGGTTATGAGTAGCTAGGTCACATGAGTGGTTCCTATTGTTGGACACCATGTAGATAAGAAAGCTACGAGATGAAATGGCTAGGTCACATGGGTGATAAGAGACCTTCACCATGTGTACAAGAAAGCCGAGTTACGTGTATGTGGAGCTATGTGCTGAGACCACCGAGTATCGAGTGTTTTTCGAAGGGGTTCAACGAGATAAATTACTAATGGTGATTGGTACGATCATGTTATGAATAAGTGCAAGAGTGAATGTGATCAATTGAGAAATGTGGCAAATGTACGAGTGAGCAAGGGTGTATGTGACTATGTGTATATGTGCATAATGTGTTCGCTATGCTATACGTGATCGAAATTGTGGTAACGCTGATATGGTGTGAGCGTCATTATGAGTACTCGTAAATATTGGTGATGATTATTCATTTTTATGGCTAGTATTGAACATGCTTGGTGTTATGTGTGCATATATGGAAGTAATATAAAGAAAACATGGGATAGTAAAATTTTCAGTAAAATAGATTGAAACAATAACAGTTACGTGACTTTGAAAAATCACCATAAATAGTAGAAATTGAATTATATGTTGTATTAGATATTGATTTAAATCTTATTGAGTCTCTTTTCGTATAAAAGAAACATAGAAAGCAAAGGATTTGTATATTTTGAGATATTTAGATTTTTGTGAGACTGGTTCAGAGTGATTTCGAGATCCCTTGTTCTACTTGGAAAAATCATTGAAAATTTTATAAAAATAATTTTGGAACATAATTTATATGATTAGATTTCTTATTGAGTCTATTTTTATAAGAAACAAACTAGAACATAATTTGAATTCTGTACGGAAAGATAATTAAATTTTAGCAAAGAATGGTCGGAACTATTGGACAGCAGAATAGGGGAGACTTTGAAGAATAAACTGTACTAATTGGCTAAACCAAAAATGCTGAAAATTTTATGGTAATAAAATATTTTAGTATAGTTTTAGGGAAAATTATTAGATCTTATTTTGGAGTTCCGTAGCTCAAGATATAAATAATTTAGTGACTATGACTCGAGTAGGTAGCTTGAGATGAACATGAATAAAAAGTGGAACTATGTGCAATTGTGATTGTATTATCTTGAGAACATATTGTGAAGATTTATAAAAGCCTGTTAATAGATCACTTATTATTTACATACTTACTTACTAATCTTTGTAGCTTACTTCCCTTCATTTCCCATATATTATAGGGTTGTATGCTAACTCGAGTTGGAGATCGCCGGAGATGTAATCACACTATCAAGCTATCATCGTGGGGCAAAAGTGAATACAAACCTCTTAAGTTTATGGCATGTATAAGAGACTTAGTCATTTGTATATGTTATAATTGGTTTGGCTTAAAATGTTGGCCTTTAATATTTATCAGTTCATTTTGTATAATTTGGATGAAATTTTATGACTCAGTTTAATACGTTTACAAGTGTATGTGTTTTGGTAATATCTCGTATCCTATCCCGGCGTTGAATACGGGTAAGGGGTGTTACACTGTGTGTGCAAAGTAAAGGAAGCCTCAGCTATATCGATTGGCACTGTGTGTGTGATACCGAGTTAAATTCGGTTAAATGTAAAGGCACTAAGTGTGCGATTATATTTAAGCTTCAGCTAAGAAACTTGGCACTAAGTGTGCGATTAAATTGAATGAATAATGAAGAGTGATTGAAGTGTAGTATTGAGAATTGATTAGCAAGATTGTATGATAACTAAGTGATGGCAAAGGTATGTTCGGAACCTATGTGGTTGATGATATCGTTTATGGATAAATGAATGGTTGTATAAGCATTTGACTAGAAATGATATTGTGTTTAGTTGTGAATTTATCTAAGTGATGGTTTATTTTATATATTGATATTGTATTATTGAGTTATATGTATTATATAACGAACTTATTAAGCTTTAAAGCTTACTGTGTGAAGTTTTCTCTGTTTTATAGTGTATTTAAAGCTAGCTCGGATCCAGGGATCGTCAATGACGCAATCACACTATCGGCTATCTATTTTGGTACTTTTGGAAATTGTATATATTTGGTATATGGCATGTATAGGCTAGTGATTATGGCATGTTTTGAAGTGTATAAGTCTTGCCATGTGATTTGGCTTGGTAGTTTGATGGTTTGGTATATGTTTTGGATATGTGAGAAGAATGATTTATAAGTGTATGTGTGTGTTCTATGTGAGTGATCATTATTGCATAAATTAGCAAGATGGAAATGGTATGTTTCATGATGGAATTGGTAAGGTGTAACATCCTGATTTAGTGGGCCTGTGCATTTTGTGTGTTGTAAGTTTAATTTGTTAATTTAAGGGTTAGGGGCCCAGATTGGGCTCGAGAATGGGATGAAATCTTGACTAAATATTTTGTTTAGACACTTTAGGGCTTAAAATATTGTATCCATAGTTTAAAATATCAAGTTGGGCTTGTGGCCCAGTGGCAAAATGGCGCCACTAAGAGGGAAGGGAGTTGGCGTCAATGGAAAAGGAGGAGGCCCAAGTTTTGGCCGCTTGAAGCCCATGTTTTTGGGCCAAATTCGGCACTCATAAGGGGACTAAGGGGGGACGGCAACAAGTCTATAATTTAGGAAAATTTTAATGTTTTAATTTGTGGATAATAAGCTGATAAAGGAGGGAGGAAGTGGTGTGATGTAGGTCTCTTTTGGATGTGTGTTCTGATAAGGATGAGGGAAAGGATGAGGAGCTATCAAGGAGGATAGAGGTGGCCGAATATGGGACTGTGTGTGTAAAGGAGGGGACGGCTAGATAGAGTTAGGAAAAGCCGAAATTTCGTTAGTTTCTTTTGCCTTTCTTCTTCTTTTCTCTGAAGCTCTTTCTCTCAGTCTTCTCTGCTGCCGAAATCCTTTCTTTTTCTTCCTAGCCAAAATCTTCAAGCTTCTTTCTTGATTTCTTTTCTTCTTCTTTTTGCCAAAAACCGAAACTCTTCACTCAATTCTTCTAAAGGCCGAAAACGCATCAGCCTTCTTTTGTTCATACTTTTTCGGGATTTTGTTAAAAGCCGAAATCCCTAGATTTTATCTCCTGTGATTGCCGAATCTTTCTACAAGGGATAGCCGAAACCTTTTATAGAGGTAAGTATCGATTTGGGTTTTCTTTTGATCTTTTTCGGCTTTTGGAAACTATAGCCGAATGGCTAAATAGTTGGTTAATTTTGTGTTTTCTCTCATTTGCGGCATTCTGGGATTTAAAGGGGATTCAATCGCTTAGATTTCTAAGCCAGAGTTCAGTAGCACTTGGATCGTAATACTTTTGGGATTTCAAGGTAAGGAGATCTGCTAATTTAAAACATATAATCTGGGTAAAATACTAACCCTTGGCCGAATATAGGAGAAGCCCTATCTTCGCGTTCTTCCGGCTTTTGAGCAAAGTTGTAGACAAAGGGCATTAGATCTGATTAGTGAGGATATCGACATAGAGAGTAGTACTACGCATTAATCAGGTGTGTAACTTCTCACACTATTTAGATTGTCTACTAATATATGTTATTAAATCTGCTTATACTTTGTTAAATGCCAAAATCCCGGCGTAACGTTTGAAAACCCGATGAGGGTAAAAGCGAATCACCAGGTTAGTGATCTCTGTCATTCGTAAGTGAATGTTTTTGCTAATGATATGTTTTTGTGATTGCACGGGGTTGGGTAATTGATGAAAGGGGAAGTATTCTGTTGTAGTGGCTTTTTGCCATGATCTGTTGTAGTGGCTTCTGCCATGATCTGTTGTAGTGGTTTTTTGCCATGATCTGTTGTAGTGGCTATTGCCATGATTTGACGATGTGCAGCTAACTGCAGCATGACTGCCATCGATGGTGTGTAGCGGTGTGGGTTGATTGTAGAAATCCCCAATGGTGTGTTCGGCAGGTAAGGGTGGTGTGCAGCGGATGGAAACCTAGGATTGGGTTGGGCTTTGCATAATTTCTGTTATTTCATGTTTTGATATCTGTTCTGTGGGTCTAAGGCCCAATCTGATGGTGCATGAGGGTTGCACACTGAGTCTCGTGACTCACCCTATTATTTTACATTTTTCAGGAGACACATAGAGCATCGGACTGGGCTGGATAGGAACGCAAGGTGGCCATGCATGAGATTATTTTGGATACTGCGACAGTCATTATTTTTTTTGTTTATATTTAATATTTTGGATTAGTTAGGTTTTTCTTTCAGTGTAATAAGGCCATGGGCCATTAGATTTTCTTTTATTATTCGGGTTTTATTTTGGGCTTTCATTATTATTAAATATTTGGATTTTACGTTTTAATGAAGCTAAGACATGTACCAAACTTCGGTTTCTAAATCACTAAGGCATTAATTTAAAATGTATATCTTTTACAAACTATTCAACCATTTAGTTTTCCCGATTAAAAGGTTAAACTCAAGAAAAATATTTCCCGAAATGGCGATAACTTTTAAAACCTCCTTAGTGACATGCCAGATCCGGTCATGGTGTTTGGGCCGGGTTTGGGGTGTTACAAATTGGTATCAGAGCCCGGTTCAAAACTCAGCTTTCGGGTTTTTGGGCTCAAAACGTTTTCTAAAGATGGGTTTTGAAACATGCATTTTTATAAATGATACAGGTCTGTTAGCTCAGCATGGCACCTGCGTCTCCGGCTCAAGTCCGCCAGGTAAGTATTCTAAACTGTTGTGTGACATATATATGTGGGCTTGATGGGCTTATGGGACGTAGACTATTTAGATTAGAACTTGATGAACTCTAGGCTTAGCTTAAACAACTCCTTAAATCTCATAAGACTTAATTTCACTAAACAAACCCGTGAACGAGTCGCAAGACTAGGGTGTGGCAACAGGCATGCGCATGTCTAGGATTGGATCCGTAAGAGCTTGGTACTTAAGCAGTCCTAGTGTCTCACCTCCTCTTCGCTGGAATCCTACCTGGTGCATAGTGATTGTTCATCCTAGCCACGAGGATTTGTTGCCGGGCCAAAATCTATAATTAAAACCTGAAAGGGACCAGCCACATTATTTTTTACAAAAGTGCTAAAACACCCTTATCTTGAAAAAAAAAAACCAAGATACCCATGATCTGCAAATATACCCCGATTTACCAAGTCAACGAAATTTTTCCTAAAAAAAACACACACACACAAACACACGACAACAACCAAAAACCCATAAACACCTGAACACTGCTATTATTCTTTTGAAATCAAATTCTCCAAATTACCCCTGTTTTAAAAAAAATACCCCCTTAGTTTTGTAAAATTTTTGAAAATACCTTTGATTTGAAAAAAAAAGAAAGAAAAAAATCCAATAAATCCCTGATTCGTAAAATGACCAAAATACCCTCGGATTACAAAATTATCGAAATACCCCTGGATTGCAAAAATTACCAAAATACCCTTATTTCATGAAATCAACAAGGAACTCTATTTTGAAAATTATGAAAATACCCTTGTAGGATAAAATTATGAAAATACCCCTAGGTAGTGGAATAATGAAAATACTCCTATGTATTGAAGGTGGGTGTACGAATGTTGTCTGTATGTTGATTGTTGAATGTATGTAGTTCCTAGAACTAGGAGATGTGAACTTGAGACTGAATTGTAAAAATAATTGCGAATTCGAAAGAACTACTCTTAAAATTTCTATTCATAAGACTGTTCGTGGTTAATCAGTGGAAAGAATTAATGATGCATAAAATTCTTAACCAGATAAACGTCAATCGAAAGAACGAGTACAAGGGGTCGAGGACGTCCGCCGCGTGGACGCAGTAGGGGTAGGATGACCTTGTCTAAGCCAGTAGAGTCTGGCCACGGATCAGGAAACGAGATGCCGGATCTGCCAGCTGTGGAGGGAGAGTTACGGGATCAGGCAGCCGGAGATGATGCGGTATCTCAGGCGATGTTGCGGGTCCTCAAAAGAGTTGCTGGGGTAGGCACGGGTTCAGGAGCCCAAAAATCTGTATCTGAACGACTCCGAGCCAATGGAGCGGAGGTGTTTAGGGGAGTTTTTGGCGTAGCCCTAACACAGCTGAGTATTGGTTAAAGGCAAGTGAGCGTATAATGGATGACCTTGACTTCACTGTAGAGGAGAAGTTAAAGGGGGTCATGTCTCTTCTTCGAGACAAGGCTTATCAGTGGTGGCTCACGGTAAAGGAGGGTACTGTCGCAGACTGGATTGACTGGGATTACTTTAAGGAAACGTTTCAAGGAAAGTATGTTGGGGCCAGCTATGTGGACGGCCAGAGGAAGGCATTTCTGAATTTGGTGCAAGGAAGTAAGTCTGTATCTGAGTACGAGGCGGAGTTTCTGCTGTTGAGCCGTTACGCTCGAGGGATTGTGGCGACTGATTATGAGCGTTGCGTATGGTTCGAGGATGGACTAAGGGATGAGCTGAGGGTATTAGTAGCACCGTAGCAGGAAAGGGACTTTGCAGTTTTGGTTGAGAAAGCTAAGATATCTGAGGAGGTTAAGCAGACTGAGAAACAAAATAAGGATAAGGATAAGAACAGGAATAAGAGGAATTTTGGGTCGTCGGGATCTTCTAGAAATTTCCAGAAAAGGCCTAGGTCTGATGGGCTAGCTCGTGCTCCAACGGGTTAGAATCGATCATGTCCTTCATGTGGGAAGGTGCATTATGGGGAGTGCAGAAGGAAAACCGGTGGATGCTTCTGGTGTGGATCCACGGAGCATATGATTAAGGACTGCCCATAGAAGGATCAGGTGCAGCCAGCTGGACGAGGTTCTGATCAGGCTGGGAGAGGTGGTCAGCCAGTACCGAGGGGTCGTGGCCCAAGTAGAGGAGGAAATGGGGCTGGTCGAGGTCGTGGAGCACCTGGTAGGGGTGCAGGTAATGTAGATGCGAGGCAGTCGGGTTTAGTTTATACAGCTCTTTGACGGGAGGATGGTGACGCACCGGACGTCATAACCAATACGTTTCTTATTGCTGATAACCCTTTTCTTGCCTTGATTGATACTGGGTCAACCCACTCCTATGTTGCATGTTCGGTATCTGAGACCCTAAGTATAGACTCTGAAACAACTACTAGGAAGACGACTGTGGTTAGTCCTCTAGGACAATCTAGGGTAGTGGACAAACTATTTAAGGATGTACCTTTAGAGATTCAAGGGGTAGTGTTTCCGGCAGACTTAATGGAATTACCATTTGGAGAGTTCAATCTTATCCTAGGAATGGATTGGTTGACTAACATCGTGCTAAGTTGGATTGTGGGACTAAGCGTATGGTGTTGAGTACCCTGGAAGGCGGGGAGGTGGTTGTGTTAGGAGAAGGAAGAAATTATTTGTCCAATGTAGTATCTGCATTGAAGGCTGTTAAGATGATTCGGAAAGGATGCAATGCATTTTTAGCTCTTGTCAGTGCTTTGGACGCTAAGGAGGTGACTGTCGAGGGGGTAAGGACAGTAAAGGATTTTGTAGATGTCTTTCCTGAGGAGCTGCCAGGGTTACCCCCGGATCGAGAGGTGGAGTTTGGAATAGAGCTACTTCTGGGTACGACACCGGTGTCCATTGCTCCTTACCGAAGGCGCCGATGGAGCTGATGGAACTCAAAGCTCAGATCCAAGAGCTGTTGGGTCGACGGTTTATTCGATCGAGTGTCTCTCCGTGGGGAGCGCCGGTCCTATTTGTGAAGAAGAAGGACGGATCCATGCGTATGTGCGTGGACTACCGTCAATTGAATAAGTTAACGGTTAAGAACAAGTACCCACTGCCAAGAATTGACGACCTGTTCGATCAGCTCAAAGGAGCTTCAGTCTTTTCTAAGATTGACTTAAGGTTGGGATATCATCAGTTAAGGGTAAAGGAAGGAGACATTCATAAGACGGCGTTTCGGACTCAGTACGGTCATTATGAGTTCCTGGTGATGCCATTCGGGTTGACGAATGCGCTAGCAGCATTTATGGATATGATGAATCGGGTGTTCCAAGCATACCTTGATCAATTTGTCGTGGTGTTCATTGACGATATTCTGGTTTACTCCAAGTCCGAGGAGGAGCATGATGCACATCTTCGTGTGGTGTTGCAAATTCTGAGGGAGAAGCAGTTGTACACAAAGTTCAGTAAGTGCGAGTTCTGGCTGAAGGAAGTGACTTTCTTAGGGCATGTAGTTTCCGCAGAGGGAATTAGGGTGGACCCTCAGAAGATAGAAGCTGTATTGGATTGGAAGCCGCCGAAGTCTGTGGCGGAGATTCGAAGTTTCTTAGGATTGGCAGGATACTACCAAAGGTTTGTTGAGGGGTTCTCGTTAATTGTGGCACCTCTAACTAAGTTGTTGAGGAAGGGAGTATCGTTTGTATGGACCGACAAACAGTAGGAGAGCTTTGAGAAGCTGAATAGAATCTTGACGGAAGCGCCAGTGTTAATTCAGCCAGAGGCAGGAAAAGAATTTACCGTCTACTGTGATGCGTCACACACGGGTTTAGGATGTGTGTTGATGCAAGATGGAAAAGTTGTTGCATATGCGTCCCGACAGTTAAGACCGCATGAATTGAATTACCCTACGTACGATTTGGAATTGGCGGCGGTAGTTTTTGCTCCAAAGATTTGGAGGCACTACCTGTATGGGGAGAAGTCGGTTATTTATACGGATCATAGGAGCCTAAAGTATATCCTTACCCAGAAGGAGTTGAATCTAAGGCAACGTAGGTGGATTGAACTCTTGAAGGGCTATGACTATTCGATCGAATACCATCCGGGTAAGGCTAACATGGTGGCAGATGCGCTGAGTAGGAAGGCGATAGCAGATTTGAGGGTGATGTTCGCTCATCTCAGTCTGTATGAGAATGGCAGTTTGGTGGCTGAACTCCAAGTAAGACCTATGTGGACAAGTCAGATCAAAGAGAAGCAACTTCTAGATGATGTTTTGAGTGCTCGACTCCGGCAAGTGCGAAGTGGGAAAGGAGAGGACTATAGTTTGAATGGTGATGGAATTCTCTGTTTTCGTAAGAAAGTTTGTATGCCAAGGGATGTGGAGTTAAGGCAGATGATTCTTTAGGAGGTGCATAGTAGCCCATACGCTATGCATCCTGGAGGGGTAAAGATGTATCGGGATTTGCGAGAGCAATTCTGGTGGCCAGGTCTGAAGCGAGAGGTAACGAAATTCGTGGGTAGATGTTTGACGTGTCAGCAGGTGAAAACGGAACACCAGCTGCCTTCGGGGTTGTTGCAACCGGTGAAGATTCCGTAGTGGAAATGGGAAAGAATCACGATGGATTTTGTTAGTGGGTTACCTCTTACGCCCACTAAGAAGGATTCGATTTGGGTGATTGTTGATCGACTGACGAAGTCTGCTCACTTCGTACCGGTTCGTGTGGATTATTCTCTACAAAGGTTGGCTAAGCTGTACGTGGCTGAAGTTGTGAGACTGCATGGTGTACCTGTGTCGATCATATCAGATAGAGACCCTAGATTCACATCACGATTCTGGAAGGCTCTGCATCAGGCAATGGGAACGAGGTTAGACTTTAGTACCGCTTTTCATCCGCAGACTGATGGTCAGTCTGAGAGGGTAATACAGATTTTGGAGGATATGTTAAGAGGTTGCATCATTGATTTCAGGGGTAGTTGGGAGGAGTATTTACCTTTGGTAGAATTTGCGTACAATAACAGCTATCAATCCAGTATTCAGACGGCACCTCATGAAGAGTTATACGGACAGAGATGTCGTACTCCTACGTGTTGGACAGAATTGGGTGAACGTCAGGTGTTGGTTCCAGAATTAGTTTCAGAGACGGAAGAAAAGGTTAAGTTAATACGAGCTCGGTTGAAAGAAGCGTCTGATCAATAGAAATCTTATGCGGATTTAAAACGAAAGGAGATGGAATTTGTAGTGGGAGACCAAGTCTTTCTGAGAGTATCACCATGGAAGAAAGTAATGAGGTTTGTCGGAAGGGCAAGCTAAGTCCTCGGTTTATTGGACCTTACCGGGTAATAGAACGTGTGGGGCCAGTAGCGTATCAATTGGAGTTACCTTCAGAGTTGGAACGGATACATGACGTGTTTCATGTCTCGATGCTAAGACGTTATCGTTCTGATCCATCGCACGTGGCGCCGGTGGAAGAGATTGAAGTAAGGCCAGATTTGTCTTTTGAGGAGGAGCCAGCTCAAATCTTGGATCGAGACGTAAAGGTGTTGAGGAGGAAGTCCGTCCCTTTGGTCAAGGTTTTGTGGCGGAACCATGGCACGGAGGAAGCGACGTGGGAGCCAGAGGATGTTATGCGACAACAGTACCCCAATCTCTTCTGATCAGGTAAATTTCGAGGCCGAAATTTATTTAAGGGGGTAGAACTGTAACATCCTGATTTAGTGGGCCTGTGCATTTTGTGTGTTGTAAGTTTAATTTGTTAATTTAAGGGTTAGGGGTCTAGATTGGGCTCGAGAATGGGCTGAGGTCTTAACTAAATATTTTGTTTAGACACTTTAGGGCTTAAAATATTGTATCCGTAGTTTAAAATATCAAGTTGGACTTGTGGCCCAGTGGCAAAATGGCGCCACTAAGAGGGAAGGGAGTTGGCGTCAATGGCAAAGGAGGAGGCCCAAGTTTTGGCCGCTTAAAGCCCATGTTTTTGCGCCAAATTCGACACTCATAAGGGGACTAAGGGGGACGGCAACAAGGCTATAATTTAGGAAAATTTTAATGTTTTAATTTGTGGATAATAAGCTGATAAAGGAGGGAGGAAGTGGTGTGATGTAGGTCTCTTTTGGATGTGTTGTTCTGATAAGGATGAGGGAAAGGATGAGGAGCTATCAAGGAGGATAGAGGTGGCCGAATATGGGACTGTGTGTGTAAAGGAGGGGACGGCTAGATAGAGTTAGGAAAAGCCGAAATTTCGTTAGTTTCTTTTGCCTTTCTTCTTTTTTCTGAAGCTCTTTCTCTCAGTCTTCTCTGCTGCCAAAATCCTTTCTTTTTCTTCCTAGCCGAAATCTTCAAGCCTCTTTCTTGATTTCTTTTCTTCTTCTTTTTGCCAAAAACCGAAACTCTTCACTCAGTTCTTCTAAAAGCCGAAAACGCATCAGCCTTCTTTTGTTCATACTTTTTCGGGATTTTCTTAAAAGCCGAAATCCCTAGATTTTATCTCCTGTGATTGTCGAATCTTTCTACAAGGGATAGCCAAAACCTCCTATAGAGGTAAGTATCGATTTGGGTTTTCTTTTGATCTTTTTAGGCTTTTGGAGACTATAGCCAAATGGCTAAATAGTTGGCTAATTTCTTGTTTTCTCTCATTTGCGGCATTCCGGGATTTGAAGGGGATTCAATCGCTTAGATTTCTAAGCCAGAGTTCAGTAGCCCTTGGATCGTAACACTTTCGGGATTTCAAGGTAAGGGGATCTTCTAATTTAAAACATATAATCCGGGTAAAATACTAACCCTTGGCCGAATACAGGAGAGGCCCTATCTTCGCGTTCTTCCGGCTTTTGAGCAAAGTTGTAGATAAAGGGCATTAGATCTGATTAGTGAGGATATTGACATAGAGAGTAGTACTACGCATTAATCAGGTGTGTAACTTCTCACACTATTTAGATTGTCTGCTAATATATGTTGTTAAATCTACTTATACTCTGTTAAATGCCGAAATCGTGGCATAACATTTGAAAACCTGAGGAGGGTAAAAGCGAATCACCAGGTTAGTGATATCTGTCATTCATAAGTGAATGTTTTTGCTAATGATATGTTTTTGTGATTGCACGGGGTTGGGTAATTGATGAACGGGGAAGTATTCTGTTGTAGTGGCTTTTTGCCATGATCTGTTGTGATTGCCGGGTTTGGGGTGTTACATAAGGAATGAATGATGAATAGATTATGAGATTTGGGATGTGATGTTGATATTTTAGATGGACTTATTTGAGTTAAATTTGAGTATGGAAATAAATGGTGTTGTTGATGATTAATTGGTGCATATATTAGTATGTTTTGATTGTCATTTGAGGTATAAATGCATAGGGTTTGATGCTTGTAGGTGATCCTAAGTGTGGGTGGCAAGTTTGGCCTTGAAAATGACCTATAATTGCCCACACAGTTGAACACACGGGCGTGTGACTTGTCGTGTGGTACAAGTCAGTGTCAACCACGGGTGAGGCACACAGGCGTGTCTCAGGCCGTGTGTACATGTCAGTATGTATGCCCTATTTTGGCACAGCTTGGACACACGGGCGTGTCCAAGGCCGTGTGAGACACACGGCCTGCCCACATGGGCGTGTGACCTCTATAGGTTTGAAAAATGTTTATTTTTCTGAAATTTTTGTATATGTTTGGATTAGTCTCGACTCCTTTCTAACACGTGTTTAAGGTCTCGTAGACCTCATTAAGGGACTAAAGACATATATTATGTTATATTCGAATGATGATATACTTTGTGTTGTAATTTGATTGTAAATGTTTCAGAATGTTCGGAATGCTCCTAATCACTACACCGGCGACAGTTACGGGTTAGGGGTGTTACAAAGTGTGTTGGCTCATTCAAAGATGAACACCTTTGTATAAGGCCATAGTTGTTGGCTAATTCTTATTAATCTATGAAAAGATGAGGTTATTCATGAATGTGTAAGATGCATGATTGGTTTGCTTAGTTTAAATATGCATGAATGGGTTGAAGGTTTGATGTGAATTATGTTTGTATGAGTTAGGGTGATAAAAAGAGCTTGGCAAATAGCCTTGTTCTTGTCCACAAGGGTAGACACACGGGCGTGTGTCTAGGCCGTGTGTGACACACGGTCAACCTCATGGGCTTGTGGTTAGGTCGTGTGTCCCCTTGCATGCTAGGCTTAGAAGTCAATATGCTCAGTAGTAAACACACGAGTAGAGACATGACCGTGTGTCTCAGCCGTGTGGAAGGCACGGCCATGGACATGGGCGTGTGCCCAGGTAGTGTGAAGTCTGCACCCGAAATTAGGAATTTAATTCGCTACACAACCAAAGGACATGGGCGTGTGCCTAGGCCATGTGACATTTATAGGGTGATGACGTCATAAATAGAATGCCAAGGTTTTTGCACACGGGCTAAGACACGGGCGTGTCGAGGCCGTGTGAGGGACATGGGCCAGGGACACGGGCGTGTGCCCGGCCGTGTGAAATGTAACAGTCTAAATTTGACCCTAATCGGAACGGTGGTTTCGGAACCACGAATCCGAGTCTGAAAAATATTTTAATATTATTTTCTGTGTCATTGATGAGTGTTTAAGGCATGTGTAGGCTAAACTATGTTTTGAATCAATGAATTTTGTCATTGTATATAAAGCCATGCGAAAATGGCTAATTTGTGGTACTTGGTCTCAAATGTATTCGGCCATGATGCTTGATTATTATAAAGGTATGATCGGTAATGTAAGTAAGCATGCTTGGTAGTTTTGGTGGATTAACATGTCAATTATGTCAGGCATTTGATTAAGTAACTAGCCCATTATAGAAGCATATCTTATAGTACATTATTTATGATGGATGTTCTTATAAGGGTTAAGATAATTGTTGAATGTGATTAATTGTGCTTGATTGATAGTTGGTCATATTATGTATTTAAAAACATTAGGAGTTACATTAGGGAGATTGGTTTATGCGCAATTGAATTTGTTTTAGGCTATGAGTTGATAAATGTTTATTAAATAAGCACACATTTGAAATGAAAATTAACTTGAAATAATGTCTAATACTTAAGTATTTATATTCGGCCATATTATGATATTATTTGTTTGAATTGATGAATTGAATTTCTTGAACTTGTGATATATGGTGCACGGGTATAAATTCTTGAATTTATGTGAATCTCAGATTTTGATAGTTAATGAAATGACCTTATTAACTCGACTATGTTCTTGAAACAGTAATGATCTATACTTTGATTGGATGTATTAGCTTTCAATGTGGAAAGTTAGATAAGTGTTAAATTTGATTATACAAAGTTTAAGCATATGTATATATATATGTATACTTAGTTTTGTTAATTGATATCTTGCCTTGGTACATTAAATATGGATATGGGTATATTCGGTCATTGAAGATTAGATGACTACGTGAATAGTGATAAGGTTATTCGTTGAAAATGTTTCTTTGTAAATTTGGTTAAATGGCTTATAATGTGTATATAATTGTTTAAGTATGCTATAAAAGCACATTGCATTTATTGTATTCAATCATGTCTGTTTGAGCCGTTAATAATTGATATGACTTGTACTATGCTTGGTAATGCCTTATAACCCTAATCCGGCGACGGATACAGGTTAAGGGTGTTACATTTTATTGGTATCAGAGCTTACGGTTTAGTCGATTCTAGGACTACCGTAGCACGTGTGAGTCTAGCTATACATGCCTTAAATTACAATGTGATAGTGTGGTGACTTCTGACATCTGAATTGTTTTTTATATAGTAAATGGATCCCGATAGAGCCGTAGCTGATGATGTTGAGAGCGTAGCGCCTGATCTCGCACATGGGTCAGCGTCAGTAGACTCTCGACCTATCTCGAGTAGCCATGAGGGGGAGGCTAAACAAGCCTTGTACCAGATGATGAACGAATGGTTTACTCAATATATCCGGACTAATCCGGCTGTGCAACAATCTCCACCCCCGAATAACCCATCTCCGATACCTTCAGCACCTCCAATAATAGATCTGATGAGATTTAGTAGGCCTCCTGTTGATAAAATCAAGAAATACAGGGCCGAAGAATTTAAAGCTAATGATGATGATGACGCGGAACGAGCTGAGCTGTGGCTTGATAATACTATCCATGTGCTCAATGAGCTATCATGTACTCCAGATGAATGCTTGAAGTGTGCTACATCCTTATTACGGGACACCGTATATCACTGGTGGAATACATTAGTATCGGTGGTTCCTAAAGAGAAAGTGACTTGGGAATTCTTTCAGACCGAGTTCCGCAAGAAATATATCAGTCAGAGATTCATTGATAAAAAACAAAAAGAATTTCTAGAATTGAGATAGGGTCACATGACCGTGACTGAGTATGAACGGAAATTTGTGAGACTGAGCCGATATACCGTGAATGTGTGTCAACTGAGGCTACTATGTGTAAAAGATTCGAAGACGGTCTGAATGAAAACATTAAGTTGCTGGTCGGCATACTCGAGATTAAAGAGTTCGTGGTACTTGTTGAACGAGCTTGTAAAGCCGAAGAGCTTGGGAAAGAGAAAAGAAAAGCCGAACTTGAAGCTACTTTAAACTTCTCTAGACGAGATCGACCTCCTGCGGGTTCCCGAGCTACTTCGATGGCTAGTGTTGGTACTGTTCAGCAGAACCGGGTTGAGTGCAAGCATTGTGGAAAGTGGCATTCCGGGAGTTGTAGATTGCGTGATCGGTCCTATTTTAAATGTGGATCGTTGGATCATTTTATTCGGGAGTGCCTGATGTCAACCAAGCAAAATACTGCTCAGAATACGAGACCGAGCAATATAACAGTGCGTGGTAGACCACCCAGGCATTCGGGAAATGTAGGTGGCAGTCAAAAAGGGACAAAGGATACTGCAGTTTGATCAGAGGCTGGTGCACCTGCTAGAGCTTATGCTATACGCGCCCGGGAGGATGCTTCTTCTCCAGATGTTATTACCGGCACTTTCGCTCTTTATGATACTACTGTTGTTGCGTTGATTGATCCTGGTTCGACTCATTCTTATGTGTGTGAAACTTTAGTATCCAGTAAGACTCTGTCTGTTGAGTCTACTGAGTTTGTGATTCGTGTTTCAAATCCCTTGGGTCGATGTGTTCTGGTTGATAAAGTGTGTAAAAGATGCCCGTTGATGATTCGGGATTCATGCTTCCCAGCTGATTTGATGTTGTTACCTTTTGATGAGTTCGATATAATTTTGGGAATGGACTGGTTGACTTTGCATGATGCTGTTGTTAATTGCAAAAGAAAGACAATTGACTTGAGATGTCAGAATGGTAAAATTATCCGGATTGAATCTAATGACATGAATGGGTTACCAGCAGTAATATCCTCGATGTTAGCTTGTAAGTATATGAAAAAAGGGTATAGAGCTCACTTGACTTATGTGCTTGATAGTAAAGTGACTGAGAAGCATATTGAATTCGTACCAGTTGTGTGCAAGTACCCAGATGTGTTTCCTGAAGAATTATCGGGTTTGCCACCTGTTCGAGAGGTAGAGTTTGGCATTGAATTAGCACCGGGGATGACTCTGATTTCAATAGCTCCATACCGGATGGCACCTACAGAATTAAAAGAGTTGAAAGCACAGTTACAAGAGTTAACAGATAGGGGCTTTGCGCGACCGAGTTTCTCTCCTTGGGGTGCACCAGTTTTATTTCTGAAAAAGAAAGATGGGACTATGCAAATGTGCATTGATTACCGATAGCTAAATAAGGTGACTATAAAGAATAAATACCCGTTGCCCCGGATTGACGACTTGTTTGATTAGTTGAAAGGGGCTTCAGTGTTTTCGAAGATAGATTTGATGTCGGGTTATTATCAGTTGCGAGTCAGAGATTTCGATGTGCCAAAGACTACTTTTCGAACGAGGTACGGACATTATGAATTTCTGGTTATGCCTTTGGACTTACTAATGCACCTGCTATTTTTATGGACCTGATGAATCGGATTTTCAGACAGTATTTGGATCGGTTTGTAGTAGTGTTTATAGATGATATACTGATCTACTCCAGAGATGAAACCGAACATGCTGAGCACCTGAGACTTGTGCTACAAACTTTGCAAGATAAACAGTTGTATGCCAAGTTTAGTAAATGTGAGTTCTGGTTGAGTGAAGTCAGTTTTCTGGGCCACGTTGTTTCAGCATCAGGTATTCGGGTTGACCCGAATAAAATATCGGCTATACTTGATTGGAAACCCCCGAAAAATGTTTCCAAAATTCGAAGCTTTCTGGGACTTGCTGGTTACTACAGACGATTTGTGAAAGGCTTTTATATAATAGCTACCCCGTTGACAAAGCTATTACAGAAAGATGTTAGATTTGAATGGTCGGAAAAGTGTCAGAAAAGTTTCGATCAGTTGAAAGCTCTTTTGATCGAAGCTCCAGTGTTAGTCCAGCCTGAATCGGGTAAAGAATTTGTTGTTTATAGTGATGCATCTTTGAATGGTTTGGGTTACGTTTTGATGCAGGAAGGCAAAGTCGTAGCCTATGCTTCGAGACAATTGAAGCCACATGAAAGAAATTACCCGACACATGATTTGGAGCTAGCAACTATTGTATTCGTGTTAAAGATTTGGCGTCATTATCTGTTCGGTGAGAAATGTCATGTCTATTCAGATCACAAAAGTTTGAAGTATTTGATGACTCAGAAAGAATTGAACCTGAGACAACGCAGATGGTTAGAGCTATTAAAATATTACGAATTAGTGATTGACTACCATCTGGGGAAAGCCAATGTTGTTGCGGATGCTTTAAGTCGAAAATCATTATTTGCTCTTCGTGCGTTGAACGCGCATATGGTTACGTCTGATGATGGTTCGATAGTAGCTGAATTAAAAACAAGACCATTGTTTATTCAACAAATTAGTGATGCCCATAAAGTTGACAAAGATTTGTTAGCAAGACGAGTTCAGTGTGAGAATAATGTTGAGATAGAGTTTCGAATAGATGAGAATGATTGTTTGAAGTTTAAAGACCGAATGTGTGTTCCGAAGAATTTAGATTTGATTCAGATGATATTAAATGAAGCTCACAGTAGTGGATTGTCTGTACATCCGGGTAGCACAAAAATGTATAATGATTTGAAACAGTTCTATTGGTGGCCTGGTATGAAACGGGACATATCTGAATTTGTCTCGAAGTTCTTAATTTGTCAACAGGTAAAAGCCGAACATCAGGTGCCTTCTGGGTTACTTCAGCCGATCATGATACCTGAATGAAAATGGGACAGAATTGCTATGGATTTTGTAACCGGCTTGCCTACGACACTGAGCAAGAAAGATGCAATTTGGGTTATAGTGGATAGACTAACCAAATCAGCTCACTTTGTTCCAGTTCGTACGGACTATTCGCTCGATAAGCTTGCTGAGTTGTATGTATCTCAAATTGTGAGTTTGCATGGCGTGTCGATTTCCATTGTTTCAGACAAAGACCCGAGATTCAAGTCGCGGTTTTGGAAGAAACTGCATGATGCTTTAGGTACTAAACTACACTTTAGCACAGCTTTTCATCCGCAGACAGATGGTCAGTCCGAACGAACCATTCAGATACTTGAGGATATGTTGAGATGTTGCGTCCTCGAGTTTGAAGGTACGTTGGAACGATACTTACCTCTGATTGAATTTGCTTATAATAATAGCTTTCAATCTAGTATCAAAATGGCACCTTACGAAGCTTTGTACGGCCGTAAGTGTCGTACACCATTATACTGGACCGAGCTCAGTGAAAACAAGATACACAAGGTTGATATGATTAAAGAGACTGAACAGAAAGTGGCAGTGATCCGTGATAGTTTGAAAGTTGCATCAGATCGCCAAAAGTCATACGCGGATTTGAAACGTAAAGACATTGAGTTTCAGGTCAGAGATCGGGTATTTTTGAAAGTTTTTCTGTGGAAGAAAGTGCTTCAATTTGGACGTAAAGGCAAATTAAGTTCGAGATTCATCAGACCGTATGAGATCATCGAATGTGTCAGGCCTGTTGCTTATAGATTAAGGTTGCCCTCTGAACTAGAAAAGATAAACAATGTATTTCATGTTTCGATGCTTCGTAGATATAAATCTGATCCGTCACATGTGATTGCCCCGTCTGAGATTGAAATTCGATCTGATATGACATACGAGGAGGAACCGATCCGTATCTTAGATCGTGAAGTAAAAGAGTTGAGAAACAAGAAAATTCTGTTAGTAAAACTATTACGGAATCGTCATGGAATAGAAGAGGCTACGTGGGAGCCTGAGGATTCAATGAGACAACAATATCCGACTCTGTTTAACGGTAAGATTTTCGTGGACGAAAATCCCTAAGAGGGGGAGAGTTGTAACAGTCTAAATTTGACCCTAATTGGAACGGTGGTTTCAGGACCACGAATCTGAGTCCGAAAAATATTTTAATATTATTTTCTGTGTCATTGATGAGTGTTTAAGGCATGTGTAGGCTAAACTATGTTTTGAATCAATGAATTTTGTCATTGTATATAAAGCCATGCGAAAATGGCTAATTTGTGGTACTTGGTCTCAAATGTATTCGGCCATGATGCTTGATTATTACAAAGGTATAATCGGTAATGTAAGTAAGCATGCTTGGTAGTTTTGGTTGATTAACATGTCAATTATGTCAGGCATTTGATTAAGTAACTAGCCCATTTTAGAAGCATATCTTATAGTACATTATTTATGATGGATGTTCTTATAAGGGTTAAGATAATTGTTGAATGTGATTAATTGTGCTTGATTGATAGTTGGTCATATTATGTATTTAAAAACATTAGGAGTTACATTAGGGAGATTGGTTTATGCGCAATTGAATTTGTTTTAGGCTATGAGTTGATAAATGTTTATTAAATAAGCACACATTTGAAATGAAAATCAACTTGAAATAATGTCTAGTACTTAAGTATTTATATTCGGCCATATTATGATATTATTTGTTTGAATTGATGAATTGAATTTCTTGAACTTGTGATATATGGTGCACGGGTATAAATTCTTGAATTTATGTGAATCTCGGATTTTGATAGTTAATGAAATGACCTTATTAACTCGACTATGTTCTTGAAACAGTAATGATCTATACTTTGATTGGATGTATTAGCTTTTAATGTGGAAAGTTAGATAAGTGTTAAATTTGATTATACAAAGTTTAAGCATATGTATATATATATGTATACTTAGTTTTGTTAATTGATATCTTGCCTTGGTACATTAAATATGGATATGGGTATATTCGGTCATTGAAGATTAGATGACTACGTGAATAGTGATAAGGTTATTCGTTGAAAATGTTTCTTTGTAAATTTGGTTAAATGGCTTATAATATGTATATAATTGTTTAAGTATGCTATAAAAGCACATTGCATTTATTGTATTCAATCATGTCTGTTTGAGCCGTTAATAATTGATATGACTTGTACTATGCTTGGTAATGCCTTATAACCCTAATCCGGCGATGGATACGAGTTAAGGGTGTTACATGAAAACCCTTGTAGGTTCGAATTGAGAAATAATTCCACGTGGGTGTGGAACACAGGCATCTGATATGCCACACGGGCGTGCCCCTTCTTCCACACGGGGTGTGGACTGTTTAATGAAAATTTTTCAAAGTCTTTTAGGGATCTCTTAAAGAGTTCGATTTGATTCCAAACCATTCTTAAAGTGTGATTTAAGCCTCGTAGGCTTGTTTAAGAGGCGTTATAAAAAGTTTTAATTTGGAGTAGGAAGTCAGGTCTCGGTGTTGTATGACTGTTTACGTATAAGTTTAGTAATGCCTCGTACCCTGTTCCGGCATTGAATACGGGTAAGGGTGCTACAGTTGAAACCACATGAAAAGAATTATCCGACTCATTATTTAGAGTCGGTCGCTATTGTTTTTGCATTGAAAATTTGGCGACATCATTTATACAGTGAAAAAAGCCACATCTTTACCAATCACAAAAGTTTGAAGTATATATTGACCTAGAAAGATTTGAATTTGCGATAATGGAGATGGCTCGAGCTATTGAAAGACTATGAGTTAGTGATTGATTATCATCTAGGGAAAGCAAATGTAGTCGCAGATGCTTTGAGTAGAAAATCTTTATTTACTTTACGAGCAATGAATACGCATTTAACCTTGTTTGATGATGGTTTGATTTTGGCTGAAGTAAAAGCTAAACTGGTATTTCTTCAACAAATTTGTGAAGCTCAAAAGTGTGATAACGAGTTGCAAACTAAAAGAGTGAAATGTGAATCAACTAGTGATTCAGATTATCAGATCGGATCCAATGATTTTTTAATGTTCTGAGGTAGAATTTGTATACCAAAGAATTTCGAGCTTATTCAGAAAATTCTACATGAAGCACACGGTGGTTGTTTGCGTATAACAACAATTTTCAATCGATCATTAGAATGGCACCGTATGAAGCATTGTATGGTCATAAATGCTGAACTCCATCGTATTGGACAGAGCTGAGTGAGAAAATGATTCACGGGGTTGATTTGATTAGAGAGACTGAAGATAAAGTGAACGTAATTCGCGATAGTTTAAAAACAACTTCAAATCGACAAAAATCGTATGTGGATTTGAAACATAAAGACATTGAATTTCAGATCGGCGACAGAGTATTCTTGAAAGTATCTCCGTGGAAGAAGATTCTTCGATTTGGTCGCAAAAGGCAAATAGAGTCTGCGATTCATTGGGTCGTATGAGATTATAGAAAGAATAGGGCCAATGGCATATCGGTTAGCTTTACCGTCAGAGTTAGAAAAGATCCACAGTGTATTTCACGTGTCGATGTTACGACGGTATCGATCAGATCCATCACATATCATTTCTTCAAAAGAAATTTAAATTCAACCTAACATGACGTATAGCGAAGAACAGATCAGAATTTTAGCTCAAGAGGTTAAGGAATTGAGAGATAAGAACATAACTTTAGTAAAAGTACTTTGGCAACGACATGGTGTCGAAGAAGCCACGTGGGAGCTCAAGGAAGCTATGAGAAAATAGTACCCTAACCTCTTTCCTAGTAAGATTTTCGGGGACTAAAATTCCTAAGGGGGGAGAGTTATAACAACCCGTTTTTAGTCAAGTCAGAACAGTAGTTTTGGGACCACAAATTTGAAGTCAAAATAATTATTTTATTATTATTTTAATGCCTACATCATGATAGTATGTTTGTGTGAAATTTTTGTTAAGAAATTTTATCGTTTGAATGCTCAATTTGATAAAAAGGACTAAATCACATAAAGTGTAAAACTTGAGTTCTACTAGCTAAAGGTGTTTAATAGTTATGGAACCTTAAAGTGGAGGTCCTTATGTGGTGTATAGCCCCTTTTTTATGATAGTGGATGATAATGGCTTGGTATAAGTGAAATTTGTAATGCTATAAAAGGTTAATTTTGGTATTTAGTAATTAAAGTTAATAATAAATAAAACCAAATTGAACACAATCTTTTATCATCTTTCTTCAACCAAAATTCACCAAGAAGAAAGTTGTTTTTGTGCTTAACTTTTGGCAATCTTATCTCCTTCAATTAGGTATGCATTTTAGTTCCATTTTTAATGATTTCTATGTTTTTGAGATCATTGCAACTTAATCTAGCTAGCCCAGGGACTATTAATGAATGTTAATGTATTTTGATGTTTAATGGTAGAAAATGCATGCTTGTTGTTTGGTAAACAACATTTGTAAAGTGATTTTTGATAAAATTGTCAATTAGGGGTTAAATTGTGAAATGTGTAAATTTTGTGGATAAATTGTGAAATAAATGAAAAATATGGACTGCTAGGGACCTAATTGAAATTCGGCTAGCATGGGTTTTGGTTGATTTGCATGAATTTGTATTTTTATGAGATAAGGACTAAATTGCAAAAGTGTGAATTATTAGGGGCAAAAGTATAAATTTGCCTTAATGTGTATTTTGGACTAAATTGAATAGAGAGATTATGAAATAAGTTAATTTTGATTATATTTAGATTAATAAAGGCGAAATACAAATTTAGATTAGGGAAAGAATAAGGTTTCGGACTAATCGACTTATTTTATCGTTTTTGCATTCGAGGTAAGTTTGTATGTGTTAAACATTATTATATTTGTGTTTTAATGCTTTGATATTGCATAAATTGTGAATACAACACTGCTAACTTCTTCAACGACAATTTGACAAGTGAGAAAGTCCCGGTTGAATCTTAGGAATAGATTAGGATACAAATGACATGTCATTAGGGGTTATGTGATTGGGTGCTGGTCCGTACATCCTACCAGTGGCTGAGTTATTCAGCATGTGTTGTGGATACTCGTCAACTTGTGTGAGCAGCACTATGTAGCTTCGTCATGATCGTCAGCTTGTGTGAGCAGACTAGTTGATAGCTCAAGAGTGAGCATTATATGTGATATGAGATTGAGATAGCTTCGACTATATATGTGGCACTTAGGGTGAGAGTTTCCCGAGTATCTGATAGTATTCCGAATGGTTTAACGGGTATGTCAAAGATGTGGATAAGTATGAGTTTGATACGGGATGGTACAGGTATGTACATAAACCAAGCAATACATTGAAATAAGAAAATTTATGAAAGTTACATCTAACTTTATGAATGCAATTGTGGTAGGTAAGTGATTCATTATAAGCTATGTTATGTTATGTTTTATTTGCTTAACTTGAGCATATATGATGAGTTGATTTAAATGCTATACGAACTTACTAAGCTTTATAGCTTACTTTGTTTAATTTTTCGTGTTTTATAGTGAAATTTAAGCCAACTTGGATTCAAGAATCGTCAGAGACTTCATCATACTATCCAACTATCACTTTGATACTTTTGAACTTAAATATTTTAAGTATGTGGCATGTATAGGAGTTTGGTCATTTTGGTACATATGAATTTAGCCATTTGAGTTGGCTTGTAAATTTTTAATGTTTGGTTTTGTATATAGCCATGAGAGTTGGCTTATTTTGGTTGATTTGGATGTGTATATATTTGTGCAAATAGCTCTTGTTATGTGTTTGATTATGGATATTTGATGCTAGTTGGTATTTGGTAATTAAGGGTACTAAATGGTTGAGAATTGAATTTGGTACGTTTATGAGATTAGGCCAAATAATGCATGTTTGAAATGTGTCCATTTAGTTGAGTTGAGAATGTGAATTTCGGTATAAAATGAATAGCATATTGTAGTATATGAGTGCCTTGTTGTTATTGGTATGAAAATGGTTTGACTGATGCTTGGTTGAGATTATATGAATGCCTACATATGCTATGTTTTGGTGCCAATTGGGTTGGTTTAGGGGTGTACAAGTTTAGATGGCAAAATGGCTTGGTAGATAGCCTATTTTTGTCCACACAGGCAGAGACACGGGCGTGTGTCTCAATCGCGTGTGACACACAGTCAGGTTACACGGCCGTGTGTCCCCTGGTGTTGAATTAAAAATCAAGTCAGTATGCTCCACACGGGTGTGTGATTGGCCGTGTGGCCTAAGTCAGTATACCCTACAAGTTTGACACTACCTGGCACACGGGCGTGTGTGGCCATTTTTAAGGCACACGGGCTAGCTACACGGGCGTGTGTGATGGCCGTGTAACCTAAGTCAGGGAGTTACACGGGGTCGGATATGGGCTAGGACACAGCCATGTGATCCCATTTCGAATGTCCACATGGCCTGTGACACGGGCGTGTCTTTGGTCGTGTGAGACACACGGCCTGGCCACACGGGCGTATACTAGGGATGATATGTATGTT
This sequence comes from Gossypium australe, assembly GCA_005393395.2. Lineage (NCBI taxonomy): Eukaryota > Viridiplantae > Streptophyta > Magnoliopsida > Malvales > Malvaceae > Gossypium > Gossypium australe. The sequence continues at coordinate 84,448,309 of CM016614.1, read as the reverse complement.
GTTGAATGATGATTATTTGGAGCATTGAAAATGTATGTGAATTGTAAGTGTAATTGTATAATATGTTCGGTAATGCTCTGTAACCCTATTCCAGCATAGTATATGGATGAGGGGTGTTACACCGGCCGTGTGGGGGTCTACACGCTACACGCCCATGTGAAGGCCACACACGCCTGTGTGGAGGGGACACACACCCGTATGAGCAGCCCGTGTAACTCACTATCGAAAAGTGCCAAAAATGAATAGTAGTGGAGGCACAACTGTGTGGAGATCTCACACGCCCGCGTGGTTACACACGCATGTGTGGCCAAGTCGTGTGGAACGAAAACCCATCGAAAACCCTAGTTTTCCAATTGCACATGGCCGTGTGGACCTCCTGTGTGGTCACGAAACCACACCGACACAGCCTAAAATGATCCCCATCTTTTGGAAACCCAAAATTATGCAAAAACATACATATTTTCATGCAATTCAGTAACAATACGATGCTTCAAATAACCAATTTCAGAAACACACAAGACACTATCGAATTGTACTACAATTTGATACAGAAGTTAAATCGTTTCAGAACACACACCTTAGAACACGATATCCAGTAGCAAGGATCATTCGATTCGCTCTCACCAAACTATTCGGAAACCTCAATTTCACACATAAACTTAAAGTATAAGAACTTCAATTAACAAATAATAGAAACAGAAACTGTAACATCCCGCTTTTAGTCAAATCAGAATAGTGATTTAGGGACCACAAATTTGAAGTCAAAATAATAATTTTATTATTAATTTAATGTTTACAGCATGATAAAATGATTGTGTGAAAATTTCGTCAAGAAAGTTTTTCATTTGAGAGCTTAATTTGATAAAAAGGACTAAATCGCGTAAATTGCAAAAGTGATGTTCTAATAGCTAAAGGTATTAAATAACTATGAAATTAAATAGTGGAGGTCCTTATGTGGTAAATATACCATTTTTATTATGAGTGGAAAAATATGGCCATTAATTAGATGATTTTTATGGTTAATTAAAAGGTTAAATTAGTAATTTAGTAAATAAAGACAAATTAAATAAAAAACAACAAATTGTATCATCTTTTAACCATCTTCTCCACTGAAAATTAGAAGAAAAAGAAGCCATAGCTAGGGTTTTAAGCATTCAGTTCAATCTCAAGCTTGTATGTAAGTGAATTTTGTCCTGTTTTTAATGATTTCTATGTTTTCGGAGTCGTTGTAACTTAATCTAGCTAGCCCAGGGATTAATTTGCAAAATTGACAAATTAAATAGAACCACAAATTGTATCATCTTTTAGCCATCTTTTCCACTGAAAATTAGAAGAAAAAAAGCCATAGCTAGGGTTTTAAGCATTCGGTTCAATCTCAAGCTTGCATGTAAGTGAATTTTGTCCTCTTTTTCATGATTTCTATGTTTTCAGAGTCCTTGTAACTTAATATAGCTAGCCCAGGGATTAATTTGCAAAACTGTTAAAGGTTTAGGGTTTTGCCATTGATGAATCTATGTGTATTTTGATGTTTGATGATAGAAAATGTATGCTTGTTGTTAGATAAACAATATTTGTAAAGTGATTTTTGACAAAATTGTCATTTAGGGATTAAATTGAGAAATGTTGAAATTTTGTGGTTAAATTATGAAATAAATAAAAATTATGGGCTACTATGGTAATAAGAGAAATTCAACTAGCATGGGTAAGGATCTAATTGCATGAATTTGTATTTTTATGAGATAAGGACTAAATTGTAAAGATGTTGAAATATTAGGGGCAAATGTGTAAAGTTGCCATAATATGATTTTTGGGCTAAATTGAATAGAAGGATAATTAAATAAGCTAAATTTGATACTATATGGATCAAGAAAAGCGAAGTTCGAATTTAGATAGGGGAGAAAACAAAGTTCTGGATTAGTCGATCTATTTCATTGTTTCTGCAATCGAGGTAAGTTCGTATGTTAATAAGCATTTGTATAATTGTGTTTAAAAATGCTTTACTATATAATTATTTGTGAATATGACCTTGTTGATATAATCGATGAAGATTCAGCATTGAGAAATCCTGATTGAACCTTAGGAATGGATTAGGATACGAATGACATGTCATTAGGGGTTATTTTTGTTTTGGGTGCTAGTCCGTACGTCCTACCGGTGGCTGAGTTATCCAACATGTGTTGCAGATTCTCGTCAGTGTAAGCAGCACCGTGTAGCTACGTCATGACCGTCAGCTTGTGTTATCAAACCTGTTGATAGCTCGAGAGTGAGCATTATTGAGATAAGATATTGAGATAGCTTCGACTATGTATTGGCACTTTGGTGCAAGATTTTATTGAGATAGCTTCTGCTATATATATTGGCACTTAGGGTACGAGATTCCCGAGTATCCTGTATTATTCCAAATGGTTCAACGGGTATATCGAAGATATGAAATGGTGAGAAATAGATACGTATCAATACATGTATGTATGGAATCTATATATGCATTGAACATATGGAAGAAATGAGTTCATGGTTTAATAGGTGATTTGAATACATGATAATATTGTCATTAAATATTTTATAGTATGCTATATGCATATTTTGAATGATAATTAAATGGTGAGTTCTGCTTATTATTTTCACACGGGCTTACTAAGCTTTATAGCTTACTTTGTTTAATTTTTTTTGTGTTTTATAGTGAAATCAAAGCTAACTCGGATTCGGGGATCGTCGGAGACTTCGTCACACTATCCTACTATCTCTTGGGTACTTTTGAACTTAAGTGTTTTAAGTATATGGTATGTATAGGAGTTTGGTCATTTTGGTGTATGTGTTGTTAATGAATTTAGTCATTTGAAATGGCTTGTAAATATTAAGAGTTTGGTTTGTATATAGTCATGTGAGTTGGCTTAATTTGATGGTTTGGTTATGTATATATATGTTTGTATGGCTTATGTTGTGAATTTCTATTGATAGATATATGATGATTGTGGATTATAAATATGGTGGATGTCAAATGGTTGATATTAGGGAAGATATATGCTTATGAGGTTGAGTATCATGATGCATGTTTGAAAGTGTTTAATTAGTTGAATTGTATATGTGAAATTGGTATAAATGGAATGGCATATTTTGTGGCTTGTATGTATTGTGGAAAATAGTATTGAGTTAGCATGAGTTATGCTTGATTATGTTTAGAATGCCTATTTTTATGCCATGAAATGTGCCATTTGAGTTTGTTGTAGGTACTTACAAATTGGGTGGCAAATTGGCTTGGTAAATAGCCTATTTTTGTCCACAAGGCAGAGACACGGGCGTGTGTCTCAGCCATCTGTGACACACGGTTAGATTACACGACTGTGTGTCCCCTGGTGTTGAATTATAAATCAAGTCAGTATGCTCCAAACAACCTAGCACACGGGCGTGTGACTTGGCTGTGTGGCATAAGTCAGTAAACCATACAGGTTTGGCATGGCCTAGCAAAACGGCCTGGCACACCGGCGTGTGTGTTGGCCATGTGACCCAAGTCAGAGAGTTACACAGGGTTGGATGTAACACCCCAAACCCAGCCTAGAAGTTAGACCCGAATCTGGTGTGTCACATTGGGGTGCTTTTCGAGAAGCCATGGTTCCAATTAAAAACCTTTCTTGACATTAAAAACTAAAATCCCAATTTGCGTTTGTTTATTATTAATCGACATTTATTAAAAAGTTATTACCTTTAAAAAATAAACTTTGTTTGTTGCGGAAGTTTAATTAAAATGACTGACTTATGAAAACGTGATGTTTACGACCTATTTACGAAAGTGTAGTATTTTGAAAGCAGATATTATTTTGGAAAACCGTGATTCAAAGTTTAGTAGATTTAAAACATAATAAACTAAAAATCCAAAACTAAAACCAGAACTTAAGAGAGGCCTATTTACAAAATATTAACCCAAGTTAAAAATAAGTAAAATACTAGAGTCCAAAACTGCTCGTAGTGTGGCCACCTCCGAGTCCTCCAGCACGTCGAACTGCCTACTGAGGATTTCCTGAAAAAAATATCAAAAAGAGGGGGTGAGTTTACGAAAACTCAGTGTGTACAACCCTCATCAGTCAAAACATGCATCACAACAATCTGGGCCGAAGCCCATTACAGTAACGATGGCAATTGGGCCTTAGCCCATAAAAGCCTCAGCTGGGCCTTAACCCATAAATGTCACAACTCATATTTATCTGGGCCTAAGCCCATCTCAATGTTAAAAACCACATATGCAATGCATTAATGCCCATACCAACTCTGCACTCCGTCTCCTGTCCAACACTGCACTCCTGTGGGGATTTAATCGACCAACCCATCCCTACACTCCTTAAGTAGCACCGGTTACGGCACTAACTTATTGGTGCAGCATGGCTGCATGGTGGCTAAAAAGCCTTCAAAGGATCCACAGTCGTCAAGCGACCGTGCGATCCTATTAGCACTTCCTCCGTAATAATAATCCCATCCCCATGCAACATAATAACACATGAATGCAACATAAAATAATAATCATACGATAACAATCATAAATCACATACAAGAATAATCATATAACATGTAGGGGCGTTTTCGTCATTTTACCCTTCAGGGGCATATCTGTCATTTTACCCATCGAGGGTATTTCAGTAATTTCGCACCTGCGATAGCCTTTCCAAAGGCCTAATGTCACCTCGAGCGACTCAACTACCATTTCTGGTCGTACCGGACTATTGGGCCTAAAACCCAATTTTGGCCCATTTGGGCCCACACCTCGTGTGGCCCACCTAACACAAATCTAGCCACGTATATGAGATTCACCTAGTCTAGTTCACTATGTACTACACCACCATACATTTTATTCAATTGGGCCCATGGTCCACTTCGGCCCATTTCGGCCCATCGTGGCCCGAGCAGCCTCAACCCACAAGAATACTACTGATGGCCTCAACTATCGTGTCGAAGCCCTACACGTGCGCTCGCACGCTCGTGTGGTACTTCGGCATTTTCCGCTCTACAACTAGAGTAGAGAGATTTGCACACCTGATAGAAATCTGGTGCTAATCCGCGCTCCGACCACTCCTGTGCCCAAACGCCCTCCAAGGTATCCTTCCTCCTATCATAGAATGCTCTATATATAGCTAGCTTCTCACCTTCCTTCTTTGCATCTTTCCGATGTGGGATCCCTTCGTCAGTGGAGTTTAAATTCAACTCAAACTCTTCCCGTCCAATCCGCAAAATAAATACCCCATTGCTTGTCATGAGATTCGAACCCAGCCTCCCTTGCAACATAATGCACGCCGCTAACCACTTGGCCACAAGCTCCTCTTGTGTCTTAAACCATGTGCAACTAAATTTAAATCTATAGCCAAAATCTAAAGTCCATTTAAAAAGAAAACTAAAATGCAAGAGCAAAGACTTGAACCATGGACCTCCTTCCTTCCTTGTGGCGTCACTCCCTTGTCTCTTATGTGGCGTCACTTTGCCACTACACCACACACTCCACTTGTGTCATTTTTCTCCACATTTTATCCTTAAAACCTACCTACCAAGTCCTAGTGTTTTATTCACCTAAAACCAAAATTTCCCTAAAGCCCAAGTTTGATCCCGGGACTTCATAGAAGCCCCCTAACCTTCCAAAATCACTCACCTAATAGGTCCAGCTTGCCTTAGTGCCATTGTCTTGTTCTCAAAAATTTTAAACGCTACTACTCCCAAGGCCCATTGGGCCCAATCCTACTAGGCCTAGTTTCGGGATGTTACAAATCTACCCTCCTTAAAGAAATGTTGTCCTCGAAATTTCCAACTACATGAACAGTTGCAAATCCTAATCTACAACACTACGCTCACGCTGCGCACTCTGATTCTAAAACACTAATACACTTTCTAACTTATTCTTGGAACCTCTTACACCCAACCAACCTCTAACCACAGAAGCAAGTCGATTTAACACACATACATAAAATTTCTATATTCATACATCACATCCACACATCACAGAATGAATACCAAAAATACATTTTAGAACATAATAGAATATAGGGTCAGGAAACTTACGGATTCGGCGCGGGACACTCGGTGTAACACACTTCTAATAAAGATATATATATTTTCTAAACCATATTTCAAGCAAATTTTGAAAAACATTTTCGAACCCATTCCACAGTCGAGTTTTGCAACCGGTCGCTGATACCACTAAATGTAACACCCCAAACCCGGCCTATAAGTTGACCCAAATCTGGCGTGTCACATTGGGGTGCTTTTCGAGAAGCCATGGCTCCAATTGAAAACCTTTCTTGACATTAAAAACTAAAGTCCCAGTTTGCGTTTGTTTATTATTAATCGACATTTATTAAAAAGTTATTACCCTTAAAAAATAAACTTTGTTTGTTGCGGAAGCTTAATTAAAATGACTGACTTATGAAAACGTGATGTTTACGACCTATCTGCAAAAGCGTAGTATTTTGAAAGCAGATATTATTTTGGAAAATCATGATTCAAAGTTTAGTAGATTTAAAACATAATAAACTAAAAATCCAAAACTAAAACCAGAACTTAAGAGAGGCCTATTTACAAAATATTAACCCAAGTTAAAAATAAGTAAAATACTAGAGTCCAAAACTGCTCGTAGTGTGGCCACCTTCGAGTCCTCCAGCACGTCGAACCGCCTACTGAGGATTTCCTAAGAAAAATATTAAAAAAAGTGGTGAGTTTATGGAAACTCAGTGTGTACAACCCCCATCAGTCAAAACATGCATCACAACAATCCGGGCCGAAGCCCATTACAGTAACGGTGGCAATTTGGCCTTAGCCCATAAAAGCCTCAGCTGGGCCTTAACCCATAAATGTCACAACTCATATTTATCTGGGCCTAAGCCCATCTCAATGTTAAAAACCACATATGCAATGCATTAATGCCCATACCAACCCTGCACTCTGTCTCCTGTCCAACCCTGCACTTCTGTGGGGATTTAGTCGACCCACCCATCCCTACACTCCTTAAGTAGCACCGGTTGCGGCATTCACTTATCGGTGTAGCATGGCTGTTCAGTGGCTAAAAAGCCTTCGGAGGATCCATAGTCGTCAAGCGACCATGCGATCCTATTAGCACTTCCTCCGTATTAATAATCCCATCCCCATGCAACATAATAACACATGAATGCAACATCATATAATAATCATACGATAACAATCATAAATCACATACAACAATAATCATATAACATGTAGGGGCGTTTTCGTCATTTAACCCTTTAGGGGCATATCGGTCATTTTACCCATCGAGGGTATTTCAGTAATTTCACACCTGCGATAGCCTTTCCAAAGGCCTAATGCCGCCTCGAGCAACTCAACTACCACTTCTGGTTGTACCGGACTATTGGGCCTAAAACCCGATTCCGGCCCATTTAGGCCCACACGCTCGTGTGGCCCACCTAACACAAATCTAGCCACGTATATGAGATTCACCTAGTCTAGTTCACTATATACTACACCATCATACATTTCATTCAATTGGGCCCATGGCCCACTTCGGCCCATCGTGGCCCGAGCAGCCTCAACCCACAAGAATACTACTGATGGCCTCAACTATCGCGTCGAAGCCCCACACGTGCGCTCGTACGCTCGTGTGGCTACTATTGACGTGACTGGCACTTCGGCATTTGTCGCTCTACAACTAGAGTAGAGAGAGTTGCACATCTGATAGAAATCTGGTGCTAATCCGCGCTCCGACCACTCTTGTGCCCAAACGCCCTCCACGGTATCCTTCCTCCTATCATAGAATGCTCTATATATAGCTAGCTTCTCACCTTCCTTCTTTGCATCTTTCCGATGTGGGATCCCTTCGTCAGTGGAGTTTAAATTCAACTCAAACTCTTCCCGTCCAATCCGCAAAATAAATACCCCATTGCTTGTCATGAGATTCGAACCCAGCCTCCCTTGCAACATAATCCACGCCGCTAACCACTTGGCCACAAGCTCCTCTTGTGTCTTAAACCATGCGCAACTAAATTTAAATCTATAGCCAAATTCTAAAGTCCTTTTAAAAAAAAACTAAAATGCAAGAGCCAAGACTTGAACCTTGGACCTCTTTCCATCTTTGTGGCGTCACCCCCTTGTCTCTTATGTGGCGTCACTTTGCCACTACACCACATACTCCACTTGTGTCATTTTTCTCCACATTTTATCGTTAAAACCTACCTACCAAGTCCCAGGGTTTTATTCACCTAAAACCAAAATTTCCCTAAAGCCCAAGTTTGATCCCTGGACTTCATAGAAGCCCCCTAACCTTCCATAATCGCTCACCTAATAGGTCCAACTTGCTTTAGTGCCATTGTCTTGTTCTCAAAAATTTTAAACGCTACTACTCCCAAGGCCCATTGGGCCCAATCCTACTAGGCCTAGTTTCGGGATGTTACAAATCTACCCTCCTTAAAGAAATTTTGTCCTCAAAATTTCCAACTACATGAACAGTTGCACATCCTAATCTACAACACTACGCTCACGCTGCGCACTCTGATTCTAAAACACTAATACACTTTCTAACTTATTCTTGGAACCTCTTACACCCAACCAACCTCTAACCACAGAAGCAAGTCGATTTAACACACATACATAAAATTTCTATATTTATACATCAAAACCACACATCACAGAATGAATACCAGAAATACATTTTAGCACATAATAGAATATAGGCTCAGGAAACTTACGGATTCGATGCCGGAGACTCTGTGTACCACACTTCCAAGAAAGATTATATTTTCTAAATGATATTTCAAGCAAATTTTGAAAAAATTTTTGAACCCATTCCACAGCCGAGTTTTACAACCGGGCTCTAATACCACTAAATGTAACACCCCAAACTCGGCCTAGAAGTTAGACCCGAATCTAGCGTGTCACATTGGGGTGCTTTTCGAGAAGCCATGGTTTCAATTGAAAACCTTTCTTCACATTAAAAACTAAAGTCCCAGTTTGCGTTTCTTATTATTAATCAACATTTATTAAAAAGTTATTACCTTTAAAAAAATAAACTTTCTTTGTTGCGGAAGCTTAATTAAAATGACTGACTTATGAAAACGTGATGTTTACGACCTATTTCCGAAAGCGTAGTATTTTGAAAGCAGATATTATTTTGGAAAACCGTGATTCAAAGCTTAGCAGATTTAAAACATAATAAACTAAAAATCCAAAACTAAAACCAGAACTTAAGAGAGGCCTATTTACAAAATATTAACCCAAGTTAAAAATAAGTAAAATACTAGAGTCCAAAACTGCTCGTAGTGTGGCCACCTTCGAGTCCTCCAGCACGTCGAACCGCCTACTGAGGATTTCCTGAGAAAAAATATTAAAAAAAGGGGGGTGAGTTTACGAAAACTCAGTGTGTACAACCCTCATCAGTCAAAACATGCATCACAACAATCCGGGCCGAAGCCCATTACAGTAACGGTGGCAATTGGGTCTTAGCCCATAAAAGCCTCAACTGGGCCTTAACCCATAAATGTTACAACTCATATTTATCTGGGCCTAAGCCCATCTCAATGTTAAAAACCACATATGCAATGCATTAATGCCCATACCAACCCTGCACTCCGTCTCCTGTCCAACCCTGCACTCCTGTGGGGATTTAATCGACCCACCCATCCCTATACTCCTTATGTAGCACCGATTGCGGCACTAACTTATCGGTGCAGCATGGCTGCTCGGTGGCTAAAAAGCCTTCGAAGGATCCACAGTCGTCAAGCGACCATGAGATCCTATTAGCACTTCCTCCGTATTAATAATCCCATCCCCATGCAACATAATAACACATGAATGAAACATAAAATAATAATCATACGATAACAATCATAAATCACATACAAGAATAATCATATAACATGTAGGGGCGTTTTCGTCATTTTACCCTTCAGGGGCATATCGGTCATTTTACCCATCGAGGGTATTTCAGTAATTTCGCACCTGCGATAGCCTTTCCAAAGGCCTAATATTGCCTCGAGCGACTCAACTACCATTTCTGGTCGTATCGGACTATTGGGCCTAAAACCCGATTTCGGCCCATTTGGGCCCACACCTCGTGTGGCCCACCTAACACAAATCTAGCCACGTATATGAGATTCACCTAGTCTAGTTCACTATATACTACACCATCATACATTTTATTCAATTGGGCCCATGGCCCACTTCGGCCCACTTCGGCCCATCGTGGCCCGAGCAGCCTCAACCCGCAAGAATACTACTGATGGCCTCAACTATCGCGTCGAAGCCCCACACGTGTGCTCGCACACTCATGTGGCTACTATTGCCATGACTGGCACTTCGGGATTTGCCGCTCTACAACTAGAGTAGATAGAGTTGCACACCTGATAGGAATCTGGTGCTAATCCGCACTCCGACCACTCTTGTGCCCAAATGCCCTCCAAGGTATCCTTCCTCCTGTCATAGAATGCTCTATATATAGCTAGCTTCTCACCTTCCTTCTTTGCATCTTTCTGATGTGGGATCCCTTCGTCAGTGGAGTTTAAATTCAACTTAAACTCTTCCCGTCCAATCCACAAAATAAATACCCCATTGCTTGTCATGAGATTCGAACCCAGCCTCCCTTGCAACATAATCCACACCGCTAACCACTTGGCCACAAGCTCCTCTTGTGTCTTAAACCATGTGCAACTAAATTTAAATCTATAGCCAAATTCTAATGTCCATTTAAAAAGAAAACTAAAATGCAAGAGCCAAGACTTGAACCTTAGACCTCCTTCCTTCCTTGTGGCGTCACCCCCTTGTCTCTTATGTGGCGTCACTTTGCCACTACACCACACACTCCACTTGTGTCATTTTTCTCCATATTTTATCCTTAAAGCCTACCTACCAAGTCTCAGGGTTTTATTCACCTAAAACCAAAATTTCCCTAAAGCCCAAGTTTGATCCCGGGACTTCATAGAAGCCCCCTAACCTTCCAAAATCACTCATCTAATAGGTCCAACTTGCCTTAGTGCCATTCTCTTGTTCTCAAAAAATTTAAGCGCTACTAGTTCCAAGGCCCTTTGGGCCCAATCCTACTACGCCCAGTTTCGGGATGTTACATTGGACATGGGCTGGTACACGACCATGTGATTTCAATTCGAATGTCTATACGGCCTATAACACGAGCGTACCTTTGGCTGTGTGAGACACACAGGCGTGTGTCCTTAGAAATTTGAAAAATTTTCTAAGTTTCGTTAAAATTTCTTGAGCTATTGGTTAGTTTTGAACCACTTCTAAAGCATGTTTAGGGATTCATAGGCTCGTATTAGGGAAATGTGATTGAGTTTGAATGATGATTGCATGAAATTTGAAAATGTATGTGAAATTATTGTTTAATTGTTTTATAAGTCCGGTAATGCTCTGTAACCCTATTTCAGCATTAAATACGGTTGAGGGGTGTTACATTTATTGGTATCAGAGCTACGGTTTAGCCGATTCTAAGACTAACGTAGCAGATGTGAGAGTATAGCTATACATGCCATATATAACCTGTGATAGTGTGATATATCCTAGCAATTTAATTCGTGTTTTCATATAGTAAATGGATCCCAATGGAGCTGTAGCTGATGATGTTGAAAGTAATGCGCCTACCTCTGTTCACGGGGTAGCGCAATCAGAGTCGAGATCCGTATCGAGTAAACAGGGAGGAGAGGCTAAAGAAGCCTTCTTCCAGATGATGAATGAATGGTTTACGAAATTTTTTCAGACAAATCTTGCTGCTTAGCAACCTCCTCCCCCACCTAATCCTCAATCGATTCCTGTAGCTCCTCAAGGTGTAGAACTTCTACGACTAAATAAGACGCCTGTGGATAAAATTAAAAAATACAGGGTTGAAGAATTCAGAGCTACTATTGGTAACGATCCTGAGAGAGCCGAGTTTTGGCTTGAAAATACATTTGGGAATTTGATGAGCTTTCTTGCACACCGACTGAGTGCTTAAAATGTGCCGTATCACTACTGAGGGACACAACGTATCAGTGGTGGAATACTCTAGTATTAGTAGTGCCGATAGAAAGGGTCACCTAGGAATTCTTTCAAGCCGAGTTTAGAAAGAAATACATCAGTCAACAGTTCATTGATCAAAAGCGGAAAGAGTTTCTGGAGCTGAAACAGGGCCATATGTCTATGACTGAATATGAACAAGAATTTGTGAGACTCAGTAAGTATACTCGGGAATGTGTTTCAACCGAAGAAATTATGTGTAAAAGGTTCAAAGATGGATTGAACGAAGACATCAGACTATTGGTCAGGATTCTAGAATTAAAAGAATTTGCTGTTTTAGTTGACCGAGCTTGCAAAGCTGAAGAATTGGGCAAAGAAAAGAGAAAAGCTGATTTCGAGGTTAGAGATTCAAGAAAGAGGTCGATGAGCAAACCATATTAGTCTTCGTCAAAGAAATCTCGAAATTCATACACTCATTCAAATGCTTCAATCGGGTATCCAAACAGAGATCGTGGAAAGCAATACTCAAGTCCTAAAGCTCAAGCTACATCAGTATCAAGTGTTGCAAGTGTGAGAAACAAGAAACCCGAGTGTCAACAGTGTGGTCGACGACATTTTGGAGATTGTTGGATGAATAATAACAATAAAGCTTGTTTCAGATGTGGTTCACAAGAACACTTTATTCATGATTGTCCTTAGTTATTCGGGAAAGATATGTAGCAGTCCAGTTTAGACCATAGTAGAAATAGTGGTTTCGGGACCACAAATTCGGGTCAGAAAAATATTTTAATATTATTTTCCATGCTTATAGTATGTGAATTGATATGTGTGAAATTTCTGTGATTTAATTTATCCGTTTGTGTGCTTAATTTGATAAAAATACTTAATCGCGTAAAATGTAAAAGTGGCATATTAATTGTTAAAGTGTTAAATTGTTTTGTTCTTTTAATGTGGAGTCCTTATGATGTAATTGGACCCTTGGATTGATGAATGGACATATATGTACATAGTTAGTGGATTGTGAATGTGAATAATAAGGCTAAATTTGTAAATTAGTAAATAAAAGATTAATTAATAAAACCAAAGGAAAAATACATCTATTCATTCTTTTTTTAACCGATTGAAAGAAATAAAAAATAGGGTTCATGAGCTTTGAATCATTCGGCCAACATCTAGCTTGATTAAAGGTTCATTTTTGTTCGGTTTTTGATAATTTATACGTTTTTGTGATCGTTGCTTCGATATGTGACCCTGTCTGGGACAGTGGCATCGATATGTGATTACATGTAAGACCACATCTGGGAAGTTGGCATTGTACGAGCCTTCTGACTATCTGATTATCCTTATTAATTTCGAATGATTCAATGGGCATTATCGAGATGAGATCAGATGTGAAAACGAACTAAAAGATTCAAGAATGTGTTTTGTGATATGTATATGAAAACAAAGTATAAGGTTATGATGGATACATGAATTGAATATGGTAAAAGATAAATTTATATGTGCCTATGAGTATATGTGAATTTGAACATTGATGTTATATTGCTATTGTATTTGATAATATTTGAGTTGCAAGCATATTAAATGTATAATTGGTTAATGTTTATTTGATTTTGGTTAGTTGATTTAAATGCAAATGTTTATTTGTTCATTATTTGCTTATGACTTACTAAGCTATGATAGCTTACTTTGTGTGTATGTTTGCTCATTGTTTTACAGATTATTAAAGCTATGGGAAGCTCGAGTATCATCGAGGATCATCACCACACTATCGAACTATATTTTGGTACCCTTTTGAGAATGTATATATTAAAGTATGGCATGTATAGTCTAGAGAACTTAGAATATGTTTTGTGATGTGTAAAAATAGCCATGTGATATGGCTAGTTAAAGGATGTGTTTATGAATGAGTTTTGTTCATGCTTATTGGTGTATAAGTTAGTAAGTTTTAATGTGCTCTTAAGTAGCTAAATGAAATGGTACATATATAGGTGAGTTCATGGTTGATTTTGGATATGCAAATGATGAGAAAAGCCATGAATTGAATTGGGTAGATGAAGTAATAGTTATATATTCTTGATATATAATTGATATGTTTGAGTTAGATTTGCATATAAAATGAATGATGATGTTAAGAGTTAAATTATGCATGTTTTGGTATGATTTGAATGCCTTTGAGGTAAGAAATTTTATTGGTTTGATGCTGGTAGGTTTGACCCAAAATTTAGGTGGCAAATTGGCCAAGCAAATGGCCTATATTTGCCCACACGGTTGAGCACACGGGTGTGTGTCTCGACTGTGTCCCTTATGATTTGTAATTCAAATCAAGTCAGTCTTGCACACGAGCCAGACACACGGGCCTGTGACAGGCCGTGTGAATTATGTCAGTGTTGCCCACGAGTCAAGCACACGGGCGTGTCTTCGGCCGTGTGGACAAGTCAGTATGTATGCCCTGTTTTGCCACGGCTTGGACACATGGGTGTGTCTGATGCCGTGTGAGGCACACGGCCTACCCACACGAGCATGTGACCTCTGTAACTTTGAAAATGTCAAGTTTTCAAAAAAAATCTGTATGTGCTCGGTTTAGTCCTGCCCTATTCCAATGCATGTTTAAGGTCTCGTAGTCCTTTTAAAGGGACTCTTTGTTAATGATTTGATATGATATGATGATGATGCATGTCATATTTGTGAAATGACCGTAAAAGTTCCAATATATCCGGTAATGCCTCTTAACCCTATTCCGGTGATGGTTACAGGTTTGGGGTTTTACAAGATAATCTTCAAACTTCAAGGTTGAGTAATACAGTTTTCAGGGGTAAACCACCTCGAAGTGCTGGAATTATGATTAGTAGTAGAGGAACAACAAAGGACTCCGCTGTGAGATCCGAGGCCAGAGCACCTACTAGAGCTTATGCTTTTAGCGCTCGCGAAGATACATCATCACCCAATTTTACCACTGGTACATTTTCTCTCTATGACACTAATGTAATTGCATTGATTGATCTTGGATCGACTCATTCACATATTTGTATGAATTTGGTGTCTAGTAAGAGTTTGCCTGTTAAGTCTACTGAGTTTGTGATTAAAGTATCGAACCCCGTAGGCAAATATATTCTAGTTGATAATGTTTGCAAGAATTGTCCTTTAATGACTCAGGGTTACTATTTTTTGGCTAATTTGATGCTACTACCATTTAATGAGTTCGATGTAATCCTAGGTATGGATTGTTTGGCACTACATGATGTTGTTGTGAATTGTAGACGAAAGACTATTGAATTGAAATATCAAAATAGTGAAATCATTCGAATTGAATCAGATCAGTCGAGTGAATTGCCTGTTGTGATTTTGTCTATGTCAGCTCAGAGATATGTGAGAAAAGGTTGCGAAGCTTATCTTGCTTATGTGTTAGATACAGAAGTGTCTGAATCAAAAATTGAATCAGTGTCAGTTGTCTGTGAGTATTCACATATGTTTCTAGAAGAGTTACCGAGGTTACCACCGATCAGAGAGGTTGAGTTTGCTATTGAATTAGTACCAAGAACATCACCGATGTCTATAGCTCCATACAAAATGGCTCCAACTGAATTGAAAGAGTTGAAAGCTCAGTTGCAAGAGTTAATAGATAGAGGTTTTGCACAACCCAGTTTTTTGTCCTACGGTGCACCATTATTGTTCGTAATGAAGAAAGATAGATCAATGATAATTTGTATTGATTATGGTCAACTCAACAAGGTTACGATAAAGAATAAGTACCCTTTGCCGAGAATTGATATTTATTTGATCAGTTGAAAGGAGCAACAGTATTCTAGAAGATTGATTTGAGATCTGGTTATTATCAATTGCGAGTAAAAGATTCGGATGTGCCGAAAAATACGTTCAGAACAAGGTACGGGTATTATGAATTTCTTGTTATGCCTTTCAAATTAACTAATGCTCCTACCATTTTTATGGATTTGATGAATCGAATCTTTAGACCGTACTTAGATAGATTTGTGGTTGTATTCATTGACGACATTCTGATCTATTCACGAGACGAGTCTGAGCATGTTGAGCATTTGAGGATTGTACTACAAACCTTGAGAGATAAGCAACTGTTTGCTAAATTTTGCAAATGTGAGTTTTTGCTTCGAGAAGTCAGATTTTTGGGACACATTGTTTCAGTGGAAGGTATACGAGTTTATCCGAGCAAAATTTCTGCAGTTGTTGACTGGAAACCACCAAGAAATGTATCTGAAGTTAGAAGCTTTCTGGGTTTAGTTGGTTATTATAGACGTTTTGTTAAAGGATTCTCGATGATTGCTACACTGATGACTAGATTGCTATAAAAAGATGTGAAATTTGAGTAGTCTGAAAAATGTCAACAGAGTTTTGAACAATTGAAAACATTGTTAACTGAGGCACCAGTTCAACTTGAGTCAGGTAAAGAGTTTGTGATTTTCAGCGATGCGTCATTGAAAGGTTTGGGTTGTGTTTTGATGCAAGAGGGAAAAGTGATAGCTTATGCCTCCAGACAGTTGAAACCGCTTGAAAAGATTTATCCGACACACGATTTAGAGTTGGCCGCTATTGTTTTTGCATTGAGAATTTGGCGACATCATTTATACGGTGAAAAGTGTCATATCTTTACCGATCATAAAAGTTTGAAATATATTATGACTCAGAAAGGTTTGAATTTACAACAACAGAGATGGCTCGAGTAGTTGCAAGACTATGAATTCGTGATTGATTATCATCCGGGGAAAGTGAACATAATAGCAGATGCTTTAAGTAGAAAATCTTTATATGCTTTGCGAGCGATGAATACACAGTTATCTTTGTCTGATGATAGTTCGATTTTAGCTGAGTTAAAAGCTAAGCCGTTATTTCTTCAGCAAATTTGTAAAGCTCATAAACGTGAGAACGAGTTGCAAGTGAAGAGAGTGCAATGTGAGTCGACTACTAATTCAGATTATCAGATTAGATCTGATGATTGTTTAATGTTCCGAAATAGAATTTGCGTACCCAAGAATTCTGAGCTTATTCAGAAAATTCTACATGAAGCACATAGTGGCTATTTTTTGTTCACCCGGGAAGTACACAAATGTATAATGATTTGAAACAATTGTATTGGTGGTCAGGCATGAAATGAGACATTTCAGAATTTGTGTCGAGATGTTTGGTTTGTCATCAAGTTAAAGTGGAACATCAAGTGCCTTCGGGATTGTTACAACCAGTGATGATACCAGAATGGAAATGGGATAGAGTTACAATGGATTTTGTATCGAGATTGCCTCTGTCTCCGAAGAAGAAAGATGCTATTTGGGTTGTCGTTGATTGATTAACAAAATCTGCACATTTCATTCCGGTACGTACTGACTATTCGCTTGATAAATTGGTTGAATTGTACATATATGAGATTGTTAGATTGCACGGAGTGCCAGTTTTGATTATTTCAGATAGAGATCCAAGGTTTACGTCGCGATTTTGGAAGAAATTGCAAGGAGCTCTGGGTACAAGGTTGAACTTTAGACCACATTTCATCCACAAACCAACAGTCAGTCTGAGACAGTAATACAAATTCTTGAAAATATACTTCGTTGTTGTGTTTTAGAATTTGAAGGCAACTGGGAGAAATATTTTCCATTGGTTGAATTTGCGTATAACAACAGTTTTCAATTGAGCATAAAAATGGTATCGTAGGAAGCTTTATATGGTCGTAAATGCCGAACTCCTCTGTATTGGATCGAGCTTAGTGAGAAAAATATTCACGAGATTGACTTGATCAGAGAGACCAAAGAGAAAGTGAAAGTAATTCGCGACAGTTTCAAAGCAGCTTCAGATCGACAGAAATCATATGCGGATTTGAAACACAAAGATATTGAATTTCAGATTGGCAATAGAGTGTTCCAGAAAGTATCTCCGTGGAAGAAAATCCTTCATTTTGGTCGCAAAGGCGAATTGAGTCCGCGATTTATCGGGACGTACAAGACCATTGAAAGAATAGGGCCAGTAGCGTATCAGCTTGCTTTGCCATCAGAGTTAGAAAAGATCCACAATGTGTTTCATGTGTCAACATTGCGCCATTATAGATCAGATCCATCGCATGTAATTTCTCCGACAGAGATTGAAATTCAACCTGATATGACATATAACGAAAAATCGATCAGAATTTTAGCTCGAGTGGTTAAAGAGTTGAGAAATAAACACATATCTTTAGTAAAGGTTTTGTGGCAACGACACGGTATTGAGGAGGCTACGTGGGAACCCGAGGAAGCTATGAGAAAACAATACCCTTACCTCTTTTTTTGGTAAGATTTTCGAGGATGAAATTTTCTAAGGGGGGAGTTGTAAAGCCCATTTTTAGTCAAATCAGAACAGTGGTTTTGGGACCACAAATCTGAAGTCAAAATAATTATTTTATTATTAATTTAATGTTTACAGCATGATAAAATGAATGTGTGAAAAGTTCTTCAAGAAAGCTTTTCGTTTGAGAGCTTAATTTGATAAAAAGGACTAAATCGCGTAAAGTGCAAAAGTGATGTTCTAATAGCTAAAGGTATTAAATGACTAAGAAATTAAATAGTGGAGGTCCTTATGTGGTAAATATACCATTTTTATTATGAGTGGACAAATATGGCCATTAATTAGATGATTTTAATGGTTAATTAAAAGGTTAAATTAGTAATTTAGTAAATAAAGACAAATTAAATAAAAACAACAAATTGTATCATCTTTTAGCCATCTTCTCCACTAAAAATTAGAAGAAAAAGAAGCCATAGCTAGGGTTTTAAGAATTCGGTTCAATCTCAAGCTTGCATGTAAGTGAATTTTGTCTTGTTTTTAATGATTTCTATGTTTTCAGGGTCGTTGTAACTTAATCTAGCTAGCCCAGGGATTAATTTGCAAAATTGTTAAAGGTTTAAGGCTTTGCCATTGATGAATCTATGTGTATTTTGATGTTTGATGATAGATAAAACAACATTTGTAAAGTGATTTTTGACAAAATTGTCACTTAGGGATTAAATTGAGAAATGTTGAAATTTTGTGGTTAAATTGTGAAATAAATAAAAATATGGGCTGCTATGGTAATAAGAGAAATTCGGCTAGCATGTCTAGGGATCTAATTGCATGAATTTGTATTTTTATGAAATAAGGACTAAATTGTAAAGATGTTGAAATATTGGGGGCAAAAGTGTAAAATTGCTATAATATGCTTTTTTGGCTAAATTGAATAGAAGGGTAATTAAATAAGCTGAATTTGATATTACATAGATCAAGAAAAGCGAAGTTTAGATTTAGATCGGGGGAAAAACAAAGTTCTTAATTAGTTGATCTATTTCATCGTTTTTGCAATTGAGGTAACTTCGTATGTTAATAAGCATTTGTATAATTGTGTTTTAAATGCTTTACTATTGAATTATTTGTGAATACGACCTTGCAGATATAATCGATGAAGATTCAGTATTGAGAAATTCGGATTGAACCTTAGGAATAGATTTGGATACGAACGACATGTCATTATGAATTATTATTGTTTTGGGTGTTGGTCCGTACGTCCTACCGGTGGCTGAGTTATCCAACATGAGTTGTGGATTCTCGTCAGCTTGTGTGAGCAGCACCGTGTAGCTACGTCATGACCGTTAGCTTGTGTGAGTAAACCCATTGATAGCTCAAGAGTGAGCATTATTGAGATATGATATTGAGATTGCTTCAACTATGTATTGGCACTTCGATGCAAGATTTTATTGAGATAGCTTCGGCTATATATATTGGCACTTAGAGTGCGAGATTCCCGAGTATCCTGTATTATTCCAAATGGTTCAATGGGTATATCGAAAATATGAAATGGTGAGAAATAGATACGTATCAATACAGGTATGTATGGAAACTATATATGCATTGAACATATGGAAGAAATGACTTCATGGCTAAATAAGTGATTTGAATACATGTTAATATTGTCATTAAATATTTTTATAGTATGTTATATACATATTTTGAATGATAATTAAATGGTGAGTTTTGCTTATTATTTTCATACGGGCTTACTAAGCTTTATAGCTTACTTTGTTTAATTTTTCTGTGTTTTATAGTGAGATCAATGTTAGCTCGGATTTGGGGATCGCCGGAGACTTCGTCACACTATCCTATTATCTCTTGGGTACTTTTGAACTTAAGTGTTTTAAGTATATGGCATGTATAGGAATTTGGTCATTTTGGTGTATGTGTTGTTAATGAATTTAGTCATTTGAAATGGCTTGTAAATATTAAGAGTTTGGTTTTGTATATAGTCATGTGAGTTAGCTTAATTTGTTGGTTTGGTTATGTATATATATGTGTGTATGGCTTATGTTGTGAATTTCTATTGATAGATATATTATGATTATGAATTATAGATATGGTGGACGTCAAATGGTTGATATTGGAGAAGATATATGCTTATGAGTTTGAGTATAATGATGCATGTTTGAAAGTGTTTAATTAGTTGAATTGTATATGTGAAATTGGTATAAATGGAATGGCCTGTTTTGTGGCTTGTGTGTATTGTGGAAAATAGTATTGAGTTAGCATGAGTTATGCTTGATTATGTTTGGTTGAGGCTATTAGAATGCCTATTTTTATGCCATGAATTGTGCCATTTGAGTTTGGTGTAGGTACTTACAAATTGGGTGGCAAATTGGCTTGGTAAACAGACTATTTTTGTCCACACGGGCGTGTGTCTCAGCCGTGTGTGACACATGGTCAGATTACACGGTCGTGTGTCCCCTGGTATTGAATTAAAAATCAAGTCAGTATGCTCCACACGGCCCAGCACACGAGCGTGTGACTTGGCCGTGTGGCATAAGTCAGTAAACCCTTCAGGTTTGGCATGGCCTACCAAAATGGCCTGGCACACTAGTGTGTGTGGCCATTTTTAGGGCACACGGGCTAGCCACACGGGCGTGTGTGTTGGCCGTGTGACCTAAGTCAGAGAGTTAAACGGGGTTGGACACGGGCTGGTACAGGGCCATGTGATTTCAATTCGAATGTCTACACTGCCTGTGACATGGGCGTGTCTTTGGCCGTGTGAGACACAAGGGCGTGTGTCCGCTGAAAGTTGAAAAAATTTTCTAAGTTTCGTAAAAATTTCTTAAGATATTGATTTAGTCCCGAACCACTTCTAAAATATGTTTAGGGCCTTGTAGGCTCGTATTAGGGACAATGTGATTGAGTTTGAATGATGATTGCATGAAATTTGAAAATTTATGTGAAATTATTGTTTAATTGTTTTATAAGTCCGGTAATGCTCTGTAACCCTATTTTGGCGTTGAATACGGGTGAGGGGTGTTACAGAAACAATTCTATCATAAACCCTCATGAACAAAACTTACCCGCTTCACCTTTAATAAAACGAAATACACAAGGACGATCAGTATTGACAGACAACACGTAACGTTAGTGTAAAACGGAAGAAACAAGAAATCAAAAGAACAGAAATTTGGAAAGAACAAAAATAAAAAAAAAGGAACAATGGGGAAGAAAAAGAAAAATGAAGAAGAACGTGAAAACAAAAAAAAAAAACTCCTCTTTTAATTTTTAAAAGTAAATCTTTAAAAATTAAAAAAACAAAACCAAAATAAATTAATTCTTCAAAACACACGTGAGGACTCGAACTTAGAACCCAAAGGTAAACTAACACACTTACCACCACTGAACCAGCCTGCTCATTCTGACATTAAGACGCGAAAACCCACTCAAGTGCTCGACCTGTTCAATGATCCTAACCATAACCTCAAAACTTCTAACCCCAAATTATGTGGGTTTTACAACTCACCCCTCCTTAAATAAATTTTGTCCCCGAAATTTCCAACTAACAGAACAACCTTCTAAACACAAAATTCACCACTACGCTCCCGCTACGCACTCTAACCTTAAAACACTACCATATCATACTAAACCTTAAAATTTTGCATCCATACATACCCAGAACACTTATCCTCTGAACCAGATCAATTTTCTTTTCTATTATACACACAAACACAATGCTATAATCAGAAAGTCAAATCATTCACAAACAATAGCACACAAAGTCAACAATATCAAACAACCATACCTGACTCAATGTTTCCGAGGACAGTCCCTAATCCGATGCCCCATGGATCTGCATCTGAGACACACTCCCGGCTTTTTCCAACAATCGCCCAGATGATGCTTTTTACAATGCCCACAAACTAACACACTCACTCCACTACTAGAACCTCCCACATTACTCTTACTGATATTCTGCTGAGACCTGACACGCTTCGCAGATCGAGGCTCCAACCTTGAAGGACTACAATCTCTTTTCTTCCCATAATCCGCACACCTACCTTGAACCATTTCTCTAGTTCTCTCTAAACTAGCCTCGAAGACCTTCTCTAAAACTTTTCTCACTACCCAAGTCAATGCCTCAGTACTAACCTCCAGGTTATCGCTACCCGTAGCTGACGGAACTGCATTGACTTCTGACTCTTGAACAGACACGCGTCCCAGAGAAGCCGATGACTCCTTGGGAGTCCCACCAGACTGACTTTCACGATCTTGCTTATCACCAGAATCCATATCAAATTTCGAACTAACCATAAGAATCTACAATACTAGAACCGAACACAATGATAATTGTATACACATTACCATTCTAATATTACAGAACTAATTTGACAAGTTCAGAGTTTCGCACGGACCAGAATCGGAGTCTCAGACATTTTATTTTCTTAGAAACTTTTTCGAAACATTGTGGTACAGTTTTTTCAGAATTTTTTTTACAAACACGTGCGCACACGAATACGTAAAAACACAGGTCGAGTTTTTGAAAACCTGGCTCTAATACGACTAAATGTAACACCTTAAAACCCGGCCTAGAAGTTTTGACTGAATCCTGGAGGTTACACTGCCCACCAAAAGTGGCAGAAACAAAAACTTTAGTTCAAACCAAGAAAACATTTTTGTTCATTATGTTTGAAACAATATTAAACCTGCGTCAAACATTTGCAAATAAAATCCACGGTTTTTAAAGTTCATTCCAAATAACACCTTACGAAAGTCCAGCATAAAAACTTGTACCACAGTTTATATAATCATTTTACAAACCAACTTAAAATTAACCGTATAAAACTTACAAGATTTTACTTAAACTGAATCAAACCATATCTTTTTGAGACCTCCGGTATATCGAGCCCAGCTCCAAAACACAGAATGTACATAAAAGGAAAAACACTACAGAGATGAGCTACGTGAGCTCAGTGTGAGTCCGAAACATGAACAGATGGCAAAAGATAGAGTGACATAATAAATACTTCGGACAAGCATATGTATACACGAACCAAACTAAATCGAATCCCAAACCCACTTACCGAGGCTTGAACGAAGGTCGGATTACACAGAAACATAAAACAGACAATTTATTACTCAAAAAAATTCTGCAAAATAGGGCCACATGGCCTGTGCCCTAGTTGTGTGGAAGTGCCCAGGCCGTGTGGGAGTCTACACGCCCATGTGAATGCCATACACACTCGTGTGGAGGGGACACACTCCCGTGTGAGCAGTCCCTGTAACTCACTGTCCAAAAGTGCCAAAAATTAAGAGTAGATGAGACATGGCCATGTAGGGATCTCACACGCCCTTGTGGCCAGGCCGTGTGGAACCAAAACCCATCAAAAACCCTAATTTCCCAATTGCACATGGCCGTGTGGATCTCCTGTCTATGGCACATGCCCGTGTGGTCACCAAACCACACCGAAATACCCTAAAATTCATGTTTTGACACCGAAACGATCCCTATCCTTTGGAAACCCAAAATTATGCTAAAACATATAGAATTTCATGCAATTTAGTAATAATACGATACTTTAAATAAGCAATTTCAGAAACACACAAGACACTATCGAATTCCACCGTAATTTGATACCGAAGTTAAACCATTTCATAACACACCTTAGAATGCGATATTAAGCAACAAGTATCAATCGATTTTCTCTCACCAGACTGTTCAGAAGCCTCAATTTCACACATAAATTTAAACTATAAGAACCTCAATTAAAAAATAATAGAAATAGAAGCAATTCTATCATAAACCCTTTTGAACAAAACTTACTCGCTTCACCTCTAATAAAATGAAATACACAAGGACGATCTGTAACAACCCATTTTTAGTGAAATTGAAATAGTGGTTTCGGAACCACAAATCCGAGTCATAAAGAAAAATAATTTTAATATTATTGCATAGTCTGCATTATGATAGGAAATAGTATGAAAATTTTGATAAGAAAATTTTATCGATTTCATGTTTAATTTTGGAAAGGACCAAATTGCATAAAATGAAAAAGTTGAATTCTAGTAGCTATAAGGATTAATTAGCTATGGAATTCAAACCTTGAGGTCCTTATATGGCAGTTAGACCATTAAATGGAGTTAGTAGATATTTTTGATGAATCATCAATGGAAAATTAGAAAAAGAAAAGGACTAAATTGGAATGTTGAAAAATTAATGGATGATAATAAATTTAAATAGAAATATCATCTTATTATTATCATCTTGTAACACCCCAAACCCGGCCTAGACATTATGGCCGAATTTGGCAATATCACATTGAAGTATTTTTCGAAAACATACTTTGATCGGATCGTTCTATATTAAATCTCGTTTATGATCATAACGGAAATTTAAGGGTATCTTGTTCATTTAAAACTTAAGTTGTTTTTAGCAGTTTGCCAATCATATTATGTCATTGCTATATTTAAAACAATGTTTGAAGCGGAAGCTTTCATTGAATGTTACGTAAACATGGTGTTTTGAAAAACATTTATCTTTTGAAAATTCGCGTCCTACTTCTTTCAGATATGAATTAAATAAGTAAAATCCCAAATTAAAAGTTAAAATTTAAAGAGGCCTTATTACATAACAAAAACCCAAATTAAATTTATTGGACATAAAACTCAAATATCAAAGCAGGTGTGGTTGTGTGGCCACCTCCGAATCCCTCGCAGCACCGATCCGCCTAAGACTAGGGGTTACCTGTACAGCTAAACAGAGGGGTGAGTTTACGAAAAACTCAGTGTGCAACCCCATGTGAGTAAATAGCCAATCATGCCTTAGGCAAGCACAGTCTGGCCTAAGCCCAAATCAATAACAATTCAGATCAGTTGGGCCTCAGCCTATTACAATATCATTATCAGTATCAGTGTGGGCCTTAGCCCATTTCAGTGACAGCAACAGTTCAGGCATGCAATAAAAAATCCTACCCAACCAGCCTCTACGCTCCACTCCGTCCAGCCCAACACTCCATGTGGGGATAAAATCACCCACCCATTCCTACACTCCAAAAATTAGCACCAGTTGTGGCACTAAACAGTATTTGTAATAGAGCTGCCAGTACAGTACACTTCCTCCAATCATAATAATCCCATCCCATGCAACATATCACACATGTATGCAACATATATATACCATGGCATGCTTATATACAGTCATACATAACATAAGGCATACAGTCATATTATATCATAGGGGCATAATAGTCATTTTAATTCATAGGGGCATAACAATCATTTTAAGTCATAGGGGCATAACAGTCATTTCATATCAGTTTGGGGGTCTAGGTAAACTTACCGACCCATCAGTAGGTCAACAGTCATCTTGGGCGACCAGTGCAACCTTTACAGTCAAACAGTGATAATGGGCCCAAAGCCCATAATGCGGGCCCACATGTAGCCCACATAGCCCAGAATTGGTCTCGATCATAAAAATTACCCAGTTTGGCCCAACTTTCTCCACACGTTCGTGTGGTTTACTCGTGTGGGCCCCACAAGCCCATTGGGCCTACATGGCCCATTTTGGCCCAACATGGCCCAAAATGGCCAAAGACCACGAAATCGCTCATGGTGGCATCAACAGTCTAACGCCCACATTTTATACGTTCGGTCTACCACACGAGCGAGCGCACGCTCGTGTAGCGTCAAATGTCACGTTTTTTGGCTTTTGCCGATTTACGATTTGGGCAATGTTTACACACACTTTTCGGCATTTCGCCGATATTGTTTATAAAGTGCTGTTACACACCTGGGTTTTATTTGCTGAGAAAACTGCCCACGCCTTTAAAAGCTACACTTGACCAACAATTCCCAATTAATTATTTAAACATTTACTTAATCGAATACACACAAGATCCCAATCGTTAAACCCACACCACATTACCTTCAACCGAGTGATGAAAGAAAGGTTTTGAATGTTTCAATACCACTTGCAACTCCTTCACTCCTCGAGAAGTTCTAAAAACCGAAAGGAACACAAGAGTGTTCAGCTTGTCAGTGTAAGAAAGGAGGATACTTGTTACAGATTAAGAGAAAACAAGAAGAAGTTGAGTGCTCTTATCGATTTTCCAGAGAATAGTCACTACATCGAAGACACAGTAGCGATAGAGGAATGAAGTAATTCGCCTGGATACCAAGATGATAAGAGAAATCAGTTTAAGGGAGAAAGAGAAAAGAAAACGAAGGAGGGGCAGAAGGTATATTCGGCCAACAACAGAAAAAGAAGAGAAGAGGGCTAGCCGAACACACATCTTACACAATTCAGAAAAAGAAGACAGAAAGAGAGATACGGTAGACTTGAGCAGAGAAAGCAATTGCAGAAGAGAGAAAAGGAAAGAAGCGCTTGGAGTAATTTCGGCCAGAAGGAAGGTTGTCAAAAATGAAGAAAAGTGAACAGAAGAATGCCCAAAGACCCCTACCATAATCGACCTTCAAGCAAAAAGAGGAAAACAATGCAAAAATCGAAATGTGGAGCATACCAAATGAGGAGTACCACTCTGGCCGAAATTCTTGAGTGCCAGAGTCCCTTTTTGGCATAACTCTCCCTTTCTTCTCATCTCCCTTGATTTTCTCCTAAAGTCCCTCCTCAAATCTCTCCACCTGATCACATCTCCCCTCAACCATTCAATTTGAATTCTCCTCAACCACTTTAGTGTTTCAGCCAAACTCCAACACCTCCACAGCACAGTAGCAAAATTAGTACTCCGCTACTCCCACCAAGATTCGAACACCAATCCTCTGGCATAGCTAACATGCCACTTACCCCTAGACCAGCAGACTCTTTATGTCATGCAAGGGTTTTATTCCTTAAAAACAAAATTTTTACACAAGCCTAGGCTTGAACCCAAGACTTCTTAGACACTCCCAAACACACCCAAATCACTCAACCACTGAAGCAATAGGTATTTGTGTTACCAACATGCAAAAATAAATTCCTAAATTTTTGGGGCGTTACAACTCTACCCCTCTCAAAGAAAATTTCGACCTCGAAATTTACCTGATCAAAATAGATGAAGGTATTGTTGACGCATCGCCTCTTCGGGTTCCCACGTGGCCTGCTCAGAGCTGTGATTGCGCCAAAGTACCTTAACCAGTGGGATAGACTTCTTCCACAGAACTTTCACATCACGATCTAAAATCTGAACTGGTTCCTCCTCAAAAGTTAGGTCCGGTCTAACCTCAATCTCCTCAGTCGATATCACGTGTGTGGGATCAGAGGGATATCGCCTCAGCATAGAGACGTGGAATACATCGTGAATCCGATTCAAGTCTAGAGGTAACTCAAGTTGATAGGCAACCAGTCCTACACGTTTCAGTATGCGATATGGCCTAGTGAATCCAGGGCTCAACTTGCACTTCGGTGCAAATCTGAGTACCTTCTTCCATGGTGAGACCTTAAGGAAAACGAAGTCCCCCACAGAATACTCAATCTTCTTACACTTCAAATCCGCATACGACTTCTGTCTGTCTGATGCTGCCTTCAATCGATCCTGAATTAATCTAACTTTGTCCTCGGTATCAGAAACTAATTCAGGACCCAGAACACGCCGCTCGCCCAACTCTGTCCAACATGTAGGAGTACGACACCTACGACCGTATAATGCCTCGTGCGGTGCCATTTGTATGCTAGAATGATAGCTATTGTTATATACAAACTCTGCCAATGGCAAATAGTCTTCCCAACAACCTCAGAACTCTATTACACAACTCATTAACATATACCAAGATATCATCTATAAAAACCACTACGAACCGATCCAAATAAGGCTGGAACACTTGGTTCATCAGATCCATAAAAGCTGCTAGTGCATTCGTCAGTCCAAACGGCATCACAAGGAACTCATAATGACCATAACGAGTCCTAAACGTTGTCTTGTGAATATCAGCCTCTTTGACTCTTAGTTGATGGTACCCCGATTGGAGATCAATCTTATAGAAGACCGAAGCTCCTCGAAATTGGTCGAATAGATCATCAATCCTCGGTGGGGGTACTTATTCTTAATAGAAAATTTATTCAATTACCGGTAGTCGATGCACATATGCATGGATCCATCCTTCTTTTTCACAAATAACACCGGTGCTCTCCATGGAGACACACTAGGGCGGATGAACCCTCGATCCAGTAACTCTTGAATCTGAACCTTAAGCTTCACTAGCTCTTTCGGTGCCATTCTATAAGGAGCAATGGACTCCGAAGCTGTACCCGATAGGAGCTCAATCCCAAATTCAACTTCACAGTTTGGAGGCAGTCCAGGTAGTTCATCGGGAAAAACATCCAGAAAATCTTTGACTGTTTTGATATCTTTAACAGACGAAACCTCAGAATCAACACCACTGATGTAGGCTATATACGCCTCACAACCCTTACGAACCAACTTCTCAGCCCTCAAGGTAGAAATCACATTTGATAGATAATTCCGACACTCCCCTATTAGCACTACCTTATCACCCTCCACAGTTTTTAGTACCACCCGTTTAGTAGCATAGTCCAAATTCACTTGATGCTTAACCAGCCAATCCATACCCAGTATTAAGTTGAATTCTCCAAAAGGAAGTTTCATTAAGTCTGCCAAAAAGATGGTTCCTTGCACCTCCAAAGGTACACCTCTGAACAATTTGTTTACCCTAACTAACTGCCCTAAAGGACTCACCACAGTAACCTCACTAGCAGTTGTTTCAACCATTATACCCAAAGTCTCAGACACCGAGCATGTTATATACAAATGCGTAGACCTAACATCAATCAGTGCAGTATAAGGTACATTATATATAAGAACATACCAGTAATAACATCTGGGGCGTCTCCGTCCTCTCGGCGACGTGCAGCATAGACCAAAGCTGGTTGTCTCGCCTCAGTATGACCAGTACCTCTGCCCGGTGCTCCACGACCACGGCCCATACCATTTCCATCTCAGGCCTAACCATGGCCTTTCAGCGGCTACTAAACACCTCTCTACGGCTGAACAGGACCCCGGCCAGTAACTTGCATCTGATTGGGCCTTTGTGGACAATCTCTGATATGGTACTCTAATGATCCGCATCTCAAACATGCCCCAATCCTTTTCCAGTACTCGTCCTGATGGTGTCTACCACAGCCAACACATGGCTGCGGTCCAGTAGCAACATCAAGGGCCCTAACTTTGACCGACCCATCCACTCTGGCCTTTTTATTCGGCCTCTGAACGGAACTTGAGGGCTCCGAATCCCTCTTATCCCTACCCTTTTCTCTGTTTAGATGCTCAATACGCTTCACCTCCTCGGCGATCTTTGCCTTATCTTCTAGTGTGGCAAAATCTCACTCCCTCTGTGGAGCTATCAAAACTCTCAGACTATCCCTGAGGCCGTCCTCGAAACGAACACACAGCTCATGATCAGTTGCCACCATCCCATGTGCATAGCGGCTTAATCGCAAAAATTCTGCCTCATATTCAGCTACTGATTTATCCCCCTAATTTAGATTTAGAAAATCCCTTCTCTGAGCATCCACATAACTAGCGCCCACATACTTCCCTTAGAAAGCAGTCTTGAAGAATTCCCATGTCAATCGATCAACCTGAGTACTCTCTTTAACTGTAAGCCACCACTGATAGGCTTCATCTCGCAACAAGGACACTGCACCTTTTAGTTTCTGCTCGGGGGTGAAGTCGAGGACATCCATGATCCTCTCTGTGGCCTTAATCCAATATTCAGCCACGTTAGGGGAAACTCAAGCAATACCTTTAAAAATCTCAGCCCCATTAGACCGAAGTCGTTCTATTACCAACCCACGGCCCACAGTACCAGTATTGGGCCCAGCGACCCTCTCCAGAATTCGCAACATAGCTTGGGACAATGCGTCATCCCCAGCTGCTCGATCGTGAGATCCAGTCTCAGTCACAAGTGAGGCCAAGGCCTCTCTAGCTTCAGCGTTAGGCATGTGGCCTGATGAAGAAGACCCCGCCCGAGCACCTCTACGGCCTCCGCCACGGCCTCTAGTACCCCTTCCATGAGTACCTCTAGTGCTCATTATCTATTTGCATATTATCTATTTTTAACAATTTTATGCATCAGTTTACGGTTCCAATGTTGATTAACGGATATCTTATGGAAAGTAATATCAGTATTTAAGAGTTTGTTTTCGCAGAACGCAGTCTTACTACAGTTTTAGTTTTCCCTAACTAGAATATTTCAGTACAGTCTACTAACTATAGTAGTCTCAATATTTCACTTTAAACAAACAGAAGTTTCAGAGGACTTGCCACATCGGCGTCGGTGACCTGATCACACATCCGGTAAAAATATGTCAACATACTTCCAAACTGTTTAGAACAGTCCTTTGTGAAATTCCAAGTTCTAGAAGAGACCCAAAAACCACATCCGAGTTTTTGAAACACTACTCGAATACCACTAAATGTAACACCCCAAACCTGGCTTAGACATTATGTCCGAATCTGGCGATATCACATTGAAGTGTTTTTCAAAAACATACTTTCATTGGAAAAACCCGTTCTATATTAAATCTCGTTTATGATCATAACATAAATTTAAGGGTATCTTATTCATTTAAAACTTAAGTTGTTTTTAGCAGTTTGTCAATCATATTAGGTTGTTGCTATATTTAAAACAATGTTTGATGCGAAAGCTTTCATCGAATGTTACGTAAACGTGGTGTTTTGAAAAACATTTATCTTTTGAAAATCTGTGTCCTACTTCTTTCAGATATGAATTAAATAAGTAAAATTCCAAATTAAAAGTTAAAATTTAAAGAGGCCTTATTACATAACAAAAACCCAAATTAAATTTATTTGAAATAAAACTCAAATATCAAAGCAGGTGCGATTGTGTGGCCACCTCCGAATCCCTCGCAACACCGATCCGCCTAAGACTGGGGGTTACCTATACAGATAAATAGAGGGTGAGGTTATGAAAAACTCAGTGTGTAACCCCATGTGAGTAAATAGCCAATCATGTCTTAGGCAAGTACAGCCTGGCCTAAGCCCAAATTAATATCAGATCAGATCAGTTGGGCCTTAGCCCATTACAGTATTAGTATCAGTATTAGTGTGGGCCATGGCCCATTTCAATGATAGTAACAGTTCAGGGATGCAATCAAAAATCCTACCCAACCAGCCTCTACACTCCACTCCGTCTAGCCCAACACTCCATGTGGGGATAAAATCACCCACCCATCCCTACACTCCAAAAATTAGCACCGGTTGCGGCACTAAACAGTATTTACAGCAGAGCTGCTAGTACAGTACACTTCCTCCAATCATAATAATCCCATCCCATGCAACACATCACACATGTATGCAACATATATATATTGTGGCATGCTCATATACAGTCATATTATATCACAGGGGCATAACAGTCATTTTAAGTCATAGGGGCATAACAATCATTTCATATCAGTTTGGGGGTCTAGGTAAACTTACTGACCCATCGGTCGGTCCACAATTGTCTTGTGCGACTCGTGCAACCTTTATAGTCAAAAGTGATAATGGGCCCAATACCTAAAATGTGAGCCTATGTGGGCCTACACGCTCGTTAGCCCACATAGCGTAGAATTGGTCTCAATCATGAAAATTACCTAGTTTGGCCCAATTTTCTCCACACATTCGTGTGGTTTACCCATGTGGGACCCACAATCCAGTTGGGCCCACACGGCCCATTTCGGCCCAACGTGGCCCAAAATGGCCAAAGACCACGAAATCGCTCATGGTGGCCTCAACAATCTAACGCCCACATTTTATGCGTCCAGTCTACCACACGAGCGAGCGCACGCTCGTGTAGCATCAAATGTCATGTTTTCTGGCTTTTGCCGATTTACGATTTGGGCAGTGTTTATAAACACTTTTTTGGCATTTCACCGATATCGTTTATAGAGTGCTGTTACACGCCTGGGTTCTATTTGCTGAGTAAATTGCCCACGCCTTTGAAACCTACACTTGAGAAACAATTCCCAATTAATCATTTAAACATTTACTTAATTGAATACACACAAGATCCCAATCGTTAAACTCACACCACATTACCTTCGATTGAGTGATGAAAGAAAGGTTTCGAATGTTTCAATACCACTTGCAACTCCTTCACTCCTCGAGAAGTTCTAGAAACGAAAGGAACACAAGAGCATTCGGCATGTCAGTGTAAGAAAGGAGGAGACTTGTTACAGATTAAGACAAAACAAGAAGAAGTCGAGTGCTCTTATCGATTTATCATAGAATAGTCGCTATACCGAAGACACAGTAGCAATAGAGGAATGAAGTAATCAGCCTAGATACCAAGATGATAAGAGAAATTGGTTTAAGGGAGAAAAAGAAAAGAAAACGAATGAGGGGCAGAAGGTATATTCAGCCAACAACAAAAAAAGAAAAGAAGAGGGCTAGCCGAACACACATATTACCCAAT
Organism: Gossypium australe; assembly: GCA_005393395.2. Taxonomy (NCBI): domain Eukaryota; kingdom Viridiplantae; phylum Streptophyta; class Magnoliopsida; order Malvales; family Malvaceae; genus Gossypium; species Gossypium australe. The sequence continues at coordinate 84,415,666 of CM016614.1, read as the reverse complement.
TCAGAAAAAGAAGAAAGAAAGAGAGATATGGTAGACTTGAGCAGAGAAAGCAATTGCAAAAGAGAGAAAAGGAAGGAAGCACTTGGAGAAATTTCGACCAAAAGGAAGGTTGTCAAAAATGAAGAAAAGTGAACAGAAGAATGTCCAAAGACCCCTACCACAATCGGCCTTCAAGCAAAAAGAGGAAAACAATGCAAAAACTGAAATGTGAAGCATACCAAACCAAGAGTACCACTCTTGCCGAAATCCTTGAGTGCCAGAGTCCCTTTTTGGCATAACTCTCCCTCTCCCCTCGTCTCCCTTGATTTCCTCCTAAAATCCTCTTCAAATCTCTCCACCTGATCACACCTCACCTCAACCACTCAATTTGAACTCTCCTCAACCACTTCAGTGTTTCAGCCAAACTCCAACACCTCCACAGCACAGCAGCAAAATAAATACTCCACTGCTCCCACCAAGATTCGAACACCAGTCCTCTGGCATAGGTAACACGCCACTTACCCCTAGACCAGTAGACTCTTTATGTCATGTTTTACCCACAATAATTTTAAAGCCTACTAACTATAGGCAAGGGTTTTATTCCTTAAAAACAAATTTTTTTCATAAGCCCAGGCTTGAACCCAAGACTTCTTAGACACTCCCAAACACACCCAAATCACTCAACCACTGAAGCAACAAGTATTTGTATTACCGATTGCAAAAATAAATACTTAAAATTTTAGGAAGTTACACATCTTCTTCCCCAAAATACATGGAAACCCTAGGAAAGAGAAATGAAATCAACCAAGCTTAATTGGGTAAGTAATCATGTCTCGCTTTTAGTAATTTTTATATTTTCGAGATTGTAGTAACTTAATCTATCTATTTTGGGGATTAATTTGTAAAGATATCAAAGTATAAAAATTTTTCCATGGATGTAAATGCTGAAATTTTGAAATTTATGGTAGAAAATGAAAGGTTGTTGATAGATAAACAACTTTTACAAAGAGAACAATTATGATTTAGGGACTAAATTGAAAAAAGGTAAAACCCATGGAAAAGTTCTGATTTTTTGTGAAATTCATGGGATGTTATTAAAACATGTAAAAAACGGTTAGGCTTAGAATAAGGATTAAATTACATGAATTTTATTTTTCAAGCTTAGGGACAAAATTGTCATTTATGAAAAGTATAAGGGCAAAATGGTAATTTTGCCTAGGAAGTGAATTGAGTTTAATTGAGTATGAAATGGATTAAATTGTTGTTAAATTCATTTATATAGATCCGAAAAGATCAAATAAAGAGTTAGATCGAGGAAAAGAAAAGGTGACAGATTAGTAGATTTTCATAACCGAACAAGTGTCGAGGTAAGTTCATGTAACTAAATTGTGTTTATTTTTATGCTTGAATTGAGTGTGGTACGTGTTTATATGAATTATATAAATGTTAAAAATGTATGAAATAATCACATGATCAATAATGTTTGGAAAATATTAGGTTCCGTTTGAGTAATGAAATTCGATGGATACATGATTTCCATATTGAATGTTGTCCTGCATATGTTGCAGACAGAATATAGCTCGGATGAGCAATCCTATTATAAGCCCTCTCGAGTGTCTTGTTATATAGTTCCTACGAGCATTCTGATTGGTAGTGATCCTGCATTTGTTGCGCACTACCACATCTCTTTATGAGCGTCCTATTACATGATTCGATCGGTTGTGATCCAGCATTTATTATGGACACAAACGCAGCTCTTCGTGAGCATCCTGATATAAGATCTTATGAGCTTCCTGACATGGCTCACTTGAACTCCTTGTTATGCTATTCGGAGCTCCCTGATAATAACTCTTCGGAGTTACCTGTTAAGCTTAATGAGTTTTCTGTTATAGACTCTTATGAGTTTCCTAATATAGCCCAGATAAGCTTTCTGTTACATGGCTCATATGAGCATCCTGATATATGGCTCGAGAGTGTGCTTCCTGATTATGTGCCCTTATGAGTACTCCTGAACATGAGTTGACGGATAATTGATTTGTATACCTCGAGTATACTATCTAGGTATCCATCGATATTTCAATGATTTAACAGATAAAACTTCTGTTAAAAGAAAACATGAGATTAATATGATTTATTTTTTTGAATATCCCTGAAATACTCAAAAATTATTATATGATGAGCTTATCTCTGTTATCTTGATATATATATATATATATATATATGAATCATATGACTAACTTTTTTGATGAGAGCTTGTGTTTAGGCAATTGATCAAAAATGCTTGGATGCATGTTATACATGTTTAATTAAATGAGCATGATTAGTAAGTTAAATTCTTGTTATACAAACTTACAAAGCATAAAATGCTTACTCTGTTTTATTTTCCTCTATTTTATAGTGCTCGGAAGCTCGAAAGAGTTGGGAATCGGTTAGAGTATCATCACACTATCTTTCAGCCCATTTTGGTACAAATAGCAAACTTAGTTAGTATAATGGCATGTATAAGCTAAATTAGAATAAATGATGAAATATTTTGGTTGTATCTAGCCATTATAATGCCTGGTGTAAAGTGTATTTTGATGTAAACATAAAAGACCATATCATATTGAGATGTGTTGAAATGGTTAAATGGTAAAAGAAATATAAACCAAAATATGAATGAAATTGAGTTAATAATTGGTAAAACTTGTAAACAAGCATAAATGCAATTGTGTCCTCTACACCTAAGAAAAATTTTGAGATTTCGCGAAAAATTTTCTGTAATCCCATTTTTGTCTCGACTCGATTCTAATATTTATTTTGGGCCTTGAGGACCCATATAAGGGACATTATGATTGATTGTGATTAATTTTCAGAAATGAATAGTAAATGACATAAATTAATTGTAATTAAACTATAAACTCTGGTAATGCTCTGTAACCCTGTTCCGGCGACGGATACGGGTTAGGGGTGTTACACGATCAGTCTTGACAGACAACACGTAGCGTGAGTGTAAAACGGAAGAAACAAGAATTCAAAAGAACTGAAATTTGGAAAGAACAGAACTAAAAAGAGGAACAATGGGGAAGAAAAAGAAAATTGAAGAAGAACGTGAAAACTAAAAAAAAAAACTCCTTTTTTAATTTTTAAAAGTAAATCTTTAAAAATTTAAAAAAAAACCAAAATAAATTAATTCTTCAAAACACATGTGAGGACTCGAACTCGGAACCCAAAGGTAAACTAACACACTCACCACCACTGAGCTAGCGGGCTCATTCTGACATTAAAATGCGAAAACCACTTAAGTGCTCGACCTATTCAATGACCCTAACCATAACCTCAGAACTTCTAACCCCAAATTTTAGGGTATTACATAGAAAATCTTTGTTTTCTTTGGAAAGTTTGGACATACGGTTGACGTTGACTGATGATGGTTCGATTTTAGCTGAGTTGAAAGCTAGACTGATGTTTTTACAACAAATTTACGATGATCAGAAATGTGATGATTTGTTGATTGCTAAACGGAAAAGGATTGAGATGACTCCTAATTTAGATTTTCAGGTTGGGTCCAATGATAGTTTGTATTTTAAAGGTAGAATTTACATTCTAAGAAATTCATATCTCTTTTAGAAGATTTTACAGGAAGCTCATAATAGTAGCTTTTCTGTTCATCCAGGTAGCAATAAAATGTTCGGTGATTTGAAACAAATGTATTGGTGGCCAGGTATGAAACGTGAGATCTCAGAGTTCGTATTAAGATGTTTAGTTTGTCAGCAAGTTAAAGCGAACATCAGGTACCTTCTGGTTTGTTACAACCAGTGTTGATTCCGGAATGGAAATGGGAACGCGTCACGATGGATTTTGTATCAAGATTACCTATATCTCTGAGAAAGAAAGAAAACTTGATTGTTTGACGAAATCTGGACATTTTATCCTAGTGCATACGGATTATTCACTTGAGAGATTAGCAGAGTTATATGTTGCTCAGATTGTCAGATTGCACGGGGTGTCAGTTTCTATTATTTCTAATAGAGATCCACGGTTTACATCTCAATTTTGAAACAAGTTACATGAGAATCTAGGTACTCGTTTGCATTTTAGTACCGTGTTTCACCCCCAGACCGATGGTCAATCCAAGCGAGTAATTCAGATACTCGTGGATATGCGTCAATGCTCTGTTTTAGAGCTCAAAGGGAACTGGGAGAGATTTCTACCGTTAGTTGTATTCGCATACAATAACAATTATCAATCGAGTATAAAGATAGCACCGTACGAAGCTTTGTATAGTCAAAAATGCCAAACTCTATTATATTGGACTGATTTCACTAAGAATAAGCTTCACGAGGTTGACTTGATACGAGAAACCAAAGAAAAGGTTAAAGTAATTTGAGTTAGTTTAAAAGTAGCTTTAGATCAAAAGAAATCTTATGTGGATTTAAAAAGAAAAGACATTTAATTTCAAGTCAGTGACAAAGTGTTCTTGAGAGTATCTACCTGGAAGAAAGTTCTTTGATTTGGTTGTAAAAGAAAGCTAAGTTCACGGTTTATTGGGCCGTATGAGATTATTGAAAGAAACAAGCCGGTAGCTTACAAATTAGCTTTGCCTTTAGAATTAGAAAAGATCCATAATGTTTTTCACGTGTTAGTGTTACGACGATATCGATCAGATCTATCACATGTGATTACACCTGCTGATGTTGAGATTTAGCCTCATATGATGTACAGTGAAGAACCAATCAGAATTCTAGCTCGAGAGGTTAAGGAATTGAGAAATAAAAGCATAACTTTAGTGAAAGTTCTTCGGCAACAACACGTAATAGAATATGCTACCTGGGAATCAGAAGAAGCTTATGAAATTTCAATACCCGAACCTCCTTTTTGGTAAGATTTTTGGGGACAAAAACTCCTTTAGAGGGAGAGTTGTAACAGCTCATTTTTAATGAAATCAGAACCGTGGTTTTGGGACCACAAATTCAATCAATAAATATTTATTTTATTATCATATTAATGTCTATGGTATGTTAGTAGAGTCGTATAAAAATTTCGTTAAGAAATTTTGATGTTTGCAAGCTTAATTAAGTGAAAAGGACTGAATCGTAAAAGGTGTAAAAGTAGAGTTCTAGTAGTTAAAAGTATAATTAGCTATAGAAATTTAAAGTGAAAGGATTTAGATGATAATTAAACCAATAGAATAGTTAGTGGAATTATATGGAAAGGTTTTATTGAAATTTATAAAGTCTTTAAAGGTTATTTTGGTAAATGGACAATTAAGTTAAAATGTTGAGTAAATTAAAAAAAAAAAAAGAAGGATGCCATCTTCTTTTCTGATAACCCTAAAAGCACCAAAATTTCATTTTTAAGAGGGGGCAAGCTTTCGGCTATGGAAAATCTTTCATGCAAGGTAGGTTTGCAAGCCCATTTTTAATGATTTTTATGTTTTCGGAGTAGTGGTAGTTTAATATAGCTAGTCCATGGACTAATTTCCAAAATTGTTAAAGGTGTAGGGTTTCACCATGAATTTTCTTGCATGATTTATGAATTTTAATGAAAGATTATGATTCATTGTAGATAAATAAATAAGTTTTGTAAAGAGATTTTTTATGAAAAATGTTATTTAAGGACTTATTTGTAAAAGTAGTAAAATATCATGGTTAAATTATGAAATGATGATTCTTATGAGTTGATATGGGTTCATAATAAATTTGGCTAGAATGAGTTATGGATAAGAATGCTTAGATTTCAATTTACGAGTTTAAAGACTAAATTGTAAAAAGGTTAAAATGATAGGGGTAAAATTGTAATTATGTATAAATATGGATTATGGATTGAATTGAATGTTTGAGTTTGATTGAAACACTTAATTGAATATAATTATTTATTTAGATCAAGATAAATCTCAACCGAATCTAAACCGAGGAAATGCGAAAGTCACGGATTAGCTGATCATACTTTTACGCTTTAGTTGTCAGGTAAGTTCATAGTATTTCTATACATAATTGAATTTCTACTTGTATTTTTAGAATATAGTTATGTAATTAATTGCTTATACTTCATTATTCCCTGAATTACACATACGTGCCCCTATTTTAATTTTAGTACCTCTAAATTACACATATGTGCCCCTGTTTGTACTTCAGTACCCTTGAATTGCACGTACGTGCCCTTGTTTGTACTTCGGTACCCCTGAATTGCACATACGTGCCCCTGTTTACGCTTCGGTAACTTCAAATCGAGTAAAATATGAGTTGCATTCAATTGTTGTTAAGTTAAAAGATTAACTATGTTCTTACTAAGCCCTATAAGCTTATTCGTTTTTGTATATTGTTCTGTAGATCTTTATTGCTAACTTTTGGACGGATCGAATCTTCGGGTCACACTATTTGCCGATGTTGGTAGTTCTTATGCTCCTTAAGGTTGTGGTATGTATATGTGGCATGTATATATGGTTGTATAGGTTGTAATGGTACATTATGGCAAAATACTAAACTAAGTTGTTACGTACATTACTAAGATTGTAAATAGGTATCTTTTTGGTTTGGTTAGAATGGTTTGAAAGTAAACACTTGTGGTTTGTTTTGGCTTGTAGGAGACTTAAGTTACTATGCTTTATATGGTCTTAATTATGGTATGCTTTGAGATGATATTGCACTAGATGTATATGTTAGAATTATGGTCAATTATGAATAAGTTTTGGTATATTTGCTTGGTTGTGATTGCGGTGCCTTTTGGCATATTGGTTGATGTATTTTTGGTCTATTGAATTGGCCTTATTATGCATGTTTTGGTATGTTTTGATGCTTTCATTATATGTGAATATTACTCGTAGGAACATGCTTGATTGGGTGAAAGAAATGGCTTGATATTAGCCAGCTTCTTGTCCTCATGACCTAAGACATGGGCATGTGTCTCAGTTCTGTGTCACACATGACCATGCGACATGGTCGTGTATCCTCTGTAGGTTTTTGAAGTTGCAAGTCAGGCAGTTTGTAACAGTCTAATTTTGGGGCTAGTTAGAATAGTGGTTTTGGAACCACTAATTTGAGGTTGGATAAATTAGTTTCGATATTATTTTATGTGTTATGGCATAATTATATGAATGTATGAAAATTTTGGTGCTTTAATTTTAGCGATTGTATGCTTAATTGCGAAAAAGGACTAAATCGCATAAAGTGTAAAAGTTTGATTTTACAAGCTAGAGGTGTCTAATAGCTATGGAATATTATATTGGAAGTCCTTAAAGTGCAATTAGGCCTTTCTAAAGGTGATGAACGGCCAAGGGAGACAAGAGTATTAAATTGGTCAATATTTGGTGACATTAAGTGGCTAAATGAATAAAATAAGACTAAATAAAGAAGTTATCATCTTTTACTATTTTCATTTATTCTTCCATCGAAAATTCAAGCAAGAATAGGGGTTTTTGAAGCTCAAACTTTCAGCCAATCTATTCTCTTGCAAGTAAGTTATTTTAGTGGTCTTTCTTGATAATTTTTGTACTTTTGGAACCCCTAAAGCTTAAGCTAGCTAATGAGGGGACTATTTTGCAAAATGGTTGAAAGTTTAAGGATTTTCCATGTGAGTGCTTGTGCTGTTTGCTGAGTTTTTAGGGAAGAAAATGAATTGTGGTTGTTAAATAAACAACTTTTGTGAAAGGTGTTTCCATGAAAACACCTAAAAGGACCTATTTGTAATGGTTGTAAATTGAGTAGTAAATGCATGAAATGATTGGTATTGTGAGTTTTTATAAGAGTAACAAATGTTCAGCTCGGCTTGTTTAATGAGGAAATATGATGAAAAATGATTTACGAGCCTAAAGGCAAAATCATAATTTTGCCTAAGTATTAGGGCAAAACGGTCATTTTTGCCTAAGTAGAAATTTTGAAGTGTCATGATTTATGTAGTGATTAAATGAATAAATTTTATTATTATAGATCAAGAAGAAAGCGGAAACAACCTTGACTGGAGAAAAGGCAAGGTTATAGACTAAGCTGCAAATTAACATATTTTGCACCGAGGTAAGTTTACGTGTAAATGATACATCCTTATTACATATGTTTTTACCTATTGATGCATTGTATGGATGTAAATGCTTATTGGTGAGATTTATTGAAAATGGTAGAAAATGGGTAATTCTCGAATGAACCTTCGGTATAGAAATGTGGGTACGGATAAATATCCAAAAATATGTAATTGTTGGTGGGCTGTGTGCGATACCATCATTTATATTATCATTTGGTGGGCTATGTGCGATACCACCGTAATTATTATTGTTGGTGGGCTATGCGCGATACCACCCTACTATTGATTAATGGTGGGCTGTGCGTGAAACCACCGGGTATATTGTATCATTCCGAAGGGTTCATCGAGAAACTTGTGTAAGTAAATATTTCATGTGGCTTCATGGTGATAAGTGCAGGGTATATGTGCAAGTAATTGTGGGCAATGTTTATGATATGTGTTGGGATGTGGTAAGACTTGGAGATGAGTAAGCATGATTATGAGGATATGAATTGTTATTTCATAGCATGTAATGTTTGATTGATTACTTTGTAGTATTGATGCTTACTATTTACATGTAGACTTACTAAGCTTAAAGCTTACTCCCTTCTCTTTTCCCTTATTTTATAGTGTCGGAGAGCCAGCTCGAGATACGAAGATAATCAGATGATCACCCACACTATCAGCACATCTTGGTATATTTAGACTTAACATTTTGAGTATGGCATGTATAGGGACTAGACTTAGTTGTGTAATATCCCGGGTTCGGGGCTATTTTTTTTTTTTTTGTTATGGCATGTTTTGCAGGTGTTTGGTGTGCTATGTGGTTGTTTTGATGTTTTAGGGGCTTAGTTGTAGGCTAGGAGTAAGCCTGAGTAGGTAGGAAAATTTTTGTTTTTGGGCTTAAGTAAGAGGAGTTGATGGAACTGGGATACATGAATATTATTTGGTGTTTTTGAGCACAAAAGAGGAGTGGGTGGAGTGGCAAAGTATGCGTCACTTGGAGCTTGTGTTTGGCGTCAATTACAAGGGGAGAGGTCCTGAGTTCAAGCTGCAGGATGCTCTCATTTTGGCTTCCATTTTGACGCCAAGTTGGTTGAGGGAAGACCAAGTCAAAAGTTTGAATGTTGGGTGGAGAGTAAATAGTGGAGGAAGACTTGTTCAACTAATTTGAATGAGTCGTCATGAGCACTTGTGTGAGTTGTGGCCGATTGTGGGAGAGATTGTAGGAGGGGGAAGTGGACGGCTTGGTGTGGGGAGGTGGTAGCCGAAATTCTCTAAGGCTTTTGTGCATTTTCGGTCTTTGGAGTTTCAAGCAAAAAGTTCTTTCTTTGGTCATTTGTTAGCCGAATGTTCTAAGGGTGTTCTCTTTTTCTTTTTCTTTTTGGAAACCGAAAGACCAAATCTCCCTAAGCCTTTGCCGAATTTGCTTTGCTTCCCTTGTGTTGTGTGTGGCCGAATGCACTCTCTCTTTGCTTCTTCTTTTTGTTCAATTGTATTAAGCTGAAACTCCATCTCTCCAAAACACTCTTCCCATTTCTTCTCTTGCTAGCCGAAACTCTATTCTCTAATAACACATCTTCATTTTCTTTTCTTGCAAAACGAAAGCACCCTCCTTCTAATTCATCTTTTACGTTCTTTTCTCAATTACCCCTTTACCGAAACTCCATTTCTCATCTCACATTTTCTTTTCTCTCCTTTTCCATTCAAAGCCGAACATAGGAGTGTCTAACACCTAAGGCCGAATCTTCTTTGCTTTTGTTTGCATCTTAGCCGAATTTCCCTTCTCTCCTAGGGGTTTCTTGTGGCCGAATTTTGGTGGTTGGTGTTGGGGTAAGTTCTTGGCCGAATGGCCATTCTTTTTTTCTCTCTAGTACTATGTTGATTTCGGGTTGGTTAAGTCTATGTTGGTTGTGGTTGAAAGGAGTTAATCATCGGTTTAATCATCTCGTATAGGGTCTTTGGATATTGGAAGTAAGCGAGAGGAGTCTTCCTTCTTTGTAAATCGATTGGTAAGTAAAGGGTAAGTGATTGGTATATTATTGTTAGTTCAATCTTTTGGTTTCGATTAAGCCTAAGGGTTCAAAGAATTAACCGTTCTCTTTTTAAGGTGTAGCCTATTGTTGGAAGGAGAACCACTGTTGGTTCGAGGTTTGGTAGGAAACCAAACCATCTGCAAGGTAAGGGTTAAGCGATACACCCTTTGGTTCTTTTGGTCTTAGCCGAATGGTATAGCGGGCTAACCTATGTTTTGACCGATTGTTTTTAGGAGCAAGAGGATCGAGGGTTTTAGATCGGGTTCTTTGGGATTTAGATTTGCGATTTACCAGGTCTGTAAACTAACACACTTCTGTTTAGTAATATGATTAATAACCTGATTACTTATTAAAGTGAAACAATATGATGGATGGATTTGGTACCCGATGGGGTATAAGCACGGATACGGGTAAGTCCGTTTTATTACGAAATCTGTAATGATGTATGAGATATCATGAGTTATGATGAAAATATTATGAGATGCTATTTTGAGCATGTTAGCATGATTGTATGCTTTATGTCATTTGCATTAGAATGATATGTTGTTGGGTGATTGAGAGGAGGGTGAGTATGATATCCGTGTCTTTGGGACACTGTGTCTTTGGGACACCAGAGGTTTGGCACCTCCAGTGGTTTGGTACCACAGATGATATATTGTGACTTTGGGTCACCAGAGGTTTGGCACCTCAGCGTCTCGTCCCAGTGGCTTAGTACCACGGTGGGTTGGCCCCACGGTTGATTATTCGGGATTGACGCCAGTGATTTGGTATCACACGATGGGTTGGCCCCATCATCGGATTTGTGACTGCGGTCACCAGTGATTTGGTATCACATGTGTCTTTGGGACACCAGAGGTTTGGCACCTCATTGCGACTCGTCCCTGTGGTTTGACACCACCGTGGGTTGGCTCCACTTGAGAGATACGGGATTGTCGCTAGTGATTTGGTATCACACGATGGGTTGGCCCCATCATTGGATTATTCGTGACTTTGGGTCACCAGTGGTTTGGCACCACACTTATGGATATCGTGACTTTGGGTCACCAGTGGTTTGGCACCACCAGTGGTTTGGTACCACACGGGGTAGAAAGGTGATATGGATGGTTAGGTTCGGGGTGCATTAATTATGTTGCTATGATATGATGTGTGTTAGCATGCTGTATTATCGGGAGCGGGAATTATGCACTGAGTCTTGCGACTCACCCTCTCCTTTGACATTTCAGGTGACACTTAGACGCGAACATGGAGCCGGGATGGACTCGAGGTGCTCATGCCATGCTTAAATAAAGATTTGCCCAGACTTTATAAAAATTTGGTACTTTAGCTATTTATTACTATTTGGTTTTATTTTGGTTTGTAAATGGCCTTTTAAAATTATGCTTTGGTTATTTATATGCTTAAGTTTGATTTCAAATGTGCCTTAACAAATTATGGGATTAATATTGGATGAAACTTGGAAAGAAAAAGGGTTTTCAAAACTACAAAGCGATATGTTTTAATCTTTACCATCGGGTATCACACTAAAACTTTAAAATGAATACACCCAAATGTTTTCCAAACTTGAGATTTTCTTCACACTAAGTTCAAAATGTTTTTAATCAAACACAAGGAATTTTTCTCAGATTTCTAAATGATATGAATTTGTTTTTATTATGGATTCAACTAAGTTTTCAAAATTCTCGGGTTTTCAAAATACACTATCAGCTTTAAAACAATCATGCCCAAGATTTTGACAAGTATAAACTATAACAAAGAGTTTTCCACCAAATCTTTAACTGGAAACCTAACCCCTCAAATACGATTTTCCCCGTAACATGCCAGATTCGGTCGTGGTGTATTGACCGGGTTTGGGGTGTTACAATTGTGGTATCAGAGCTAAGTTCAAAAGCTCGGCTGTGGGCCTGAGGCCCAAAATGTTTTCAAAAGTCTGTTTTAAGTTGTATGTTTTGAAAGCATGGTTTGAAAGGCATGACACCGAGTCTCCGGCACCAGTTCGCCCAGGTAAGTACCCCTTACTATTGCTTGTGATTTGATGTACTGTGATTGGATGGTTAGCAATAGTAGGATTACTTTAGAAACTGAAACAGATAGGATTTTGTGAACTCGCGAAAACAAACCTTCTTAAATATTCATAAGACTTTGCTTTAAAACAGTGGAATAAATACTGATGCATAAAACTTCTAAATCAGATACGTAGAAAGTTTAGTCATGAGTGCTCGAGGTGGACGTGGTCGTGGACGAGGTCGTGGTAGGATGACAGTTTCTGAACCCGTAGGATCTGGTCAGGGGTCAGAAAATGAGATGCCGGTACCGCCACCAGCTGGAGGTGGTGAGTTCCAAGATCAGACCGGGGATGACACAGTGTCACAGGCGATGCTACGAGTGTTGGAAAGGGTAGCTGGAGTAGGTGGAGGTGCAGGAGCTAGGAAATCTGTGCCTGAGCGACTTCAGGCAAACGGGGCCGAATTCTTTCGAGGTGTTTCTGGTGTTGCTCCCAGCACGGCTGAGTATTGGCTGGAGGCGACAGAGCGGATCATGGATGATCTGGACTTGACTGCTGAGGAGAAGCTGAAGGGCATAGTATCGCTTCTTCGGGATGAGTCATACCAGTGGTGGCTCACGGTTCGGGACAGTGTGGCAGCAGAGGATCTGACATGGGATTATTTCAAGGCTGCATATCAGAAAAAGTACATTGGAGCTAGTTATATCGACGCGCAGCGAAAAGCATTTCTGAGGCTAGTCCAGGGAAGTAAGTCTGTTTCTAAGTACGAGGCTGAGTTCTTGAAGCTGAGTCGGTATGCTAGGGGCATGGTGGCTTCTGAGCACGAGAGGTGTGTTCGTTTCGAGGATGGTCTGAGAGACGAGTTGAGGCTGCTGATTGCTCCTCAGCAAGAGCGTGAGTTTTCCGTCTTGGTTGAGAAGGCTAAGGTAGCCGAGGGTGTTAAGGAGTCAGTGAGGCAAGGCATGGACAGGAACAGGCATAAGAGGAGCTTTGGGTCTTCTGGATCATCGGGTAATCCTCAGAAAAGGGCTAGGCAGAGTGGGTCGAATCAGTCTGGTAGATTTGTTGCTGTTAGTCAGGGACCGCCGCGGTGTAATCATTGTGGGAAATATCATTGGGGAGGCTGCTGGACCGGTGGAAAAGGTTGCTTTGAGTGTGGTTCTTTGGAGCATCGAGTGAGGGACTGTCCGCGTAAGTTGGCTAGGATTCAGTCTGAGAGTCAGGGCCGTACTCAGTTCGAAAATAATGGACCGCCACCGCAGAGGGGCCGTGGTAATGGCAGAGGTAATGGTTCTGATCGGGGCCGTGGAGCACCGGGCAGAGGTGCAGGTAGTTCTGAGGCCAGACAGCCTGGGTTAGTGTATGCGGCGAGGCGCCGAGAGGAGGGCGATGCACCGGACGTCATAACCGGTACGTTCTTGATCTTTGGTTTTCTTTTTTCTGCTTTGATTGATGTGGGTTCGACGCACTCTTACGTTACTAGTAGTATAGTAGAGACCATGGACTTAGACTCTGAGATATCGACAGATGACTGTGATTAGCCCTTTAGGTCACTCTGTAGTAGTAGATAAGCTGTTTAGAGATGTACCCCTAGAACTCCAAGGGGTAGTGTTCGCTGCTGATCTGATGGAACTGTCGTTTGGGGAGTTCGATCTGATTCTTGGGATGGACTGGTTGGTTAAGTACCAGGCGAGGTTGGATTGCGCGGCTAAGCGCATGGTTCTTAAGACTGTTGAGGGTAATGAGGTGGCTATGATAGGTAATAGGAGGGATTACTTATCTAATGTGGTGTCTGCTCTGAAAGCTGAGAAGATGGTCAGGAAGGGCTGTAAAGCGTATGTGGTTCATGTGTATGCCTTGGAGGCTAAAGAGTCTGCTGTAGAGGAAGTTCGGACAGTTAAGGAATTTGCTGATGTGTTTCCTGAGGAGCTTCCGGGTTTGCCGCCAGACCGTGAAGTAGAGTTCGGGATAGATCTGTTACCCGGAACTGCGCCAGTGTCTATTGCTCCTTATAGGATGGCGCCAAAGGAGTTGGTGGAGCTTAAGGCTCAGATTCAGGAGTTGTTGGACCGAGGTTTTATCAGGCCAAGTGTTTCGCCGTGGGGTGGCCGGTACTCTTTGTAAAGAAGAAAGATGGTGCAATGCGGATGTGTATAGACTACCGCCAGTTGAACAAGCTGACGATTAAAAACAAGTATCCGTTGCCACGGATAGATGACTTGTTTGATCAGCTGAAGGGTGCAGCTGTATTCTCGAAGATCGACTTGAGGTCTGGGTATCACCAGTTGAAGGTAAAGGAGGCTGATATTCACAAGACAGCGTTTCGGACTCGGTATGGGCACTACGAATTTCTGGTAATGCCGTTCGGGTTGACTAACGCACCGGCAGCATTCATGGATATGATGAACAGGGTGTTTCAGCAGTTTTTGGATCAGTTTGTCGTGGTTTTCATAGACGACATTCTGGTATACTCAAGGACAGAAGAAGAACATGATGCGCATTTGCGAGTGGTGCTACAGATTTTGAGGGAGAAGCAGCTCTATGCTAAGTTTAGTAAGTGCGAGTTTTGGCTTAGAGAAGTGACTTTCTTGGGACATGTAGTGTCAGCTGAGGGGATTAGAGTGGATCCTCGGAAGATTAAGGCAGTTTTGGATTGGAAGCCGCCGAAGTCAGTAGCTGAGATTCGGAGTTTTCTAGGTTTGGCCGGATACTACCGAAGGTTTGTAGAAGGTTTCTCGTTGATTGCAGCGCCGATGATCAAGTTGTTAAGGAAAGAGGTTCCGTTTGTTTGGACTGAGAAACAGCAGGAGAGTTTTGACAAGCTTAATAAGATTCTGACAGAAGCTCTGGTTCTAATTCAACCTGAGGCTGGTAAGTAATTCACAGTGTATTGCGATGCATCACATACGGGATTGGGTTGTGTGCTGATGCAGGAAGGTAAGGTTGTGGCTTACGCATCTCGGCAGCTGAGGCCACATGAGGCCAACTATCCGACGCACGATTTGGAGCTAGCAGCTGTAGTTTTCGCTTTGAAGATTTGGAGGCACTACCTGTACGGAGAGAGATCGATAGTCTACACCGATCATAAGAGTCTGAAGTACCTCCTGACTCAGAAGGATTTGAATTTGAGGCAACGTAGATGGGTTGAGTTGCTGAAAGACTACGACTGTTCGATTGAGTATCACCCGGGCAAGGCTAACGTGGTGGCAGACGCGTTGAGCCGTAAGGTTGTTTCGGACTTAAGAGCGATGTTTGCCCATTTGAGTTTGTATGACGACGGGAGTATTCTGGCAGAGTTGCAGGTTAAGCCTACTTGGGTTGAGCAGCTCAGAGAGAAACAGTTAGAGGATGAGGTTCTGAGTGCGCAGAGGTTGCAGGTACAGGATGGTGGTTTGGAGGGTTACAGCTTGTCTAGTGATGGAGTGCTATGTTTTCAAGGTAAAGCTTGTATGCCCAAGGATGTTGAGCTGAGGCAGAAGATTCTTCAGGACGCACATAGCAGTCCATATGCTATGCACCCTGGAGGTAGTAAGATGTATAGGGATCTTAGAGAGCAGTTTTGGTGGCCTGGTTTGAAAAGGGAAGTGACTGAGTTTGTGGGTAAGTGTCTGACTTGCCAGCAGGTCAAGGCTGAGCATCAGTTGCCGTCAGGGTTGCTTCAGCTAGTGAAGATTCCTCAGTGGAAGTGGGAAAGGATAACCATGGATTTCGTCAGTGGGTTACCGCTTACACCAAGCAAGAAGGATTCAGTTTGGGTAGTTGTAGATCGACTGACTAAATCAGCTCACTTTATTCCGGTGAGGGTTGGTTATCCACTTCAGAAGTTGGCAAAACTGTACGTTTCAGAGATAGTGAGGTTGCACGGAGTGCCAGTTTCGATAATCTCGGACAGGGATCCTAGATTTACGTCAAGGTTTTGGAAAGAGTTGCATCAGGCTTTGGGTACGCGTTTGGATTTCAGCACGGCTTTTCACCCGCAGTCTGACGGACAATCGGAAAGCGTTATTCAAATCTTAGAGGATATGCTGAGAGGTTGTGTTCTGGATTTCATAGGTAGTTGGGAGGAGTTCCTGCCATTAGCTGAGTTCGCCTACAACAACAGTTACCAAGCGAGTATCAAGATGGCACCATACGAGGCGTTGTATGGTAGGAAGTGTCGCTCACCTACGTGTTGGACGGAGTTAGGTGAACGTCAGTTATTGGGACCCGAGTTAGTTGCGGAGACCGAAGACAAGGTTAAGATGATTCAGACTCGATTGAAGGAAGCTTCGGACCGACAGAAGTCTTATGTTGATCTTAAGCGTAGAGACATAGAGTTTGCTGTGGGGGATCAAGTTTTTCTGAAGGTCTCGCCATGGAAGAAGGTGTTGAGGTTCGGAAGAAAAGGCAAGCTAAGTCCGAGGTTCATTGGGCCGTATAAGGTGCTGAGACGAGTGGGACCAGTAGCGTATCAACTTGAGTTGCCAGCAGAGCTAAGTTAGATTCACGACGTATTTCACGTTTCGATGCTTCGGCGTTATCGTTCAGATCCATCGCATGTGGTAGCAGTGGAAGAGATCGAGGTAAATCCAGATTTGACCATGGAGGAGGAACCTGTGCAGATTCTGGATCGGGATGTGAAGGTTCTGCGTAAGAAGTCTGTGCCTTTGGTTAAGGTACTTTGGCGGAACCATGGCGTGGAAGAAGCTACGTGGGACCCGAGGATGTGATGAGACAGCAATACCCGCAACTCTTCTGATCAAGTAATTTCGAGGTCGAAATTATTTTAAGGGGGTAGAACTGTAATATCCCGGGTTCGGGGCTATTTTTTTTTTGTTATGGCATGTTTTGCAGGTGTTTGGTGTGCTATGTGGTTGTTTTGATGTTTTAGGGGCTTAGTTGTAGGCTAGGAGTAAGCCTGAGTAGGTAGGAAAATTTTTGTTTTTGGGCTTAAGTAAGAGGAGTTGATGCAACTGGGATACATGAATATTATTTGGTGTTTTTGAGCACAAAAGAGGAGTGGGTGGAGTGGCAAAGTATGCGTCACTTGGAGCTTGTGTTTGGCGTCAATTGCAAGGGGAGAGGTCCTGAGTTCAAGCTGCAGGATGCTCTCATTTTGGCTTCCATTTTGACGCCAAGTTGGTTGAGGGAAGACCAAGTCAAAAGTTTGAATGTTGGGTGGAGAGTAAATAGTGGAGGAAGACTTGTTCAACTAATTTGAATGAGTGGTCATGAGCACTTGTGGGAGTTGTGGCCGATTGTGGGAGAGATTGTAGGAGGGGGAAGTGGACGGCTTGGTGTGGGGAGGTGGTAGCCGAAATTCTCTAAGGCTTTTGTGCATTTTTGGTCTTTGGAGTTTCAAGCAAAAAGTTCTTTCTTTGGTCATTTGTTAGCCGAATGTTCTAAGGGTGTTCTCTTTTTCTTTTTCTTTTTGGAAACCGAAAGACCAAATCTCCCTAAGCCTTTGCCGAATTTGCTTTGCTTCTCTTGTGTTGTGTGTGGCCGAATGCACTCTCTCTTTGCTTCTTCTTTTTGTTCAATTGTATTAAGCCGAAACTCCATCTCTCCAAAACACTCTTCCCATTTCTTCTCTTGCTAGCCGAAACTCTATTCTCTAAAAACACATCTTTATTTTCTTTTCTTGCAAACCGAAAGCACCCTCCTTCTAATTCATCTTTTACGTTCTTTTCTCAATTACCCCTTTACCGAAACTCCATTTCTCATCTCACATTTTCTTTTCTCTCCTTTTCCATTCAAAGCCGAACATAGGAGTGTCTAACACCTAAGGCTGAATCTTCTTTGCTTTTGTTTGCATCTTAGCCGAATTTCCCTTCTCTCCTAGGGGTTTCTTGTGGCCAAATTTTGGTGGTTGGTGTTGGGGTAAGTTCTTGGCCGAATGGCCATTCTTTTTTTTTCTCTCTAGTACTATGTTGATTTCGGGTTGGTTAAGTCTATGTTGGTTGTGGTTGAAAGGAGTTAATCATCGGTTTAATCATCTCGTATAGGGTCTTTGGATATTGGAAGTAAGCGAGAGGAGTCTTCCTTCTTTGTAAACCGATTGGTAAGTAAAGGGTAAGTGATTGGTATATTATTGTTAGTTCAATCTTTTGGTTTCGATTACGCCTAAGGGTTCAAAGAATTAACCGTTCTCTTTTTAAGGTGTAGCCGATTGTTGGAAGGAGAACCACTGTTGGTTCGAGGTTTGGTAGGAAACCAAACCATCTGCAAGGTAAGGGTTAAGCGATACACCCTTTGGTTCTTTTGGTCTTAGCCGAATGGTATAGCGGGCTAACCTATGTTTTGACCGATTGTTTTTAGGAGCAAGAGGATCGAGGGTTTTAGATCGGGTTCTTTGGGATTTAGATTTGCGATTTACCAGGTGTGTAAACTAACACACTTCTGTTTAGTAATATGATTAATAACCTGATTACTTATTAAAGTGAAACAATATGATGGATGGATTTGGTACCCGATGGGGTATAAGCACGGATACGGGTAAGTCCGTTTTATTACGAAATCTGTAATGATGTATGAGATATCATGAGTTATGATGAAAATATTATGAGATGCTATTTTGAGCATGTTAGCATGATTGTATGCTTTATGTCATTTGCATTAGAATGATATGTTGTTGGGTGATTGAGAGGAGGGTGAGTATGATATCCGTGTCTTTGGGACACTGTGTCTTTGGGACACCAGAGGTTTGGCACCTCCAGTGGTTTGGTACCACAGATGATATATTGTGACTTTGGGTCACCAGAGGTTTGGCACCTCAGCGTCTCGTCCCAGTGGCTTAGTACCACGGTGGGTTGGCCCCACGGTTGATTATTCGGGATTGACGCCAGTGATTTGGTATCACACGATGGGTTGGCCCCATCATCGGATTTGTACTGCGGTCACCAGTGATTTGGTATCACATGTGTCTTTGGGACACCAGAGGTTTGGCACCTCATTGCGACTCGTCCCTGTGGTTTGACACCACCGTGGGTTGGCCCCACTTGAGAGATACGGGATTGTCGCTAGTGATTTGGTATCACACGATGGGTTGGCCCCATCATTGGATTATTCGTGACTTTGGGTCACCAGTGGTTTGGCACCACACTTATGGATATCGTGACTTTGGGTCACCAGTGGTTTGGCACCACCAGTGGTTTGGTACCACACGGGGTAGAAAGGTGATATGGATGGTTAGGTTCGGGGTGCATTAATTATGTTGCTATGATATGATGTGTGTTAGCATGCTGTATTATCGGGAGCGGGAATTATGCACTGAGTCTTGCGACTCACCCTCTCTTTTGACATTTCAGGTGACACTTAGACGCGGACATGGAGCCGGGATGGACTCGAGGTGCTCATGCCATGCTTAAATAAAGATTTGCCCAGACTTTATAAAAATTTGGTACTTTAGCTATTTATTACTATTTGGTTTTATTTTGGTTTGTAAATGGCCTTTTAAAATTATGCTTTGGTTATTTATATGCTTAAGTTTGATTTCAAATGTGCCTTAACAAATTATGGGATTAATATTGGATGAAACATGGAAAGAAAAAGGGTTTTCAAAACTACAAAGCGATATGTTTTAAACTTTACCATCGGGTATCACACTAAAACTTTAAAATGAATACACCCAAATGTTTTCCAAACTTGAGATTTTCTTCACACTAAGTTCAAAATGTTTTTAATCAAACACAAGGAATTTTTCTCAGATTTCTAAATGATATGAATTTGTTTTTATTATGGATTCAACTAAGTTTTCAAAATTCTCGGGTTTTCAAAATACACTATCAGCTTTAAAACAATCATGCCCAAGATTTTGACAAGTATAAACTATAACAAAGAGTTTTCCACCAAATCTTTAACTGGAAACCTAACCCCTCAAATACGATTTTCCCCGTAACATGCCAGATTCGGTCGTGGTGCATTGATCGGGTTTGGGGTGTTACAAGTTGTATGTCATATTGTTTTGGCCAAATGTGTTGGCTCATTCAAAGATGAACTCTTTTGTATAAGGCCATAGTTGATGGCTCTTTATTATTAATCTATGAAAAGATGAGTTTATTCATGATTGTGCAAGTAGCATGTTGATTTTCTTGGTTTAATTATGCATGAATGGGTTGGTGGTTGAATGCGATTTATGCTTGTATGAGTTGGGGTGTTAGAAAGAGCTTGGCAAATAGCCTTGTTCTTGTCCACATGGGTAGACACATGGGCATGTGTCTAGGTCGTGTGTGACACACGGTCAACCTCATGGGCCTTTGGTTAGGCCATGTGTCCCCTTACATGCTACGTTTGCAAGTCAGTATGCTCAGTAGTAAACACACGGGCAGAGACACGGCCGTGTGTCTCATTCTTGTGGAAGGCACGGCCATGGACACGGGCATGTGCCTAAGTTGTGTGAAGTCTGCACCTGAAATTAGGAATTTAATTCTCCACATGGTCGAAGGACACGGGCATGTGCCTAGGCCGTGTGACAATTATGGAGTGATGATGTCAGAAACAGAATGCCAAGGTTTTTGCACACGGGCTAAGACATGGGCGTGTCGAGGTCTTGTGAAAACCCCTATAGTTTTGAATAGAAAAATAATTCCACACGGGTGTGGAACACGGGCATGTGATATGCCACACGGACGTGCCCCTTCTTCCACACGGGCGTGTGGACTGCTTAATGAAAAGTTTTCTAAGTCTTTTAGGGATCTCTTAAAGAGTTCGATTTGATCTCGAACTATTCTTAAAGTGTGATTTAAGCCTCGTAGGCTTGTTTAAGAGGCATTATAAAAAGTTTTAATTTGGAGTGGAAAGTCAGGTCTCGGTATTGTATTACTGTTTGCGTATAAGTTTAGTAATGCTTCGTACCCTATTCCGGCATTGAGTATGGGTAAAGGGTGTTACACAGTTATACGGCCTAGCACATGGTCAGGCACACGGGCATGTGAGGCCATTTCGAGAGTTACATGGTCTGGCACACGGGCATGTGGCTTGGCCGTGTGACCCAAGTGAGAGAGTTACAAGGGCACGGATATGAGCTGGGACACGACCGTTTGACCCTATTTCGAGTGTTACATGGCCTGAGACACGGGTGTGTGTCTCAGCTGTGTGAGTCACACGGCTTGGCCACACAACCATGTGACCCCTATAGTTTGAACTTTTCTAAATTTTTATTCAATGTTTCGAATGTTCCCGATTTAGTCCCGAATCATTTTGAAAGTGATTCTAAGGCCTCAAGGGCTTGAATAAGAAACGATATGCATGTATATTAATGGATTATGCTATGTTTATTGAAATGTTTGTAAATGAATGATTTTAGGTTACGTTTATTTGGTAATGCTTTCAAGATGATACTTTCAAGGTGATACTTTCAAGAACACTTTATCACTGACTTTGAATTCAATCTCTTTCCTTTTCAAATCCGATTAGGACTTTTGTCTATCTGAGGTGACTTTCAAATAGTCATGTATCACTTTTACTTTCTTTTCAGTTTCCCTAATCAATTCAAGCCCTTGTATCTGTTTCTCTCTGCGTTCTGTCCAATACAAGGGCGTTTGGCACTTACGTCCATACAATGCCTCATAAGGTGCCATTTTCAAACTTGACTGAAAACTGTTGTTGTAGGTGAATTCCACCAACGGTAAGTATTTCTCCCAAATGCCTTGGAATTCCAAAATACAACATCGAAGCATGTCTTCAAGTATATGAATTACCCTTTTCCGACTGTCCGCCGATTTGTGGATGGAAGGTTGTACTAAAACTCAATTTCATGCCCAAGGCCTCTTGCACCTTTTTCCAAAATCGTGACGTGAATCTCGGATCTCTATCCGAAATGATCGACAACGGTACACCATGAAGTCTTACTATCTCTGACACGTACAAGTCTGCCAATTTATCAAGCGAATAATCAACTCGCACTGGTATGAAATGGGCTAACTTTGTGAGTCTATCAACCACTACCCATACCGCATCTTTCTTCTTTGGAGTCAACGGTAAGCCCATAACAAAATCCATAGCAATATGGTCCCATTTCCACTCAGGAACCATAATGGGCTAAAGTAAACCCAAAGGTACTTGGTGTTCAGCCTTCACTTGCTGACAAATCAGGCATCTCGATACAAACTCGAAAATGTCTTTCTTCATACTAGGCCACCAATATGATTTCCTCAAGTCATTTCACATCTTCGTGCTACCAAGGTGCACAGTTAAACATTCGCTATGCGCTTCATGTAAGATCTTATGAATAAATTCATCATTACTGGGTACACAGACCCTATCTCGAAACATCAGACATCCATCAGGATTTACTCGAAAGTTTGACTCAACATTCGACTCACATAAAACTCTTTTGGCTTGTAAGGCGTTATCTTCTTTCTAAGCTTCACAAATCTCTTGGAGGAATAATGGTCTAGCCCTCAATTCGGCTAGAATGGAACCATCATCCAACAAAGCCATCTGAGTATTCATGGCTCTCGGTGTGACCAATGGTTATCTGCTCAAAGCGTCAGGGACTACGTTCGCCTTTCCCGGATGGTAGTCAATCACTAACTCGTAATCCTTAATCAACTCCAATCACCTTCTTTGCCTCAAAATTAATTCTTTTTGAGTCAACAAATATTTTAGGCTTTTATGGTCGGTGAAAATTCGACACCTTTCACCGTATAAATGGTGTCTCCAAATCTTTAATGCAAACACAATTATGGCCAACTCTAAATCATGAGTCGGGTAATTCTTCTCGTGTGGCTTTAATTGCCTAAAGGCGTATGCAATCACCTTATCCTCTTGCATAAGTACACAACCCAATCCATTCAGGGATGCATCACTGTAAACCACAAATCTCTTCCCGGTTCAGGCTGCACCAAAACAGGAGCCTCGGTCAACAGCATCTTCAATTTCTCAAAACTCTGTTAACACTTTTCTGTCCAATCAAACTTCACATCTTTTCGTAGTAATCTCGTCATCGGGGTAGCTATCATGGAAAACCCCTTGATAAAACGCCTATAATAGTCAGCTAGGCCTAGAAAACTCCTTACTTCAGTTACGCTCCTCGGCGGTTTCCAATCAACAATTGCTGAAGTCTTACTCGGGTCGACTCTAATTCTATCTCCTGAGACAATGTGCCCCATAAATCCTACTTCCTTAAGCCAAAATTCACTCTTGCTGAATTTGTCATACAATTATTTTTCTCTCAAAATTTGCAGAACCATACTCAATTGTTCGGCATGTTCGTTCTCATCTCGAAAGTATATCAGTATGTCGTCGATGAAGACCACGACAAATCCATGAAGATCGCAGGGGCATTAGTTAGACCAAAAAGCATGACCAAAAATTCATAGTGGCCATACCTAGTCCAAAATGCAATTTTCGGTACATCCGATACCTTGACTCTCAGCTGATAGTACCCAGACCTCAAATCTATCTTGAAAAATAATGTGGCTCCCATCAACTGATCAAACAAATAATCGATTCTCAGCAACGGGTACTTGTTCTTCACAGTTACCTTGTTGAGTTGCTGATAATCTACGCATAATCTCATAGAACCATCTTTCTTCTTCACAAATAAAATAGGAGCACCCCACGGAGAAAAACTCGGCCTTGCGAAACATTTATCTGTTAGTTCTTGCAACCGTGCTTTTAACTCTTTTAGCTCAGTTGGAGCCATTCTATATGGAGCGATATAAATAAGGGCAGTACCCGGAGCTAACTCAATCCCAAATTCAACCTCTCTAACCGGAGGTAGCCCTGGCAACTCTTCTAGGAAAACATTTGGGTACTCGCATACTATAGGTACCGACTCAATTTTCAAATCAATCTCTTTAGTGTTCAACACAAAGGCAAGGTAAGCCTCGTACCCCTCCTTTAAATACCTTTGAGTCGACAAGAATGATATCATTACTGATGATCTATCTTGCTTATCTGATTCAACACGAATAAAATCCCCATTTTCTTTTTTCAATTCAATAAGCTTGTTTCCACAATTCACAATTGCACCATGAGTAACTAACCAATCCATCCTAAAGATGACATCAAACGGCAATAGCATAAGATCAACCGGAAAACAATGACCTTTAATCACCAAAGGGCATTCTTTGCATACTTTATCAACCAACACATACTTGCCTAGGGGATTAAACACTCTTATTACAAATTCAGTAGACTCTATAGGCATGCTCATGCTAGAGACTAATTTTATGCATATGTATGAGTGGGTAGATCTCGGATCAATTAAAGCTATAACACGAGTATCATAAAGAGAAAATGTACCAGTGATTACGTCGGGGGAAGATGCCTCTTCACGAGCACGAATGGCATATGTTCTCGCCGGTGCTCTACCCTCGACCCTTGCAACTTCCTCTCTGGATGGATTCTTGTTACCCATTTCATTTCCCGGGTTTTTCTTTGGTCTTCCTCTAACAGAACTTCCCGGTCTTGCATTCTGAGACTTTTTTTCTCACCCACCTCCGGGCAATCTCTGCTAAAGTGGTCTAAGGACCCACATCTAAAATAAGCTTTCTCGTTTGCTTAGCACTCACCAGAATAGCGCCTGCCACACTGCGGGTATTCTGGTCTACTCGATCGAACGTTACCTACACTAGCAACTGATGCGGTCTGCCCTTTAGACCGTGAAAATTGTTTGCCCTTACTTCGGTTTGAAAATCTGCCTGAGGTGACTGATCGAGTAGCGAAATCCCTTGATTTCTTAGATGAGGATTAGAGTGACATATTCAGTTGTCTTTTCCTCGAGTCATGAGACTCATTCTCAGCTCTTCTTTTCTCTTTAGCCAACTCTTCAGCCTTACAGGCTCTATCTACCAACACTACAAATTCTTTTAGTTCGAGGACTCCCACATATAAACGGATATCTTCATTTAACTCATCCTTGAATCTCTTGCAGATGATGGCCCTGTCCTCGAATGTCTTGCAGATGACGACCTCGGTAGACACGCACTTTTGGGTATACTTGCTAAGCCTTACAAACTCCCGTTCGTAGTCGGTTACTGACCTATGGCCTTGCTTTAATTCTAAGAACTCTTTTCTCTTATGATCGATGAATCTCTGGCTGATATACTTCTTCCGAAATTCCTCTTGGAAGAATTGCCAGCTAACTCTCTCCGTTGGTACCACCGACACAAGGGTATTCCACCACCGATAAGCCGAATCTCTCAAGAGAGATACTGCACACTTTAGGCACTCCTCAGGTGTGCACGATAATTCATCGAATACCCTGATGGTATTCTCGAGCCAGAATTTCGCTCTCTCCGGATCATCATCTTTACTAGCCCAAAATTCTTCAGCTCCTTGCTTCCCGATCTTATCAACCGGAGGCCTTTCTCTTCTCACTACCTCAACCACTTGAGGAGCTACAAGAGTAGGTTGAGGAATAGGTGGCGGTGGAGGGGGTTGAGCATTAGGATTTGCTCGGGTATACTCATTATACCAGTTGCTCATCATAAGGAGAAAGGCTTCTCGGGCGTCTTCTCCTGACCCAAAGTCTCAGGTCTACTATTCACTAGCGCGGTCCCTTGAGTGGAAGCCACGCATTACTCGCAGCAGCATCGGCTGCAGTTTGATCTGGATCAGAATCCATTTACTACATAAAACACGATTTTAAACGTCAGGGGCCATCACACTATCATTACACAAGTACTCTTACATGTGGCATGTATAGCTAGACTCATACTTACGCTACGTTAGTCCTAGAATTGACTAAACTGTAGCTCTGATACCAATAAATATAACACCCCTTACCCGTGTCCGACGTCAGGACCGGATACGAGGCATTACCATGCTTAACCTTGCTTGAACATGTAATAACGGGTTATAAAATTTCATTTAAACCCATCTCTTACTCATTCTCAGCCTACGAGGCCCTAAACATACCTCCGAGAGGTTTCGAAATTTAACCGAAAACTTTTACGAACTTGGAAAACTTTTCATCAACACAGGGGCCACACGCCCATGTTGATCTAGGGACACGCCCGTGGTCGACACTGACTTATTTCACACGACTAGACACACGCCCGTGTCTTAGCCCGTGTGCCAAAACCTTGGCATTCTGTTTATGACGTCATCACTTCCCTATGGTCACATGGCCAAGGCACACGCCCGTGTCCTTAGACCATGTGTCGAATTAAATTCCACATTTAATGTGCAGACTTCACATGGCCTGGGCATACACCCATGTCCTAGGCCGTGCCTCCCACACGGCTGAGAGACACGGCCGTTTCTCTGCCCGTGTGTTTACTACTGGGCATACTGACTTACAATGCTAACATGCAAGGGGACACACGGTCGATCAACACGCCCCTAAGGCTGACCGTGTGTCACACATGGCCTAGACACACGCCCGTGTGTCTACCCGTATAGACAATTAGATGGTTATCTACCAAGCCATTTACTACCGTATCAAGAAATCATACTTATACCAAAACATTCCAATATATAAGATGACCAAATGGTATTTCTAAGAACTCAAAAGAATCAAAACATACACAAAAGCATATACTTCATGAAATTTATCTTCATTAGGCATAAGAATTTGCCAAGTATTGGCTTAAATTATAAGACCATTTACAAAATGGATTAGAACAACATTTATAGCCAACACATTTGGTTTACCAACCAGACATAACAAAATACTCAAGTCCTATACATGCCATACTCAAAATAAAACTAATTTGCCTATACCAAAAAATGGTCGATAGTGTGATCTCCAACTTCGATGTTCGCAACTTCTCGAATTAACTTTGTATTACTACAAGGAAAAAAGGGCAATGGAAAGGGGTAAGTATAAAGCTTAGTAAGTTTGCATGGAAATGAATAACAACAATAAGCTCATGATAAATCCATCAATGGCAATAATTAAACATACACAAAGAATTAGGCTTCTTGCCAACTTACTCATACTTTCCCTTATTTAGCACATACCATGGTATTCCGTCGTGAATTACTCACTAGTACCTATATTCACTCGTTCACATGACTTTAGTACTAATCTCATTTCTACTTCTAAACTCATCTACTTATCCCATTAATCATTAGGGATACTCATAGGCGCATAATATTGTCATTAATATAAGTACGAAGCCAATGCCACATCCCCGAGGTGGTCTTACATGGAGTCACCTCTGAATGCCGATGCCATATCCCGGATATGGTCTTATACGAAATTTCACATCAAGTATCGATGCCATATCCCGGATATGGTCTTATATGATTTTCATATTCATTACCGAATCCATATCCCATATATGGTCTTATACAGGATCTCAACTCAGTGCCGAGGCCATGTCCCGGACATGGTCTTATACGGACCTTATCCATTTCATATCTCGACGATAGCATTTTCATATTCATTATAGTCCACTAGGACTTCAACATCTTATTCAACATCAATTACCCAATTTAGTAGAGTATCATGCATCAATATAATACCAAGCATTCTCAAACATGCTAACATAAATGTTGAATCTATCACATACAAACTTACCTCGTTTTCAAAATGAGCTAGATCGTCGGTCTAGTCTGAGACTTTGTTCTTTCCCCGATCGAGGTAAATTCTTGGTTCTTCTTGCTCTATAATAGCAAATTAGCTCATTTCAATCATCACATTAATAAATGTTTTGGCAAAATTACTATCTTGCCCCTAGACTTTAGTAAAATGACCATTTTACCCCTAAGCTCAGAAATCAATTCTAATCATATTTCTACCTTCAACAAGCCTAGGTGAACATTTAATTCTCTTATGGCTATCATCAAAAATAACATTTCACACATTTACTACAAACTTTATACCCTTTTCAACAAGGCCCTTTTTAGGTTTTCATGACAACACCTTTCTCAAAAGTTGTTCATCTAACAACTAGGACTCAATTTCTTCCATAAGAATGCAACAAATAAAAATGAGATCTCTCATGGAAAAACTCTAGACTTTTCACCATATTGCAAATTAGTCCCCTCATTTGAAAGCTTAAGCTCTAGGGGTTCTAAAAGTACAACTATCTTCAGGAAAAATCATCAAAATCACTTACTAGAATGGAGGAGAGCTTGCTGAAAATTTGAGCTTTCAAAACCCCTATTTTGCTTTCTATTTTTGGTGGAGAAAGATGGAGAGAAAAGATGATATCTTTTCTTTCTTTATTTTATTAATACAAGTCAAATTAGTCACCAACTATTACCAACTTTGACCAATTTTGTCCATCTTTGTCTCCTATGATCCCCTATAGCCGGCCAACCATTTACAAAGGGCTAAATTGCCTTTTAAAGACCTCCAATTAACATTCTATGGCTATTTAGCACCTTTAGCTAATAAAATAGAACTTTCGCACTTTATGCGATTTAGTCCTTTTCGTGATTAAGCAAGAAATCGCTAAAATTAAAGCACCAAAATTTTCATGCACTAATGTAATTATGCTCTGACTCATAAAATAACATGAAAATAATTTTCTCTAACCTCGGATTAGTGATCCCGAGATCACTGTTCCGACTAGCCCCTAAATCGGGCTGTTACAGCCCATCAATCCTAGGTTGGGAGAATATGTTGCACCAGGATCAACATCTGCTCCATCTCCACCGGCGAACCCGATTTTCGTGTAACCTCTTGGTCAGTATGGTTCATTTATTTTTGGTTCTAACCCAATTTTTTTGTCACAAGCATCACAACACGCAAACTTATTCCCCTCATCAACACCTTCAGCTCCGATTTATTTTACACAAGCACCACAACACGCACAATCATTCCCTGCATCAACATATTCAGCACTGGTTTATTTTACACAAGTACCATAGCACACACAATCATTCCTTACATCAATACATTTAGCACCGATTTATTTTACACAAGCACTACAACACGCGCAATCATTCCTTGTATCAACACCTTCTCTAGGGATATATTTTGCACGATTGCCACCCATCATATTATATTATATGCCGATCCCGCCAAAAACACTGACACATCTGGTATTGTCGATAATTCCCACCTTATATATACAATCGGGCATGCAACACCATATAGTGGCCCACCGATAGTGTCACAAACACCCTAGAATTATTGTTCTACCGAGGTAGGTCATCATCGCAATCGCTGACTCAAATAGAGGGATGTACGATGGGCGACTAGGACACAGTCGCAATCAATGAAAAACGAAGGGCTGACTCAAATTGGTTTGATTTTTACACAATCATATTGTGAGTTTAAAATTTACAATCATTTATTTACTTTTCCATTTAAGTTTTTCTCTGTCCATTTGTTAAGTACAATTTTTTCAGAAAGCAAAGAATTGCTCAAAAGGTTCGAAAAAAGATTAAACATTTGGCTTGTGTATTGTAATGTATCTTACTTCAATAATTAATATTAAGTTACATTTTACAAAAAAATTAATGAATAAACGAAGAAGTTTGTGTTTCCACTGCATGAGTTACCATATAGTCATTAGCTCTTCTCCTCGATGCTCTTGAGTTGTGTGTACACATTGAAGTCTTTGAGTTTGCGACTTCTACATTTTCCCCAATCAAGTTTATCCCAGGAATCTCGGGTTGTAGGGCTTAGAAGCAATCAAGTTGGCTTGGTTTCTTCTGAGCCTTACAACCGGGATTCTCGGGATAAATTTTTTCCCTTTATACCCCATCCCATCCCCTATATAAATGCTCCTTCTTCATCCCTTACTCACCTATATCTCAGTCTCCTCTAAAATGTTTTTTTTTTCTTTTTCTTTTTTGTTGAAATTTTCAGGTTTAAAGATTTATTTCTCTTTGTTTTGAGGGAGATATAGTCATAGTTTTAAGTTGTGTTTGGGTTCACAGTGACGTCATAGAGCTCGGTAACCCACAAATTTCACCTGCTGTGTGAGTATGGAGCCATCACCTGAGAAGTCGGGATCGCTTTGCAGTTCGAGGTCGAAGTTGGCTGTGATTATATCATCTCGAGTTGAAGTGTAAATAAGGCTTCAAGTTTATAAGGGTTATGTTGTCAAAGGATGGAGCGTAACCAGGGTTGTAGTTGGCGGTGCTAATGTGAGAACCACAACGAGTTTCTCCTTATCAAAGGAGCATGCTTCATAAAACCAATACACAAGTGTGAGAAAGGAAAACACAAGGGGCATTCCGATATAATCAAGTAATTCGTGTTGTCTATCTCCACCAAAGGCGGTGACCTTATTAGTATAACTTATTACACCCCAATGCTGTCACATGTTATAATAACGGGTCATCGCCTTCGGTGGTGATGGATATGACACATTACTTGATTATACTAAAATGCCACTGCGTTTTTCTTTCTTGTATTTTTGTTTGAATTTTATAAAGCATCATCTTCTGATAAGAAGAGCTCGTCGTCGTGCCCGCATAACCACTGTCAACTACGACCCCATTTATGCTCCATCCCTTAATAACTTAACATTTGTAAACTTGAAACCCTAATTACACTTCAACCCCAGACTATATAATCACCGTCAACTTATATCTTGAGTTGCAATGCGATCCGACTTCCCCGGTGATGGCTTCATACTCACATGATAGATGAAATTTATAGACCACCTAGCTCCATGGCACCACTGTAAATTCAAACCTTCTTTAAAACTATAATCATGTTTATCTCAAACACGGACAAAAATAAATCCACAAACTTTTAATTTTCAACCGCAATTTTTTTACCAAAGTGAAAACACGCCCTACACGACACGTTTTCTTTTCTCTTTTCAAAAACAACATAGATGAAAAAATTTTAGAGAAATCAACGTAATTTCTCAAATCTTTTATTTTTTGAGTATATTCTATTAAATTAACCAAATTTAATCATATAACTATTAAATATAAAAAAAATGTTGAGGCGGGAGTGTTGATGTTTTATGAGTATTAAAGCTCAAATGACCGTTATACAGAGAAATTTTCCGCAGAAAAGGAAACCTCGAAACCAACTTTTTTTAGATGAAGAAGCTTTTTAGAAGCAGCTATAATGAATTTATGTACAGTGCTCTCAAAATCCATTCCCAGAAATTTGGCTTCCCTCTCGTATACATTTCATATGTTCACAACTTTACCAGAACCCTACATTCCAATTCAAAGTTTGATGTCGTTCTTAATGAGATCGCTGAGCTCCATCCTTCAAAACCCAGTTCCCACGCTGCCCAATCACCGTCGGGAATGGATGTGCCCTTTGATCATGAGAGACCCACGAAGCGGAATGAATCAGCGGTTCAGATTTCACATCCGTGGCAGGAGTGGGTGGATTTGATGGAATGCTTGTTGAGGAGAGGCTATTTCGATGGAGATGGAAACCCTTTTGAAAATGGCCAATTGGGTTCCAAAGAAGCCAATAGTATCCGCACTGCGTGCCTTAATTTTGCTAGGGATCGCTTTAGTCTTATAAGGTAATGGAGGATTTTCAGTAATGACTATTTCATCTATATCCTTTCTTTAGGTTTGGGTGCATATAACCTGTTTGATAATATTCCTCTCAGTTAAAATCTTATTCTTTTTTTTTTCTTAACGTTCGTCGGGAATTGAATTGCTTCGACCACTATGTTGTTTAAGAGTTTTTCCCCTGAGAACTGTTTTGTGTTTCTGAATAGTCTTTTTGCTTCCAGGTATTTCTCAAGGAAAGATATTCAGGTCATAGTAGGATGTGGATGCCCAAGCCTAGATAGGAAAGTTGTCAATTCTGGGAAGCGCTTAAGAGCTCATGTGGGCATTGATGAAGGAAATGTATGTACTAGGGCTCTTCTCTTTTGTTAGTGCCTATAGTTGATGTGGCCAGCGAAACAGATATTTTCAGTTTTTCTTTTTCCTGATTATTGTTCTTTTATTTTCTCTTTGCAGGTTTGCAGCTCATGCAATTTGAGAGGAAGCTGTGATAGGGCTTATGTGAAGGCACGTGAAGATCAAGGTGGGAGGACCGTGGATGTGATGCGCATTTTATTGACATATGGTCTGGACTCAATCACCAGTTCTGTAGAGAACAAGCCATGTCAAAACAAATCAGTTAAAGAATCAGTTCGAACACTGCTGAAAGAAATGGTTGATTATGGCAGCAAAGATCAACAAGCTGACATGCCGAATGCAGCACCCTCAAGAGGGGATGCTTCACTGCATGATCATTCAAGTACACAAGGACACATAAAAGTTCCAATGAAGCCAGGCGATTGGCTTTGTCCCAAGTAATTTGATAGCCTAATGTTATAGTGATTTGGAAATTTGATTCTTGAAGTGTTTGTGCATTGTGAATCTAATTTGCTTCGCTTTCCATTTGGCAGATGCAACTTCCTAAATTTTGCAAGAAATATTAAGTGCTTGCGTTGTGATGGTTTATTCGAAGAAAGACTGAGGCAACTGCGGGAGGATCAGGATCACCTGCCATTAAAGAAGGGAGATTGGATATGTGAAAGGTTCTGATTCTTTAGTTTCTTTTGAGTTTCTAATGGTGCATTCCTGATGGAGACTTACAATTCTTACAGATGCAACTTCTTGAATTTTGCAAAGAATACGAGATGTCTGCAATGCAAAGAGAATCCCCCAAAACGACATCTTAATCCCGGGGAATGGGAATGTGAATCGTGAGTTTTCTTTTGTATTCAATTTCCCTTGAATTCTCCAAAACTGAAATATAACAGCCTTGTTAATTATGTTATGGAAAATTTGAATGTCTGGCATTATACAGGTGCAACTATATTAACTTTAGAAGAAATATGGTGTGCTTGAAATGTGACCACAAACGGCCAAAGGTGCCAAATGCTTCAGGTACATGCACTGGTGAATTTGAAGGCAGCATTGGTAAATCCACAAGGCAAGACAGAAAGCAAAGTAAAGATTCAGATAGATGGAGGTTTGTACATGAAGATAATGAAGATGAAGAATGCTTAGATTCAAGGACAGAGAATTCCAAGTTCATTGATTTTCCCATTACTAGAAGTAGGACTACTTGCTCACTTAACACAGGGAAATGCGAGTCGACATTGGAGATGGAAGCAAAGAACAAAAGTCGGTTAACAGTAATGCAAAATGACGGATCTAAATGCACTGAGAGTCAGAGAAAGTTGGAATTGCTTGAATGTTCCGACGATGAAGAGATGTCTGGGTGGTTTCGGCGTCGATAGAATGTCCCTCTTAAAGGTTAATTTCTTCATACCTGCATCTAAAAGTGGTTGACATGATCTAGATGAATGCTCTATTTCCCAAAAGCCTAGTTCTGAAATTGATTGGTTTATTAAAATGTCAATTGTTTCTAATTGTTAAAATAGCATTCAAAGATAAGAATCATGTTTCTAACTAATTTTTCTGCTTTGCTTATTGATATGCCCTTGTCCTAGAACCCTTAGTTGGATCATTCAACAACTACAAGAATATGACGAAGCTCAACCTTTGAGTCTTGCCAAGAAAACTACATGTCTCCTTTTAGAAATCCAAGTTTACACCTAATATGATATTTTCCTTCAATTGAGAAACCTTTAAATTGGTCCATATAAATCTCTTCCTCTGTATCTCCATATAGAAAGTCTATTTTCACATCCATTTGATGTAACTCTAAATCATAATGAGTCACTAATGCTATAATAAATTTTAAGGAGTCTTTATAAGAGACAGTGAAAAAGTCTATATACTCAACCCCATCTTTCTTAGCATAACCTTGGGTAACAAGTAGTCTGCTTTATATCATTTGATATTTTCATTTGAGTCATATTTGCTTTTAAGATTTATTTGCATTTAACTCGTTTCGAATCTTTTGGCAATTTGATTAGATCCTAAACTTTGTTTTGTTTCATATATTTCATCTCATCTTTCATGAAATTTAATCATTTGTCAGATTCAACGTTTTTTATGGCTTGTGAAAACAAAACTGACTCTTTATTGATTACAGTATAAAATATTGGCCATTACAAATAAAACACATAACCATTAGGGTTGACTGATTTTCTTTCTTTGTGATCTTAATAGCATTTTTTTTTTGGTGGATTTACTTTCATAAGAGCTTTGTGAGATTGTTTCTTGTAGGAGAGTTTCGTTATTTAAATTTTTTGAAACACTTCCACTAACTTCACCATTCAAAAGGAATCTAACTTTACTGATTTATATGATTATTGAACTT
This sequence comes from Gossypium australe, assembly GCA_005393395.2. Classification (NCBI taxonomy): domain Eukaryota; kingdom Viridiplantae; phylum Streptophyta; class Magnoliopsida; order Malvales; family Malvaceae; genus Gossypium; species Gossypium australe. Next base: position 84,381,630 of record CM016614.1, on the reverse strand, counting down.
AGGTTTGAAATGCAAATCTGTATCCTTTGAATTTATCTAGATAATTAATCCACTTATTGCAGGAGAATCTAATTTTTTTTTTTTTTCATATGGATTATATATTCTTCCTTCTGCTTGGCAACCCCAAACATATAGGTGCCTTAAACTAAGTATTCTCCTAGTCCACGGCTTAAAAGAATTCTAGAGGCTGCCTTATTAGGAGCCAAATTTAATACATACACATCAATTTTGGGCAGATGCATTTGTAAAGACATTAGTAACTAGAAATTGTTTATCATGCTACAAACCATATCCAATAAAGTCCATACAACACCCCTGACCCGAGCCGACGACGGTCTCGATTAGACGACATTACATTTGATGTCTAGTGGCATCTTTAGTGACACAATCGATGATTGATGATCATCTATAAGTTTAACCATTTCAACGTCTTAATATGGTCAACCCATGGGGAATTTAAGTATCCTGGGGCCCATTGGATCGGTTTAACTGCATTTTAAAAGTAAACTACGGTATCATTACTTGAGACTTGCCTCTCTGTTTTTCAAATTTTAGCTATTGACTTTGGAGGTCTTGATACATGCTTTCTAAGTATTGAGACTTATGTGCAAAAATGCACAAGTTAGGTCAATCTAAGGTTTCTTGACTTATAAGAAAGGTCTACAATTGCTTAGGAAGTACTCTAACCCATTTGGCAACAATATCAAGGCATAAATGGCTATCTTATGGTATTTAAATGCATTCTAAACAACAAGTTTCCTATCTAGCTTCAACTAGTTAACCATTCTTTTTCATCACAATCTAATAAGAAGATAATATCAAAGCACCCTCAAACAAAATCTAAAAGTACTTAATTTACATACTAAACTACATAGCCAATACATATACCAACGACTTTATGGAAACACCTAATATGTACATGCCAAAGCTATCATTTAATTACCCAAAAGGATAAGAAAAAGTTCATATTGGTATGATTGTGACTTTGTTCTGTTGATACAATTCTTCTCGAATTCTTGATTCGGCTCAATTAATCTGTGCACATAAAAGAACAATAGTGCGTTGAGTATTATAATTCTCACCAATAACTCCATGAAACTCATACAATTAAAGTCCAATTCAAATTATAATTAATATAATCATGTGACCTAAAGTACAATAATTTATATTCAAGACTTCAAGCAATTATTGATGTATTTAAATCTTTGTCATTTTTATTAAACTAAAATGGACATTAATTCATGGTCTCATAGCTTTTATCATGATTTAATAGTGCATGATTAGAATTCCACTTTACGAACTTGATTCAATAGTGCATTTCGATTTAACCTAACGCAACACTCATTCAATAAGCCATTCAAGAATGATCCAATGAATCAAATATCATTCTCCATTCAAATAGCAGGGTTTGGCGAAGGTTCGATCAAATCATAGTATATAGCACATATAACATTAACAATCAGATCCATTTCATGGATCATTTACGATATTTAATTCGGTAAATGCGATCAATAACACATATAATAATTTAGTATAATTCGGTGCACAAATTAGAAATAAAAACCAGTGAAAAGTGCAAGTAACAATTCAGTATCCACGATATTTAACAGTGATTTGATTTGGTAACAATGATCGATAAACATATTTTAGTACTTAATCACCCATTTGTAAACACTAGTAGAGGTCAAGGTCAGGTACATGGATCTAACCCACAGACCAAATCCACGCAAAGCGCAGATGATAGCAATAATAGTAACTCCGAGTATGTGTGGAGCACTAAACAGTAAACCAACCAAACTCTTGAGCACAAAGTGCTAACAGTAACTCCCAAGTACATAAAGCAACCCCCAAAGCAATCATAACAAAAATACAGTATTACTATCCTATGATATGTCAATTATACCTGACAAAACTCATACTATAATTTACAAGTGCTTAATTTAATTTTATCAATTTCTCAATAATTCAATATTCAAGAACAATCATATCATGTTAAGAATAATTTGATATCTTTCAAGCTCAATGTCGTAACCATTTTTTGGAAAAACAGATCGACTAGGATTTTTGAAAATGAAAACGAAAAACTTGGGAGTCGCCACCAATCCTTTTTGCTGAGGTGTGATCGGGTCACCTCGAAAAGTGGTTGTTTTTAATAATCAGATTGATTTATCAAAACAATGATTTTGGTCTACGAAAATCAGAAAGACGGGTTCGGGAATCGGTTACACACGGGGAAGGGTTAACACCCTCGATATGCCCAAAATTGGTACCTAATTGATTAGTTAACGTCTTAATGTCGAAAGTCGAAAATTTAAAAAAAAAGATTTAAAAATACGATCTCTTTTAAAAATGTTTGAATTTTCTCGAATTGGATATTAAGATTCTCTAGCTCCAAAGGAATAAAATATCACATCCAGCACGTTAGGACACAATAATTTAAATCCTCGAATCCAAGATCCTCTCATTGTTTCCGAGACTCATGCATTGAAAATATCAAAAGGATATTCGATTATTTGGCCAAACAAAAAACCGAAACCCAACACGTTAGGGCACGATTTCTCGGATTTCCAAAACGCAAAATATTGCCTTATTCTTTAGAAATCCTTATCCGAAGATAACTAAACGTCACATCCAATGAGTTAGGACACAATGTTTCTGAATTCCCGAGAATAGATTTTTTATTTAACTTATGCTTTTAAAAAAAATAATTGATTCTTTAGACTTGACAAGAAAACTCGAAACCCAGTAAGTTAGGGTACGATTTCCTCCGGGTCTTAGGACGCGGAGCGTTTGCTTATTCAAAATTGGATAGAACGTAATATGGTCGTAGTAAAATGGAAAATGAATTATAGTACTGATATGTGCATGATAATGATAAATATTAAAGTCAAGACAAACCGAAATAAAAAAAATAAAAAAAATAATAGTAGGTTAAATAACAAGAGCAGAAAATAAACAAATAAAAATAAAACAAACTAATTTTAAAAAATAAGTAAATAAAATGAAAACTAAGGAAAATTTAATAGTGAATCAACAATTAGATAAATAAACGAGTACTAAGTAAAATAGTTTAGAAGTAATAATAATAATAATAATAATAATAATAATAATAATAATAATAATAATAATAATAATAATAATAATAATAATAATAATAATAATAGTAGTAAAAATAAAAATAACAAAAGTAATAATAATAAAGGCAATAATAATAGTAATAATAACAATAGTAATATTAATAATAACAAAGATAATAATAGAAATATTGAATAATAATGATACCAATAATATTAATAAATAAGTAATAATAAAGTAATAATAATAGATAATGTTACATTAATAAACGAGTAATAATAAATAAATAAATAAGAGTAAAATGAAAATAATAATAATAATAATAATAATAATAATAATAATGGTATTTGTAATAAAAAATGAAATAGCAATGGTAATAATAATAATAATAATAATAATAATAATAATAATAATAATAATAATAATAATAATATGATTTATAAGGGAAACAAATGAATAAATAAATTTATTAAGCAAATCAAGGATTATATTGAAATCAGAATACAAGTCAGGGGGCTAAAACTGCAATAAATCGAAAAAAACGAACAAGGACCTCCACATCGTGTGCATAAACTCATGGGGACAAAATGGGTAAATAACCCAGCTCCTGATGCGCATCAATGGGTCGAGGACCCGATTGAAAATCCAAAGGAATTTAAGGGTAAATCAGTAAAAAGAGAAAATAACAAAAGGGGGGCCAATTGAAGGCGCTGCAATAGGGAGGGGTGATACGGTCCGTCTCGGGTTTGAAGACGAATCGTAAATGTTGCCCGATCGTAAATTAGGTAGTTTTTCTTTTAATTAACAAAATGATTAATTTTATTGGAAATAATATCTTTGAAAGGTAAAGATAGGTGAGAGGTTGAAATGGATACGTATTTGAAACAAGAAAGAACCTTTAATAAAAATTAAAGACCCGAATCTTATAAGTTTCAAATTGATGGAATGAGTTTTTGAAATAAAACCGAGACCCACTATCTAGCGAGATAGGAACCAACGGTATAGGTAAATGAACGCCACACCCGTAAGGATGATAAGTTCAAAACAAGGAAAGATCGACGCCACTAGAAAACTAGATAAGTCAATTCAAACCTTGAGAATTAGGAGAGTGGATACTCACCAAAAGAAATTCTTCTTTCATTAAAATTCAAAGTTGCTTACAAAATGAAATGTGCAAGGTATTTATAGACTTTTCCAATGATAGCCGAATAGGGAAGGAATAAACTTGAAAATTACAGAAAGGAAAGAGGGCTTCAATCTCTATTTGTGCGCACGAGTAGTTGACTTGGTGGGGTGTTTGTGAGCATTCGGCCAAGGGAAGGGCTAGTCACGTTGGAGACAAGGTGTCATGTAAGACAAAAGATCATGGAGCATGAAGATATGGCCACTTGCAATTAAATTAAAGCACTTGATTGATGTGGCCGTTCAACCTAAACTCCACCAAAGCTTGCTGCCGTATGCCACTTGCATTTGCCATAAGTTTGACTAAATTATCTTAATTTAAAAGTGCTTAAGCCGTCCACTATGCATGCTTTCCCCTTTGCTTATTATTTTATGCGCACATGGCCTAATTTAGGTGTGGCCGTCCACTTCCATGGTGACTTATTTTGATGTTGCATGTTTTCATCCTTTCAATTGTTTATTCATTAATTCCTCCATGGTGCTTCATGCTTTGCCGTCCAATGCCTTGCTTCAATTAAGAATTCTTCAATTGTTTAATTCATTCCACAAGCATGCCGTCCATCCACTTTGTGTATAAAAGACAAAGTTCTTATTTTATGTTCCATTCTTCAATTGTTTAATTCATTCCACAAGCATGCCGTCCATCCACTTTGTTTATAAAAGACAAAGTTCTTATTTTATGCTCCATATTGCCGCATGTCCATCTTGTAAAACCCACCATGATAATTTTAAATTCAATGCTTGCATTTCCACCATCACTCACTTGCACAGTTGTTAGACTTTCAGCTACCATCTTCCATGACATCTTATCAAAAACGTGGAGCACTACAAAATGCATAAATCACACTGATTAAAATTCGGCCAACATAGTTAGAACAGAATTTTTTAATCACCTTATTTAACACTAGGTAAAAGGATACTAATAATCAACTTTGACAAAGACTAACTAAAAACTTGTACCATCTAAACAAATAAATATGAAATAAGAAAATGAAGCTATTACTGAAAATAAAACATGCGTAATTTAAAGTGTTAAATAAACTAGCAGTCGGACTAGCTAGTATATTCAACTTCAAATAAGTTGTATGGGTTCAGCATGTTTTTGGGCTCTCTTCTATGGTCATCCCAAATTTGTGCCACCAAAACCATTGCGGCATCTTTGAATTGTTTGGTACGGGAACGTGTAATTGGCCCATTAGGTAGCTTCATCGGGTCTTGGTTGACGTCCGTCGCAGGCTTCGTAGGTGAGTTCGTATCATCCCCTCCCTCTTTAAGTTGATTCGTCCTTGAATCATCACCTACATCGAAAGGAGAAAGATCAGAAACATTAAAACTCGCGCTCACGTTATAGTCACCTGGCAAGTCCAATTTGTATGAGTTGTCATTTATGCGCTCAAGGACTTGAAATGGACCTCCCCCCTTGGGAGAAGTTTAGATCGCCTTTGTGTGGGAAACCTTTCTTTTCGCATATGAACCCAAACCCAGTCCCTTGGTTCAAAGAGAATGCATCTATGACCTTTGTTAGCTTGTTGGACGTATTGCTTGGTTCTTGCTTCAATATTCTCGCGCACCTTTCGATGCAGTTCCTTTATGTATTCCGCCTTTTTCCTAGCATCAGAATGGATAAATTTATCTGAAGGCAATGGCAATAAGTCAAGAGGAGTGAGAGGGTTAAACCCATAAACAATCTCGAAAGGCGAAAATTTAGTTGCAGAATGAACAGCTCGGTTGTAAGCAAATTCGATGTGGGGCAGACAGTCTTCCCACGTTTTGAGGTTTTTTTGTACCAATGCTCGCAACAAGGTTGATAGGACTCAGTTCACTACTTCGGTTTGTCCATCCGTTTGAGGATGACAAGTGGTCGAAAATAGCAATTTCGTCCCTAACTTTCCCCACAGAGTTCGCCAAAAATGACTTAGAAATTTTACGTCCTGATCAGATACGATCGTCTTCGGAACTCCATGCAATCGTATGATTTCCCTAAAAAACAAGTTTGCAATATGCACAGCATCGTCAGTCTTAGAACAAGGGATAAAATGGGACATTTTAGAAAAACGATCAACTACAACAAAAATTGAGTCCTTCCCGGTTTTTGATCTCGGTATTCCAAGGATGAAATCCATGGAAATGTCAGCCCACGGAGTGTCTGGAATAGGAAAGGGCGTATATAAACCATGAGGCTGGACCCGCGATTTTGCTTGTTTGCAAGCTATGCAACGTTCACAAATCCGTTTGACATCCTTTCTCATTCCTGGCCAGAAAAAATGTTCTTGAAGAGTGGACAATGTTTTGTCTCTTCCAAAGTGACCCATAAGGCCACCACTATGTGCCTCTATCACAAGCATGTCTCGCATAGAACCTTGCGGTATACATATCTTGTTTTCCTTGAAAAGGAATCCTTCATGCCTGTAAAACTTATCAAAGGCACCACTCTCACAAGCATTATATACATTGCCAAAATCAGCATCATTAGCATACAATTCCTTAATGTGATGGAAACCAAGTATTCTAGAATCAAGAAAGGTTAATAAAGTGTACCTTCGTGATAACGCATCCGCTACTACATTTTCCTTACCTTTCTTATACTTAATTATGTACGGAAACGATTCTAAATACTCGATCCATTTTGCATGTCGTTTGTTGAGCTTGTGCTGACCTTTAATATACTTGAGTGCTTCATGATCTGAATGAATAACAAACTCTTTTGGCCTCAAGTAATGTTGCCACGTTTCAAGTGATCTTATTAGAGCGTACATCTCTTTGTCATACACGGGGTAATTGAGTGCGGCTCCGTTCAATTTCTCGCTGAAGTACGCCACCAGTCTTCCATTCTGAGTTAGAACGGCTCCGATCCCTACACCTGATGCATCACACTCAATTTCAAAAGTTTTAGTAAGGTCAGGAAGGGATAACAATGGAGCTTTAACAAGACATTCTTTAATGGCATTAAAAGACCGTTCTTGCTCATCGGACCAATGGAAAGCTGAATTCTTCTTGATCACGCTCGTTAAAGGAGCGGCTATCGTGCTGAAGTTGGGCACGAATCGGCGGTAAAAACTAGCCAACCCATGGAAACTTCGTACTTGGCTAACCGTTGTAGGACAGGGCCATTCTTGGATTGCTCGAACCTTCTCTTGGTCCACCTCTAATCCATTTGCACTGACGACATATCCTAAGAAAATAACCTTGTCAGTACAAAAAGAACATTTCTCGAGATTGGCGTAAATACCTTTTTCCGCAGTGTTTCTAAGATCGCACGTAGATGTTGGAGGTGATCCTCCAAAGATTTACTGTACACTAATATGTCATCAAAATAAACAACACATGATTTGCCAATGAAAGTTCGTAAAACATGATTCATAAGTCGCATAAAAGTACTTGGAGCGTTTGTAAGTCCGAATGGCATTACCATCCATTCATACAAACCTAACTTTATTTTGAAAGCCGTTTTCCACTCATCGCCTTCTCGCATCCTAATTTGGTGATAGCCACTTTTGAGGTCAATCTTTGTAAAGATCCGAGCTCCGCTTAATTCGTCGAGCATGTCATCGAGTCGGGGTATCGGGTGTCGGTATTTGACGGTAATCTTGTTGATGGCGCGACAGTCGACACACATTCGCCACGAACCATCTTTCTTTGGCACTAGTAACACCGGTACCGCGCATGGACTAAGGCTTTCTCGGATATATCCCTTTTCTAGCAATTTAGTGATTTGCTTTTGGAGCTCTTTTGTTTTTTCGGGATTGCTCCGGTACGTAGGTCGATTGGGCAGAGAAGCTCCCGGCACTAAGTCAATTTGGTGTTCTATACCTCGAATGGGCAGTAAACCACTTGGTATCTCATCTGGAAAGATGTCCTTGAATTCCTGAATCAGAGACAACACAGAAGAAGGAAGATTCTCGGGTAAGTCGTTAGTGTTCAAAAATGATTCCTTGCATAGCAGGACATACATCGGTTGTCTCACACACAAAGCTTTTCGAATATCTCTTACTTTTGCAAAAACACTCATTTTTCCACTTTCTTTTTCATTCTCTTCCTTCGTTTCCTTTTCTTTTTGTTCACACTCTCTTGTTTTATCACTTATTTTCTTGCCCCTCTTTTTTTTTTAAATTCTTTTCTTTTTCTTTCACATTTTTCCACTCGCTTTCTTTTGATTTTTCATTGATGCCTTCATCTTCAACTGATCTTCGTAAACTTGCTTGGGTGTTAGCGGAGCTAGTGTCACGTTCCGGCCCAAGTATTTAAAAGTGTACCGATTAGTGTAGCCGTCATGGATTGCTCGCTTGTCAAATTGCCAAGGTCGTCCAAGCAGGAGATGTCCCGCTAGCATCGGAACCACATCGCACAAGACCTTATCTTGATACTTCCCTATTGCAAAGGAAACCAAAACTTGTTTTGTGACCTTAAGTTCTCCCGCGTCGTTAAGCCATTGTAGCTTATACGGATGGGGATGTTTGGTGGTAGTCAATCCAAGTTTCTCCTCCAATATAGTGCTGGCCACATTAGTACAGCTTCCTCCATCAATAATGACGCAACAAATCTTCCCTTGTACTTGGCAATGCGTATGGAAGATGTTTTCGCGTTGTTGTTCATTTTTGACACCTTGTAAGCTAAGGCTCCGTTTTACCACCAAGATCTCTGTATTTTCGGCTTGTTCTACTTCTTCCTCGTCTTGGGATGTTTCACTGGCATCATCTTCCTTTTCACTTTCGGATTCAATCTCGCCATTATCTCGAATAAACATAGTGTTTCGGTTTGGACATTGACTTGCAATACGGCCTCGTCCCAAACATTTGAAACACTTAATGTCTCGAGATCGATTCGGAAGAGCTTCTATTTTGCCCTTGCTCGTTTCACTGATCGGCTTGTTAAACTTGGGTGCGCCACTTGTTTCTTTGGCTCGGTTCAGTATGTCCCGTTTGTTGGTCACTTGCCCCCACTTTGATGTTGAGGCATGATTGGGGGTTGCTCTAGGCGTAGCTTTTCGTTTTAGCTGTTTTTCGACTTTTATTGCCATGTGAACCATTTCAATGATATCGATGTAATGGTGTAATTCTACAATATTTGTGATATCTCGATTAAGGCCAGCGCTAAAACGTGCCATGGTGGCTTCTCGTTCTTCTTCTACATTGGCTCGGATCATGGCCACTTCCATTTCCTTGTAGTAATCCTCCACGCTTCGGTGACCCTGAGTTAGGCTTTGCAACTTTTGATGCAACTCGCGGTGATAGTAGGTTGGGATGAATCTTTTCCGCATTAGTGCCTTCATTTCCGCCCATGTTGATATTGGGCGTTCACCATCCTGTCTTCGACTTGTCGTTAATTGATCCCACCAAATAAGGGCGTAATCAGAAAATTCGATGGCAGCAAGTTTCACCTTCTTATTTTCTGAATAATTATGACATTTGAAGATTAATTCCACCTTCTTTTCCCACTCAAGGTAGGCTTCCGGATCGGACCGCCCTTGGAAAGCAGGAATCGCCATTTTAATGTTCTTCAAGTCGTCATCGGCCCATTCTCGATCTCTTCACTCACGGACTCATGGACCTCCTCTCTGTTCATTGTATTCGAAAGTTGGATTACTGTCGGCTTCACTTGGTTCGTAGATGTCGTTGTCACGTAACTAAGGTTGTTCTCGTCCCCTTCTCGGAATTGGAGGGGTATTTGCTCGAGGCCTCCGTTCATCTCTTCGGTCCAATCGTTCGTTGATTGAGTGGAACAATCGTGTGATTTCACGCATTACTGTTTGCAAATCCTGATCTCTCCCTTCGGGATCATTCCTTCGGGGTTGTAATCCTCTTCCTCCTCCGGCGGCGTCGGATGCTTCGTCGCTTATTATTCGATGTTCGGGGCTCCTAGACATGTTTTAAACAAAATTAATGAATCCTCACTACAATCCTCACTTGTTCACTCACAAAGAAATTATCAACACTCACACTCGTGTTTTCACTCAATTTCTGGCTTTTTCCTTAATGTAATCACTCTTGCCTTTTACCGCTCGAATTCACTCTTCTAGATTCTAGAAGGTTGTCTTCGACTTACTAGCAACTCGTAGGTCGTTTCAAGAGTTAAAAAGGTAAGGTTGGTCTCGGAAATGGGTAGGCTTAGAAAGGATAGAAAGGTTGATAGGTGGTGGGTCAAAAAATAAGGATCGATAGTAGAGGTGGTGAAAAATGATGAGTTTAAAAATCTAGATACTACGATTTTTTTTTGAAACTTACTCGGAAAAAACTTGAGATGATCAAACGTGCCTAATTTAATTGGCTCTGATACCAGATGATACGGTCCGTCTCGGGTTTGAAGACGAATCGTAAATGTTGCCCGATCGTAAATTAGGTAGTTTTTCTTTTAATTAACAAAAGGATTAATTTTATTGGAAATAATATCTTTGAAAGGTAAAGATAGGTGAGAGGTTGAAATGGATACGTATTTGAAACAAGAAAGAACCTTTAATAAAAATTAAAGACCCGAATCTTATAAGTTTCAAATTGATGGAATGAGTTTTTGAAATAAAACCGAGACCCACTATCTAGCGAGATAGGAACCAACGGTATAGGTAAATGAACGCCACACCCGTAAGGATGATAAGTTCAAAACAAGGAAAGATCGACGCCACTAGAAAACTAGATAAGTCAATTCAAACCTTGAGAATTAGGAGAGTGGATACTCACCAAAAGAAATTCTTCTTTCATTAAAATTCAAAGTTGCTTACAAAATGAAATGTGCAAGGTATTTATAGACTTTTCCAATGATAGCCGAATAGGGAAGGAATAAACTTGAAAATTACAGAAAGGAAAGAGGGCTTCAATCTCTATTTGTGCGCACGAGTAGTTGACTTGGTGGGGTGTTTGTGAGCATTCGGCCAAGGGAAGGGCTAGTCACGTTGGAGACAAGGTGTCATGTAAGACAAAAGATCATGGAGCATGAAGATATGGCCACTTGCAATTAAATTAAAGCACTTGATTGATGTGGCCGTTCAACCTAAACTCCACCAAAGCTTGCTGCCGTATGCCACTTGCATTTGCCATAAGTTTGACTAAATTATCTTAATTTAAAAGTGCTTAAGCCGTCCACTATGCATGCTTTCCCCTTTGCTTATTATTTTATGCGCACATGGCCTAATTTAGGTGTGGCCGTCCACTTCCATGGTGACTTATTTTGATGTTGCATGTTTTCATCCTTTCAATTGTTTATTCATTAATTCCTCCATGGTGCTTCATGCTTTGCCGTCCAATGCCTTGCTTCAATTAAGAATTCTTCAATTGTTTAATTCATTCCACAAGCATGCCGTCCATCCACTTTGTGTATAAAAGACAAAGTTCTTATTTTATGTTCCATTCTTCAATTGTTTAATTCATTCCACAAGCATGCCGTCCATCCACTTTGTTTATAAAAGACAAAGTTCTTATTTTATGCTCCATATTGCCGCATGTCCATCTTGTAAAACCCACCATGATAATTTTAAATTCAATGCTTGCATTTCCACCATCACTCACTTGCACAGTTGTTAGACTTTCAGCTACCATCTTCCATGACATCTTATCAAAAACGTGGAGCACTACAAAATGCATAAATCACACTGATTAAAATTCGGCCAACATAGTTAGAACAGAATTTTTTAATCACCTTATTTAACACTAGGTAAAAGGATACTAATAATCAACTTTGACAAAGACTAACTAAAAACTTGTACCATCTAAACAAATAAATATGAAATAAGAAAATGAAGCTATTACTGAAAATAAAACATGCGTAATTTAAAGTGTTAAATAAACTAGCAGTCGGACTAGCTAGTATATTCAACTTCAAATAAGTTGTATGGGTTCAGCATGTTTTTGGGCTCTCTTCTATGGTCATCCCAAATTTGTGCCACCAAAACCATTGCGGCATCTTTGAATTGTTTGGTACGGGAACGTGTAATTGGCCCATTAGGTAGCTTCATCGGGTCTTCGTTGACGTCTGTCGCAGGCTTCGTAGGTGAGTTCGTATCAAGGGGTCTATCGCGCAAATATCCCTTTTCTTAAAGAAACACGCGGATCACTTGGCTGGCGGGTCGGGTCGCACGCGGGGCGCTTTAAACAACGTCGTTTTGGGGCGTGAGCTGAAGGCTCAAAACGACGCCGTTTTGATGGCTTATAAAAGCCATATTTTTTTTAAAAAAGTTTTCATTTGTTGCAGCCACATAAAAAAAAGGAAAAAAAAAGGGAGGGGTGCTCTCCTTCTCTTTGGGCGAAGCCCAGATTTCGGCCAAAGGGCCGCCGCGACTCCGCCATACCTCCGCCACCGCCGGCCACCGTGCACGGTGGCCAGAACTCCCCAGAGGTAACTCTTTTCCCTTTTTTTATTTTATGTATGTATATATATATATATATCAAGGACAAAGAAAGAAGAAAAAAGGTTCGCAAGAGAACCGAGTAAAAATAAAATAAAATAACCTTCTAGTCTGATTCGATTTCTCTTTTTATTTCTCTTTTCTGTTTTTGAAACCAAAAATCCCCTTTTATTTTTCGAAAATCCCTCCTGGTTACATTGATTTCTTGGGCTTATATAGCTGAATCATGTGTGTGTTTTTTAGTCCTATTTCTTTCTGTCTCTGCTTGCTGTCTAGGTGCTACTGCTGTTGCGTGTTTTCTTTCTGTTTGCAGGGTATGGACGGTGCTGCAATGGTCAGAGGGCAGAAGCATATGGGACGGTGGCAGGTCAGAAGGCCTAGGGCGGCTAGGGTTTGAGTTTTTTGTTTTTTCCTGATTAGTATGGGCTGGGGTAGGTTGGGCCATATTGGGCTAGGGTAATTTAGTTGGGTTTGTTTGGTAATTGGGTCTGATATTGGGCCATTCGGGTTTGGGCTGGTGATTTGGGTATTTAGGTTTTAATTTGTTTGGGCAAGGTTTGTGATTTAATTTGGTTAAATGGGCCCAGGCAAATTAGGCTTTGTACAGCTGCCCCTCTTTGCTTGTTGTCATGCAATGAGAATGGAGTAGAGACTTTCAAGAAAGACCAATTTTGTCCAGTCTTGTCGAGTCCTGACTTCTTTTTGTGCTCTTCTTTGTCAGGTAACTTCATTCCAGTCCACTGCACCTTGTTGCTTTGATCCACTCCATCACCACTTCGGAGAGACAGGACTTGTAGCTTCAATCCGCTTCACTGCTCCACTGTATCTTCAGGGAGACAATATTTGCAATCTTTAGCCTATTCCACCACTGGTTAAAGAAATAGGATTATGGCTTAAATCATGTTCCACTACTGTTTAGAGAAACAAGATTTTTCATTCGATCTTGTCCCACTACTGTTTAGGGCGACAAGATCTACAATCTTCAACCTATTCCACTGCTGGTCAGGGCAATAGGACGATGGCTTAAATCATGTTTCCCTACTAATTAGAGAGACAAGATTTGCCTTCGATCTTGCCCCACTACTGTTAAGGGTAACAAGATCTACAATCTTCAACCTATTCCACTACTGGTCAGGGTAATAGGACGATGGCTTAAATCATGTTTCCCTACTGTTTAGAGAGACAAGATTTGCCTTCAATCTTGCCCCACTACTGTTTAGGGCGACAAGATCTACAATCTTCAACCTATTCCATTGCTGGTCAGGGCAATAGGACGGTGGCTTAAATCATGTTTCCCTACTGTTTAGAGAGACAAGATTTGCCTTCGGTCTTGCCCCACTACTGTTTAGGGCGACAAGATCTACAATCTTCAATCTATTCCACTGCTGGTCAGGGCAATGTTTAGAGAGACAAGATTTGCCTTCGATCTTGCCCCACTACTGTTTAGGGTGACAAGATCTACAATCTTCAACCTATTCCACTGCTGGTCAGGGCAATAGGATGATGGCTTAAATCATGTTTCCCTACTGTTTAGAGAGACAAGATTTGCCTTCGATCTTGCCCTACTACTGTTTACGGTGACAAGATCTACAATCTTTAACCTATTCCACTGCTGGTCAGGGTAACAGGATGATGGCTTAAATCATGTTTCCCTACTGTTTAGAGAGACAAGATTTGCCTTCGATCTTACCCCACTACTGTTTAGGGCGACAAGATCTACAATCTTCAACCTATTCCACTGCTGGTCAGGGCAATAGGATGTTGAATTCACCGATCTGCTACACCGTCCTCTAGGGGACATATCCTGTAGACTCAATTTTATATACTTATGTTTATGCCGAATGATTAGGACGTAATGATAAGAAGGAATCTAATGCTCCTAACTAAATGTATTATGGACGATATTTGCATGAATGCAGAATGTCATGAGAATGATCTTTTCACAATAATTAGGATACAATGATCAGAATGAGTCGAATGCTCTTAACTAAATGTGTTTTGCATGAATGCAAAATTTTTTGAGAACGATCCCCTTTTTTTAAGGTGTTATCACTCATTGTTTATTAGAGCTTTATCACTGACGTATTATGCTGGCATCTTGTTTGGCTGGTGTTCTCGACAGCAAACTCGAGAAAACGATTATATTCTGCTCAACAAGCTTTCCCTGCTGTAATTTTAGAGTCCTTTCCACTGTACCTTCTGGGACATAAAATTTGTACCTCTTACTGCAACTTCAGGAGAATAATATTTGGTTTCTTCCATCCATTCTGCTGGAACTCCGAGGTATAGGATTTGTATCACCTTCAATCAATTTGATCTGTTACACCATTCGTTGGGTGTAATGACCAGATGTATACGACTGGTATTTGCATGAATGCAGAGTATCATTTTTCTTTTCCCGAGGATGATCCCCCTCTATACTTGGGTTGACATTGCTCGTTATTTGTCGAGGTTGTATCACTGATGAAATGTCTTGTTCTTTTGTTCAACCAATAAAAAGTCCAAAGAGATAATCATCTTTCTCCAATATTTTCAAACCTTAGGCTTGGTGAGTTTTAAACAACAGTCCTGTTTCAGATCCTTGTATTATTCAGAAGCTCCCAGAGTAATATGCGAAACTCCTTTTATGAAAGTATTATTAGTCCACTAATTGTTAGTTCAATGCAAAATGCTTGAAAAAGATCATAGCAATGGACAAGAAAGAAATTAATTAGGAGCATAGCTCGAAACAAATAAGTTAAGCAAAGACAGCAACTGCAATCAAGAAGAAAATTTATTGGGAGTGTATTTTGAAATGAATAAAGTAATCAAAGATAGCAAATTCAAAATGGGTAAGATGAAAACTAGGTGCCCCAGATATCGCAGCCTGAGCTTCTCTGCTCAAACTTCTTGAGGACCATTTTTAGCTCGATATGCGTTTAGGGGATCCGGAGTACTTTGTTGATGCTCCAAGACGTAGCATACTTCCTCACTGTTAATTCGAGTATAGAAAGACTACTGTATGCCCCACTTTTGAGCAAAATTTGAGCCGCCCTTTTCGGGTTTTCAACTCAAATCCCCTTTTGTCTCAAAGCGTCCTTTGCGGGTTTTCGCCTTAGCCCCTCCTTTTCTTTCTTCTTTTGATTGAATTTTTGATTTCATTTTTTTATCTCAAGGTGCCCTTTGTGGGTTTTCACCTTGGCCTCTTTTTTCAGATGGAATCTGAACTCCCCGATTTGAACATATCTTCGCCGTCCATCTTGGTCAAAGTTAATGATCTTCCAGAACAAGCCTTCTTCACCACGTAAGGTTTTGCCAAATTTGGCATTTACTTCCCTCTGAAGTCCTTTTGTATGAGAAGAATCCTTCATAATGCCAGGTCCCCATTATGAAATTCTCTTGGGCGAACCTTTTTTGTCATAAGCCCGTATTATCTGTTTTCGGTACATTCGACCATGATGAATACTTTCAATCAATCTTACTGGAGACGTTCTGCTTTATCCAATTCTTGATTCAATCAAAGCTTGGAGAAAAGGAATCTTAACTTCCAACAATTGCTTCCCTTTCATAAACCAATAGGAAAGATGCCCCGGTGAAGGTCCTGGCCAACGTTCAAGAAACATAGAGGGTAAATGGTGACTTCTCTATGCCAACCTTTACAAGTCTCAGTCATTTTTTTCAAAAATTTTTGAATGGTTTTTTGGCTACCTTTGCTGCATTGAATGGTGTCTGATCTTTGAACAGACTATAAATCTTTGACATTGTGCAATTATGTATGACCCCTTCTGGCATTCTTTGTTGGCGCCTAGTTTTTTTTTTTTTTGACATTGAAAGTGGGGTTTGATGACTGTCGAAATTATAAGATTGGCATAAGAAGTGACTTTCACCCTTTTGGTGAAGTAACCAATGACCATGAATATGAATCGATGTTAGCTAAAAGCCTTTGAGGAGATTGGCTTGACAATGTCCATGCCCCATATTTAGGGAATCTGTGAGGAAATAGAAGAGGCGCATAAGTCCTGTATTCATCTGTCTGACATTTAGGGAATAACTATTGCAATTCCCTTTTCTCGGTAAACCAATAGACCGAACCTCTTGATTAGCTTGGCCATTGTAGAACCATTAACAAGGGTTCTTTAAACACCAATCTTAACAACATACCCACGTTTCAGTAGCCTGGTGTGCCTTGATATGATTGTGCGAAAACATCTTTGAATTATTGAAAACAGCTCAATGATGTCTCACCTTATTTATGTGATGAATTAGGCTTCGATCTTTGCCCCTTTTCTAAGCTTGCAATGCTTACTGACCCTTTGCAAGGTAGAGTCTATTCTCATCTTGTTCTGCCATCCTTAACAAATCAAAGATAAGCTACAATCTCTGTCATCTTCAAAATCCTTAGATCCACCTAGACCCATATCTCACTCAAAAGGGAGTCAGTAACAGCGTCGCTCATGTCTTGATATCTGGGTACCTATTGTAGGTACGAGGGCAAATTCCAAAGAATAAATGACTCTAAGGATGATTATTTATGGTATGATTATGAATGAAGAATGAAAAAATATTTGAATGAAAGAATCTATAAATAGAAGGAATGAAAGAATACTTGCCCAAAAAGATGCATTTTATTAAAATAAAGATTATGGACACAAGCCTATTTCACAAAAAGATTCTAAGCTTAAAGCAACAAGCATGTTTTGAATATTACTATAGAATAGCTAAAAATACAGGGATCTCTTCCACAGTCCCATTGTTCAAAATTTTCCCATGTATGTAAGGGCTTGGAAACTTTTATTCTGCGATTCCTTTATCAGATAAGTTATTAGTGTTCTGATTTCCCGATTTCTGGGTGTAACATCCTAAAAATTAGAATATTATCTTATTATTTGTGTTGGCTTGGGTATGAATTTTGTGTGTTTAGCATAGTCTTGTGAAGGCTTGATTTTATTTATGAAGCTAGAATAATTCTTAGTATTGAAAATTTAGTGAAGTGGATTAGGTGAACCTGACACTTAAGTTAATTTAAGTGTTAAATTCTAGCACATGAGGAGTTAGTGACAAGGTGGTTATGGCGCTTGAAGGGTTGCTTGAGGGAAGTGGTTCGAGTAGCATGGATTGCATTTGGAAGACTTTATTTTTTATGCACCTTACATTAAGTGTTGGTCAAACTATACATATGGTAAGTTGGACTTTAACTTTTTATGGCAAGTTGAATAATAGATTAGGAAAGCTTGATGTTTGGGAAAGAAATCATTTGATTAAAGGTTGATGTGAGAACATAAGGCATGATGTAAGGTGTTATGCTATGGAAAGTTTTGTGTAGAAAGTTTGACATGAATATGGACGGTATGGGTGTCTAGGGGGGTTGGCCGAATGTTGATAGGAATTTGGGGGGTTTTAGTTGGTCAATTCTTGCATTTTGTGCATCTTTTGCATTTTTTTCTTTTCCTCTCCAAAATCTTCCTCCATAGTCGATTGTGTCTTGGGCATTAGGTACAATTTTGTTTTAGTTTTGCCATTGTTTTCTTGTTTTGTGTCAAAGCCGAAAAGACCATTGTGGTTTGCTGAATTTTCTCTTAGGCATTTGGCCGAATATTCATTTGAGTCTCTCTCATATTTTATTTTCTTTGTAGCCTAAAACCAACCCTTTTCCCTTCATCTCTTTCTTCATCTTTAGTGGTTGGCCGAATCTTCCTTCTCTCCATTTCTCTTTTTCTTTCTTCCACTTTTGCTCAAAACCGAAAACATCCCTCTCCCATTGCAATTTATTTCTTTTTCTTCCTTTTCCTTTCTCTTTCTCCACTCTAGCCGAATCTTTTTTGTTATTACAAATCAACCATAGCCGAAATTCCCTTCACCATTTAACCATATTGCCGAAACTTCCCATTCTCTTTTTGATTTGTCTTGGTTGAATATCAATAAGGGTAGGTCTTCATTTGGTTTTCTTCAATCGGTTTTGGAAGGGGTAAGTATTCATGGCCGTATTTCCTTTGTTTCTTTTCTCTTTTCTATGTCTTTTTTCTTGAGGGCAAAGGCCGAATTTTTGGGTATTTGTTGTAAGGTTCTAACTATTCGAAGGAACCGATTTTTCTTCTAGACTCGTCGGGATTTTGGAAGTAATCGACTCAAGCCTTAATTCTCTGACAATCGTTTTGGGTAAGCTAATAGGTAAGATTTAGTATTTCGTACGATAACCCTTTGGGATTTGTTGGTGTGGCCGAATGGCCTTGTTTATAGTTTTGTGGTTTGGCCGAATGTAGGACAAGGAGATCGAGTGCTGTAGATCGGGTCTTCAGGATTTAGTGCTTGCGTTAGTGACAGGTGTGTATCTTACACACTTTATAATTCAATATATATATATATTTATTAATAAACTAATCATGTTATTAAAGCCGAAAACTGTGAGATATTGATATGATACCTTGATGGGTATGAGCAAGGATTCGGGTAAGTCCGTTTTGATATGATGTTGTTATATGTTGATTGATATCACGATCTATGATATATATATATATATATATATATATATATGTTATATGTTCATATCAAAGTATGATGGCATGATTTGTTCTCGTAATACATTGGTTTGGGAATATAAGTGGAGGGGGAAGGATTTGATATCCGTGTCTTTGGGACACCAGAGGTTTGGCACCTCCAGTGGTTTGGTACCACAAGATTATTTCGTGTCTTTGGGACACTAGAGGTTTGGCACCTCATAGCGACTCGTCCCAGTGGCTTAGCACCACAGTGGGTTGGCCCCACATTTGATATTATGGGATCGTTGCCAGTGATTTGGTATCACATGTGGGTTGGCCCCACAACTTGATTATTCGTGACTTTGGGTCACCAGTGGTTTGGCACCACATTATTGGATATCGTGACTTTGGGTCACCAATGGTTTGGCACCACCAGTGGTTTGGTACCACACGGGGTAGAAAAGGAGTTATGGATGGCTAGGTTGGGTGCATTATATATAAATATTACTTGGTTATGAATTGTGTAAGAATGTTGCATTAACCGGGGGAAGGATTTATGCACTGAGTCTTGGTGACTCACCTTCTCCCTTATCTTTTCAGGTGATTCATAGATTGCGGATGAGGAGCCGGATGAACTCGAGGAGGCCATGCAATAAAAATTTGGTTTTACATGAACTTCGATTTGGGTACTTTATTTTATTTTAATTTGGTTTTCGTCTTTATTTGAATTTGTAATAAGGCCTCTTTAATTATGTTTTTGGATGATTTATATGCTTTGGACTTGTTTTAAATATGGCTAAATAAATATCATGATTGAATTAATAATTGAGCCCAAAGTTTTCTAAACTATAAAAACCGCAACAGTTTTCAAAATCTTACCATCGGGTAATATAAATCGTTTGATAGTAAAATTACAACTTAAGTGTTTTCGACAACTTAAATGATTTCCAAATTGAAGTTTCTACACTAAAATGCAAACAGTTTTCAAAGCAATAATTCGGGTTTTTCTTAAAATGGCATAAATGTTTTCTAACCTATGGATTGACAACTAAGTTTTAAAGTTTTATTTATGGAATTTCAAAGTAAATTATCAGTTTTTAACTTATTATACACCTGATTTCTTCAAACTTAGAGCAACAAAGAGTTTTTTTTTCACTATAATTTAATCGGTAACACAATTCTCTTCAAAACGTTTTCCTCTGTGGCATGTCAGATTCGGTCGTGGCGTATTGACCAGGTTTGGGGTGTTACACTGGGCTTTTAAGGACTTCTTCAAGGAAACGCACTCTCCTGCTCCTTCCAGTTTCAATTATCACATTTTACTGCATCATCAGAATGATCAGGTTCTGAAAAATCATTGAACTTCACAATTCCCATTTTAATGAACCTTCAGACCAACTTCTTAAATGCAATGTAGTTATCGATTGAGTGACCCATTATTCCTGCATAGAACTCGCATTGAGCGTTCAAATCATACCATTTGGGGTACAGGGGTTGTATTGGTTTCAGGTTATGAGGAGCTACAGCATGCATATCAAATAAGCTCTGGTATAACTCCCTATACGTCGTTGGAATAGGTGTGAACTGGGGTTTCTCTGAGTTCGGTCTTGAATTGGGTTCTTGCCTTGGGGAGACCTGATAGCTGGTAGTTACTGTCCTTGGCTGGTTTACTGTAATCGGCTCTGAATGGCCCTTGTTATACCTTCTCATACTATTCACTTTATTTTCCTTTTTCTTCAGGGTTTTTAAAGTCCACTTTCCTTTTCCTTTTGTTTCTGTCAGTACCACCGGTTTGGCTCGATCATCCTTCGAGTTAAAAGCTGAGCCCATCGGGAAGTTTAACAGTGCCAAGGTATCACTCTAACATTGGGGTTTGATAATGACAGGTGCCCCTTGCGGAGGCACGTCTGGTTGGGCCGAGACGTATATTGGAGTAAAACTTGGAGGATAAATAAAGACTTCATTATCATTCTCATCGTTGACCATCGGGCCTTTCATTTTTTTGAGCCCTCCGACTAGTAATTGGGTTAACTGGCACATCATATTCATTTGATCTCGCATATCCTGTTGAATTTTGGCCAACTGCTCTTGCATCAGTATTTGCCTTTGCTCTAATCTCTCCAACCTTTGTTTCATGTCTTCTAGGTTAACTGAAATAATTCCACCTAATTAGGGACTTTCTACAAATTTTAATGCATGTGATATGATGTAATGCAAATGCATGAAATGCAATGCAAATGCATGGAATGAATACAAAAAGAAAGAGAGGCGTTGATTATAAATTCAATTCCATTAGAAGAACTTTTGTAGAAAATAAATTTCTTTACATAAAACGGATTGCATATACGGCTTTGTCCTCATAGTCCAAGTGAAAACACCAATCATTTTCTTCGTATCCGGATGTTATGGTCGTGTCCCGTGAACTTTCTCAATAGATGCCTCTTCTAGCTCATTGTTGCTTGGTCCAGGCCGTACCTCTTCACTCACTTATCCTCTGCGATGTTCATAAGCTTTTTTAAGAAAAATGATGACTCTCGAATAATCCTTGTCGGCTTGAATCCTCAGGTAAAGTCTTGAATTCTTCTACGGACTATCAACCCTCTCTCGTTGTTTACCTGGACTATGTTTGAACGACCGTATTATAATCCACTTTATCAAGTAACCCATTTCCTTATGACAAACTCTTCTATTTAGCAATCGAATATGAACCAACACCTACTTTCTAAGATGATGCGGTGCGATGCAATGCAATCACAAAACATGTTAGCACAGGAGAAATAAACAAAATAGAGTACCTATCCGGGTGACCACTAGGGGTTTGGAATGGTTCTACCTAAGGTGGGTTCTTAAGGCTCCCTATATGGGGTTCGGTTCTAAAGAAGGGTACCTGAACCAGCAGATTCCTCAATCCTCACCCATTATAGGCTCATACGGACCAAGTTCGATTCAGGGGAATACATTTCCCTATGGCCTTGCGGAGATGAAAATCTCACGAAGCACAGAGGTACGGATGTATCCCAGAAGCAATCCACTAGCCCATGCGAAGGTGAAAACCTCATAAAGGCGTAGTTTCTTACTCCCACTTAAAAGGGTAAAACCAAAATGGTCCCTATACAATATGATGCGAGACTCAAACCACAGTAATTATGAAATAACAATACGAAAAAATACAATAATAGGATAGTAATTTTTCAAATCAGATTTTCAATTTTCGACAACGAGACAGAAAATAATCAATTTTACGGCTTGACTCTCTCATGTCCCCAGTGGAGTCGCCAAGCTGTCGTAACCATTTTTTGGAAAAATGGATCGACTAGGATTTTTGAAAATGAAAACGAAAAACTTGGGAGTCGCCACCAATCCTTTTTGCTGAGGTGTGATCGGGTCACCTCGAAAAGTGGCTGTTTTTAATAATCAGATTGATTTATCAAAACAACAATTTTGGTCTACGAAAATTAGAAAGACGGGTTTGGGAATCGGTTACACACGAGGAAGGGTTAGCACCCTCAATATGCCCAAAATTGGTACCTAATTGATTAGTTAACGTCTTAATGTCGAAAGTCGAAAATTTTGAAAAAAAAATATTTAAAAATACGATCTCTTTTAAAAATGTTTGAATTTTCTCGAATTGGATATTAAGATTCTCTAGCTCCAAAGGAATAAAATATCACATCCAGCACGTTAGGACACAATAATTTAAATCCTCGAATCCAAGATCCTCTCATGATTTCCGAGACTCATGCATTGAAAATATCAAAAGGATATTCAATTATTTAGCCAAACGAAAAATCGAAACCCAACACGTTAGGGCACGATTTCTCGGATTTCCAAAATGCGAAATATTGCCTTATTCTTTAGAAATCCTTATCCGGAGATAACTAAACGTCACATCCAATAAGTTAGGACACAACGTTTCTGAATTCCCGAGAATAGGTTTTTTTATTTAACTTATGCTTTTAAAAAAATAATTGGTTCGTTAGACTCGACAAGAAAAATTGAAACCCAGTAAGTTAGGGTACGATTTCCTCCAGGTCTTAGAACGCGGAGCGTTTGCTTATTCAAAATCGGATAGAATGTAATATGGTCGTAGTAAAATGGAAAATGAATTATAGTACTGACATGTGCATGATAATGATAAATATTAAAGTCAAGACAAACTGAAATAAAAAGAAATAAAACAAAAATAAAAGTAGGTTAAATAACAAGAGCAAAAAATAAACAAATAAAAATAAAACAAACTAATTTTAAAAAATAAGTAAACAAAATGAAAACTAAGGAAAATTAAATAGTGAATCAACAATTAGATAAATAAACGAGTACTAAGTAAAATAGTTTAGAAGTAATAATAATAATAATAATAATAATAATAATAATAATAATAATAATAATAATAATAATAATAATAATAATAATAAAGACAATAATAATAGTAATAATAACAATAGTAATATTAATAATAACAAAATAATAATAGAAATATTGAATAATAATGATACCAATAATATTAATAAATAAGTAATAATAAAGTAATAATAATAGATAATGTTACATTAATAAACAAGTAATAATAAATAAATAAATAAATAAGAGTAAAAATGAAAATAATAATAATAATGGTAATTGTAATAAAAATGAAATAACAATGGTAATAATAATAAAATAATAATAATAATAATAATAATAATAATAATAATAATAATAATAATAATAATAATAATATGATTTATAAGGAAAACAAATGAATAAATAAATTTATTAAGCAAATCAAGGATTATATTGAAATCAGAATACAAG
Source organism: Gossypium australe (assembly GCA_005393395.2). Lineage (NCBI taxonomy): Eukaryota > Viridiplantae > Streptophyta > Magnoliopsida > Malvales > Malvaceae > Gossypium > Gossypium australe. Next base: position 84,357,792 of record CM016614.1, on the reverse strand, counting down.
TCAGGGGCTAAAACTGCAATAAATCGAAAAACGAACAAGGACCTCCACGTCGTGCGCATAAACTCACGGGGACCAAATGGGTAAATAACCCATCCCCTGATGCGCATCCATGGGTCCAGGACCCAATTAAAAATCCAAAGGAATTTAAGGGTATATCAGTAAAAAGAGAAAATAACAAAAGGGGAGCCGATTGAAGGGCGCTGCAATGGGGAGGGGTCTATCGCGCAGATATCCCTTTGTTCAAAGAAACACGCGAATCCCTTGGCAGGCGAGTCGGGTCGCACGCGGGTCGCCTTAAACGACGTCGTTTTAGGGTATGAGCTAAAGGCTCAAAACAACGCCGTTTTGATGGCTTATAAAAGCCATATTTTTTTTAAAAAAAAGTTTCCATTTGTTGCAGCCACATAAAAAAAAGGGAAAAAAGGGGAGGGGTGCTCTCCTTCTCTTTGGGCGAAGCCCAGATTCTGGCCAAAGGGCCACCGCGACTCCGCCATACCTCCGCCGTCGTCGACCACCGTGCACGGTGGCCGAAACTTCCCAGAGGTAACTATTTTCCCTTTTTATTATTATTTTATGTAAGTATATATATATATATATATATATATCAAGGACGAAGAAAGAAGAAAAACGATTCGCAAGAGAACCGAGTAAAAATAAAATAAAAAAACCTTCTAGTCTGATTCGATTTCTCTTTTTATTTCTCTTTTCTATTTTTGAAACCAAAAATCCCCTTTTATTTTTTGAAAATCCCCCTGGTTACATTGATTTCTTGGGCTTATATAGCCGAATCATGTGTGTTTTTTTAGTCCTATTTCTTTCTGTCTCTGCTTGCTGTCTAGGTGTTGCTGTTGTTGCGTGTTTTCTTTCTGTTTGCAGGGATGGACAGTGCTGACATGGGTGGTGCTGCAATGATCAGAGGGTAGAAGCAGATGGGACGGTGGCAGGTCAGAAGGCCTAGGGCGGCTAGGGTTTGATTTTTTTTTCCTGATTAGTATGGGCTGTGATAGGTTGGGCCATATTGGGCTAGGGTAATTTAGTTGGGTTTGTTTGGTAATTGGGTCTGATATTGGGCCATTCGGGTTTGGGCTGGTGATTTGGGTATTTAGGTTTTAATTTGTTTGGGCAAGGTTTGTGGTTTAATTGGGTTAAATGGGCCCGGGCAAATTGGGCTTTGTACACTCAAAATATAATATATATGGATTTATTTATTCAACATTTTGACAAAATAAAGTAATAATAAGCTAAGGTAGGTACCATTCTTACCTTAGGTTTACGTCAAGTTTTCCCATGGAACCTGTTGAAAGCTTATAAGCATGGTTTGACAACGAAATTCTTAGATGACCATCATCAAAGTTTGCAACAGTATACAAATAATTTCAATTATGTTTCATTACTAATATTTCCATGATTTTAAAGCTATGAATTTAATCACTTGATTCTTAGTTATAATTTCTTTTAATTAATCTTAAGGACACATTTTCAATTATTGATTAGATTTATGTGTTACCATTATCACACCTGGTTTTCTTTAAACCAAAAAATTAGGAACAATTTGGGGGTCAAATTGAAAGAGGCCATAAGCTGGCGGTTTCTATTGAAAACTTAGTAAAAGTTAGAAACATAATTGGGTATGGTTGAGATCCAAGTTAGAAGCATATGTCGCATGCTTTAATAATGGAACATGAAAGAGAATTATAGAAGGGTTTAGATGAAGTTAGGATCCAGGAAATGAGAATTTCTATTAGATACCACCATATAGTATTACAAAATCAAGCTGTGATATACGAAGCTTTGGGCCCTGCAGAGGGGACATTACGGTGTTTGAGCATCAAGGCTAGGAATGGTGAAATGGTGAAATGGAGGAATGGATGGAATGCAATAAGAAAAGTAAATTAGAAATATCATGCCTAGGACATGAGTCCGATCGGAGGCTATATGCCTAAAATGAGTAAGACCATAGCTGAAAGATGTTATGGCATCATGTGTTGGTTCAACCATAAACAATAGTAAGACTATAGTTGAAAAATGCAATGCCATCATACGAAAGTATGCCAAAATGGTAAATAGGACTAAGACCATAGCTGAAAGACGCTATGGCATCCTTTGGTAGTCTATCGAGTTGGTAAACATGGGGTTACATTATGTAAGACCATAATTGGAAGACGCTACGACATCATAGAGGGTCCATCGAGGCACTAAACACGGGGTAGTCCATCGAGACAATAAACACAATGATTACGAGGTGTAAGACCATAACTCAGCTATGACAACCAATGGAGTCCACCAGAACATTAAACATGAGACCTGACAAGTAAGAACATAGTTCAACAGGCAATAAACATGGGTGAACAATTAGGACGGTAAAAGCTAGAAATTTTGCAAACTAACAAAAAGGGTTAGACGGAAAATGAAAGTATGGACACACACTAGATAGCCAATGAATCAAAAGAATCCGCCAATTGATGGGAAACATAATGAAAGTGGGAAAAGGTTGCTAGAATAGTGGTTGTGAAAGCAAGTAGGGCATATGGATGGTAACCCAACAAGAAATAGTCACGGGAGATGACGCACCAGCAGTGCTTAGTGTACAGGCAAATGAAATAGGGTTTAACCGAGAATTGCAGATAATGATCCACCATCAATAATCTTCAGAGGGTGCTCAAGGAACTCTGTACACTAGTGGTTGACTGAAAGTACATTGGTCAGTCCATAAGGAAATGAGGGGTTAATTAGAACCTACTAATAGAGAAAGTTACCAAGAAGGGAAACATCGAGTGGTAGATATATCTATCAAGAGTATTCCTCTTTAAGGGAAAACTAGTATGAAAGTATGAGGCAAATAGCTAGCTTTGAAGGGAATCGACATGTGAGAGGAATCATGAATTCGTACGTTCACCCAGATAACGGTCTGTTGGGTAATATAGGCCAAAGCAGTCTACAACAAACAAGTATGTTTTACCCCAAAAGCAAGATACTACGATTAGGGCGGAATACAAAGAAGTAATCCCAGCAACATTCCAACCTAAGTGTAGGATGGAAACAATAAAGATGAACCCAGATAAGAATGCCAATGTGCCTGGACCTTTTTAGTAGGCCTTATGAGTAGATAGACCCCATGGGCAGAATATTAGTGTATTCATCAGAACTGTGGCGTGTTCATAAGCCAAGATGAAATTAGAATGATTAGGCATGGAAAGAGTTAAGAGGAGAAAGAATATAGAAGGTGAATTGGGAAAGGAAGGGTAAGAATCTGCAAGGATGATAAATCATCTAGAACCCACAATAGGTAATAAAGGGGTCTTAAGCCGACCAGGTAAAGATCTCCCAATGATCACTTCGCCAATAAAGACAGACGAACGTTGAACTGAAGTTCGACATCCCATGCGAACTGGGGTCGTCGAAATGAAACAAGGATTATTCCTGAAAGTATCACCCTGGAAGAAAGTTCTTTGTTTTGGCCAAAAAAGAAGACTCATCCTGAGATTTATTGGTCTGTACGAGGTTATCGAGAGAATGTCTTTAGTAGCATACTGTTTGGCTTTACTGTTAGAGCTCGAAAAGATTCATAATGTATTTCATGTATCGATATTGAGATGGTACAAATCATATCCTTCCCATGTGATTTATACAGTTGAAATAAAGTTACAGCTTGATATGACATACATTAAGGAACCGGTTAAAATTCTGGCTCAAGAAGTTAAAGAGTTGAGAAATAATTGGGTAGCTTTAGTAAAAGTTCTATGGAAATGTCATGGTGTTCAGGAAGCCACCTACGAACCCAAAGAAACCATGAGATTGCAATATCTGAACCTTTTCTTTGGTAAGATTTTTGAGGACAAAAATTGTAACACCCCTCACCCGTATTCAATGCCAGAATAGGGTTACGGAGTATTACCGGACTTATAAAACAATTAAACGATAATTTCACATACATTTTCAAATTTCATATAATCATTATTTAAACTCAATCACATTGTCCCTAATACGAGCTTACGAGGCCCTAAACATGCTTTAGAAGTGGTTCGAGACTAAACCGATAATTGAGGAAACTTTCTCGAGACTTAGAAAATTTTTTAATATACAGGGTACACATGCCCATGTGGCCTGGTTGTGTGTCTCACACGGTGAAAGACACGCCCGTCTGCCCTAGAAATGGCCATACACACCCGTGTGCTAGGTCGTGTGCTAGGCCATGTCAAACCTGTAGGGTATACTGACTTATGCCACACGGCCATGACACATGCCAGTGTGCTGGGCCGTGTGGAGCATACTAACTTGATTTCAAATTCAACACCAGGGGACACACGATCGTGTAACCTGACTGTGTGTCACACATGGCGAAGACACTTACCCGTGTCTCTGCCCCTGTAGACAAAAATAGGCTATTTACCAAGACATTTTGCCACCCAATTTATACCCAATTCACTTTCTCAAATCATCAATATGGTCATTTTTCTAAACATGCATTATTTGCCTAGATTCATTAGCTTACCAATAATCAAAACTCCACCATTTGATATCCATATTACCTATTTTCAACTAGCAATATATATATCCATCATCAATCACATAACACAAGCTATATGCACATCTATTTATACTACCAAAATAACCAAAATAAGCCAACTCCCATGGCTAAATACAAAACCAAAACATTAACTTTTACAAGCCATTACAATTGGCTAAATTCATAGTTAACAAATATGTACCAAAATAACCAAACTTCTATACATGCCATATACTTAAAACACTTAAGTTCAAAAGTACCAAAGTGATAGTAGGATAGTATGATGAAGTCTCCGACAATCCTGGATTCGAGCTAGCTTTGATTTCACTATAAAACACAGAAAATAAACAAAGTAAGCTATAAAGCTTAGTAAGCTCGTATGAAGATAATAAGCAAAACTCACCATTTAATTTACCATTCAAAACATGCATGTAACATACCACAAATTAATTAACCAAAATGTTAACATGTATTAAATCATCTATATAACCATGAGTTCACTTCTTTCATAAGTTCGATACATTTACAGTTTCTATACATACCTGTTTTGATACGTATCTATTCTTACCATTTCATATCTTCGATATACCCGTTGAACCATTTGGAATAATACAGGATACTCGGGAATCTCGCACCCTAAGTGCCAATATATATAGCCTACGCTATCTCAATAAATCTTGCACTGAAGTGCCAATACATAGCCGAAGCTATCTCAATAATGGTCACTCTCGAGCTATCAACAGGTCTGCTCACACAAGCTGACGGTCATGACGTAGCTACACAGTGCTACTCACACAAGCTGATGAGAATCAGCAACAGATGCTAGATAACTCAGCCACCAGTAGGACGTACGGACCAGCACCCAAAACGATAACAACCCCTAATGACATGTCATTTGTATCCTAATCTATTCCTAAGGTTCAACCGGGATTTCCAATATCGAATCTTTGTTGAATAAGTCCGTAATGTCATGTTCACAATTTATGCAATATTAAAGCATTTAAAACACAAATATAACAATACTTATTACATATGAACTTACCTCGGATGCAAAAATGGCGAATTAATTCAATTAATCCAAAACTTTGTTCTTTCCCCGATCTAAATCCGTATTTCGCCTTTCTTGATCTAAATGAAATAAAAATTAACTTATTTAATAATCTCTCTATTCAATTTAGTCCAAAATACACTTTAAAGCACTTTTACATTTTTACCAATAACATTTCACATTTTTGCAATTTAGTCCTTATTTCATAAAATTACAAATTCATGCAATTCAACAAAAACCCATGCTAGCCGAATTTCAATTAGATCCCCAGCAGTCCATATTTTTCATTTATTTCACAATTTAACCACCAAATTTACATATTTCACAATTTAACCCCTAATTGACAATTTTATCAAAAATCCCTTTACAAATGTTGTTTATCTAACAACAAACATGCATTTTCTACCATTAAACATCAAAATACACCACAATTCATCGATGGAAAAACCTTAGACCTTTAACAATTTTGCAAATTAGTCCTTGGGCTAGCTAGACTAAGTTGCAACGATCTAAAAAACATAAAAATCATTAAAAACAGATGAAAGATACATGCCTAATTGAAGGAGATAAGATTGCAGAAAGTTTGAGCATGAAAATGGCTTTTGTCCTTGTAAATATTAGTTGAAGAAAGATTATAAAAGATGGTGTTTATTTTGGTTTTACTTATTATTAACTTTAATTACTAAATACCAATTTTAACCTTTTAAAACTTTACAAATTTCACTTATACCAAACCATTATCATACACTATCATAAAAAAATGCTATTTACCACATAAGGACCTTCACTTTAAGTTTCTATAGCTATTAGACACCTTTACCTAATAGAACTTCACTTTTACACTTTACATGATTTAGTCCTTTTTATCAAATTAAACATTCAAACGATAAAAATTTTTAACGAAAATTTCACAGAAACATACTATCATGCTGTAGACATTAAAAATAATAAAAAAATTATTTCGACCTCAAATTTGTGGTCCCAAAACCACTGTTCTGATTTGACCAAAAACGAGCTGTTACAAAAATTCCTTTAAGGGGAGAGTTGTAACAGCCCATTTTTAGTGGTGTTAGAAAGTGCGGTTTCGGGACCACAATTTTGACTAGTGAGTCAGAAATTTTATTTATTTAATATTTATAAAGTTGTTGGAGTGTCATATTAAAATTTGGTCCAATATTTTAACCTTTGGATAGTAAATTAACAAAAAAAGGACTAAATCGTAAAAGCTACAAAAGTTAATCGCTATAAGTTTATAAGTGCTTAATGGTTTTATAAACATGAAGTGAGGGTTTAAAAAGGTAATTAAACCTTATTACTTTATAAAGGACAGTTAAGATGCAATTATTTATGAAATTTTAGTTAATATTAAAGGGAAATTAGTAAATTAATAAATAAAACAAAAACAAAAGAAAGACAAACATGTCATCATCTTCCTTAATTCATCCCTACCAAATTTGAAAGAGAACAAAACCCATTTCTGTGAGCTTGGAGGTTCAACCAACTGTTTTCTTTTGCATGTAAGTTGTTTTGATTTCGTTTTTATTAATTTTTATATTTTTAAGATTGTTTTAGCTTAATTAATCTAGCCCAAGGACTAATTTGTTATTCTGTCAAAGTTTTGAAGACTTGTCATGGTTATTCTTGAAGCTTGATGATAAGTTTGGATTAATTTGTAAAGTATTTTGAATAGTTTTAAGTTTAAGGACTAATTTGATAAAATAATAAATTTAGCATGAAATTCTTATGAAATTTAAATAATTATGGGTTGTATGAGGGTTATAGAGAATTCAACTAGCTTAGATTTGGTTTAACTGTGATAAATACAAAAGTTTCGATTTTAGGGATTAAATTGAATAAAAGATAAAAGTTCAGGGTAATAATGTAAAATGTCGTTGAAGGGTCAAATATTATAAATTTAGATGTTTTAAAGTATTGAAAGGGTTAACTGAACTAAATGATTATATATAGATCAAGAAATGGATTAACCAGTCGATAATCGCGAGAAAGGAAAAGTTGTCAAGTAGTCCTTGTTTGGTGTTGGTAGCTACTTCGTGTTGGTAAGTTTGTATTAGATTTGTATGCTTATTCATGTTTTGAATTATAAACATATTGTGTATACAATGAGCATGGTTAATTAAGGCAAGTTTGAAAGTGAAAACAAGGGCTTGAATGTAAAACATGACAATTGTTCTTGTTTGAATTGAAATATGTTATTCTATAGAATGTTTGTGATCAAGTTGATCATGGTATTATAGTATAAAGATGAGAAGATTATGGAATATGAGTTAAGGCATATGTGAGTTAAGTGAATGATTAGGATACAATTGACATGTCATTAGGGTGTTCCAGGCACTTTATGCTGGTGATATATTTCTAGGTACTATGTACTAGTGTTAAAGTTCCAAGAACACTGTGTTAGTGATATATTTTCAGGTACTATGTACCAGTGGTGGATACCATACCGATGGTTGGAATCTAGCATTTGTTGCAGATTCTCGTCAGCATGTGTGAGTAGCATCCTGTAATGGTTAATGTCGTGTTGATCAGCTCATGTGAGCATTTACTTCCCTCATGTATCCAAAGTTAGTTTACTATATTTCTCTAAGAAAACAGTTAAAGACATGTTCCAAAATGAAATTATGACATGAATAGTTACATACTTATTGGTTGTGGATTGGCATGTGAAACATGAGTCTTAAGTTCTTGCAAATGTTATATGTACATGACTAACCATTTGATATGTTAGGAAATGTTAAACAAAGCAAGGAATTTTAGTTTTATGTTAAATTCAAGTAGTATGCTTAAAATGACAAGTATGTGATGTTTAATTTTTTACAAATTTACTAAGCTTTAAGTAAGCTTACCTTGTTTCGTCTTCTTCCTTGTAGATTGTCGAATTCAAGTTGTCGATTGGATCATTTCCAGAGATCACACTATCCATCAACTCTTTTCGTAGCTAATTACTTATTTTGGGCCGATTATAAGTGGCATGTAAATAGGATTATGGTATTGTATATGTGTATAAGTACTTTTGTTAAGCTTGTGCCATTTTGAATAACTATGTGTATAAATATGCATGTATGGTTTAGGTCATATGAGTACCTTATTTGATAATGTTTAAGTCATGAGAAAATGAAGTATAGTTCTTGCTTGGAATGGATATGAAATGCTAAGTTGTTTATGCTTGAATGGTTAATATCTTATGTATGAATTGTGGTGCCAATGATGACATCTTAGTTAGTGACTGTAACACCCCAAACCCGGCCCATGCGTTTCGACCAGATCTGGTATGCTACTAGTTGTACATTGAAAACCTTTGTCTTGTTGGTTTTGGAAGTTGTAAATTAAATAGACATTATTTAAGAAAATAAGCGGCATTTTGAAAATAAAACCTTGTATTAAGTATAATTAAACCTTTGACATAATCTCATAAGTTACAGAACGTTAATACTACTTAATTGGATAAAACTAGGGGGCCTTATTACATTGATAATTCCTAAGTACAAATAACATAAAAGAAAACTTTAAAGAAATCCTAAAGAAAATATACTTTGTAGAAATAGAACTTGATAGCCCCTCGAGTCCGTCTCGGCTCCCATGTCCATAATCTACTGCTCATCTGGAGGAGTAGAGAAAAAGGAGAGCGTGAGTCACCAAGACTCAGCGTATAAATCTCAAGCACACAACGACCTAAGCCCATAAACATATTATGGGCCCTGGCCCATACATAAAGGTAACAATCATAATCACATGATAAACAATAAATAATGAAAAACCCAACCCATCCTAGGCTTCCATCCTCTAGACACCATCCCGTACCAACCATCACACCTTGGGGATTTCTACAATGAACCCTCCATTCGCTACACACCATATCGACAGCTGTGCTGCCTGTCATAAAGACCGATCACTATGTGACCTATGTGGTGAAGCCACCGATCGCTATGCGACCTTAAAAATATATTGACAGCTGTGCTGCCTGTCATAAAGACCGATCACTATGTGACCTGTAATCACCAATATTGCCCAGGCCCAGTAGAATAATAAAACCCAATAAATCAGTCCATAAAAGAGGGCCCAATACACAAAACCAAAACCAATAAAATTTTAAATGTTCAATGTCCATTACAAACCCAATTAGCCTTAACCCAGAGCCCAATACAATCAGCCCACCTAACCAAATCCCAATCCAAATTAGCAGAGGCCCAATGGCCCAAAGTTAAAATTTTTTTTTCAGCAACCATAGCCAGCGCCGCCAACAGCCTCCTCGTCTGCCCCGCGCGTCTAACACACGTGCGCTTCACCTCGTGTTGACCACCACGCGTGTCGGTTCCTGTACCCACGACACCTCAGCCGCCATGTACGCTCCCACTAGCGACCTTCCCCACACCTCGATCACGCATGCCTCGCCTCGCACGCCCCATGTGCCTCGGCCCCCGACACCACTAGCTTCGCCCATCACCTGCAAACGACACCAAAAGCAAGAACAAAGACAACGAAAACAGAAAGAGATGGGAGAAATAGTTTGAATAATGGAAAAGGGATTATTTTTGGCTATAAAGCCATTAAAGATCGATGTAATGGGGATCTTTGTTTTTTCTTTTTGGACACGAATTTCAGTCAATAAAAAAAGGATTTTGAAAGTTTATCGAAAATCCTACGAATCGGCAATAGAAAATACTCAACAGAAAACATCAAGGTTTATTTTTCGACCCAGTTTGCATCTTAGTGACTTTCGTCTTATCTATCTCTATACTGTTTAGATATCTGTAAAACAAAGAAAAAAGAAAAGAAAAGAGGACTCACCTAGGCTCAAAGGAAGTCGTCGAAGAACCCGTCCTTCGCCATCGGGTTCGGAAACGAGGTATAAGGGGGTTGAACTCGGGGGACGCCTTGAACCAAAAGAAACCTGACCGTCGGGTTTAGGGAGAGGAGAGGCTGCCTTGTTGGGTTGCTCCATTTGAGAGTACAATGAGGGAGTGGCGGCCTTTGAGTTTACGGAGAATGAAGGACCAAACATTCGAAGCGGTTTAGGGCTTCTTTAATGCCTAGTAAAACGGTGCCGTGTGGCACCAACCCGAGTTCGACCCGACCCATAAAAAGGGAGGTCCGCGTGTTTACTCAAAAATAGGGGATATTTAGTCACTAGGTCTTGCCGCATTTCCTTACTTTTGAAATTAAGTTTCCATCGTTTCCAAATTTTCCCAAATATGATTCCATTTGTTCTAATTTGACCCCGAGCAAAACGAGGTGCATGGGGAAGGGAATAATTTCGTGTTTGGCCCCGCTCTTTCCACGCGCATCGCAAATAGGCCCCCTCCCCTTTTATTTTCTTCCGAATCGACCCCATAAATTTGTTTTGAATATAATTTGACCCCCCCTTTTAGTCATTTTGCAATCTTTTAGTCCTTTTATTGTTGTTATTGTCATGTATATAATATTACTATTATTATTATTATTATTATTACTATATTCATGTTGATATTATTACTATTATTATTATATTCATGTTAATATTATTATTATTACTATATTCATGTTAGTGTCATTATTGTTGCTATATTCGTGTTAGTATATTGTATATATGTATTTCGTACTATTGCTATTATTATATTATCACTATATTATTGTTATTGATACTATAACTATTATTGTTATTGTTGTTGTTATCATCATCATTACTTTTGTTACTTCATCGTATTGTATGTGTGCTTATGTTATCATCTATTTAACTTTCATTTGTATGTTCATACTTATATTATTTCAGCTATACTTCCATTTTCATATCCTCACATGTTATACATTCCTATTCATATTTATATCTCAATATCATTGTTTATATTATTGCTCATTATTGACGTTATTATTATTATTATTCATGCATGTCAATATTTTAGATTATTGATTTCAACGTCATGTATTACGTGTATTATGTTGCCATTGCACCAAATTCGTGTCACATCATCATTATCCGTCGCATGACCCTATTCACATTTTGAATAACGTCTTTTTAAAAAACTTAACCGAACTTTTTATCAATTCCATCCAAAACCAAAATTTTCAAAATAAGGCAATATTCTGTATTTGGAGATTCGAGAGATCGTGCCCTATGTGTTGGGTTTCGGTTCCCTCGCTTGGCCAAACGATCGAATATCCTTTTGATATTTTAATGCGCAAGTCTCGGGAATTGAGGGACGATCTTGGATTTGAAGGTTAAAATCATCGTATCCTATGTATTGGATGTGATATTTTATCCCTTCGGAACAAGAAAATCTTGATATTAGATCCGAAAAAATTAAGGTTCTTTTTTAAATTCTTTTCAAAATTTTCAACTCTCGACATTGGGACATTAATTAATCAATTCGGTACCAATTTTGGGCATGACGAGGGTGCTAACCCTTCCTCGCATGTAACCGACTCCCGAACCTATTTTCTCAAATTTTCGTAGACCAAAAGCGTTATTTTAGTAAACCAAAAGGTTTTATTAAAACAAAGGTGATCCGATCATACCTAATAAAAGATCGGTGGCGACTCCCGTGTCTTATTTTCAAAACCAAGCCGATTCCCGTTTTGTTTTGTCAAAAAATGGTTACGACAGCTTGGCGACTCCACTGGGGACGCCGAGAGTCAGGCCGTAAATTGACTGATTTTTGTCCCTTCGATTGAAAAGTTGGAAAGATGTTTTGAAAAATCATGTTTCTCTTTGATGCATTCGTTTGTGCTATACTGTCAAGTTTTGTGAAATATTTTGGCATTGCATTGCATGACTGCGGTCACACCCTTATGTGGGAGTGAGAAGCTATTCTTTCGTGAGGCTTTTACCTCCGTGCAAGATAGTGGATCACTTTCGGGATACATCCGTACCTATGTCTTCGTGAGATTTTTATCTCCATGCAGCCATAGGGAAATGTATTCCCCTGAACTGAACTCGGTCTATATGAGCCTATAATGGGTGAGGATCGAGGAATCCGCTGGTTCAGGTACCCTCGCTTTAGAACCGAACCACATATAGAAAGACCTAGGAGCCCATTGTAGGTAGAACCGTGTGAACCTTAGTCGCCACCTTAAATAGGAGTTTGATCATTTCCTGTTTATTTTCCGTTTCCTTCTTTGTACTTGATACTAACCTGTCGTGTTTTACTTTTATTGCATGGCATTTCATCATAAAAAGGTGTTGATCCACATTCGGTTACTAAATAGAAAAGCTTAACATGGAAAAGGGATTTCTCAATAGAGTGGAGGATAATGCGGCAGTTCAGGTGTGGTCCGAAAGAATACAGCAAGAAAAGGGGGATAGTCTGACGGTAAGACATGAATCAGAGTTATGGGATTTCACCCGTATCAGCGCAGCGCAAAATGATCTGTGAGAATTAAAAGAAATATGGAACTCATGGGGAAACGAGGACAAACAACTGCTCTACTATAACTACAGCGATCTGCCCTACCTGCTTGATATCAAGGTAGACGAGTACCTACTCCGGGCTATTACCCAGTTTTGGAACCCCGCCTACAGTTGCTTCACTTTTGGAGAGGTGGATTTGGTGCCTACCGTGAAAGAGTATACAGCTTTGTTTCGGTGCCTGAGATTTCAAACTGATAAGGCGTATTCAAGGTTTGCAAATGTGCCGACATTCTCGAAAAGGCTAATGAACATTACGGGGATGAGCGAGCAATGGGTCACGACCCGAATTAAGCAAAAGGGAGATTGTAAGTGCATCCATTGGAAACACCTAAAAGACTTGATCTTGGCACATCCTGATAAGAAGAAGAGGGTCGACGTCTTCGCTCTAAGCATCTATGGTTTGGTCGTATTTCCCAAGGCGTTAGGACATGTAGAGGATGCGGTTTCAGACCTATTCGACAAACTTGATAAGGGAGTTACACCCGTCCCCGCAGTTTTAGCCTAGACCTTCAAATCACTGAACGCTTGCCGAAGAGCGGGCGAAGGGAGGTTCGTGGGTTGTGCGCAGTTGTTGTTATCTTGGTTTCATTGCCATTTTTGGAAGAGAGAGAAAGCCTCATGCAAGATCTTTTTTCGAGAACTACTCTCCTCTAGAGGAATTAGCAAGTACGCCAAGACGAGATGACCTATCTGGAAAGAAGTGGATGGCGATTCTCCAAAACCTGCAAGTAAAAGATGTAGTATGGAAAGCTCCATGGATGATCACCGACGAGATCTTATATCGGTGTGGAGGGTTCGACTGGGTCCCTCTACTCGGAATATGGGGAGCTGTTGGGTATGCCCCGTTACTAGTGATGAGGCAGTATCAATCGAGGCAGTTCGTACCCGCAACACATGGACTAACCCAATGTGAATTTTCGTACAAAGATGACAACTATAAGAAGAGAGTCCGCAAAATATCAGATGCATGGACCCAAACTTGAAAAATGAAGAGACTCGCCATAGGGCCCATGGTGACCCCCGAGTACAATCAATGGTGGGCCAAAAGAATCAATGACAATATCCCAGGGCCAATCCAAGGAAATACTCGACCAATAGAGGAACAGCTGCAAGTGATCCCAACTGAGTTAGAAATTATCAAGCAAGATTTCGAGAGAAAGAGCCGGGAATTGGGTAAGAGGATAGAGCAACTAGAAGAAGAAAAGATACAGTTGGGATTAGATGTTGACGTCCATAAGTTCGAGGCTGAAAAATTTAAAAAAGGGAAGAACAAAGCCGAAGAAGATTTGGATAGCTTAAAGACGGACTACAAGAAGTTGCGCATGCGGGTCTAGGTAAGACATCGGAGCAATGGCGGCAAGAAATTAAAGAAGAAAAATCCAAGACCGATCAGTGGGAGAGGAAATTTCAAGAGGCTCGGGTGCGAGAAGACGCTTTGAGAAAGAACTTGTTAGAAAGCCAAAGCGAAAAGGAGAGGTTACGCGCCCAAGTAGCAGAATTAGAAAAATCACTGCGCCTCCATCGTAGTCGTAACTCCGTAGTCGAATTGAGAGCCAGTCAGAACAAAATCGAGGAGATGAGAGGGAAGATAGGGGAGTCCGAGACTGCACTACAAGATAGCAAAAACCGAGTGGAGCTCCTTGAAGCCAATAATGAACATTGGAGGGAGCAGCTCCACCATTCCCAAGAGCAGATCAGAAACAGAGACTATGTAAGGGGCGAGGCTGCGGTTCAAATCCGAGAGGTGGCCGACCATTTACAAGCCTTAGCAGTTCGGGTTGATGCGTTAAGTCTGATGTACGAGTCAGGATCGGAGCGAGGCCAGAGTTTAGCTTGGCTTCTTAGGAAAGTTAAGGACTTAGGCATTAGGGCTAAGTTGTATATGTAATCGTCCGTTCTATGAAAGGAAACTTGTTTTCTAGTAAAGTTTATCTAATGAAATTGAATTAAGTCAACACCTTTGTGCATTCATACCATGCATTCGCATTACATTATATGCATTAGCATCATATCACCTAAACTATTCGCTAAACTTAAAATCACATAATCCGCAGCTACGACATTACGAACCTGGAATCACATCATCCCTATAGGACGCGCTTAAGAACTAGAGCTATGGACGCTGAACTCAGTGAAAGGATCGAAAGGATGGAAAGAACCCAGAAAGAGTTGCAAGAACAGTTAGCCAAATCACAGCAAGAAGCAAGGGACCTGATGATGAGATCCCGCGAGGAATCACGAGAACATAAGGATCAAATGGATAGAATGTTGAAGATATTGATGGCTATGGCCAACGGAAAAGGACTCGTGCAAAGTCTTGACATTACAGAGCCCCATTCGAGGGATAATCAAGATCCGCTCTACGCTCATGCAACGCAAAGAGGATATCCTCAAGGGAACCCAGTAGGCCTGGAACAACAACCCATCCCACCTACCCATTTGGGGGAGGGTATATACGTATCAAACGCTGGGGATAATTCGACTAATCCGATGGTTCCGGATTTGGATGATCCGATGGAAATAGCTAGGTTAAAGAGGGATGGCCATGATGCTGAAGAAAAATATAAGAGTCTAGAAGAAAGACTCAAGGCGGTGGAAGGTACTGGAGTCTTTTCTTCGCTAAGTGCCAAGGAGCTTAGTTTAGTGCCCGATCTGGTTCTACCCCCAAAGTTTAAGGTGCCGGATTTTGAAAAGTATGAGGGAACGAGATGTCCAAAGGCACATCTTATCATGTTCTGTCGAAAGATGGCTGGACACTTGAATGAGGACAAGCTATTAATACACTATTTCCAGGATAGCTTGATCGGATCAGCCCTCCGATGGTACGATCAGCTTAGCACAGAGAGGATCCGGTCATGGAAGGACCTGGCAACTGCATTCTGTGAACAATATAAGCATGTTTCTGATATGGCTCCCGACCGGCTGACGCTGCAAATGTTGGAAAAGAAGCCAACGGAGACCTTCAGACAGTACGCTCAGAGATGGAGGGATCTCTCAGTCCAGGTCGAGCCCCCTCTAACTAAAAGTGAGGTAACGGTCCTTTTCATCAATACTTTGAGGGCGCCGTTCTACGACAAACTGGTGGGAAACGCCACGAAAGACTTCGCCGACCTCGTAATATCGGGCGAACTCATCGAAAACGGCATCAAAAGTGGAAGAATGGAGGGCCCCGAGAGCTCGAAAAGACCAACACCTGTAAAGAAAAAGGATCCCGAAGCCCATATGGTGGGGACCGGGAGCCACTATGCCCATAATCCATATCCGACCCAACCACGACCTCAGTTTCGCCCACCGCCAAATGTATACTTTCCTCCACAAAGCCCCTACTATCAAGCCCCTCCTCCTTATCCCGTCTATGCCACCGATGTCTAAAGACCACTCAGCATATTCTCACCAAATACCATGACCGCTCCAAGTCAACCCAAAAATGAACCAAGACTGACGAGACCTAATCCTGAAAAACCTCAGTTTTCCCCCATTCCTATGACATACGGAGAATTGTGCCCAAAATTATTGGAGGGACAATTAATAGCACCGCATTACATAGCACCATTGAAACCTCCATACCCTAAATGGTACGATCCCAATGCCAGCTGCATGTACCATGCGGGAAACCGGGGGCATTCCACAGATAATTGCCTAGCCTTTAAAAGAAAGGTTCAAAGTCTTATTGATGCGGGCATTTTACGATTTGATGGGGTCAGTAATTTGGCTGGAAATCCACTCCCAAACCATGCTGAAGGGAACGTAAATGCAGTGACGGAGGGATGATACAATTAATGAGGTTTCGCTGATACACCCTTATCCTCTCGGGTTTGTTTTGAACAATGGGACTGCGTAGGGATCCATGTATTTTAGCTAATCTAGAGTGATATGTGAGACATACTTGTTACTTCAAGCCTAGAGGTAACAAAAGTTCTTGTGAAATATGCTTGTTTTCAGAATTGTTATTTCAATGAAATGCATCTTTATTTTCGCTCATCGCGTTTAAAACTCCACATCGTTCATTTTCATGTCATGCGTTTAATTTTCTGCCTTCAAGCCCACAATGGGTCCCCAGATATCAAAGACACGAGCGACACTATTACTGACTCCATTTTTAGAGAGATATGTGTCTAGAGGATCTAAGAACTTGGAAGATGACAGAGATTGCAACTCGGAAGATTGACAGAGATTGCAACCTGTTTCCTAAATTGTCAAGAATGGTAGATCCCAGCTTACGAAGTGTTAACAAACA
Organism: Gossypium australe; assembly: GCA_005393395.2. Taxonomy (NCBI): domain Eukaryota; kingdom Viridiplantae; phylum Streptophyta; class Magnoliopsida; order Malvales; family Malvaceae; genus Gossypium; species Gossypium australe. Next base: position 84,340,598 of record CM016614.1, on the reverse strand, counting down.
CTACAAGGGAGATGAAGACAGAAGCTTAGCTTCCAAAGGAACAAGGCAAGGAATCATTGAATTATTCTCAAGAGTTCAAAGATATTTTTATATGAACACGCCGGGACTGCTAAGGCACGAGTATGCTAAGCCAATCAAGAGGATCGAGATACTGGTCTACTCAGAGAGGAAAACTGCATCAAATGCTAAATCAAGGATGACAGAACTTACGTGCCTTCTCCGGCACGTGGGGGCATGGACGCTATCAAGCCAGTCGCCTCGAACTGGTCTGCATCGATTAATTTTGGGGGAGGTCGGTCTCTTTACTAAGAGGGTGAGGGTCGCTTCATATGCCAATATTACAAAGTCGATGGTCATAAAAAAAAAGGAAAAGAAAAGGAGGAAGAAATATTAATAAAGGGCGAAAAGATCATATCTAACCGCACAATGTCAAAAGTTTGCGGTCTTTCCAAAGAACAAGTGCCACGCCGCAGCCAAAAAAAAACAACAAAAAAAAACAAAAAAAGAAAAAAAGAAAAAAGAAGACAGGGGGCAACAAAACAAAGATTGTTAGAAAGATGACCTAAACTTGTGGATGTTGGCATATAGAAGTTACGTTTACCCTTCCTATGGTCGTTAAACCTCGGCCAGGACCTCCGCTGAGACGGCGGTTTGCCTAGTAAAAAATCCTCTTTTTCGAGGGCGCGGGCTGAGCCAAAATTGGATAAGGCAAGATGGATCCAATCCCGATGTGATGAAGTGAATTTGAAGGGACAATGTTAAGAGCTATCTGTCACGATCAGAGGAAGCGAGTTTACAACGAAAAGGATCGCCTTAGAAAATTTCATGATAGGGCCTTGAAGAAGATCCTTTCCCATACAACAAGGACCTCAGAAGAAAAAAGATGCCGAATCAGGAAGGACCTTAGGTAGCAAAGAAGGCCCATTCCAGAGAAATAAGAATATTGTCTGAGAATAGACAACAAGGACCAGCCCAATCCGGTGAATTCAAAAAAAAAAAAAAAAGAGGAGAGTGAGAAAAAAGAAGAAAAGGGAGAGGCCAAAGTGAAAACCCGCGAAGGGCACTTTGAGACCAAAGGTGGGTTTGAGTTGAAAACCCGAAAAGGGCGGCTCAAGTTTTGATAAAAATGGGGCATACAGTAGTCTTGTTACACTCAAAGTAACAGTGAGGAAGAACGTTGCGCCTCGGGGCATCGACAAAGTACTCCGGATCCCCTAAACACATATTGAGTTTAGAAAGGTCCTTAAGAAGTTTGAACAGAGAAGCTCAAGCTGCGATATCTGGGGCACCTAGTTTCTCTGTTACCCATTTTGCTGCTACCTTTGTCTTTGTGAGATTCACTCTAAATAAACTACTTCTTCGTTGCTCGCTAGCGTTGATTAACTTGTTTGTTTCGAGCTATGCTCCCAATAAATTCCCATTTCATCCGTCATTATGTTCCTTTTTCGAGCGTTTTACGTTGAAATAACAATTATTGGACTAATAATACTTTCATGAAAGGAGTTTCGCATATTACTCTAGAAACCTCTAAACAATACAGGAGTCTGAAACAGGATTATTGCTTAAGATTCACCGAGCTTAAGGGTTGAGGATATCTGAATCCAAATTAAGAAGATCGAACAAAATACCAGGTCAGCGGGCATGGTTAACCCGAGCGCAAAACTAGAATCATTCTCGAAAGGAAATGACGTTCTGCATTCATGCGAGCATCACGCACCATACATCTGGTTGGGTCACCTGAAGAGTGATCGTTAGAAGGAAATTGATACAGGTCCTGTACCTTCGAATAACGAGAGATTGGGCTGAATAAGAGACAAGTCCTATGTTCTAGAATCGCAGTGGGATAAATGGAAGGTATTCAAATCCTACACCCTCAGATCACAACAAGATGAACCTTGAAGTTACAGGGGCAAAAGGGGACATACGTGAAATGCAGATCACTCATAAAACTCGAGGGCGGGCACGAAACATGAAATGAAAGTCAAGAGTCGAAGCAATGAAAACAGGTCATCATGACTAGAGATACATGACGAACAAGTCCAGAGCACATGGCATAATCATATAGGCATAAGAGCATTTAAGACCAAACACAGGCATATCATGACAACATCACTCATGACACATACAGGTACACCAGTGAAGCAAGAAGCTTTGACGATAATTGTACCGAACCAGAGAGAAGGAAAATATCCGAGACGACACATTTTCAATCTTGTCCAAAAAATCAACTCATAATGCGAGAGGGTGAGTTGAGCCTCGGGGCACGCTGAGGTATTTAATTTCTGTCTTTAAATTGCTGTTCAAAAATCAACTCATAATGCGAGAGACGAGTTGAGCCCTGGGGCACGCCGAGGTACTTAATTTCTGTCTTTAAATTTTTGTTCAAAAGTCAACTCATAATGCGAGAGGTGAGTTGAGCCTCGGGGCACGCCGAGGTATTTAATTTCTATCTTTAAATTTCTGTTCAAAAATCAACTCATAATGCGAGAGATGAGTTGGGCCTCGGGACACGCCGAGGTATTTAATTTCTGTCTTTAAATTTCTGTTCAAAAATCAACTCATAATGCGAGAGGTGAGTTGAGCCTCGGGGCACGCCGAGGTACTTAATTTCTGTCTTTAAATTTCTGTTCAAAAATCAACTCATAATGCGAGAGGTGAGTTGAGCCTCGGGGCATGCCGAGGTACTTAATTTCTGTCTTTAAATTTCTGTTCAAAAATCAACTCATAATACGAGAGATGAGTTGGGCCTCGGGACACGCCGAGGTATTTAATTTTCTGTCTTTAAATTTCTGTTCAAAAAAAAAATCAACTCATAATGCGAGAGGTGGGTTGAGCCTCGGGGTACGTCGAGGTATTTAATTTCTGTCTTTAAATTTCTGTTCAAAAAAATCGACTCATAAAGCGAGAAGTGAGTTGAGCCCCGGGACACGCCGGGGTATTTAATTTCTGTCTTTAAATTTCTGTTCAAAAAGTCAACTCATAAAGCGAGAAATGAGTTGAGCCCCGGGACGCGCCGAGGTTTTTATTTTCTGTCTTTAAATTTCTGTTCAAAAGTCGACTCATAAAGCCAGAAGTGAGTTGAGCCCCGGGACATGCCGAGGTATTTATTTTCTGTTTTTAAATTTCTATTCAAAAGTCAACTCATAAAACGAGAAGTGAGTTGGGCCTCGGGGCACGCCGAGGTATTTAATTTCTGTCTTCAAATCCCTGCTTAAGAATCAACTCACAAGGCAAGGGGTGAGTTGAGCCTCGGGTCGCACGCTGAGGTATTTTTAATTTCTGCTTTTTAAATTTCCGTTTGCAACGCCTCGGGTCGCACGCCGAGGTACTTTTAATTTCTGTTTGCAATTCCTCAGGTCGCACGCTGAGGTATTTTTAATTTCCGTTTGCAACCCCTCGGGTCGCACACCGAGTTAGGAGATTGAAGCTACACTTCTCTTCGTACCCTGAAGTCACATCGGAGCAAGTTAAACATAAACAAGATCGAGGAAAAATAGATTGAAGCTACGGGTCATCTCGCGGGAGCAGTGGCAGAGTGGATCAATGCAACAGGTTACAGTGGAGTTTGAAGATGTTCGAGGGAGACAAGGACCAATAAACCCAAGCTCGCCAAGACCGGGCAAAATTGGTTCTTCTTTTGTCTTTGCTCTATTATCGTTATACGACAATGAGCAAAGAGGGGCAACTGTAATCACCAATATTGCCCGGGCCCAGTAGAATAATAAAACCCAATAAATCAGTCCATAAAAGAGGGCCCAATACACAAAACCAAAACCAATAAAATTTTAAATGTTCAATGTCCATTACAAACCCAATTAGCCTTAACCCAGAGCCCAATACAATCAGCCCACCTAACCAAATCCCAATCCAAATTAGCAGAGGCCCAATGGCCCAAAGTTAAAATTTTTTTTCAGCAACCCTAGCCAGCGCCGCCAACAGCCTCCTCGTCTGCCCCGCGCGTCTAACACACGTGCGCTTCACCTCGTGTTGACCACCACACGCGTCGGTTCCTGTACCCACGACACCTCGGCCGCCACGTACGCTCCCACTAGCAACCTTCCCCACACCTCGATCACGCATGCCTCGCCTCGCACGCCCCATGCGCCTCGGCCCCCGACACCACTAGCTTCGCCCATCACCTGCAAACGACACCAAAAGCAAGAACAAAGACAACGAAAACAGAAAGAGATGGGAGAAATAGTTTGAATAATGGAAAAGGGATTATTTTTGGCTATAAAGCCATTAAAGATCGATGTAATGGGGATCTTTGTTTTTTCTTTTTGGACACGGATTTCAGTCAATAAAAAAAGGATTTTTGAAAGTTTATCGAAAATCCTACGAATCGGCAATAGAAAATACTCAACAGAAAACATCAAGGTTTATTTTTCGACCCAGTTTGCATCTTAGTGACTTTCGTCTTATCTATCTCTATACTGTTTAGATATCTGTAAAACAAAGAAAAAAGAAAAGAAAAGAGGACTCACCTAGGCTCAAAGGAAGTCGTCGAAGAACCCGTCCTTCGCCATCGGGTTCGGAAACGAGGTATAAGGGGGTTGAACTCGGGGGACGCCTTGAACCAAAAGAAACCTGACCGTCGGGTTTAGGGAGAGTAGAGGCTGCCTTGTTGGGTTGCTCCATTTGAGAGTACAATGAGGGAGTGGCGGCCTTTGAGTTTACGGAGAATGAAGGACCAAACATTCGAAGCAGTTTAGGGCTTCTTTAATGCCTAGTAAAACGGTGCCGTGTGGCACCAACCCGAGTTCGACCCGACCCATAAAAAGGGAGGTCCGCGTGTTTACTCAAAAATAGGGGATATTTAGTCACTAGGTCTTGCCGCATTTCCTTACTTTTGAAATTAAGTTTCCATCGTTTCCAAATTTTCCCAAATATGATTCCATTTGTTCTAATTTGACCCCGAGCAAAATGGGGCGCATGGGGAAGGGAATAATTTCGTGTTTGGCCCCGCTCTTTCCACGCGCATCGCAAATAGGCCCCCTACCCTTTTATTTTCTTTCGAATCGACCCCATAAATTTGTTTTGAATATAATTTGACCCCCCTTTTAGTCATTTTGCAATCTTTTAGTCCTTTTATTGTTGTTATTGTCATGTATATAATATTACTATTATTATTATTATTATTACTATATTCATGTTGATATTATTATTATTATTATTATATTCATGTTAATATTATTATTATGACTATATTCATGTTAGTGTCATTATTGTTGCTATATTCGTGTTAGTATATTGTATATATGTATTTCGTACTATTGCTATTATTATATTATCACTATATTATTGTTATTGATACTATAACTATAATTGTTATTGTTGTTGTTATCATCATCATTACTTTTGTTACTTCATCGTATTGTATGTGTGCTTATGTTATCATCTATTTAACTTTCATTTGTATGTTCATACTTATATTATTTCAGCTATACTTCCATTTTCATATCCTCACATGTTATACATTCCTATTCATATTATATCTCAATATCATTGTTTATATTATTGCTCATTATTGACGTTATTATTATTATTATTCATGCATGTCAATATTTTAGATTATTGATTTCAACGTCATGTATTACGTGTATTATGTTGCCATTGCACCAAATTCGTGTCACATCATCATTATCCGTCGCATGACCCTATTCACATTTTGAATAACGTCTTTTTAAAAAACTTAACCGAACTTTTTATCAATTCCATCCAAAACCAAAATTTTCAAAATAAGGCAATATTCTGTATTTGGAGATTCGAGAGATCGTGCCCTATGTGTTGGGTTTCGGTTCCCTCGCTTGGCCAAACGATCGAATATCCTTTTGATATTTTAATGCGCAAGTCTCGGGAATTGAGGGACGATCTTGGATTTGAAGGTTAAAATCATCGTATCCTATGTATTGGATGTGATATTTTATCCCTTCGGAACAAGAAAATCTTGATATTAGATCCGAAAAAATTAAGGTTCTTTTTTAAATTCTTTTCAAAATTTTCAACTCTCGACATTGGGACATTAATTAATCAATTCGGTACCAATTTTGGGCATGACGAGGGTGCTAACCCTTCCTCGCATGTAACCGACTCCCGAACCTATTTTCTCAAATTTTCGTAGACCAAAAGCGTTATTTTAGTAAACCAAAAGGTTTTATTAAAACAAAGGTGATCCGATCATACCTAATAAAAGATCGGTGGCGACTCCCGTGTCTTATTTTCAAAACCAAGTAGATTCCCGTTTTGTTTTGTCAAAAAATGGTTACGACATGACCTATGTGGCAAAGCCACCGATCGCTGTGCGACCTTCTTCCCCTTCATCATGTCAATCCCATCCCCTTGCTTACATGCAAGAACATAAATATATCATCATCACGGATTATCACATACTTTTCGATACACATAGGGAGTTCTATGTTTACGTACCTGGCATCTTTGCCTAACCCTTTTAGGGTTCTATTCGACTGTCTATACAGCCTCTTTCCGGCTTTTTAGCCCATAACATATATATATAAACATACATACAGGTTTATTAGTAGTGTGTTAGAGATCTACACACCTGATTACTGATAAAACAATGCTCTCTATGTCGACGCTATCCTTAGTCGACACTACTGCTATCTGCCTAAGATGTTGTTCAGAAGCGGGTCCACAACCAAGTGGCCAATCTCGAACGATAGATACCGCTCGTTTCTTAAACTGAGGCATTTTCTCCTTTGCCTGATCCATATTGAATTCCATCACAGTTCTTGTCAGAACTACTATCACAATATATGATTGTTAATCCTCATCATAAAGTTAAGATTTTGCGTACAATGACCGAATCTAGTAAAAATCTAGGGAAAATCTTCTTGCCTTAAAATCCGAAAATTGAAGAATAACGATTTTCGGCTTTTAGATTTAGTCGACCAAGCTTCCTTCAAATCTCGGAATGCCGCCCAACATAGAACCATTAAACTATTAGCTTTTCGGCTTTTTGCCTTTCAAAAACCGGGAATAGATATTGAGAACTAATCAAAAATCGACACTTACCTTAGCACAGGAGGTTCGGCTAGCACTAGAGAGAGGATTTGGCAATGCCAAAGGAAGTTTTAAATGCCGGAATAAATAGAACTAATTCTTAAATGGGATGAATAAAGAAAAAACTATAGAGTTTTCGGCTTTTAAAGAGAAATCGGCTCAAGGGAAAAAGAATGGAGAAAAGGTTTCAGCTTTTAAAGAAATTGAAGAGAAGAAATTGGAAAGGGAGAGGCTAAAGAATTCGGTACAAAGAATAAAGAGAATTAGCGTTTTTAAATGTCAGAATCAATGAGATATCCTCCCCTATTTATAGAAATTTCGGCACCTATTGTTCAAACACGAAAACGCCCTTCCTGATAACTAAAAGTCAAGCTAAAAGAAAAGGGAAAATTCGGTACCCATATATACTAAAATAAATAAATAAATAAATAGAATAAACCTACACTCCCTAATCAACTCAAACTTATCAAGAATTAAATTCCTTTATTATCATCAAAATTTATCCTCATCAAAAAGTCCTTTTATTTAGCCCAAAAATTCAATTTGAATTTCATTCAAATAGCTTCATGAACAGTAGCCATCTTTTGGCATTTTGGTCCAATTCAAACACCTTCCCACGCCAGCAGCAAAATTTCAAGCTATTGCGCACAAGGCAACTAGAACCCGAGACCTCCAATCATAACCACACGCTACCAGCCACTGCACCAGAACCATTCTTATGATATATTTCGTTGTCAATTTCTTTTAAAGTATACTTACCTTCCCACGCCAGCAGCAAAATTTCAAGCTATTGCACACAAGACAACTCGAACCCGAGACCTCCAAGCACAACCACACGCTACTAGCCACTGCACCAGAACCATTCTTGTGATATATTCTGTTGTCAACTTCTTTTAAACAATACTTTCCAGTGACCGAATCATCCAAAGAAATCCAAAAATATTAACCAACACCCAGATTCGAACCTCTGCCCTTTTCACTATGAGGCACGTCCCTTCCCATTGCGCCACCCATTTCATTTGAGTCATAATTCATTCCCAATTAATTATCACCCTTTATTCCGTGCTCCAGGTTTACTTAAAAAAACCCAACATTTCGCGCACAACGCGACTAGAACCTTGTTCCCCCTCCTACTCCTAACGCCTTTGCCACTGGGCCAGGCGTTTCCTTGTGTCATGAAACAGCCCCAACTAATTATAAGGCCTAAACTCTGGCCTTCATACTATCATATGCGCAATAAAAAATTTTGCCATACCCAAGACTTGAACCTTTGACCTCCAGCTTACTCAAAACACCCCAAGCCACCAGACCACCTACTTCTTTGTGATATCTTTTAACCCAACAATATTTTAAAAGCCTTATGACTACCACCAACCTCCCTAAAAAAAACAACATTTTTGCTAAAGCCCTAGATCGAGCCTAGGACTTTTCCAACACTACCAGCCCTTCCTAAACCTCCTAAAAATTAAACTAAACATGCAATAATAATTTTTTTAAAAGAAAATGTCCATTCAAACTTTTCATGATAAAATAATTTATTCCTGTTTGAATAATATTTTTAAGAAAAATTAACTATTTAAATGTATTAGTGACATTATAAAAGTAGAGGGACAAACTATGTAAAAAAAAAGTAAAGCATATAAATCAAATCCCCAAATTTTAGCATAATCTAGGGGTCAATTAAAAATTGACCATTATCTTATTTTCGTATAAACCACATATTAATTTTTTTAGTACATTCAAATTATATATACTCATATTGTATATTAACGAAAATTTAACGACAGAAATTAATATTATAAAAAATATAAGAGCTAAATTATATTAAAATATAAAAATTAAATCGAGAATAATAGAAAAATTAATATTTCTAAATTATAACTTCGTTCATCACACTGATAACAAAAATAATTAATTATATGACAAGGACAAAATTATGGAAAATATTTGATAAATTGATGTATAAATTGACTACATAGAGTTTAATATTATGCCACATTAAATTTTATTATAATTCAGTTAATATATTTAAAAGGGAGGAAAAATTAGTATACAATAATTACACATTAATCTAAATCCAAACAATAATTACAAGTTTTTTTTTTACGACAAAATCCATTATCTCAACACATGAAACCCATTTATTCTAGGCCCAAATTCAGGATGTTACAATTCTACCCTCCTTAAAGAAATTTCGTCCTCGAAATTTCCAACTAACTAGTAATCATACCACCTAAGTATATCTACCATGCTTTCGCTGCGCACTCCAATTCTAAACCCAAAATAAACACTTAGTATACTATGGTAGAGTACGCACCGGTATTCACATCTAGAGCGTCCTCATCCCTTTGTACTCATGCTATCGGTTCGCGTTTATCTGATTAAAAATTTTATGAATTATTGGTTTTCTTCCACTGATTATCCACGAACAGTCTTATGATTAATAGTTTTAAGAGTAGTTCTTTCGAATTCGCAATTTAGTCTCAAGTTCACCTTTCCTAGTTCTAAGAACTACATACATTCAACCATCAACATACAGACAACACCCATGCACCCACATTCAACACATAGGGGTATTTTCGTTATTCCACTACCCAGGGGTATTTTCATAATTTTCAAAATAGAGTTCCTTGTTGATTTCATGAAATAAGGGTATTTTGGTAATTTTTGCAATCCAGGGGTATTTCGGTAATTTTGAAATCCGAGGGTATTTGGGTAACTTTGCGATCCAGGGGTATTTCGGTAATTTTGCGATCTAGGGGTATTTCGGTAATTTTGAAATCCGGGTGTATTTCGGTAATTTTAAGATCAGGGGTACTTTGATCATTTTACAAATCAGGGGCAATTTAATAATTTTTACAAATCAGGGATATTTTGAAAAATTTTACAAACTAAGAAGATTTTTTTTAAAACCGGGGTAACTCGGAGAATTTGGTTTCAAAGAAAATAGTAGTGTTCAGGTGTTTGTGAGTTTTCGGTTGTTGTCGTGTGTTGTGTGAGAGTTTTTTTTAAGGAAAAGTTTCGTTGACTTTGTAAATCGGGGTATATTTGCAAATCATGGGTATCTTGATATTTGTTTTCAAAATAAGGGTATTTTAGCAATTTTTTTAAAAATAAGGTGGCTGGTCCCTTTCGGGTTTTAATTATAGATTTAGGCCCGTCAACAAGTCATCGTAACTAGGGTGAATAGTCACTATGCACCAGGTAGGATTCTAGTGAAGAGGAGGTGAGTCGCTAGGACTGCTTAAGTACCAAGCTCTCCCTAAATCCACTCCTAGACATGCGTATGCCCATTGCCACACCCTAATTCGGCTAAGATGAACAGTCACTATGCACCAGGTAGGATTCCAGTGAAGAGGAGGTGAGTCATTAGGACTGCTTAAATACCAAGCTCTTCCTGAATCCAATCCTAAACATGTGTATGCCTGTTGCCACACCCTAGTATTGCTTCTTGTTTACGGGTTTGTTTAGTGAAATTAAGTCTTATGAAATTGCAGAGTTGTTTATCTAAGCCTAAAGTCCATTAATACTATCATACTAATCTACGTCCCTTAATCCCATTAAGCCCACATAAATAACACAGCAAGAGTTTAGAATACTTACCTGGGTGGATCGGGTGCCGGTAGACTCGAAGGCCATATCTTCAACCAAGTCATTTTTCTTAAATCCATATCAATTTTGCAAAACGTTACTAGACCCATTTCACAGCCCGAGTTTTGAACTGGGCTCTGATACCAAATTGTAACACCCCAAACCCGACCCATGCGTTTCGACTAGATCTGGTATGCTACTAGTTGTACATTGAAAACCTTTGTCTTGTTGGTTTTGGAAGTCGTAAATTAAATAGACATTATTTAAGAAAATAAGCGGCATTTTGAAAATAAAACCTTGTATTAAGTATAATTAAACCTTTGACATAATCTCATAAGTTGCAGAACGTTAATACTACTTAATTGGGTAAAACTAGGGGGCCTTATTACATTGATAATTCCTAAGTAAAAATAAAATAAAAGAAAACTTTAAAGAAATCCTAAAGAAAATATACTTTGTAGAAATAGAACTTGATGGCCCCTTGAGTCCGTCTCGGCTCCCATGTCCACGATCTACTACTCCTCTGGAGGAGTAGAGAAAAAGTAAAGCATGAGTCACCAAGACTCAGTATATAAATCTCAAGCACACAACGACCTGAGCTCATAAACACATTATGGGTCCTGGCCTATAAATAAAGGTAACAATCATAATCACATGATAAACAATAAATAATGAAAAACCCAACCCATCCTAGGTTTCCATCCTCTACACACCATCCCGTACCAACCATCACACCTTGGGGATTTCTACAATCAACCCTCCATCCGCTACACACAATATCGACAACTGTGCTGCTTGTCATAAAGACCAATCACTATGTGACCTATGTGACGAAGCCACCGATCGCTATGCGACCTTAAAAATATATCGACAGTTGTGCTGCCTGTCATAAAGACCGATCACTATGTAACCTATGTGGCAAAGCCACCGATCGCTGTTCGACCTTCTTCCCCTTCAACATGTCAATCCCATCCCCATGCTTACATACAAGAACATAAATATATTATCATCACAGATTATCACATACTTTTCGAGGCATAGGGAGTTCTATGTTTACGTACCTGGCATGTAACATCCTGAATTTTTGGGCCTATGCGTTTAATGGGTGAACATGTGTAATGAGTTAATTTAAGTGTTAGGGGTCCAAATTGGGTTCAGGCTTAGGCAGAGGCCTTGGTTAAAATTATCTGTTTGGGCATTATAGGGTTTAAAAGGTAGTATCTGTGTTTAAAACATCAAAATAGGCTTGTGGCCTAGTGGTCAGTGGCGCCACTTAGGGAGCAAGGAGGTGATGCCACACAAGGAAATAAGGGGCCCAAATTTAAGTTTCATGGAGCCCAATTCTTTTAGTTTAAGTCAGCTAATTTTCGACATTTGGGTTTGGTGGAGTGGATGGCAACAAGGCTCAAAACTAGGAGGATTTATATGAATAAGATAATGTAGATATTGTAGTTGATAATATGGAAGATAAAAGGAGAAAAGATAGGAGCTATCTACAAGGCTAGGAGTTAGCCGAAATTTCTATAAATAGGGAGGGTTCTCTTTTTTATTTTGCGGCATTTAGGGTTTCCACCTTTTCTTTCTCTTCTTTCTTCTAAAAGCCAAAAACTCCATTATTCTTTTCTCTTCTTTCTTCTAAAAGCCGAAAACCCCATTATTCTTTTCTCTTCTTTCTTCTAAAAGCTGAAAAGTCTATTATTCTTTTCTCTTCTTTCTCCTAAAAGCCGAAAACTCCATTATTCTCTTCTTTCTTCTAAAAGTCGAAAACTCCATTATTCTCTTCTTTCTTCTAAAAGTCGAAAACTCCATTATTCTCTTCTTTCTTCTAAAAGCCCAAAACTCCATTATTCTCTTCTTTCTTCTAAAAGCCAAAAACTCCATTACTCTATTCTTTCTTCTAAAAGCCGAAAACTCCATTATTCTCTTCTTTCTTCTAAAAGCCGAAAACTCCATTATTCTCTTTTTTCTTCTAAAAGCCGAAAACTCCATCATTCTCTTCTTTCTTCTAAAAGCCGAAAACTCCATTATTCTCATCTCTTTTTTCTTCTAAAAGCCGAATCTCTATAGATTTCTTCGAATCATCTTCTCTTCCTGATTTTCGCAAAAAGCCAGAATCCTCTGGGAGTAGCCGAATCTTCTCTAATAAGTAGATCTCTTAGATCTAAAAGCCGGAAACACTAGTCCCTGAATCTCAAATCTCTTTTCGAGATTTCAAGGCAAATAGCAGTGGTGTTGGCTACGGATAGCATCGACTTAGAGGGTCTCGTTATAACGGTAACCAGGTGTGTAGATCCTTATCACATAAGTTTTATTTTGTATTATACCTGTTAGGGGCTGAAAAGCTGGAAAATGAGGCTGTATGAACAGTCGTGTGTAGATCCTTATCACATAAGTTTTATTTTGTATTATACCTGTTAGGGGCTGAAAAGCCGGAAAATGAGGCTGTATGAACAGTCGTGTGTAGATCCTTATCACATAAGTTTTATTTTGTATTATACCTGTTAGGGGCTGAAAAGCTGGAAATGAGGCTGTATGAACAGTCGTGTGTAGATCCTTATCACATAAGTTTTATTTTGTATTATACCTGTTAGGGGCTGAAAAGCCGAAAAATGAGGCTGTATGAACAGTCGTGTGTAGATCCTTATCACATAAGTTTTATTTTGTATTATACCTCTTAGGGGCTGAAAAGCCAGAAAATGAGGCTGTATGAACAGTCGTGTGTAGATCTCTAAACACACTAAGTAATCTATACTAAATATCTGTTATGGGCTAAAAGCCGGAAAAAAAGGCTGTATAGTAATCTGTACTAAATATATGTTATGGGCTAAAAGCCGAAAAGAGGATGTGTAGACAGTCGAATAAAACCCTAAAAGGGTTAGGCAAAGGATGCTAGGTACGTAATCATAGAAATCTCTATGTGTATCGACGTTTGTGATAATCTGTGATGATAATATATTTATGTTCTTACATGTAAGCATGGGGATAGGATTGACATGATGAAGGGGAAGAAGGTCGCATAGCGATCGGTGGCTTTGCCACATAGGTCACATAATGATCGGTCTTTATGACAGGCAGCACAGCTGTCGATATATTTTTAAGGTCGCATAGCGATCGGTGGCTTCGCCACATAGGTCACATAGTGATCGGTCTTTATGACAGGCAGCACAGTTGTCGATATATTTTTAAGGTCACATAGTGATCGGTCTTTATGACAGGCAGCACAGCGATCGAGATTTACACACTGAGTCTTGGTGACTCACCCTATTATTTTTCCCTAACTTTTCAGATGAGCAGTAGATCATGGACATGGGAGCCGAGACGGACTCGAGGGGCCTTCAAATTTTTATTTTTATAGATTATTTCAGCTTTTCTTTAAGTTTTAATTTTTGGAATATTTATGTAGTAAGGCCCCATAGTTTATATTTCACTGCTTAATTTTTAATATTTGCAACTTATGAAATTTTGTCAAAATATTTAATTATTCAAAATAATAATAATACATGTTTTGTTTTCAAAAGGTCACCTATTTATTCAAATATTGCCTAATAACTTATGATTTTCTAAAACTAACTTAGCAAAAGATTTTAACGTTCAACCCGTAGCATACCAGATCTGGTCGAAACGTATGGGCCGGGTTTGGGGTGTTACAATTTGGTATCAGAGCCCAGTTCAAAACTCGGGCTGTGAAATGGGCATAGTAATGTTTTGTAAAGTTGATGTGAATTTGGAAAAAAAAATTTTCCGGAAGAAGATATGGCCTTCGAGTGTACCGGCACCCGATCCACGCAGGTAAGTATTCTAACGCTTGATGTGATGTATATGTTGGGTTTGATGGGCTTGATGGACGTAGAATAGTATGTTAGGCATTGATGGACTTTAAGGTTAGTTTAAACAACTCCTTAAATTCATAAGACTTAATCTATCCAAACAAACCCATGAACAAATCGCTGGGTTAGGGTGTGGCAACAGGCATACGCGGATTGGATTCAGGAAGAGCTTGGTACTTAAGCAGTCCTAGTGACTCACCTCCTCTTTTCTGAAATCCTACCTGGTGCGTAGTGACTGTTCACCTTAGCCACGAGGACTTGTTGATGGGCCAAAATCTATAATTAAAACCCGAAAGGGACCAGCCACCCTATTTTGCAACCAAAATACCCCCAAGTTTTGTAAAATTTCCAAAATACACTTGATTTGTGAAAATTTCCCAGAATACCCCAGAATTGTAAAACTACCGAAATTTGTGAAATTACCAAAACACTCTGGTTGCAAAATTTTCAAAATACCCTTGGTTTGTGAAAATTTCCAAATAACCGTGATTTTATAAAATATCCATGTTTTGCAAATTTACCCGAAAACCCCCAGATTTACAAAAGTAACCCAGTTTGTAAAATTAAATTTTCCAAAGTACCCCTGCTTCAAAAAGAAAAAAAAACAACAACAACATCAAAATATCTCTATTTCGAAAAAAAAACTTGTTTTCCAAAATACCCTTGCTTTAAAAAAAAAGTGTACCAAAGTACCTCTAATTCAAAGAAAATTACCAAGATACTTTATTTGGAAAAAAATACCTTATAGGGCAAAACTACGGAAAAAAAAACCCCTGGGTAGTGAAATAACGAAGATACCCTTATGCGACGAATGTGTGTGCATGGATGCTACTTGTGTGATTGATGTATGCTGGTTGAATGTTTGTGGTTTCTAGAATTAGGGGATAAACTTGAGACTGAAACTCGTAGATATAATTTAGAATTTGAAAGAACTACTTTTAAACTACTGTTCATAAGATTGTTCGTGGTTAATCAGTGAAAGAAATTAATAATTCATCAGATAAACACGAATCGGTAGAATGAGTACAAGGGGACAGGGACGCTCTAGATGCGAATATTGGTACGTACTCTACCATAGTATACTAAGTGTTTCTTTTGGCTTTAGAATTAGAGTGCGCAGCGAAAGCGTAGTGGTGAGACTTGGGTAGTACGATTAATAGTTAGTTGGAAATTTCGAGGACGAAATTTCTTTAAGGGGGTAGAACTGTAACATCCTGAATTTTTGGGCCTATGCATTTAATGGGTGAACATGTGTAATGAGTTAATTTAAGTGTTAGGGGTCCAAATTGGGCTCAGGCTTAGGCAGAGGCCTTGGTTAAAATTATCTGTTTGGGCATTATAGGGTTTAAAAGGTAGTATCTGTGTTTAAAACATCAAAATGGGCTTGTGGCCTAGTGGCCAGTGGCGCCACTTAGGGAGCAAGGAGGTGACGCCACACAAGAGAATAAGGGGCCCAAATTTAAGTTTCATGGAGCCCAATTCTTTTAGTTTAAGTTAGCTAATTTTCGGCATTTGGGTTAGGTGGAGTGGATGGCAACAAGGCTCAAAAATAGGAGGATTTATATGAATATGATAATGTAGATATTGTAGTTGATAATATGGAAGATAAAAGGAGAAAAGATAGGAGCTATCTACAAGTCTAGGAGTTAGCCGAAATTTTTATAAATAGGGAGGGTTCTCTTCTTTATTTTGCGGCATTTAGGGTTTCCACCTTTTTTTTCTCTTCTTTCTTCTAAAAGCCGAAAACTCCATTATTCTTTTCTCTTCTTTCTTCTAGAAGCCGACATTATTCTTTTCTCTTCTTTCTCCTAAAAGCCGAAAACTCCTTTATTCTCTTCTTTCTTCTAAAAGCCGAAAACTCCTTTATTCTCTTCTTTCTTCTAAAAGCCGAAAACTCCATTATTCTCTTCTTTCTTCTAAAAGCCCAAAACTCCATTATTCTCTTCTTTCTTCTAAAAGCCGAAAACTCCATTATTCTCTTCTTTCTTCTAAAAGCCGAAAACTCCATTATTCTCTTCTTTCTTCTAAAAGCCGAAAACTCCATTACTCTCTTGTTTCTTCTAAAATCCGAAAACTCCATTATTCTCTTCTTTCTTCTAAAAGCCGAAAACTCCATTATTCTCTTATTTCTTCTAAAAGCCGAAAACTCCATCATTCTCTTCTTTCTTCTAAAAGCCGAAAACTCCATTATTCTCTTCTCTTCTTTCTTCTAAAAGCTGAATCTCTATAGATTTCTTCGAATCATCTTCTCTTCCTGATTTTCGCAAAAAGCCGGAATCCTCTGGGAGTAGCCGAATCTTCTCTAGTAAGTAGATCTCTTAGATCTAAAAGCCAGAAACACTAGTCCCTGAATCTCATATCTCTTTTTGGGATTTCAAGGCAAATAGCGGTGGTGTTGGCTACGGATAGCGTCGACTTAGAGGGTCTCGTTATAATGGTAACCAGGTGTGTAGATCCTTATCACATAAGTTTTATTTTGTATTATACCTGTTAGGGGCTGAAAAGCTGGAAAATGAGGCTGTATGAACAGTCGTGTGTAGATCCTTAGCACATAAGTTTTATTTTGTATTATACCTGTTAGAGGCTGAAAAGCCAAAAAATGAGGCTGTATGAACAGCGTGTGTAGATCCTTATCACATAAGTTTTATTTTGTATTATACCTGTTAGGGGCTGAAAAGCCGGAAAATGAGGCTGTATGAACAGTCATGTGTAGATCCTTATCACATAAGTTTTATTTTGTATGATACTTGTTAGGGGTTGAAAAGCCGAAAAATGAGGCTGTATGAACAGTCGTCTGTAGATCCTTATCACATAAGTTTTATTTTGTATTATACCTCTTAGGGGCTGAAAAGCCAAAAAATGAGGCTGTATGAACAGTCGTGTGTAGATCTCTAAACACACTAAGTAATCTGTACTAAATATCTGTTATGGGCTAAAAGCCAGAAAAAGGCTGTATAGTAATCTGTACTAAATATATGTTATGGGCTAAAAGCCGAAAAGGGGCTGTGTAGATAGTCGAATAAAACCCTAAAAGGGTTAGGCAAAGGATGCTAGGTACGTAATCATAGAAATCTCTATGTGTATCGAAGTATGTGATAATCTGTGATGATAATATATTTATGTTCTTGCATGTAAGCATGGGGATGGGATTGACATGATGAAGGGGAAGAAGGTTGCATAGCGATCGATGGCTTTGCCACATAGGTCACATAGTGATCGGTCTTTATGATAGGCAGCACAGCTGTCGATATATTTTTAAGGTCGCATAGCAATCGGTGGCTTCGCCACATAGGTCACATAGTGATCGGTCTTTATGACAGGCAGCACAGCTGTCGATATGGTGTGTAGCGGATGGAGGGTTGATTGTAGAAATCCCCAAGGTGTGATGGTTGGTACGGGTTGGTGTGTAGAGGATGGATTTCTAGGATGGGATGGGCTACTCATTATCTATTATCTATTGTGTAAATATGATTTTGCCATTGTGTATGGGCTAAGGCCCATAATGTGTTTGTGGGCCCAAACCTCTTATGTGTTTTCGGGATTTACACACTGAGTCTTGGTGACTCACCTTATTATTTTTCCCTAACTTTTCAGATGAGCAGTAGATCGTGGACATGGGAGCCGAGACGGACTCGAGGGGCCATCAAGTTTTTATTTTTATAGATTATTTCGGCTTTTCTTTAAGTTTTAATTTTTGGAATATTTATGTAGTAAGGCCCCATAGTTTATATTTCATTGCTTAATTTTTAATATTTGCAACTTATGAAATTTTGTCAAAAGTTCAAAATAATAATAATACAAGGTTTTTTTTCAAAAGGTCACCTATTTATTCAAATATTGTCTAATTAACTTACGATTTCCGAAACCAATGAAGCAAAAGTATTCAATGTACAACCCGTAGCACGCCAGATCCGGTCAAAATGCATGGGTCGGGTTTGGGGTGTTACGTGGCATCTTTGTCTAACCCTTTTAGGATTCTGTTCGACTGTCTATACAGCCTCTTTCCGGCTTTTTAGCCCATAACATATATATATATATATATATATATATATATAAACATACATACAGGTTTATTAGTAGTGTGTTAGAGATCTACACACCTGATTACTGATAAAACAATGCTCTCTATGTCGACGCTATCCTTAGTCGACACTACTGCTATCTGCCTAAGATGTTGTTCAGAAGTGGGTCCACAACCAAGTGGCCAATCTCGAACGGCAGATACCACTCGTTTCTTAAACTTAGGGATTTTCTCCTTTGCCTGATCCATATTGAATTCCATCACAGTCCTTGTCAGAACTACTATCACAATATATGATTGTTAATCCTCATCATAAAGTTAAAATTTTGCGTACTATGACCGAATCTAGTAAAAATCTAGCGAAAATCTTCCTACCTTAAAATCCCGAAATTGAAGACTAATGATTTTCAGCTTTTAGATCTAGTCGACCAAGCTTCCTTCAAATCCCGGAATGCCGCCCAACATAGAACCATTAAACTATTAGCTTTTCGGCTTTTTGCCTTTCAAAAACCGGGAATAGATCATGAGAACTAATCAAAAATCGACACTTACCTTAGCACAGGAGGTTCAGCTAGCACTAGAGAGAGGATTCGGCAATGCCAAAGGAAGTTTTAAATGCCGGAATAAATAGAACTAATTCTTAAATGGGATGGATAAAGAAAAACTATAGAGTTTTCGGCTTTTAAAGAGAAATCGGCTCAAGGGAAAAAGAATGGAGAAAAGGTTTCGGCTTTTAAAGAAATTGAAGAGAAGAAATTGGAGAGGGAGAGGCTAAAGAATTCAGCACAAAGAATAAAGAGAATTAGGGTTTTTAAATGTCAGAATCAATGAGATATCCTCCCCTATTTATAGAAATTTCGGCACCTATTGTTCAAACCAGAAAACGCCCTTCCTGGTAACTAAAAGTCAAGCTAAAAGAAAAGGGAAAATTCGGTACCCATATATACTAAAATAAATAAATAAATAGAATAAACCTACACTCCCTAATCAACTCAAACTTATCACTAATTAAATTCCTTTATTATCTTCAAAATTTATCCTCATCAATAAGTCTTTTTATTTAGCCCAAAAATTCAATTTGAATTTCATTCAAATAGCTTCCTGAACAGCAGCCATCTTTTGGCATTTTGGTCCAATTCAAACACCTTCCCACGCCGGCAGCAAAATTTCAAGCTATTGCGCACAAGGCAACTAGAACCCGAGACCTCCAAGCACAACCACACGCTACCAGCCACTGCACCAGAACCATTCTTGTGATATATTTCGTTGTCAATTTCTTTTAAAGTATACTTTCTAGCGACCGAATCATCCAAAGAAATCCAAAAATATTAACCAACACCCAGATTCAAACCTCCGCCCTTTTCACTATGAAGCACATCCCTTGCCACTGCGCCAACCATTTCATTTGAGTCATAATTCCTTCCCAATTAATTATCAACCTTTATTCCATGCTCCAGATTTACTTAAAAAAAAACCCAACATTTCGCGCACAACGCGACTAGAACCTTGTTCCCCCCTCCTGCTCCTAACGCCTTTGCCACTGGGCCAGGCGTTTCCTTGTGTCATGAAATAGCCTCAACTAATTATAAGGCCTAAACTCTGGCCTTCATACTATCATATGCGCAATAAAAATTTTTGCCATACCCAAGACTTGAACCTTTGACCTCCAGCTTACTCAAAACACCCCAAGCCACCAGACCACCTACTTCTTTGTGATATCTTTTAACCCAAAAATATTTTAAAAGCCTTATGACTACCACCAACCTCCCTAAAAAAAAACAACATTTTTGCTAAAGCCCTAGATCGAGCCTAGGACTTTCCCAACACTACCAACCCTTCCTAAACCTCCTAAAAATTAAACTAAACATGCAATAATAATTTTTTTAAAAGAAAATGTCCATTCAAACTTTTCATGATAAAATAATTTATTCCTGTTTGAATAATATTTTTAAGAAAAATTAACTATTTAAATGTATTAGTGACATTATAAAAGTAGAGGGACAAACTATGTAAAAAAGAAACGTAAAGCATATAAATCAAATCCCCAAATTTTAGCATAATCTAGGGGTCAATTAAAAATTGACCATTATCTTATTTTAGTATAAACCACATATTAATTTTTTTTAGTACATTCAAATTATATATACTCATATTGTGTATTAACGAAAATTTAACGATAGAAATTAATATTATAAAAAATATAAGAACTAAATTATATTAAAATATAAAAATTAAATCGAGAATAATAGAAAAATTAATATTTCTAAATTATAACTTCGTTCATCACACTGATAACAAAAATAATTAATTATATGACAAGGACAAAATTATGGAAAATATTTGATAAATTAATGCATAAATTGACTACATAGAGTTTAATATTATGCCACATTAAATTTTATTATAATTCAGTTAATATATTTAAAAGGGAGGAAAAATTAGTATACAATAATTACACATTAATCTAAATCCAAACAATAATTACAAGTTTTTTTTTTTACGACAAAATCCATTATCTCAACACATCAAACCCATTTATTCTAGGCCCAAATTCAGGATGTTACAATTCTACCCTCCTTAAAGAAATTTCGTCCTCAAAATTTCCAACGAACTAGTAATCATACCACCTAAGTCTCACTACCATGCTTTCGCTGCGCACTCCAATTCTAAACCCAAAATAAACACTTAGTATACTATGGTAGAGTACGCACCGGTATTCACATCTAGAGCGTCCTCATCCCCTTGTACTCATGCTATCGGTTCGCGTTTATCTGATTAAAAATTTTATGAATTATTGGTTTTCTTCCACTGATTATCCATGAACAGTCTTATGATTAATAGTTTTAAGAGTAGTTCTTTCGAATTCGCAATTCAGTCTCAAGTTCACCTTTCCTAGTTCTAAGAACTACATATATTCAACCATCAACATACAGACAACACCCATGCACCCACATTCAACACATAGGGGTATTTTCGTTATTCCACTACCCAGGGGTATTTTCGTAATTTTCAAAATAGAGTTCCTTGTTGGTTTCATGAAATAAGGGTATTTTGGTAATTTTTGCAATCCAGGGGTATTTCGGTAATTTTGAAATCTGAGGGTATTTGGGTAATTGCGATCCAGGGGTATTTCTGTAATTTTACGATCCAGGGGTATTTCGATAATTTTGAAATCCGGGGGTATTTCGGTAATTTTAAGATCAGGGGTACTTTGATCATTTTACAAATTAGGGGCAATTTAATAATTTTTACAAATCAGGGATATTTTGGGAAATTTTACAAATCAAGGGTATTTTCAAAAATTTTACAAACTAAGAAGATTTTTTTTTAAAACCGGGGTAACTTGGAGAATTTGATTTCAAAGAAAATAGTAGTGTTCAGGTGTTTGTGAGTTTTCGATTGTTGTCGTGTGTTGTGTGAGAGTTTTTTTTTTAAGGAAAAGTTTCGTTGACTTTGTAAATCGGGGTATATTTGCAAATAATGGGTATCTTGATATTTGTTTTCGAAATAAGGGTATTTTAGCAATTTTTGTAAAAATAAGGTGGCTGGTCCCTTTCGGGTTTTAATTATAGATTTAGGCCCGTCAACAAGTCCTCGTAACTAGGGTGAGTAGTCACTACGCACCAGGTAGGATTCTAGTGAAGAGGAGGTGAGTCACTAGGACTGCTTAAGTACCAAGCTCTCCCTGAATTCACTCCTAGACATGCGTATGCCCATTGCCACACCCTAATTCGGCTAAGATGAACAGTCACTACGCACCAGGTAGGATTCCAGTGAAGAGGAGGTGAGTCACTAGGACTGCTTAAATACCAAGCTCTTCCTGAATCCAATCCTAAACATGCGTATGCCTGTTGCCACACCCTAGTCTTGCTTCTTGTTTACGGGTTTGTTTAGTGAAATTAAGTCTTATGAAATTGCAGAGTTGTTTATCTAAGCCTAAAGTCCATTAATACTATCATACTAATCTACGTCCCTTAAGCCCATTAAGCCCACATAAATAACACAGCAAGAGTTTAGAATACTTACCTGGAAAAAGGTAACATCTTTTAATCCCACGTTTAGCATATTTTCAGATGATTTATTCCTTAATTCATGTAAAAAGGTGCTTTTAATCCTTTCTTTTCATGACTTATACTCAGGAAAGCACCCAAGGATGGAAAGAACGAGAAACGGGCCTAAAACGAACCAAATTAGGCCAAAGAGGAAATCGACACGGCCTGGACTTAAGCCCACACGGCCGTGCCTCATTGAGCAACTAGAACACGGCCTGATCCCGATTCACACAGCTGTGCCTCATTAAAGAAATCCAAACACGGCTTAAAGACCATTCACACGGGCGTGTGACATGGCCGTGTCCCTGTCGTGGCAAAGAGAAATTTTAATCGAAAAAGGATACTTAGGGCGAAAGAAACGCATTCCAAGATAAACCCCCTAAAGTGCAACCTAAAAAGGGGTGGTGAGCTAGGCCAAGGAGCCAAGCCGAAAAGGTCAAATTTGTGGGAATCACTCGAAGATAGCCAGTTGGTCCATATTAAGAAGCCGGAATTCTACTCAAGACGACGGATCTCTCCTTCAATTCCTTAAGGGAGTTTTAGGGATTTCTTATGTTTTGTTTTATCTTTTCTTCTGAGATGTTTTCTTTATTTGTTATGAACTAAACCCTTCAGATACCTAAAGGGGATGAAACCTAAGACGGATCTTGTTATTGTTTTCTGAACTATATGATAAATACTTATTTGTTCTTAATTATGTGTGCTTAACCCTTGTGTTAATATTTCCGGGATATTGGTTCAAGTTTGATGTGCTTAGGTGGAGGAGCAAAAGTCCCTGCTTTAGAGTAGATCTAACATAATTAAGCGGAGTTGATCGCGCGCCTAGAGATAGGGTGACGAGATTTTTCCGGATTAGGGTGAAACCTAATATGAGAATCTATGGATTTAATGCGATTCTAAGGGTTTTAATTAGAAAGAGATTTCAATTAATCAACCTAGGGTTAGACGTTATTCGCCTCGAGAGAGGGTTTAATATAAATTAGGGAAGCTTACGGATCAAGTCAAGTGAATAAATCGTCTGGTTCAGTGTTAGATAACAAGTGAAGTCTAGGTGGATTCTTCTTAGGGTATCGTCATAATCAATTGAGTTTTTCCAACAGTATTTCCCCAATTCGTTCTTTCTGTCTTGAGTCTTTAGCTTAGTAGTTAGTTAAATTTAGATTAGATAACAACTTCTCTTATTTTAGGCTAGATAATAAAAAGAAAGTTAGTATTAGTACTTTTAGTTTCTTTGGTTTCAGCAATCCGGTCTTGCCTAAGCTATACTACTGTTCGATAGGTGCACTTGCCTTAAATCATTGTCAAAGTTGGTTTCTAGGTTCGATCATTCTCATTCATATAAATTTAAAACTCGACAAAATAGTGATCAAGTTTTTGACGCCGTTGCCGGGGAACTAAAATATTAAGAAAACTCTATTTTTATTACTTTAGCCATTATTTTTATTTTCCGCAATTTACTTTTATTTTTTTATCTTT
Organism: Gossypium australe; assembly: GCA_005393395.2. Classification (NCBI taxonomy): domain Eukaryota; kingdom Viridiplantae; phylum Streptophyta; class Magnoliopsida; order Malvales; family Malvaceae; genus Gossypium; species Gossypium australe. Next base: position 84,316,611 of record CM016614.1, on the reverse strand, counting down.
AGGTTAAATTTTGATTTTGCTAAATTTTCTTTCTTTTCTCAGCAGGTACCTATAGTTTATGACTAGAAGGAACCCGAAAGGACCATTAGTATACGATAGTGATATTGAAGCAACTGCTCACAGGAATCGTAGAGAAATTAGGCGAGCCCTAAATTACACAGAAAAAGAGCGAAAACAGATTCAATCCTACTGAAGGGATGGACGAGAATAATCCACCACCACAAGATGTGGGAGAAAATAATGCTCCGCGTACTATGTACGGTTATGCTAAACCTCATTTAACAGGAGCAGAATTGAGTATTGTTAGGCCTGCTATAGTTGCTAATAATTTTGAATTAAAGCCTAACACTATACAAATGATTCAACAATTTGTTCAATTCGATGGTTTGCAGGACGAAGACCCAAACACTCATATAGCTAATTTTTAGAGTTCTGTGATACCTTCAAAATAAATGGCATTTCTGATGATGCCATACGTCTTCGGTTATTTCCCTTTTCATTAAGGAATAAAGCCAAATAATGGTTAAACTAGTTACCACGAGGGTCAATCACTACGTGGGATCAAATGACCAAAAATTTTTTATTAAAATATTTCCCACCGGCCAAAACAACCAAATTACGAAATGATATCTCTTCGTTTGTGCAGATGGATTTAGAGACATTATACGATGCATGGGAGAGATACAAGGATCTCTTGAGAAGGTGTCCGCACCATGGTTTACCCTTATGGCTCCAAGTCCAAACTTTTTATAATGGTGTAAACTCCTGAACGAGGCAACTAATTGATTCTGCCGTCGGTGGAACCCTGAACAACAGAACTCCTGAAGCAGCCTACGAGTTTATTGAAGAAATGTCACTGAATAATTATCAGTGGCAGGTCACCAGGACAAAACCAACAAAATCAGCCGAAGTTTTTAACCCCGATGCAGTAACCATGCTATCAACACAGGTAGAGATGATGAATAAAAAGCTTGATAGTTTGTGTTCTTTGCAGGCACATCCAGTAATGCAGTGCGACGCAAGTGGAACTGTGGCGAATCCTGAGTACCCACCCTACCAACCTGGCGCAGAGAGCGAACAGATAAACTATATAGGTAATAATTTCAAATCTAATAATAACCCTTATAGTAATACTTATAATCCAGGTTGGAGGAACCACCCAAATTTTACATGGGGAGGTCAAGGAAATAAAGGAAATCAAAGATAACAACCTCTTCAAAATTTCCAAAATCAGTCCTATCCACAAGAAAAGAAGCCGAACCTTGAAGAGATGCTGACAAAATTCATGGCAGCCACAGAAAACCGTTTCCAAGACACTGAGACAACAATTAAAGATCAACAAACATCGATTGAAGAGATCAAGAGCCAAGTTGGGGAAATTACTAAGTCAGTTGGACAACTTATTAAGATAGTTTCTGAACTCCGATCAGAGATTTTTTATAAAGGAACTGAACAAGTAAAGGCAGTTACACTGAGATGTGGAAAGGAGTTAGTCGAACCAAAGCAAAAGATACCATACGAAGATAACAAAGCAAAGGGTGAGGGAGTTGAGGATGTAGCCCCAGTACGCAACGAGGGTAAACTACAAATTCCATATCCGGCAAAGTTGAAGAAAGATCGATTAGATGCCCAATATGGTAAATTTCTTGAACTTTTTAAACAAATACATATGAACTTACCCTTTGTTGAAGCCATTTCACAGATGCCAACATACACAAAATTCTTAAAAGAACTCCTGACGAATAAAAGGAAGCTTGAAGAAATATAAACAGTGGAGCTTAATGAAGAATGTTCAGCCATCCTCCAAAACAAGTTACCAATCAAATTAAAAGACCCAGGAAGTTTTACTATTCCCTGTTTAATTGGTAGCTTAAATATTAAGAAAGCATTAGCTGATTTAGGTGCCATTATTAATTTAATGCCTTATAAAATGTTTAAACAACTAGATCTTGGGGAACCAAAACCAACTAGGATAAGTATTCAGTTAGCTGGTAGATCTATCAAATATCCTAGAGGAGTTATCGAAAATGTCTTGGTAAAAACTGATAAATTTATTTTCCCTATTGATTTTGTTGTCTTAGACATGGATGAAGACATTGATGTTCTCTTAATTTTAGAGAGCCCTTTTTTAGCTACTACTAGGGCTGTTATCGATGTAGGTGATGGTAAACTTGCATTAAGGATAGGCGATGAGGAAATTATTTTTCAAATTTATGATGCCATGAGATATTCTAGAGAACAAGATGATTCCTGTTATTTTGTTGATACCACTGATCATATCATTTAAGACTCATTACAGGAAATTATACATGATGACACGATGGAACTATGCCTGACTCAAGAAGAGGGGGAAGAAGATGAAGTCGACAAGCTGAATTCGAATACATCTTCATCTAGACATACGAAAGAAGAGAGCATTAAAGTTAATGATGAACTAAAACAAAAACCCTCCATTGATGAGCCACCCAAATTAGAATTAAAACAGCTGCCGAAACACTTAGAATATGCATTCCTTAGGGAAAATTCTATACTACCGGTAATTATCTCTTCAGAATTAAAACCCAAGGAAAAAGAGGAGTTCATACAGGTACTAAGGGAACATAAAAGAGCCATAGCTTGGAAAATCTCTGATATTAAAGGAATAAGCCCATCGTTTTGCACCCACAAAATTTTAATAGAAGAGGTGTCGTAACCATTTTTTTTGGAAAAAAAAGGGATCGACCTTGGTTTTGAAAACGAAAAAGACAGGAGTCGCCACCGATCTTTATTAGGTGTGATCGGATCACCTTTGTTTTAATAAAACATTTTGATTTACTAAAACGGCATTTTTGGTCTACGAAATTTGAGAAAATGGGTTCGGGAGTCAGTTACGTGCGAGGAAGGGTTAGCACCCTCGTCACGCCTAAAATTGGTACCTAATTGATTATTTAATGTCTTAATGTCGAAAATTTGAAAACTTAAAAGAATTTAAAACACGACCCCTCTTTGTTGTGATGCCCAAAAAGCAATCGTTTGGTTGAATTGAAAATATGTACCAAAGGCTATCTCGTCTTAAGGTAAAATATCATATCCAATACGTTAGGACACGACATCTCGACCTTCGCGGCTAAACTTGCCTTTTATTCAAAACTTATGAATTTAATTAAGAGGATATTTTGTTATTTAGAATGGACGAGAAAATCGCAAACCCAATACTTTAGGGCACGATATCTCGAGCTTCTAAATTCAGAACATCGCCTTGGTTTAGAAAATCTTATCTCAGAATAACAAAATATCACATCCAATGCTTTAGGACACGACATTTTGAGCTCCTGAGAATAAGCTTTTTGTTTAAAACGTATTTGTTTTAAAAGGATATTCGATTATCTAGATTAAACGAGAAAAATTGAAACCCAATACTTTAGGGCACGATCTCTCAAATTTCTAAATAAGGAATATTGCCTTTGAGAAAGAAAGCAATTTTACATCGGGCGAAAGTTGATGTAATGCAAGTTTATAAAAATGAAAAGAAATAAATCATGATGGTAACAGGTATGATAATAAACGAAGAGTACGAATAATAAGAAGAAAACGAAACTAACAAGCTATGTGACTTAAAAGAAAAATAATAGGTTAAAGTGACAAAAGATAAATATGACAATAAATAAGAGTAACTAAAATAAAAGAACTTTAATGGTAAACCGGTAAATAAGTAAGTCATGTATAAGGTAGTAAAATAATAATGCTTACTTGACTTGGTGCCGGATGCTCGTGGTGCCATACTACCTTTAAAACATAAAGTCTAAAAATTTAAACAGTTTTAAACAAAAATTGTTGTTGAACCCAAACCACAGCCAAGTTTTGAAACTGACTCTGATACCATAAAATGAAACACCCCAAACCCAGCCTATGCGTTAAGACCAGACTTGGCATGCCACACAAATCGAACTTACATCTAGTCATCAATGTTTTAAATGAAAACAATTCTCCAAAACCGATTTCGAAGATGAAGTTTATCAAAAATCGAGATGTATTTGAAAACCATGATTTTAAAACATAAGAGTTTATAATTTGATTTTCAGAGAAATAATTGGTTAAAATCTTAAATAATTTGCTGAAATAAATTTATAAAAGAATTTTCACAAAAAAAAATTTACGAGTAAGTGATATTTAAGAAAAACCTTTTTTTTTCTACACGTAAGTTTAAGAAAACATTTATAAAAATTAAACAGCCCCATTTAAGTAACTAAAACATATTAAAATCCAACCACGAAATAAAATCCATAAAAATAATACCAGAGGCCTTATTACATTGCAATTGAAATAGTATTTAAATAAAAATACTTAAAAGAAGTTCAAAGTTTTTATAACTCATCATTCGTAGTATGGCCTCCACACGAAGTCATCCCCGGCCCAAGCCTCCATCAATTATCATTACCTGAGAAGGGTAAGAAAACAGGGTGAGTTACTTAGAACTCAGTGTGTAACCCACTTACCGTATTCACTGGGCCAAAACCATTTAAGCATTGAATTAGGCTTGAGCCCATTTACAAATGTACAAAATATAAATCAAATATAAAAATGCATGTGATATGCAATTCCCATGTAACATCCTAGATTAGGGGTTATGCGTTCGTGCGTAATTCATGAGATAGTGGGCTCAGTGGGTGTGTTGGGTGTGTTCTGAGGAGTTTTAGGAACCCTAAGATGTAAGGAAATGTCTTGTCCTGGAAATGTAGGGAAATGTCCTGGAAATGTAAGGAAATGATTTAGAAATGTTAATTTTCAAAAGAGGAAAGTGAACATTTCTGGAAACTTGGAAATGTAAGAAATGCTAAGTTTAAAGGAGGCAAACGAACATTTTTGGAAACTTGGAAATGTAAGGAAATGTAAGGAAATGTAAGGAAATGTAAGGAAACGTTTTAGGAAAAGTTAAGTTCTGAGGTTAAGAGAGGGAAGTAAAGCAGGGTGGCCTTAAGAAAATTTATGGGTAAAATATGACATACAAATAGGCTTGGAAAAGTGGCTTGGAGGCACCACTTAGGGCCTCTGGAGTTGACGCCACAAGCAGGTGCAATTGGGCCTGAGTTCGAGTCACTTAGGAAGCAAAATAAAAATTTTTATTTTTGCTACAAGGAGCAGAGAGATGGACGGCAATAAGGCTTTTAGAAGAGGAGTTTTATTCTCTTTAAATTTTGGCTAAATAGGAGATAAATAATAGATTTATTTATCATTATTTTCAAGAGATAATTGTTGGATTAATTCTTTTAAAAGTGATAATTCAAGGGATAAAGCTATCAAAATAGAAGAGTGGTGGCCAAGTAAGCGACTCTAGCCTAGTAATTTCGGCTATAAAAGGAAGAGTAAGGCTATTCTTCATTCATTCTTTTCTCTTCAAGAAAACCTCTGCCGAAATTCTCTAAAGTTTCTCCTCTTCTCTCTGCCGAATTCTCTCTGCCATTATTCTCTTTTTCTCTTTTATTTTCTTCTTCTATTACAAACACAATCAAAAGCCGAAGATACCAATAGCCCTAGTCGATTTCTCACTAAGTCTCAAGAGCCGAAATTGTTATCCACATCAAAGCCATAGCCGAATACTGCCAAGGGTTCAAGCAAGAGTTCCATCAAATTCTTCAGTAAGGGTAAGATTAGGTTAGATTCTCATTCTATTTCTTTTAAGGCTGTCGAAATTAAGATTCTAATACCCTTAATATCTGTTGCCGAAGAGATCTTTCGAGATTTACTAAGTGTCGACTACAAGGAAGGAGAAGTTCTTTTCCCGAAGGTACACCATAGGCCGCGTGTTCCCTAGTTATTCGGTGAGTTTCGGGATTTAAAATCCACAAGGTAAGTGTCTATAGCATTCGGCCAAGGCCATGTTTGGTAAATATATGTGTTCATTAATTATTCAAAAGCCGAAACTAATCTATTCAGGTAATCTAGTGATTACCGATTCCAAGAAAGAAGGATACAAAGTTTCGAGACTTGATTCTTAAGTCAATCGGCAGCAAGGTAAGTTTTAGTGTACTAATCCTACTAGGATTTGGATTTATGGCCAAATGGCTCTTTACTAAGTATTAAATGATTGATTAAATGTAGAGATTTAAGATCTAAGGCATTAGATCAAGCTTTTCGGGATTTGGAGTGAACTTACTAAAGCAAATCAGGTGTGTACCCTATCCTAAGTTTTGATATGTTCATGGCTATGTTTAAATTAATGTAATATTAAGAATGTGAAAATATGGCTAAGTACCATGCTATGGTACAAAGTACTCAGGTACGTTTCCTACTCCCAATAGGATTATGAAATATGTTATAAACATGAGAATAATGATAAGAATGTGAACTTTGGCATGTTAATGCATAATATGATTTGAGCATATGGGTTATTGAAAAGGGGAAGTGAATGTGGTGACCTAAGACCACGAAATCTGAATGCGGTGACCTAAGACCGCTATATCTGAATGTGGTGACCTAAGACCACGAATTTTATAAGGACGATGAGCACGTCGACTGCAGCGACTGCCTTCGATGGAGTGTAAAGGAAGGAGGGTCGACTTAGTAGTCCCCACGGTGTACAGGTTGGTACGGGGAAGTGTAGCGGATGGCTAACTAGGCTTGGGTTTTGGGTTTGCATCATTGTTTTTACCTGCTATATGAATATGTATGTGATATGATAACGCATGCCTGAAATGTTAATTCTTAGTGTTATGTACACATTGAGTCTTTTTGACTCACCCCGTTGGGGAATATTTTTCAGGTGATGAGCAGTAATGGACCGGGTCGGCAGGAGCTCAAAGGTGGCCATGCACAGCAAGGAATTTAATTAATTTGGATTTTTATTTTATTAAGTACTTTAATTTAATTTTGGGAATTATTTTGATGTAATAAGGCCATAGTTGAACTACTTTATTTTCTTTTATTATTATGTTACGAATTTTTAATGGTTGTAAGACTAAGTAAATTAAATTTAAAATAGACTTTAAATATTTTGTCACCTGAAATAAATGGGTTTTCTATATTAAATAAACTCGTTTTCAACTCAAGCCCAACCCAAAACAAACTTTCTTTCAAAAACACAAGTTTTTCCTAAGTAACAAAAGAATTTTGAATCAGTTTTCTTCGAGGAACATACCAGATCCGGTCAGGGCTCGTGGGCCGAGTTTGGGGTGTTTCATCCCAACCAAGCCTAATTTTCATCCGCTACACACCACCCGTACCAACCATCACACCTGTGGGGATCAAGTCAACCCACCCTGCCACACACCAATCACAGGCTTTAAGCCATTTAAAATATTTGTGGCAGAGCCACCGAACTAGATTGTGACAGAGTCACCGACTAGATTGTGACAGAGTCACCGAACTAGATTGTGGCAGAGCCACCGAACTGGATTGTGACAGAGTCACCGAATTGTGGCAGAGCCACCGAACTGAATTGCGACAGAGTCACCGAACTAGATTGTGGCAGAGGCACCAGCACTTCTCTTCAATTTTATCCCAACCCATGAAACCATGTATGCATATACAAAGCTTAATAATGTTCATATAATAATTTCATCATAAGGCCCATAATACAAGTTGGCCCATTAAGCAATCTAGCAATTTGGCTCATTATTTGATCTAGCAACATTTGGCCCATTTATCGATCTAGCAATTTGGCCCATTTATCGATCTAGCAAAATTTGGCCCATTTATCGATCTAGCAGTTTGGCCCATTTATCGATCTAGCAAATTTGGCCCACTAAATGCATGAGGCCCTTTTCACAATTTTCTCACTTGGCCAATTTATCAAAATAAATCAGATGACCCAAAATATCACTTTTTAACAATATAGCCCATTAAGGGAAAATTCTTAATTTTTCACAACTTTAATACCGTTTTCATGCATTCACACCAAAAGTGCTAATATACCGTATTTTCCAATTTTACTGACTTTACAATTTTTATTCTAATACTTACGGCATAGTATAACCCATGAGATAAGTGTGAAGTTACACACCTGATTACAGTGACAACTATACTTTCCCGCTCGTCGATACCTAAATATTTATCACGCTTGATTGGAACACTAATATTTGATATAAAACTATTCTAATGATAAACGATCTAAATATTTACCCTCAGAATCTCGAACAACAACTATTTGTGATTTCTCCCAGATTGATGGTTCATAATCCGATGAAGAACCATAAACAGTCAAAGGCTCAGGAGTACGAATGACTTCAAATAATTGATTTTCACCGGATGAGGGTCCACAACCCGGTGGAAAATCTCAGGTTGCCGAAACAGCCTTTCGTTTGAATTTAGGGGGAATAGTGGAACCACCCCTCTTTCGAACACTATACACCACCCTTTTTGACACTATCTTGATTGCCACGAAGTTCTTATGTTCACAAAAAGAAAGTCGATTAATCAATACCATCTTAAACCAAATAAAAAAGTAACATAGAACTCCTTCGAAATAAAATGAATCCCTTACCTTGAATGATGAAATCCTTTTCCACACGTTCTTATGATGACTATGATCGACTATCGATGAAGAAATGATCGACACTCCACTACACCACGATTTACCAAAGTATGAATAAGAAGAATGATTGAGAAGTGAATAGATGTGGAGAGAAGGATTCGGCTTGGGAGATTGTCATCAACATTCGGCCATGGTGGAATATTTTTGGAAGAGAGAAATGTTTGTGAGTCTTTTGTGAGAAATAAGAAGAAAAGAAAACGGAGATGAGAGGTTTGTATTTCGGTTCACAAGGATGGAAGATGAATCAAGAAGAAACTTTGAGACTAATATGCATTCGGCAGTGAAGAGGAAAAAGAGAAGAAAATAAATGATCCTTGATGGCTATGTGGTTTCGGTCACAAAGGGAAGAAAAAGATTTGGAGAGAATGATCACCTAAGACCAAAATGGTAAAAGAAAGAAATGGCCAAATGAAACAATTGCTTCCCTAAAGCTTATGGCACATTCAGCTAGTGAGAGGGAAAAATGAAGAGAAAAGTTTTGAGAAAAGCACCAAAATGACCAAATGAAAGATGTGGTCATCATGCACCTAATCCTACCAAGCTAGCACAAAAAACCGGCCATCCCCCTTAGCCCCTATGCCGTCCACATTCATAGACACCAAAGTCAAAGTTTGGCCACCCCAAAGTTTCCAAAACACCTCCCCTTGTTTCAAGCCTTATGTTCCCCTACATTCCATAAGTTTAGGATTTCCTTTCCCCAAGTTCAAGCTTATCTTATCCAATAGTCACCTTGCCATAAAAGAAATAGTCCAACCTTACCATAAGTAAGGCTTGACCGACACATGCAATATAGGTGCAAAAATAAAAGTCACCAAAATGCTATCCATGGGATTCGAACCTCTCCCCTCAAGCAACACTCATGGCGCCAACTCCACCTTGCTACTAGCTCAACTTATGCTAGTTTTTGACACTTAATTACCTTAAGCATCAGGGTCACTTGATCCACTTCAATAAAGTACTCATTTCTAAGATTTATTCTATTTCTGAATAAATCCCGAGCCTTCTCAAGACTATATTAAGCACATAAATTTAATCATTCACAAGCTAAGCACCAAAAACATGCAACATATAAATACTCATATTTTTAGGATGTTACAACTCTACCCTCCTTAAAGAAAATTTCGTCCTTGAAATTTACCTGGTTAAAAGAGGTGAGGATATTGTTGCCGAATTGCGACCTGGGGCTCCCACGTAGCTTCCTCCGCTCCGTGATTACGCCATAGAACCTTAACTAACGGCGCAGTCTTTTTTCTTAGCACCTTAACTTCACGGTCTAAGATTTTCACTGGTTCCTCTTCGAAAGACAAGTCTGGCTTTAATTCCACTTCTTCTACCGGTACTATATGGGACGGATCCGATCTATAGTGCCTCAGCATAGAAACATGGAAAACACTATGAATCTTACTCAACTCCGAAGGTAATTCAAGCTGATAGGCCACTGGTCCTACACGTTTCAACACACGGTACGGTCCAATGAACCTAGGGCTCAACTTACCCTTTCCTTCCAAATTTGAAAATCTTCTTCCAAGGTGATACTTTCAGAAAGACCTGATCTCCCACGGCAAACTCAATATCTTTACGCTTCAGATCTGCATACGACTTTTGTCTATCCGAAGCTTCCTTTAACTGCGCTCGAATCACCTTTACCTTTTCTTCCGTCTCAGATATCAATTCAGGACTCAACAACTGTCGTTCCCCCAATTCAGTCCAACAAGTAGCGGTACGACACCTACGACCGTATAACGCTTCATAGGGCGCCATTTGGATACTGGATTGGTAACTGTTATTATACGCGAACTCAGCTAACGGTAGAAAATCCTCCCAACTACCTCTGAAGTTGATCACACAACCTCGTAACATGTCTTCCAAAATCTAAATTACTCTTTCTGACTGACCATCTGACTGAGGATGAAAAGCTGTACTGAAGTTTAACTTTGTTCCCAAAGCCTCATGTAAAGCTTTCCAAAACCGCAATGTAAACCTAGGATCCCTGTCCGATATGATAGACACTGGTACCCCATGCAACCTCACGATCTCAGATACATACAGCTTAGCCAACTTTTGCAGCGAGTAATCCGTACGAACTGGTAGAAAATAAGTAGTCTTCGTTAATCGATCAACTACCACCCAAACAGAATCTTTCTTAGTAGGTGTTAAGGGTAACCCACTAACAAAATCCATCGTTATCCGCTCCCATTTTCATAGAGGAGTCTTTACCGGTTGCAATAAACCCGATGGTAATTGATGTTCCACCTTCACTTGTTGACAGGTCAAGCACCTTCCCACAAAATCAGTAACCTCCCGCTTTAACCTTGGCCACCAATACTGCTCACATAGATCCCGATACATCTTATTTCCTCCGGGGTGCATAGCATAAGGGCTACTATGTGCCTCTCGTAGAATCATTTGTCTCAAATTTTAATCCTTGGGCATACAAACTCTTCCACGAAAACACAGCACGCCATCCTTGTTCATTCCAAAGCCCCCTATTATACCACTTTCAACTTGTTGCATTAAAGGACCCAACTTTTCATCTGATAACTACTTTTCCTTGATTTGCTCCAACCACAGAGGCTTCACCTGAAGTTCTGCTAGCAGACTGCCATCCTCATACAAACTGAGATGAGCAAACATTACTCTCAACTCCGATACAACCTTACGACTCAACGCGTCTGCCACCACGTTAGCCTTTCCAGGATGGTACTCGATTGAGAAGTCATAATCCTTTAACAACTCCACCCATCTCCATTGTCTCAAGTTCAACTCTTTTTGGGTAAGAATGTACTTAAGACACTTATGGTTCGTAAAAATGATTGACTTCTCACCATAGAGATAGTGCCTCCAAATCTTTAAGGCAAACACCACCGCAGCAAACTCCAAGTCATGAGTAGGATAGTTGACTTCGTGCGGCCTCAACTGTCGAGAACCATAAGCTACCACTTTTCCACTTTGCATTAGTACACATCCTAAACCCGTATGTGACGCATCACAGTAAACGATAAACTCTTTTCCAGCCTCAGGCTGAATCAGTACTGGCACTTCCATCAGAATCTTCTTCAGTTTCTTGAAACATTCTTGTCGTTTATCGGTCCACACATACGGTACTCCCTTTCGCAACAACTTAGTTAGGGGTGCAGCAATCAACGAAAACCCCTCAACAAAGCGTCTATAGTAACTAGCCAAACCCAAGAAACTCTGAATCTCAGCCACTAACTTTGGCGGTTTCCAATCCAACACTGCCTCTACCTTCCGAGGATCAACTCTTATTCCTCCGGCTGACACTACATGACCCAAGAAAGTCACTTCCTTCAACCAAAATTTTCATTTACTGAATTTGGAAAAAAGTTGCTTATCTCGCAAAGTTTGCAACACAATGCGTAAGTGTGAGTCATGCTCTTCTTCATTCCTCGAATATACCAAGATATCATCTATGAACACCACTACGAACCGGTCTAGATAGGGTTGAAAGACTCGATTCATCATGTCCATAAATGCAGCTGGTGCATTAGTCAAACCAAACGGCATCACCAAAAACTCATAATGTCCATAACGAGTTCGGAATGCCGTCTTATGAATATCTGTCTCTTTCACCGTGAGTTGATGATAACCCGATCTCAAATCAATCTTGGAGAAAACTGAAGCTCCTTTCAATTGATCAAACAGGTCGTCAATTCTCGGCAATGGATACCTATTCTTGATCATCAACTTATTCAACTGCCTATATTCAATGCACATACGCATTGACCCATCCTTCTTCTTGACGAACAAAACCGGTGCTCCCCACGGAGACACACTCGGTCGAATAAATCCCCGATCTAACAATTCTTGAATTTGGGCTTTAAGCTCTGCTAACTCCTTCGGCGCCATTCTATAAGGAGCAATGGACACCGGAGCCGTTCCGGGTAAAAGCTCAATGCCAAACTCTACTTCCCAATCTGGAGGTAGGCCCGGAAGTTCTTCGGGAAAGACATTTGGAAATTCTTTCATCGTTCTCACACCTTCCACTGATAATTCCTTGGCATCCAAAGCACTAATGAAGGCTAGGAATGCTCCATACCCTTTCCACACCAACTTCTCTGCCTTTAATGCAGATACCACGTTTGCCAAAAAGTTCCTTCACTCGCCTATCATTACTACCTCCTCATCATCCACAGTCCTTATTGACATCCGCTTTTAAACACAATCCAATTGCGCTCGGTGCTTCACCAACCAATCCATGCCCAAAATAAGATCAAACTCGCCAAAAGGCAATTCCATCAAATCCGCTAAAAATATTTATTCACAATTACAGACTGTCCTAAAGTACTATGTATCGTCATCTCTCTATCGGTAATCTCAGATCTAATATTCAGGTGTCCAGATATGACACTAGCAACATACGAGTGGGTAGACCCGATATCTATCAAAGTAGTAACAGGTACATCAAAGATGAAGAACATACCAGTTATCACATCAGGTGCATCGCCATCTTCACGACGCCTGACCGCATAGACCAATCCCGGCTGTCTTGCCTCCGTGTTACCTCTAAAGCCATTACCTCGACCCGGTGCACCTTGACCACGTCCAACACCATTACCACCACGACCTGGTCCACGGCCTCTCGGTGGCTACTGAGTACCTCTAGCTGGCTGAGCATCAGGGTTACGAGCTTCCTGAGTAGTATCAGTCCGCCGAGGACAATTCTTATACTGGTGATCCTTTGAACCACATTTATAGCAAACATCAGTTTTCCTCCAGCATTCCCCGAGGTGTCGCTTCCCACAGTCAGCACAGTCTCGACTCTGATTGGTAGTCACAGGTGCTCTAACTTGAGCTGGCTCATCATTTCGAGGCTTCTTCTGGAACCTTTTTGAAGAACCCGAGTACTTAAAATCCCTCTTGCCTCTAACTCTTTCCCGGTTCTGGCGTTCTGAGTTCTTAGCCTCTTCGGCTATCTTGGCTTTCTCTACAAGCGAGGCAAAAGTCCGTACTTGTTGTGGGGCTATCAGTACCCACAACTCATCATTCAGCCCATCTTCAAAGTGTACACAGCGTTCATGATCAGTCGGCACTATTGTGCGAGCATAACAGCTCAAACGAAGAAATTCTGCCTCGTAAGCTGCCACCGTCTTATTTCCTTGAACCAAATTCAGGAATTCCTTCCTCCGGGCATCCACATAACTTGTCCCGACGTACTTCCCTTGGAAAGTAGCTTTGAAGAAATCCCAAGTAACCATTGCAGCCTCAGTGCCTTCTCGAACAGTAAACCACCATTGGTACGCCTCGTCCCTTAGCAAGGATACGACTCCTCTCAGTTTCTGCTCGACGGTGCACTCCAGATCATCCATGATCCGCTCTACAGCCTCGAGCCAATATTCCGCAACATTCGAAGCTACACCAGAGACACCTCTAAAAACCTCGGCTCCACTTGATTTAAGTCGTTCCGATATAGATCCACGAACTGCTGGACCAGTTCTAGTCCCAGCAACCCTCTCTAGGACTCGCAACATCGCTTGAGTCAAAGCATTGTCCTCTCTCGTATGATCATGTATCTAGTCTCACTCCCGGGTGACGCAGGTGCATCCATTTCCGGCATATGACCCGACGCTTCAGTTGCACCTCTAGCATCTCGTCCTCTACCATGGCCACGTCTACCGCGTCCACGACCTCGTCCTCTAGTGCTCATAATGACTAATTCGATTTGATCTAATTACAAGTTTTATGAATCAGGATATTATTTCAGTGTTTATTAACGATATTTTATGAGATATAAGAGATAAAGTTGTTTTCGCAATCACATCCTATAGTCTCGATCTCTACCGTTTTCAACACCTAAAACTAGAAGTTCTAGAGTGTTCCTATGATCATATCACAATAATAAACATTTAATATACAAATACTTACTTGACTTGGTGCCGGATGCTCGTGGTGCCATACTACCTTTAAAACATAAATTCTAAAAATTTAAACAGTTTTAAACAAAAATTGTTGTTGAACCCAAACCACAGCCGAGTTTTGAAACTGGCTCTGATACCATAAAATGAAACACCCCAAACCCGGCCTATGCGTTAAGACCAGACTTGGCATGCCACACAAATCGAACTTACATCTAGTCATCAATGTTTTAAATGAAAACAATTCTTCAAAACCGATTTCGAAGATGAAGTTTATCAAAAATAGAGATGTATTTGAAAACCATGATTTTAAAACATAAGAGTTTATAATTTGATTTTCAGAGAAATAATTGGTTAAAATATTAAATAATTGGCTGAAATAAATTTATAAAAGAATTTTCACAAAAAAAATTTTACGAGTAGGTGATATTTAAGAAAAACCTTTTTTTTTTCTACACGTAAGTTTAAGAAAACATTTATAAAAATTAAACAGCCCCATTTAAGTAACTAAAACCTATTAAAATCCAACCATGAAATAAAATCCATAAAAATAATACTAGAGGCCTTATTACATCACAATTGAAATAGTACTTAAATAAAAATACTTAAAAGAAGTTCAAACTTTTTATAACTCATCATTTGTAGTATGGCCTCCACACGAAGTCATCCCCGGCCCAAGCCTCCATCAATTATCATTACCTGAGAAGGGTAAGAGTTACTTAGAACTCAGTGTGTAACCCACTTACCGTGTTCACTGGGCCAAAACCATTTAAGCATTTAATTGGGCTTGAGCCCATTTACAAATGTACAAAATATAAATCAAATATAAAAATGCATGTGATATGCAATTCCCAACCAAGCCTAATTTCCATCCGCTACACACCACCCGTACCAACCATCACACCTGTGGGGATCAAGCCAACCAATCCCTCTAACACACCAATCACAGGCTTTAAGCCATTTAAAATATTTGTGGCAGAGCCACCGAACTAGATTGTGATAGAGTCACCGACTAGATTGTGACAGAGTCACCAAACTAGATTATGGCAGAGCCACTGAACTGGATTGTGACAGAGTCATCGAATTGTGGCAGAGCCACCGAACTGGATTGTGACAGAGTCACCGAACTAGATTGTGGCAGAGCCACCAGCACTTCTCTTCAATTTTATCCCAACCCATGCAACCATGTAGCATATACAAAGCATAATAATGTTCATGTAATAATTTCATCATAAGGCCCATAATACAAGTTGGCCCATTAAGCAATCTAGCAATTTGGCTCATTATTCGATCTAGCAAAATTTGGCCCATTTATCGATCTAGCAAAATTTGGCCCATTTATCGATCTAGCAAAATTTGGCCCATTTATCGATCTAGCAAATTTGGCCCACTAAATGCATGAGGCCCTTTTCACAATTTTCTCACTTGGCCAATTTATCAAAATAAATCATATGGCCCAAAATATCACTTTTTAACAATATAGCCCATTAAGGGCAAATCCATAATTTTTCACAACTTTAATACCGTTTTCATGCATTCACACCAAAAGTGCTAATATACCGTATTTTCAAATTTTACCGACTTTACAATTTTTATTATAATACTTACGGCATAGTATAACCCATGAGATAAGTGTGAAGTTACACACCTGATTACAGTGAGAACTATACTTTCCCGCTCGTCAATACCTAAATATTTATCACGCTTGATTAGAACACTAATATTTGATATGAAGCTATTTTAATGATAAACAATCTAAATTTTTACCCTCAGAATCTCGAACAACAACTATTTGTGATTTCTCCCCGATTGATGGTTCATAACCCGATGAAGAACCATGAACAGTCAAAGGCTCAGGAGTACGAATGACTTCAAATAATTGATTTTCGCCAGATGAGGGTCCACAACCCGGTGGAAAATCTCGGATTGCCGAAATAGCCCTTCGTTTGAATTTAGGGGGAATAGTGGAACCACCCCTCTTTCGAACACTATACACCACCCTTTTTGACCCTATCTTGATTGCCACGAAGTTCTTACGTTCACAAAAAGAAAGTCGATTAATAGGGCCCCTATGATAGAATCGATTAATCAATACCATCTTAAACCAAATAAAAAAGTAACATAGAACCCCTTCGAAATAAAATGAATCCCTTACCTTGAATGATGAAATCCTTTTCCACACGTTCTTATGATGACTTTGATCGACTATCGATAAAGAAATGATCGACACTCCACTACACCACGATTTATCAAAGTATGAATAAGAAGAATGATTGAGAAGTGAATAGATGTGGAGAGAAGGATTAGGCTAGGGAGATTGTCATCAACATTCTGCCATGGTGGAATATTTTTGGAAGAGAGAAATGTTTGTGAGTCTTTTGTGAGAAATAAGAAGAAAAGAAAATGGAGATGAGAGGTTTGTATTTCGGTTCACAAGGATGGAAGATGAATCAAGAAGAAACTTTGAGACCAATATGTATTCGGCAGTGAAGAGGAAAAAGAGAAGAAAAGAAATGATCCTTGATGGCTATGTGGTTTCGGTCACAAAGGGAAGAAAAAGATTTGGAGAGAATGATCACCTAAGACCGAAATGGTAAAAGAAAGAAATGGCCAAATGAAACAATTGCTTCCCTAAATCTTATGGCACATTCGGCTAGTGAGAGGGAAAAATGAAGAGAAAAGTTTTGAGAAAAGCACCAAAATGACCAAATGAAAGATATGCTCATCAAGCACCTAATCCTACCAAGCTAGCACCAAAAACCGGCCATCCCCCCAGCTCCCTATGCCGTCCACATTCATAGACACCAAAGTCAAAGTTTGGCCACCCCAAAGTTTCCAAAACACCTTCCCTTGTTTCAAGCCTTATGTTCCCCTACATTTCATAAGTTTAGGATTTCCTTTCCCCAAGTTCAAGCTTATCTTATCCAATAGTCACCTTGCCATAAAAGAAATAGTCCAACCTTACCATAAATAAGGCTTGACCGACACATGCAATATAGGTGCAAAAATAAAAGTCACCAAAATGCTATCCATGGGATTCGAACCTCTTCCCTCAAGCAACACTCATGGCGCCAACTCTACCTTGCTACTAGCTCAACTTATGCTAGTTTTTGACACTTAATTACCTTAAGCATCAGGGTCACTTGATCCACTTTAATAAAATACTCATTTCTAAGATTTATTCTATTTCTGAATAAATCCCGAGCCTTCTCAAGACTATATTAAGCACATAAATTTAATCATTCACAAGCTAAGCACCAAAAACATGCAACATATAAATACTCATATTTTTAGGATGTTACATGAAACGACGTCGTTTTGGGCATTAAAGGACAGCCCCAAAACGACGTCGTTTTGAGGGGCTATTTAAGGCCCAAAAATCAAAAAAAATCATTTTTGACCTGCTTGCTTAAAAAACAATCTCACTCTCCTCTCTCCTCTCTGTAGGTCCGAAGGGGGGAGGATTTTCGGGGTCGCTCCGGTCACGGTCCTCCGTCGCACCGGCCACCGTAAGAAACGTAGTGTTTTTTTTTATTTTTTAAAAGATTTGAAAAAAAAAATGATAGCAATATATGTGTGTATATATGTCAAAAAAGAAAAAAAGAAAAGAAGAAGGTTCGTAAATATAAAAAAGTAGTCACCTCTTTAGTCCTTGTTTGGGTTGTTTTAGTGGATTTTATGCTTAATCTATGCCTGCTATTCTCGCTGCTTTTTTCTTCTTTAAATCTGTTCGTTTTCTGTTAATTGAAAGAAAAAAACGAAACCCCCTTTTACAAATGTTTAGAATCGGCTTTTATAGCCCTATATTTTACAACTTGGTCTTCGTTCTGTCCTGTCTTGTTTAATGCTTGCAGGTAGCTCGGTGCAAGTGGCGACGTGGTTGGTGTGGATGGGACTGAAGCCAGGTTCGGTGGCCTGTAGGTTTCGACAATGGCAAGGGCACGTGGGTCAGCAGACAAGAGAGCAGCGGCGCTAGGGTTTTCAGAAACCCTAGCTCTCTTCTGAAAAATTTTAGTTTGTGGGCTTATTGGGCCATTTGGAATTGGGCTTGGTCATTGGGTTATTTGATTTTGGGGATTGGGTTGTAAAATGGGTCTGGTAAGTTTGGATTGGATTGGGTTTTTTTAGTCAGTTTGCTATTTGGGATTTTGGGTTAGGTTTAGGGTTTTGTTTTGGGCTTGTTTGGGCTGATATGGTTTTGGGTTTTGTAACGGGCTCGGGCAAATTTAGGCTTATAGAGCTGCCCCTCTTTGCTCATTGTCGTGTAACGGGTACAGAGCAAAGACTTTTAAGACCAATTTGGTGATCCAATTCTTTGGTGATCCTATACCTCTTGGCTTCTTTGGTGATCCAATTCTTCAGGTAGCCTCATTCCAGTCCACTACATCTTGTTGCTTCCATCCGCTTCACTACAACCTTAAAAAATGAGATTTGTAGTTATAGTAGATCTCACCAACTGCAACTTCAAAGGTATAGGATTTGTCGCTTTAATCCGCTCCACTGCAAACTCAGGGAGATAAGATTTGATGACTTCGATCTGCTCCTGCAACATCAGGAATGCCAGACTTCCTAACTTCGATCTGCTCCTGCAACATCAGGAATGCCAGACCTGCTATCTTCAATCTGCTCCTGCATCATCAGGAATGCCAGACTTGCTATCTTCAATCTGCTCCTGCAACATCAGGAATGCCAGACTTGCTATCTTTGATCTGCTCTTGCAACATCAGGAATGCCAAACTTGCTATCTTCGATCTGCTCTTGCAACATCAGGAATGCCAGACTTGCTATCTTCTATCTGCTCCTGCAACATCAGGAATGCCAGACCTGCTAGCTTCAATCTGCTCCTGCAACATCAGGAATGCCAGACTTGCTAACTTCGATCTGCTCCTACAACATCAGGATTGCCAGACTTGCTAACTTCGATCTGCTCTGCAACAGCAGGGATGCCAGACTTGCTATCTTCAATATGCTCCTGTAACATCAGGAATGCCAGACTTGCTATCTTCGATCTGCTCCTGCAACATCAGGAATGCCAGACCTGCTATCTTCAATCTACTCCTACAACATCAGGAATGCCAGACTTGCTAACTTCGATCTGCTCCTGCAACATCAGGATTGCCAGACTTGCTAACTTCGATCTGCTCTGCAACATCAGGGATGCCAGACTAGCTATCTTCAATCTGCTCCTGCAACATCAGGAATGCCAGACTTGCTATCTTCGATCTGCTCCTGCAATATCAGGAATGCCAGACCTACTATCTTCAATCTGCTACTGCAACATCAGGAATGCCAGACTTGCTAACTTCGATCTGCTCCTGCATTATCAGGATTGCCAGACTTGCTAACTTCGATCTGCTCTGCAACATCAAGGATGCTAGACCTGCTATCTTCAATCTGCTCCCGCAACATCAGGAATGCCAGACTTGCTATCTTCGATCTGCTCCACTGCAAACTCAGGGAGACAAGATCTGCTATCTTCAATCCACTTTACTACATCGTCCTCTTGAGGACATAACCTGTAGAATGGGTACATGCTTATGCCTAATAATTAGGATGCCATGCTTGGAATGAGTCAACATGTTATGAGTATGATTCCTACTCAAGGTGTTACCACTCATTTATCCGTCAAGGTTTTGTCTTCTTTCCCATTGTAGTAATGTTCCCTTACTCAAACAATTTGCCCCTATGGAAATTTCAGGGCTCATTCCTTTTAGACCTCGGGACACGGGTATACATTAACTTCCAACCATCCCCCCAGGAATCACAACTTTCACTATCGTAACTCGAAGAATACACGACTTGTTTCGACTTCGATTCATTCCATAGCAATTTCGGGTTTTTGAATCTTTCCTTGTCAAAAATTGACCTGTCATATCATTTTCCGGATGACTAGGTAACATTGTTTATCCCCGTCACAATTACTTAATTGGACAAGGAATTTTGAAGAAATAGTCTTCATTAAGACTCTTCTTTCTCAAATGTCTTTAATCTGTGTACGTGGAAATTCTAAACAATTGTCTTGTTTTGGTTCCTTGTTTTATCTAGAGATTTCCAAAATAATATGTAGAACTTTCTTTTGTGAAATTATTAGTTCATTAATTATTATTTCAATGCAACATGTTTATGAATGATGGGTAACGATAAATTGATTTCAAGAAGAGTTAAAATGAATTATCAACGATACGAGGAAACTGATTGGGAACATATCCTTCTTGCGAAGAAAAAGAATCCAACAATAGTAAAATGAGCAAGACACAAATCAGATGCCCTAGACATCGCTGATTGGGCTTCTATATAAGCTTTATGAAGACTGCTTTGAGCTTTAGCATGTGTTTAGAAGACTCAAAGTACTTTGTTGATGCCCCAATATGTAACGTGCTTCCTTTCTCATTGATTCAAACATTGCAAGATCGCTACACGCCTATTCAAAATTCGAAGTTGATGACTGTTGACTTTGTAATTTTGGCATATGAAGCGACCTTCACCTTCTCAGTGAGGTAACCAACGACCATGAACATGAATCCATATTGGCTAAAAGCTTTCGAGGAGACTGGCTTGATAACGCCCATGCCCCACATATAGGGAATCTGTGAAGAAATAGAGGAGGCGCATAAGTCTTGTATTCAATTTCCCTTTCTTGGTAAACCAGTAGCTCGAACTTCCTGGCCATTGTAGAACCATTAACATGGGTTTTTTAAACACCAATCTTAACAGTCTACCCATGTTTCAGTAGCCTAGGCGTGTCTTGCTGTGACCATGCGATAACATCTTTGAAATGATGCCTTGCTTTATTCCTGCGGTTGAGCTAAGCTTCCATCTTTATCTCCCTCGTTAGCTCGTAGTGTCCGTTGACACTTCGTAAGATAAGATCTACCATTTTTAACAAGTTAGGAAATAAGTTGCAATCTCTGTCATCTTCCAAGTCCTTAGATCCCTCTAGACACATATCCCACTAGAAAGGGAGTCAGTAACAGCGTCGCTCATGTCATTGATAATTGGGATCCATTGTGGGTACGAAGGTAAATTCCAAAGACTAAATGATTCCAAGAATGATTATTTATGAATGAAGAATAAAAGAATATTCAATAGAATTATAGTATGATAAAGAAAGAAAAATATTGGATCAAAAAGATGCATTTTACTGAAATAGTAATTCTGGACACAAGTCTATTTCACAAAAGAAATCTTATTGCTTCTAGGCTTAAAGCAACAAGTACATTTTATACATTACTCTAAGTAAGCTCCTAAATACTACAGGAATTTCTTTCGCAGTCTCATTGCCCAAAACGCTCCCAGGTTCATACTTCTACATTTGGCGCATCATCTATCCTCACAATCCCCAATGACCAAGCTCAATTCCAAATGGCCCAATGAGCCCACAAACTAAAATTTTTCAGAAGAGAGCTAGGGTTTCTGAAAACCCTAGCACCGCTGCTCCCTCGTCTGCTGACCCACGTGCCCCTGCCACTGTCGAAACCTGCAGGCCACCGAACCTGGCTTTAGTCCCATCCACACCAGCCACGTCGCCACTTGCACCGAGCTACCTGCAAGCATTAAACAAGACAGGACAGAACGGAGACCAAGTTGTAAAATACAGGGCTATAAAAGCCGATTCTAAACATTTGTAAAAGGGGGTTCCATTTTTTTTCTTTCAATTAATAGAAAACGAACAGATTTAAAGAAGGAAAAAGCTGCTAGAATAGCAGACATAGATTAAGCATAAAATCCACTAAAACAACCCAAACAGAGACTAAAGAGGTGACTACTTTTTTATATTTACGAACCTTCTTCTTTTCTTTTTTTTCTTTTTTGACATATATACACACATATATTGCTATCGTTTTTTCAAATCTTTTGAATAATAAGAAAAAAACTATGTTTCTTACCTTTTTCAGCCACCGTGCACGGTGGCTGGCGTGACAGAGGACCGTGACTGGAGCGACCACGGAATCCTCCCCCCTTCAGACCTGTAGAGAGAAGAGAGGTGAGTGAGATTGTTTTTTAAGCAAGCAGGTCAAAAATGATTTTTTTTTGATTTTTGGGCCTTAAATAGCCCCTCAAAACGACGTCGTTTTGAGGCTGGCCTTTAATGCCCAAAACGACGTCGTTTCACCCCTACCAACCCGATTCGACCTGACCGGCCTCAAGATCCGCGTTTTTTTTTAGCCAAGGGGTTTATTGTGCTTTCGGTCCTTCCGCATTTTCAGCTTTTAAAATTAAGCTTTCTGTTATTTCAATTTTGGCCCAGAAATTTCGCGCAGTTTGTAATTTGATCCTTTAAAACGCTGCGCTTAACCACTTGGGGAAATTTGTGTTCCTTGTCCCCTAGCTTTTCGCGCGTATTGCAATTTAGTCCCTTTATTGTTTATGTTACCTAATTTGACCCTTTTATTTTCGTTTTAAATTCAATTTGGCCCATTTATTATTTTGCAATTTTTATTTGTTATTACAATTATTTTATCATTATTATTATTTTTTATATTATTATTGTAATTACCTTATTATTACTACTAATACCCTTATTATTACTATTTTTATTATTATAGTTTTTACGTATATATATATTTGTTTATTCTTTTATATATTTTATTATTTTACTATTATTATTATTAATTATTCATATGTTTATTATTATCATTATCATATATTTTTACTATCATCGTTTATTATTGCTATTTATCACTATTATTATCATTACCATTATTGTTATTTTATGTTTCTTTATAACTGTGTTATTATTATTATGTTATTACTATCAATACTATTACTATTTTATTATTTTTTTTATATA
Source organism: Gossypium australe (assembly GCA_005393395.2). Taxonomy (NCBI): domain Eukaryota; kingdom Viridiplantae; phylum Streptophyta; class Magnoliopsida; order Malvales; family Malvaceae; genus Gossypium; species Gossypium australe. Next base: position 84,293,438 of record CM016614.1, on the reverse strand, counting down.
TCTATATATATCTCTTATTACCTCCTTTACTAATCGCTATTATGATTACTATCTTCATTATTTAGTTTTCTTTACATTTTCATCATTATTTATTTTATTGGTATTTTTTTATTTTTTTATTCCTATTACTATTCTACTATTATTATTACTATTTTTATTACTATTATCATTTCTATTATTACTCCATTATTATCATATTTGTATTATTATTAGTACCTATTATTATTATTTTACTACCTTATACATTACTTACTTATTTACCGGTTTACCATTAAAGTTCTTTTATTTTAATTACTCTTATTTATTGTCATATTTATCTTTTGTCACTTTAAACTATTATTTTTCTTTTAAGTCACATAGCTTGTTAGTTTCGTTTTCTTCTTATTATTCGTACTCTTCGTTTATTATCATACCTGTTACCATCATGATTTATTTCTTTTCATTTTTATAAACTTGCATTACCTCAACTTTCGCCCGACGTAAAATTGCTTTCTTTCTCAAAGGCAATATTCCTTATTTAGAAATTCGAGAGATCGTGCCCTAAAGTATTGGGGTTCGATTTTACTCGCTTAATCTAGATAACCGAATATCCTTTTAAAACAAATACGTTTTAAACAAAAAGCTTATTCTCGGGAGCTTGAAATGTCGTGTCCTAAAGCATTGGATGTGATATTTTGTTATTCTGAGATAAGATTTTCTAAACCAAGGCGATGTTCTGAATTTAGAAGCTCGAGATATCGTGCCCTAAAGTATTGGGTTTGCAATTTTCTCGTCCATTCTAAATAACAAAATATCCTCTTAATTAAATTCATAAGTTTTGAATAAAAGGCAAGTTTAGCCTCGACGGTCGAGATGTCGTGTCCTAACGTATTGGATATGATATTTTACCTTGAGACGAGATAGCCTTTGGTACATATTTTCAATTTATCCCAACGATTTTTCTTTTGGGCATCACAACAAAGAGGGATCGAGTTTTAAATTCTTTTAAGTTTTCAAATTTTTGACACTAAGACATTAAATAATCAATTAGGTACCAATTTTGGGCGTGACGAGGGTGCTAATCCTTCCTCGCACGTAACCGACTCCCGAACCCATTTTCTCAAATTTCGTAGACCAAAAACACCGTTTTAGTAAATCAAAATGTTTTATTAAAACAAAGGTGATCCGGTCACACCTAATAAAGATCGGTGGCGACTCCTATCTTTTTCGTTTTCAAAACCGAGGTCGATCCCCATTTTTTTTCCAAAAAAATGGTTACGACAGCTTGGCGACTCCACTGGGGACTATAAAGAGAGTCAAGCCGTAAATTGATTATTTTCTGTCTTTGGTCGAAAATTTGAAAATTCAGTTTGAAAAATTACGATCCTTTTATTGCATGTTGTTTTAATCTCAGCATTGCATTACATGACCGTTATGGTCAGACCCTTTTAAGTGGGAGTGAGATGCTACTCCTTCGTGAGGTTTTCACCTCCATGCAGGATAGTGAATCGCTTTCGGGATACATCCATACCTATGTCTTCGTGAGATTTTCATCTCCGTGCAGCCATAGGGAAATGTATTCCCCTAAACCATACTCGGTCTGTATGAGCCTATAATGGGTGAGGATTGAGGAATCTGCTGGCTCGGGTACCTTAACTATAGAACTAAATCGCATATAATGAACCCTAAGAGCCCACCTTAGGTAGAACTATGCCAAACCTTAGTGGTCACCTAGATAGGTGTTTGTTTATTTTACCTGCTTTATATTCCATAGTACTAACTTGTTGTGTTTTATTCTTTTGTGCATATCATTTCATATTTTAAGAGGTATCGATTCACGACCAGTTTCTAAAAAAGAAAGCTGGTTATGGTGAACGAATTCCTTGATAAAGTGGAAGACAATGCAGTCGTTCGTATGTAGTAAAGGCAATTAGAGAAAGAAAGGTATGGATTCATTTGAGCAAAAGGAAATGGGGCAGCGCTAAAATCCCTTCCACCTATGCCTCCTGATGTTGTTTTGATCAAAGCAGAATCGGATGTGAAGAAGATTATACAACACCCTATGGCAAGGCATGGTGTTGGAACTAAAGGGCAGAAGGTAACTGTACTCACCAATCACTTCAAAGTGAACGAGGGAAGTACAAATGGACACTTCTACCATTACAACATTTTTCTTTATATGAAAGATGGTCGCCCTGTGGATAGTAAGGGTGTTGGAAAGAAAGTGATTGACAGAGTGCATGAGACCTACAAAAATGATTTGGATGGAAAGAATTTTGCCTGTGATGGTAAAAAAGGGTTTATCTATTATAGGTCTACTACCAAACAACAAGCGTGAGTTTACTGTTGTACTTGAGGATGTTGCACCTACCAGAAACAATGGAAATGCAAGCCTTGATGGCCAAGATAGCCCAAAAGGACGTGGAAAAAAAGAGATTTGATTCAAACAACATTGCAAGAGATTTGATTCGTTGTGGAGAAATTCGTATTGATCCCCTATTTGATATATTTAATGAAGATGAACCAGAATAGACGCCTTTCACCTGTGGTTAAAATTGAAAAATGTTTAAACAAATACAATCTAAACTTCCTGGAGCTCCGCAGTTTCTTCTTTGTCTGCTCTCTTATAGGAAAAATTTTGATCTTTATGCACCATGGAAGCGGAAGAAGCTTTCTGAGTATGGCCTTATGACTCAGTGAATGGCACCAGCTAGGGTGTATGATCAATACTGCACAAATCTTCTTCTGAAGATCAATACTAAGCTCGGACGGTCTCTTCATCACAGTTGAAGCTATAATTCCGTAATCGAGTTAAAGTCAAGCCTGAAAGGTAAGATTGGAGAGTTAGAAACAATAATGCACAGTTGTGAACTTCAGATCGAGCTCCTTGAAACAAGAGAAGGACGTTGGAAGGAAGAGCTTCATCATTCCCATGACCCAGTTAGAAGTCGGGGTTACCTCAGGGGTGAAGCAGTTGTTCAGATTTGAGAGGTAGCTGATCATCTACAGACTTTGGCATCACAGGCTGATATGTTGAGCATAAAGTATAAGCTACAGTTCGATTGTGGTCAATACCTAGCTTCATTGCTTGGGAAAATCAAAACCTTAGGACTTAGGGCAAAAGCATATTTGTAGTCCGTTTTATGTAAATGATTTTATTTTCTAGTAAAGTTTTCTAAAATGAAGTTGATCAGAATCGATGCCTCTTTTCATTCATGCATTTGCATTGCATTCCATGCATTTGCATTACATCTCATCATATGCATTAAAATTTGTAGAAAGGTCCTAATTAGGTGAAGTTATTTCAGTTAACCTAGAAAGCTATGGAGTGAAGGTTGGAAAGAATAGAGCAAATGCAAATGCAGATGCAAGAGTAATTGACCAAAATTCAACAAGAAATGCAGGAACAAATGCTAGACTTCCAAAAAAACATGATGGGCCAGTTAACCCAGTTACTAGCTAGAGGATGTGAAAAAAGGAGTGGCCAAGTGGTCAACAGTGTGGATGATGATGAAGACATCGTTTATTCCCCAATAAGTGTCCCGACTCAACCAGACACACATTCGCATGGGGTACCTGTCATTATCGGATCCCAATATCAGACCGATACCTCGGTACTGCTGAACTTTTCGATGTATCCTGGTGATGATTGAGTCAATCCTGTTGTTCTTGGCCTAGCAGAGACAAAGAAAAAGGGAGAGTGGGCTTCAAAGGCCCCGAAGAGGAAAGACAACGATGTGAATAACACGAGTGGGTATAACAAGTGTTATTCGAAGCCGTTTATAGTGAACCAGCCAAAGAAGGCAGTTACCAGTTATTTGGTCCCCCCAAAGCAAAAAACCAATCCAAGATCGAATTCAGAAAAACCCCAGTTCACTCCTATTCCCTCGACGTATAGGGAGCTATACCAGAACTTATTTGATATGCATGTTGTAGCTCCTTATTACACGAAACCTATGCAACCTCCATACCCAGAATGGTATAACCCAAATGCCCAGTGTGAGTACCACGCAGGGGCCACAGGGCATCCAATAGAGAATTGCATTGCATTCAAGAAATTGGTGAAAAAATTCATCAACATGGGGATTGTTAGGATAAATGATGTGCCAAATGCAGAAATATGAACCTGGGAGCGTTTTGGGCAATGAGACTGCAAAAGAAATTCCTGTAGTATTTAGGAGCTTACTTAGAGTAATGTATAAAATGTACTTGTTGCTTTAAGCCTAGAAGCAATAAGATTTCTTTTGTGAAATAGGCTTGTGTCCAGAATTACTATTTCAGTAAAATGCATCTTTTTGATCCAATATTTTTCTTTCTTTATCATACTATAATTCTATTGAATATTCTTTTATTCTTCATTCATAAATAATCATTCTTGGAATCATTTAGTCTTTGGAATTTACCTTCGTACCCACAATGGGTCCCAATTATCAATGACATGAGCGACGCTGTTACTGACTCCCTTTCTAGTGGGATATGTGTCTAGAGGGATCTAAGGACTTGGAAGATGACAGAGATTGCAACTTATTTCCTAACTTGTTAAAAATGGTAGATCTTATCTTACGAAGTGTCAACGGACACTACGAGCTAACGAGGGAGATAAAGATGGAAGCTTAGCTCAACCGCAGGAATAAAGCAAGGCATCATTTCAAAGATGTTATCGCATGGTCACAGCAAGACACGCCTAGGCTACTGAAACATGGGTAGACTGTTAAGATTGGTGTTTAAAAAACCCATGTTAATGGTTCTACAATGGCCAGGAAGTTCGAGCTACTGGTTTACCAAGAAAGGGAAATTGAATACAAGACTTATGCGCCTCCTCTATTTCTTCACAGATTCCCTATATGTGGGGCATGGGCGTTATCAAGCTAGTCTTCTCGAAAGCTTTTAGCCAATATGGATTCATGTTCATGGTTGTTGGTTACCTCACTGAGAAGGTGAAGGTCGCTTCATATGCCAAAATTACAAAGTCAACAGTCATCAATTTCAAATTCAAATCCCGAAAAAAAAGGGGGAAAGAGAGAGAGAGTGGCGATAAAGAATGCCAGAAAGAAACGTGTTTAACATAATGGCAAAAATTTACAGTCTGTTCAAAGATCAGACACCATATCAGTGCAGCAAAGGCAGCTAAAAAAACCATTTAAAATTCTTAAAAAAATGACTGATATTTGGCATAGAGAAGTTACCATTTACCTTCTATGCTTTGTGAACGTTGGTTAGGACCTTCACCGGGGCAATGTCTTTCTCGTTGGTTCACAAAAGGGGAGCAATTATTGGAAGTTAAGATTCCTTTTTGGATGAAGCAGAACATCTACAGTAAGCTTGATTGAAAGTATTCATGGACGAATGTACCAAAAATGGATGATACGGGCTTATGACAAAAAGGTTAGCTCAAGAGAATTTCAGGAGAATGACCTGCATTAAGAAGGATTCTTCTTATCCAAAAGGACTCCAGAGGAAAAGTAAATGCCTTATGCAGCAAAGAAGACATGTTCTGGGGAAGCATGGATGTTGACTGAGATGGATGGTAAGGACTTGCCCAATCCTGTGAGTTCAGATTTGATAAAAAAAGGTTTTCTAAAAAAACGAAAAAACGAAAAAACATAAAAAAAACCAAAAAAAAAAAGCAAAGGAGAGAAAGAAAAAGGAGTAGCCAAAGGCGAAAACCTGTAGAGGGCACTTTGAGACCAAAGGGGGTTTGAGTTGAAAACCCGAGAAGGGCGGCTCAAATTTTGATAAAAGTGGGGCATACATCAGTCTTGCTATGCCTGAGTTAACAAGGAAGAAGTATGTTGTGTCTTGGGGCATCGACAAAGTACTCCAGATCCCCTAAATGCATATTATGCTTAAAATGGTCCTCAAGAAGTTTTGAACAGAGAAGCTCGGGCTGCGATATCTGGGGCACCTAGTTTCCATTTTACCCATTTTAAATTTGTTATTTGTAATTATTTCATTCGTTTCAAAATATATTGCTAATAAATTTCCTTCTTGATTGCATTTGCTATATTTGCTTAACCTATTTGTTTCGAGCTATGTTCCTAACTAACCTTATTCTTATCCATAGTTATGATCTTTTTCAAAGTATTTTGCATTGAAATAACGATTAATGGACTAACAACACTTTCACGAAAGGAGTTTCGTATATTACTCTAGGAACTTCTAAATAGTACAAGAACCTGAAATAGGACTATTGCTTAAAACTCCTCAAGTTTAAGGGAAATATTGGTGGAAGAAAAGTCTGAACTGAGGCTATCTCTTCGAATTTTGTCAAAAATGGTGATTGAACAAAATGATAAGATATTGCGTTAGTAGTACCATCTTGATGAAAAAGGGGCAATGTTAACCCACGTGTAAATGGGGAATCATTCGCGAGAAAAAATGATATTCTGGATCCGTACAAATATCATGCATACACACCTGGTCATGACACCCAGGGAATGGAAGGTGTAGTAGACAAAATTGATTGAAGAAGTTACAAATTCTACTCCCCTGAGTCGTAATGGGATGGATTGAAGATGATACAAATTTTACACCCTTCAATCGCAATGGGATGGATTGAAGATAACACAGACCTTATACCCCCCCGAAGTTGCAGAGAGGGGGTCTGAAGATGGTGTAAGCCTTAAAGTCCTGTAGGTACCGTGGAATGAACCTTGAAGTTACATTGGGGCAAGTCATTTGGGCAAAATATGACTGTTTCTTTGAGTTCTTTGGAAAAGGTACCAGCAGAGCAAGATAGTAGCGTAATACGTTAGCAATAAAACTCTGATGGGCGACGAACAGCGACAACCCTAAGCATTAAAAAGGGGTCATTTCATTTCACATTCATACATCATCATTAGGAGTGTTTCGATCATCGCATCCTGATCCTTATACATTTTTAACAAAGAATCATTATCATGACATTCTGCATTCATGCAAATGTCCTCCATGATACCATTTAGGTAGGAGCATTCGATTTATTACGATCATTGCATCTTAATCATTATGGAAAAATCATCATTCTCATGACATTCTACATTCATGTAAAGGTCGGCCATAGCACATGTAGTTAGGAGCATTTGAGTCATTCCGATCATAGCATCCTCATCATTTGCATAAGCATAAGCACGTGAAACTAATTCTACAGGACGAGTTCCCTAGAGAACGATGTAGTAATATCGAGAATTTCAAATATTGTCCCCTAGTAGGGCAGATCGAAGATTGAAGATAGCAAATCTGGCAATCCTGAAGTTGCAGGAGCAGATTGAAGTTAACAAGTCTGGCATTCCTGATGTTGTAGGAGCAGATCGAAGTTACCAAGTCTAGCACCCTGATGTTGTAGGAGCAGATCGAAGTTAACAAGTCTGGCATCCTGATGTTGCATGAGCAGATTAAAGATAGCAGGTCTGACGTTCTTGATGTTGTTGGAGCAGATCGAAGTTAACAAGTCTGGCATTCCTGATGTTGTAGGAGCAGATCGAAGTTACCAAGTCTAGCACCCTGATGTTGTAGGAGCAGATCGAAGTTAACAAGTCTAGCATCCTGATGTTGCATGAGCAGATTAAAGATAGCAGGTCTGACGTTCTTGATGTTGTTGGAGCAGATCAAAGTTAGTAAGTCTGGCATCCTGATGTTGCAGGAGCAGATCGAAGTTAACAAGTCTGGCATCCTAATGTTGCAGGAGCAGATCGAAAATAACAAGTCTGGCATCCTGGTGTTGCAGGAGCAGATTAAAGATAACAGGTCTGGCGTTCCTGATGTTGCAGGAGCAGATCGAAGTTAGGAAGTCTGGCATTCCTGATGTTGCAGGAGCAGATTGAAGATAGCCCCCAGATCAAAGTTAGCAAGTCTGCCAATCCTGATGTTGTAGGAGCAGTTCGAAGTTAGCAGGTCTGGCATTCTTGAAGTTGCAGGAGCAGATCAAATACATCACATCTTATCTCCTTGAGGTTGCAGTGGAAGAGATTGAAACTACAGGTCCCATCTCTCTGAAGGGGCGGTGGAGTGGATCAAAGCAACAAGATGTGATGGACCAGAATGAGGCTACTTGAAGAAGATAAGCACCAAAGAAGTCAGGACTCTGTAAGACCGGGCAAAATGGGTCTTTCTTAAAAGTCTTTACTCCATTCTCGTTACACGACAATGAGCAAAGAGGGGCAGCTGTACGACCCAATTTTTTGCCTGGCCCGCTAAAGCCCTACAAGACCAAAAATCGGAGCCCATTTTACAACCCAATCCCCAAAATCAAATAACCCAATGACCAAGCCCAATTCCAAATGGCCCAATGAGCCCACAAACTAAAATTTTTCAGAAGAGAGCTAGGGTTTCTGAAAACCCTAGCGCCGCTGCTCCCTCGTCTGCTGACCCACGTGCCCCTGCCACTGTCAAAACCTGCAGGCCACCGAACCTGGCTTCAGTCCCATCCACACCAGCCACGTCCCCACTTGCACCGAGCTACCTGCAAGCATTAAACAATACAGGACAGAACGGAGACCAAGTTGTAAAATACAGGGCTATAAAAGCCTATTCTAAACATTTGTAAAAGGGGGTTCCGTTTTTTTTTCTTTCAATTAATAGAAAATGAACAGATTTAAAGAAGAAAAAGCAGCAAGAATAGCAGGCATAGATTAAGCATAAAATCCACTAAAACAACCCAAACAAAGACTAAAGAGGTGACTACTTTTTTATATTTACGAACCTTCTTCTTTTCTTTTTTTCTTTTTTGACATATATACACATATATTGCTATCATTTTTTTTCAAATCTTTTAAAAAATAAAAAAACACTACGTTTCTTACCTTTTCCGGCCACCGTGCACGGTGGCCGGCGCGATGGAGGACCGTGACCGGAGCGACCCCGAAAATCCTCCCCCCTTCGGACCTACAGAGAGAAGAGAGGAGAGTGAGATTGTTTTTTAAGCAAGCAGGTCAAAAATGATTTTTTTCTGATTTTTGGGCCTTAAATAGCCCCTCAAAACGACGTCGTTTTGGGGCTGCCCTTTAATGCCCAAAACGACGTCGTTTCACCCCTACCGACCCGACTGGCCTCAGGATCCGCGTGTTTTTTAGCCGAGGGGTTTATTGCGCTTTCGATCCTTCCGCATTTTCAGCTTTTAAAATTAAGCTTTCTGTTATTTCAATTTTGGCCCAGAAATTTCGCGCAGTTTGTAATTTGGTCCTTTAAAATGCTGCGCTTAACCACTTGGGGAAAATTGTGCTCCTCGTCCCCTAGCTTTTCGCGCACATTGCAATTTAGTCCCTTTATTGTTTATGTTACCTAATTTGACCCTTTTATTTCCGTTTTAAATTCAATTTGGCCCATTTATTATTTTGTAATTTTTATTTGTTATTACAATTATTTTGTCATTATTATTATTTTTATATTATTATTGTAATTACCTTATTATTATTACTTAATACCCTTATTATACTATTTTTATTATTATAGTTTTTACGTATATATATTTGTTTATTCCTTTATATATTTTATTATTTTGCTATTATTATTATTAATTATTCATATGTTTATTATTATCATTGTCATATATTTTTACTATCATCGTTTATTATTGCTATTTATCACTATTATTATCATTACCATTATTGTTGTAACACCCCAAACCCGGTCAAGACACCACGACCAAATCTGGTATGTTACGAGGAAAAACGTATTTGAGAGGTTAGGTTTTTCGCTTAAAAGTTTGATGAAAACTATTTGAAAAGTTTCGAAGTTGTAGAAATCTTGGGCATGGTTGTTTTAAAACCGGTGATGTATTTGAAAATCTAGAATTTCAAGAACTTAATCAGGTGTATAGGTAAAACAAGTTTGTCTTATATAAAAAAAAACAAGTAGTTTCTTATTGTTACCTAAACAATTTGCCTTAGTAGAAAATTGAGTCCATGTTTGGAAAATGTTTGAGTTTTTATCTATCTCAAATTACAAGGTGATACCCGATGGTATAGTTTAAAACACATTGCGTTATAGTTTTGAAACCATTGTCTTTCCAAGTTTTAGCAAATTTTAACTCAATTAATTTGTTAAAACATATTAAAAATCTACTTAAGCATAAACGTAGCGAAACATAATTTTAAAGGCCATTTACAATCCAAAATAAAACCAAATAGTAATAAATAAGCTAAAGTACCAAATTTTATAAAGTCTGAGCAAATCTTTATTTAGGCATGGCATGAGCCTATCCCGGCTCCATGTCCGCGTCTAAGTATCACTTGAAATGTCAAAGGAGAGGGTGAGTCGCAAGACTCAGTGCATAAATCCCACTCCCGATAATACAACATGCTAACACACATCATATCATAGCAACATAATTAATGCACCCCGATCCTAACCATCCATATCACCTTTCTACCCCGTGTGGTACCAAACCACTGGTGGTGCCAAACCACTGGTGACCCAAAGTCACGATATCCAGAATATGGTGCCAAACCACTGGTGACCCGAAGTCACGAATAATCCAATGATGGGGCCAACCCATCGTGTGATACCAAATCACTAGCGAGAATCCCGTATCTCATAAGTGGGGCCAACCTACGGCGGTGTTAAACCACAGGGATGAGTCGCAATGAGGTGCCAAACCTCTAGTGTCCCAAAGACACAAGTGTGATACCAAATCACTGGTGACCGCAGTCACAAATCCGATGATGGGGCCAACCCATCGTGTGATACCAAATCACTGGCGTCAATCCCGTATATTCAACTGTGGGACCAACCCACCGTGGTACTAAGCCACTGGGACGAGACGCTGAGGTGCCAAACCTCTGGGGACCCAAAGTCACAAAATATCAACTGTGGTACCAAACCACTGGAGGTGCCAAACCTCTAGTGTCCCAAGGACACAGTGTCCCAAGGACACAGTGTCCCAAAGACACGGATATCATATTCCCCCTCCTCTCATATCACCCACACATGTCATACTAATGCAAATGATATAAAACATGCAATCATGCTAACATGCTCAAATGGCATCTCATAGTATTTACATCATAAAACATGTTATCACATATATCACTACAGATCTCGTAATGAAACGGACTTACCCGTATCCGTGCTTATACCCCATCGGGTACCAAATCCATCAATCATATTGTTTCACTTTAATAAGTAATCAGGTTATTAATCATATTACTAAACAGAAGTGTGTTAGTTACACACCTGGTATATCGCAAGCTTTTAAACCAACAGAATCGATCTAAGTCCCTCGATTATCTTGCTCCTAGAATCGGCCAAACAAGGGATTAGTAACCAAGACCATTCGGCCAAAGCTAATAAACCGAATAGGTTAATGATTGAACCCTCACCTTTACTCTTGATTTGGTTTCCTACCAAATCCCGAACCAAACAGTGGTTCTTCCACCAAACGATCACACCCTAGAAAAGAAAACAGTTAATATCTTAATAACTTGGCTTGAAAACTAAACGAACCCGACTAAAAGAACTCGTTCTTACCACCACTTACCGATTGCTACACAAAGAAAAAGGCTCCTCACGATCGTTCCCAAAATCCAGATGTCCTATAGTAAGATTAACCAGAATTAATCCCCCTTCCAAACGGAACCAACATCGACCCTTATCCAAACCAAAACAAACAAGGCACTAGAGAGGAGAGAAATAGCCTTTCGGCCAGGAACATACCTAACCCCAATCGGTTGGAACAAGAACCCCAATACTCTACTGATATTCGGCCAATCTCTTTAAGCAAGAAGAAAGAATTCGGCTTTACCCAAAGGAAGAGAATACAAGAGTAAAATGAGAAGGAGAGGGGGTTGGTATTCGGCTAATGACAAAAATAATGGAAAAAGGAGAAGAGAAAAGAAGTACTTTCGGTTTAGGAAGAAAGAAGGAATGGTGAGAAGGTTTTAGAGAATAGCTTTTGGCTATCAAGGTTTCCAAAAGGTGAAAGAAAATATGAGAGGGAGAGAATGTTTGTTTCGGCTTACACAAATGAAGGAAGAAGAAAAATAGAAGAGCATTCGGCTAAAATGGAATTAAGAGAAGGCAAAGGCAAGTTTCGGCTAAGGTATATGTTGCTTACACTTTCGGTTTCAAGAGAGAAATGGAGAACTTACTTGGAAATTGGTAACAAAGAAGAACCTCTCTTGACATACGGCTAACAACTTGACCAAAGGGAGAATTTCGGCTCTTACCAATGACCGAGAAGAGAGAAAAAAAACTAAAATGCCAAATGCATTTTCGGCATACACATTTCCCACACCAAGCCGTCACTCCCCCCCCAAACTCTCCTAAAATTCGGCCACATCCCCACAAACACTCCACACCATCATTTCAAAATGTTTGAACAAGTCTTCCTCCTACTTCCACTCTCCACCCACCATTCCACCATTTGACCAAGTCTTAGGCAGAGTTTGAACTGCCTACAACTCCTCCCCTCCATGCCGTCAAAAATGGATGCAAAATAGGGGATTTCCGTAGCAGCGCATGCTTTGCCACTTTGCTAGCTCATCACTTGTGCTACAAATTACCAATTAAAATATATAAACCCCAGCTCCTTCAGCTCCCTTCACATAAAGCTCAAAAACTAAAATTTTCCCACCTACTCAGGCATACTCCTAGCCTACAACTAAGCCCGGAAACCACACAAACAACAACATAACAAGCCGTTAACATGCAAACAATGCCACAACAAAATAGCCCCCTAACCCGGGATATTACAGTTCTACCCCCTTAAAATAATTTCGACCTCGAAATTACCTGATCAGAAAAGTTGCGGGTATTGCTGTCTCATCGTATCCTCAGGTTCCCACGTAGCTTCTTCCATGCCATGATTCCGCCAAAGTACCTTTACCAAAGGCACAGACTTCCTACGCAGAACCTTCACATCCCGATCTAGAATCTGCACAGGTTCTTCTTCCATTGTCAAATCTGGATTTACCTCGATCTCTTCTACTGCTACCACATGCGATGGATCCGAACGATAACGCCGAAGCATCGAAACATGAAAAACGTCGTGAATCTGACTTAGCTCTGCTGGCAACTCAAGTTGATACGCTACTGGTCCCACTCGTCTCAGTACCCTATACGGCCCAATAAATCTTGGACTTAACTTGCCTTTCCTTCCGAACCTCGACACTTTCTTCCATGGCGAGACCTTCAGGAAAACCTTATCCCCCACAGCAAACTCTATATCTCTTCGCTTAAGATCGGCATAAGACTTCTGCCGGTCCGAAGCTTCCTTCAATCAAGCCTGAATCAACTTAACCTTGTCTTCGGTCTCAGCAACCAACTCGGGTCCCAACAACTGACGTTCACCTAACTCCGTCCAACACGTAGGTGAGCGACACTTCCTACCATACAACGCCTCATATGGTGCCATTTTGATACTCGCTTGGTAATTGTTGTTGTAAGCAAACTCGGCTAATGGCAGAAACTCCTCCCAACTACCTCTGAAGTCCAGTACACAACCCCTTAGCATATCCTCTAAGATCTGAATAACCCTTTCCGATTGCTCGTCAGACTGCGGGTGAAAAGCCGTGCTGAAATCCAAACGCGTACCCAAAGCCTGATGCAACGCTTTCCAGAACCTTGACGTAAATCTGGGATCCCTATCTGAGATTATCGAAACTGGCACACCGTGCAACCTCACTATCTCTGAAACATACAGTTTTGCCAACTTCGGAAGTGAGTAATCAACCCTCACCGGAATGAAGTGAGCTGATTTAGTCAGTCGATCCACAATTACCCATACTGAATCCTTCCTGCTTGGCGTAAGCGGTAATCCATTGACGAAATCCATGGTTATCCTTTCCCACTTCCACTGAGGAATCTTCACTGGCTGAAGCAACCCTGACGGCAACTGATGCTCAGCCTTGACCTGCTGGCAAGTCAGACACTTACCCACAAACTCAGTCACTTCCCTCTTCAAACCAGGCCACCAAAACTGCTCTCTAAGATCCCTATACATCTTGCTACCTCCAGGATGCATAGTATAAGGACTGCTATGTGCGTCCTGAAGAATCTTCTGCCTCAGCTCAACATCCTTAGGCATGCAAGCTTTACCTTGAAAACATAGCACCCCATCACTAGACAAGCTGTAACCCTCCAAACCACCATCCTGCACCTGTAACCTCTGCGCACTCAGAACCTCATCCTCTAACTGTTTCTCTTTGATCTGCTCAACCCAAGTAGGCTTAACCTGCAACTCTGCCAGAATACTCCCGTCGTCATACAAACTCAAATGGGCAAACATCATTCTTAAGTCCGAAACCACCTTACGGCTCAACGCGTCTGCTACCACGTTAGCCTTGCCCGGATGGTACTCAATCGAACAGTCGTAATCTTTAAGCAACTCCACCCATCTGCGCTGCCTCAAATTCAAATCCTTCTGAGTCAAGAGGTACTTCAAACTCTTATGATCGGTGTAGACTATCGATCTCTCTCCGTACAAGTAGTGCCTCTAGATCTTCAACGCGAAGACTACAGCCGCTAATTCCAAGTCGTGCGTCGGATAGTTAACCTCATGTGGCCTTAGCTGCCGAGATGCGTAAGCCACGACCTTACCTTCTTGCATCAGCACACAACCCAATCCCGTATGTGATGCATCGCAGTATACTGTGAATTCCTTACCAGCCTCAGGTTGTATCAAAACCGGAGCTTCTGTCAAAATCTTCTTAAGCTTTTCGAAACTCTCCTGTTGCTTCTCAGTCCAAACAAACGGAATCCCTTTCCTTAACAACTTGGTCATTGGCGCTGCAATCAACGAGAAACCTTCTACAAACCTTCGGTAGTATCCTGCCAAACCCAGAAAACTCCGAATCTCAGCCACTGACTTCGGCGGCTTCCAATCCAAAACTGCCTCAATCTTCTGAGGATCCACTCTAATCCCCTCAGCTGACACTACATGACCCAAGAAAGTCACTTCTCTAAGCCAAAACTCGCACTTACTGAACTTAGCATAGAGCTGCTTCTCCCTCAAAATCTGTAGCACCACTCGCAAATGCGCATCATGCTCTTCCTCTGTCTTTGAATACACCAAGATGTCGTCTATGAAAACCACGACGAACTGATCCAGATACTGCCGAAACACCCTATTCATCATATCCATGAATGCTGCCGGCGCGTTAGTCAACCCAAACGGCATTACCAGAAATTCGTAGTGCCCATATCGAGTCCGAAACGCTGTCTTGTGAATATCAGCCTCCTTTACCTTCAACTGGTGATACCCAGACCTCAAGTCAATCTTCGAGAATACCGCTGCATCCTTCAGCTGATCAAACAAGTCATCTATCCGTGGCAACGGATACTTGTTTTTGATCGTCAGCTTATTCAGCTGGCGGTAATCTATGCACATCCGCATCGTACCATCTTTCTTCTTAACAAAGAGTACCGGTACACCCCACGGTGAAACACTTGGCCTGATAAAACCGCGATCCAACAACTCCTGGATCTGAGCCTTAAGCTCCACCAATTCCTTTGGCGCCATCCTATACGGAGCAATAGACACTGGCGCAGTCCCGGGTAACAGATCTATCCTGAACTCTACCTCACGATCCGGCGGCAAACCCGGAAGCTCCTCAGGAAACACATCAGCAAATTCTCTAACTGTCCGGACCTTCTCTATAGCAGATTCCTTAGACTCCAAGGCATACACATGAACCACATACGCTTCACAGCCCTTCCTGACCATCTTCTCAGCCTTCAGAGCAGATACCACGTTAGATAAGTATTTCCTCCTATTACCTATCATAGCCACCTCATCACCCTCAACCGTCTTATGAACCATACGCTTAGCCGCGCAATCCAACCACGCCTGGTACTTAACCAACCAGTACATCCCAAGAATCAGATCGAACTCCCCAAATGGCAGTTCCATCAGATCAGCAGCAAACACTACCCCTTGGAGTTCTAGGGGTACATCTCTAAACAGCTTATCTACTACTACAGAGTGACCTAAAGGGCTAATTACAGTCATCTGTCTAGAAGATATCTCAGAGTCTAAATCCATGGTCTCTACTATACTACTAGCAACGTAAGAATGCGTTGAACCCACATCAATCAAAGCAGTAAATGGTGAACCAAAGATCAAAAACGTACCGGTTATGACGTCCGGTGCGTCGCCCTCCTCTCGGCGTCTCGCTGCATACACCAACCCAGGCTGTCTGGCCTCAGAGCTACTCGCACCTCTGCCCAGTGCTCCACGGCCCCGACCAGAACCATTACCTCTGCCATTACCACGACCTCTCTGCGGTGGCGGTCCATTATTCCTGAACTGAGTACGGCCCTGACTCTCGGACTGAATCCTAGCCAACTTACGCGGACAGTCTCTCACTCGATGATCCAAGGAACCACACTCAAAGCAACCTTTTCCACCGGTCCAGCAGCCTCCCCAATGATATTTCCCACAGTGGTTACACCGCGGCGGTCCCTAACTAGCAGCAACAAACCTACCAGACTGATTTGGCCCACTCTGTCTAGCCCTTTTCTGAGGGTTACCCGATGATCCAGAAGACCCAAAGCTCCTCTTATGCCTGTTCCTGTCCATGCCCTGCCTCACTGACTCCTTAACACCCTCGGCTACCTTAGCCTTCTCAATCAGGACAGCAAACTCACGCTCCTGCTGGGGAGCAATCAGCAGTCTCAACTCGTCTCTCAGACCATCCTCAAAACGAACACACCTCTCGTGTTCAGTAGCCACAATGCCCCTAGCATACCGACTCAGCTTCAAGAACTCAGCCTCGTACTCGGAAACAGACTTACTCCCCTGAACTAGCCTCAAAAATGCTTTTCGTTGCGCGTCGATGTAACTAGCTCCAATGTACTTTTTCTGATATGCAGCCCTAAAATAATCCCATGTCAGATCCTCTGCTGCCACACTGTCCCGAACCGTGAGCCACCACTGGTATGACTCATCCCGAAGAAGCGATACTATGCCCTTCAGCTTCTCTTCAGCAGTCAAGTCCAGATCATCCATGATCCGCTCTGTTGCCTCCAGCCAATACTCAGCCGTGCTAGGAGCAACACCAGAAACACCTTGAAAGAATTCAGCCCCATTTGCCCGAAGTCGCTCAGGCATAGATTTCCTAACTCCTGCGCCTCCACCTACTCCAGCTACCCTTTCTAACACTCGCCGCATCGCCTGTGACACTGCATCATCTCCAGTCTGATCTTGAAACTCACCACCTCCAGCTGGTGACGGTACCGGTATCTCATTTTCTGACCCCTGACCAGATCCTACGGGTTCAGAAACCGTCATCCTACCACGACCACGTCCACGACCGCGTCCACCTCGAGCACTCATGACTAAATTTTCTACGTATCTGATTTAGAAGTCTTATGCATCAGTATTTATTCCACTGTTTTAAAGCAAAGTCTTATGAATAGTAAGGAGCTTTGTTTTCGCGAGTTCACAGAATCCTATCAGTTTCAATCTCTAAAGTAATATACTATTGCTAATCATCCAATCATATTATATCTAACAAATCACAAGCAATAGTAAGGGGTACTTGCCTGGGCGAACTGGTGCCGGAGACTCGGTGTCATGCCTTCCAAACCATATACTCCAAAACAAAACACTTTAAACAGACTTTTGAAAACATTTTGGGCCTCAGGCCCACAGCCGAGCCTTTGAACTTAGCTCTGATACCACAATTGTAACACCCCAAACCCGGTCAAGACACCACGACCAAATCTGGTATGTTACGAGGAAAAACGTATTTGAGAGGTTAGGTTTTTCGCTTAAAAGTTTGATGAAAACTCTTTGAAAAGTTTCGAAGTTGTAGAAATCTTGGGCATGGTTGTTTTAAAACCGGTGATGTATTTGAAAATCTAGAATTTCAAGAACTTAATCAGGTGTATAGGTAAAACAAGTTTGTCTTATATAAAAAAACAAGTAGTTTCTTATTGTTACCTAAATAATTTGCCTTAGTAGAAAATTGAGTCCATGTTTGGAAAATGTTTGAGTTTTTATCTATCTCAAATTACAAGGTGATACCCGATGGTATAGTTTAAAACACATTGCGTTATAGTTTTGAAACCATTGTCTTTCCAAGTTTTAGCAAATTTTAACTCAATTAATTTGTTAAAACATATTAAAAATCTACTTAAGCATAAACATAGCGAAACATAATTTTAAAGGCCATTTACAATCCAAAATAAAACCAAATAGTAATAAATAAGCTAAAGTACCAAATTTTATAAAGTCTGAGCAAATCTTTATTTAGGCATGGCATGAGCCTATCCCGGCTCCATGTCCGCGTCTAAGTATCACCTGAAATGTCAATGGAGAGGGTGAGTCGCAAGACTCAGTGCATAAATCCCACTCCCGATAATACAACATGCTAACACACATCATATCATAGCAACATAATTAATGCACCCCGATCCTAACCATCCATATCACCTTTCTACCCCGTGTGGTACCAAACCACTGGTGGTGCCAAACCACTGGTGACCCAAAGTCACGATATCCAGGATGTGGTGCCAAACCACTAGTGACCCGAAGTCACGAATAATCCAATGATGGGGCCAACCCATCGTGTGATACCAAATCACTAGCGACAATCCCGTATCTCATAAGTGGGGCCAACCCACGGTGATGTTAAACCACAGGGACGAGTCGCAATGAGATGCCAAACCTCTAGTGTCCCAAAGACACAAGTATGATACCAAATCACTGGTGACCGCAGTCACAAATCCGATGATGGGGCCAACCCATCGTGTGATACCAAATCACTGGCGTCAATCCCGTATATTCAACTGTGGGGCCAACCCACCGTGGTACTAAGCCACTAGGACGAGACGCTGAGGTGCCAAACCTCTGGTGACCCAAAGTCACAAAATATCAACTGTAGTACCAAACCACTGGAGGTGCCAAACCTCTGGTGTCCCAAGGACACAGTGTCCCAAAGACACGGATATCATATTCCCCCTCCTCTCATATCACCCACACATGTCATACTAATGCAAATGATATAAAACATGCAATCATGCTAACATGCTCAAATGGCATCTCATAGTAGTTACATCATAAAACATGTTATCACATATATCACTACAGATCTCATAATGAACCGGACTTACCCATATCCGTGCTTATACCCCATCGGGTACCAAATCCATCAATCATATTGTTTCACTTTAATAAGTAATCAGGTTATTAATCATATTACTAAACAGAAGTGTGTTAGTTACACACCTGGTATATCGCAAGCTTTTAAACCAACAGAATCGATCTAAGTCCCTCGATTATCTTGCTCCTAGAATCGGCCAAACAAGGGATTAGTAACCAAGACCATTCGGCCAAAGCTAATAAACCGAATAGGTTAATGATTGAACCCTCACCTTTGCTCTTGATTTGGTTTCCTACCAAATCCCGAACCAAACAGTGGTTCTTCCACCAAACGATCACACCCTAGAAAAGAAAACAGTTAATATCTTAATAACTTGGCTTGAAAACTAAACGAACCCGACTAAAAGAACTCGTTCTTACCACCACTTATCGATTGCTACACAGAGAAAAAGGCTCCTCACGATCGTTCCCAAAATCCGGATGTCCTATAGTAAGATTAACCAGAATTAATCCCCCTTCCAAACGGAACCAACATCGACCCTTATCCAAACCAAAACAAACAAGGCACTAGAGAGGAGAGAAATGGCCTTTCGGCCAGGAACTTACCTAACCCCAATCGGTTGGAACAAGAACCCCAATACTCTACTGATATTCGGCCAATCTCTTTAAGCAAGAAGAAAGAATTCGGCTTTACCCAAAGGAAGAGAATACAAGAGTAAAATGAGAAGGAGAGGGGGTTGGTATTCGGCTAATGACAAAAATAATGGAAAAAGGAGAAGAGAAAAGAAGTACTTTCGGTTTAAGAAGAAAGAAGGAATGGTGAGAAGGTTTTAGAGAATAGCTTTCGGCTATCAAGGTTTCCAAAAGGTGAAAGAAAATATGAGAGGGAGAGAATGTTTGTTTCGGCTTACACAAATGAAGGAAGAAGAAAAATAGAAGAGCATTCGGCTAAAATGGAATTAAGAGAAGGCAAAGGCAAGTTTCGGCTAAGGTATATGTTGCTTACACTTTCGGTTTCAAGAGAGAAATGGAGAACTTACTTGGAAATTGGTAACAAAGAAGAACCTCTCTTGACATACGGCTAACAACTTGACCAAAGGGAGAATTTCGGCTCTTACCAATGACCGAGAAGAGAGAAAAAAAACTAAAATGCCAAATGCATTTTCGGTATACACATTTCCCACACCAAGCCGTCACTCCCCCCCCCAAACTCTCCTAAAATTCGGCCACATCCCCACAAACACTCCACACCATCATTTCAAAATGTTTGAACAAGTCTTCCTCCTACTTCCACTCTCCACCCACCATTCCACCATTTGACCAAGTCTTAGGCAGAGTTTGAACTGCCTACAACTCCTCCTCTCCATGCCGTCAAAAATGGATGCAAAATAGGGGATTTCCGTAGCTTGAACACAAGACCTCTCACTCCTGCAATTTACGCCAATCACAAGCCCTTAGCAGCGCAAGCTTTGCCACTTTGCTAGCTCATCACTTGTGCTACAAATCACCAATTAAAATATATAAACCCCAGCTCCTTCAGCTCCCTTCACATAAAGCTCAAAAACTAAAATTTTCCCACCTACTCAGGCATACTCCTAGCCTACAACTAAGCCCCGAAACCACACAAACAACAACATAACAAGCCGTTAACATGCAAACAATGCCACAACAAAATAGCCCCCTAACCCGGGATATTACAATTGTTATTTTATGTTTCTTTATAACCATGTTATTATTATTATTATATTACTATCAATACTATTACTATATTATTATTTTTATATATCTATATATATCTCTTATTACCTCGTTTACTAATCGCTATTATGATTACTATCTTCATTATTTATTTTTCTTTACATTTTCATCATTATTTATTTTATTGGTATTTTTTTATTTTTTTATTCCTATTACTATTCTACTATTATTATTACTATTTTTATTACTATTATCATTTCTATTATTACTCCATTATTATCATATTTGTATTATTATTAGTACCTATTATTATTATTTTACTACCTTATACATGACTTACTTATTTACCGGTTTACCATTAAAGTTCTTTTATTTTAGTTACTCTTATTTATTGTCATATTTATCTTTTGTCACTTTAACCTATTATTTTTCTTTTAAGTCACATAGCTTGTTAGTTTCGTTTTCTTCTTATTATTCGTACTCTTCGTTTATTATCATACCTGTTACCATCATGATTTATTTCTTTTCATTTTTATAAACTTACATTACATCAACTTTCGCCCGACGTAAAATTGCTTTCTTTCTCAAAGGCAATATTCCTTATTTAGAAATTCGAGAGATCGTGCCCTAAAGTATTGGGTTTCGATTTTACTCGTTTAATCTAGATAACCGAATATCCTTTTAAAACAAATACGTTTTAAACAAAAAGCTTATTCTCGGGAGCTCGAAATGTCGTGTCCTAAAGCATTGGATGTGATATTGTGTTATTCTGAGATAAGATTTTCTAAACCAATGCAATGTTCTGAATTTAGAAGCTCGACATATCGTGCCCTAAAGTATTGGGTTTGCGATTTTCTCGTCCATTCTAAATAACAAAATATCCTCTTAGTTAAATTCATAAGTTTTGAATAAAAGGCAAGTTTAGCCTCGAAGGTCGAGATGTCGTGTCCTAACTTATTGGATATGATATTTTACCTTGAGACGAGATAGCCTTTGGTACATATTTTCAATTCATCCAGACGATTTTTTTTTTGGGCATCACAACAAAGAGGGATCGTGTTTTAAATTCTTTTAAGTTTTCAAATTTTTGACATTAAGGCATTAAATAATCAATTAGGTACCAATTTTGGGCGTGACGAGGGTGCTAACCCTTCCTCGCATGTAACCGACTCCCGAACCCATTTTCTCAAATTTCGTAGACCAAAAACACCGTTTTAGTAAATCAAAATGTTTTATTAAAACAAAGGTGATCCGATCACACCTAATAAAGATCGGTGGTGACTCCTGTCTTTTTTGTTTTTAAAACCGAGGTCGATCCCCGTTTTTGTTCCAAAAAAATAGTTACGACAAGAGGAATACAAGCCATGTGTGCAACCTCAAAGACGATTAAATCCCAACGTAAAAGAAGTTGTGAAAGCTGAGGTAATTAAACTTCTAGATGCTGGAATAATTTGTCCTATTTCTGGCAGCAATTTGGTGAGTCTTATGCAGGTTGTTCCAAAGAAAGTAGGCATGACGATGGTAGCCAACGAAAAGAATGAACTAATTCCCACCAGAACAGTCACAGGATGGAGAGTTTGCATTGATTATAGGAAGCTGAACGATGCTACTAGAAAAGATCACTTTCCTTTACCCTTCATTGATCAAATGTTAGAAAGGATATCTGGGCACATGTATTATTGCTTTCTAGATGGACTCTCCGGCTATTTCCAAATCCCAATAGCACCTGAAGATCAAGAGAAAACAACATTCACATGCCCATACAGTACGTTTGCTTATCGTAGAATGCCTTTTGGATTATGTAATGCTCCTGTTACTTTTCAGCGTTGCATGTTGGCAATCTTCGACGAACTTGTAGAAGACATTATGAAGGTATTTATGGAAGATTTCTCGGTATTCAGTAATTCTTTCCATCTTTGCCTTAAAAATTTAAAACGAGTTCTAATGAGATGTGAGGAAACAAATCTTGTCCTGAATTGGGAAAAAGTCACTTTATGGTTAGAGAGGGAATTGTGTTAGGACATAAGATTTCTAGTAAAAGGATTGAGGTAGATAAAGCCAAGATTGAAACCATAGAAAAATTACCTCCCCCTAGCTCAGTTAAGGCTATTAGAAGCTTTTTAGGACATGATGGATTTTACAGAAGATTCATTAAAGATTTCTCTAAAATAGCTAAGCCTTTAACGAGATTACTAGAAAAAGATGTTCCTTTCAATTTTGATCAGGAGTGTTTAGAGGCATTTAATATCCTCAAGGACAAACTAATAAATGCTCCGACTATAATTGCACCTGATTGGAATCTACCTTTTGAACTAATGTGTGATGCGAGTGATTTTGCAGTAGGAGCAGTCTTTGGACAACGAAGAAACAAGCATTTTTAGCCAATTTATTATGCTAGCAGAACACTGACATTTGCACAAGAAAACTACACCACCACGGAAAAAGAACTTCTAGCTGTAGTTTTTGCATTTGATAAATTTAGACAGTATCTGATATTATCTAAAGTTGTCATTTACACTGATCATTCAGCTCTTCGTTATCTCTTAACTAAACTTGATGCAAAACCTCGACTCATACATTGGGTATTACTTTTATAGGAATTTGATTTGGAAATACAGGATAAGAAAGGAGTGAAAACCTTGCAGCAGACCACCTCTCCAGGCTTGAGAACCCACATATCAAAGAGCTTGACGAAAGTGAGATAAATGACTCATTCGCAGAAGAACAACTCTTTTCTATAACCTACTCTGAGGTACCATGGTTTGCAGATATTGTGAATTATTTAGCTGCTAACATCTTGCCAAAAAGACTAACACATCACCAAAAGAAGCGATTCTTTGCTGATGCGAAAAACTATTTTTGGGAAGATCCTTTTCTTTTCCGTATATGTACAGATCAGGTAATTCGAAAATGCGTCACAAAGGTAGAAGCAAGCAAAATCCTAGAACATTGTGATTCAGAACCTTCAGGAGGACACTACAGTGGCATTAAGACAGCACATAAAATACTCGAATCAGGTTTTTATTGGCCTACATTATTCAAAGATGCCAACAAGTATGTCGCTTCATGTGATAAATGCCAACGAACAGGTAATGTTTCTAAACGTGATGAAATGCCTCAAACATATATGCTATCATGTGAAATATTTGATGTATGGGGTATTGATTTTATGGGTCCATTCCCTAGTTCATTTGGAAATAAATACATCCTAGTGGCAGTTGATTACTGTCAAAATGGGTGGAAGCCGAAGCTTTACCTACCAATGATGCTTGAGTAGTAGTTAAGTTTCTCAAGAAACTGTTCTCTTGATTTGGAACACCTAGAGCTATCATTAGTGATAGGGCACTCACTTCTGTAATACTCAATTTGACAAGGTCTTAAAAAAATATGGAGTACACTACAGGATAACTACCCTCAAACTAGTGGGCAAGTTGAAGTAGCAAACCGGGAACTTAAACACATCCTAGAAAAAACAATTGAATCAAACAGAAAATGGTGGGCATTAAAAGTAGATGATGCCCTATGGGCATATAGAACATCGTTTAAAACCCCCTAGGAACATCCCCATACAAACTTGTCTACGGGAAAAGCTGTCATCTACCATTTGAGTTAGAACACAAAGCTTTTTGGGCCATAAAATTTTTAAATTACGATCTTAAGACTGCATGAAAGAAAAGAATGATACAGATGAACAAGTTAGACGAATGGAGAGCTGAAGCTTATGAGAACTTGAAATTATACAAGGAGGCAACAAAGCGACGCCACGATGCTCGTCTAAAGAAATCAAAACAATTCGAAGTAGGGGACTTGGTCCTGCTATACAACTCAAGGCTTTAATTGTTTCCTGGGAAACTAAAATCAAGATGGTCAGGTCCATTCATGATTAAAACAATCTTCCCCTATGGCACAATCGAGGTAACTCATCCCACTCAAGGTACATTCAAGGTAAATGGTCACCGACTCAAAATCTATAATGGTGATGGTTTTAGGGATATGAGAGAGGAGCTTCAGCTCCATGCACCTTCTTTTAGAAATGAAAACAGGGTAAGTCTAGCTTAAGACTTTAAACAAGTGCTTCTCGGGAGGCAACTCGAGCACTAACCTCATTAACATTAGATTCTTAATTTTTAACATTTAAACTAATCCAATAAAGCGCAGGTTTAGATGACACGGCCTTGCGCACGGGCGTGCCTGTTGTCGTGTGGAAGCCAGGGGACAGACCACGGGTGTGCTAGTAGCCGTGCATGACAAAGAAGAAAATTTTTTCCCAACACGGGCTGCGATAATAGCCCACGCCCGTACCGACCTTCCGTGGACTATACTGACTTACCAAACACGGGCTGGACACGCCCGTGTGACACAATCGTGTGGACATACTCACTTGTTGAACACGGGAGGAACACACCCGTTCTAGACGACCGTGTGAAGAAGAACACGGGCGTGTCATTTTAAACACGGCCATGGCCAAACCACCTGAACGCGCCCAAAATTCAAAATCCCAAAAAACACGGGCTAATTAAAATCAAGCACGGGCGTGGCCCCCTGCCCGTGTTCCCCCTACTTAAAGAAACACAACCCCATTTTCCCCAATTTCCTTTCCCAAACCAACCCTAGCCGTTTTCCCCTCAAAAACTCCCCCCAAATCCAGCCACCAGCAAGAAAACCCCTTCACCATTGCCCCTCCCCACCCCAAAATCTTCCAAACTCTCAAATACTCATACAAAAATGCAGCCACGCCCCTCCACGGCAACTCTCAAAGACCCTCGGTCCACGGGCGTGGGAAAGTACCAGAATTGAGCCTCTATTTAAATACCAACCCCCTCCCCATTCTTCTCATCTACTTTCCACCTCTTTTCTTATTCCCTTTTCTCAGATTCCCCTCTCCATAACAAGTCTTTTTAACTCTTGAACCACACACCTAGACACACGGCCGTGCGAGGAGGCTGTGTGAATCGACACGCCCACAGTCCATGGGCGTGGGAGAGCATTAGGAACCAAAACTCTATTTCAACCCACCCCCTCCCTATTCTTCTCATCTACTTTCCACCTCTTTTCTCCCTTTTTCTCTCAGAATTCTCCCCTCTCCATAACAAAGTCTCCAACCTCTTGAGCTACACATATCCATGTCGAAGAAGTTGAAGATGACAAACGTAGTCTCCTTAAAGGAGACCCCGATACATAAGTTCATGCCGGCTGCTTCATCCAAACAACAAGCCAATGGTCTTTGAGACCATTTAGTTTCTATTTTTCTTTTCTCTTTTGCTTCAATTTCCTTCCCTTTGACAATCTTATGCTTAATTTAGTTTATTTTAAATTAATCTTTTAGTGCCAGGTTCGTGAGGCTGCTAGGGAATCACACTTTGGGAACCACAACCATCACCACCACAGCCTTCGAAGTACTAAAGGCTGCTTGGGAATCACGCCACTTCTGCCACCGCCAGCACCTTCGCAACCTAAGGAATGACACTCACCTCACGAACCATCCATCAATAAGGACTTCTCGGTCCATTAGTCTTTTCTTTCATTTTTATTTTCCTTCTTAGTCTCATTCTCTTTATCTTTCTTGTCTTTAATTATATAATTAGTTTATTTTAAATGTGTTTCAATAATCCCTATCTTATTCTTCACGAGCTTCCTAATTTCTTCATCTAGCGCAGAGCTCGGAAGAAACTACCACCCCTCGGAACTTCCACCTCAAGGAAACCATCCAAATTCAGGAAGTTTCACCACTCTCTCCTTATTAAATTTAATATACATCTTTATACATTGAGGGCAATGTACATCTTAAGTGTGGGGGTGAATATCTATTTCGAGAAAGTGCCTAACTTTTTGCATTATTCTCAAATACGGCCTAACTTTATTCATTATTCTCAAATCCCTAAATTATATTCTGTTCTTAAGAAATTTCCTCATATTACTAATTAGGATGAAATTTCTGATGAATTATGATCTCTATTGACGTGTTTCTGAGTAAGCCATAGTTAATTGTGCATTGATGATTAAATTCGAAGAATACTAGAGAATCAAGCATGATAAGTCTGTTTTTCAGAATAATTTTTTTTTGAATAGGTTGTCTACCTGAATCTGAATATTACTTTGAAATTCGAAATTTACGAGGTTGATGTCAAAAACACCCATAATTCTTGTGAGATTTTGAGCCTTATAGAGCATATATTCTTTTTCATGCTCACTTTATTGATTATGAGTGTGTCAACATTGAACTGTTATTCTAGAACTTGCCTCGATTATACATGTTGAGACCACACCTATGATTTCATATACCGAGATGATAAAGGCACCTAGGTTTTTACCCATTCACTCCACTAAAAAGCCTACCTTCATAATTAACCCCTAGTGAACCCCGTTGATCCTAACAACCCTTTTTATTGACTCACCCACCAATATTACCCCAAAACCCTTCGTATTTGTTATCACCATTCCTTTTGACGACCATTATATCGATATTTGATTTGATTAGTTACCTAATTATAGTATTTCAGTAGTTGAATTTATCCTTTATTACTTGAATTGTTCTAAAAAAAATTTGAAGTATATTCAGTATTAGTAATATGAAAAGTGAGCTTATACAGTTAAAAGTCTATTTATCAAAAGAAAAGCTTGTAGTATTAGGGTTATTACTTTTCAGTTGATGTAGTTACTTATTATTAGATAGGTAACTTGTCAGGTCAGTCTCGATTCTAACCTTCTGATTCAGCCTTTATCCACACCTTTAACCCTAGCCCCATTACAACCCTGTTAAAGACCTTTTGATCTGTTTATCATCTCATTTTACAGTGGTAGAGATTTGATTTTCAGGGAAGCCTATGGGATTAACTTTTCAGGTTTGACTTTTGAGTGCTCTTTTACTGAACCTTAAACACTTCGAGTGATTTGAGTGAATCTTTTGTGAGGATGTCAGTCCTTGTAGGTTTTGAATTAAGGGTAATTATTCAGGTAAGGGGAAACACCTATGTTTTCGTGAATACAAATGTATGACTTATATTGTTTGAATCTTTAGGACTCTTTGAGTTAGATCATCCATGTATAAATTATCTATGAATTATAATGAGACATTGTTGATAGGAATTATGAATCATGGAAAGTTCGTTTTAATTGTGAGTTGTTTTAATTGTGAGTTGAGAATTTTGCTTTAGGACAAGCAAAAGCTTAAGTGTGGGGGTATGTGATAAACCGTAAAAGTAACATATTTTAATCCCACATTTAGCATATTTTCGAATGATTTATTCCTTAATTCATGTAAAAAGGTGCTTTTAATCCTTTCTTTTCATGACTTATACTCAGGAAAGCACCCAAGGATGGAAAGAACGAGAAACAGGCATAAAACAAACCAAATTAGGCCAAAGAAAAAATCGACACGGCATGGACTTAAGCCCACACGGCTGTGCCTCATTGAGAAACTAGAACACGGCTTGATCTCGATTCACACTGTCGTGCCTCATTAAAGAAATCCGAACACGGCTTAAAGACCATTCATAGGGGCTTGTGACATGGTCGTGTCCCTGTCGTGGCAAAGAGAAATTTTAATTGGAAAAGGATACTTAGTGCTAAAGAAACACATTCCAAGAGCCTATATAAACCCCCTAAAGTGCAACCTGAAAAGGGGCGGTGAGCTAGGCCAGGGAGCCAAGCCGAAAAGGTTAGATTTGTGGGAATCACTCGAAGATAGCCAGTTGATCCAACTCTAGAAGCCGAAATTCTACTCAAGACGGCGGATCTCTCCTTCAATTCCTTCAGGGAGTTTTAGGGATTTCTTATGTTTTGTTTTATCTTTTCTTCTAAGATGTTTTCTTTATTTGTTATGAACTAAACCCTTCAGATACCTAAGGGGATGTGATCGCTGAAATCAGAGTTTTAAATTTATAATGAATGAGATCGAACCTGGAAACTAACTCTGACAACGATTAAAGGCAAGTGTACCTATCGAACAGTAGTATAGCTTAGGCAAGACCTGATTGTCGAACCCAAAGGAACTAAAAGTACTAATACTAACTTTCTTTTTATTATTTAGCCTAAATTAAAGTGGAGTTTCTTTAATCTAAATTAATGATTACTAAGCTAAAGACGCGAAGACAAAAAGAATGAATTGGAAAATAACTTGAATGAAAACTCAGTTGATCATGACGATACCCTCAGGAAGAATCCACCTAGACTTCACTTGTTATCTAACACTGAACCATACGATTTATTCACTTAGTTTGATCCGTAGGACTCCCTAACGTATATTAAACCCTCTCTCGAGGCGAATAACGTCTAACCTTAGGTTAATTAAAGGAAATCTCTTTCTCGAATAATAACCCCCTAGAATAGCAGTAAATCGATCTATGGATTCCTATATTAGGTTTCACCCTAATCTGGTAAAATCTCGTCACCCTATCTCTAGGCGTGCGATCAACTCCGCTTAATTATGCTAGATCTATTCTTAAGCAGGGTCTATTCCTCCTCCACCTAAGCAAATCAAATTTTGGATTAAGCACACATAATTAAGAACAAACTAAGTATTTATCATATAATTCAGAAATCAATAACAAGATTCATCTAGGTTTCATCCCCTTTAGGTATCTAAAGGGTTTAGTTCATAACAAAAAAATAAAACATGTCAAGAGAAAAGATAAAACAAAACATAAGAAATCCCTAAAACTCCCTGAAGGAATTGAAGGAGAAATCCACCGTCTTGAGTAGAATTCCGGCTTCTTGGGATGATCAACTGGCTAACTTCGAGTGATTCCCACAACTCTGACCTTTTTAGTTTGGCTCCTTGGCCTAGCTTCACCGCCCCCTTTAAGGTGGTACTTAAGGGGTTTATATATGCTCTTGGAATGTGTTTCTTTATCCCAAAGTATCCAAATCCGAATGAAATTGCTCTTTGCCACGACAGGGACACAGCCATGTCACACACCCGTGTGACTAGTCTTCAAGCCGTGTTCGGACTTCTTTAATGAGGCAGGACCGTGTGACTTGGGGGTAAGGCAGTGTTCTAGATGCTTGATAAGGCACGGCCGTGTAGTATTTGGGCCAGGCCGTGTCGATTTTGTGAAATGGCCCATTTACTCTGTTTTGGGCCCGTTTTATGTTCTTTTCATCCTCGAGTGCTTTCCTAGGTATAAAACATGAAAAGAAAGGATTAAGAGCACCTTTTTATATGAATCGAGGCTTAAATCATCCAAAAGCATACTAAATGTGGGATTAAAATATGTTATTATTACGGTTTATCAAATACCCCCACACTTAAGCTTTTGCTTGTCCTCAAGCAAAATTCTCAACTTACAATTAAGACAAACTTTCCATGATTCATAATTCCTATCAATAATGTCTCATCATAATTCATAGATAATTTATACATGGATAATTCAACTCAAAGAGTCTTAAAGATTCAAACAAGACAAGTCATACATTTGTATCGCGAAAATGTAGGTGTCTCCCTTTATCTAAATAATTATCTTTAGTTTAAAACCGAAAAGGATTGATATCCTCACAAAAGATTCACTCGAATCACTCTCAAGTGTTTAAGGTTTAGGAAAAATAATTACTCATAAGTCGAACCTGAAAAGTTAATCCCATAGGCTTGCCTGAAAATTAAATCTCCACCACTGTAATATGAGATGATACACAAATCAAAAGGTCTTTAACAGGGTTGTAATGGGGCTAGGGTTAAAGGTATGGATAAGGCTGAATTAGAAGGTTAGAATCGAGAGTGACATAACGAATTGCCTAACTACCAAAATTTGAACTAATCCTAAATGATTACAACAATTGAAAACTAATAATACGAGCTTTTTCCCTAAGATGTGGAATTTTAACATGTAAGCTCATTTAATTATAGAACTAATAATGAAAATACTTCGATTTTTTTTTAAGAAAAAACTAATAATATTACATAATAACGAATGAATCTATTACTTAAAAATAATAGCTAGACAACAAATCAAATCTAATCTCGATATAAGGGTAGTCAAAAGGACTGGTGATAACAAATACAAAGGGATTTTGGGTTAATATTAGCTGGTGAGTCGATAAAAAGGGTTGTTAGGATCAACGGGGTTTACTAGGGGTTAGTTGTTAAGGTAGGCTATTTAGTGGAGTGAGTGGGTTAAATCCTAGGTGCCTTTATCATCTCAGTATATCAAATCATCGATGTGGTGTCAACATGTATAATCAAGGCAAGTTCTAGAATAACAGTTCAAAGTTGACATGCTCATAATCAATAAAGTGAGCATGAAAAAGAATATATGCTCTATAGGGCTCAAAATCTCACAAAAATTATGGGTGTTTTGACATCAACCTTGTAAATTTCAAATTTCAAGATAATATTCAGATTCAGTTAAACAACCTAGCAAAGATTTTAATTCTGAAAAATAGACTTATCATGCTTGATTCTCTAATATTCTTCTAATGTAATCATCAATGCACAATTAACTATGACTTAATCTAAAACATATCAATAAAAATCATAAACCATCAGAAATTTCATCCTAATTAGTAATATGAAAAATTTACTTAAAAATAAGACTAAATTCAGGGATTTGAGAATAATGAAAAACGTTTGGCCAAATTTGAGAATAATGAAGAAAGTTAGGCCCTTCTTTAGATAAATATTCACCCCCACACTTAAGATGTACATTGCCCTCAATGTACAAAGATAGATATAACATTTATGGGATAAATCAGAAGAGAAGGGGAAGGAATACTCCCTAAACTTTGGATGGTGTCCCTGAAGGATGGTAAAGGCCGTGGTGTGTATGTTTGAAGAGGTTAGTTTGGATGATAAACCTGTGCTAGATGAAGAAATTGGGGAACTCGTAGAGGATTAGCCAGGGATTATAAAGACACATTTAAAATAACCTAAATATATAATTTAAAACAACAGAGAAAAAGGAAAGGAGACTAAAAAGGAAAATAAAAATAAAAGAAAAGGTGGATGGACCGAAGAGTCCTTTTTGATGGATGGTTCACGAGGTGGGTGTGACTTTTAGGGCTGCGGAGGTGCTGGCGGTGGCGGAAGTGGCGTGTTTCCCTAGCAGCCTGGCGAACCTGACACTAAAAAACTAAAATAAGTTAAACTAAACTAAGCACAAGATTGTCAAAGGGAAGGAAATTGAAGCAAAAGAGAAAAGAAAAATGGAAACTAAATGGTCTCAAAGACCCTTGGCTTGGTGTTTGGATGAAGTGGTCGGCATGAACTTATGTGTAGGGTCTCCTTTGTGGAGACTATGCTTGCCTTCTTACGCTTCTTCGGCATGATTTTAGTGTAGCTCAAGAGTCTGGATACCTTTTCTAAGTAAAGAAGAGAAATTTTGAAAGAAAAAGAAGGGAGAAAGAAGTTGGGGAGGAAGGGAAGGGCTGTGGGGTTTAAATAGAGGCTCAAGTCTGGCACATCCCCACGCCCGTGGTCTAAGGGTGTGTTGAATCGCACGGCCGCCTCGCATGGCCTTGTGTCCATGCGTGTTGTTTTACTATGCCCGTGTTTCAGCCAATCACGCCCATGTTCGAGAAGTCATTGTGTTGACACAGTTGAGGGGCACAGACGTGTTCTACCCATGCTTGGTAAGTCAGTAGCTTCACACGGTCATGGGGCATGGCCGTACCAGTTTGTCGGTGCCCGTGTGGTAGTGGTTGGATCCGTGATGTCAAAATTAGTTGGGATTTGATTCGCACGGCCTCTGCTATGTTAGTACGGAGATGCTGGTGGTCTACACGGTCACAGACACGACCGTTTGTAAGACCGTGTGGTCTGGAATTCTGCCTTTTTTTTGTTAGTTTAAAACTAGATGTTCAGAAAAGAAAGAAGGAAATAAATTTGAAAGTAAATAGTGTTAATGCTCGGGTTGCCTCCCGAGAAGCGCTCGTTTATAGACTTAAGCTAGACTTTTCTCGTGAGAAAAATCAGGGAGGTTTAAAGGTTTGAATATCTTCCCTTGTACTTACAGTTCTATTTTCTTGATAAAGTTTAAGTCGAGAAGTGTTTACCTTAAAAGTGCCTAACATTGGATTGCTTACCTCGACTGTTCCGTGGGGGAAGATATTGTGTACCTTAAGAGGAATTTCTTCCCTTGCTTTTAGGTCTGTTGTGGCGATGCGAGGATCTGTTTTGTCTATCAGTACCCGGTCTCCTTTGAAGTGATTTGATGTCCCTACGAGTTCTTCTGGTGGTTCTTCTGGTGTTACTTCGTGCGGTTCCTATTCTTCTTTGACGTGTGTCTTCTGCTTTTCTAGTTTGTCAACCCCTAGGCTTCGTTCCTTATGTAATCCTTCTTTGTTAGCTTGGGGTTTATGATTCGGCTCAGGGTTGTGTTCTTTGGTATTTCATGCGATGAAATTTGAACAATTTGATTATCAGTTGAAGTGACTTTCTTACCTTCATCGACTGTTGTCCTGGCCGAGTTAAGAGCTTGAAGACTGATTGATTCAACACCTACACAAAGAATGAGTTCTCCTGTACCAACATCAATTTTAGTCCTGGCAGTTGCTAGGAATGGTCTTCGTAAAATTAAGGGGATTGAATTATCCTCATCCATGTCTAAGACAACAAAATCTACTGGGAAAACAAATTTATCGATTTTGACAAGAACATCTTCGATAATGCCCCTAGGAATTCTAACAGTTTTATCAGCTAATTGAATACTCATCCTAGTTTGTTTGGGCTTCCCTAGACCTAGTCGTTTGAACAATGTATAAGGCATGACATTTATACTTGCCCTTAAATCAGCTAACGCGTTATCAATAGTTAAACTACAAATTACACATGGAATTGCAAAACTCCCTGGATCTTTTAGCTTTCGTGGTAGTTTATTCTATAACATTGCTGAGCATGCTGCAATTAATTCCACATGGTGCTCTTCGTCTAATTTGTGTTTGTTTGTCAAGGGCTGTTTTAAAAATTTCCTCGAATCTGACATCTGAAAAAGAGCTTCAA
Organism: Gossypium australe; assembly: GCA_005393395.2. Taxonomy (NCBI): domain Eukaryota; kingdom Viridiplantae; phylum Streptophyta; class Magnoliopsida; order Malvales; family Malvaceae; genus Gossypium; species Gossypium australe. The sequence continues at coordinate 84,259,809 of CM016614.1, read as the reverse complement.
GAAGAGGTAAATTAAAATGTAATTTCTTTAAAAGTTTAAGAAACTTACCGAACTGCTCCTCTGAATCATCTCTTTTCATCGCTTCGGGATAAGGTATGTGAGGTTGGTACTCTTTGATTACCGGTTTTGGCTCTTCTTGTGCTACCTGTATTTTACCTTCGTCTACCTCTTCGTTTGGTTCATCTAACCCTTTACTTTCTTGAGCTGTGATGGCTTGAATTTGCCTCCTTTGGGTGAATCTCTATGTTACTTGGTAGACGTCCTTACGGTTGTTCTGCCATTAACTTTGCAAGTTGACTGACTGCATTAGTGACTTCTTTGATTGAATTAGAAAGTTTTTCCATCGACACTTGTCGATCTTTAAATGTTTTATTATTTTCTTGGAAACGGTTTTCCGTGTTTGCCATAAATTTTGTTAGCATCTCTTCGAGATTTGGCTTCTTCTCTTGCAGATAGGACTGATTTTGGAAGTTTTGAGGAGGTTGTTGTCTTTGATTTCCTTGATTTCTTTGACCTCCCCACGAAAAATTTGGGTGGTTCCTCCAACTTGGATTGTAAGTATTACTATAAGGATTATTATTGGATCTGAAATTATTACCTATATAGTTCATCTGTTCGCTCTCTGCTCCTGGTTGGTAGGGTGGGTACTCAGGATTTGCCACAGTTCCACTTGCGTCGCACTGCATGACTGGGTGTACCTACGAAGAACACAAACTATCAAGCTTTTTATTTATCATCTCTATCTGTGTTGATAGTGTAGTCACTGCATCGAGGTTGTAAACTCTGACTGATTTTGTCGGTTTTGTCCTTGTCACTTGCCACTTGCCACTGATAGTTATTCAGTGACATCTCTTCAATGAATTCGTAGGCTACTTTAGGAGTTCTGTTGTTAAGGGTTCCACTGGCGGCTGAATAGATTAGTTGTCTCGTTGAGGGGTTTACACCGTTATAGAATGTTTGGACTTGTAGCCACAAGGGTAGACCGTGGTGCAGACACCTTCTCAAGAGATCCTTGTATCTCTCCCATGCGTCGTATAATGTCTCTAAATCCATCTGCACAAAACAAGAGATATCATTCCGTAATTTGGCCGTTTTGGCTGGTGGGAAATATTTCAATAAAAATTTTCAGTCATTTATTCCCATATAGTGATTGATCCTCGTGGTAACGAGTTCAACCACTGTTTGGCTTTATTCCTTAATGAAAAAGGGAATAACCGAAGACGTATGGCGTTATCAGAAATGCCATTTATTTTGAAGGTATCGCAGAACTCTAAAAAGTTAGCTATATGAGTGTTTGGATCTTCGTCCTGCAAACCATCAAATTGAACAAACTGTTGAATCATTTGTATTGTGTTAGGCTTTAATTCAAGGTTATTAGCAGCTATAGCAGGCCTAACAATACTCGATTCCGCTCCTGTTAAATGCGGATTAGCATAATCAAACATAGTACGTGGAGCACTGTTTTCCCCCACATCATGTCGTTGTGGGTTATTCTCGTCCATCCCTTCAGTAGGATTGGATCTGCCTTCTTGATCTTCCTCTGTGTAATTTAGGGCTCGCCTGATTTCTCTGCGAGTCCTACGAACGGTAGCTTCAATTTCACTATCATCTACCAAAGGTCCTCTCGGGTTCCTTCTAGTCATAAACTAGAGGTACCTGCTAGTAGAAGAAAGAAAATTTAGCGAAATCAAAATTTTAACCTACAAAAATAAAAATAAAAGTAAATTGCAAAAATAAAAAAATAATGGCTAAAGTAATAAAAATAGAGCTTTCTTAATATTTTAGTTCTCGGCAACGGCGCCAAAAACTTGATTGTTGAAATCAGAGTTTTAAATTTATAATGAATGAGATAGAACCTGGAAACTAACTCTGACAACTATTAAAGGCAAGTGTACCTATCGAACAATAGTATAGCTTAGGCAAGACCAGATTGTCGAACCCAAAGGAACTAAAAGTACTACTACTAACTTTCTTTTTATTATTTAGCCTAAAATAAAGTGGAGTTTCTTTAATCTAAATTAATGATTACTAAGCTAAAGACGCGAAGACAAAAAGAATGAATTGGAAAATAACTTGAAGGAAAACTCAGTTGATCACGATGATACCCTCAGGAAGAATCCACTTAGACTTCACTTGTTATCTAACACTGAACCATACGTTTTATTCACTTAGTTTGATCCGTAGGACTCCCTAACGTATATTAAACCCTCTCTCGAGGTGAATAACATCTAACCCTAGGTTAATTAACGGAAATCTCTTTCTCGAATAATAACCCCCTAGAATAGCAGTAAATCGATCTATGGATTCCTATATTAGGTTTCACCCTAATCCGTCAAAATCTCGTCACCCTATCTCTAGGCGTGCGATCAACTCCGCTTAATTATACTGGATATATTCTTAAGCAGGGTCTATTCCTCCTCCACCTAAGCACATCAAATTTTGGATTAAGCACACATAATTAAGAATAAACTAAGTATTTATCATATAATTCAGAAATCAATAACAAGATTCATCTAGGTTTCATCCCCTTCAGGTATCTGAAGGGTTTAGTTTATAACAAATAAATGAAACATCTCAAGAGAAAAGATAAAACAAAACCTAAGATATCCCTAAAACTCCCTCAAGGAATTGAAGGAGAAATCAGCCGTCTTGAGTAGAATTCCAACTTTTTGGAATGGATCAACTGGCTAACTTCGAGTGATTCCCACAACTCTGTCATTTTCGGCTTGGCTCCTTGGCCTAGCTTCACCGCCCCATTTAAGGTGGTACTTAGGGGATTTATATAGGCTCTTGGAATGTGTTTCTTTGCCCCAAAGTATCCAAATCCGAATGAAATTGCTCTTTGCCACGACAGCGACACGGCCATGTCACACGCTCGTGTGACTAGTCTTCAAGCCGTGTTCGGACTTCTTTAATGAGGCACGACCGTGTGACTCGGGGGTAAGGCCGTGTTCTAGATGCTTGATAAGGCACGACCGTGTGGTCTTTGGGCCAGGCCGTGTCGATTTTGTGAAATGGCCCATTTACTCCGTTTTGGATCCGTTTTATGTTCTTTTCATCCTCGAGTGCTTTCCTGGGTATAAAACATGAAAAGAAAGGATTAAGAGCACCTTTTTATATGAATCGAGGCTTAAATCATCCAAAAGCATACTAAATGTGGGATTAAAATATGTTACTATTACGGTTTATCAGGATGAAACCTAAGACGGATCTTGTTATTGTTTTCTGAACTATATGATAAATACTTGATTTGTTCTTAATCATGTATGCTTAATCCTTGTGTTAATATTTCTGGGATATTGATTCAAGTTGGATGTGCTTAGGTGGAGGAGCAGAAGTCCCTGCTTAAGAGTTGATCTAGCATAATTAAGCGGAGTTGATCGCGCGCCTAGAGATAGGGTGACGAGATTTTTCCGGATTAGGGTGAAACCTAATATGGAATCCATAGATCGAGTTAATGTGATTCTAGGGGTTTTAATTAGAAAGAGATTTCAATTAATCAACTTAGGGTTAGACATTATTCGCCTCAAGAGAGGGTTTAATATAAATTAGGGAATCTTACGGATCACGTCAGGTTAATAAATCGTCTGGTTCAGTGTTAGATAACAAATGAAGTTTAGGTGGATTCTTCCTAGGGTATCGTCATAATCAATTGAGTTTTTTCCAACAGTATTTCCCCAATTCGTTCCTTTTGTCTTGAGCCTTTAGCTTAGTAGTTAGTTAAATTTAGATTAGATAACAACTTCACTTATTTTAGGCTAGATAATAAAAAGAAAGTTAGTATTAGTACTTTTAGTTCATTTGGGTTCGACAATCTGGTCTTGCCTAAGCGATACTAATGTTCAATAGGTGCACTTGCCTTAAATCCTTGTCAAAGTTGGTTTCCAGGTTCGATCATTCTCATTCATATAAATTTAAAACTCGACAAAACAACGATCAGTTAGACACTTAGGTTGTATGTTATATGGGTATTTTGGTAGGTTTTTAATGTATTTTGAATTTGAATGGCTGGTATGGCATGACTTGTGGCTTAAGGGATTATAGGTGTGATTGCTTGAGTTAGAAGGGTGTGTTTAGGTGCACACGACTTGTGACATAGTTTGCCACACTACCGATTGTCACACACAGTTGTATGACATGGCCATGTGGTCTAATTGATTTTGTTGTAGGTTCGTTCACATGGAATTAGCCTGTTACATAGCCTGGCGACACGGCTTGGCGACACAACTGTGTAACCCAGGATTACATGGCATCAGTTTCTCACATGGTTAGGCAACATGACCATGTCTTAGGACCACATGGTCTTAGCCTTGTCGCATGGCTTGGAAACACGACCGTGTGACCCCTGTTTACATTTTTACCTTAATTTTTGTAAATGTTTTAGTTTAGTCCTGAGTTGTTACCAAGTTGGTTTAAAGGTGTCGTATGCTTAGTTAATGCCTTATTTTGATTGTAAATCGCTTCTTACATGTGTTAATGTTGTTTAATATATTTGTTAGTTATTAATGTTGAATCTTTGTAAGATAGTAACGTTTATCAGCTGTAGTACCTTATAACTTGGGTTCGTTGACCAGACTGAGTATAAGGTGTTACTTATCTGTTGCTAAGGACAATATATAGAGGTCATCTAGGGTTTGATTTTTCATGAAAATTTGGAGAATATATCTGAAGATTGCACCGAAACACTAATGGAAAGTTTCCAGAAATGACCAGTATGTCGTGCCATAGGGTAGGCATGGTGTGATACAACACTAGTTTTTCCCTTGTTCTTGCTTCCACCAAGGGTATGCCATGCCATAGAGAATGCATGGCGCGACACGAAAAAAAGATTCTGTATTTTTCAGTTCAAAGTGGTTGTGATGCGGCATGGGATTGCTATGTGACGACATGGTTTCGATTTGGTCTTTCTGTGACTTGTCAAAAGCCTCCAGGTTGTCCATACTTGCCGCAACTACCATCTAGATCCTCTGTTGCTCTTGGAAACTTGTTTTATTCTAATTATAACATCAAATTAAAAATCTAATCCTAAAACATAACTAACAACAAAAAAAAAATGAAAAATAAAATTAAAATCGAACAAACTTTAAAAGTAAAGTCATTTTTTGAAGTTAGGACGATCCGTATCGCCCCCGAAGAAGAACTTCCAACTGGTGCTCGACACTTTGATCTGTCGTTTGTTCCATTGTCGATAAATCTGAACAAAAGCCTTTAGTTGATTCCAATGATATTGCCTTATCTAATATCGACACAACATCTACATCATGAGCCATTTGGTGTCGAATTTGATCCAACCAGAAATTGTCTTCGGGGTATTATTTTCTCAAGCTTATTCCCCTCCATGTTACGAGAAGCTTTGGTTGCCCAAGTTTTTCCTTCATCACCAAATGAGAATGAGACGAACTTGCCAGTTTCTTTGTTTGGCACCTCCTTGGTTATGGCCAGAAAGTGTATCGGCCTGTCTACACTTTCATTTAGAATTGGTTGAAGCTCCTCTACCTCTAATTCTTGTTGACTTTCAAGATTTATTTCTGGATGGTTTTAAGTAATACGTTGGTCCTTTGGACCGAAATTGGAGACATAATATACGACCTCTTCCAATGGAGTCTTTGCTTTATAAGTTCGTTGGAGTTGTTCTCGATCATGAGCAACATCATATCCTCCAATCGTTCGAAACATGCGAAAAGAGGTCGCTCTATTGCTTCACATGATCATGTTTAATGTGAATTACCATAGATATTAGGAAAATCATGCACGACCTCTTCTAACAGAGTCTCTACTTCTATTTGTTTTTGGAGTAAATCCTCTTACTGGTCCTCCCATTTTTGAATTTCTTCTAAGTTCGCTATCATAACTCCATTGGTTCGTCGAACCTCTATTATAACTCCATTGGTTTCAAAGTAGCCGAACATGTAACGTTCTCTATCATAACTCCATTGGTTTGCCAAATCTCCCTCCTTTTCGGATGTATACTTGTTCAGATTAACTGGGAGTTTGTTTGAACACTCAGGCTGCTTGTCTTTGTAATCATGACTCCATTGGTTTATCAAAGCTTCGTACAACCAACTCAATTTGGATAGTTCATACACCAACCTATAAAATCAGTATTCATGATTAAATATGCTAATCAACAAGGTAAATAAAAAGATTAAAAATAAAAATATTTAATTAACTAAAAAAATCAAAATCAAAATATTTAATTATGTACAAAAAACTATAACACTATCTAGCTTGTTCGTCTTTTGATTAATATTATTTTACAATAATCAATCTAATAAAAATTTCATCGTCGCAATCCCTGACCATGGCACCAACAACTTGACCTCCTATAAATGTGTTATCGTTCATAGTATAAATATCACACTAAAAACATATAAAATTAAATCGCTAGTGTCTGCACGTGTACGGGTCAAATTATAATATAGTAAAGTTTACAATGAAACACTAGTAAGTATTCCGAGGATCATACCCAAGGGATTGAATATTGGAGAAAATAGTATTAACTTAATTACAACAAATAATTACTAATCTAATCAAGTCATGAATTAGTAGTGTTAATCCAAATAAAAATATTAATTAAACTAATGAAATTAATTAACATAAAATTCACCTAATAGAATTTTCTATTCCTATTGTTAACAATGCGAGCCTCTAGCCTATGATCGATTAAATCTCTAATTATCTAATTAAATAATTAATTATCCTTAATTTAGTTATTTATCACCCTTAGCTAAGAATACCCTTCCGGTCTCTTCATAGGCATATAGGTACCTTCCTATTCTCACCACTTGGCAAAAGTTATATACGACAGGGTACCCTTCTGGTCTCATCTATATAGATATTGTAACACCCCTCATCCGTCTCTGTTATCATATCAGGGTTACGAGATGCTATAGTAAATATCAAAATAAGAGCAAGCAATTTTAATTCAAAAATTATTTTAACATTCATTAGAATTGAATAATTCAATTAAAACGTGTTGTACGTGCGCGATCGAGCTTAAATCGAGCTTATAAAAGCTATAAAAACAATTTCGAACTAAACAGGGAGGTAAAAACACAAAACATGGGTCACACGGCCGTGTGGCCAGGCATTGTGGAACTAAATGTAAATTTTTCTAAACATTCACACGATCATGTGGTTGGGCCATGTGAGGGACTGAGACCGTGTCAATAACTGTGCATCTAAATTACCAGTGGCATACGGCCGTGTCAATCAATTGTGTGTGGCACACGGCTGTGTGGCAAACCATGTGACATGAAAAATGACCATTTTTGCAATTTATTCAACTTAAAAACTTAAGCATTCAAACACACACCAATATGCTTCAAAGTCTTGATTAAAACACATTAATAAATCAAGCCAAATCATGATACAAAATAACCTAAAGTGCCTAACCAATATGCCTCATTTGGCACCACAATATAACAAAACTAATTCTATCCATTCAATTCAATCATACCATTCATGCACTGCTTGTACATTCATAACAACAATTTTGTTTCAATACATTAATTCACATACAATTTAGGCATATCAACCTTCACCTCATATATGCAAACTATGATTCAACTTACCAAAAACAACATAATCTACCTCACTTTCATACAATATCATATAAATATCAAAACGACAATTTCACAAGTTCAACATCAAGCACATATATACATTATACCTATTATAGGCCATTTATAACCGAGCCAAGATGAACCAAAGTTTACCAAAAGAGACGCTAGATAAAGGTGAGCCCCTAAAGTGATCCGATAGCCAAGTTTCGTAAAGATGCAACTATAGAAGACGTGCAAATAAAATAGGGTAAGTTACTTTCCTTGTAACACTCATAACCCGTATCCGTCGACGGAATAAGGTTAAGAAGCATTATCGGACAATCGAAAATGTTTACGGATATTTCATAATACAATTTATCAAATGCAATCAAAGTGTCCCTTTAATAAGTCAACGAGACCTTAATCATGCTTTAGAATAGGGTCGGGACTAAACTGAACACATGCAAAAATTTTCAGAAATTTAAAAATTTTTCAAAGTTACAGAGGTCACACGTCCGTGTGGGCACACGGCCTCTGACACGCCCGTGTGTCTAAGCCGTGTCAAAACAAGGTATATATACTGACTTGTCCACACGGCCATGGACACACCCGTGTGCCTCACCCGTGGTCGCTACTGACTTGCACCATACGGCCAGTCACACGCCAATGTGTCTTGCCCATGGACGAGCCTGACTTGTTTTGAATTTCGACCACGAGGAACACGGTCAAGCCACACGTTCGTGTACTCAACTGTGTGGGCAAGTATAGGCCATTTTCAAGGCCAAAATGCCACCCACACTTGGGCCATCCCTACAAACTCAAACAAGCATTATCCCATACACAATTGGCAACCAAAATCATGTCAAATGTTCAACTTATCATCCCATTCAATTACATTTCTAAACATGCGAACTTGTATGCCAATTAGCACAACCAAATCACATGTAAATCCCAGCATGATTCATCCAAAATTTCACCAATTCATTATGGCATCAATCCATCAATAAGCTTGCCATTCATAACACCATTTCATTGCCATCAAGCCATACCAAAACATGTATCATATACCATAATCACTCATGCATATTACCAACATTTATCTAGCCACATCACATGGCTATTTACATCCCAAACATATTCCTAAATGACTAGCCTATACATGCCATATTTAGCTATATATACATTCGAAAGTACCAAAAATTGAGTTTGATAGTGTGATGACGATCCTCGACGGTCCCCGAGCCTTCAGTAGCCTTGACAATCTATAAAACAGAGCAAACATAGACAAAGTAAGCTTTCAAAAGCTTACTAAGCCATATACAAATAAACTTAGCATAAAATGCACATAATCATATCAATACAAAATTATTAATAGCTCATTTGCACATTCATAATTCTTCTTGGCTCCTAGAATAAACCATTTACTTACTAGCATGCATATCACCAAACACATTGATAAACCATAATTATAACATATTTTAATCCCACATTTAGCTTGTTTTTGGATGAATTATTCCTCAATTTATGTAAAAAGGTGCTCTTAATCCTTTCTTTTCATGTCTTATACCCAGGAAAGCACCCGAGGATGAAAAGAATGCAAAACGGGCCCAAAACGGAGTAAATTGGCCATATCACAAAATCGACACGGCCTAGCCCAAAGAGTACACGGCCGTGCCTTGTCATGCATCTAGAACACGGCCTCACCCCGACTTACATGGCCATGCCTCAACTTAGAAATCTGAACAAGGCTTGAAGACGAGTCACACGGGCGTGTGACATGGCTGTACCCCTGTCGTGGACTTAGACAATTTCAGTCAGAAAAGGATACTTAGGGAGAAAGAATCGTATTCCAAGAGCCTATAAATAACCCCTAAGTACCATCTTTGAGAGGGCGTCGAGCTAGGCCAAGGAGCCAAGCCGGAAAGGTCAGAATTGAGGGAATCACTTGAAATTAGCTAGTTGATCCATCCCAAGAAGCCGGAACTCTACTCAAGACGGCGGATTTCTCCTTTAGTTCCCTCAGGGAGTGTAGGGATTTCTTATGTTTTGTTTTATCTTTTCCCTTGAGATGTTTTCTTTATTTGTTATGAACTAAATCACTCAGATACCTAAAGGGGATGAAACTTAGATGAATCTTATTATCGTTTTCTGAATTATATGATAAATACTTAGTTTGTTCTTAATTATGCATGCTTAATCCAAATCTGATGTGTTTAGGTGGAGGAGGAATAGACCCTGCTCAAGAGTAGATCAAGCGTAATTAAGCGGAGTTAATCGAAAACCTATAGATAGGGTTACGAGATTTTGCCGGATTAGGGTGAAACCTAATATGGGAATCCATTGATTGATTTACTACTATTCTAGGGGGTTATTATAAGAGAATGAGAGTTCCACTAATTAACCTAGGGTTAGACGTTATTCACCTCGAGAGAGGGTTTAATATACGTTAGGGAGTCCTACGGATCAAACTAAGTGAATAAATCGTATGGTTCAGTGTTAAATAGCAAGTGAAGTCTAGGTGGATTCTTCCTGAGGGTATCATTGTGATCAACTGAGTTTTTTATCAAGTTATTTCCCAATTCGTTCTCTTTGTCTTTGCGTCTTTAGCTTAGTAGTCGTCAATTTAGATTAAAGCAACTTCACTTTATTTTAGGCTAAATTATAAAAAGAAAGTTAGTATTAGTACTTTTAGTTCCTTTGGGTTCGACAATCCGGTCTTGCCTAAGCTATACTACTATTCGATAGGTACACTTGCCTTTAATCGTTGTTAGAGTTAGTTTCCATGTTTGATCATTCGTTTTATAAATTTTTAAAGCTCTGATTTCAGCGATCAATTTTTTGGCGCCGTTGTCGGGGAACTAAAATATTAAGAAAACTCTATTTTTATTACTTTAGCCATTATTTTTATTTTTTGCAATTTACCTTTATTTTTATTTTTTAGGTTAAATTTTAATTTTTGCTAAATTCTCTTTCTTTTTCCTCCTATCAGGTACCTCTAGTTTATGACTAGAAGAAACCCGACAGGACCTTTGGTATACGATAGTGAAATCGAAGCTACCGTTCGTAGAGCTCGCAGAGAAATCAGGTGAGCCCTAAATTTCACAGAGGAAGATCAAGAAAACAGATCCAATCCTACTGAAGGGATGGACGAGAATAATCCACCACCATATGAAGTGGGGGAAAACAATGTTCCACGCACAATGTTTGATTATGCAAAACGACATTTAACATGAGCAGAATCAAGTATTGTTAGGCCTGCTATAGCTGCTAACAATTTTGAATTAAAGCCTAACACAATACAAATGATTCAATAGTTTGTTCAATTTGATGGTTTGCAGGACGAAGATCCAAACACACATATAGCTAATTTTTTAGAGTTCTGTGATACCTTCAAAATAAATGGCGTTTCTGATGATGCTATACGTCTTCGGTTATTCCCTTTTTCATTAAGGAATAAAGCCAAACAGTGGTTAAACTCGTTACCACGAGGGTCAATCACTACATGGGAACAGATGACCGAAAAGTTTTTATTGAAATATTTCCCACCAGCCAAAACGGCCAAATTACGGAATGATATCTCTTCTTTTGTGCAGATGGACTTAGAGACATTATACGGCGCATGGGAGAGATACGAGGATCTCTTGAGAAGGTGTCCACACCACGGTCTACCCTTGTGGCTACAAGTCCAAACATTCTACAACGGTGTAAACCCCTCAACGAGACAACTAATTGATTCAGCAGCCGGTGGAACTCTGAACAATAGAACTCCTGAAGCAGCCTACGAGTTCATTGAAGAGATGTCACTGAATAACTATCAGTGGCAGGTTACAAGGACGAAACCGACAAAATCAGCCGGAGTTTACAACCTCGATGCAATAACCACACTATCAACACAAATAGAAATGATAAATAAAAAGATTGATAGTTTGTGTTATTCGCAGGTACACCCAGTCATGCAGTGCGACGCAAGTGGAGCTGTGGCGAATCCTAAGTACCCACCCTACCAACCGAAAGCAGAGAGCGAACAGATGAATTACATAGGTAATAATTTCAGATCTAATAATAATCCCTATAGTAATACTTAAAATCCAGGTTGGAGGAACCACCCAAATTTTTCGTGGGGAGGCCAAGGAAATCAAGGAAATCAAAGGCAGCAGCCTCCGCAAAACTTTCAACATCAGCCTTATCCGCAAGAGAAGAAACCAAACCTTGAAGAAATGCTGACAAAATTTATGGCAAACACAAAACACCGTTTCCATGAAACTGAAAGAACAATTAAAAATAACGAGAACTGAATGGGGGAACTTACTAAGCCGGTCAAGGAAGTTACTAATGCAGTCGAGCAACTCGCAAAGCTAATGTCTGAACGACCGCAAGGACGTCTACCAAGTAACACCGAGATTAACCTTAAAGAGCAAATTCAAGCCATCACAGATCATGATAGCAAAGGGATAGACGAACCAAACCAAGAGGCAGGCGAAGGTAAAATGGAGGTAACACAAGAAAAGCCGAAACTGGTAATCAAAGAGTACCAACCTCGTATACCTTATCCCGAAGCGATGAAAAGAGATGATTCAGAAGAACAATTTAAAGAAATTACATATTAACCTACCTCTTCTTGAAGCTCTTTTTCAGATGCCAGACTCGAGGAAATTTCTAAAATAGCTCTTGACAAACAAACGCAAAATAGATGAAGAACACCATGTGGAATTAAATGCAGCATGCTCAGCAATGTTACAGAATAAACTACCGCGAAAGCTAAAAGATCCAGGGAGTTTTACTATTCCATGTTTAACTGGTAGTTTAACTATTGATAACGCTTTAGCTAATTTAGGGGCAAGCATAAATGTCATGCCTTATACATTGTTTAAACGACTAGGTCTAGGGAAGCCCAAACAAACTAGGATGAGCATTCAATTAGCTGATAAAACTATTAGAATTCATAGGGGCATTATCGAAGATGTTCTTGTCAAAATCGATAAAGTTGTTTTCTCAGTAGATTTTGTTGTTTTAGACATGGATGAGGATAATTCAATCCCCTTAATTTTAGGACGACCCTTCTTAGCAACTGCAAAGACTAAAATTGATGTTGCCACAAGCGAACTCATACTTTGTGTAGGTGACGAATCAATCAGTCTTCAAGCCCTTGATTCGGCCAGGACAACAATCGATGGAGGTAAGAAAGAAAATTCATTTGATAATCAATTTGTGCAACTTTCATCGCAGGAAACACCACAAGAATATAACCCTAAGCCAAGACCCCAATTCGACAAAAAGGAATTACATAAGGAACAAAGCCTTAGGGTTGAGAAATTAGAAGAGCAGAAGACACACGTCAAAGAAGAACCAAGACTACACGAAGTAAAACCAGAGGAACCACCAAAAAAGCTCATAGGAACATCAAATCACTTCAAAATAGGAGATCAGGTACTGTTAGACTACACAGATCCTCACATCATCATAATAAGCCTGAAAACAAAGGGAGAAACCCCTCTTAAGGTACACGATATCTTCCCTCACGGAATAGTCGGGGTAAGCAATCCAACATTCGACACTTTTAAGGTAAAGGCTTCTCGAATTAAACTTTATCAAGAAAACAGAACTGTAAGCAGGAGGGAAGATATTCAAACCTTTAAACTTCCCTGATTTTTACAATTACGAGGAAAAGTCTAGCTTAAGACTATAAACAAGCGCTTCTCGGGAGGCAACCCGAGCACTAACATTATTTTCTTTTAATTTTATTTTCAGTTTCTTTATTTCCATTCTTTCTTTTCTTTTAAACTGACCAAAAGTGCAGAATTTCAAGGTCACACGATCTTACACACGGCCGTGTCTGTGACTGTGTGGACCACCAGAATCTTCGTACGACTTTGCAGAAGCCGTGTGAATCAGTCTCAACCACTCTTCGACGTCACGGATCCAACCACTATTCCACGAGCTCCGTAATAGTGGCACGCTCGTGCCTTGAAGCCGTGTGAAGCTACTGACTTGCACACCACGGGAAGAACACGCCTGTGCCACTAGACTGTGTGAAACTACTGACTTGCACACCACGAGCGGAACACGCCCGTGCCTCTGAGCCATGCCAACATACTGACTTATGCCCCACGGGCGTGGCTGGCTGAAGAACGGGCATGGTGACTCAACACGCACCGACACACGACCGTGCGAGACGGCCGTGTAAATCAACACGCCCTAGGTCCACGGGCGTGGGAACGTGTCAGATTTGAAATCCTATTTAAACCGCACAGCCCTTCCCCTTCTCCCCATTTGATTTCTTCATTCTTTTCTTTTCTCCCTTCTCCCTCTCAGATTTTTTCCTCTCTATAATAAATCTCTAGATCCTTGAGTCATCCAACATCATGTCGAAGAAGCAAAAAAAGGCCAACCATAGTCTTCTCAAAGAAGAACGATCAACATGAGTTCATGCCGGTAGCTTCGTCTACTCACCAAGCCAAGGGTCTTTGAGACCAATTAGTTTTTCTTTTTCTTTTCTCTTTTGCTTCAATTTCCTTCCATTTGACAATCTTATGCTTAGTTTAGTTTAATTTATTTTAGTTTCTTAGTGTCAGGTTCGCCAGGCTGCTAGGGAATCACGCTGACCACCATGATAACCACACCACTTCGCCACAACAGCCCTAGGGATAACACCCACCTCGCGAACCATCCATCAATAAGGACTCTTCAGTCCACTCTTATTTTCTTTCAATTTTATTTTCCTTCTTAGTCTCCTTCCCTTTAGCTTGCTTTTCTTTAATTATATAATTAGTTTATTTTAGTTGCGTTTCAATAAACCCTAGCTAATCCTTTATGAGCTCCCCAATTTCTTCATCTAGCGCAGAGCTCGTTAGCAATCGCCCCACCAACAAGACGACACTTCTCACAAATTCTCTACCATCCTCCAAGGACACCATCCAAAATTCAGGGTGTATTCTTTCCCCTTCTCTTTTGATTTATCTCATAAATGCTATACCTATCTTCGTACATTGAGGGCAATGTACATCTTAAGTGTGGGGGGTGAATATTTATCTAAAGAAGGGCCTAACTTTCTGCATTATTCTCAAAAGTGCCTAACTTTTTTCATTATTCTCAAATCCCTGAATGTAGTATTGTTTTTAAGTAAATTTTTCATATTACTAATTAGGATGAAACTTCTGATGATTTATGATTTTTATTGACATACTTTTGATTAAGTCATTGATAATTGTGCATTGATGATTAAATTTTAAGATACTAGGTTGTTAACCTAAATTTGAATATTGCTTTGAAATTTGAAATTTATGAGATTGATGTCAAAACACCCATAATTTTCGTGAGATTTTAAACCTTTTAGAGCATATATTCTTCTTTGTGCTCACTTGTTGATTATGAGTGTGTCAACTTTGAACTGTTATTCTAGAACTTGCCTCGTTTATACATGTTGAGACCACATTTATGAATTGATATACAGAGATGATAAAGGCACCTAGGTTTTAATCCACTCACTCCACTAAAAATCCTACCCTCACAATTAACCCCTAGTGAACCCCGTTGATCCTAATAGACCTTTTTATTGACTCAACTATTAATAACCCAAAAACCCCTTTGTACTTGTTATCACCCTTTCTTTTGACCACCCTCTAATCGAGATATGATTTGATTAGTTACAGAATTACATTATGCTATGAGTTGAATTCATCCTTTATTACTAGTTTGTTCTTAAAAAAAATCGAAGTATACTCAGTATTAATAGTGAGCTTATACAATTAAAGTTTATATTCCGAAAGAAAAGCTCGTATTGTTAGGATTATTATCAGTTGATGTAAATATTATTTCAAGTATTCTTAAGTAGGTACTTGTCAATTCAATCTCGATTCTAACCTTCTAATTTCAGCCTTTATCCACACCTTAACCCTAACCCCATTACAACCCTAACAAAGACCTTTTGGTCTGTTTATCATCTCATTTTACAGTGGTGGAGATTTGATTTTCAAGCAAGCCTATGGGATTAACTTTTCAGGTTGACGTATTTGAGTGCTTCTTTTTATGAACCTTAAACACTTTGAGTGATTTGAGTGAATCTATAGTAAGGATGTCAACCCTGGTCAATTTTGAATTAAAGGTAATTATTCAGATAAGGGGAAACACCTACGTTTCCATGATACAAATGAATGACTTATCTTGTTTGAATCTTTAGCACTCCTTGAATTGAACTATCCATGTATGAATTATCTATGAATTATGATGAGACATTGTCAGTAGGAATTGTGAATTATGGAAAGTTCGTTTTAATTGTATGATGAGAATTTTGCTTGAGGACAAGCAAAAGCTTAAGTGTGGGGGTATTTGATAAACCGTAATTATAACATATTTTAATCCCACATTTAGCTTGTTTTTAGATGAATTATTCCTCAATTTATGTAAAAAGGTGCTCTTAATCCTTTCTTTTCATGTCTTATACCCAGGAAAGCATCCAAGGATGAAAAGAACGCAAAACGGGCCCAAAACAGAGTAAATGGGCCATATCAAGAAATTGACATGGCCTGGCCCAAAGAGCACACGATCGTGCCTTGTCATGCATCTAGAACACCGCCTCACCTCGACTTACACAACCGTGCCTCAACTTAGAAACCTGAACACAGCTTGAAGACGAGTCACACGGGCGTGTGACATGGCCGTGCCCCTGTCGTGGACTTAGACAATTTCAGTCGGAAAAGGATACTTAGGGAGAAAGAATTGCATTCCAAGAGCCTATAAATAACCCCTAAGTACCACATTTGAGAGGGTGCCGAGCTAGGCCAAGGAGCCAAGCCAGAAAGGTCAGAATTGAGGGAATCACTCGAAGTTAGCCAGTTGATCCATCCCAAGAAGCCGAAATTCTACTCAAGACGGCGGATTTCACCTTTAGTTCTTTCAGGGAGTTTTAGGGATTTCTTATGTTTTGTTTTATCTTTTCTCTTGAGATGTTTCTTTATTTGTTATGAACTAAATCCCTCAGATACCTGAAGGGGATAAAACTTAGATGAATCTTATTATTGTTTTCTGAATTATATGATAAGTACTTAGTTTGTTCTTAATTATGCATGCTTAATCCAAAATCTGATGTGCTTAGGTGGAGGAGGAATAGACCCTGCTTAAGAGTGGATCAAGCGTAATTAAGCGGAGTTGATCGAACACCTAGAGATAGGGTTACGAGATTTTGCCGTATTAGGGTGAAACCTAATATGGGAGTCCATTGATCGATTTACTGCTATTCTAGGGGGTTATTATAAGAGAACGGGAGTTCCACTAATTAACCTAGGGTTAGACGTTATTCGCCTCGAGAGAGGGTTTAATATACTTTAGGGAATCCTACGGATCAAACTAAGTGAATAAATCGTATGGTTCAATGTTAAATAACAAGTGAAGTCTAGGTGGATTCTTTCTAAGGGTATCATCGTGACCAACTGAGTTTTTCGTCAAGTTATTTCCCAATTCGTTCTTTTTGTCTTTGCGTCTTTAGCTTCGTAGTCGTTAATTTAGATTAAAGCAACTTCACTTTATTTTAGGCTAAATAATAAAAAGAAAGTTAGTATTAGTACTTTTAGTTCCTTTGGGTTCGACAATCCGGTCTTGCCTAAGCTATACTACTGTTCGATAGGTACACTTGCCTTTGATCGTTGTCAGAGTTAGTTTCCAGGTTTGATCATTCGTTTTATAAATTTTTAAAGCTCTGATTTCAACGATCCTACAACAATAGATCATAGCATATTCATTCATATACCATGCCTCACTTCATCAATCCCATACACATAATCCATCTAGGTACGTTCATAGTATACTTACCTTCCATGCACATACATGGTGTACTTTTTGAACATACCTGAATCATTATACATTTCCCGTAGTCATTCACATCTCAGACTTGCCCGTTAAATCGTTCAGAATCTAATAGGATACTCAGAATGCTCGGAATAGTCGTACAATGCCAACATTCTAGAAGAGGTCTTACATGTACTCAGATACCGATGCCACTGTCCCAGACAGGGTCTTACATGAATCAAATACGATGCCAATGTCCCAGACATGGTCTTATACATAAATCTCATATCGATGCCAACGTCCCAGACATGGTCTTACACGAAATCTCGAATCAATGCCAACGTCCCAGACGTGGTCTTACATGATATCACATATCGGGCACCTATGTCATGACAAACGGTATCCTATCTATTCCTAGGTTCGTACGGGACTTCTCGGACATTTATAACTTGTCGATATATCCTCAGATTTCACATACACTCCATCTTGAGCATTATTCATAGCCACCTAAATTTCATAAACGCTTAAATAGCTCAAATCAAATACATTTATTTGTATATCGACTTACCTCGGATTCGGATATCGAAAACGAACTCGGCTACTCAATTACTTTCGATTTCCCACGATCTAAATCCGTTTTCTTCGGTTCTTGATCAATACAAATTTAGATTTAACTCATTTATTCACTAATTCATTCAATTCAATCCAGAAACACATATTTAGGGCAATTTACAAATTAGCCCTCACATTTTCACATTTTGACATTTTAGCCCCTATTTCACAAAATTACAAAATACACATAATTTCATATTACACATGCTTGGCCGAATATCGCCCATGTTCATTCAAGTCCACACATTTTATTTATTTCTCAAATTAGTCCCTCAAAATATTATTCTTTCAATTTAATCCATGTTGCTCAAAATCATCAAAAACCCAAAGACAAACTATGTTAATCAATCGTATATCTTTCATAATTCATCTTTAAACATCACAAACTTCATGTGTTCATCAATGGCACATTTCAAAATATTCATCAATTCAAAAAATTGAAGCATGGGTTTTGAAGAACACAAGCAATGATTACAAAAACGTAGAAATTATCAAAAACCGAACAAAACTCGTACCTTAATCAAAGAAGACAAGGGCCGAATGCTTCAAGCTCATGAACCCTATTCTCTTTTCGAAATTTCGGCACAAAGATGATAACAATGGCTATTTTCATGCTTTTTTTATCAAATTAAACTTAATTATTCATTTCCCATTTTACCCATTTATTAATCATATAAGACAAATAAACAATAAGGTTATTTTGTCATTTAACCATCCACTAACCTTAGTATTGGCTTAATTGATTCATAACGCCACACCTTTATAAGGACATAACACATAGGTGCTTTTAACATATGGCATGCTAATTTAGCATCTTTCACTGTTTGATCCTTTTTATCAAATTAGACACACAACGGACAATTTAATTCATGGAACTTTAACACATGTTTAATCATATACTACAGGCACAGAAAATAATATTAAAATATTTTTCTGACTCAGATTTGTGTCCCAAAACCACTGTTCCGACTAGGGTCTAAACTGGACTGTTACAATTCTCCCCCTTTAGGGATTTTCGTCCATGAAAATCTTATCGTTAAATAGATTCTGATATTGTTGTTTCATTGAATCTTCAGGCTCCCATGTTGCCTCTTCCACTCCATGTCGGTGCCGTAATACTTTAACTAACGAAATTTTCTTGTTTCTCAACTCTTTCACTTCACAAGCTAAGATACGGATTGGTTCTTCCTCGTTAGTCATATCGGATCGAATTTCATTCTCAAACAGAAGAATCACATGTGATGGATCGGATCGCTATCGTCTAAGCATCGATACGTGAAATACATTATGAATCTTTTCTAGCTCAGGTGGCAACCACAATCTATACGCAACTGGCCCAATTCGTCCGATAATTTCATACTACCCAATGAACCTTGGACTCAGTTTGCCTTTGCGTCCAAATCTGAGTACTTTGTTCCATGAAGATACTTTTAAGAACATTTTATCACCAATCTCAAACTCAGTATCTTTTCGTTTTAGGTCTGCATAGGACTTCTAACGATCAGACGTTGCTTTCAGACTGTCTCGGATCACTTTCACTTTCTGTTCAGTGTCTTTTATTACATCGACCCCATGAATCTTATTTTCATTGAGCTCAGTCCAGTACAAAGGTGTTCGACATTTGCGTCTGTATAAAGGTTCATAAGGTGCCATTTTTATGCTCGGCTGAAAACTATTATTATACGCAAATTCAATCAATGGCAGGTACTGTTACCATGTACCATCAAACTCAAGGATGCAACATCTCAACATATCCTCAAGTATCTGAATAATCCGTTCAGACTGACCATCCGTCTGTGGATGAAAAGCGGTACTAAAATGCAATTTCGTACCTTAAGCTTCTTGTAGTTTCTTCCAGAACCGTGATGTAAACCTCAGACCTCTGTCTAACACAATGGACAATGGCACCCCGTGCAATCTTACAATATCAGAAATGTAAAGCTCAGCTAATCTATCAAGTGAGTAATCAGATCGTACCGGAACAAAGTGGGCAGATTTCGTTAATCGATCAACTACGACCCAAATTGCATCTTTCTTTCTCGAAGTCAAAGGCAGTCATAAACAAAGTCCATCGTCACTCTATCCCATTTCCACTCGGGAATCAAAATTGGTTACAATAACCTAGATGGAACTTGATGTTCAGCTTTAAGTTGCTGACAAACTAAACATTTTGAAACAAAGTCAGAAATGTCTCGTTTCATACAAGACCACCAATAGTGTTGCTTCAAACCATGATACATCTTTGTACTTCCCAGATGAACAGATAAGTGACTGTTATGAGCTTCATTTAAAATCAACTGAATCAATTCTAGATTTCTCGGAACACATAATCGATCTCTAAATCTCAAGCAATCATCAACATCAACTCAAAATTCAGAATCAGAGTTTGAATCACACTGAGCTCGTTTCGCTAACATTTCATTATCAACTTTCTTAGCATCACATATTTGTTGTAAAAACAACGGTTTCGCTTTCAATTTAGCTGAAACTGAACCATCATCAGATAAGTCTAAATGAGCATTCATTGCACGTAATGCAAACAGTGATTTTTGACTCAGTGCATCGACAATGGCATTTGCTTTACCCGGATGATAATCTATCACAAGCTCGTAGTCTTTCAATAGCTCTAACCGTATTCTTTTTCGCAGATTCAAATCTTTCTGGGTCATCAAATATTTAAGACTTTTATGATCTGAAAACACGTGGCAGTTCTCCCCAAAAAGATAATTATGCCAAATCTTTAATGCTAACACAATTGCAGCTAGCTTAAGATCGTGTGTCAGATAATTCTTTTCATGAGGCTTTAGTTGTCTCAAGGCATAAGCTATTACTTTGCCTTCCTGCATCAGAACACAACCCAAACCACTTAATGAAGCATTGCTATAAATCACAAACTCTTTGCCCGATTCTGGCTGTACCAATACTGGAGCTTCAATCAAAAGGGCTTTCAACTGATTAAAGCTTTTCTGACATTTATCGGACCATCCATATCTCACATCTTTCTGAAGCAATTTAGTCAACGAAGTAACTATCATCGAAAAACCTTTCACGAATCTTCGATAATAACCAGCAAGTCCTAGAAAAATGTGAACTTCGAACACATTCTTTGGAGGTTTCCATTCTAGAATAGCAGAAATCTTGCTCGAATCAACCCGTATACCTGATACTGACACAATATGCCCCAGAAAACTAACTTCTCTTAACCAGAATTCACATTTGCTGAATTTTGCATATAATTGCTTTTCTCGCAGAGTTTTCAACACGATTCTGAGATATTCAGCATGCTCAGTTTCATCACGTGAATAAATCAAAATATCGTCAATGAAAACAACAACAAATCGATCTAGGTACAGTCTGAAAATTATGTTCATCAGATCCATAAAAACAGCAGGAGCTTTCATTACTCTGAAAGTCATAACTAAAAACTCGTAATGCCCGTACCTAGTTCTAAAAGTAGTTTTTGGAATGTTTGAATCTTTTACTCGCAACTGGTAGAATCTCGATCTCAGATCTATCTTTGAAAACACAGTGGCTCCTTTTAGCTGATCGAACAAATCATTATTCTAGGCAATGGATACTTGTTCTTTATAGTCACTTTATTTAACTGACGATAGTCAATGCACATTCTCACCGTGCCATCTTTCTTTTTCACAAACAAAATGGGAGCACCCCAAGGTGAGAAACTCAGTCTTGCAAACCCTCTGTCAGTTAACTCTTGCAACTGTGACTTTAACTCTATCAACTCTATTGGTGCCATTCTATACGGAGCTATCGAAATAGGAGTCGTACCAGGCAATAGGTCTATACCAAATTTGACTTCACGTATCGGAGGTAATCCCGGTAATTCTTCAGGGAATACATCAGGGAATTCACAAACAACTAGCACTGATTCAACTTTCATTTCTGTTACTTTCGAGTCAATTACATAGGCAAAATAAGCTTCACAACCCTTTTTCATATAGTTCTGAGCTTTCAACACAGATATTATAGCAGGTAACCCAGTCAAATCATTTGACTCAACCAGAACTATTTCACCATTCTGACATCTCAAATCAATAATCTTTTTTTTTTTTTTGGCAGTTCACAATAGCATCATGCAACGTCAACCAATCCATACCCAAAATTATATCAAACTCGTCAAATGGTAATAGCATCAGATCAGTAGGAAAACAGATATCTTGAAACATCAACGGCAGTTCTTGCATACTTTGTCAACCAGGACACTTTTATCTAAGGGGTTCGATACTCTAATAACAAATTTAGTAGACTCTACAGGCAGAGTCTTACTGGATACTAAGTTAATGCATATATACGAGTGAGTGGAACTAGGGTCTATCAATGCAATCATAGAAGTATCATAAAGAGTAAATGTACCCGTTATAACATTTGGAGATGAAGCTTCCTCACGAGCTCAGATGGCATATGCTCTAGTAGGCGCTCTAGCTTCAGATCTCGCTACAGTGTCTCTCGTAGTTCTCTAACTACCACTGACATTTCTTGTATTTCGAGAAGGTCTACCTCTCGCTGAAACATTATTAGACCTTGGATTTTGAACATTCTCTTGCTCGACAGACTCTGGGCAGGCTCGGATAAAATAGTCTAATGATCCACATTTGAAGCAAGCTCGATCATTCAACCTAGAACTTCCAGGATGTCTTTTACCACAATGTTTACATTCAGGTCACTCGGATCAGGCATTTCCAACACTTGCCATCTATGTTACTGGAGTTTTGGAGCTCAACTGTGTTCTAGTTCGATCTCTATTCGAATGCCCCACATTAACTCTTAAACAGCTTTGTTCATCTCTGAATTTCTTTGAAGCAGACTGAAATGATTTACTCTGAAATCTCTTTCTCACATCTCTTGCTTCGGACTCAGCTTTTCTTTTATCTTTCCCGAGTGCTTCAACTTTAGACGCTCGATCAACAAGCACAACGAACTCTTTTATCTCCAGAATACCAACTAGCAAACTAATATCTTCATTAAGGCTATCTTCAAATCTTTTGCACATTATTGCCCTGTTTCAATTTCAGGAATTCCTTTCATTTCTGATCAATGAATCTCTGGCTGATGTATTTCTTTCGGAACTCAGACTGAAAGAAATCCCAAGTAACTCATTCTTTCGGAACAACAAAAATCAAGGTCTTCCACCATTGATAAGTTGCATCTCGTAACAAAGAAACAACAAACTTTATACATTCTTCTGGGGTCAATGACATTTCATCAAATACTTGGATTGTGTTCTCTAACCAAAACTCGGCTTTCTCAGCATTGTCATCACTAGTATCCCTGAACTCTTCAGCCCCATACTTACAGATTTTGTCAACTGGAGGCTTATTCAAAAGAATCAGATTCATAACCGGAGGCACAACTAAAGTATGAGGGGGATTAGGCCAAGGCGGAGGTTGTGTAACAGTCGGGTTATTTCTTACGAACTGAATGAACCACTCAATCATCATTTGGAAGAAAGCTTGTTTAGCTTCTCCCTCTTAACCGCTCGTAGCCAGTCTTGAATCAGATGGCACTGTCCCTTGCGCGAGAGCAGGCACATTACTTTCTACATCGTTAGCTACGGCTCTTTCGGGATCCATTACTATACGATAAACACATTTTACACGTCAGGATTCATCACACTATCACAATTCGTTTCTATGGCATGTATAGCTAGACTCTTACACACTCCGAGAATCGACTAAACCATAGCTCTAATACAAATCAAATGTAACACCCCTAACCCGTATCTGTCGCCGAAATAGGGTTAAGAAGCATTACCGGACAATCGAAAACTTTTACAGACATTTCATAATACAATTCATCAAATACAATCAAAGTGTCCCTTTAATATGTCAACGAGACCTTAATCATGCTTTAGAATAGGGTCGGGACTAAACCGAACACATACGAAAATTTTCGAAAATTTAAAAATTTTTCAAACTTACAAAGGTCACACGCCCGTATGGGCACACGGCCTCAGGCACGCCCGTGTGTCTAAGTCGTGTCAAAACAGGGCATATATACTGACTTGTCCACACAGCCGTGGACACGCCCGTGTGCCTCACCCATGGTCGCTACTGACTTGCACCACACGGCCAGTCACACGCCCGTGTGTCTTGCCCGTGGATGAGTCTGACTTGTTTTGAATTTTAACCACGAGGAACATGGTCAAGCCACAAGCTCGTGTGCTCAATCGTGTGGGCAAGTATAGGCCACTTTCAAGGCCAAAATGCCACCCACACTTGGGCCATCCCTACAAACTCAAACAAGCATTATCACATACACAATTGGCAACCAAAATCATGTCAAATGTTCAACTTATCATCCCATTCAATTACATTTCTAAACATGCCAACTTGTATGCCAATTAGCACAACCAAATCACATGTAAAACCCAGCATGATTCATCCACAATTTCACCAATTCATTATGACATCAATCCATCAATAAGCTTGCCATTCATAACACCATTTCATTTCCATCAAGCCATACCAAAACATGTATCATATATCATAATCACTCATGCATATTACCAACATTTATCTAGCCACATCACATGGCTATTTACATCCCAAACATATTCCTAAATGACTAGCCTATACATGCCATATTTAGCTATATATACATTCAAAAGTACCAAAAATAGAGTTTGATGGTGTGATGATGATCCTCGACGGTCCCCGAGCCTTCAGTAGCTTTGACGATCTATAAAACAGAGCAAACACAGACAAAGTAAGCTTTCAAAAGCTTAATAAGCCATATACAAATAAACTTAGCATAAAATGCACAAAATCATATCAATACAAAATTATTAATAGCTCGTTTGCACATTCATAATTCTTCTTGGCTCATTGAATTAGCCATTTACTTACTAGCATGCATATCACTAAATACATCAATAGATCATAGCATATTCATTCATATACCATGCCTCACTTCATCAATTCCATACACATAATCCATCTAGGTAAGTTCATAGTATACTTACCTTCTATACACATACATGGTGTACTTTTCGAGCATAACTGAATCATTATACATTTCTCGTAGTCATTCACATCGAAGACTTGCCCGTTGAACCGTTCAGAATCTAATAGGATACTCAGAATGCTCGGGATAATCGTACAATGTCAATGTCCCAGACGAGGTCTTACATGTTCTCAGATATCGATGCCGCTGTCCCAGACAGGGTCTTACACGAATCAAATATGATGCCAATGTCCCAGACATGGTTTTACACGTGAATCTCATATCGATGCCAATGTTCCAGACGTGGTCTCACACGAAATCTCGAATCAATGCCAACGTCCCTGTAACACCCCAAACCCGGTCTACACGCCACGACCGAATCTGGCATGTTACAGAAGAAAACGTTTTGAACTAAATCTAATTACCGATTAAATTTTAGAAGACAGGTGCATGAGTAGTTTAAAAACCGGTGGTTTACTTTGAAATCTCATAAATAAATTTTTCATATTTAGTTGTTGATCAATAGGTTAGAAGACATTTATGTCATTTTAAGAAAACCCGAATGATTACTTAGAAAACCGTTTTCATTCGAGTGTAGAAACTTAAATTTGGAAATCATTTAAGTTGTCGAAAACACTTAAGTTGAAATTTTACTATCGAATGATTTATATTACCCGATGGTAAGATTTTGAAAACCGTTGCGTTTTTATAGTTTAGAAAACCTTGGGCTCAATTATTAAATCAACTATGATATTTATTTAGCCATTTTAAAACAAATCCAAAGCATATAAATAATCCAAGAACATAATTTAAAAAGGCCTTATTACAAATCCAAATAAAGATGAAAACCGAATTAAAATAGAGTATAGTACCCAAACCAAAGTTCATGTAAAACCAAATTTTTATTGCATGGCCACCACGAGTTCATCCAGCTCCTCATCCGCGACCTACGAATCACCTGAAAAGATAAGGGAGAAGGTGAGTCACCAAGACTCAGTGCGTAAATCCTTCCCCCGATTAATGCAACATACTTACACAATTCATAACCGAGTAATGTAAATAATGCACCCAACCTAGCCATCCATAACTCCTTTTCTACCCCGTGTGGTACCAAACCACTGGTGGTGCCAAACCACTGGTGACCCAAGGTCACGATATCCAATAATAATGTGGTGCCAAACCACTGGTGACCCAAAGTCACGAATAATCCATCTGTGGGGCCAACCCACGTGTGATACCAAATCACTGGTGACGATCCCGTAATATCAAATGTGGGGCCAACCCACTGTGGTGCTAAGCCATTGGGACGAGTCGCTATGAGGTGCCAAACCTCTGGTGTCCCAAAGACATGAAATAAACTGTGGTACCAAACCACTGGAGGTGCCAAACCTCTGGTGTCCCAAAGACACGGATATCAAATCCTTCCCCCTCCTCTCATATCACCCATAACAGTGCAATTATTATGCAAATCATGCCATCATGCTTTATTTTGAATCATATAGAAATATATATCACATATCATGGTAATAAGTATCATATAGCAAAACATATCGAAACGGACTTACCTGAATCCTTGTTCATACCCTTACGGTATCATAACGAGAATCTCATAGTTTTCGGCTTTTAATCAAGATTAAGTTATTAACAAATACCAAGTTATAAAGTGTGTAAGTTACACACCTGTCACTAACGCAAGTTCTAAATCCTGAAGACCCGATCTACCGCACTAGATCTCCTTGCCCTACATTCGGCCAACAACAACCTTAGTCTCAAAAGCCTTCGGCTTTACATCCATTTAAAGAATAATTAACCAACATAAATCCTTACCACTTGACTTACCAACTTCAATTGCTAGAGAAATAGGGCTTAGATCGATTGCTTCCAAAGTCCCGAAGAGCCTAGAAGAAATCGGTTCCTAAGAATGGTTAGAACCTTGCTAACAAATGCCCAAAATTTGGCTTTTGTCTTATGTGAGTCGACAGAGAAAAAGAGAAAAATAAGAATGGAGTTTCGGTCAAGAATACTTACCCTTCTCAAAATCAATTAAAGAAGAACCCAAAAGAGATTTATTCTTGTTGATATTCGGCCAAGGCAAAACAAAAAGGAAATGAAAATTTCGGCAATATGGTTGAGTGATGAAGGGAATTTCGGCTATGGTTGATTAGAGACAACAATTAGGATTCGGCTAGAGTGGAGAAAGAGAAAAGAAAAGAAAAGTGAAAATAGGAGAGGGAGAATTCGGCAATAGAAGAAAGAAGAGAATGGAGAGAAGAAAATAGAATGGGAGAGGGATGCTTTCGGCTTTGAGCAAAAATGGAAGAAAGAAAAGAGAGTTGGGGAGGAGGAAGATTCGGCCAACCACTAGAGAAGAAGAAAAAGATGAAGAGGAGAGGGTTAGTTTTCAGCTACAAAGAAAATAAAAGGTGAGAAAGGCTCAAATGGAAATTCGGCCAAATGCCTAAGAGAAAATTCGGCAAACAACTATGGTCTTTTCGGCTTTGACACAAAACAAGAAATAATGCCAAAACTAAAACAAAATTTCACCTTATTGCCAAGAACACATTCGGCTAGAGAGAGTGTTTTTGGAGAGAAAAGAAAATGATGCTCAAATGCTAAGGAAATTTTTACCAACTAGCTACCAACCTACCAAACCTTCAACAAAATCGGTCACCCCCCAGGCCATAATGCCGTCCACATACATGGACAATTAACCATTAAAAAGCTTCCAAAAACCTCATCCTTAATCCAAGCCTTATGTCCCCTTATCCTTCCTTAATCAATATGATTTTTATCCCTAAGTTCAAGCTTTCCTAATCTATTATTCAACTTGCCATAAAATTTAAAGTCCAACTTACCAAATGTAAAGCTTGGCCGACACTTAATGTAAGGATGCAGAAAAATATAGTCTTCAAAATGCACTCCATACTATTCGAACCACTTCCTTCAAGCAACCCTTCATGCGCCATATCCACTATGCCACTAACTCCTCATGTGCTAAATTTAGACACTTAAATTAACTTAAGTGTTAGGATCACCTAATCCACTTCACTAAATTCTCAATACTAAAAATTATTCTAGCTTCGCTAATAATTCCAAGCCTTCACAAAACTATACTAAGCACACAATAAAATCATACCCGAGCTAACACAAGTAACAAGATGATACTCAAATTTTTAGGATGTTACAATTCTACCCCCTTAAAATAATTTCGTCCTCGAAATTACCTGATCAAAAGAGTTGAGGGTACTGCTGCCTCATCACATCCTCCGGTTCCCACGTAGCTTCTTCTACGCCATGATTCCGCCATAATACCTTCACTAATGGAACTGACTTCCTGCGCAACACTTTCACATCTGGATCTAGAATCTGCAGTGGTTCTTCTTCTATCGTTAAATCTGGACTCACCTCTATTTCCTCTACTGCCACAACATGCGATTGATCAGATCGATAGCGTCTAAGCATGGAGACATGTAACACATCGTGAATCTGACTTAGCTCTGCCGGCAACTCGAGCTGATAAGCTACTGGTCCCACTCGTCTCAACACCTTATACGGCCCAATAAACCTTGGACTTAACTTGCCTTTTCTCCCAAATCTTAACACTTTCTTCCATGGCGAGACCTTCAGAAAGACCTTGTCACCCACGGCAAACTCTATATCCCTCCGCTTGAGATCGGCTACGACTTCTGCCTGTCTGAAGCTTCCTTCAAACGAGCCTGAATCAACTTAACCTTATCCTCAGTCTCTGCAACCAACTCTGGTCCTAACATCTGACGCTCACCCAACTCTGTCCAACATGTAGGTGTGCGACATCTCCTACCATACAACGCCTCGTATGGTGCCATCTTAATGCTTTCCTGATAACTATTGTTGTATGCGAATTCAGCTAATGGCAAAAGCTCTTCCCAGCTGCCTCTGAAATCCAAAACACAACCTCTCAACATATCTTCTAAAATCTGTATAACCCTTTCCGACTGCCCGTCAGACTGTGGATGAAATACAGTACTGAAATCCAACCGCATATCCAAAGCTTGATGTAACGCTCTCCAAAACCTCGACGTAAATCTAGGATCTCTGTCTGAGATGATCGACACTGGCACACCGTGCAACCTCACTATCTCCGTCACATACAACTTAGCTAACTTCTGAAGCGAGTAATCCACCCTTACCGGAATGAAATGAGCTGACTTAGTCAGACGATCCACAATCACCCAAACTGAATCTTTCTTACTAGGTGTAAGGGGTAATCCACTGATAAAGTCCATAGTGATCCTTTCCCACTTCCACTATGGAATCTTCACCGGCTGAAGTAATCCAGACGGCAACTGATGTTCAGCCTTGACCTGCTGACAGGTCAGACATTTACCCACAAACTCAGTTACCTCCCGCTTCAGACCTGGCCACCAAAACTGCTCTCTTAAATCCCGATACATCTTGCTACCTCCAGGATGCATAGCGTATGGGCTGCTATGTGCGTCCCAAATAATTTTCTGCCTCAACTCAACATCCTTCGGCATACAAGCTCTCCCTTGAAAACACAATACTCCATCTCTGGACAAACTATAATCCTCTAAACCACCATTCTGAACCTGCAACCTCCGATCGTTCAAACCCTCATCCTCTAACTGCTTTTCCTTGATCTGCTCTAACCAAGTCGACTTGACTTGCAGTTCTACCAACAGACTCCCATCGTCATACAAACTAAGATGGGCAAACATCGCTCTTAAATCTGATACAACCTTACGGCTCAACGCGTCTGCCACCGCGTTAGCCTTGCCCGGATGATACTCAATCGAACAGTCGTAGTCCTTCAACAACTCAATCCATCTGCGCTACATCAAGTTCAAATCCTTCTGAGTCAAAAGATACTTTAGACTCTTGTGATCCGTGTAGACTATCGACTTCTCTCCGTACAAATAGTGTCTCCATATCTTCAAAGCGAAAACCACTGCGGCTAATTCCAAGTCATGCGTCGGATAGTTAACCTCACGTGGTCTCAACTGTCGAGATGCATAAGCCACTACCTTCCCTTCCTGCATCAGCACACATCCCAAACCAGTATGTGATGCATCACAATAAACTGCGAATTTCTTGCCTGCCTCAGGCTGAATTAAAACCGGAGCTTCAGTCAGAATCTTCTTCAACTTGTCGAAACTTCCTTGCTGCATCTCAGTCCACACAAATGGAACTCCTTTCCTCAATAACTTAGTCATTGGTGCTGCGATCAAAGAAAATCCCTCTACAAATCTTCGATAATACCCCGCCAGACCTAGAAAACTCCGAATCTCAGCCACTGACTTAGGCGGCTTCCAATCTAACACTGCCTCAATCTTTCGAGGATCCACTCTAATCCCTTCAGCTGATACTACGTGACCCAAGAAAGTCACCTCCCTAAGCCAGAATTCGCACTTACTAAATTTGGCATATAGCTGCTTTTCCCTCAAAATCTGCAACACTACTCGCAAATGCGCATCATGCTCCTCTCCTGACTTTGAGTATACCAAGTTATCGTCTATAAATACCACAATAAACTGATCCAAAAACTGCTGAAATACCCGATTCATCATGTCCATGAATGCTACCGGCGCGTTAGTCAACCCAAACGGCATTACCAGAAACTCGTAGTGCCCATACCGAGTGCGAAATGCCGTCTTATGGATATCAGCCTCTTTCACCTTTAGCTAATGATACCCAGACCTTAAATCAATCTTGGAGAAAATCGTTGCCCCCTTAAGCTGATCAAACAAGTCATTAATCCTCGGCAAAGGATACTTGTTTTTGATCGTCAGTTTATTCAACTGGCGGTAGTCTATACACATCCGCATCAAACCATCCTTCTTCTTGACAAAAAGTACCGGCGCTCCCTAAGGCAAAACACTTGGTCGAATATAACCTCGATCCAACAACTCCTGAATCTGAGCCTTTAATTCACTAATTCCTTCGGTGCCATCCTATACGGAGCGATAGACACTGGCGCAGTTTCGGGTAACAGATCTATAACAAATTCGACTTCACGAACCGGAGGCAGTCCCAGAAGTTCTTCTGGAAATACGTCAGCATATTCCTTTACCGTTCGGACGTTCCTTACAGTAGACTCCTTAGCCTCCAACGCACACACATGAACCACAAATGCCTCACAGCCCTTCTTGACCAACTTCACAGCTTTCAACGCAGATACCATGTTGGATAGATAATCTCTTCTATTACCTATCATAACCACCTCTTCACCCTCAGCTGTCTTCAAAACCATGCGCTTAGCAGCACAATCCAAACTTGCCTGGTACTTGACCAACCAGTCCATCCCAAGAATCAGATCGAACTCCCCAAACGGCTGTTCCATCAGATCAGCTACAAACACTACCCCTTGGAGTTCTAGGGGCACATCCCTATACAGCTTATTTACTTCTACAGAGTGACCTAGAGGGCTAAGTACTGTCATCTTCCTAGAAGTAGTCTCAGAGTCTAGGTTCATAGTCTCTACTATGCTACTAGCAACATACGAATGTGTCGAACCCACATCTATCAAAGCAGTATATGGTAAACCAAAAATTAAGAACGTACCAGTTATGACGTCCGGTGCGTCACCCTCCTCTCGACGTCTCGCTGCATACACCAAACCAGGCTGGCTTGCCTTAGTGTTGCCTGCACCTCTGCCCGATGCTCCGCGGCCTCGACCAGAACCATTACCTCCTCTACCATTACCACGACCCCTCTGCGGTGGCGGTCCCTCATTTCTATACTGAGCACGACCCTGACCCTCAGACTGATTCCTGGCTAGCTTACGTGGATAGTCCCTCACACGATGATCCAACGAGCCACACTCAAAACATCCTTTTCCACCAGTCCAACATTCGCCCCAATGAGATTTCCCGCACCGATTACACTGTGCAGGTCCCTGATTAGCAGTAACAGACCTCCCAGACTGATTCGGTCCACTCTGCCTAGCCCTTTTCTGAGAATTACCGGCTGACCCAGATGATCCAAAACCTCTCTTATGTCTATTCTTGTCGTGATTCTGCCTCACAGATTCCTTTATCCCCTCGGCTATCTTAGCCTTTTCTACTAGCACAGCAAACTCTCGCTCCTGCTGTGGAGCAATCAGCAACCTCAGCTCATCTCTCAAGCCATCCTCGAATCTGACACATCGCTCGTGCTCGGAAGCCACGATACCTCTAGCATACCGACTCAATCTTAAAAGTTCTACCTCATACTCTGATACGGACTTAGTCCCCTGAACCAATCTCAGAAATGCCTTCCGCTGCTCATCAATGTAGTTAGACCCAAAATATTTCTTCTGATATGCTGCCTTAAAATAGTCCCAAGTGAGATCCTCCGCTGCAGCACTATCCCGCACCGTAAGCCACCATTGGTATGACTCATCCCGAAGAAGCGACACTATCCCTTTCAGCTTTTCCTCAGCATTCAGATCCAAATCATTCATGATTCGCTCCGTCGCCTCTAACCAATACTGTGCCGTACTGGGAGCTACACTAGATACACCTCGAAATACCTCAGCTCCATTGGCTCGGAGTCGCTCAGGTACGGATTTTCGAGCTCCCGCGCCTCCACCTACTCCAGCTACCCTCTCAAGAACTCGCAGCATCGCTTGAGACACCGCGTCATCCCCCGTTTGATCCTGATGCTCTACTCCAACCGCTGGTGGTGGGGGTGGGGGTACCTCATTTTCGGATCCTTGACCAGACCTCACTGGTTCAGACACAACCATCCTACCCCGACCGCGTCCATGCGTAAAACGACCCCGACCTCGAGTACTCATGTCTAAAGTCTCGACTTATCTGAATTAAAAGTTTTATGCATTAGTCATAATTCCACTATCTTTAAAGCACAGTCTTATGAAAAGTTTTAATAAGAGGTTGTTTCGCGAATCCATAGAGTCCTATAAATTTCAGTCTCTAAGATAGTCCACTAACACTAGTCATACAAAGTTTATAACATCCAAAAATCACAACCAAAGGCTAGGGGTACTTACCTGGGCAGATTGGTGCCGGAGACTCGATACCATGCCTTTCAAACCATATAATTTCAAACAAAACATTTAAAAATCATACTTTAAAACATTTTGGGCCTCGGGCCCACAGTCGAGCCTTTGAACTTGGCTCTGATACCACAATTGTAACACCCCAAACCCGGTCTACACGCCACGACCGAATCTGGCATGTTACAGAAGAAAACGTTTTGAACTAAATCTAATTACCGATTAAATTTTAGAAGGCAGGTGCATGATTAGTTTAAAAACCAGTGGTTTACTTTGAAATCCCGTAAATAATTTTTTCAAATTTAGTTGTTGATCAATAGGTTAGAAGATATTTATGTCATTTTAAGAAAACCCGAATGATTACTTAGAAAACCGTTTTCATTCGAGTGTAGAAACTTAAATTTGGAAATCATTTAAGTTGTCGAAAACACTTAAGTTGAAATTTTACTATCGAATGATTTATATTACCCGATGGTAAGATTTTGAAAACCATTGCGTTTTTATAGTTTAGAAAACCTTGGGCTCAATTATTAAATCAACTATGATATTTATTTAGCCATGTTTAAAACAAATCCAAAGCATATAAATAATCCAAGAACATAATTTAAAAAGGCTTTATTACAAATCCAAATAAAGATGAAAACCGAATTAAAATGGAGTATAGTACCCAAACCAAAGTTCATGTAAAACCAAATTTTTATTGCATGGCCACCACTAGTTCATCCGGCTCCTCATCCGCGACCTACGAATCACCTGAAAAGATAAGGGAGAAGGGGAGTCACCAAGACTCAGTGCGTAAATCCTTCCCCCGATTAATGCAACAGACTTACACAATTCATAACCGAGTAATGTAAATAATGCACCCAACCTAGCCATCCATAACTCCTTTTCTACCCCGTGTGGTACCAAACCACTGGTGGTGCCAAACCACTGGTGACCCAAGGTCACGATATCCAATAATAATGTGGTGCCAAACCACTGGTGACCCAAAGTCACGAATAATCCATCTGTGGGGCCAACCCACGTGTGATACCAAATCACTGGCGACGATCTCGTAATATCAAATGTGGGGCCAACCCACTGTGGTGCTAAGCCACTGGGACGAGTCACTATGAGGCGCCAAACCTCTGGTGTCCTAAGGACACGAAATAAATTGTGGTACCAAACCACTGGAGGTGCCAAACCTCTGGTGTCCCAAAGACACGGATATCAAATCCTTCCCCCTCCTCTCATATCACCCATAACAGTGCAATTATTATGCAAATCATGCCATCATGCTTTATTATGAATCATATAGAAATATATATCACATATCATGGTAATAAGTATCATATAGCAAAACATATCGAAACGGACTTATCCGAATCCTTGTTCATACCCTTACGGTATCATAACGAGAATCTCATAGTTTTCGGCTCTTAATCAAGATTAAGTTATTAACAAATACCAAGTTATAAAGTGTGTAAGTTACACACCTGTCACTAACGCAAGTTCTAAATCCTGAAGACCCGATTTACCGCACTAGATCTCCTTGCCCTACATTCGGCCAACAACAACCTTAGTCTCAAAAGCCTTCGGCTTTACATCCACTTAAAGAATAATGAACCAACATAAATCCTTACCACTTGACTTACCAACTTCAATTGCTAGAGAAATAGGGCTTAGATCGACTGCTTCCAAAGTCCCGAAGAGCCTAGAAGAAATCGGTTCCTAAGAATGGTTAGAACCTTGCTAACAAATGCCCAAAATTTGGCTTTTGTCTTATGTTAGTCGACAGAGAAAAAGAGAAAAATAAGAATGGAGTTTCGGTCAAGAATACTTACCCTTCTCAAAATCAATTAAAGAAGAACCCAAAAGACAAAAAAGGAAATGAAAATTTCAGCAATATGGTTGAGTGATGAAGGGAATTTTGGCTATGGTTGATTAGAGACAACAATTAGGATTCGGCTAGAGTGGAGAAAGAGAAAAGAAAAGAAAAGTGAAAATAGGAAAGGGAGAATTCGGCAATAGAAGAAAGAAGAGAATGGAGAGAAGAAAATAGAATGGGAGAGGGATGCTTTCGGCTTTGAGCAAAAGTGGAAGAAAGAAAAGAGAGTTGGGGAGGAGGAAGATTCGGCCAACCACTAGAGAAGAAGAAAAAGATGAAGGGGAGAGGGTTAGTTTTCGGCTACAAAGAAAATAAAAGGTGAGAAAGGCTCAAATGGAAATTCGGCCAAATGCCTAAGAGAAAATTCGGCAAACAACTATGGTCTTTCCGGCTTTGACACAAAACAAGAAATAATGCCAAAACTAAAACAAAATTTCACCTTATTGCCAAGAACACATTCGGCTAGAGAGAGTGTTTTTGGAGAGAAAAGAAAATGATGCTCAAATGCTAAGGAAATTTTTACCAACTAGCTACCAACCTACCAAACCTTCAACAAAATCGGTCACCCCCCAGGCCATAATGCCGCCCACATACATGGACAATTAACCATTAAAAAGCTTCCAAAAACCTCATCCTTAATCCAAGCCTTATGTCCCCTTATCCTTCCTTAATCAATATGATTTTTATCCCTAAGTTCAAGCTTTCCTAATCTATTATTCAACTTGCCATAAAATTTAAAGTCCAACTTACCAAATGTAAAGCTTGGCCAACACTTAATGTAAGGATGCATAAAAATATAGTCTTCAAAATGCACTCCATACTATTCGAACCACTTCCCTCAAGCAACCCTTCATGCGCCATATCCACTATGCCACTAACTCCTCATGTGCTAAATTTAGACACTTAAATTAACTTAAGTGCCAGGATCACCTAATCCTCTTCACTAAATTCTCAATACTAAAAATTATTCTAGCTTCGCTAATAATTCCAAGCCTTCACAAAACTATACTAAGCACACAATAAAATCATACCCGAGCTAACACAAGTAACAAGATGGTAATCAAATTTTTAGGATGTTACAGTCCCAGACGTGGTCTTACATGATATCACATATCGGACACCTATGTCCTGACATACATTATTTTATCTATTCCTAGGTTCGTACGGGACTTCTCGGACATTTATAACTTGTCGATATATCCTCGAATTTCACATACATCCCATCTTGAGCATTATTCATAGCCATCTAAATTTCATAAATGCATAAATAGCTCAAATTAAATACATTTATTTGTATATCGACTTACCTCAGATTTGGATATCGGAAATGAACTCGGCTACTCAATTACTTTCAATTTCCCACGATCTAAATCCGTTTTCTTCAGTTCTTGATATATACAAATTCAGATTTAACTCATTTATTCACTAATTCATTCAATTCAATCCAAAATCAAATATTTATGGTAATTTACAAATTAGCCCTCACATTTTTACATTTTGACATTTTAGTCCCTATTTCACAAAATTACAAAATATACATAATTTCATATTACTCATGCTTGGTCGAATATCACCCATGCTCATTCAATCCACACATTTTATTTATTTCTCAAATTAGTCCCTTAAAATATTATTCTTTTAATTTAATCCAAATTGCTCAAAATCATCAAAAATCCA
Organism: Gossypium australe; assembly: GCA_005393395.2. Classification (NCBI taxonomy): domain Eukaryota; kingdom Viridiplantae; phylum Streptophyta; class Magnoliopsida; order Malvales; family Malvaceae; genus Gossypium; species Gossypium australe. The sequence goes on along the minus strand of CM016614.1, from coordinate 84,223,370 downwards.
AAGACAAACTATGTTAATCAATCCATATCTTTCATAATTCATCTTCAAACATCACAAAATTCATGTGTTCATCAATGGCACATTTGAAAATATTCATCAATTCACAAAATTGAAGCATGGGTTTTGAAGAACACAAAGCAACGATTACAAAAACGTAGAAATTATCAAAAACCGAACAAAACTCATACCTTAATCAAAGAAGACAAGGGCTGAATGCTTCAAGCTCATGAACCCTATTCTCTTTTCTAAATTTCGGCACAAAAATGATAACAATGGCTATTTTCATGCTTTTGTTTTATCAAATTAAACTTAATTATTCATTTCGCATTTTACCCATTTATTAATCATATAAGACAAATAAACAATAAGGTTATTTTTTCATTTAACCATCCACTAACCTTAATATTGGCTTAATTGCTTCATAAGGCCACACATTTATAAGGACATAACACATAGGTGCTTTTAACATAAGGCATGCTAATTTAGCATCTTTCACAATTTGATCCTTTTTATCAAATTAAACACACAAACAGACAATTTAATTCACGGAACTTTAACACATGCCTAATCATATACTGCAGGCACAGAAAATAATATGAAAATATTTTTCTGACTTGGATTTGTGGTTTTGAAACCACTGTTCCGACTAGAGTCTAAACCAGACTGTTACATTCCTATCAAGACATTTTCCAATAGAAAGGTCAGTATATCATGAATCAAATCATATAATCCTCCCAAATCCATTCATATGATACATAACATTACCATTTAGTGAAAACTATAAAACCTATTAATCAAGTCAATCAACTGATCATATCCATTCATAAGCACATTCTTCTCAACTTATCACATGCACAATCAAATATCCTTTTCTTTTAACATATAACCTTGTCACCACAAGTCACATTTACAAAGCGAGCATTTCATACATATAAACTATAAACTTTTCAATCATTTTGATATATTTTCCAAGCAACTTTCAGACACATACTCATCATTCATTCAAATTCATTAGCTAACATTTCAATAGTTGTACAAACATATCATTTCTAAGAAACTCATGAAGTGAGTTAATATAATTTCTTTTAATAGTTATCCCGATGAACTCTAGCAAAATAATTAGGATACTCTAATAACTACACCACACCAAGGAGCACTGTAGTGCAAACAAGGGAACCAAAGTGCAAAAAGGGCATGATTGTGCAGTTAGGGGCACCGAAGTGCAAACGGGGACACTGAAGTGTGAACAGGGGCACCAAAGTGCAAATAGTGGCACCGAAGTGCAAAGTATAAGCACCAAAATGCAAACTCGTACAATCATTTACTACGTTCAAATGGGCATTTAACCAGAATTTGCAACATTTAGAAATCGAGGGCACTTCTATGTTCTCAGTACACATTTTGTAAATAAGTCACATTTATTCCGAATCCAGATGAATCATTTTTCACAAGTATTCATCAGTCTTCAAATAAGTCCTTTTTCACCTTGGTATTAGTTTATAGCATTTCAAGTTTCAAACAATAAAAACAAATACAAATACACAATTCAACAACAATTAAATACATATATATACACACATTTCTATACCCTGTGAACTTACCTAATATATTCAGCTAACGAGTTAGTTAATAGGGACTATTACTTAATTTTTCTTTTTCCCTGATTTTTTTCCGTACGATTCAATCTTTGATCTATATAATAATTCCTTTCACATTATCAAATTTGATCACTTTAAATGATCTAAATTCATGAATATAATATCTTTTATTCATTTTGCACAATTTTCTTAAAGTTTTGTATTTTATTCATTTTAGCCCCTAAAACTGAAACTATTATATCTTTCAAAATCAAGATTTGATTTTTAATCCCATTACAATTTCATCACTGTATAGCCCTCTAAAAACATAATTTCAAAAATTTAATGACAAATTTTACATTATTACAATTTGGTTATTATACACAAAACCTTCAAAATATACCATAAACATTCAAAAACTTCAATTAACATCAATAGAAACTTTTTTAAACTTTAACCATTTTGAAAACGGAGGTACGTGTTAACTAGACTAAGTTACAACGATCTTAAAAACATAACATTTACGAAAAACAAATAATTGGAGGACTTACATGCAAGCATCCAAGTTTAGTTGAACCTTAGCTTCAACAATGGATTTTTTTTTTTTGTTCTTGTTTTGATGAAGGAAAACCAAAATGAAGACGATGATAATGGAATTTTAATGTTTTAACTTTTAAGAATAATATGTTAACATGTTTTATTATTATTTTAATTCTAATTTTAATATAAAATAATCGATAATTAAGCATTAACCATCCACTCATAATAAGGAAGGTTAAATTGCCTTAAAGATCCTTAATCATTCATTAATTAAGACATTTAACTAATAAAACTTAATATTGATTAACTTTTACGATTTTTATAATTTAGTCATTTTTTCTTAATTAACATCAAATCATCAAAATTACCAAACTAAACTTCAATCCACTTATACTATAGCTCCCTAAATATTCAAAAACAATATTTATGAGCTTGATTTATGAAAACGAGATCCCGATACCTCATTGTCGAAAACCACTAACTTTCGGTACGCACCACTTGTACATTGACTAACTGACAAATTATTAAAATCTATTAAATTGTGATTCACTATTATATTATATTTGATTCATAAATATCAATTAAATATATCTACAGAGTCACTCATCGGAATTGTGATCCTGAAATCATTGTTTCCGACGCCATTGAAACACGTTTTGTTACAACTCTCCCCCTTAAGAAATTTCATCATCGAAAGTTTTACTTGAAAATAGGTTCGGATACTGTAATCTCATTAACTTTTCCGTCTCTCAAGTAACTTTTTCTGTACCATGTTGATTTTAATTAATGGAACTCATTAATTCCAAAGTTTTTTTTAATTTCCAATGCTAAAATTTTAACTGCCTCTTCTGAATATAACAAGTCATGTTTTATTTCTATCTCATCAAAAGTAATCACATAAGAGAAATCTGATCTATACTGTCGTAGCATCAAAACATGAAAAAAATTATGAATCTTTTTAAGCCCTGAAGGTAAAGCTAGTCTATAAGTCACGAGACTAATTCTCTCGATAATCTCATACGACTAAACAAATCTCAAACTAAGCTTTCCTTTTCTGCTGAACTATAACACTTTCTTCCACGAGGAGACTTTTAGAAATACTTTGTCATTAGTCTAAACTCAACATCTTTTCTTCTCAAATCTACAAACAATTTCTAATGATCTGAACAGCTTTTAAAACAATCTTGATCCCAATCCTAAACAATAGGCAACGACACATCATACAATCTGACAATTTGAACGACATATAGTTCAGTCAATTTTCTCAAGCGAGTAATCAATCCTGACTAGAATAAATAAGTTGAATTTGTCCATCTGTCCACAATTACCTAGATTGGATCTTTCTTTTTCAGAGTTAATGGCAGTCCCGATATAAGTCTATCGAAACACATTCCCATTGCCAATTAGGAATTTGATAAACCATAAAAGTAACATATTTTAATCCCACATTTAGCATACTTTTGGATGATTTATCCTTTGATTTATGTAAAAAGGTGCTCTTAATTCTTTTTTTTTTTTCATATTTTATACTCAGGAAAGCACCCAAGGATGAAAGAACGAGAAACGGGCTTAAAACGGACCAAATTGGGCCAAGAGAGAAATTGACATGGCCTGGCCCAAAGACCACACGGTTGTGCGTCATTAAAAGTTCGAACACGGTCTGGCCACGATTCACACGGGCGTGTGCCATGGACGTGTCCCTGTCGCTGGAAAGAGCAATTTCATTCGGGAAAGGATACTTGGAGGCAAAGAAACACATTCCAAAGCCTATTCAAACACCCTAGTAGAAATTCTACTTAAAATAGGATACTTAGGGGCCAAGTAAGGCATCTCAAAGTCTATATAAACACCCAAAGGGGCAACTTGAAAAGGGGAGTTTGGCAGAAGCCGAAACCGGCGGTAAAGCTAGGCCAAGGAGCCAAGCCGGAAAGGTCAGATTTGTGGGAATCACTCGAAGTTAGCCAGTTGATCCATCCTAAGAAGCCGAAATTCTACCCAAGACAGTGGATTTCTCCTTCAATTCCTTCAGGGAGTTTTTTGAGATTTCTTATGTTTTGTTTTATCTTTTCTATTGAGATGTTCTCTTTATTTGTTATGAACTAAATCCTTCAGATACTTGAAGGGGATGAAACCTAGATGAATCTTGTTATTAATTTCTAAATTATATGATAAATAATTAGTTTGTTCTTAATTATGCAAGCTTAATCCAAATTTGATATGCTTAGGTGGAGGAGGAATAAACCCTGCTTAAGAGTAGATCTAGCATAATTAAGCGGAGTTGATCGCACACCTAGAGATAGGGTGACGAGATTTGTTAGGGTGACACCTAATATGGGAGTCCATAGATCGATTTACTGCTATTTTAGGGGGTTATTATTCGAGAAAGAGATTTCCGTTAATTAACCTAGGGTTAGACATTATTCGCTTCAAGAGAGGGTTTAATATATGTTAGGGAGTCTTACGGATCAAGCTAAGTAAATAAATCGTATGGTTCAGGGTTAAATAATAAGTGAAGTCTAGGTGGATTCTTTCTGAGGGTACCGTCTTAATCAACTGAGTTTTGCCTAAAGTTATTTTCCCAATTCATCCTTTTTGTCTTTGTGTCTTTGGTTTAGTAATTAGTTTAGATTATATTAAAGCAACTTCACTTTTTTTAGGTTAAATAATAAAAAGAAAGTTAGCATTAGTACTTTTAGTTCCTTTGGGTTCGATAATCCGGTCTTGCCTAAGCTATACTACTATTCGATCGGTACACTTGCCTTCAATCGTTATCAGAGTTAGTTTCCAAGTTTGATCATTCTCTTTATAAATTTTAAGACTCTGATTTTAGCGATCAAGTTTTTGGCGCCGTTGCCGGGGAACTAAAATATTAAGAAAGCTCTATTTTTATTACTTTAGCCTTTTTTTTTGCAATTTATTTTTATTTTTATTTTTATTATATTTTTTCACTACTTCACTAATTTTTCCTTTATTTTGCTTTTGGCAGATAATTTTAAATCTATAGAGAAGATGGCACTGAATAATTATCAGTGGCAAGACATGAGGACAATTCCTACTAAAGCAGCCAGTGTTTTCAACCTCGACGTGATCACCAGGTTATTTAACCAGCTAGAGATATTGAATAAAAAGATTGATGGTTTGTGTAGTCTCTCGCAGGTACACCCAGTAATGCAATATGACTCGAATCTAAGAGGCGTGGCAAATCCTGAGTACCCACCCTACGGATATGGCATGGAGAACGAACAAGTCCACTATATGGGTAACTATTCTAGATCTCAAAATAATTTTTATAGTGACACTTATAATGCAGGTTGGAGGTACCATCCCAATTTCTCGTGGGATGATCAAAATAGCCAAAGACCGGAACTTCCTCTAGATTTTCAACAACCACCTCACCAACAGGAAGAGGAGTCGAACCTTGAAGAGATGCTGACAAAATTCATGGCAGCCACAGAAAACCGTTTCCAAGACACTAAAACAACCCAACGAACATCGGCTAAAGAGACCAAGAACTGAGTCGGGGAACTTACCAAGTTAGTAAGGGAAGTCACTAAGGCAGTCGCACAACTTGCAAAATTAATGTTCGAACGATTGCAAGGGCGTCTACCAAGCAATACCGAGATTAACCAGAAAGAGCAAATTCAAGCCGTACAAGCTCATAACAGTGAAAGGTTAGTGGAATCTGACCCAAGGCAAGAACATGTGGTAAGTGAAGGTAAGGTTGAGGTGTACCATGATATACCAAAACCGGCAATTACAAAATACCAACCTCGTGTGCCATGTCCCGATGCAATAAAGAAAGACCACACAGAGGAAGAATTTGGTGCACTCACACTTCGTGTAGACGACGAAACAATCACTCTTCAAGCTCTTGACTCAGCTAGGACATCGAGTAATAAAGGTACGAATGTTAATTCGATTGATAACCATCTGGTTCAACCTTCTTTACAGGAAGCATCACGAAATCACTTAGTTGAGCTAGATCTTAGAACTCGTGCCAACAAAGAAGAATTATATGAGGAACGAAGCCTTAGGGTCGACAAACTAGAAGAGTGGAAAACATAATTTAAAGAAGAACTGGAACCACACGAAGGGAAACCGAAAGAAACCCCAGAAGAGCTGGTAGGAACAACAAATCACTTTAAAATAGGGGATCAAGTATTGTTGTAACATCCTCAAATTGGGCCTAGGAGGTCCAAGGTTCAAGTCTTGGCTTTTGCATTTTGGTTTCTTTTTACTTGAATCATAGAATTTGGGCCATAGTTTATATTTAGTTGCGCATGGTTTAAGACACAAGAGGAGCTTGTGGCCAAGTGGCTAGCGACGTGGATTATGCTACAAGGGAGCCTGGGTTCGAATCTCATGAGAAGCAAGGGAGTATTTATTTTTACGGATTGGACGGCAAGAGTTTCAGTTGAATTTAAACTCTACTGGCGAAGGGATCCTACATCAAAAAGACACAAAGAATGAAGGTGAAGAGCTAGCTATATAAAGAGCATTCCAGGAGGAGAGTTAAGATACCTTGGTGGGCGTTTGGGCACAGGAGTGGTCGCAGCGTGGTTTAACACCAGAGTCCTATCAGGTGTGCAACTCTCTCTACTCTAGCTGTAGAGCGGCAAATGCTGAAGTGCCAGTCACGGCAATAGTAGCCACACGAGCGTGCGAGCGCACGTGTGGGGCTTCGACGCGATAGTTGAGGCCATCAGTAGTATTCTTGTGGGTTGAGGCTGCCTGGGCTGCGATGGGCCGAAGTGGGCCCAATTGAATAAATTGTATGATGATGTAGTATATAGTGAACTAGACTAGGTGGAACTTATATACGTGGCTAGATTTGTGCTAGGTGGGCCACACGAGCGTGTGGGCCCGAATGGACCAAAATCGGGTCTTAGGCCCAATAGTTCGATAAGGACCGAAAATGGTAGATGAGTCGCTGGTGGCGACATTAGGCCTTCGGAAAGGCCATTGTAGGTGCGAATTTACGAAAATACCCTTGGTAGGTAAAATTACGAGTATACCCTTAGAGGTTGATTAGCTTGATTTTGTTGTTTTATGTCTATCTGATTGTGATGGTAATTCATGTTATTCTTATATTTGATATATGTTTTGCATACATGACATACTGCATACACGAATTATTATGTTTGCATGGGGTTGGGGATATGATAATGAAAAGGGGAAGTGTTCCGGTGGTTTTACCACATTATCCGGTGACTTATGTCACATATTATGAATCCGGTGACTTATGTCGCATATTATGAATTCGGTGACTCTGTCACATTATCTGGTGGCTATGCCATGTTATAAGGGCGATGTGCAGTTGACTGCAGCGACTGCCTTCGAGGGTGTGTAGCAGATGGAGGGTCGATTTAGTAATCCCCACTGGTGTGATTGGCAGGTACGGGTGGTGTGTAGCAGATGGAAATTTAGGCTGGGATTGGGTTTTGCATCATTTGGCATGTGTTATCTCCTATACTGTGATGTTAGGGCTACGGCCTGATTCGATTTATGTGTGCTTCGGCCAAGTATGTTATTGTGAGGGCTAAGGCCCAATCTGCTTTTGTGGGCTTACGCCCAGTTATCACTCGTAAGGGGAATTGCACACTGAGTTTTCGTAAACTCACCCCCTCTTTTTAAATGTTTCAGGTAATCAGTAGATCGCGGATTTGGGAGCCGAGGCAGACTTGTGGTGGCCCTGCAAAGTTTTCTCGTAGACTCGGTTCTTTTATTTAAACCTACTTTTAATTTTGGGATTTTGTTATGTAATAAGGCCTTTTGGTATTTTATTTGGTTCTAGCTTTCAATTTGGTTACTGTTTATTATTAAATGTTCAATGTGGGATTTTCCTAAAATGATAATAAACCATTTTTATTCAAAATTTCTTAAGCTCGATTTTCACAACAAATACAATTTTATTCAAATTAATAACAACTTTGTAAAATGGGCATCGAAATGAATCGGCTTTTATAAACAAACCACAGAACGCGGAGTTGCAAAAAGAATACGAACTTTTTAACGAACGCACAATTTTTTTTTAGACATTCCTTTCATGTGACATGCCAGATCCGGTCGTAACGTCTAGGCCAGGTTTGGGGTGTTACAATTGTTCGGTAAGGAAGACCCTCGAATCACCAATTTAGACCTTAAGGCAAACGAAGAAATCACTTTTGAGGTACTTAATGTCTTCCAATACGGCAAAGTCGAGGTAAGCAATCTTAAATTCAACACTTTTGAGGTAAACATTACTCGACTTAAACTATATATCCACAACTGAATTGATCCCATGAGAAAGGATTTTCACCTCCTCAAACCACCATGACCATACGAATAAGAGGTAAGTCTAGCTCAAGACTTTAAACGAGTGCTTCTCGGGAGGCAACCCGAGCATTAACCCCATTAATTTTTACATTTTTTATTTTTTAATTTTTTTAATTTTTACTTTTATTTTTCCTTTTAGCATCTAACCATAAACTAACCAAAGTGCAGATTTCCATACCACACGGCCTTGCACACGGCTGTAGCCGTGGCCGTGTGGCCACCACAGGAAGGTACAAGGGTGGGGGCAACCACCAGATGCATAATTTCTATTTAACCCCCTTCTTCCTTCCTCTTTTCTAGTTGTTTTTCTTCTTTCATTTTCCATTATTTACTTTTACTTTTATTTTGATATTTATTTTCTTTATTATTTTCTTTTTATTCTTCTTACCATTTAGATTTAGCTTAGGACACAATAAAATTCGGCCGGCTACTTTGAGGATTCAATTTCAAACAGTTTGAGACGCCTCCCCACGTTCACCTCAAATCCTATCCGGTTTCTTTTCAATGACTTCATCCAAAATTCAGGAAGTTTTACTTCTCTCCCCATCTTATGATTTTATGATTATATTGCTATTATTTATCTTTGTACATTGAGGACAATATACATCTTAAGTGTGGGGGGTTAATTATAGTATTATCTGAAAATCCCTGAATTATGCCTTGATCTTAAAGTAAATTTCTTAGAATGAAAATTCCTTTGATTCATGATTTTTATTGATATTTTTTGGGTTAAGTCATTGATAATTATGCATTGATGATTAAATTTGAAGGATACTAGGGAATCAAGCATGATAAGTCTATTTTTTAGAATTAATTTTTTTTTGGCTGTCTACCTGAATCTGAATGATATCTTGAAGTTCAAAATTTACGAGGTTGATATCAAAAACCCATAATTTCTGTGAGCTTTTGAGCCTTTTAGAGCATATATTCTTTTTCGTGCTCATTTTTTTTATTATGAGTGTGTCAACATTGAACCATTATTCTAGAACTTGCCTTAATTATACATGTCGAGACCACATCTATGATTTGATATACAGAGATGATAAAGGCACTTAGGATTTAACCCACTTACACCACTAAAAGGCCTACCTTCATAAATTAACCCCTAGTAAACCCTGTTGCTCCTAACAACCCTTTTTATTGGCTCACCAGCTAATATTTACCCAAAACCCCTTTGTATTTGTTATCACCATTCCTTTTGACTACCCTTATATCGAGATTTAATTTGATGTGTTGTCTAGCTGTTATTTTTAAGTAATAGATTCATTCATTATTATGTAATATTATTAGTTTGTTCTTAAAAAAAATCGAAGTATTTTCATTATTAGTTCTATATTTAAATGAGCTTACATGTTAAAATTCCACATCTTGAGGGAAAAGCTCGTATTATTTGTTTTTAATTGATGTAATCATTTAGGATTAGTTCAATTTTTGTTAGTTAGGCAATTCGTCAAGTCAGTCTCGATTCTAACCTTCTAACTTAGCCTTTATCCACACCTTTAACCCTAGCCCCGTTACAACCGTCTTAAAGACCTTTTGATTTGTGTATCATCTCATTTTACAGTGGTGGAGATTTGATTTTCATGCAAGCCTATGGGATTAACTTATCATGTTCGACTTATTGAGTGCTTAATTTTGAACCTTAAACACTTTGAGTGATTTGAGTGAATCTTTAGTGAGGATGTCAAGTCTTGTCAATTTTGAATCAGAGGTAATTATTCAGGTAAGGGGAAACACCTATGTTTTCATACTATAAAAACTATGACTTAGATTGTTTGAATCTTTAAGACTTTTTGAGTTGAATTATCCATGTATGAATTATCTTTGAATTATAATGAAACACTATTGATGAATGTTATGAATCAAGGAAGTTCGTTTTAATTGTAAGTTGATAATATTGCTTGAGGACAAGCAAAAGCTTAAGTGTGGGGGTATTTGATAAACCGTAAAAGTAACATATTTTAATCCCACATTTAGCATACTTTTGGATGATTTATCCTTTGATTTATGTAAAATGGTGCTCTTAATCCTTTCTTTTCATATTTTATACTTAAGAAATCACCCAATGATGAAAAGAATGAGAAACGGGCTTAAAACGGACCAAATTTGGACAAGAGAGAAATCGACATGGCCTGGCCCAAAGACCACACAGCCGTGCCTCATTAAAAGTCCGAACACAGCCTGGCCACGATTCACACGGGCGTGTGCCATGGCCGTGTCCCTATCACTAGAAAGAGCAATTTCATTCGAAAAAGGATACTTGGAGGCAAAGAAACACATTCCAAAGCCTATTCAAACACCCTAGTAGGAATTCTACTTAAATTAGGATACCTAGGGACCAAATAAGGCATCTCAAAGTCTACATAAACACCCAAGGGAGCGACTTGAAAGGTGGAGTTCGGCAGAAGCTGAAACCAGCGGAGATTAGGCCAAGGAGCCAAGCCGAAAAGGTCAGATTTGTGGGAATCACTCAGAATTAGCCAGTTGATCCATCCCAGGAAGCCGGAATTCTACTTGAGACGGCAGATTTCTCCTTTAATTCCTTCAGGGAGTTTTAGGGATTTCTTATGTTTTGTTTTATCTTTTCTCTTGAGATGTTCTCTTTATTTGTTATGAACTAAATCCTTCAGATACCTGAAGGGGATGAAACCTAGATGAATCTTGTTATTAATTTCTAAATTATATGATAAATACTTAGTTTGTTCTTAATTATGCAAGCTTAATCCAAATTTGATGTGCTTAGGTGGAGGAGGAATAGACCCTGCTTAAGAGTAGATCTAGCATAATTAAGCGGAGTTGATCGCACGCCTAGAGATAGGGTGATGAGATTTTGCCGGATTAGGGTGAAACCTAATATGGGAGTCCATAGATCGATTTACTGCTATTCTAGGGGGTTATTATTCGAGAAAGAGATTTTCGTTAATTAACCTAGGGTTAACGTTATTCGCTTCGAGAGAGGGTTTAATATACGTTAGGGAGTCTAACGAATCAAGCTAAGTAAATAAATCGTATGGTTCAGGGTTAAATAATAAGTGAAGTCTAGGTGGATTCTTTCTGAGGGTATCATCTTAATCAACTGAGTTTAGCCTGAAGTTATTTTCCCAATTCATCTTTTTTGTCTTTGTGTCTTTGGTTTAGTAATTAGTTTAGATTATATTAAAGCAACTTCACTTTTTTTGAGGTTAAATAATAAAAATAAAGTTAGTATTAGTACTTTTAGTTCCTTTGGGTTCGATAATCCAATCTTGCTTAAGCTATACTACTGTTCGATAGGTACACTTGCCTTCAATCGTTATCAGAGTTAGTTTCCAGGTTTGATCATTCTCTTTATAAATTTTAAGACTCTGATTTTAGGGATCAGAATCATAATAGGCTGTAGTAAACCTAACGAAACTTGATGCTCGACTTTTACTTGCTGACATACCAATCTCGATACAAACTTAGATATTTATCATTTCATTCCCGACTACCAATAACTTTGTTTCAACTCATTATACATTTTGTTGCCTCCCAAATGTATTCAATAAATGTTGTTATGGGCTTCTCATAGAATATCTCTTTTAAACTCAAAATTGTTTGGTACACAAATCCGATTTCGAAAATACAAATCATCATCATGAGCAACACTGAAATCAATTATTTTACTATTCTAAATTTGCTCCTATTTAGCTAAAAATTCGAATTGTTTCTTTGCAAATCTCAAATTTTCTGAAGAAGTAATGGTTTATGTAAAGCCCATTTTTGGTCAAATCAGAATAGTGGTTTTGAAACCACAAATCCAAGGTCAAAATAATTATTTTATTATTATTTAAATGTTTATAGCATGATTGAGTGATTGTGTGAAAAATTTTGTTAAGAAATTTTATCGTTTGAATGGTCAATTTGATAAAAAGGACTAAATCGCGTAAAGTGTAAAAGTGGAGTTCCAATAGCTAAAGGTGCTTAATAGCTATGGAACTTAATAGAGGAGGTTCTTATGTTGTAATTAGACCATTAATAGCATGAGTGGACAATTATGGACAACCATTATATGTTTTTAATGTTTAATTAGTAAGGTTAATATTGTAATTTGGTAATTTAACTTAAATTAAATAAAACAAAACATAAAATTAGGCATTCATCATCTTCATCAACCGAATTTGAGAGGAAAGAAAAGCCATAAGCTAGGTTTCATATTCAGCCAAGCTTCCTATATCAATTGTAAGTTCGTTTTTGTCCCGTTTTTAATGATTTCTATGTTTTTAAGATTGTTGCAGCTAGTACTAGCTAGCCCAGGGACTAATTTGCAAAACTGTTAAAGGTTTTGAATGTTTCCATTGATGAATATGTATGAGCTTTGATGATTGAAAATCCCTGAATTATGCCTTGTTCGAAAAGTAAGTTTCTCATATTACGATTAGAATGAAATTTCCTTTGATTTATGATTTTTACTAATATGTTTTGGATTAAGTCATTGATAATTGTGCATTGATGATTAAATTTGAAGGATACTAGAGAATCGAGCATGATAAGTCTATTTTTCAAAATTAAAATTTTTTTTAGGTTGTCTACCTGAATCTGAATGTTACCTTGAAATTTGAAATTTACAAGGTTGATATCAAATACCCATAATTTCTTTGAGCGTTTGAGCCTTATAGACCATACATTTTTTTCGTGCCCACTTTATTGATTATGAGTGTGTCAACATTGATTTGTTATTCTAAAACTTGCATTGATTATACATGTCGAGACCACACCTATGATTTGATATACCGAGATGGTAAAGGCACCTAGGTTTTAACCCACTTACTCCACTAAAAGCCTACCTTCATAATTAACCCCTATTGAACCCCGTTGACCTTAACAAACCCTTTTTATTGGCTCACCCACTAATATTAACCCAAAACCCTTTGTATTTATGATAAATCGTAAAAGTAACATATTTTAATCCCACATTTAGCATACTTTTGGATGATTTATCCTTTGATTTATGTAAAAAGGTGCTCTTAATCCTTTCTTTTCATATTTTATACTCAGGAAAGCACCCAAGGATGAAAAGAATGAGAAACGGGCTTAAAACGGACCAAATTGGGCCAAGAGAGAAATTGACACGGCCTGGCCCAAAGACCACACGATCGTGCCTCATTAAAAGTCCAAACACGGCCTGGCCACGATTCACACGGGCGTGTTCCATGGCCGTGTCCCTGTCGCTGGAAAGAGCAATTTCATTCGGGAAAGGATACTTGGAGGCAAAGAAACACATTCCAAAGCCTATTCAAACACCCTAGTAGGAATTCTACTTAAATTAGGATACTTAGGGGCCAAGTAAGGCATCTCAAAGTCTATATAAACACCCAAGGGGGCAACTTGAAAGGGGGAGTTCGGCAGAAGCCGAAACCGGCGGTGAAGCTAGGCCAAGGAGCTAAGCCAAAAAGGTCAGAGTTGTTGGAATCACTCGAAGTTAGCCAGTTGATCCATCCCAAGAAGCCGAAATTCTGCTCAAGACGGCGGATTTCTCCTTCAATTCCTTCAGGGAGTTTTAGGGATTTCTTATGTTTTGTTTTATCTTTTCTCTTGAGATGTTTTATTTATTTGTTATGAACTAAACCCTTCAGATACCTGAAGGGGATGAAACGTAAATGAATCTTGTTATTGATTTCTGAATTATATGATAAATACTTAGATTGTTCTTAATTATGTGTGTTTAATCCAAAATTTGATGTGCTTAGGTGGAGGAGGAATAGACCCTACTTAAGAATAGATCTAGCATAATTAAGCGGAGTTGATCACACGCCTAGAGATAGGGTGACGAGATTTTTCCGTATTAGGGTGAAACCTAATATAGGAATCCATAGATCGATTGTAACACCCCAAACCCGGCCCATGCGTTATGACCAGATCTGACATGTCACATGATAAAACATGTTAAATCCTTTTTATTCATACTAAAATAGGTATTAATTTGTTATAATCAAGAAAACAAGTTTGATTTGAAATATTTGATAAAGTACTACTAGCCTCGAAGGTTGATTTATTAATCGATAATTTGAACTAGAGATCTTATAAAATATGACTTTTGAAAACATTGTTGATAATTTGAGAGAAAATTTCCAAGTTAAAATATTTGTAAAGGTTTGTTATGAAATCCATTTGTTAATCTATTTTTGGAAAATCTTCATTTAAGTTTTTAGAAAAAATTCCCATTTAAAACAATTTGAGCAAAATATTAAGTACGTCAAACATAAAGCAAAAATAAAATATTCCAGAGGTCTTATTACAACATAAAAACCCAAAATAGTAAAAGTAATAAAACGAACGAAAATAGAAATCTAAAGTTCAATAAAAACCATTTTTGAAGTATGGCCTCCACCGAGTCATCCATGGCCCAAGTCCCACGTCACTGAGCATTACCTGTAAGGGTTAAGGCAAAAGGGGTGAGTTACTAGAACTCAGTGCATAATCCCCTTACCGTTGTCCACTGGGCTTGAACCCGTTTAGCAAAAACTTGGGCTTGAGCCCATAAAGCATAATCTTGGGCCGAAGCCCATTTACATAACAGAATATATATATATATGTGTGCAATGTATGCAACCCAACCCATCCTAGTAATCCATCCGCTACACACCACCCGTACCATCCCATCACACCTGTGGGGATCAAGTCAACCCACCCCGCCAAACACACCAATCATAGGCAAGTTGCCATTTATAATATATTTTGATTGTGGCCAAGCCACCGGAATCATAGTGAATCATAATAACAAACATTTTTGTTGCAGTACCACCGGGCTTCACTTCTCTTCAACATTTTTCCCATCCCATGCAAAATTATGTAAACGCAACATACATAATAAAGCATAATATTTACAAATATAAACAACAATCATAAGTCCAATATTTTATTACGGTGAATCTACCCATTATAGCACTTTGTAAATTGGCCCATTAAAGCAATCTAGTAAATCGGCCCATAGGGGCATTTCGGTAATTCAACCCATAGGGGCATTTCGATAATTCGGCCCATAGGGGCATTTTGGTAATTCAGCCCATAGGGGCATTTTCGAAATTTTACACATATACATTAATTTTTTGACAAATCTTTAGAAATAACGAACTTTAAGCCAATTTCTCGTTTTATGCTAATTTTATGATTTTAGTCGTATAATAATAACAATCTACTATCAAACACGTTACCGAATCATAAATTTACGGAATTACGATGTAAGATTACACACTTGATTACGGTGAGTATTAAACTCTCCTGATCGTCGGCACCTATGACAACATAATACTCAATTAATCTAATGAACGAGATTTTTATTAATCTAAATTTAAACTAAGCGATCTATTGAAACACTTACCCTCGATATCGTGCACGACCACAATTTGTCTATTCTCACCGGATGATGGTCCACAACCCGGTGGGAAATCTCGAACAGCCGATACCGCTCTATGCTTGAACTTAGGAGTAGGAATCGCAAATCCACTCCTTTTGAGTTCACAAATCACTTTTCCTTTCGAATCGGTACCACTTGCCTCCATAGGAAAAAAATCCTGATTAGAAAACTACTATGAGAGAAAGTAGTTATTTTAGTGATAGGAGTAGGCTTACCACTATATCTGAAGGATCCACGAGTGAAAAAGAACGAGCGTTTTAGACCCTATAATAACCGTTTAGTCCAACTAATCGAATAATGAACGATATCAAGTAATCTATAAGGAAACTCCTTACCTTAACGATATTGAATCCGATCTCCACCGATTGACTTAAGGCTAGAATGATATTCGGCCACTCACTTAGATCACTACGAAAAAGAGGATGATTAAGATGTGAAGGAGTAGAAGGAAACACCATTTCGGTTTAGAAACAAGATACACAACTGAATAGTGGTGAACACCCATTCGGCTAGAAAGAATAGAAAAATGAAAAGAGAAAAGAACTACTTACCGATTTGATTGAAGAAGAGGATGTCAACACAAATGAGAAAGAAATTGTGAAGGAGAGATTATGGGTTGAAATGTTTGGCTATGGAGGAAAAATGAACAAGAAAATTCGGCTATGAGAATATGGATTAGAGAAGAAGAAAGAAGAGTTGGAGAATTTTGTGAAAAAGAAAAGAAAGATGGAGAAAGAGTGCTTGACTAGATTCGGTTTTCAAAGGGAAAATAATCGAAAATAATTTGGTCACAATGGCTAGATGGTTTCAGCAAAACAAAGAAAGAAAGAAGAAAAAGAATACTCACTATTGGCTTTGAAGTTTCGGCAATGAGAGGAGAAATTGGAGAAAAGAACACAAAAGAATGCTAAAAGAAATTAGGCCTAACAAGAACCAAAATTTTACCAAAAGACAAATGAAAATTCGGCTACACCTAAACCCCTTCCCAAACCGTGTATACCTTACCAATAGGATCAAAAATTGACCAACAAAACTTTCCAAAACATTTTCCCAAAAACTGACCAACATATTCCCCTTCTTGCTCCTTTCTTTTACTCCTTTCCTTACACTCCTTCTTATCATATATCCTTAGCCACCTTGCCATAATTAAAAAGTCTTCCTTGTCTTAAATACCACCATGGATGACACTTGGGATAGGAGTACAAAAAAAATATACTCAAAATTTGCACCAAGTGGGATTCGAACCTCTTCCCCTAAAGCCCTTCATGTGACGCCACATCCTCTTTACCATATGCTCATTTATGCTAGCAATTTACTCACTTATTTCCATAAGCATTGATGCCACTTACCTTCTCTCCTTAAAGTGCTTAAACAAAAAAAAAAATTCTAAGGCCCAACTCAACCCCGAGCCTTCTTAAGACCTTAAAACATACACAATTAATATTTTTAACTAACCTATCGCATGGTATAATGCAACACATAATTTTCTGAATTTTAGGATGTTACAATTCTACCCCCTTAAAGAAAATTTCGGCCTCGAAATTTACCTGATTAAAAGAGTTGAGGATATTGCTGCCAAATCGCGTCCTCAGGCTCCCATGTAGCTTCCTCTGATCCGTGATTACGCCATAGAACTTTGACTAACGGTACCGACTTCCTTCTCAGCACCTTAACATCTTGATCTAAAATCTATACTGGCTCTTCTTCAAAAGACAAGTCAGGTCTTAACTCAACTTCCTCCACTGGTACAATGTGTGACAGATCCGATCGATAACGTCTTAACATAGAGACATGGAATACACTATTTATCTGACTTAACTCCGGAGGTAACTCAAGTTGATAAGCCACTGGTCCAACATGGTTCAGTACACGATAAGGTCCGATGAACCTAGGGCTCAACTTGCCTTTCCGCCCAAATCTAAAGATCTTATTCCAAGGTGAAACCTTCAAAAAGACCTGATCACCCACCGCAAATTCTATATCCTTACGCTTGAGATCCGCGTACGATTTTTGTCTGTCCGAAGCTTCTTTTAATCGAGCCCGAATTACCATAACTTTCTCCTCCGTCTCCGAAATCAACTCAGGACTCAATAACTGACACTCACCCAACTTAGTCCGGCAAGTAGGAACCATACAACGCCTCGTAGGGTGCCATCTGGATGCTGGATTGATAGTTGTTGTTGTATGCAAACTCCGCCAAAGGTAGAAAATCTTCCCAACTACCCTTGAAGTCGATCACACAGCCCCTTAACATGTCTTCAAGAATCTGAATTACTCTCTCCGACTGACCATCTGTCTGTGGATGAAACGCTGTGCTGAAATTTAACCTTGTTCCCAAAGCTTCATGCAAAGCCTTCCAAAACCGCGATGTAAACCTAGGGTCCCTATCCGATATAATAGGCACTGGTACCCCGTTCAACCTCATGACTTCTGCTATATACAACTTGGCCAATTTCTGCAACGAATAATCCGAACGACAGGTAGGAAATGAGTAGTCTTCGTCAATCGATCCACTATTACCCATATAGAATCTTTCTTAGTAGGCGTTAAGGGTAACCCACAAACAAAGTCCATCGTTATCCTTTCCCATTTCCATAATAGAATTTTCACCGGTTGTAGCAACTCTGACGGCCATTGATGTTCCGCTTTCACCTACTGACATGTTAAGCACTTACTCACGAAATCAGTAACCTCCCGCTTCAGCCCTGGCCACCAATACTGCTCACGGAGGTCTCGGTACATCTTATTTTCCCAAGGGTGCATAGCATATAGGCTACTATGCGCCTCACACAGAATCATTTGTCTCAATTCCGAATCCTTGGGCATACAAATTTTTCCGTGAAAACACAATATTCCATCACTATTCAATCCAAAATCCCCTATCTCACCACCTTCCACTTGTTGAAGTCGAGAACCCAACGCTTCATCTATCAACTGCTTTTCTTTAATCTGGCTTACCCAAACAGGCTTCACCTGAAGTTCGGCTAACAAACTACCGTCCTCATAAAGGCTGGGATGAGCGAACATTGCTCTCAAATCTGATATCACCTTACGACTCATTGCATCAGCCACCACGTTAGCCTTTCCGAGATGATACTCTATTGAGAAGTCATAATCCTTCAATAGTTCTATCCACCTCCGTTGTCTTAAGTTCAACTCCTTCTAGGTAAGGAGGTACTTCATACTCTTATGATCCGTATAAATAGTCGACTTCTCATCGTACAGATACTGTCTCCAAATCTTCAGAGCAAACACCACTGCAGCTAACTCCAAGTCACGCGTAGGATAGTTCACCTCATGCGGCCTTAATTGACGAGATGCATAAGCCACCACTTTTCCCCCTTGCATCAACACACATCCCAAGCCCGTGTGTGACGCATCACAATAAACAATAAACTCCTTACCAGCCTCAGGTTAAATCAATACTGGCGCTTCTGTCAGAATCTTCTTCAATTTCTCAAAGCTCTCCTGCTGCTGATCTGACCACACAGACGGTACTTCCTTACGCAACATTTTAGTTAGGGGTGCAGCAATCAACGAAAACCCTTCAACGAATCGCCTGTAATACCCAGCCAAACCTAGAAAACTTCAGATTTCTGCCACTGACTTCGATGGTTTCCAGTCCAATACAGCCTCTACCTTTCAGGGATCACTCTAATTCCTTCGACAGATACAACATGCCCTAAAAAGGTCACCTCCTTCAGCCAAAATTCACACTTACTGAATTTGGCATACAGTTGCTTCTCCCTTAATATCTACAATACTACCCGCAGATGCGAATCGTGCTCTTATTCGCTCTTCGAGTACACCAAGATGTCATCTATGAACACCACCACAAACCGATCTAGATAGGGTTGAAAGACCAGTTTCATCATGTCCATAAATGCAGCTGGTGAATTTGTCAACCCAAACGGCATCAATAAGAACTCGTAATGGCCATAACGAGTTCGAAATGCAGTCTTATGAATATTCGCCTCCTTGACCTTTAACTGGTGATAACTCGATCTCAAATCTATCTTCGAGAAGACCCAAGCTCCTCGCAGTTGATTGAACAGATCATTGATTCTCGGCAACGGATACTTATTCTTGATCGTCAACTTATTCAATTGCCTATAATCGATGCACATACGCATTGACCCATCCTTTTTCTTAACGAATAAAACCGGCGCTCCCCACGGTGACACACTTGGTCGAATGAATCCGCGATCCAACAACTCCTGAATTTGTGCTTTAAGCTCCACTAACACCTTTGGCACCATTCTATAAGGAGCAATGGACACCGGAGCCGTTCCTGGCAACAGCTCAATGCCAAACTCTACCTCCCGATCCGGAGGCAATAGCTCCTCGGGAAAGACGTCTGAAAACTTTTTCACCATTCTAACACTTTCTATCGATAACTCTGTAGCATCCAAAGCACTGATGAAGGCTAAGAACGCTCCACACCCCTTCCAGACCAACTTTTCTGCCATTAAGGCAGATACCACATTAGACAGGTAGTTTCTTCTTTCACCTATCATCATCACTTCCTTATCCTCCGAAATTCTTAATACCATCTGCTTTGCAGCACAGTCCAAGTTCGCACGGTGTTTAACCAACCAGTCCATGCCCAGAATAAGGTCGAACTCGTCGAATGGTAGTTCCATCAAATCCGCAAAAAATATTTCCCCCTAAACTTGTATGGGCACATCCCTAAATAACTTATTTACTACCACCGACTGTCCTAAAGGGCTAATCACAGTTGTTTCTCTAGCAGTAATCTCAGATCTAATATTTAAGGTTCCAGACACAACACAAGCAATATACGAATGGGTGGATCCAATATCTATCAAAGCAGTAACAGGTACATCAGCTATGAAAATGTATCAGTTATGACATCAGGTGCATAGCCATCCTCTCGACGTCTGACCGCATAGACCAACCCTGGCTGTCTCGCCTCTGCGTTACCTCTATTATCGGAACCTCTACCCAGTGCACCCTGACCTCGTCCTACGGCATTACCACCTCGACCTGGCCCACGGCCTCTCGGCGGCTGTTGAGCGCCTCTAGCTGGCTGCGCAAAATCGTTACTAACACCTTGAGTCTGAGCAGGCCGCCGAGGGATATCTCTAAGTCGATGGTCATTGGAACCATATTTGAAACAACCACCGGTTCTCTTCCAGCATTCACTAGAGTGAAGTTTCCCACAATCCGCACATGGCTGTAACTGATTGGTTGCAGCTGGTACTCTAACCCGAGCTGGCTCCTCATTCCTGGGCCTCTTCTGAAACCCTCTAGCAGGACCTGAGTACCCCGAGTCTTTTTTGTTCCTGCCCCTATCCCTGTCTCGATTTTGCCTCTCTGAGTGTTTAACCTCTTGAGCTATTTTGGCTTTTTCTACCAGTGTGGCAAAATTCCTCTCCATCTGTTGGGTTATGAGTACCCGCAACTCATTACGCAACCCGTCCTCAAAACGCACACAGCGTTCGTAGTCAGTTGGCACTATTCCTTGGGCATACCGACTAAGACGCAGAAATTCTGCCTCATATGCTGCCACAGACTTACCTTCTTGGACTAGATTCAAGAATTCCTTCCTTCGAGCATCCACATAGCTAGCCCCAACATACTTTCCCTGGAATGTCGTCTTAAAGAAATCCCAGGTAATACGATCAGCTTGAGTGCCTTCCCGAATAGTGAGCCACCACTGATACGCCTCATCTCTTAGCAATGACACAACTCCTTTCAGCTTCTGCTCAACGGTGCAATCCAGGTCATCCATAATCCGCTCCACTGCCTCAAGCTAGTACTTCGCTACATTTGGGGCTACACCCGAGATACCCCTAAAAACCTCAGCTCCATTCGATCTGAGTCATTCCGATATTGGCCCACGAGCTGCTGACCCAGTTCTTGCCCCAGCAACCCTTTCCAGAACTTGCAACATTGCTTGGGACAGAGCGTCGTCCTCTCTCATACGATCATGTGACCCAGCTTCAGTCACAGGTGATGCAGTTGCGTCCATTTCCGGCATATGTCCCGATGCCTCAGATACAACTCTAGCACCTCAGCCTCTACCACGACCACGTCTATCGCGTCCACGTCCTCTAGTGCTCATGATTACTAAGTCATTTTAATCTGATTACAAGTCTTATAGATCAGTATTTTATTCGATGTTTATTAAACAATGTTTTATGGAGTATAGGAAATAGAGTCGTTGTCGCAAAACGCATCCTATAGTCTCAATCTCTATACTTTCAGCTCCTAAAACTAAAAGTTTTAGAGTATTTCTACAGTCGTACCACAATAATCATAATCATAAAATGATAACATATACTTACTTGACTTGGTGCCAGATACCCGTGGTGCCATAATTCCTTTAGAATATGCATGTATAAATTAAGATTTTAAACAGCTTTGGAAAATGCTTTTGAACCCAAACCACAGACGAGTTTTGCAACCGGGCTCTGATACCATAAAATGTAACACCCCAAACCTGGCCCATGCGTTATGACCGGATCTGACATGTCACATGAGAAAACATGTTAAATCATTTATATTCATACTAAAATAGGTATTAATTTGTTATAATCAAGAAAACAAGTTTGATTTGAAATATTTGATAAAGTACTACTAGCCTCGAAGGTTGATTAATTAATCGATAATTTGAACTAGAGATCTTATCAAATATGACTTTTGAAAACATTGTTGATAATTTGAGAGAAAATTTCCAAGTTAAAATATTTGTAAAGGTTTGTTATGAAATCCATTTGTTAATCTATTTTTGGAAAATCTTCATTTAAGTTTTTAGAAAAAATTCCCATTTAAAACAATTTGAGCAAAATAATAAGTACGTCAAACATAAAGCAAAAATAAAATATTCCAGAGGCCTTATTACAACATAAAAACCCAAAATAGAAAATGTAATAAAATGAACGGAAATAGAAATCTAAAGTTCAATAAAAACCATTTCTGAAGTATGGCCTCCACCGAGTCATCCATGGCCCAAGTCCCACGTCACTGAGCATTACCTGTAAGGGTTAAGAAAAAAGGGGTGGGTTACTAGAACTCAGTGCATAATCCCCTTACTGTTGTCCACTGGGCTTGAACCCGTTTAGCAGAAACTGGGGCCTGAGCCCATAAAGCATAATCTTGGGCCGAAGCCCATTTACATAACAGAACATATATATATATATATATATATATATATGCAATGTATGCAACCCAACCCATCCTAGTAATCCATCCGCTACACACCACCCGTAGCATCCCATCACACCTGTGGGGATCAAGTCAACCCACCCCGCCAAACACACCAATCGCAGGCAAGTTGCCATTTATAATATATTTTGATTGTGGCCAAGCCACCGGAATCATAGTGAATCATAATAACAAACATTTTTGTGGCAGTGCCACCGGGCTTCACTTCTCTTCAACATTCTTCCCATCCAATGCAAAATTATGTAAATGCAACATACACAATAAAGCATAATATTTACAAATATAAACAACAATCATAAGTCCAATATTTTATTACGGTGAATCTACCCATTATAGCACTTTGTAAATTGGCCCATTAAAGCAATCTAGTAAATCGGCCCATAGGGGCATTTCGGTAATTTGGCCCATAGGGGCATTTCGATAATTCGGCCCATAGGGGCATTTTCAAATTTTTACACATATACATCGATTTTTTTTTGAAAAATCTTTAGAAATAACGAACTTTAAGCCAATTTCTCGTTTTATGCCAATTTTACGATTTTAGTCATATAATAATAACAATCTACTATCAAACACGTTACCGAATCATAAATTTACGGAATTACGGTGTGAGATTACACACCTAATTACGGTGAGTATTTAATGAACGAGATTTTTAATAATCTAAATTTAAACCAAGCGATCTATTGAAACACTTACCCTCGATATCGTGCACGGCCACGATTTGTCTATTCTCACCGGATGATGGTCCACAACCCAGTGGGAAATCTCGAACCGCCGATATCGCTCTAAGCTTGAACTTAGGAGTAAGAATCGCAAATCCACTCCTTTTGAGTTCACAAATCACTTTTCCTTTCGAATCGGTACCACTTGCCTCCATAGGAAAAAATCCCAATTAGAAAACTACTATGAGAGAAAGTAGTTATTTTAGTGATAGGAGTAGGCTTACCACTATATCCAAAGGATCCACGAATGAAAAAAACGAGCGTTTTAGACCCTATAATAACCGTTTAGTCCAACTAATCGAATAATGAACGATATCAAGTAATCTATAAGGAAACTCCTTACCTTAACGATATTGAATCCGATCTCCACCGATTGACTTAAGGCTAGAATGATATTCGGCCACTCACTTAGATCACCACGAAAAAGAGGATGATTAAGATGTGAAGGAGTAGAAGAAAACAACATTTCAGTTTAGAAACAAGATACACAACCGAATAGTGGTAACCACCCATTCTGCTAGAAAGAATAGAAAAATGAAAAGAGAAAAGAACTACTTACCGATTTGATCGAAGAAGAGGATGTCAACACAAATGAGAAAGAAATTGTGAAGGAGAGATTATGGGCTGAAAGGTTCGGCTATGGAGGAAAAATGAACAAGAAAATTCGGCTATGAGAATATGGATTAGAGAAGAAGAAAGAAGAGTTGGAGAATTTTGTGAAAAAGAAAAGAAAGATGGAGAAAGAGTGTTTGACTAGATTCGATTTTCAAAGGGAAAATAATCGAAAATAATTTGGTCACAATGGCTAGATGGTTTTGGCAAAACAAAAAAATAAAAGAAGAAAAAGAATACTCACTATTGGCTTTGAAGTTTCGGCAATGAGAGAAGAAATTGGAGAAAAGAACACAAAAGAATGCTAAAAGAAATTAGGCCTAACAAGCACCAAAATTTTACCAAAAGACAAATGAAAATTTGGCTACCCCTAAACCCTTTCCCAAACCGTGTATACCTTACCAATAGGATCAAAAATTGACCAACAAAACTTTCCAAAACAATTTCCCTAAAACCGGCCAACATGAAACACCCCAAACCCAGCCCACAAGCCCGACCGGATCTGGCATGTCCCTTGAGTAAAACTTAGCTAAATCTCGTTTTATCATCTTGAGAAATATGGTGGTTTTAAAAAAAAAAAAATAGGTTTGTCATGTTGGAAATCGTGTTGTCGTTCCAGTTTGTAAATCAAAAGAAAACGTTTTTTTTTTCATATTTCACGAATTAAAAGATTTGCCGAATTTAAAAGCTCATTAAGTTGGAAAACTGTGAATTGATTAGGTGACAAAGCGTGTGAAGTTGTTAAGGAAAATATTTAGTTATTTGTTCGCCAATTTTCGAATGGACATAAAACTTAAAACATAAGACTTAAACAATTAAATAGTGGCCTTATTACAAACTTAAAATACCAAATAAATCCCGAAAGAAAAATATGCTAAAGTAAACGAAAAATTCAATCGTTCAAAAACCCGAAAACGCTGAGCATGGCCACCCGTAGTCCTCGCTGACCCGTTCCACAACACTATGCATCACCTGCAAAAAGTTATCCCACGAAGGGTGAGTCAACGGACTCAATGTGTAACGGCTACACCAAAACCCAAACGATCATAGCCTTATACTTATCATTTCAGCAAAGCCCATTTTAGTCATATTCAGCCATAGGCCCATAATATAGCATATCGAATCATAACATATCAAATCACAATTATACATAAAATGAAATGCAATCCTGAGCCCACCTAGATATCCAACCTCTACATACCACCCGTACCTGCCAAACACACCCTGTTGACTACTAAATCGACCCTCCATCCGCTACACACCCTCGAAGGCAGTCGCTGCAGTCAACTGCATATCGCCCTTATAATCATGGCATAGCCACCAGATAATGTGACAGAGTCACCGGATTCATAATATGTGACATAAGTCACCGGATAATGTGGTAAAACCACCGGAACACTTCCCCTTTATCATTATCACCCATATGCCCATGCATCATGCAAAACATGCAGATATCATGCAATATACCTTACCCCATAGTCATAACGAAATCACACATATATCATATCAATGTTTATAACATTATTCACGGAGTGTTAAGGGGTAACGTACCTGAATACACTGTACCATTAAATAGTACCCTTAGCCATGTTCGTTCACATTTCTTATTATCACATGCTTAATATTATTACTATTAATCTATCGAGAAATTAATGTAGGGTTACACACCTGATAACAGTGAGAACAACACTCTCGATACCGACACTCTCGCTAGTAGGGATAACAACAATTTGCCTATCCCTTTCCAAAATAGATCTGAACCCCGAGACCCCTCCTTTATCTCTATCGAAAACCCCTAAAATACCATAGTTAGAATCGGCCAATCCTTTACATAATATGGCCTTCGGCCGAATGTTATCTCTGCTTACCTTGGATCTCAAATCCCGAAAGATCCCGTTCTAACCGCCGGCTACAAAGAATCCCAAAATCCACCTTCATTGTTTCAGCCAAATGGGATATAAAGATTAGTATCATTGATTTCGATAAGCTAAAATAAGAGAAAGAGATTTGAACCAGAAGAGATCCCTTACCGAACAAGAGTGACCAACCGCAATGATCACTGGCTCTAAGAAATCGACAAGAGGAGAAAGATGATCGGCTTTCGGCTCTTAGTGCTTAAGAACAATCGGTTTCAATGGGTTAAGATGCAATGATCTTTTCGGCTTTAGAGAGTAATAACAAAGGTTATGGATTCGGCTTTAGTGAAAAGTGAGCAATCAGTTATGGCCAAGAAAGACTTTCGGCTTTTGAAGAATCGTGAAGAGAAAAAAAAAAGAGAGAAGAGATAGTTGGAGTCTTGAAAGGTTTCGGCTAGGGGAAAAATGAGGAGAAAGATTCGGCTAGAGAGGCTTCAAGAAGTAAACTTCAAAAGAGTAAGGAGGAGATATGGCACTTTCGGCTTCAGAGAAAAGGAAAGAAGATAGATGACAAACTAAAGAAGAGAGAAAATGAGACAAAAAGCAAAAGATGAACACTCCCCCTAGCACAAATTCGGCACTCACTTTCCCACCCCCCAAAATCGATTATACCACCCTCCAAAGCCCTCCATTCGGCCAACTCTTCAACCCCTATCCAATCCCTTCTTTTTCTCCTATTTTTCCTCCCCTCCACTCATTCAAATGAGATTGAATGAGTCAACCACTTATCTCCCTTCTTAGCCACAAATTTAAGCTGTTAACCCAATCCATTCCTCATCCACTCAGTGTTTGCATGCCGTCCAACTCCCCCTCCTCCTTGACTCAAAAAGAAACCCCATAATGCTTCCTCTGCAGCTCGAACCTCCTTCCTCCTGAAGCCCCTTTTGACGCAACCTCCCCCCTTGCTCTCTTGCGTCTCCATGCCACTTTACCACATGGTTTCTTGTGTCCTAAACTCCACCATTTATTCTTTAAAGGCCTAACTCCCTTAGCTCTCCCCTTAATAATTTAAAACAATATTTTCCCTAAGCGTCTACCTACACCCCAAGGTTCCCAAAGCCCCGAAACACATACAACCAGCATACAAAGCTCACTACCACATGAATTATGAATTAAAACGCATAACCCCTACATCCTGGATGTTACATTTCTACCCCCTTAAAATAATTTCAGCCTCGAAATTACCTAACTAGAATAGGTGAGGGTATTGCTGTCGCATTACTGCCTCTGGCTCCCACGAAGATTCTTTCGATCCATGGTTATGCCATAACACCTTGACTAGCGGAACTGATTTTCTACGCAACACTTTCACATCCCGTTCCAAAATCTGAATCGACACTTCCTCGTAGGACAAATCTGGTCTCAACTCCACTTCTTCAACTGGTACCACATGAGATGGATCCGACCGGTAACGGCGTAACATCGAAACATGAAACACATCGTGCATCTGCTTCAATTCCGAAGGCAACTCTAACTGATATGCCACTGGTCCAACTCGCCTCAAAACCCGATAAGGTCCTATAAACCTGGGACTTAACTTTCCCTTACGACCAAATCTCATCACCTTCTTCCACGGCGAAACTTTCAGAAACACCTGATCTCCCACAGCAAACTCTATTTCTTTCCGCTTAAGATCTGCATATGACTTTTGCCTGTCAGATGCCTCCTTCAACCGTGCCCGAATTACCTTAACCTTTTCTTCGGATTCTGCCACCATCTACGGACCCAAAACCTGGCGTTCCCCAACTCTGTCCAACACGTAGGAGTGCGGCACTTCTGTCCATACAGCGCTTCGTACGGTGCCATCCGAATACTCACTTGGTAGCTGTTATTGTATGCAAATTCTGGTAAAGGCAAGAACTCCTGCCAACTTCCTCTGAAGTCTATCACGCAACCCCACAACATATCCTCTAACACCTGAATTACCCGTTCAGACTGGCCGTCCGACTGCGGATGAAATGCCGTACTAAAGTCTAACCTGGTGCCTAATGCCTGATGTAGTGCTTTCCAAAACCGAGACGTAAACCTCGGATCCCTAACTGAAATAATCGACACTGGCACTCCGTGCAGCCTCACAATTTCTGCCACATACAACTTCGCTAACCTCTGTAGAGAATAGTCAACCCGTACTGGTATGAAATGTGCAGACTTTGTCAACCGATCTACTATCACCCATACCGAGTCCTTCTTAGTAGGCGTAAGGGGAAGCCCACTAACGAAGTCCATGGTAATTCACTCCCACTTCCATTGCGGAATCTTTATCGGCTGAAGCAACCCTGACGGTACTTGGTGTTCAGCTTTGACTTGATGACATGTTAAACACTTCCCTACAAGTTCCGTAACTTCCCGCTTAAGACCAGGCCACCAAAACTGATCCCGTAGATCCCTGTATAACTTACTTCCTCCAGGATGCATAGTATAAGGGCTACTATGCGATTCCTGAAGAATTCTCTGCCTTAGTTCCTCATCCTTCGGCATACAGACCTTACCTCGAAAACACAGCACTCCGTCGCTGTTCACACCATAATCTTCCAATTCCCCATTTTGCACTTGCCGTAGTTTAGCACTTAGATCGTCATCTGTCAGTTGTCTTTCCTTTACCTGACTTAACCATGTCGGCTTCACCTGCAATTCTGCTAGCAAACTTCCGTCATCATAAAGTCTAAGATGTGCAAACATCGCCCTCAGATCCGACACTACCTTCCGACTTAGGGCATCTGCCACTACATTCGCCTTACCCGGGTGATACTCTATTGAACAATCGTAATCTTTCAGTAACTCCACCCACCTTCGCTGTCTCAAATTTAGCTCCTTCTGAGTCAGCAGATACTTCAAACTCTTGTGGTCCGTATAGATCACCGACTTCTCTCCATACAAATAATGCCTCCACACTTTTAGAGCGAACACCACTGCAACCAACCCCAGATCATGCGTCGGATAGTTAACCTCATGCGGCCTTAGCTGCCGAGACGCATAAGCGACCACCTTCCTGTCTTGCATCAACACACATCCCAATCCTGTGTGAGAAGCATCACAATATACTGCAAAATCCTTCCCAGCCTCAGGCTAAATCAAAACCGGAGCTTCTGTCAAAACCCTCTTAAGCCTCTCGAAGCTCTGCTGCTACTTATCTGCCCATACAAAAGGTACCTCCTTTCTCAACAATTTTGTTAGAGGTGCTGTTATTGATGAGAACCCTTCTACGAATCTTCTATAGTAGCCTGCTAACCCCAAGAAACTACGAACCTCAGCCACAGACTTAGGTGGTTTCCAATCTAGCACTACCTCAATCTTCCGAGGATTCACCCTTATCCCTTCCACAGACACCACATGCCCTAAGAATGCAACTTCCTTCAACCAGAATTCGCACTTGCTGAACTTGGCATACAACTTTTTTTTCCTTAACACTTGCAATACTACCCGGAGATGCTCATCATGTTCTTCTTCAGACTTAGAATACACCAAGATGTCATCGATAAACACAACGACGAATTGATCCAAGTAAGGTTGGAAAACCCTGTTCATCATATCCATGAACGCAGCTGGGGCGTTCGTCAATCCAAACGGCATTACTAAGAACTCATAACGCCCGTATCTTGTCTAGAAAGCTGTCTTATGGATATTTGCTTCCTTCACCTTAAGTTGGTGATATCCCGACCTTAAATCTATCTTTGAAAATACTGCGGCCCCCTTAAGCTGATCGAACAAGTCGTCTATCCTCGGCAAAGGGTACTTGTTCTTGATGGTCAGCTTATTCAACTGCCGGGAATCTATGCACATACGTATAGTCCCGTCCTTCTGCTTCACGAATAGGACCGGTGCTCCCCATGAAGACACACTGGGTCGGATAAACCCACGATCAAGCAACTCTTGGATTTGAGCCTTGAGCTCTACTAACTCCTTTGGTGCCATTCTGTACGGAGCGATAGATACTGGCGCTGTACCAGGCAACAAGTCAATCCCAAATTCCACCTCACGATCCGGAGGCAACCCTGGAAGTTCTTTCGGAAAGACATCCACAAAGTCTTTTACCGTCCTGACCCCTTCTACAGCTGCTTCCTTAACCTCCAAGGCATTAACCAACATCAGAAAAGCTACACATCCCTTCCTTACCATCTTCTCTGCCTTAAGGGCAGACATTAAATTCGACAAGTAATTTCGTCTCTCGCCCATCACCATAATCTCTTCGCCATCGGAAGTTCCCAACGACATGCGCTTAGCAGCACAGTCCACATTCGCTCGGTACTTTACTAGCCAATCCATGCCTAAGATTAGGTCAAATTCCCCAAATGGCAGTTCCACTAGGTCAGCCGGAAACTGCGCCCCCTGAACTTCTAAAGGCACTTCCCTAAAGAGTTTGTATACTACTACTGATTACCCTAAAGGACTAAGTACAGTCATCTTCCTAAGTACAGTCTCAGAGTTCACATTCAGAGTTCCAGATACTTCACTAGCGATGTAAGAATGAGTTGACCCTATATCTATCAGAGCAATAAAGGGTAATCCAGAAATAAGGAACGTACCTGTTATGACATCAGGTGCATCACCATCTTCTTTCCGACGAGCCGCATACACCAGACCCCGCTGTCTCGACTCCGCGTTACCACTACCTCTGCATGGTGTCCCGCGACCTCTTCTAGAACCATTACCTGTGCCATTTGGACCATGACCTCTCGACGGCTGCTGTCCACCTCTGCCAGCCTGATTAAAACCCTGACCTGCTGGTCGGCCCCTATCTGTATCCACCGGGCAGTCCCTAATCATGTGATCCTTGGACCCACACTTAAAACATCCCCCTGTCTTTTTCCAACATTCTCCCGGGTGCATCTTTCCACACTGAGCACAAGTACGGTACTATCCTCCCACAACAACCTGCTGACCTCGCGGCCCATCAACTCTAGATCTCTTTTGAAAATTCCCGGATGACCCTGAAGACCTATAACTCCTCTTATTCTTACTTTGACCTCTGTCCTGGTTCTGTCTCTCGGTCCGCTTAACTTCTTCAGCTATTCGAGCCTTATCCACTAAGATTGCAAAGTCTCTCTCCCGCTGCGGGGCAATCAACACTCGCAGTTCATCTCTCAGTCCATCCTCGAATCTGACACACCGTTCATAATCAGTAGCTACAACCCCTCTGGCATACCGGCTTAACCGCAAAAACTCCGCTTCATACTCCGCTACCGACTTGCTTCCTTGCACTAGATTTAGAAACGCCTTTCTCTGCGAGTCTATATAGCTAGCTCCGACGTATTTCCTCTCAAACTTAACCTTAAAATACCCCCAATCCACTTGATCTGCAGGGGTACCCTCTCTGACAATGAGCCACCACTGGTAGGCCTCATCTCGAAGTAGTGAAACAGCACCTTTTAGTTTCTCCTCAGCAGTGCAGTCCAAATCGTCCATGATCCTCTCGACTGCCTCCAACCAGTACTCTGCTACATTCGGAGCTACCCCAGATACTCCCCTAAAAACCTCAGCTCCATTTGCTCTAAGCCTCTCAGATACTGACTTTCGTGCCCCATTTCCCATGTTAGCTCCTACGACTCGCTCTAAAACTTGCAGCATCGCCTGGGATATCGCGTCATCCCCTCTGTTTTGGCCCTGGAATTCTGCTTCTCCAACCGGTGGTAACGGTGCCTCATTCCCAGACCAGTGTCCAGACCCTGCTGGTTCGGACACCGTGATTTTGCCTCTGCCACGTCCGCGTGTATTGCGACCACGTCCCCTAGAACTCATGTCTACTATCCCAGTTTATCTACTTTTACGAAATTTTTATGCATTAGAGTCATTTCACTTTTTTTTTTTGCTTAAAGAGAAGTTTTATGCAATAGAGTTTTAATCAGTGGTTTTTCCGAAAAAGTACACACACACCTAGGGCTTCAGGACTCTATAGTTTTCCTAGCCTATTATCTATAGTATCACATATTAACCTATTCAAATCAATTTATCAACCAAAAGAACTTACCTGGTGGACCTGGGTCGAGAACTCGGGTGCCATGCTTCCATAGAACCATTTTAATGAAAAATTTCAAAAAAACCCATTTTTAGTTCAACTTTGAAAACGTTGTGGGCTTCAAAACCCAAGGCCAAGTGTTTAAACTTGGGCTCTGATACCAAGTTGAAACACCCCAAACCCGACCCACAAGCCCGGCCGTATCTGGCATGTCCCTTGAGTAAAACTTAGCTAAATCTCGTTTTATCATCTTGAGAAATATGGTGGCTTAAAAAAAACAGGTTTGTCAAGTTCGAAATCGTGTTGTCGTTCCAGTTTGTAAATCAAAAGAAAATGTTTTTTTTTTTCATATTTCACGAATTAAAAGATTTGCCGAATTTAAAAGCTCATTAAGTTGGAAAACCGTGAATTGATTAGGTGACAAAGCGTGTGAAGTAGTTAAGGAAAATATTTAGTTATTTGTTTGCCAATTTTCGAATGGAAATAAAACTTAAAACATAAGACTTAAACAATTAAATAGTGGCCTTATTACAAACTTAAAATACCAAATAAATCCTGAAAGAAAAATATGCTAAAGTAAACGAAAAATTCAATCGTTCAAAAACCCAAAAATGCTGAGCATGGCCACCCCGTAGTCCTCGCTGACCCGATCCACAACACTATGCATCACCTGCAAAAAGTTATCCCAGGAAGGGTGAGTCAGTGGACTCAATGTGTAACGGCTACACCAAAACCCAAACGATCATAGCCTTACACTTATCATTTCAGCAAAGCCCATTTTAGTCATATTCGGCCGTAGGCCCATAATATAGCATATCGAATCATAACATATCAAATCACAATTATACATAAAATGAAATGCAATCCCGAGCCCACCTAGATATCCAACATCTACACACCACCCGTACCTGCCAAACACACCGTGGGGATTACTAAATCGACCCTCCATCCGCTACACACCCTCGAAGGCAGTCGCTGCAGTCAACTGCACATCGCCCTTGTAATCGTGGCATAGCCACCAGATAATGTGACAGAGTCACCGGATTCATAATATGTGACATAAGTCACCGGATAATGTGGTAAAACCACCGGAACACTTCCCCTTTATCATTATCACCCATATTCCCATGCATCATGCAAAACATGCAGATATCATGCAATATACCTTACCCCATAGTCATAACGAAATCACACATATTTCATATCAATGTTTATAACATTATTAACGGAGTGTTAAGGGGTAACGTACCTGAATACATTGTACCATTGAATAGTACCCTTAGCCATGTTCGTTCACATTTCTTATTATCATATGCTTAATATTATTACTATTGATCTATCGGGAAATTAATGTAGGGTTACACACTTGATAACAGTGAGAACAACACTCTCGATACCGACACTCTCGCTAGCAGGGATAACAACGATTTGCCTATCCCTTTCCGAAATAGATCTGAATCCCGAGACCCCTCCTTTATCTCTGTCGAAAACCCCCTAAAATACCATAGTTAGAGTCGGCCAATCCTTAACATAATATGGCCTTTGGCCGAATGTTATCTCTGCTTACCTTGGATCTCAAATCCCGGAAGATCCCCTTCTAACCGCCAGCTACAAAGAATCCCGAAATCCACCTTCATGGTTTCGGCCAAATGGGATATAGAGATTAGTATCCTTGATTTCGATAAGCTAAAATAAAAGAAAGAGATTTGAACCAGAAGAGATCCCTTACCGAACAAGAGTGACCAACTGCAATGATCACTGGCTCTAAGAAATCGACAAGATGAGAAAGATGATCGACTTTCTGCTCTTAGTGCTTAAGAACAATCGGTTTCAATGGGTTAAGATGCAATGATCTTTTCAGCTTTAGAGAGTAATAACAAAGGTTATGGATTCGGCTTTAGTGAAAAGTGAGCAATCGGTTATGGCCAAGAAAGACTTTTGGCTTTTGAAGAATCGTGAAGAGAAAAAAAAAAAGAGAAGAGATAGTTGGAGTCTTGAAAGGTTTCGGCTAGGGGAAAAATGAGGAGAAAGATTCGGCCAGAGAGGCTTCAAGAAGTAAACTTCAAAAGAGTAAGGAGGAGATATGGCACTTTCGGCTTCAGAGAAAAGGAAAGAATATAGATGACAAACTAAAGAAGAGAGAAAATGAGACAGAAAGCAAAAGATGAACACTCCCCCTAGCACAAATTCGGCACTCACTTTCCCTCCCCCCAAAACCGATTATACCACCCTCCAAAGCCCTCCATTCGGCCAACTCTTCAACCCCTATCCAATCCTTTCTTTTTCTCCTATTTTTCCTCCCCTCCACTCATTCAAATGAGATTGAATGAGTCAACTACTTTACTCCCTTCTTAGCCACAAATTTAAGTTGTTAACCCAATCCATACCTCATCCACTCAGTGTTTGCATGCCGTCCAACTCCTCCTCCTCCTCGAAGCAAAAAGAAACCCCATAATGCTTCATCTGCAGCTCGAACCTCCTTCCTCCTGAAGCCCCTTCTAACGCAACCTCCCCCCTTGCTCTCTTGCGTCTCCATGCCACTTTACCACATGGTTTATTGTGTCCTAAACTCCACCATTTATTCCTTTAAGGCCTAACTCTCTTAGCTCTCCCCCTAATAATTTAAAACAATATTTTCCCCAAGGCGTCTACCTATACCCCAAGGTTCCCAAAGCCCCGAAACACATACAACCAGCATACAGAGCTCACTACCACATAAATTATGAATTAAAACGCATAACCCCTACATCCTGGATGTTACATTTCTACCCCTTTAAAATAATTTCGGCCTCGAAATTACCTGGCTAGAATAGGTGAGCATATTGCTGTCGCATTGCTGCCTCTGGGTCCCACGAAGCTTCTTCCGATTCGTGGTTACGCCATAATACCTTGACTAGCGGAACTGATTTTCTACGCAACACTTTCACATTCCGTTCCAAAATCTGAATCGGCTCTTCCTCGTAGGACAAATCTGGTCTCAACTCCACTTCTTCAACTGGTACCACATGAGATGGATCCGACCGGTAACGGTGTAACATCGAAACATGAAACACATCGTGCATCTGCTTCAATTCCGAAGGCAACTCTAACTGATATGCCACTGGTCCAACTCGCCTCAAAACCCGATAAGGTCCTATAAACCTGGGACTTAACTTTCCCTGGCGACCAAATCTCATCACCTTCTTCCACGGCGAAACTTTCAGAAGCACCTGATCTCCCACAGCAAATTCATTTTTTTTCTGCTTAAGATCTGCATATGACTTTTGCCTGTCAGATGCCTCCTTCAACCGTGCCCGAATTACCTTAACCTTTTCTTCAGATTCTGCCACCATCTCCGGACCCAAAACCTGGTGTTCCCTCAACTCTGTCCAACACGTAGGAGTGCGGCACTTCCGTCCATACAGCACTTCGTACGGTGCCATCCGAATACTCGCTTGGTAGCTGTTACTGTATGCAAATTTCGCTAAAGGCAAGAACTCCTCCCAACTTCCTCTGAAGTCTATCACGCAACACCACAACATATCCTCTAACACCTGAATTACCCGTTCAGATTAGCCGTCCGACTACGGATGAAATGCCGTACTGAAGTCTAACCTGGTGCCTAATGCCTGATGTAGTGCTTTCCAAAACCGAGACGTAAACCTCGGATTCCTATCCGAAATAATCGACACTGGCACTCCGTGCAGCCTCACAATTTCTGCCACATACAACTTTGCTAACCTCTGCAGAGAATAGTCAACCCGCACTGGCACGAAATGTGCAGACTTTGTCAACCGATCTACTATCACCCATACCGAGTCCTTCTTAGTAGGCGTAAGGGGAAGCCCACTAACGAAGTCCATGGTAATTCTCTCCCACTTCCATTGCGGAATCTTTATCGGCTGAAGCAACCCTGACGGTACTTGGTGTTCAGCTTTGACTTGCTGACACGTTAAGAACTTCCCTACAAATTTCGTAACTTCCCGCTTAAGACCAGGCCATCAAAACTGATCCCGTAGATCCCTGTATAACTTACTTCCTCCAGGATGCATAGCATTAGGGCTACTATGCGATTCCTGAAGAATTCTATGCCCTAGTTCCTCATCCTTTGGCATACAGACCTTACCTCGAAAACACAACACTCTGTCGCTGTTCACACCATAATCTTCCAATTCCCCATTCTGTACTTGCCGTAGTTTAGCACTTAGATCGTCATCTGTCAGCTGTCTTTCCTTTACCTGACTTAACCATGTCGGCTTCACCTGCAATTCTGCTAGCAAACTTTCGTCATCATAAAAGCTAAGATGTGCAAACATCGCCCTCAGATTCGACACTACCTTCCGACTTAGGGCATCTGCCACTACATTCGCCTTACCCGGGTGATACTCTATTGAACAATCGTAATCTTTCAGTAACTCCACCCACCTTCGCTGTCTCAAATTTAGCTCCTTCTGAGTCAGCAGATACTTCAAACTCTTGTGGTCCGTATAGATCACTGACTTCTCTCCATACAAATAATGCCTCCACACTTTTAGAGCGAACACCACTGCAGCCAACTCTAGGTTATACGTCGGATAGTTAACCTCATGCTGCCTTAGCTGCCGAGACGCATAAGCGACCACCTTCCCGTCTTGCATCAACACACATCCCAATCCTGTGTGAGAAGCATCGCAATATACCGCAAAATCCTTCCCAGCCTCAGGCTGAATCAAAACCGGAGCTTCTGTCAAAACCCTCTTAAGCCTCTCGAAGCTCTGCTGCTGCTTATCTGCCCATACGAAAGGTACCTCCTTTCTCAAGAATTTCGTTAGAGGTGCTACTATTGATGAGAACCCTTCTACGAATCTTCTATAGTAGCCTACTAACCCCAAGAAACTGCGAACCTCAGCCACAGACTTAGGTGGTTTCCAATCTAGCACTGCCTCAATCTTCCGAGGATCCACCCTTATCCCTTCCGCAGACACCACATGCCCTAAGAACGCAACTTCCTTCAACCAGAATTCACACTTGCTGAACTTGGCATACAACTTTTTTTCCCTTAACACTAGCAATACTACCCGGAGATGCTCATCATGTTCTTCCTCAGACTTAGAATACACCAAGATGTCGTCGATAAACACAACGATGAACTGATCCAAGTAGGGTTGGAAAACCCTGTTCATCATATCCATGAACGCAGCTGGGGCGTTCGTCAATCCAAACGGCATTACTAAGAACCCATAATGCCTGTATCTTGTCCGAAAAGCTGTCTTATGGATATCGGCTTCCTTCACCTTAAGCTGGTGATATCCCGACCTTAGATCTATCTTTGAAAATACTGCGGCCCCCTTAAGCTGATCGAACAAGTCGTCTATCCTCGGCAAAGGGTACTTGTTCTTGATGGTCAGCTTATTCAACTGCTGGTAATCTATGCACATACGCATAGTCCCGTCCTTCTTCTTCAGGAATAGGACCGGTGCTCCCCATGAAGACACACTGGGTCGGATAAACCCACGACCAAGCAACTCTTGGATTTGAGCCTTGAGCTCTACTAACACCTTTGGTGCCATTCTGTACGGAGTATAGATACTGGCGCTGTACCAGGCAACAAGTCAATCCCAAATTCCACCTCACGATCCGGAGGTAACCCTGGAAGTTCTTCCGGAAAGACATCCACAAAGTCTTTTACCGTCCTGACCCCTTCTACAACTGCTTCCTTAACCTCCAAGGCACTAACCAACATTAGAAAAGC
The DNA here is from genome assembly GCA_005393395.2 of Gossypium australe. Taxonomy (NCBI): domain Eukaryota; kingdom Viridiplantae; phylum Streptophyta; class Magnoliopsida; order Malvales; family Malvaceae; genus Gossypium; species Gossypium australe. The sequence goes on along the minus strand of CM016614.1, from coordinate 84,185,456 downwards.
TACACATCCCTTCCTTACCATCTTCTCTGCCTTAAGGGCAGACACTAAATTCGACAAGTAATTCCGTCTCTCGCCCATCACCACATCTTTTCGCCATCGGAAGTTCCCAATGACATGCGCTTAGCAGCACAGTCCACATTCGCTCGGTACTTTACTAGCCAACCCATGCCTAAGATTAGGCCAAATTCCCCAAATGGCAGTTCCACTAGGTCAGCCGAAAACTGCGCCCCCTGAACTTCTAAAGGCACTTCCCTAAAGAGTTTGTCTACTACTACTGATTGCCCTAAAGGACTAAGTACAGTCATCTTCCTAGGTACAGTCTCAGAGTTCACATTCAGAGTTCCAGATACTTCACTAGCGATGTAAGAATGAGTTGACCCTATATCTATCAGAGCAATAAAGGGTAATCCAGAAATAAGGAACGTACCCATTATGACATCAGGTGCATCACCATCTTCTCCCCGACGAACTGCATATACCAGACCCGGCTGTCTCGACTCCGTGTTACCACTACCTCTGCCTGGTGTCCCGCGACCTCTTCCAGAACCATTACCTCTGCCATTCGAACCACGACCTCTCGACGGCTGCTGTCCATTTCTGCCAGCCTGATTAAAACCCTGACCTGCTGGTCGGCCCCTATCTGTATCCACCGGGCAGTCCCTAATCATGTGATCCTTGGACCCACACTTAAAACATCCCCCTGTCTTTTTCCAACATTCTCCTGGGTGCATCTTTCCACACTGAGCACAAGTACGGTACTGTCCTCCTTCAACAACCTGCTGACCTCGCGGCCCATCAACTCTAGATCTCTTTTGAAAATTCCCAGATGACCCTGAAGACCCATAACTCCTCTTATTCTTACTTTGACCTCTGTCCCGGTTCTGTCTCTCGATCTGCTTAACTTCTTCAGCTATCCGAGCCTTATCTATTAAGATTGCAAAGTCTCTCTCCCGCTGCGAGGCAATCAACACTCGTAGCTCATCTCTCAGTCCATCCTCAAATCTGACACACCGCTCATAATCAGTAGCTACAACCCCTCTGGCATACCGGCTTAACCGCAAAAACTCCGCTTCATACTCCGCTACCGACTTGCTTCCTTGCACTAGATTTAGGAACACCTTTCTCTGCGAGTCTATATAGCTAGCTCCGACGTATTTCCCCTCAAACTTAACCTTAAAATACCCCCAATCCACTCGATCTGTAGGGGTACCCTCTCTGACAGTGAGCCACCACTGGTAGGCCTCATCCCGAAGCAGTGAAACAGCACCTTTTAGTTTCTCCTCAGCAGTGCAGTCTAAATCGTCCATGATCCTCTCGACTGCCTCCAACCAGTACTCTGCTACATTCGGAGCTACCCCAGATACTCCTCTAAAAACCTCAGCTCCATTTGCTGTAAGCCTCTCAGATACTGACTTTCGAGCCCCATTTCCCATGTTAGCTCCTACGACTCGCTCTAAAACTCGCAGCATCGCCTGGGATATTGCGTCATCCCCTCCGTTTTGGCCCTGGAATTCTACTTCTCCAACCGGTGGTAATGGTGCCTCACTCCCAGACCAGTGTCCAGACCCTGCTGGTTCGGACACCGTGATTTTGCCTCTGCCACGTCCGCGCGTATTGCGACCACATCCCCTAGAACTCATGTCTACTATCGCGATTTATCTGCGTTTACGAAATTTTTATGCATTAGAGTCTTTTCACTTTTTTTTTTTGCTTAAAGAGAAGTTTTATGCAATAGAGTTTTAATCAGTGGTTTTTCCGAAGAAGTACACACACACCTAGGGCTTCATGTCTCTATAGTTTTCCTAGCCTATTATCTAGAGTATCACATATTAACCTATTCAAATCAATTTATCAACCAAAAGAACTTACCTGGCGGACCTAGGCCGAGAACTCGGGTGCCATGCTTCCATAGAACCATTTTAATGAAAAATTTCAAAAAAAACCCATTTTTAGTTCAACTTTGGAAATGTTGTGGGCTTCAAAACCCAAGGCCGAGTGTTTAAACCTGGGCTCTGATACCAAGTTGAAACACCCCAAACCCGGCCCACAAGCCCGACCGGATCTGGCATGTCCTTTGAGTAAAACTTAGCTAAATCTCGTTTTATCATCTTGAGAAATATGGTGGTTTAAAAAAAACAGGTTTGTCAAGTTCGAAATCGTGTTGTCGTTCCAGTTTGTAAATCAAAAGAAAACGTTTTTTTTTCATATTTCACGAATTAAAAGATTTGCCGAATTTAAAAGCTCATTAAGTTGGAAAACCGTGAATTGATTAGGTGACAATGCATGTGAAGTTGTTAAGGAAAATATTTAGTTATTTGTTTGCCAATTTTCGAATGGAAATAAAATTTAAAACATAAGACCTAAACAATTAAATAGTGGCCTTATTACAAACTTAAAATACCAAATAAATCCCGAAAGAAAAATATGCTAAAGTAAACGAAAAATTCAATCATTCAAAAACCTGAAAACGCTGAGCATGGCCACCCCGTAGTCCTCACTGACTCTATCCACAACACTATGCATCACCTGTAAAAAGTTATCCCACGAAGGGTGAGTCAACGGACTCAATGTGTAACGGCTACACCAAAACCCAAACGATCATAGCCTTATACTTATCGTTTCAGCAAAGCCCATTTTAGTCATAATCGGCCATAGGCCCATAATATAGCATATCGAATCATAACATATCAAATCAGAATTATACATAAAATGAAATGCAATCCCGAGCCCACCTAGATATCCAACCTCTACACACCACCCGTACCTGCCAAACACACTGTGGGGATTACTAAATCGACCCTCCATCCGCTACATACCCTCGAACGCAGTAGCTGCAGTCAACTGCACATCGCCCTTATAATCATGGCATAGCCACCAGATAATGTGACAGAGTCACTGGATTCATAATATGTGACATAAGTCACCGGATAATGTGGTAAAACCACCGGAACACTTCCCCTTTATCATTATCACCCATATGCCCATGCATCATGCAAAACATGCAGATATCATGCAATATACCTTACCCCATAGTCATAACGAAATCACACATATTTCATATCAATGTTTATAACATTATTAACGGAGTGTTAAGGGGTAACGTACCTGAATACACTGTACCATTGAATAGTACCCTTAGCCATGTTCATTCACATTTCTTATTATCACATGCTTAATATTATTACTATTAATCTATCGGGAAATTAATGTAGGGTTACACACTTGATAACAGTGAGAACAACACTCTCGATACCCACACTCTCGCTAGCAGGGATAACAACGATTTGCCTATCCCTTTCTGAAATAGATCTGAATCCCGAGACCCCTCCTTTATCTCTGTCGAAAACCCCCTAAAATACCATAGTTAGAATCGGCCAATCCTTAACATAATATGGCCTTCGGACGAATGTTATCTCTTCTTACCTTGGATCTCAAATCCCGAAAGATCCCCTTCTAACCGCCGGCTACAAAGAATCCCGAAATCCACCTTCATGGTTTCGGCCAAATGGGATATAGAGATTAGTATCCATGATTTCGATAAGCTAAAATAAGAGAAAGAGATTAGAACAAGAAGAGATCCCTTACCGAACAAGAGTGACCAACCGCAATGATCACTGGCTCTAAGAAATCGACAAGAGGAGAAAGATGATCAGCTTTCGGCTCTTAGTGCTTAAGAACAATCGGTTTCAATGGGTTAAGATGCAATGATCTTTTCGGCTTTAGAGAGTAATAACAAAGGTTATGGATTCGGCTTTAGTGAAAAGTGAGGAATCGGTTATGGCCAAGAAAGACTTTCGACTTTTGAAGAATCGTGAAGAGAAAAAAAAAGAGAAGAGATAGTTGGAGTCTTGAAAGGTTTCGACTAAGGGAAATATGAGGAGAAAGATTCGGCTTTAGTGAAAAGTGAGCAATCGGTTATGGCCAAGAAAGACTTTCGGCTTTTGAAGAATCGTGAAGAGAAAAAAAAAGAGAAGAGATAATTGGAGTCTTGAAAGGTTTCGGCTAGGGGAAAAATGAGGAGAAAGATTCGGCTAGAGAGGCTTCAAGAAGTAAACTTCAAAAGAGTAAGGAGGAGATATGGCACTTTCGGCTTTAGAGAAAAGGAAAGAAGATAGATGACAAACTAAAGAAGAGAGAAAATGAGACAAAAAGCAAAAGATGAACACTCCCCCTAGCACAAATTCGGCACTCACTTTCCCTCCCCCCAAAACCGATATACCACCCTCCAAAGCCCTCCATTCGGCCAACTCTTCAACCCCTATCCAATCCCTTTTTTTTCTCCTATTTTTCCTCCCCTCCACTCATTCAAATGAGATTGAATGAGTCAACCACTTATCTCCCTTCTTAGCCACAAATTTAAGCTGTTAACCCAATCCATACCTCATCCACTCAGTGTTTGCATGCCGTCCAACTCCCCCTCCTCCTTAATGCAAAAAGAAACCCCATAATGCTTCCTCTGTAGCTCGAACCTCCTTCCTCCTGAAGCCCCTTTTGACGCAACCTCCTCCTTGCTCTCTTGCGTCTCCATGCCACTTTACCACATGGTTTCTTGTGTCCTAAACTCCACTATTTATTCCTTTAAGGCCTAACTCCCTTAGCTCTCCCCCTAATAATTTAAAACAATATTTTCCCTAAGGCCTCTACCTACACCCCAAGGTTCCCAAAGCCCCGAAACACATACAACCAGCATACAAAGCTCACTACCACATGAATTATGAATTAAAACGCATAACCCTTACATCCTGGATGTTACACAACATATCCCCCTTCTTGCTCCTTTCTTTTACTTCTTTCCTTACACTCCTTCTTACTATATATCCTTAGGCACCTTACCATAATTAAAAAGTCTTCCTTGCCTTAAATACCACCATGGCTGACACTTGGGATAGGAGTACAAAAAAATATACTCAAAATTTACACCAAGTGGGATTCGAACCTCTTCCCCTAAAGCCCTTCATGTGACGCCACATCCTTTTTACCATATGCTCATTTATGCTAGCAATTTACTCACTTATTTCCATAAGCATTGATGCCACTTACCTTCTCTCCTTAAAGTGCTTAAACACAAAAAAATTTTCTAAGGCCCAACTCAACCCCGAGCCTTATTAAGACCTTAAAACATACACAATTAATATTTTTAACTAACCTATCGCAAGGTATAATGCAACACATAATTTTCTGAATTTCAGGATGTTACATCGATTTACTGCTATTCTAAGGGGTTATTATTCGAGAAAGAGATTTCCATTAATTAACCTAGGGTTAGACGTTATTCGCCTCGAGAGAGGGTTTAATATACATTAGGGAGTCCTACGGATCAAACTAAGCGAATAAATCGTATGGTTCAGTGTTAGATAACAAGTGAACTCTAGGTGGATTCTTACTAAGGGTATCGTCGTGATCAACTGAGTTTTTCCTTCAAGTTATTTTCCAGTTCATTCTTTTTGTCTTCGTGTCTTTAGCTTAGTAATCGTTAATTTAGATTAAAAGATACTCCACTTTATTTAGGCTAAATAATAAAAAGAAAGTTAGTATTAGTACTTTTAGTTCCTTTGGGTTCGACAATCCGGTATTGCCTAAGCTATACTACTGTTCGATAGGTACACTTGCCTTTAATCGTTGTCAGAGTTAGTTTCCAGGTTCGATCTCATTCATTATAAATTTAAAACTCTGATTTCAGCAATCAAGTTTTTGGCGCCGTTGCCGGGGAACTAAAATATTAAGAAAAATCTATTTTTATTACTTTAGCCTTTTTTTTTCAATTTATTTTTATTTTTATTTTTATTTTTATTATATTTTTTTTCTCTACTTCGGTATTTTTTCCTCTATTTTACTTTTGGCAGATAATTTCAAATCTATAGAGAAGACGGCACTGAATAATTATTAGTGGCAAGACATGAGGACAATTCCTACTAAAGCAGCCAGTGTTTTCAACCTCGACGTGATCACCAGGTTATCTAACCAGTTAGAGATGATGAATAAAAAGATTGATGGTTTGTGTAGTCTCTCGCAGTTGCAATACGACTCGAATCTAAAAGGCGTGGCAAATCCTGAATACCAACCCTGCGGATATGGCATGGAGAACGAACAAGTCCACTATATGGGTAACTATTCTAGATCTCAAAATAATTTTTATAGTGACACTTATAATGCAGGTTGGAGGTACCATCCCAATTTCTCGTGGGATGATCAAAATAGCCAGTTGATCCATCCCAAGAAGCCGGAATTCTGCTCAAGACGGTGGATTTCTCCTTCGATTCCTTCAGGGAGTTTTAGGGATTTCTTATGTTTTGTTTTATCTTTTCTCTTGAGATGTTTTATTTATTTGTTATGAACTAAACCCTTTAGACACTTGGAGGGGATGAAACCAAGATGAATCTTGTTATTGATTTCTGAATTATATGATAAATATAGTTTGTTCTTAATTATGTGTGCTTAATCCAAAATTTGATGTGCTTAGGTAGAGGAGGAATAGACCTTGCTTAAGAATAAATCTAGCATAATTAAGCAGAGTTGATCGCACGCCTAGAGATAGGGTGACGAGATTTTGCCGGATTAGGGTGAAACCTAATATAGGAATCCATAGATCGGTTTACTGCTATTCTAGGGGGTTATTATTCGAGAAAGAGATTTCCATTAATTAACCTAGGGTTAGACGTTATTCGCCTCGAGAGAGGGTTTAATATACGTTAGGGAGTCCTACGGATCAAACTAAGCGAATAAATCGTATGGTTCAATGTTAGATAACAAGTGAAGTCTAGGTGGATTCTTCCTAAGGGTATCGTCATGATCAACTGAGTTTTTCCTTCAAGTTATTTTCCAATTCATTCTTTTTGTCTTCGTGTCTTTAGCTTAGTAATAGTTAATTTAGATTAAAGAAACCCCACTTTATTTTAGGTTGATAATAAAAAGAAAGTTAGTATTAGTACTTTTAGTTCCTTTGGGTTCGATAATCCGGTCTTGCCTAAGCTATACTATTGTTCGATAGGTACATTTGCCTTTAATCATTGTCAGAGTTAGTTTTCATGTTCGATCTCATTCATTATAAATTGAAAACTCTGATTTCAGCGATCAATTTATCACTATCCTCCTTGTCTCCCTTTTTGTCGAGATTTGATTTTGAACAGTTGCCTAATTATGTTTTATATTTCAGTTGTAAAAGTTCTTTCTTATTATTTAACTTATTCTAAAAAAATGAAGTATATTCATTATTAGCTTTGTGATTAGGTGAGCTTATGCATTAAATTCAAATTATTGAAGAATAGGCTAGGATTAGAGTATTATCAATAGTAGTATTATTAGTTTCCAATTGATGTAATTATTTAGAATGAGTTCATTTTTCTAGTTAGGTAAATTGTCAGGTCAATCTCGATTCTAACCTTCTAATTCAGCATTTATCCACACATTTAACCCAAGCCCCATTGCAACCCTGTTAAAGACCTTTTGATTTGTGTATCATCTCATTTTATAGTGGTGGAGATTTGATTTTCATGCAAGCTTATAGGATTAACTCTTCATGTTTGACTTTTGAGTGCTTAATTCTGAACTTTAAACACTTCGAGTGATTTGAGTGAATCTTTAGTGAGGATGTCAATTCTTGACGATTTTGAATCAGAGGTAATTATTCAGGTAAGGGGAAACACCTATGTTTTCATACTATAATAACTATGACTTTGACTGTTTGAATCTTTAGGACTCTTTGAGTTGAATTATCCATGTATGAATTATCTTTGAATTATGATGAAACATTATTGATGAATATTATGAATCGAGGAAGTTTGTTTTAATTGTAAGTTGAGAATTTTTCTTGAGGACAAGCAAAAGCTTAAGTGTGGAGGTATGTGATAAACCGTAAAAGTAACATATTTTAATCCCACATTTAGCATGCTTTTGGATGATTTAAGCCCTGAATTGTGTAATTTGGTACTCTTAATCCATTGTTTTCATGTTTTATACTGAGGAGAGCACCCAATGACGAAAAGAATGGAAAATGGGCCCAAAACAGAGTAAATGGGCCATATCACGAAATCCACATGGCCTGGGCCCAAGACCACACGGCCGTGCATCATTTATCTACTAGAACACGGCATGCTCACAATTTACATGGCCGTGCCCCATTCAACAGGTTCGAACACGGCCTTAAGATGATTCACACGGGCGTGTCCCTGTCGCGGCCAAGAGGAGTTTTACTCGGATTTGGATACTTGGAGGCAAAGAAACACATTCCAAAGCTTATTCAAACACCCTAGTAGGAATTCTAATTGAATTAGGATACTTAAGGACCAAGTAAGCCATCTTAAAGTCTATATAAACACCTAAGGAGGCAACTTGAAGAAGAGTTCGGCAGAAGCCGGAACGGGCGGTGAGCTAGGCCAGGGAGCCAAGCCGAAAAGGTCAAATTTGTGGGAATCACTCGAAGAAGCCGAAATTCTACTCAAGACGGTGAATCTCTCCTTCAATTCCTTCAGGGGGTTTTAGGGATTTCTTATGTTTTGTTTTATGTTTTCGTATCTTTTTACGGTTTCTTTTGATAAATTGAGTCCTCGACGCAGCCGTCCTGATTTTATTGTGTCCTAAGCTAAATTTAAACGGTACGAAGAATAAGAAAGAAATAATAAAGAAAATAAAAATAAAAATAAAAGTAAAAGTAAATAATGGAAAATGAAAGAAGAAAGATAATGGGAAAAGGAAGGGAAGAATGGGGTTAAATAGAAATTATGGATCTCGTAGTTCGCCCCGCCCTTGTATCTTCCTGTGGTGGCCACACGGCTACGGCCGTGTGCAAGGTCGTGTAATATTTGGGATTTAGGGGTTATGTGTTTTAATTTACATTCGCGTGGTGGTGTGTTTTGTGTGTTGTTTGTATGTGTTTGGGGGCTTCGGGAACCTTGGGGTGTAGGTAGAAGTCTTAGAAAAATATTTGACTTTAAGCCTTTAGGGGAGAGCTAAGGGAGCTAGGCCTTAAGGGGTTTGATGAGGTGTTCTTTGACACAAAGAAGTGCAGTGGAAGAGTGGTAAGGAGGCGCCACTTAGAGCACAAGGGAGTGACGCCTCAGGGAGTGAGAAGGGACTGGGTTCGAGCTGGATGGGCAACATTTTGGCAATTGTTTTGTGTCAAGGGGAGGGGAGAGTTGGATTCTGCCATGGCACTTGGAAGGTGGGATTTGACTGAGTCAAATTATTTTAAACTTGTGGCTAAGAAGGGAGATAGAAGTTTGATTCATTCAAACTCATTTGAATGAGTGGAGGGGAGGAAAAAATAGGAGGAAAAGGTGGAGCATGTTGGCTAGTTGGATGATAGCCGAATTCTTGTGTGCGGAGTGTGGGGGTATTCAGTTTTGGGAGCTTTGAGTGTACGTGCCGTATGTGTGCTAGTGTTTGGGGGCATTTTTTCGGTTTTTCTTTTTCTTTTAGCTCATTACTGAAAGTGTCAGCAAGGTAACTCATTTTCTGTCTTTTCCTTTCTTAGTCTAAAGCCGAAATACAAGAGATCCTAGATGCACTATCGTTCCATTCTTTTCTCATTCTTTCCTATCGCCGAAACCTCTTAAACCCCAACTTCTCTTCTTCTTCATCTTCTCATCGATTTACCCATCTTCAAAAGCCGAAGGAACTTTTCCCATTTATGAAATTTAGCCGAACCTCTATTGAGCCTCACCATTATTTCTTTTCTTCTCTTTCTATTCATCAAAGCCGAATAGTATCTTGGCCGAATCTCCCATCCATCGTGTTCTCTTTCTCTTCTTTTATTTTTCGTCTACACTCATCTTCCATTCTCTTCTATTACGTTGATCCCCAAGGGTTGTCATTAAGCCGAATCGGGTTGGTAGAGTGGTAAGGATCTCTCCTTTGATCAGTTTTCTTTCTTCTTTTCTTCTTGGTTAGCCGAAACCAAGAATCTTATCTTGCTTGTTTGTTTGGTCGAAACCATGAAGGGTTGGGTTCAGGTTCTTTGTAGCCAGCATTAGGAGCAAGATTCTTCGGGATTCAATCGAGTAAGGTAAGTTGGTTATGATATTCGGCCAAAGGCCACATCTTTTGACCTTAAGCAGTTTAGCCGATTCTAACTAGACTAATGTAGGGGGTTTCGACAAGGTTAAGGAGGAGCCTTCGGGATTTGAATCTATTTCGGTAAGGGTATTCGATTAAGATTTGGTTTTGTCTCGTTTAAGTTTTTATTTAAAGTTTAACCGGGTCTCCTGATTAAGTGCTATTCAATGGATGCGAGTACCAGTCAAGGAAAGAAATGAGTTGTCCCTACCCCTAAGTTCAAGAAACGTTCAGTTTCTGCTGTTCGGGATTGGCCACTGGGGTGTGGGCCAGCGTTGGAAAGAGACAAGCAGATCGCTGTAGTCTCTTCGAGTGAGTACGTTAGGGAAATCGAGAGTCTAGTGCTCCGGGTTATCAGGTGTGTAGTTATTGCACTATTCTTCTATTTTATTATCATATGTATGTGGTATGTATGGTAGCCGAGAATAACGGCTGTGGTGGTGTGGCTACCCATGGTGGGTAATCTGTTAATCAGGTTAGTAACTGTTGATATCAAATCTTGGATGATAGATGTGTAAGCATGTGTTGTATGCATGTTGATATGTTCATAATAGTTATACTGTCATTTTATCATAAAATAATGTATGTGCATGGGGATCGGGATATGATTGATGGAGGACAGGGTGTACATTTATGTACGTGATTTGATGTTAGCCTTGAGCTACATCATGGATTGGTGATGGCTATGTGCCTCATCGTGGATTGGTGTTGGCTATGTGCCACATCGTGGATTGATGATAGCTTCGTGCTTCATCGTGGATTGATGATGACCTTGAGTCACATTGTGGATATCGATATTTGGTCACATAGTGATCGGTGGCTAGGCCACGTTATATTTTGGTCACATAGTGATCGGTGGCTAGGCCACGATATATTTGGTCACATGGTGATCGGTGGCTATGCCACGTTATATTAACTTTGAGCAGCTTGACTGCCAAAGAGGCGTGTAGCGGTTGGAGGGTCGATTTAGTAATCCCCTGGTGTGTGTGGCAGGATACGGGGGTGTGTAGCGGATGGACACTAGGTTGGGTTGGGGTTCGTTTTGCATAATCATGTGTGGTATGTGGATTTGTGTGGATGTGGGCCAAGCCCATTTGTGGAGACATGTGAGATAATTGCACACTGAGTCGGTTTGACTCACTCTTTTTTTCTAAAAACAATGCAGGTGATAGATGATGCTTGGATCGGGCTAGAGTGGATTCGAGATGGCCATGCAGAAGATGATTTATTTATACTTGCATTTTAAGTTCTTATTTACTATTGGGATAATTTTTATTGTAATAAGGCCATTTTAAGTATTTGGGGATTTCTATTATGTTTTAAGTTAGATTGACTATCGAATTAATCACTGGAAATGATTTTGGAGACAATTTACAACTTAAAGACTTAAAGTAAAGTTTTAAAACCGGATACTCGTAGCCACTCGATTTTTCTTAAATTTTGAAATGCACAATGATTTAAACTACACACGACTTTCCAAGTTTTTTTATTCTCTTCGGCAACCTACTTTCAAAACGACAAACATGTTGTAAACAAGTTATCTTTTATAAACTAAGAAAAATATTTTAAACCCAACACGTGTTTTCACCCTTAGATCAAATTCTTTTCAAACGTTTTTCCCAGTAACATTCCGTATTCGGCCGTATGTTTTGGGCCGGGTTTGGGGTGCTACAATATGGTATCAGAGCCCAGATTTTAAACTCGGCCTATGGGTTTTGAGGCCCATAATGTTTTCAAAATGAAATTTCTAAAGTTAGTTAAAGAAAAATTTTTCGTGGAATGGATTTTTAGAGGCGTGGCACCCGAATTCTCCGGCTCAGGTCTGCCAGGTAAGTCTTCTGACTGATTGAGTGGAATAGATATATACTGCATTGTTGTGGATATTGTTGTGAACATTAGAAGATAGGACAATCTCTCTAGAGAATGAAACTTTTAGGGGTGTGTGCTTTATACGAAAGAACAACTAGAACTTCTATACCATAAAACTTTTCCTTTAAACAAACAGTGGAAAGAAGCTAATGCATAAAATTTCTTAAATCAGATTAAGGCGCGACGATAGATATGAGTTCTAGGTGACGTGGTCGTAACGCACGTGGGCGTGGTAGAGGCAGAATGGCTGTATCAGAACCAATTGGGTCCGATCACGGATCAGGGAATGAGCCGCCGCCGCCAGCTGTGGAAGCTGAATTTCAGGACTAGACGGGTGGAGACGACGCAGTTTCTCAGGCTATGCTGCGGGTTTTGGAAAGAGTTGTGGGAGCGAATATGGGTACTGGGGCTCGGAAGTCCGTTTCTGAGAAAGTTAGGGCGAGTGGAGCTGAGCTATTTAGGGGAGTTTCTGGGGTAGCTCCGAATGTGGCAGAGTACTGGTTGGAGGCAGTCGAGAGGATCATGGATGATTTGGACTGCACTGCTGAGGAAAAGCTGAAGGGTGCTGTGTCTTTACTTCGGGATGAGGCCTACCAGTGGTGGCTCACTGTCAAAGAGGGTATTCCGGCGGATCGAGTGGATTGGGGTTTCATTAAGATTAAGTTTGAGGGGAAGTACGTCGGAGCTAGTTATGTGGACGCGCAGAGGAAAGCATTTCTGAATTTAGTACAAGGGGGTAAGTCAGTAGCAGAATATGAGGCGGAATTCTTGAGGTTAAGTCGGTATGCCAGAGGGATTGTTGCTACTGATTACGAGCGCTACGTAAGATTTGAGGATGGGCTGCGGGATGAACTGCGGGTGTTGATAGCTCCTCAGCGAGAGAGGGACTTCGTGACTCTGGTCGAAAAAGCTCGGATAGCAGAGGAAGTTAAGCGAACTGAAAGGCAGAACAGGGATAAGGACAGAGGCCGGGATAAGAGAGGTTTTGGATCATCAGGATCTTCGGGGGGTTTTCAGAAAAAGCCTAGGGTTGAGAGTTCTGCTCGTGTTTCTATGCCAGCTGCTGGGAATCAGGTCCGTCCGTGTGCTCAGTGTGGAAGGAATCATGTTGGCGAGTGCTGGGGAAGGAGTGGGGAGTGCTTCAGGTGTGGGTCTAAGGCTCATTTGGTTAAGGATTGTCCTCAGGATCCGAATAGGGCTCGGACAGTAGGTCAGGGGTATGTGCAGCCAGGACGGGGTGGTCAACAGATGCCGAAGGGTCGTGGTCTGATCCGTGGAGCACCGGGCAGAGGTGCTGGAGGCTCAGATGCAAGGCAGCCGGGGTTAGTGTATGCAGCCAGACGTCGTGAGGAGGGGGATGCACCAGATGTTATCACGGGTACGTTCCTTATTTATGGGTTACCCTTTACTACTTTAATCGATGTTGGGTCAACTCACTCGTACATTGCTAATATGGTGTCTGGAACATTGGTTGTAAATTTTGAGACTGTCCCTAGGAAGATGACTGTACTTAGTCCTTTAGGACAATCTATAGTGGTAGATAAACTCTTTAGAGACGTGCCTTTAGAAGTGCAGGGGGTAGTGTTCCCAGCTGACTTGATGGAGCTGCCGTTCGGGGAATTTGACCTGGTCCTAGGGATGGATTGGTTAGTAAGGCATCGTACGAATCTGGACTGTGCTGCTAAGCGCATGTTGTTGAGGACTCTCGAGGACAATGAGGTTATGGTGATAGGTGAGAGGAGAGACTACTTGTCTAATGTAGTGTCTGCTCTTAAGGCGGAGAAGATGGTGAAGAAGGGATGTATGGCTTTCTTGATGTTCGTTAGTGCCTTGGATGCTAAGGAAGCAGCTGTGGGAGAGAATCACAATGGATTTCATTAGTGGGCTTCCTCTTACGCGTACTAAGAAGGACTCAGTATGGGTGATTGTGGATCGGTTGATGAAGTCCACGCATTTCATACCTGTTCGGGTGGATTACTCTCTGCAAAGGTTGGCAAAGCTGTATGTAGCGGAGATTGTGAGACTGCATAGAGTGTCGGCGTTGATTATATCAGATAGGGATCCTAGATTTACGTCGAGGTTTTGGAGGGCGTTGCATCAGGCTTTGGGCACCAGGTTGGATTTTAGTACGGCATTTCATCCGCAGACGGACGGCCAGTCTAAAAGAGTGATTCAGGTGTTAGAGGATATGCTAAGGGGCTGTATTATCGACTTCAGATGTAGTTGGGAGGAATTCTTGCCTTTAGCAGAATTCGCTTACAATAATAGTTACCAAGCGAGTATTCGAATGGCGCCGTATGAAGCGTTGTATGGGCGGAAGTGTCGGACTCCTACTTGTTGGACAGAACTGGGTGAATGTCATGTTTTGGGTCCTGAGTTAGTGGCAGAATCGGAGGAGAAGGTTATGGTGATTCGAGCACGGTTGAAAGAGGCATCTGACAGACAGAAGTCGTATGCGGATCTTAAGCGGAAAGAGATAGACTTTGCAGTGGGTGATCATGTGTTTCTTAAGGTTTCACCGTGGAAGAAAGTGATGAGATTTGGACGCAAGGGTAAGCTGAGTCCTAGGTTTATCGGGCCTTATCGAGTTTTGAAGCGAGTAGGACCAGTGGCGTATCAGTTGGAATTACCTTCGGAATTGAAGCAGTTGCATGATGTGTTTCATGTTTCAATGCTACGTCGGTACCGATCGGATCCGTCTCACGTGGTGCCAGTGGAGGAAGTGGAGTTGAGGCCACATTTGTCCTATGAGAAAGAGCCGATTCACATCTTGGAGCGAGATGTTAAAGTGCTTCGGAAGAAGTCAGTTCCTTTAGTCAAGCTGTTGTGGTGGAACCACGGATCGGAGGAAGCTTCGTGGGAACCGGAGGAGGCAATGCGACAGCAATACCCTCACTTATTTTGATCAGGTAATTTCAGGGCCGAAATTATTTTTAAGGGGGGTAGAACTGTAATATTTGGGATTTAGGGGTTCTGCGTTTTAATTCACATTCGCGTGGTGGTGTGTTTTGTGTGTTGTTTGTATGTGTTTGGGGGCTTCGGGAACCTTGGGGTGTAAGTAGAGGTCTTAGAAAAATATTTGACTTTAAGCCTTTAGGGGAGAGCTAAGGGAGCTAGGCCTTAAGGGGTTTAATGAGGTGTTCTTTGACACAAAGAAGTGCAGTGGAAGAGTGGTAAGGAGGCGCCACTTAGAGCACAAGGGAGTGACGCCTCAGGGAGTGAGATGGGACTGGGTTCGAGCTGGATGGGCAACATTTTGGCAATTGTTTTGCGTCAAGGGGAAGGGAGAGTTGGATTCTGCCATGGCACTTGGAAGGTGGGATTTGACTGAGTCAAATTATTTTAAACTTGTGGCTAAGAAGGGAGATAGAAGTTTGATTCATTCAAACTCATTTGAATGAGTGGAGGGGAGGAAAAAATAGGAGGAAAAGGTGGAGCATGTTGGCTAGTTGGATGATAGCCGAATTCTTGTGTGCGGAGTGTGGGGGTATTCAGTTTTGGGAGCTTTGAGTGTACGTGCCGTATGTGTGCTAGTGTTTGGGGGCATTTTTTCGGTTTTTCTTTTTCTTTTAGCTCATTGCCGAAAGTGTCAGCAAGGTAACTCATTTTCTGTCTTTTCTTTTCTTAGTCTAAAGTCGAAATACAAGAGATCCTAGATGCACTATCGTTCCATTCTTTTCTCATTCTTTCCTATCACCGAAACCTCTTAAACCCCAACTTCTCTTCTTCTTCATCTTCTCAACGATTCACCCATCTTCAAAAGCCGGAGGAACTTTTCCCATTTATGAAATCGTAGCCGAACCTCTATTGAGCCTCACCATTATTTCTTTTCTTCTCTTGCTTTTCATCAAGGCCGAATAGTATCTTGGCCGAATCTCCCATCCATCGTGTTCTCTTTCTCTTCTTTTATTTTTCGTCTACACTCATCTTCCATTCTCTTCTATTATGTTGATCCCCAAGGGTTGTCATTAAGCCGAATCGGGTTGGTAGAGTTGTAAGGATCTCTCCTTTGATCGGTTTTTTTTCTTCTTTTCTTCTTGGTTAGCCGAAACCAAGAATCTTGTCTTGCTTGTTTGTTTGGCCGAAACCATGAAGGGTTGGGTTCGGGTTCTTTGTAGCCAGCGTTAGGAGCAAGATCCTTCGGGATTCAATCGAGTAAGATAAGTTGGTTATGATATTCGGCCAAAGGCCACATCTTTTGACCTTATGCAGTTTAGCCGATTCTAACTAGACTAATGTAGGGGGTTTCGACAAGGTTAAGGAGGAGCCTTCGGGATTTGAATCTATTTCGGTAAGGGTATTCGATTAAGATTTGGTTTTGTCTCGTTTAAGTTTTTATTTAAAGTTTAACCGGGTCTCCTGATTAAGTGCTATTCAATGGATGCGAGTACCAGTCAAGGAGAGAAAGGGGTTGTCCCTACCCCTAAGTTCAAGAAACGTTCGGTTTTTGCGGTTCGGGATTGGCCACCGGGGTGTGGGCCAGCGTTGGAAAGAGACAAGTAGATCGCTGTAGTCTCTTCGAGTGAGGACGTTAGGGAAATCGAGAGTCTAGTGCTCCGGGTTATCAGGTGTGTAGTTATTGCACTATTCTTCTGTTTTATTATCATATGTATGTGGTATGTATGGTAGCCGAGAATAACGGCTGTGGTGGTGTGGCTACCCATGGTGGGTAATCTGTTAATCAGGTTAGTAACTGTTGATATCAAATCTTGGATGATAGATGTGTAAGCATGTGGTGTATGCATGTTGATATGTTCATAATAGTTATACTGTCATTTTATCATAAAATAATGTATGTGCATGGGGATCGGGATATGATTAATGGAGGACAGGGTGTACATTTATGTACGTGGTTTGATGTTAGCCTTGAGCTACATCATGGATTGGTGATGGCTATGTGCCTCATCGTGGATTGGTGTTGGCTATGTGCCACATCGTGGATTGATGATAGCTTCGTGCTTCATCGTGGATTGATGATGACCTTGAGTCACATCGTGGATATCGATATTTGGTCACATAGTGATCGGTGGCTAGGCCACGCTATATTTTGGTCACATAGTGATCGGTGGCTAGGCCACGATATATTTGGTCACATGGTGATCGGTGGCTATGCCACGTTATATTAACTTTGAGCAGCTGGGCTGCCAAAGAGGTGTGTAGCGGTTGGAGGGTCGATTTAGTAATCCCCTGGTGTGTGTGGCAGGATACGGGGGTGTGTAGCGGATGGACACTAGGTTGGGTTGGGGTTCATTTTGCATAATCATGTGTGGTATGTGGATTTGTGTGGATGTGGGCCAAGCCCATTTGTGGAGACATGTGAGATAATTGCACACTGAGTCAGTTTGACTCACTCTTTTTTTCTAAAAACAATGCAGGTGATACATGATGCGTGGACCGGGCTGGAGTGGATTCGAGGTGGCCATGCAGAAGATGATTTATTTATACTTGCCTTTTAAATTCTTATTTACTATTGGATAATTTTTATTGTAATAAGGCCATTTTAAGTATTTGGGGATTTCTATTATGTTTTAAGTTAGATTGACTATCGAATTAATCACTGGAAATGATTTTGGAGACAATTTACAACTTAAAGACTTAAATTAAAGTTTTAAAACCGATACTCGTAACCACTCGATTTTTCTTAAATTTTGAAATGCACAATGATTTAAACTACACACGACTTTCCAAGGTTTTTTATTCTCTTCGGCAACCTACTTTCAAAACGACAAACATGTTGTAAACAAGTTATCTTTTATAAACTAAGAAAAAGATTTTAAACCCAACATGTGTATTCACCCTTAGATCAAATTCTTTTCAAATGTTTTTCCCAGTAACATTCCGTATTCGGCCGTGGTGTTTTGGGCCGGGTTTGGGGTGTTACAGGCCGTGTGGTATGGAAATCTGTACTTTGGTTAGTTTATGGTTAGGTGTTAAAAGAAAAATAAAAGTAAAAACTAAAAAATTAATGGGGTTAGTGCTCAGGTTGCCTCCCGAGAAGCGCTCGTTTATAGTCTTAAGCTAGACTTTACCTCTCATTCGTATGGTCATGGTGGTTTGAGGAGATGAAAATCCTTTCTCATGCGATTAATTCGGTTATTGATATAAAATTTAAGTCGAGTAGTGTTTACTTAAGGTGCTAACTTTGGGACTAGTTACCTCGACTGTTCCATCTGGGGAGATTTTGAGTACCTGATCTCCTATCTTAAGCTGGCTTGTCCCATCATTAAGTTCGTCGTGGAGTCGCCTCATTTTTTATTCGTGTGTTTTTAGTTTCTCTTTGAGGTGTGTCTTCCATTCGTCTAGTTCATCGATCCACAGCCTTAAGTACTAATACTAACTTTCTTTTTATTATCTTGCCCAAAATAAGTGGAGTTGTTATCTAATCTAAATTTAACTAACTACTAAGCTAAAGACTCAAAGAAAAAAAGAATGAATTGGGGAAATACTGTTGGAAAAACTCAGTTGATTACGACGATACCCTAAGAAGAATCCACCTAGACTTCACTTGTTATCTAACACTGAACCAAACGATTTATTCACTTGACTTGATCCGTAAGATTCCCTAATTTATATTAAACCCTCTCTCGAGGTGAATAACGTCTAACCCTAGGTTGATTAATTGAAATCTCTTTCTAATTAAAACCCTTAGAATCACATTAACTCGATCTATGGACCCCCATATTAGGTTTCACCCTAATCCGGCAAAATCTCGTCACCCTATCTCTAGGCGCGCGATCAACTCCGTTTAATTATGCTAGATCTACTCTTAAGCAAGGAATTTTGCTCCTCCACCTAAGCACATCCAACTTGAATCAATATCCCGAAAATATTAACACAAGAATTAAGCACATATAATTAAGAACAAATCGAGCATTTATCATATAGTTCAGAAAACAATAACAAGATCCATCTTAGTTTTCATCCCCTTCATGTATCTGAAGGGTTTAGTTCATAACAAATAAAGAAAACATCTCAGAAGAAAAGATAAAACAAAACATAAGAAATCCCTAAAACCCCCTGAAGAAATTCAAGGAGAGATCCGGCGTCTTGAGTAGAATTTCGACTTCTTGAGATGGGTCAACTGGCTATCTTCAAGTGATTCCCACAAATCTGACCTTTTCAGCTTGGCTCCTTGGCCTAGCTCACCGCCCGTTTCGGCTTCTGCCGAACTCCTCTTCAAGTTGCCCCCTTGGGTGTTTATATAGACTTTGAGATGCCTTACTTGGTCCCTAAGTATCCTAATTCAAGTAGAAGTCCTACTAGGGTGTTTGAATAGGCTTTGGAATGTGTTTCTTTGCCTCCAAGTGTCCAAATCCGAGTAAAACTCCTCTTGGCCACAGCAGGGACATGCCCATGGCACACGCCCGTGTGAATCATCTTAAGGCCGTGTTCGAACCTGTTGAATGGGGCACGGCCGTGTAAATTGTGAGCAGGCCATGTTCTAGTAGATAAATGAGGCACGGCCGTGTGGTCTTGGGCCCAGGCCGTGTGGATTTCGTGATATGGCCCATTTACTCCGTTTTGGGCCCGTTTTCTATTCTTTTCGTCATTGGGTGCTCTCCTGAGTATAAAACATGAAAACAAAAGATTAAGAGCACCAAATTACACAATTTAGGGCTTAAATCATCCAAAATCATGCTAAATGTGAGATTAAAATATGTTACTTTTACGGTTTATCAATGATTGAATATAGATTTTTTTAATGTTTGTTGTTAGTTAAACAAGTTTTGTTAAGTGATTTTTAGTGAAAATGTAAATTAGAGGCTAAATTGAGAAATGTTGAAACTTTGTGGGTTAAATGTAAAATAAATGGAAAATATGGGCTGCTAGTGGTACTAATTAAGCTAGCATGGGTATATTTGGAATTTCATTAATTTGTGATTTTATACCATAAGGACTAAATTGTGAAAAATGTGAAAGCTTAGGGGAAAAGGTGTAAACGTGTTTTAAAGAGTGTTTTGGACTAAATTGAATAAATAGATGATTAAATAAGTTAATTTTGAAAATATTTAGATTAAGAAAAGCGAAATACGGACTTGGATCGAGGAAAAGATAAAGTTATCGACTAATGGACTTGATTCACCGTTTTAACATCTGAGGTAAGTTCGTATGTTATAAATTCATTTCAAATGTATTTTATATGCTTTGATATAGCATGAATTGTGTTTATGTGATTACGTACGAGTTCAGAAATGATTTGATGAAGATTTGACAGTTGGAAACCCGATTGAACGTTAGGAATAGTTTAGGATGCTAGTGACATGTCTTTAGGTATACTTGAGTTGGCTTCGGGCCATGGTTTAGCACTATATGTGCAAGATAAACTGATTTGGCTTCGGGCCATGCATATCGGCTGATTTGGCTTCTGGACATGATATCAGAATTTCGGATAAGTTACCTTGATTTGGCTAAGGGCCATGGTATACATACTTATCGAGTGAGACCTTGAGTATCCGACTTCTATTTCGAATGGTTTAACGAGTAATTGAAGGAGGTACAAGTACGTACGGAAATGAATTGAGTATCGAAATCTATGAAATTGATGAGTTCTTTGGTAAGTTATATGAATGATCATTTGATAGCTTGAGATTTAATAGAATTCTTACACATTGTTTTCCATTATATGAATGATCAATGAATAACGATAATTGTTAATTGTTAATATATGAACTTACTAAGCTATATAGCTTACTTTTTGCCTTTCCATGTTTTATAGTGATTTCAAAGCTAGCTCAAATTTGAGGATCATCGGAGACTTCACCACACTATCTACTAACTCTTTGGTACTTTTGAAACTATGTTTTAAGTATATGGCATGTATAGGTATTTGAGTCATGTTGGTTATGTTTTGGTAATGACTTTGGCCAACTGAATTGGTATGTAAGTGTTTATATTTTGAGATGTAAATATAGCCATGAGAGTTAGCTTAATTTGGTGAATTTGGTTATGTACTTATATGTGCATATGTGTTGATATTTGAGTTCTTTGGATGGATATGTGAATGACATATTATGAAGTTTGTGGAATTGGTACCTTGCTTGTGAATTGGTACAAAAATGGGGTATGTTAGGTAATGGTTAAACTAGTTGATTGGTATATGTATTTGATTAGGTTTTGGTTGAGTTAAACTTGATTTATAAGCATGTTTAATGTTGGTATTAAAAATGGTATGGATTAGTCTTGAATGTGGATGAATTGAATGTTATTTATGCTATGATGTGGTATCATTTGGGTTGGTTTAGGTATGTGCAAAATGGGTAGCAATATGGCTTGGTAAATAGCCTATTTTTGTCCACACGGGCAGAGACACGGGTGTGTGTCTCAACTGTGTGTGACATACGGTCAAATTACACGACCATGTGTCCCCTGGTGTTGAAATTGAAACGAAGTTAGTATGCTCCACACAGTCTCAAACACGGGCGTCTGATCGGCCGTGTGGTACAAGTTAGTATACCCCCTAAATGGCACACAGCCTAGCACACAGGTGTGTGACTTGGCCGTGTTGCATAAGTCAATATACCCTATAGGTTTGGCACGGCCTAACACACGGCCTGGCACACGGGCATGTGTGGCCACTTCTGTAACAGTCCGATTTAGACCCTATTCAGAACGGTGGTTTCGGGACCACGAATCTGAGTTAGAAAAATATTTTAAAATTATATTCTGTGTTTATTATGTGTGAATTTAATTGTGTGAAATTTTCGTGCTTTAATTTCGTCGTTTGAGTGTCTGATTAAATAAAAAGACTTAATCGCGTAAAAGGTGAAATTGGCTAATTAATTTGTAAGTGCTAATTTGCTAATGTCTTTATAATGAAAAGTCCTTAAAAGGTAATTAGCCCACTATTAATGATAGTGGACGGCAATGGTCAAGAATGACCTTATTATATATGTTTTATATATTTAGTAATAAAGGTTAAAAATGTAAAATGTATTAAGTTAATATATCATAAAACATTAAAGAATAAAGCCATGTTCTTCATCTTTTCACCACCGAAACTAGAAAAGAAAATTAGGTTTGAAGCTTTGAAATATTCGGCCATTGAAGGTCTTGATTGAGGTT
This sequence comes from Gossypium australe, assembly GCA_005393395.2. Taxonomy (NCBI): domain Eukaryota; kingdom Viridiplantae; phylum Streptophyta; class Magnoliopsida; order Malvales; family Malvaceae; genus Gossypium; species Gossypium australe. Next base: position 84,163,475 of record CM016614.1, on the reverse strand, counting down.
AGTTTTGTTTCATTTTTTTATAATTTTTACGTTTTTGTAATCGTTGCTTTGAATACTTCAAGACCCATGCTTGAATTTTTTATTTTGATGAAGATTTTGAAATGTGCCATTGATGTGTTTATGAGTTTTATGATGTTAGTTGATGAATTATGAAATATATGTGTTAGATTAATATGTTTTGTCTTTGAACTTTTAATGAATTTGAGTAATTAGAGCTAAATTGTAAAAAAAAAAAAATTCGGGGGACTACAATGTGAAAAAAATGAAATATATGGACTTGTATAATGCTTGTGACTATTCAGCCTAGCTGTGGTATGTGTAAATTTTGTGTATTTTATGTTTTATGTAATAGGGACTAAATTGCAAAAAGTTTAAAATGTTAGGGACAAAATGGTAATTTGCCCATTTATGTGTTTTTGGATTAAATAGAATGAATATGTGGTTAAATTAGTTAAATTTGAATTTATTTAGATCAGGAATAGAAGAAAACGAAATTAGATCGGGGGAAGTCGAAAGTAGTCGATTATACAGTCCGTCGATATCCGAGGCAAGTCTATAATCACATAAATGTTGTTAAATTTGATAATATATATGTTACATGATAAATGAAATTTTGTGAATTTAATTTTGTGTTGGCCGAAAGTGATTTGAGCAAGGGAGATATATTTTGAGTTCGATTCGATCAAGTTTCAATGTCCGAAAGCCTCGTATGAACCCTAGGAATAGTTAGGATACCTATGTCATGACATAGGATTCCGATATGTGTTTTTGTGTAAGACCACGTCTGGGACGTTGGCATCGACTTGTGTTTATGTGTAAGACCCTATCTGGGACAGTAGCATCGATATGTGATTACATGTAAGACCACGTCTGGTGTAACACCCCAAACCCGGCCTAGAAGTTAGGCCCGAATCTGGCGTGTCACATGGAAGTGTTTTTCAAAACCATCATTGTGATTGATAAAAACTTGTTTGAGAATTAAAGCCTCTTTGTTAAAACTCAAAACACTTAAGCAATTGTTATCTACTTGAAAATGTAATTACCTTTAAAACTTTATCTGTTGCGGAAGCATATTTGAAATAAACAATTCACGAAAATGTGATGTTTAGAAATAGAGTTACAGAAGCATTTTGAAAACATTGCGAAAACTTAGTGTTTTGAAAACAATTACCGTTTTGGAAATCGTATTCCACTTTTAGCAGTTAGAAAACATCATGAATAAATATCAGAAATAATAAGTTAAAAATAAAGAGGCCTTATTACAAAATTATTAACCCAATGAATTAAAATAAAAAGAAATAAAGTCGCTAAGTTTAACTTTAAAGCATATCTGACGTGTGGCCACCTCCGAGTCCCTCGCAGCTCCAAATCCTCTAAGATTGGGGATTCCCTGCACAGTTAAAAATGGGGTGAGTTTATGAAAGCTCAATGTGTAATCCCCTTACTAGAGTAATAGTCAGTATACAGGAACAGAAACTGAAACAGTCTGGGACAAAGCCCTTTTAGAGTAACAGTACAGTCAGTTCAAAGCATACGTGAGTCAAAGCCCACTACAATATCATTTGGGTCACAGCCCATAACAAAATCAATTGGGTCTAGCCCAACCAATATCAGAGCAAGTGGCCTAAGCCCTGTACAGTGACAGATCTCATAAATAGAGATGCAACGGTATGAGGATGCATCCCACCCCGATCCAGCCAACACACCACCCGTACCAACCAACACGCTATGTGGGGATAAAATCGACCCACCCAGCCAACACACCAAGCTTCGCACCAGTTCCAACACTAAGTCAACAGAACGGTTTGGCGCCATAGACAGAACGGTTAAAAGCCATAAATATTGCAGCAACACTGCCAGTTAACAGAACAGCTAAAAGTCGTAAACAGAATGGTTATAAACCATAATCAAGATGGCACAAAGCTATCAGTGACTATAATAAGTTTTGTGCATAGCCATCAGCGACGATAATATAATCGGCACACAACCACGGGTAATTATGATCGACACAAAGTCATCAATATATATGTTAGGCATATAGCCACGGGTAAATACAGTTGGCACAAAGCCATAATCAAGATGGCACAGAGCCATATTTATCGCAGAAAGGCTGGAAGCCTTGTACAGAACGGCAATGGGCCGTACACTTCCTCTGTAACTTTGTCCCAACCCCATGCAATATGTCGTGTATGTCATGCTCAATCATCACAGGTGTATGCAGAATGACCGTACTCAGTAACAGTCATTTAAAACATATATTACAAGCATATCACTCATATGACCACAGTCAAGTTAGTTAAAACACAGTCATACGATCACAGTCAAGTCATGGCACAAAATCAATCATTTACCCACAAAGGCAAAACAGTCATCTCACCCTATAAGGGTATTTCGGTAATCCTACCCTACAGGGGGTAATACAGTATTCTACCCTACAGGGGTATTTTGGTAATTTCACAAATTAAGGGTATTTGGATACTTTCACAAATCAAGGGTATTCCGGTAATTTTGCAATCTGAGGGTATTTCGGTAATTTTACAAATCGAGGGTATTTCGATAATTTCCCAAATTAGGGGTATTTCAGTAATTTGTAAACCAAGGGTATTTTAGTAATTTGTAAACCAAGGGTATTTCAGTAATTTGTAAACCAAGGGTATTTCAGTAATTTGTAAACCATGGGTATTTCAGCAATTTGTAAATCAAAGGTATTTCAGTAATTTGTAAACCAAGGGTTTTCAGTAATTTCATAAATCAGAGGTGTTTTGGTAATTTTATATATCAGGGGTATTTCGATAATTTTTCAAATTAGGGGTATTTCGGTAATTTTCCAAATTAGGGGTATTTCGATAATTTTCCAAATTAGGGGTATTTCGATAATTTTACAAACCAAAGGTATTTCAGTAATTTTGCAAACCGAGGGTATTTTAGTAATTTCACAAATTGAGGGTATTTCAGTAATTTTTACAAATCGGGGTATTTCGGTAATTTTGCAAACCGTGGTATTTCAGTAATTTTGCAAGTCAGGGGTATTTCGGTAACTTTATAAACCAAGGTATTCTAAAATGATATAACGATGCGAATGGGCCTAGGGCCCATTCTCGGCCCAAATGGGCCCACACACTCATGTGGCCCATTTAGCCCAAATCTAGCCACAGATATGAGACTCACATAGACCAGTCTAATATCTACTACACAATCATACAATTTATTCAAATAGGCCCACGGGCCCATTGGCCCCACATGGCCCCTTTCGGCCCTAATAGCCTAAACCAACAAGAACACTCATGATGGCCTCAACTATCGTGTCGAAGCTCCCACACGTGCACTCACACGCTTGTGTGGCTACTATCCCCGTGTGACCGGCATTTCGGCATTTGCCGCTCTACAGCTAGAGTAGTGTGAAATACACACCTTATAGGAATCTGGAGTTGATCCGCGCTCTGAACACTCCTATGCCCAAACTCCAACCAAGGTATGCTTACTCTCCTCATAGATTGCTCTATTTAAAGCTAGCTTCTCACCTTCCCTCATGCTAGCTTCCCGATGTGGGATCCCTCCTTCAGCAGAGTTTAAATCCATCACAATCACTTGTCGTCCCAACTTAGCAAAATAAATATCCCTTTTTGCTTGCAATGGGATTCGAACCCTTGCCCTCTCCTATGCTCCAGACGCTACATGCCACCACAACACAAGCTCCTTTTGTGTCTTAAAACATGCGCAACTAAATATAAGTCTATGGCCAAAGTCTAAGTTCATTTAAAAAGAAATCAAAATGAAATGCAAGCGCTAAGACTTGAACCTTGGACCCCTTGCTTCCTTGTGTGGCGTCACTTCCTTGTCTCCCATGTGGAGCCATTTGCCACTAGACCATAGCTCATTTTGTGTCATTTTTCTTCACATTTTATTCTTAAAGCCTACTTACTAACTCCCAGGGTTTTATTCACCTAAAACCAAAATTTTCCTAAAGCCCTAGTTTGATCCCGAGACTTCATGGAAGCCCCCTAACCTTCTAAAATCACTCACTTAATAGGTCCAACTTGCATTAGTGCCATTCTCTTGTTCTCAAAAATTTTAAACGCTTCCGTGCCAATGGCCCAATAGGCCCAATTCTACTAGGCCCAAATTCGGGTCGTTACATCTGGGACGTTGGCATTGTACAAGCTTCCGACTATCCGCGTATCCTTTTTAATTCTGAAACGGTTCAACGGGCAATGTTAAATGAAGACTGAATGTGAAATCGAATAAAAAATTTATGTATGTGCTTATCCAAGTTGTGAAAATAAGGTAAGTTGGATGTCCAATTGATTGCATAAATGTTTAAGTTATAAATGTGAACTATGTGTAAGAATAGGTGATTGTGCATATTCGGCCAAAAAGAGGTATATGTGATATTAATTTTGAGATTTATGTATGTTCATGTGTATTTAAGCATTTAGCCATATGATTTATGTATGTATGATTAAACTTTGTATTTGAGAATATGTATATTCGGCCTTATTAACTTAGTGTTAATATACAATCGTTGATATATATTTATATATTTGCTTATGACTTACTAAGCTTAAATAGCTTATTGTGTGTGTGTTCTTGTTTACCTCTGTTTTATAGATTTTAAAGTTACATTACGAGCTCGGGGATCGTCAGCAAAGCCTATCACACTATCGACAGTTTTTCGGTATTTTACAAAGTTGAATTTGGGCTTATGGCATGTATAACATGGATGGAATGTTTGATTTTGGGACATGTACATATATATAGCCATGCAAAAATGGCTTGATCATTTTGTTTAAGTTTGGTTCTAATTGTTCTTGGTTAAGTATTTGGTGTGTTTGGTTTTAGTAATTCGGCTATGGCCTGTTTCTTTAGTTAAGTTTATGTTTTATGCTTTTGATATAATTGCTTGTTTATAATGCTAATGTTTGAGTTGATTTAGTCATGTGTTTTGGCATTTAGGTAAATGAGGAATGCTTGATGAATTATGATAAGTGACTTATAAATTGATTAAGTAATGTAATAAGAAAAGATGTATGTTTGATTTAAGTTAAAAGTCATTTGATGTGTATTATAAAAGAATAAATGTATATGTCCTTAATGTCGTGTATGAATAAGGAACATTTTAGTAAATTAGGTATATTATAAACCTATCTATTGGGATCGAAAATTTGATTCGTGTTTTGGTTATACAATTGAGATTTTAGTATGGTAAATTGGTATGTGACTTAAATGTACTATTTGTTGTCATTTGTACTAAAAAAGATTTAAGTTTATGAAGTTATATTCGTATGGTCTTATGACTAGGAAAATGATAAGTTTGGTATTTGTTAGATAAAAAAAATTGAATTAAAGGATGTCTTAATGCATGCTAGATATGAGATTATTATATGTTCGAATATACATAGGTTATTTTGATTCGGTTGTAATGGCAAAGTATGCAACTTTATTTTGCTTGAATCGTTCAGTATATGTACTTTGGATTGATTATAAAGCATGCGAATTTGGTATACTATGATTTGTTCTGTAACATCCCCAAACCCGGCCCATTCACTACGACCGAATCTGGTTATGTCACTTCGGAAAGACAGTTGAAAATCCTTGTTAACTTCGAATAAAACAATAAGATTTATTAACTTTTTGGTAAAACCCATGTACTTTTAAGACTATACTTTAAACTTTGATACTATAAAAATGTCCACATTAAACTTTAACATATGAATACTTTGAATAAGTAGATTAGAATAAAATCATCTTCACAAGCTAGTAATTTAATTTATCAAGTCATAATTAAATTAAAAATAAAATAGTACCAAAAATAATAATAAAATAATTCTAAGGCCCTTATTACAATCAATATTTAAAACCAAATGCTTAATATAAATAAGCTTAAAATATTTAAACTCTTCCTTCTGCATGGGCCACCATTGTCCTCTCCGATCCCGGTCCAAATCTACGCATCACCTGAAATGGTTAAGAAAATAGGGTGAGTCCACAGACTCAGTGCATAATCGTAACACGTATTTCCACACGTATGGGCTTGGCCCATATCCATACAATCCACGAACCAATCATGCAATCATGCATCACAGCCCAACCTAGGTCCATCCATACACCAACCTTAGCAGACTCCCTGCTCAAGGCCGTGGCTAATCCAACGATTACAACCGAGTGATCCCACATATCTTACCTCGGCAGTCCCGCTGCACAAGGCCGTGGCTGAGCCACCGATCACATCGTGATCCCAATAGTAATCTGTCTACGGTGATGCACATAGCGATCAACCGCCGAGATGGGCACCAAGCCAACATCTCCCTTGATGATGCACACAGCAACTCATCAAGCGCTAATGTAGCCCGAAGCTATCATTAGACCACGTACATCAGTATGTACTCTCCGCCCTTTCGTGATCAAATCCAACCCCATGCCCATGTCCCAATAAATCATGTCAAAATAGCATATAGAGTAAGTATTTATCATCTACCATTACCACATCATGCATATACTTATACATTGTATTAACTTAAAATCAGAACCTTACTCACCTGACCTCTGATTACCCAAACATGGTAATTCACCACTTAAGCCATTATGATCGGCTACCACACATCATATATATATACACGTTAGCAGGCAAATAACTGAAGAAATAGTGCGGTGATTACGCACCTTAACACTTGCAGTTCTAAACTTTCGATCCCAATGCTATCGCTTAGCGAAACAATAGCTATCTGCCTATAACTATCACCTGCTGCTGGCCCACACCCCGGTGGCCAATCTCGAACCGCCGAGACCGATCTCTTCTTGAACTTCGGAACAGGAGCTTTCCCTTGCCCTCCTTGACTGGTTGTTACCTCCATCAACACACTTAATCAGAACAACGGTTAAACACTCAAGTCACAAACTAAGTATCATTTTTACTAAATATTTCTTACCAACACAACTTGAATCCCGAACGCTACTTAATGCTTCTGCAAATGCTGACTATAGCACTCCAAAGAAAGTCTCCTGCGTTAGGCTCTTCTCCCCTACAATCGGCCTTAGCATCATTCACTTAACAACCTTAGACTTAATCGAATACTAAATACATAACTTACCAAAATAAACCCCTTACCACCACTTACCAAGTTGACTGCTAACAATGAAAGAAAATCAATGGAAAGGAGATAGGGGTTCGGCCAAAAGGTTTGACAAGAGGAAAGAAAGGTGCCAAAACCGAAACCAACTCTTCCCCCTTGCTCATGACGCAAAAATAAAGGAAAATGCTGCCTTTGCAGCTTGATCCTGAGACCCCAAAGCCCCCTTGAGGCGTCACTTCTCCATGCCTTATGTGGCGTCTACCCTGCCACTCTGCCAAGCCATTCTTTGCGTCATATCTTCACCAAAATTTCTCTTAAGACCCAACTTTGCCAAGCTCCCCTTTTAACCACTAAAACTAAAAATTTCCTAAGGCATTCCCCCACCACCTAGGGTTCTCAAGACCCCTAAAACTCACCCGACCACATACTGAAGTGTGCCAACACCTGAGTTATGCACCAAATGCATAACCCCTAGAACCAGGGTGTTACAATTCTACCCTCCTTAAAATAATTTCGTCCTCGAAAGTACTTGACTAGACTAACAACATGCTACGCTATAGCTGCGCACTCTGATCTCAAAGAGCTAACATACTATCTAGGCACAGTTTCTAAGTCCATACTTAAAGTTCTAGATACTTTACGAGCAACAAAACAAACAGTCACCCAAACGAACAAAACAACAAAGAATATTCCAAACATGAGAAACTTACCCGCCGACACATCCGGTACATCACTATCCTCCCTCCGACGGACTGCATAAACCAGACCTGGCTGTCTTGCCTCAGTGCCACCATTACCGTGGCCTAATGTTCCACGACCTCGGCCGGAACCATTCCCTCCATGGTTCGGACCACGACCTCTCGTCGCCTGCTGACCACCTCTGCCCGGCTGCACATAACCTTGGCCTAATGTCCGAGTTCTATTCGGATTCTGGGGACAATCCTTAACCAGATGAGTCTTGGACTTGCATCTAAAGCATTCTCGAACTCGATTCCAGCACTCGCCAGCATGATACCTTCCGCACTGCGCACACGGACGATCTGGATTTCCGGCGGTTGGCTTAGCAATACGAACAGGAGTCTCGACCCTTGGTCTTTTCTGAACCCTCTCAAACACTTCTGGCGATCCAACACTTCTCTTATCACGGTTTCTTTCTCTGTTGTGCCTCTCAGCCTTCTTGACCTCCTCAGCTATCCGAGCTTTCTCCACTAATACAGCGAAGTCTCTTTCCCGTTGTGGAGCAATCAAAACTCGTAGCTCATCCCGTAGCCCATCTTCAAATCTGACGCATCTCTCATAATCTATTGCCACGATGCCCCGAGCATACCGGCTCAATCGCAGAAACTCAGCCTCGTACTCCGCTATTGACTTGCCTCCTTGCACCAGATTGAGGAACGCCTTCCTCTGAGCATCCACATAGCTCGCTCCGACATACTTTCCTTCAAACTTGATCTTAAAGTAACCCCAGTCCACTCGATCGACAGGAGTGCTTTCCTTAACCGTGAGCCACCACTGGTAGGCCTCATCCCGAAGAAGCGATATAGCACCCTTGAGCTTCTCCTCTGAAGTTAAATCCAAGTCATCCATAATCCTTTCCACTGCCTCTAGCCAGTATTCTGCCACGTTCGGAGCTACCCCAGACACTCCTCTGAAAACTTCGGCTCCATTCGACCTAAGTCTCTCGGGTACCGACTTCCGAGTCTCATTGCTCGCATTAGCTCCCGCCACCCGCTCAAGCACCCGCAGCATAGCCTGCGATACTGCGTCGTCTCCGCCAGTCTGATCCTGGTACTCAACTTCAACAGCTGGTGGCGGCACACCGTTTTCTGACCCATGGCCAGACCCAACCGGTTCTGATACTGACATCCTGCCTCGACCACACCCACGAGCATTACGACCACGCCCCCTAGAACTCATATCTAGCGCCTCGATTTAGTCTGTTTAAAAGTTTTATGCATTAGAAATTGTTTTACTATTTATCCACGAGTAAATTTTATGAAAAGAAATTTTCGAGAGTGGTTCTTTCAATCAATCAAAGTTTCATCTAAAGTTCTCTATTCTAATTCAAACATTCACATTCTTAGCATTTCCAACCCAGGGGTAAATTCGTCATTTTCCTACAGGGGTATTTTGGTAATAACTCAGGGTCAATTTTGAAAATAGTTTTCCAACTTAAGGATATTTCAAAATTTACACAATCTCAGGGGTCATCTTGAAAATTTGCTTCTCAAATCAAAGATGTTGCAAAAATTGCAGAAATTGGAGTTATCTCAGTAATTTTGGAAATCATGAGCATTTTCGTAAATTCTCCAAATCGGAATATCACAATATTTCACAAAATAGGATTTCTGATATTTGGTAAAATAGGAATATTTCAGTAAAAGTCGAGAGAAATCTGAAAATTTAGAAACCCAAGAGCGTTTTAGGTAATTTTACCAACCAGGGGTATTTTCGTAAATTTCCACAAACCAGGGTATCTTAAAATTTTGAAAACTCGAGATTTTGGTATTTTGCAAAGTAAAAAGCATTTTATCAAAAGTTGAGGGTAGTATGGTAATTTTACAATACAGGGGCATTTTTTATAATTTTTGCCACTAGGGGCATTTTGGAAATTTTATAAATCGAAAAACGTCTTTCAAAATCAGATTTAGGGTTTCACAAACCAAAGGGGTAAATTTGAAAAAAAAATTTAAAATAGAGGGATTTTAAAAAAATAGCAAGGCTAATTCCCTTTCGGGTTTTAATAACTGGTTTAGCCTATGAACAAGTCCTCTTGGTTAAGGTGAACCGTAGCTACGCACCAGGTAGGATTCGAGTAAAGAGGAGGTGAGTCGCTAGGACTGCTTAAATACCATGCTCTTACTGAATACCACTCCTAGACATGCGTACAGTGGTTGCCACACATTAACTCGGCGACTAACTTCATAGGTTTGTTTAATAATCCTTAAGTCTTATGCATATGTTTGAGTAGACTAATCCTAGGGTCCAAAAAGCCTTAATATTCTAATCTATGAACTCAATCAAGCCCATAATAAATCACACAAACAAATCACTTCAAGAGCTAGAAGTACTTACCTGGTGGACTTCGGGCCGGAGGTACAGGTGCCATGCCAGAATAACCTGAAAACTTTTTATAAAAGCCCACATTTCGAAAAGCCCATTCTGAAAACGTTTTTGGGCCCAAAACCCTCAAAGCCGAGTTTTGAACCGGGCTCTGATACCAATCTGTAACATCCCCAAACCCGGCCCATTCACTACGACCGAATCTGGTTATGTCACTTCGGAAAGACAGTTGAAAATCCTTGTTAACTTCGAATAAAACAGTAAGATTTATTAACTTTTTGGTAAAACCCATGTACTTTTAAGACTATACTTTAAACTTTGATACTATAAAAATGTCCACATTAAACTTTAACATATGAATACTTTGAATAAGTAGATTAGAATAAAATCATCTTCACAAGCTAGTAATTTAATTTATCAAGTCATAATTAAATTAAAAATAAAATAGTACCAAAAATAATAATAAAATAATTCTAAGGCCCTTATTACAATCAATATTTAAAACCAAATGCTTAATATAAATAAGCTTAAAATATTTAAACTCTTCCTTCTGCATGGGCCACCATGTGTCCTCTCTGATCCCGGTCCAAATCTATGCATCACCTGAAATGGTTAAGAAAATAGGGTGAGTCCACAGACTCAGTGCATAATCGTAACACGTATTTCCACACGTATGGGTTTGGCCCATATCCATACAATCCACGAACCAATCATGCAATCATGCATCACAGCCCAACCTAGGTCCATCCATACACCAACCTTAGCAGACTCCCTGCTCAAGGCCGTGGCTAATCCACCGATTACAACCGAGTGATCCCACATATCTTACCTCGGCAGTCCCGCTGCACAAGGCCGTGGCTGAGCCACCGATCACATCGTGATCCCGATAGTAATCTATCTACGGTGATGCACATAGCGATCAACCGCCGAGATGGGCACCAAGCCAACATCTCCCTTGATGATGCACACAGCAACTCATCAAGCGCTAATGTAGCCCGAAGCTATCATTAGACCACATACATCAGTATGTACTCTCCGCCCTTTCGTGATCAAATCCAACCCCATGCCCATGTCCCAATAAATCATGTCAAAATAGCATATAGAGTAAGTATTTATCATCTACCATTACCACATCATGCATATACTTATACATTGTATTAACTTAAAATCAGAACCTTACTCACCTGACCTCTGATTACCCAAACATGGTAATTCACCACTTAAGCCATTATGATCGGCTACCACACATCATATATATATACACGTTAGCAGGCAAATAACTGAAGAAATAGTGCGGTGATTACGCACCTTAACACTTGCAGTTCTAAACTTTCGATCCCAATGCTATCGCTTAGCGAAACAACAGCTATCTGCCTATAACTATCACCTGCTGCTGGCCCACACCCCGGTGGCCAATCTCGAACCGCCGAGACCGATCTCTTCTTGAACTTCGGAACAGGAGCTTTCCCTTGCCCTCCTTGACTGGTTGTTGCCTCCATTAACACACTTAATCAGAACAACGGTTAAACACTCAAGTCACAAACTAAGTATCAATTTTACTAAATATTTCTTACCAACACAACTTGAATCCCGAACGCTACTTAATCTTCTGCAAACGCTGACTATACCACTCCAAAGAAAGTCTCCTGCGTTAGGCTCTTCTCCTCTACAATCGGCCTTAGCATCATTCACTTAACAACCTTAGACTTAATCGAATACTAAATACATAACTTACCAAAATAAACCCCTTACCACCACTTACCAAGTTGACTGCTAACAATGAAAGAAAATCAATGGAAAGGAGATAGGGGTTCGGCCAAAAGGTTTGACAAGAGGAAAGAAAGGTCTGGGGGTGTACTTTCGGTTTAGCCCAAAATGGAAGAAAAGAGAGATGAAAGGGTGAGTGATTCGGCTAAGGATCCAAAAGAAGAAAGAATAAGATGCAATGGAAGTTTCGGCTCAGGTGAAATGGGAAGAATAAATGGAGAATTTGGCTAAGTCTTGAAATTTCGGCCAAAAGAAATGGTGAAGCAATTCGGCAAGAGCAAATGGAACCAAAGGGTGGCCAAAGGTGAGCTCTCCCCTATTTATACTACTAAATTCGGCCAACAACTCAACCCCCACCAAATCCCAAAAATTCCTCCTACTTTCACTCTATACCAACCCTTCAAAAATTCAAAATAAATTCCAACTCATCTCTTCTCCTAGCCATCCATTCAAAATGTTTTGAACAAGTCAAAATCCCCCTTTTTAAGGTGCCAAAACCGAAACCAACTCTTCCCCCTTGCTCATGACGCAAAAACAAAAGAAAATGCTGCCTTTGCAGCTTGATCCTGAGACCCCAAAGCCCCCTTGAGGCGTCACTTCCCCATGCCTTATGTGGCGTCTACCCTACCACTCTGCCAAGCCATTCTTTGCGTCATATCTTCACCAAAATTTCTCTTAAGACCCAACTTTGCCAAGCTCCCCTTTTAACCACTAAAACTAAAAATTTCCTAAGGCATTCCCCCACCACCTAGGGTTCTCAAGACCCCTAAAACTCACCCGACCACACACTGAAGTGTGCCAACACCTGAGTTATGCACCAAATGCATAACCCCTAGAACCAGGGTGTTACATGTTCTTTGTGTTCATAAATGTTTAATGTCACTATAGTGACATGCGCATGTTATAATAATATCAAGGTTATGTTCAGCTATGATGTAATGTGATATGATGGAAGAAAATTTTAATATGCAAATGATATGGGTATAAGAGTAATAAGCTTCAAATTTTAAATAGGATAAGAGTATTGATGTGGTTAATTTATGAAGCATGTAAAGAAATGAATGTCTGTTCTGAATTATATTATGTTTGGTAATGCCTCATAACTCTAATCCAGCGACGGATACGGGTTAGGGGTGTTACAACTTCGAAAGGCACACAGGCTAGACACACGAGCGTGTGGTTGGCCGTGTGACCCAAGTCAGTATGTACCCCCTATTTTCGCACGACCTGTGACACGGGCATGTGACCCTTGTTTGAAGAAAAAATTACTAAGTGTTGAAATATTTCCTGAGTTATCGGTTTAGTCCCAAACCACTCCCAAAGAATGTTTAAGTCCTCATAGACTCTTAATAGGGACAAATTGATTGAGATTGAATGATTAGTGATTGAATTGAACAATTGTATGTTAAATAGTTGTTTAATTGTTTCGTAAGTACGGTAATGCTTCGTAACTATTTCGGTATTGAATAAGGATGAGGGGTGTTACATTTATTGGTATCAGAGCTACAATTTAGTCGATTCTAGTACTAACATAGCATGTTTGAGAGTCTAGCTATACATTCCATATAAAAACTGTGATAGCCTGATGACTCCTAACATTTAAAAATCTGTTTTTATATAGCAAATGGATCTCAATCAAGCGATAGCTGATGAGGTAATGCGCCTGCTCCCGCTCAAGGGACAACACTGTCTGATTCTAGACTTGTGACAGGTAGCCAGGGTGGGGAGGCTAAAGAGTCCTTCTTCCAACTGATGAATGAATGGTTTGCTCAACAACCTTCACCCCCTCCCGTTCCGTAACCTCTACCCGTAGCTCTTCAAGGAGTTGAGCTTTTAAGATTGAACAAGCTTCTGGTTGATAAGATCTGTAAACACGGGGCTGAAGAGTTCAGGGCTAATGTTGATGATGATCCTGAGAGAGTCGAGTTTTGGCTTGAAAGTACTATCCAAGTGTTTGATGAACTTTCTTGTATGCCAGCTGAATGTTTAAAGTGTGTTATTTCCCTTTTAAGAGACTCTGCGTATCAATGGTGGAATTCCTTGGTGTCTGTAGTGCCGAGAGAGGAGTGACCTGTGAATTCTTTCAGACGGAGTTCCGAAAGAAATATATAAGTCAGCTGTTCCTGGATCAAAAGCATAAAGAATTTTCTAGAGTTGAAACAGGGCCGAATGACCGTTATAGAATATGAAAGAGAATTCATACGATTAAGTAAATATACTCGAGAGTATGTTTATACTGAAGAGATAATGTGCAAGCAGTTTGTTGATGGGCTGAACGATCTCATTAAACTTCTAGTTGGGGTTTTAGATTTAAAGGAATTTGTTGTGTTAGTTGGTCGGGCATGCAAAGCCGAAGACTTTAGCCGAGAAAAGAAGAAAGTTGATTCAGAGGCTAGAGATTCAAGGAAAAGACTGATGAATAAACCTTCTCATTCTTCATCAAAGAAATTTCGAGATTCGTTTAGTCGATCGAATGCATCAGTGGGATATCAAAATAGAGATCGTGGAAATTTACATGTGAATCCTAAAACTCAAGCTACATCTGATAACGGTCCGTCTCGGGTTAGGAGGCGAATCGTAAATGTTGCCCGATCGTAAATTAGGTCGTTTCTCTTTCAATTAACAAAAGGGATAATTTATTTAAAAAAAGAAATAATAATATCTTCGAAAAAGTAAAGATAGGTGATAGGTTGAATGGGTACGTATTTGAAACAAGAAAGAACCTTTAATAAAAATTAAAGAACTCAATTCTGGCTTTTTTCTTAATGTTTTCACTCTTGCCTTTTACCGCTCGAATTCACTCTTCTAGATTCTAGAAGGTTGTCTTCGACTTACTAGTAACTCGGAGGTCGTTTCAAGAGTTAAAAAGGTAAGATTGGTTTCGGAAACGGGTAGGCTTAGAAAGGATAAAAAGGTGCGAATCAAGCTAATTGAATATGAAGCTGGAAAGCAGTTTAATGTAGAAAAGCCAAGAGATGACCAAGATATGTTGAAGGAGGTAACAATTGCGAGGAAGTCAACTATAGTTGATTGCCAACATCTTATAGAGCTAACTAATTATATAGACAAGGGCTCGTCTCAGTTAGTATATTTTGTAAAATACTGGGAATATAAGCAAGCAAATGTCGTTCGTCTTCTTAGAGAAGAACTTGACAATCTAAACAGACCAAGGTAGGAAGAAGGTTTTTTTTTTTAACTCGATTTTTTTTGCAACTCACTCGGAAATACTCAAGACGATCAAAATGTGCCTAATTTGATTGGCTCTGATACCAGATGATAACGGTCCGTCTCGGGTTAGGAGGCGAATCGTAAATGTTGCCCGATCGTAAATTAGGTCGTTTCTCTTTCAATTAACAAAAGGGATAATTTATTTAAAAAAAGAAATAATAATATCTTCGAAAAAGTAAAGATAGGTGATAGGTTGAATGGGTACGTATTTGAAACAAGAAAGAACCTTTAATAAAAATTAAAGACCCGAATCTTATAGGTTTCAAATTGATGGAATGAATTGTGAAATAAAACCGAGACCCACTATCTAGCGAGATAGGAACCAACGGTATAGGTAGATGAACGCCACACCCGTTAGGATGATAAGTTCGAATACAAGGAAAGAACGACGCCACTAGAAAACTAGATAAGTCAATTCAACCTTAAAAATCAGGAGAGTGAATACTCACCAAAAGAAAATTTTCTTTCATTCAAATTCAAGTTCTATTACAAAATGCAAAATGTCCAACATATTTATAGACTCTTCTAATTATAACTGAATAAGGATGAATAAACTTGAGGGCTTCAATCTCTATGAACATTCGGCTAAGATAATTTTTGGAGCATGACAATTTAGCCACTTGAAATAAAAAATAGGCACTTGGCCGTTCAACATAATTCCACCAAAGTTTGTCGCCACTATCATTTGCCATAAGTAGCATTCGGCCAAGAGTAAGAGTGGTCACTTGCAATTAAAATAAAACACTCGAATTATCCTAATTTAAAAGTGCTTTTAGCCATCCACTAAGCATGCTCTCCTTTGTGTGTGCCATCCCTTATTTGACCTCTCAAATCACTTAATTTTCTTTATTTAATCTCTCCACTTTGCCGTCCATTCCTTCAACTATTAGCATAATTTCAATTTTCCAACTCTTTGTTCATTCCCACTAACTGTCCATATTGTCCACAAAAAGACAAAGTAATTATTTTCTTCTCCATTCTTCATGCCGTCCATCCTTGTGGTCTCAATACTTTATTTCTTTAATATTTCCACTTACACATTTGTTAATTCCAATTAGCTTGTTTATTCAACACCACAAACATATTTATCTATCTTTCACGCATGGTCTATCTTCAAATCCCATTATCATGTAATTAATTCCACCATGTTGATTCAAATTGAAGGCTTGCATTTTTTTTCCATCTTTTATGGCATCAAAAACGTGGAGCACTGCATAAAATCACATTAATTAGACTAGACAGAATTTTAATTACCTTACTTAAAACACTAGATAAGAGCATACTAATATTCAACTTCGACAAAGACTAACTAAAAATATAAATAAGAAAATGAAGCTATTACTGAAAATAAAAATTAAAACATGCGTAAATTAAAGTGTTAAATAAACTAGCAGTCAGACTAGCTAGTATATTCAACTTCAAATAAGTTGTATGAGTTCAGCATGTTTTTGGGCTCTCTTTTATGATCATCCCAAATTTGTGCCACCAACACCGTTGCGGCATCTTTGAATTGTTTGGTTCGGGAATGTGTAATTGGCCCATTAGGTAGCCTCATCGGGTCATGGTTGACATCCGTCACAGGCTTCATAGGTGAGCTCGTATCATCCCCTCCCTCTTTAAGTTGATTCGTCCTCGAATCATCACCTACATCGAAAGGAGAAAGATCAGAAACATTAAAACTCGCGCTCACATTATAGTCACCTGGCAAGTCCAATTTGTATGAGTTGTCATTTATGCGTTCAATGACTTGAAATGGACCGTCCCCTCTTGGGAGAAGTTTAGATCGCCTTTGCTTGGGAAACCTTTCTTTTCGCATATGAACCCAAACCCAGTCCCCTGGTTCAAAGAGAATGCGTCTACGACCTTTGTTAGCCCGTTGGACGTATTGCTTGGTTCTTGCTTCAATATTCTCGTGCACCTTTCGATGCAGTTCTTTTATGTAATCCGCCTTTTTCTTAGCATCAGAATGAATAAATTTATCTGAAGGCAGTGGCAATAAATCAAGAGGAGTGAGAGGGTTAAACCCGTAAACAATCTCGAAAGGCGAAAATTTAGTTGCAGAATGAACAGTTCGGTTGTAAGCAAATTCGATGTGGGGCAGACAGTCTTCCCATGTTTTGAGATTTTTTTGCACCAATGCTCGCAACAAAGTTGATAGGACTCGGTTCACTACTTCGGTTTGTCCATCCGTTTGAGGATGACACGTGGTCGAGAATTCGTAGTTTTGTCCCTAACTTTCCCCACAGAGTTCGCCAAAAGTGACTTAAAAATTTTACGTCCCGATCAGATACGATCGTCTTCGGAACTCCATGCAATCGTATGATTTCCCTAAAAAACAAGTTTGCAATATGCACAACATCGTCAGTCTTAGAACAAGGAATAAAATGGGACATTTTAGAGAAACGATCAACTACGACAAAAATTGAGTCCTTCCCGGTTCTTGATCTTCGTAATCCAAGGATGAAATCCATGGAAATGTCGACCCACGGAGTGTCTGGAATAGGAAGGGGCGTATATAAACCGTGAGGCTGGACCCGTGATTTGGCTTGTTTGCAAGCAATGCAACATTCACAAATTCGTTCAACATCCTTGCTCATTCCTGGCCAAAAAAAATGTTCTTGAAGAATGGACAATGTTTTTTCTCTTCCAAAGTGACCCATAAGGCCACCACTATGTGCCTCTATCACAAGCATGTCTCGCATAGAACCTTGCGGTATACATATCTTGTTTTCCTTGAAAAGGAATCCTTCATGCCTGTAAAACTTATCAAAAGCACCACTCTCACAAGCATTATAAACATTGCCAAAATCAGCATCATTAGCATACAATTCCTTAATGTGATGGAAACCAAGTACTTTAGAATCAAGAAAGGTTAATAGAGAGTACCTCCGTGATAACGCATCTGCTATTACATTTTCCTTACCTTTCTTATACTTAATTACGTACGGAAACGATTCTGAATACTCGATCCATTTTGCATGTCGTTTGTTGAGCTTGTGCTGACCTTTAATATACTTGAGTGCTTCATGATCTGAATGAATAACAAACTCTTTCGGCCTCAAGTAATGTTGCCACGTTTCGAGCGATCTTATTAGAGCGTACATCTCTTTGTCATACACGGGGTAATTGAGTGCAGCTCCGTTCAATTTCTCGCTGAAGTATGCCACTGGTCTTCCATTCTGAGTTAGAACGGCTCCGATCCCTACTCCTGGTGCATCACATTCAATTTCAAACGTTTTAGTAAAGTCAGGAAGGGATAACAATGGAGCTTTAGCAAGACATTCTTTAAGGGCCTTAAAAGACCGTTCTTGCTCATCGGACCAATGGAAAACTGAATTCTTCTTGATCACACTCGTTAAAGGAGCGGCTATCGTGCTGAAGTTGGGCACGAATCGGCCATAAAAACTAGCCAACCCATGGAAACTTCGTACTTGGCTAACCGTTGTAGGACAGGGCCATTCTTGGATTGCTCTAATCTTCTCTTGGTCCACCTCTAATCCATTTGCACTTACGACGTATCCTAAGAAAATAACCTTGTTAGTACAAAAAGAACATTTTTCGAGATTGGCGTACAATACCTCTTTTCGCAGTGTTTCTAAGATCGCACGTAAATGTTGGAGGTGATCCTCCAAAGATTTGCTGTACACTAATATGTCATCAAAATAAACAACACATGGTTTACCAATAAAAGCTCGTAAAACATGATTCCTAAGTCTCATAGAAGTACTCGGAGCGTTTGTAAGTCCGAATGGCATTACCAACCATTCATACAAACCTAACTTTGTTTTGAAAGCCGTTTTCCACTCATTGCCTTCCCGCATCCTAATTTGGTGATAGCCACTTTTGAGATCAATCTTTGTGAAGATTCGAGCTCCACTTAACTCGTCGAGCATATCATCGAGTCGGGGTATCGGGTGTCGGTATTTAACGGTAATCTTGTTAATGGCACGACAGTCGACACACATTCGCCACGAACCATCTTTCTTTGGTACTAGTAACACCATACTGCGCATGGACTAAGGCTTTCTCGGATATATCCCTTTTCTAGCAGTTCAGTGATTTACTTTTGGAGTTCTTTTGTTTCTTCGGGATTGCTCCGGTACGCAGGTCGATTGGGCAGAGAAGCCCCCGGCACCAAGTCAATTTGGTGTTCTATGCCTCGAATGGGCGGTAAACCACTTGGTAACTCCTCTGGAAATATGTCCTTGAATTCCTGAATCAGAGACAACACAGAAGAAGGAAGATTCTCGGGTAAGTCGTTAGTGTTCAAAAATGATTCCTTGTATAGTAAGACATACATCGGTTGCCTCACACACAAAGCTTTTCGACTCTTGCTTTTGTAAAAACACTCATTTTTCCATTTTCTTTTTCTTCCTTCGTTTCCTCTTCTTTTTGTTCACACTCTCTTGTTTTATCACTTAATTTCTTGCCCCTCTTTTTTTTTAAAATTTTTCTCTTTTTCTTTCTCATTTTTCCGCTCGCTTTCTTTTGATTTTTCTATTGATGCCTTCATTTTCAACTGATCTTCGTACACTTGCTTGGGTGTTAGCGAAGCTAATGTCACGTTCCGGCCCAAGTATTTAAAAGTGTACCGATTAGTGTAGCCGTCATGGATTGCTCGCTTGTCAAATTGCCAAGGTCGTCCAAGCAGGAGATGTCCTGCTAGCATCGGAACCACATCGCACAAGACCTCATCTTGATACTTCCCTATTGTAAAGGGAACCAAAACTTGTTTTGTGACCTTAAGTTCTCCCGCGTCATTAAGCCATTGTAGCTTATACGGATGGGGATGTTTTGTGGTAGTCAATCCAAGTTTCTCCACCAATATGGTGCTAGCCACATTAGTACAGCTTCCTCCGTCAATAATGACGCAACAAATCTTCCCCTTTACTTGACAACGCGTGTGGAAGATGTTTTCGCGTTGTTGTTCGTTTTCGACACCTTGTAGGCTAAGGCTCCTTTTTACCACCAAGATTTCTCCACTTTCGGCTTGTTCTACTTCTTCCTCGTCTTGGGATGTTTCACTGGCATCATCTTCCTTTTCACTTTCAGATTCGATCTCGCCATCATCTCGGATAAACATTGTGTTTCGGTTTGGACATTGACTTGCGATATGTCCTCGTCCTAAACATTTGAAACACTTAATGTCTCGGGATCGACTTGTTAGACTTGGGTGCACCACTGGTTTCTTTGGCTCGATTCGGCATGTCCCTTTTGTTGGTCACTTGCCCCCACTTAGATGTTGAAGCCTGATTGGGGTTTGCTCTAAGCGTAGCTTTTCGTTTCAGCTGTTTTTCGACTTTTATTGCCATGTGAACCATTTCGACGATATCTATGTAATGGTGTAATTCTACAATATTTACGATATCTCGATTAAGGCTAGCGCTAAAATGTGCCATGGTGGCTTCTTGTTCTTCTTCTACATTAGCTCGGATCATGGCCACTTCCATCTCCTTGTAGTAATCTTCCACGCTTCGGTGACCCTGAGTTAGGCTTTGAAACTTTAGATGCAATTCGCGGTGGTAGTAGGTTGGGATGAACCTTTTCGGCATTAATGCTTTCATTTCCGCCCATGTGGATATTGGGCGTTCACCATCCCGTCTTCGACTCGTCGTTAATTGATCCCACCAAATGAGGGCGTAATCAGAAAATTCGATGGCAGCAAGTTTCACCTTCTTATTTTCTGAATAATTATGACAGTCAAAAATTAATTCCACCTTCTTTTCCCACTCAAGGTAGGCTTCCGGATCGGATCGCCCTTGAAAAGCAGGAATCACCATTTTAATGTTCTTCAAGTCGTCATCGGCCCATTCTCGATCCCTTCGCTAACGGACTCGTGGACCTCTTCTCCGTTCATCGTGTTCGAAAGCCGGGTTGCTGTCGGCTTCACTTGGTTCGTAGACTTCGTTGTCATGTAACCAAGGTTGTTCTCGTCCCCTTCTCAGAATTGGAGGGGTGTTTGCTCGAGATCTTCATTCATCTCTTTGATCTAATCGTTCACTGATTGTTCTGAACATACGTGTGATTTCTTGCATTACTGTTTGCAATTCTGGATCTCTCCCTTCAGGATCAGTCCTTCGGGGTTGCAATCTTCTTCCACCTCCGGCGGCATCGGATGCTTCGTCACTTATTATTCGACGTTCGGGGCTCCTAGACATGTTTTTAAACAAAAATTAATGAATCCTCACTACAATCCTCACTTGTTCACTCACAAAGAAAATTATCAACACTCACACTCATGTTTTTACTCAATTCTGGCTTTTTTCTTAATGTTTTCACTCTTGCCTTTTACCGCTCGAATTCACTCTTCTAGATTCTAGAAGGTTGTCTTCGACTTACTAGTAACTCGGAGGTCGTTTCAAGAGTTAAAAAGGTAAGATTGGTTTCGGAAACGGGTAGGCTTAAAAAGGATAAAAAGGTGCGAATCAAGCTAATTGAATATGAAGCTGGAAAGCAGTTTAATGTAGAAAAGCCAAGAGATGACCAAGATATGTTGAAGGAGGTAACAATTGCGAGGAAGTCAACTATAGTTGATTGCCAACATCTTATAGAGCTAACTAATTATATAGACAAGGGCTCGTCTCAGTTAGTATATTTTGTAAAATACTGGGAATATAAGCAAGCAAATGTCGTTCGTCTTCTTAGAGAAGAACTTGACAATCTAAACAGACCAAGGTAGGAAGAAGGTTTTTTTTTTTAACTCGATTTTTTTTGCAACTCACTCGGAAATACTCAAGACGATCAAAATGTGCCTAATTTGATTGGCTCTGATACCAGATGATAACGGTCCGTCTCGGGTTAGGAGGCGAATCGTAAATGTTGCCCGATCGTAAATTAGGTCGTTTCTCTTTCAATTAACAAAAGGGATAATTTATTTAAAAAAGAAATAATAATATCTTCGAAAAAGTAAAGATAGGTGATAGGTTGAATGGGTACGTATTTGAAACAAGAAAGAACCTTTAATAAAAATTAAAGACCCGAATCTTATAGGTTTCAAATTGATGGAATGAATTGTGAAATAAAACCGAGACCCACTATCTAGCGAGATAGGAACCAACGGTATAGGTAGATGAACGCCACACCCGTTAGGATGATAAGTTCGAATACAAGGAAAGAACGACGCCACTAGAAAACTAGATAAGTCAATTCAACCTTAAAAATCAGGAGAGTGAATACTCACCAAAAGAAAATTTTCTTTCATTCAAATTCAAGTTCTATTACAAAATGCAAAATGTCCAAAATATTTATAGACTCTTCTAATTATAACTGAATAAGGATGAATAAACTTGAGGGCTTCAATCTCTATGAACATTCGGCTAAGATAATTTTTGGAGCATGACAATTTAGCCACTTGAAATAAAAAATAGGCACTTGGCCGTTCAACCTAATTCCACCAAAGTTTGTTGCCACTATCATTTGCCATAAGTAGCATTCGGCCAAGAGTAAGAGTGGTCACTTGCAATTAATATAAAACACTTGAATTATCCTAATTTAAAAGTGTTTTTAGCCATCCACTAAGCATGCTCTCCTTTGTGTGTTCCGTCCCTTATTTGACCTCTCAAATCACTTAATTTTCTTTATTTAATCTCTCCACTTTGCCGTCCATTCCTTCAACTATTAGCATAATTTCAATTTTCCAATTGTTTGTTCATTCCCACTAACTGTCCATATTGTCCACAAAAAGACAAAGTAATTATTTTCTTCTCCATTCTTCATGCCGTCCATCCTTGTGGTCTCAATACTTTATTTCTTTAATATTTCCACTAACACATTTGTTAATTCCAATTAGCTTGTTTATTCAACACCACAAACATATTTATCTATCTTTCACGCATGGTCTATCTTCAAATCCCATTATCATGTAATTAATTCCACCATGTTGATTCAAATTGAAGGCTTGCATTTTTTTTCCATCTTTTATGGCATCAAAAACGTGGAGCACTGCATAAAATCACATTAATTAGACTAGGCAGAATTTTAATTACCTTACTTAAAACACTAGATAAGAGCATACTAATATTCAACTTCGACAAAGACTAACTAAAAATATAAATAAGAAAATGAAGCTATTACTGAAAATAAAAATTAAAACATGCGTAAATTAAAGTGTTAAATAAACTAGCAGTCAGACTGGCTAGTATATTCAACTTCAAATAAGTTGTATGAGTTCAGCATGTTTTTGGGCTCTATTTTATGATCATCCCAAATTTGTGCCACCAACACCGTTGCGGCATCTTTGAATTGTTTGGTTCGGGAACGTGTAATTGGCCCATTAGGTAGCCTCATCGGGTAATGGTTGACATCTGTCACAGGCTTCATAGGTGAGCTCGTATCAACATCCGTCTCAAGTGTTGCAGTGTGAGAAATAACAAACCTGAGTGTCAATAGTGTAGAAGAAGACATTTTAGTGAATGCTGGAATAAGAATACTAAAGCTTGCTTCAAATGTGGTTCGCCAGAACACTTTATCCGAGATTTTCTAGAGTTATCTAAGAAAGAAAAAGTTCAAAATGTAAGATCGAGCAATACGGTTACTAGAGGGAGACCACCCCAAAACACTGAAATACGAGTGGTAACCGAGGTGCTACGAGAGATTCTACTGTGAGATCTGAGGCTGGAGCACCTGCACGGGAGAAGGCATCATCGCCAGATGTTATTACCGATACATTTTCTCTTTACGACACTAATTTTATTGCATTGATTGATCCTGGATCGACTCATTCGTATATATGTATGAACTTGGTGTCTAAAAAGAGTTTACATGTCGAACTACAAAGTTTTTAATTAAAGTATTGAACCCCTTAGGCAAGTCTATTTTAGTTGATAAGATTTGTAAGAATTGTCCTTTGATGACTCGAGGTTACTGTTTTCCAACTAACTTGATGCTTCTACCGTTTGATGAGTTTTATGTGATTCTGGGTATGGCCTGGCTAACTATGCATGATGTTGTTGTGAATTGTAGACGAAAGATCATCGAATTGAAATGTCAGAACGGTGAAATTCTTCGGATTAAGTCTGATGATTCAAGCGAATTGCCTACTATGATATCATTTATGTTAGCTCAGAAATGTATGAGAAAGGGGTATGATGCATATCTTGCATATGTACTGGATACAAAGGTGTCTGAATCAAAGATTGAATCTGTACCTGTTGTTTGTGAGTTTTCGGATGTATTTCCAGAAGAATTACCGGGTCTACCACCGATCAGAGAGGTTGAATTTGGTATTGAATTAGTACCGGGAACAACACTGATATCGATAGCACTGTACAGAATGGCTCCAACAAAATTAAAAGAATTGACAGATAGAGGTTTTGCACAATCGAGTTATTCGCCCTAGGGTGCACCGGTATTGTTTGTAAAGAAGAAAGATGGCACGATGAGAATGTGTATCGATTACAGACAGCTGAATAAAGTGACTATAAAGAAAAAATATCCTCTAGTGCGGATTGATGATTTATTTGATCAGTTGAAAGGTGCAACAATGTTTTCAAAGATTGACTTGAGATCTGGTTATTATCAGTTGCAAGTTAAAGACTCAGATGTGCCAAAAACAACATTTAGAATGAGGTACGGACATTATGTATTCCTTGTTATGCCTTTTGGATTAAGTAATACTCCTATAATTTTTATGGACTTCATGAACCAAATATTTAGGCCGTATTTAGACAGATTCGTTGTTGTATTCATTGACGATATTCTGATCTATTCACTAGATGAATCTGAACATACCGAGCACTTGAGAATTGTGTTACAAACTCTACGTGATAAGCAATTGTTTGCAAAGTTCAGTAAATGTGAGTTCTGGCTCCAAGAGGTTGGATTTCTGGGGCATATTATTTTAGCTGAAGTTATTAGAGTTGACCCGAGTAAAATTTTTGCTATTTTTGACTGGAAACCTTCGAGAAATGTGTCTGAAGTCCATAGTTTTCTGGGTTTAGTGGGCTATTGTAACACCCCAAACTCGGCCTAGACGTTACGACCGGATCTGGTATGTCACATGGAAAGTTTGTTTGAGAAAAATTTGCGATTGTTTAAAAATTCCAAGTTTCGGTTCACTTAAAGAAAAAACAGACTTCGTTTAATCCTTTTTGCATAACGTTATAATTATTACTAGCTCCGGAAGGTTGTTTTATAAAACCTAAGTCAGATTCGAAGGTTTTTATGAAATGTGCCGTTTTGAAATAGCTTTTGAAGTTTAAGGAAAACACGAGTTTCATTATCAATAGTTTGTGAACCATTCTTTAATATTTTGGAAAAATGGTTATTTACGTTTTTAGGAAAACCACGTCTTGATCAATTCATAATAGATAATAATTGCATTAAAAATAGAAAACCAAATTAAAATCCCAATGGCCTTATTACAGAGCAAAATCCCAAATTAAAATAGTTTAAAGGAAAGTAAAATAGCTTTTACTAAAAAAACTGTGCATGGCCACCCCAGAGTCTTCGTCGGCCCACATCTGCAGAACTAGGTATCACCTGCAAAAATTAGCAAACGGGTGAGTTACGAGAACTTAGTGTGCAATTCCCCTTACATCGATAACTGGGCCTCAGCCCACAGAAGCCCATATATCTCGAATCGAGCCGCAGCTCTAACATCATGGCATATTAGATAGAGCATGCAATGCAACCCAGCCTAATCTAGTATTCCATCCTCTACACTCCGCTCCATATGTCCAACCTCAACACTCCTGTGGGGATTTCTACAATCAACCCTCCATCCGCTACACTCCTCTTTGGCAGTCATGCTGACAGTCATGCTGCTCAAAGCCGATATAATGTGACAGAGTCACCGATATACAAATATGTGGCCTAGCCACCGAAATAATGTGACTGAGTCACCGATAAACACTACCCCGTTTATCAACATCATATCCCAATCCAATGCAATATGGCATAATAATTTGTAATATCCCGAAATTGGGCCTAGTAGGAATGGGCCGATTGGGCCTTGGGCTTTAGGAAAAAAATTTGAGTATTATTTTATTATTTGTGTTAGCTCGGGTATGAATTATGTGTGTTTAGCATAGTCTTGTGAAGGCTTGATTTTATTAATGAGGCTAGAATAATTCTTAGTATTGAATATTTAGTGAAGTGGATTAGGTGAACTTGACACTTAAGTTAATTTAAGTGTTAATTTCTAGCACAAGAGGAGTTAGTGGTAAGGTGGTTAAGATGCATGAAGGGTTGCTTGAGGGAAGAGGTTCGAATAGCATGGAGAGCATTTTGAAGACTTTATTTTATGCACCTTACATTAAGTGTTGGTCAAACTATACATATGGTAAATTAGACTTTAAGTTTTATGGTAAGTTGAATAATAGTTTAGGAAAGCTTGTATTTTGGGATAAGAATCTTAAGAATTAAGGAAGGATGGGGGGACAAAAGGCTTGAATGATGGAGAGTTGTTTTGGAAATATTTTTATGGTCATTTTGACCATGCTAGGGGGTTGGCCGAATTTTTTGGAAGGATTTAGGAGGAATTAAAGAGGAAATATGGGATTTGGGTGAAGGAATTGGTGTTGGCCGATTTTGGGGCTTGGTAGGATGGCATTTTTGGTTTGGTAATAGTAGGTTAGGTGTGCCAAAGCGATTCTTTTCTCATCTTTTTCATTTGTGCCGAAAGTTAGAGTTTTCTTTTCTCTCTAAGTGCCGTTCTTGTGCATAAGCCATTTAGTAACAGTTTCCCTTCTCTTTGTTTTGTCTTCGAAACTTCAAAGACCATTAAGGTCACTAGCGTTTTCTTCTTCTCTCTATTTGCT
Source organism: Gossypium australe (assembly GCA_005393395.2). Taxonomy (NCBI): domain Eukaryota; kingdom Viridiplantae; phylum Streptophyta; class Magnoliopsida; order Malvales; family Malvaceae; genus Gossypium; species Gossypium australe. The sequence goes on along the minus strand of CM016614.1, from coordinate 84,136,588 downwards.
AGTTTGGCCGAATCTATCTCCTTTTCCAAACTCTTTCTTTTCCTTTTGATAGTCGAGTTTGTCATCACCTTTGGTAAGGCTTGGCCGAACCCTATAGCCTCTTTCTCTCTTATCTTTGCTTGAAACTTTAAGAAACACCATAGCCAAATCTTCTAAACATTCTACACCCTCCACTTTGGCGTAATCCCTTTTCATCAGTAAAGTGCCGAAACACCATCTCAACCTCGTTTCTATACCTATCTTTGTGTTAGCCAAATATCCCATTACCATTGGGAAGGTTTAGCCGAAACCTTTTTCTCTTATTTGGTCTCTTCAAGCATCGAGGTGGTAAGTAATTTCTATCCTAGCAATCGGTGTAGGTTCTCTTTCTTTTAAGTGTGTCGAATCAAGGATTAAGCCTTGGTTTAGGGATGGCCGATTATGCTTGTGCCATGATATGTGTTTCTTGTGAAGGTAGCCAACATTAGGAGCATGAAGGAAAAGCCTTTGGGATTTGAAGGAATCAAGGAATTTCGACAGAGTTCATAATCAAGTGGCGTTTTCGGGATTTAATCGACTGTACCAAATAGGTGCGTAGTTATCGCACTGTCTCTTGATTGTGTGTATGTGTTATATTTATGTATATGTGATATGATGTTAATGGTAGCCGAATTAAGGGCTAAGATTGTGAATACCCGTGGTGGGTGATCGAATACTCAGGTCAGTGATTTACGATATTAAATGATCATTGATGAATATATGAAATGTGATGGCATGTGATGCATAATTGTTCAAATGATATGTTTCCATGATACACATATATGCATGGGACTTAGGATGTGACTATTGAAGGAAAGGGTGTACATTATGTACGTGGTCTGATGTTAGCCTTGTGCTACATTGGCGCTTGATGGTGGCTATGTGCTCCATCAAGGGAGGTGTTGGCTAGGTGCCCATCTCGGCGGATGATAGCTGTGTGCATCACCGTAATTGAGAATGACCTCGAGTCACCTCGAGGATACAGATATGTGGATCACTATGTGATCGGTGGCTTAGCCACGGCCTTGGGCAGCAAGTCTGCCAAGGTAAGATATGTGGATTACTATGTGATCGGTGGATTAGCCACGGCCTTGGGCAGGGAGTCTGCTAAGGTAGGAGTCACGGATGGACTCTAGGTTGGGTTGGGCTTCATGTTGCATATTTATGCATTTTGCATGATTAATTATGTGGATCAATGTGGATATGGGCCAAGCCCAACATGTGGAATTATGTGGATATAATGCCTTATCATCTTATATGTGATTGATGTGTGGATATGGGCCAAGCCCATACGTGGAGACATGTGAAATAACTATGCACTGAGTCTGTGTGACTCACCCAATTTTTCTCAAACCTTACAGGTGATGCATAAAGCTTGGACTGGGTTGGAGTGGATACGAGGTGGCCCATGCAGAAGATATTTTATTTGTTTTACACATATTATTTATGAAAGGTTATTTATTGTAATAAGGGCCACTTTAAGTATTTAAGGACTGTTTATTTTGTTTTAAGTTGGATTGTCGATTATATTATTATTTGAAAATGTTTTATTTTAAACAACTTAATTTTATTTGGAACTTTAAATACACAATGTTTTAGTAAAGACAACAAATTTTTATGTTTTTAACTCTAAGTCAAAAGTTTTTCAAACGTTTTCCGTAGTGGCATTCTGAATTCGGCCGTGGCTCGGGGGCCGGGTTTGGGGTGTTACAGTTTGGTATCAGAGCCCGGTTCAAAACTCGGCTTTGAGGGTTTTGGGCCCAAAAACATTTTTTTTAGATGGGCTTTTCAAAGATTTGGGCTTTCATAAATTTTTCAGGTTTATTCTGGCATGGCACCTGTATCTCCGACCCGAAGTCCACCAGGTAAGTACCTCTAAATGTTGAGTGAATTATTATATGATTGATATATGGGCATACTTGGGCTCGTAGATTAGTGAACTAGGATCTATTGTACCCTAGGGCTAGTGCACTCAAACACATGCATAAGACTTAAAAACAACCGAACAAACATGTGAAGTAAGTCACTGAGTTACGGTGTGGCAACTATTGTGCGCATGTCTAGGAGTGGATTCGGTAAGAGCTTGGTATTTAAGCAGTCCTAGCGACTCACCTCCTCTTTACTCGAATCCTACCTGGTGCGTAGCTACGGTTCACCTTAACCAAGAGGACTTATTCACGGGCTAAACTCGAAAATTAAAACCCGAAAGGGACTAGCCATACTGTTTTATAAAAACCTTAGTTTTAAAAATCACTACATTACCCCTTTTGATTTGTAGCAAAATTTATTTTGAAAATTTTTCAAAAATGATTCCGATTTACAAAATTACCTAAATACCCCTAGAGGTAAAATTACTAAAATGCCCTTGGTTTCTAAAATTTCCATATTATCCTCAATTTTAATAAGATTTTCTTACTTTGCAAAAGTATCCAAAAACCCTATTTTGTGAAAACTCAAGATACCCTGATTTGGGAAAATTTATTAAAATGCCCCTGACTTCCAAAATTACCAAAATAACCCCGATTTCCGATATTTCCGCAATACCATTGATTTGGTAGAATTTTCAAAATAATCTCGAGATTTGTATATTTTGGAATGCCTTTGATTTGTAAAGATTTTCAAATTGACTTCGATTTATTATGAAAATACCCTTGTAGAAAAAATGACGAAATTACCCCTGGGTCGGGAATGGTCAGAAATGTCCATAGAAGTGTGTTGAATGTTGTTGATGATTGAATGTGATTCTCTGAATTAGAATAGTGAACTTGAACTGAAACTTGGATTGATCGAAAGAACTACTCCTGAAAATTCTTTTCATAAAATTGTTCGCGCATAAACAAGTGGAACAAAAGTACTAATGCATAAAATTTCTTAAGTCAGATTAAATCGCGACGTTAGATATGATTTCTAGGGGACGTGGTCGTCGTGGATGCGGTAGAGGCTAAATGGCTGTGTTAGAACCATCGCTAGTGAAAGAACCTTGAGTGTGAACTTGGAGACTGTACCTAGAAAGTATATTGGTTTTATTAAGATCAGAGTGCGCAGCAAGAGCGTAGTGTGGCGAGATAGGATGTACGACTGTTAGTTAGTTGGAAATTTCCAGGACGAAATTTCTTTAAGGAGGGTAGAATTGTAATATCCTGAAATTGGGCCTAGTAGGATTGGGCCGATTGGGCCTTGGGCTTTAGGAAAAAAATTTGAGTATTATTTTATTATTTGTGTTAGCTCGGGTATGAATTATGTGTGTTTAGCATAGTCTTGTGAAGGCTTGATTTTATTAATGAGGCTAGAATAATTCTTAGTACTGAATATTTAGTGAAGTGGATTAGGTGAACTTGACACTTAAGTTAATTTAAGTGTTAATTTCTAGCACAAGAGGAGTCAGTGGTAAGGTGGTTAAGATGCATGAAGGGTTGCTTGAGGGAAGAGGTTCGAATAGCATGGAGAGCATTTTGAATACTATATTTTATGCACCTTACATTAAGTGTTGGTCAAACTATACATATGGTAAATTAGACTTTAAGTTTTATGGTAAGTTGAATAATAGTTTAGGAAAGCTTGTATTTTGGGATAAGAATATTAAGAATTAAGAAAGGATGGGGGGACAAAAGGCTTGAATGATGGAGAGTTGTTTTGGAAATATTTTTATGGTCATTTTGACCATGAATGTGGATGCATAGATGGCTAGGGGGTTGGCCGAATTTTTTGGAAGGATTTAGGAGGAATTAAATAGGAAATATGGGATTTGGGTGAAGGAATTGGTGTTGGCCGATTTTGGGGCTTGGTAGGATGGCATTTTTGGTTTGGTAATAGTAGGTTAGGTGTGCCAAAGCGATTCTTTTCTCATCTTTTTCATTTGTGCCGAAAGTTAGAGTTTTCTTTTCTCTCTAAGTGCCGTTCTTGTGCATAAGCCATTTAGTTTCAGTTTCCCTTCTCTTTGTTTTGTCTTCGAAACTTCAAAGACCATTAAGGTCACTAGCGTTTTCTTCTTCTCTCTATTTGCTAGTTTGGCCGAATCTATCTCCTTTTCCAAACTCTTTCTTTTCCTTTTGATAGTCGAGTTTGTCATCACCTTTTGTAAAGCTTGGCCGAACCCTATAGCCTCTTTCTCTCTTATCTTTGCTTGAAACTTTAAGAAACACCATAGCCAAATCTTCTAAACATTCTACACCCTCCACTTTGGCGTAATCCCTTTTCATCAGTAAAGTGCCGAAACACCATCTCAACCTCGTTTCTATACCTATCTTTGTGTTAGCCGAATATCCCATTACCATTGGGAAGGTTTAGTCGAAACCTTTTTCTCTTATTTGGTCTCTTCAAGCATCGAGGTGGTAAGTAATTTCTATCCTAGCAATCGGTGTAGGTTCTCTTTTTTTTAAGTGTGCCGAATCAAGGATTAAGCCTTGGTTTAGGGATGGCCGATTATGCTTGTGCCATGATATGTGTTTCTTGTGAAGGTAGCCAACATTAGGAGCATTAAGGAAAAGCCTTCGGGATTTGAAGGGATCAAGGAATTTCGATAGAGTTCATAATCAAGTGGCGTTTTCGAGATTTAATCGACTGTACCAAATAGGTGCGTAGTTATCGCACTATCTCTTGATTGTGTGTATGTGTTATATTTATGTATATGTGATATGATGTTAATGGTAGCCGAATTAAGGGCTAAGATTGTGAATACCTGTGGTGGGTGATCGAATACTCAGGTCAGTGATTTACGATATTAAATGATCATTGATGAATATATGAAATGTGATGGCATGTGATGCATAATTGTTCAAGTGATATGTTGCCATGATACACATATATGCATGCGACTTGGGATGTGACTATTGAAGGAAAGGGTGTACATTATGTACGTGGTCTGATGTTAGCCTTGTGTTACATTGGCGCTTGATGGTGGCTATGTGCTCCATCAAGGGAGGTGTTGGATAGGTGCCCATCTCGGCGGATAATAGCTGTGTGCATCACCGCAGATTGAGGATGACCTCGAGTCACCTCGTGAATACAGATATGTGGATCACTATGTGATCGGTGGATTAGCCACGGCCTTGGGTAGGGAGTCTGCTAAGGTAGGAGTAACGGATGGACTCTAGGTTGGGTTGGGCTTCATGTTGCATATTTATGCATTTTGCATGATTAATTATGTGGATCAATGTGGATATGGGCTAAGCCCAACATGTGGAATTCTGTGGATATAATGCCTTATCATCTTATATGTGATTGATGTGTGGATATGGGCCAAGCCCATACGTGGAGACATGTGAAATAACTATGCACTGAGTCTGTGTGACTCACCCATTTTTTCTCAAACCTTACAGGTGATGCATAAAGCTTGAACCGGGTTGGAGTGGATACGAGGTGGCCCATGCAGAAGATATTTTATTTGTTTTACACATTTTATTTATGAAAGGTTATTTATTGTAATAAGGGCCACTTTAAGTATTTAAGGACTTTTTATTATGTTTTAAGTTGGATTGTCGATTATATTATTATTTGAAAATGTTTTATTTTAAACAACTTAATTTTATATGGAACTTTAAATACACAATGTAACAAATTTTTATGTTTTTAACTCTAAGTCAAAAGTTTTTCAAACGTTTTCCGCAGTGGCATTCTGAATTCGGCCGTGGCTCGTGGGCCGGGTTTGGGGTGTTACATAATTCGTGTATGCGATATGTTATGTATGCAGAACATCTATCAGATAACGTATGAAATGAATTACCATCATAATCAGGATTACAAAATACAACATAATCAAGCTAATCAATCTCTAGGGTATGACAGTAATTTTACCTACCAAGGGAATTTCAGTAATTTACCCAGCAAGGGTATTTCGGTAATTTCGCACCTACAATGGCCTTTCAGTAGGCCCAATATTGCCCCGAGCGACTCGGCTACCATTTCCGATCGTTACTGGACTATTGGGCCTAAAACTCAATTTCGGCCCATTCAGGCCCACACGCTCGTGTGGCCTACCTAGCACAAATCTAGCCACGTATATGAGATCACCTAGTCTAGTCTAATATATACTACACAATCACACAATTTACTCATAAGGGCCCACGGGCCCATTGGGCCCATTTCGGCCCATCGTGGCCCAAGCAGCCACAACCCACAAGAATACTACTAATGGCCTCAACTATCGCGTCAAAGCCCCTCACATGTGCGCTCGCACGCTCATGTGGCTACTATCGCCGTGTGACCAGCATTTCGGCATTTGCCGCTCTATACCTGGAGTAGAGAAGTACACACCTGATAGGAATCTGGTGCTAATCCGTGCTCCGACCACTCATGTGCCCAAACGCCAACCAAGGTGTCCTTCCTCCCATCATAGATAGCTCTTTATATAGCCAATTTCTCACCTTTCCTCTTTGTATCTTTCCGATGTGGGATCCCTCCATTAGCAGAGTTTAAATCCAACTCAAACTCTTGTCGTCCAATCCGCAAAATAAATACTCCCTAGCTTTTCATGAGATTCGAACCCTTGCTCCCTTCAATAGCTCAACACGCCACTTACCACTAAGCCACAAGCTCCTCTTGTGTCTAAAATCATGCGCAACTAAATATAAATCTATGGCCAAATTCTAAAGTCCATATAAAAAGAAAACCAAAATGCAAGAGCCAAGACTTAAACCTTGGACCTCCTTCCTTCCTTGTGGTGTCACCCCCTTGTCTCTTATGTGGCGTCACTTTGCCACTACACCACACACTCCACTTGGGTCATTTTTCTCCACATTTTATTCTTAAAGCCTACCTACTAACTCCAGGGTTTTTTTTCACCTAAAACCAAAATTTCCTTAAAGCCCAAATTTGATCCCCGGGACTTCATATAAGCCCCCTAACCCTCCAAAATCACTAACCTAATAGGTCCAACTTGCACTAAAGCCGTTCTCTTGTTACCAAAAATTTTAAATGCTCCTACGCCCAAAGCCCATTGGGCCCAATTCTTCTAAGCCCAATTTCGAGATGTTACAAATCTACCCTCCTTAAAGAAATTTCGTCCTCGAAATTTCCAACTAATTACTAAACGCACCGCTCAAGTCACACCACTATGCTTTCGCTTGGCACTCTGATTCCAATAACCCTAATTCGCTTTTAACTTAACCTTGAAACCTCTTACACCCACAGAAGCAAGTCAATTTATCACACATACATAGAAGGAATACCAGGAATACATTCATTTCAGCACATAATAGAGTATAGTATAAGGGCACTTACGAATTTGGTGCCGAAAACTCGGGTGCCATACTTCTAGAAAACATATATTTTCTAAATCATGTTTCTAACCCACTTTGAAAACATTTTTGATGTAACACCCCAAACCCGGCCTAAACATTACGACCGGATCTGGCATGTCAAGTAAAAGGGTTGTTTAAAAACTGCGCGTTTGTTAAAATTTCGAGTTTAAATATTTATTCGCTTGATATCCTTTTGTTAACATTTTGGAAAACGGTCATTAAGGGTTTAGGACATTCCCGTATTGAACATTTGATAACAATAGGCAGCAATCATATTAAAAGCTAAACCAGATAAAATACCAAAAATACAGTTAAAGCGGACTTATTAAACTTAAAATCCCGAATTAAAAATAAGTTGAAATAAGAGAACAAGTTTACGAGAAAATAATGTATGGCCTTCACGAGTCTGCCTCAGCTCCCAAATCCGCAATCTAACGATTACCTGCAAAATTAACTAAGGGGTGAGTCATCGAGACTCAGTGTGTAAATCCCCATCCAAAGTATGTTAAGCTCATACACAGATCCATGTGCAAATATGCATGTCATGCAACCCATCCATCCTATCCATCCGAGACTCCCAAATCTACCCCGTGTGGTCAAAACCACTGGTGGTCAAAACCACTGGTGACTGTAGTCACAAATAATATTAGTGTGGTCAAAACCACTGGTGACCGTAGTCACAATAATATGTGTGGGGCCAACCCACAATGTGGTCAAAACCACTGATGACAATCCCGTATATCGATATGTGGGGCCAACCCACTGTGGTACCAAACCACTGGGACGAGTCACAAAGATAGCAATATGTGGTCAAAACCACTGGTGACCGTAGTCACAAATAATATCGGTGTGGTCAAAACCACTGAGACTTAGTCAGAAAAATAATAAAGAAAGCGGGGCCAACCCACTGTGTGGTCAAAACCACTGGTGACAGTCTAGAATCATATCTTCCCCCTCCTCTCATCATACCCATGCAATATGACATAATAATTCGTATGCAGTATGACATGTATGCAAATCATATATCACAGATAACGTATGAAACGAATTACCATCATAATCAGAATAACAAATACGACATAATCAAGCCAACCAACCTCTAAGAGTATAACAGTAATTTTACCTACTAAGGGTATTTTCGTAATTTACCCACCAAGGGTATTTCAGTAATTTCGTACCTAGAATGGCCTTTCCGAAGGCCCAATGTCGCCCCGAGCGACTCAACTATCAATTCTATCTTTACCGGACTATTGGGCCTAAAACCCAATTCCGGCCCATTCAGGCCCACACGCTCGTGTGGCCCACCTAACATAAATCTAGCCACGTATATAAGTTCCACCTAGTCTAGTTCACTATATACTATACCATCATACATTTTACTCAATTGGGCCTACGGGCCCATTGGGCCCACTTCGGCCCATCGCGGCCCAAGCAGCCCCAACCCACAAGAATACTACTGATGGCCTCAACTATCGCGTTGAAGCCCCACACGTGCGCTCGTACGCTCATGTGGCTACTATTACCGTGACCGACACTTCGACATTTGCCGCTCTACAACTAGAGTAGAGAGAGTTACACACCTGATAGGAATCTGGTGCTAACCCGCGCTGCGACCACTCCTGTGCCCAAACGCCCACCAAGGTATGTTAACTCTCCTCTTGGAATGCTCTTTATATAGCTAGCTCTTCACCTTCCTTCTTTGTAGCTTTCCGATGTGGGATCCCCTCGTCAGTAGAGTTTAAATTCAACTGAAACTCTTGCCGTCCAATCCGCAAAATAAATACTCCCTTGCTTCTCATGAGATTCGAGCCCAGGCTCCCTTGTAGCATAATCCACATCGCTAACCACTTGGCCACAAGCTCCTCTTGAGTCTTAAACCATGCGCAGCTAAATTTAAACCTATAGCCAAATTCTAAGGTCCAAGTAAAAAGAAACCAAAATGCAAAAGCCAAGACTTGAACCTTGGACCTCCTTCCTTACTTGTGGCGTCATCCCCCTTGTCTCTTATGTGGCGTCACTTTGCCACTACACCACACACTCCACTTGTGTCATTTTCCTCCACATTTTATTCTTAAGGCCTACCCGCCAACTTCAAGGGTTTTTTTCACCTAAAACCAAAATTTCCCCAAAGCCAAAGTTTGATCCCGGGACTTCATAAAAGCCCATTAACCTTCCAAAATCACTTACCTAATAAGCCTAACTTGCATTTAAGCCGATCTCTTGTTCTCCAAAAATTTAAACGCTACTACTCCTAAGGCCCATTGGGCTCAATCCTACTAGGCCCAACTTCGGGATGTTACATTTGAACCCATTCCACAGCCAAGTTTTGCAACCAGGCTCTGATACCACAAATGTAACACCCTAAACCCAGCCTAGACATTACGACCGGATCTGGTATGTCACATGGAAAGTTTGTTTGAGAAAAATTTGCGATTGTTTAAAAATTCCAACTTTCGGTTCCTTTAAAGAAAAAACAAACTTTGTTTAATGCTTCTTGCATAATGTTATAATTATTACTAGCTCCGGAAGGTTGTTTTATAAAACTTGAGTCAGATTCGATGGTTTTTGAGAAATGCGCCATTTTGAAATAGCTTTTGAAGTTTAAGGAAAACACGAGTTTAATTATCAATAGTTTGTGAACCATTCTTTAATATTTTGGAAAAACTGTTATTTACGTTTTTAGGAAAACCCCGTCTTGATCAATTCATAATAAATAATAATTGCGTTAAAAATAGAAAACCGAATTAAAATCCCAGTGGCCTTATTACAGAGCAAAATCCCAAATTAAAATAGTTTAAAGGAAAGTAAAATAGCGTTTACTAAAAAATCCGTGCATGGCCACCCCAGAGTGTTTCTCGGCCCACATCCGCAGAACTAGGTGTCACCTATAAAAATTAGCAGACGGGTGAGTTACGAGAACTCAGTGTGTAATTCCCCTTACATCGATAACTGGGCCAAAGCCCACAGAAGCCCATATATCTAGAATCGAGCCGCAGCTCTAACATCATGGCATATTAGATAGTGCATGCAATGCAACCCAGCCCAACCTAGTATTCCATCCTCTACACTTCGCACCATATGTCCAACCTCAACACTCCTGTGGGGATTTCTACAATCAACCCTCCATCCGCTACACTCCTCTTTGGCAGTCATGCTGACAGTCATGCTGCTCAAAGCTGATATAATGTGACAGAGTCACCGATATATAAATATGTGGCCTAGCCACCGAAATAATGTGACTGACTCACTGATAAACACTGCCCCTTTTATCAACATCATATCCCAATCCCATGCAATATGACATAATAATTCGTGTATGCGGTATGTTATGTATGCAAAACATCTATCAGTAACGTATGAAACAAATTACCATCATAATCAGGATAACAAAATACAACATAATCAAGCTAATCAATCTCTAAGGGTATGAAAGTAATTTTACCTACCAAGGGTATTTCGGTAATTTACCCAGCAAGGGTATTTCGATAATTTTGCACCTACAATGGCCTTTTAGAAGGCCTAATATTGCCCCGAGCAACTCGGCTACCATTTTCGGTCGTTACCAGACTATTGGGCCTAAAACTCGATTTCGACCCATTCGAGCCCACACGCTCGTGTGGCCCACCTAGCACAAATCTAGCCACGTATATGAGATTCACCTAGTCTAGTCCAAAATATACTACACAATCACACAATTTACTCAAAAGGGCCCACGGGCCCATTGGGCCCACTTCGGCCCATCGTGGCCCAAGCAGCCACAACCCACAAGAATACTGCTGATGGCCTCAACTATCGCGTCTATAACATCTGGGATTTTGGGGCTTTGTATGTTGTTTGAGTGTGTTTGGGGTCCCCGGGAAGGCCCGGGGTTAAGTCAGAACCTTGGCCAAAATTTCCATTTTGGGCACTTTAAGGGGGAAATTAGCTGTGGCAGGGTTTAAGTAGTTTAGTTTGGGTTTGATGACACAAGGAATGTAATAGTAAAGTGGCTATGAGGCACCACTTAGGAGGCAGGAGAGTGACGCCACAAGGAGCAGGGAAGGAGCAGGTTCGAGGCGCACAGTTCACATTTTGGAATTCATTTTGGCATCAGGATGGGTAGTATTGGTTTCGGCAATGGACCTTGAAGAGCAGGTGTGGAATTGGTCAAATATTTTGAATTTGAGGCAAAGAGAGAAAGGTGGGATTTAACTTGTTCAAATCAATTCAAATGGGAGGTTGTGAGGGAAGATAGGAGAAAATCAAGGGGATGAAGGTGGAGAAGGGTGTTAGCCAAATTTTTGAGTAGTGTTAGGGGGTAGGTTTTCGGGTTTGGTAAGGGGTTAGATGCCAAAACTTAGGTGTGCTTTTAGTAGCATATGTGTGTGTTAAGGTTCTCTTTTCAGCATTTGGGGTGTGTTCCTCTTTCAGCACTTTTTCTTGCTCTAATTGTCGAAATTCCCAAGGTTGCTAATTGGTGATCTCCTCTTTGGTAAGCCGTAACCTGTTGGGGCATTCTTTTCTTTCTATTTCTTTCTTTTCTCTCAATTTTTTCTTCTCCCCAAGCTCTCAACCCTTGCCGAATTCTCTCAAGCCCTTTTTGTCAACTTTTTACTTTAGTTCTTTTCTCTTCTACTCTAAATCCGCAGGACCCTTTGTTCTTCTTCTCTTTTGTTTTCTTGCTTTATTCTTCAAAACCGAACTACATCCCTTATTTTTCTTCTTGACTGAATCATCATCTTCCATCACCCATTTCTCTCTAAATTCTTTTGCTTTAGCCGAATTTCCCTAGCCCTTTCTTCTTATTTCTTTTCCATCGAAACCTTTCCTGTTGATTTTTTCTCATTCGTTTCTTTGGTGTTAATCGATTGTCAGGGTGGTGACTTGAATCATCTGTATCTTCTGCCATCTACTATCTCGTTTCTGCCTAGTCGAACCAAAGCCGGATCTGCACCTTCTCTGTCGACTTTTGGTTTATTGCCAAACATAGATCTCTCATTTGGCACATTTTAGTTTCGGTAAGGGATCTTCCTCACTTTACTGCTCATTCTCTTTTTCTTTTCTCTTAAGGTTGTTAAACCAATGGTGTTAATATAGTGTTTTGGTGCTTTGGCCGAATGGTGGTAGGAGGGTTCATGTTATTCATTTGGCCGAAAGGGCATTTCTTCTAATCTATTTTTTCTTTCTTTCAACTGATTCTTACTTGGTATTTGCATAGGTACTCAATCGACTTCTTAATCCAAGCCTTATAGCCTCCAGGTTCGATCGATCTAGGTAAGAAATTCTTATATATTAAGTGTCTATTATTATTTTCTCTGATTCAATGCCTTAACCCGGTCTTCTGACCAAGATATCTTTTATGGAATCAAATACCAGCCAAGCAAAGGAGGGGGTTGGACCCGTAATCCCAGCCCCTAAGTTCAAAAAACGTGCGGTGTCTGCCGTTCGTGACTTTCCACTGGGTTATGGGCCAACTTCAGAAAGGGATAAGCAGATCGCTGTGATCCTTGCGAGTGAGGATGTTAGTGAGATCGATAGTTTCGTTCTTTGGGTTTACAGGTGTGTAATTACTCTACTACTCCTTTATGTATAAATCGTGTATGTGTTATGTTTGAAAGTCGAAAATCTCGGTAATGGTGATTAAGTTACCCATGTTGGGTAAAACTGAAACCTCAGGTCAGTGTATTTTGTTTAAGCCTTATAAATAATGTTGATAGCATGATTATGTGTGCACTCTAAATATTGCATGTATGACATTATATAACCTGTTAATTATACTATGTTGCATGTGCATGGGATTTGGGATATTATTGTATGAAGGGGAGGTGTATATCGGTGACACTGTCACACTAAATGATGGCTCGGTGCCTCATTATCGTATCGATGACTTGGTTACATGGTTATCGGTGGCTAGACCACGTTATATTGACTTTGAGCAGTGTGACTGTCAGCATGACTGCCAAAGAGGAGTGTAGAGGATGGAGGGTTGATTGTAGAAATCCCCACAGGTGTGTTGAGGATGGACATATGGAGCGGAGTGTAGAGGATGGAAAATTAGGCTGGGTTGGGTTATCATGTTGATTATTTGGTTATGCTGTAATGATTGGGCTTCGGCCGATGGTGTTTTGGGGCTCAGGCCCACTTGTGGATTTGGTGGACTAATTGCACAATGAGTCTTGTGACTCACTCTTTTTGCTTAAACAAGTTGCAGGTAACTCTTAGTTCTTTGGACTGGGCTGGAACGGAATCGAGGTGGCCATGCATGGGTTATTCTATTAAACTTTATTTTATTTATTGTTTGCTACTTTTGGGGAATTTTTAGTATGTAATAAGGCCACTTCAAATTTGGTACATTTTGACTTTAATTTTTGGATGTATTAATTGCAATCTACTCGAGGAGATGTTTTCATAAAATACAAAGGAATATTTTCTTTACAACCTGTAAGTCAACATTTCTTATAAAAAGGGATTTTGTTAATAATCTAATAATCGAATAATCGATAAGTGTTTCAAATGTCACCTAATTGCAAGGCTTGGCTAATTAATTTATAACTTAAAAGAATAACGGGTTTTCAACTGAGCCACAAAACTTGAGATTTTAAAAATGACTTAGAATTCTCCTGAAGCTCGTGAAACTTTCTAAACTCTTATCTAGTGACATGCCAGATCCGGTCATGGTGTTTGGGCCGGGTTTGGGGTGTTATAATTTGGTATCAGAGCCTGGTTTAAGAAGCTCAGCCTAGGGTTTTGGGTTCAAAATATTTCCCAAATTTCGTATTTAAAAGAAGAAAATATATATGAATCTGTTTTTTTTGAAGTATGGCACCCTAGTCTCCGGCCCAAGTTCGCAAAGGTAAGTCTTCTGATTGTTGGGTGATTTGTATGAGGTGCATGTATTATGTGTATATATTATTGTGGATGATAGGATTAAGAAACTCTACTTAGAGATGAAAACCTCTTAGGTATACATGTGTTTGGCGGAGAAACCACTTAAAACTTTATTTTCATAAAATTACTCATTAATAAACAGTGAAAAGAAATACTAATTCATAAAATTTGTAATCAGAGTAAGACGGAGTGATAGACATGAGTGCTAGAGGACGTGGATGAGTTGCACGCGGCCGTGGTAGAGGCTGGGGTGCTGAGGCTGAATTCTCGGAAGCAAGGAATGAGCCTGAGGGTGAAGCACCAGCATCACCTATGGCAGAAGGGGGATCGCAAGATAGAACTGGTGGGGATGATGCCCTGTCCCAAGCAATGATGCGTGTGTTGGAGCAAGTTGCGGGAGCAAGCACTGGGGCAGTGTCTCGGAAGTCTATTCCTGAACGACTTCGAGCAAATAGAGCTGAAATGTTTAGGGGTATCTCTGGTGTGGCCCCGAATGTAGCTGAGTATTGGCTGGAGGCAGTCAAGTGAATTATGGATGATTTAGACTGCACGGCAGAGGAAAAATTGAAAGGAGCGGTGTCTCTTCTTCGAGACGAAGCATATCAATGGTGGCTCACTGTAAAGGAGGGCACTACGATGGATCACATCGATTGGGATTTCTTTAAAACTGCATTTCAGAGGAAGTAAGTTGGGGCAAGCTACGTGGATGCTCAGAGGAAAACATTTCTGAATCTGGTTTAAGGGGGTAAATCGTACCTTGGTATGAGGCGAAATTTCTGCGGTTGAGCCAGTACGCCCGAGGGATAGTTGCGACCGATTATGAGCGCTGCGTGCGGTTCGAAGATGGGCTGCGAGTGTTGATAGCTCCACAGCGAGAGAGGGATTTTTCTATTCTAGTGGAAAAGGCTAAAATAGCCGAGGAGGTAAAACGGACTGAGAAGCAAAATAAGGACAGGGATAGAGGCAGGAATAAGAGGAGTTATGGACCGCTAGGGTCATCTAGGGGTTTTCAGAAGAGGCCTAAGGTTGATGGGCAGGGTCGTGTTGCAACGCCAGCTGCTGTTGGGCAATTTCGACAGTGTGCTCAGTGTGGGAGGTCACATGCAGAAGAGTGCTGGGGAAGAGATAGGGTATATTTCAAGTGTGGGTCAAAGGATCATCTGATCAGGAATTGTCCGTTAGAAATGACCAGGGCTCGAATGGTAGGTCAGGGGTACGTGCAGCCAGGAAGGGGTGGACAGCAGAAGCCGAGAGGTCATGGTCCGAACAGAGGAGGGAATGGTTCTGGTCGGGGTCGTGGAGCACCGGGCAGAGGTGCTGGGAATGCAGAGGCAAGACAGCCCGGGTTAGTTTATGCAGCCAGACGCCGAGAAGAGGGGGATGCACCAGATGTTATAACGGGTACGTTCCTCATTTTCGGTTTATACATTCCTCATTTTCGGTTTACCCTTTACTGCATTAATTGATATTGGGTCGACGTATTCCTATGTTGCTAGTGTGGTGTCTGGAACCTTGAACATGAACTCTGAAACTACTTCTAGGGAGATGACTGTACTTAGTCCTTCAGGACAAACTATAGTGGTAAACAAACTTTTTAGAAGTGTGCCTCTAGAAGTACAAGGGTTGGTTTTCCCGGCTGATTTGGTGGAACTACCATTCGGGGAATTCGATTTGATCTTAGGCATGGATTGGTTGGTAAGATATCGAGCAAACTTGGATTGTGCTGCTAAGCGCATGGTGTTAAAGACTCTCGAGGATGATGAAGTTCTAGTGATAGGCGAAAGGAGAGACTACTTGTCCAATGTAGTGTCTACTCTTAAGGTAGAACGAATGGTGAGAAAAGGGTGCATGGCTTTCTTAACTTTTGTCAGTGCATTGGATGTAAAGGAAGTTACTGCGAATGAAGTTAGAACAGTAAAGGAATTTGTGGATGTCTTTCCTGAAGAGCTTTCAGGGTTGCCTCCAGATCGTGAGGTGGAGTTTGGAATTGAGCTGCTTCCAGGTACGGCTCCGGTGTCCATCGCCCCTTATAGGATGGCGCCGAAGGAGCTGGTTGAGCTTAAAGCTCAGATCCAAGAGTTGTTAGATCATTGTTTTATCCGACCCAGTGTATCTCCGTGGGGGGCGCCGGTGCTATTTGTGAAGAAGAAAGGCAGGTCCATGCGAATGTGTATTGACTATCGCCAGTTGAATAAGTTGACGATTAAGAACAAGTACCCGCTGCCAAGGATTGATGACCTATTTGATCAGCTCAAAGGGGCTTCGGTCTTTTCAAAGATATATTTGAGGTCGGGATATCATCAGCTTAAGGTCAGGGAAGCGGATATTTGCAAGACGGCTTTTCGAACTCGCTATGGCCACTACGAGTTCCTAGTAATGCCGTTTGGGTTGACAAATGCACCAGCTGCGTTCATGGATATGATGAACCGTGTTTTCCAACCCTATCTGGACCGATTCGTCGTAGTGTTCATAGACGACATTCTGGTATATTCCAAGTTAGAAGAGGAACACGATTCGCATCTTCGGGTGGTTCTGCAGATTTTAAGGGAGAAACAGTTGTACGCCAAATTTAGCAAGTGTGAGTTTTGGTTGAAGGAAGTTACCTTTCTGGGTCATGTGGTATCTGCAGAAGGGATTAGGGTTGATCCCCGGAAGATTGAAGCTGTGTTGGATTGGAAACCTCCTAAGCTGTGGTAGAAATTCGGAGTTTCCTTGGTCTGGCTGGGTATTACCGAAGGTTTGTTGAGGGGTTCTCATTGATCGCGGCACCATTAACCAAGTTGTTGTGGAAAGGGGTATCATTTGTTTGGATTGGTAAGCAAGAGGAAAGTTTTGAGAATTTGAAGAGGATTTTGACAGAGGCTCCGGTGTTTGTGGTTTATTGTGATGCTTCTCACACGGGGTGAGGATGTGTGTTAATGCAGGATAGGAAGGTTGTTGCGTATGCATCTCGACAGTTAAGACCGCATGAGATAAACTATCCCACGCATGATCTGGAGTTAGCTGCAGTGGTGTTCGCTTTGAAGATCTCGATACACTACCTGTATAGGGAGAAGTCAGTTATCTACACCAACCACAAGAGTTTGAGATATCTTCTAACTCAGAAAGAGTTGAATTTAAGGCAGCGGAGGTGGATTGAGCTGTTGAAGAATTACGATTGCTCGATAGAGTACCATCCGGGAAAAGCTAATGTGGTGGCGGATGCGTTAAGTCGTAAGGTAATAACAGATTTAAGGGCAATGTTTGCTCATCTCAGTCTGTTTGATGACGGAAGTCTATTAGCTGAACTTCAAGTGAAGCCGACGTGGGTAAATCAGATTAAAGAGAAACAGTTATCGGATGATATCTTGAGTGCTCGACTTTTGCAAGTACAGAATGGTGGGGTAGAAGATTACAGTTTGAACGATGATGGGGTTTTGTGTTTCCGTGAGAAGGTTTGCATGCCGAAGGATGTTGAGTTGAGGCAGATGATTCTTCAGGAAGCGCATAATAGCCCTTACGCTATGCATCCTGGAGGGAATAAGATGTACCGGGATCTGCGTGAACAGTTCTGGTGGCCTGGATTGAAACAGGAAGTTACGAAGTTTGTAGGAAAGTGTTTAACGTGTCAGTAGGTAAAAGCCGAGCATCAGTTGCCTTCGAGGTTATTACAGCCAATGAAGATTCCACAGTGGAAATGGGAGAGGATCACTATGGACTTTGTTAGTGGGCTACCTCTTACGCCTACTAAGAAGGATTCGGTACGGGTGATTGTGGATCGGTTGATGAAGTTCGCTCATTTCATACCTATTCGTGTCGACTATTCTCTTCAGAGGTTGGCTAAGCTGTATGTTGCAGAAATTGTGAGGTTGCATGGGGTACCAGTGTTGATCATATTAGATAGAGACCCTATGTTTACATCGCGATTCTGGAGGGCACTGCATCAGGCATTAGGTACAAGACTGGACTTCAGCACAGCTTTTTATCCACAGACTGATGGTCAGTCTGATAGAGTAATTCAGATCTTGGAGGATATGTTGAGAGGTTGTGTCATCAATTTCAGGGGTAGCTGGGAAGAGTTCTTACCGTTGGCAGAATTCACATACAACAACAACTACCAATCTAGTATTCAGATGGCGCCCTGGGAAGCGTTATATGGGCAGAGGTGTCGTACTCCTACCTGTTGGATAGAATTGGGTGAACGTCAGATTTTGGGTCCAGAATTGGTTACAGAGACAGAGGAGAAGGTTAAGTTAATTAGGGCTCGATTGAAGGAAGCGTCCGACAGGCAGAAATCATATGCAGATCTGAAGCGAAAGGAGATAGAGTTTGCAGTAGGTGATCGGGTTTTCTCGAAAGTTTCGCCTTGGTAGAAGGTGATGAGGTTTGGACGGAAGGGCAAGCTAAGTCCTAGGTTTATCGGGCCTTATCGGGTTTTGAAAAGTGTGGGAGCAGTGGCGTATCAACTAGAGTTACCTTCGAAATTGAAACAGATGCATGATGTGTTCCATGTTTCAATGTTAAGACGCTACCGATCGGATCTGTCTCACGTCGTTCCAGTGGAGGAAATTGAGGTAAGGCCAGACTTATCTTATGAGGAGGAACCAATTCAGATCTTGGCACGAGACGTCAAGGTGCTAAGAAGGAAACCAGTTCCTCCAGTCAAAGTTTTGTGGCGGAATCACAGTATGGAAGAGGCGACGTGGGAGCCTGAGGATGCTATACGGTAGCAGTACACTCACCTCTTTTGATGAGGTAATTTCGAGGCCGAAATTTCTTTAAGGGGGTAGAACTGTAACATCCGAGATTTAGGGGCTTTGCATTTACTTTGTATCTGTGTGTTGGTATGCTTTTTATGTTGTTTAAGTGTGTTTGGGGTCCCTAGTAAGGCCCGGGGTTAAGTCGGAACGTTGGCCAAAATTTCCATTTTGGGCACTTTAAGGGGGAAATTAGCTGTGGCAAGGTTTAAGTAGTTTAGTTTGGGTTTGATGACACAAGGAATGTAATAGTAAAGTGGCTATGAGGCGCCACTTAGGAGGCAGGAGAGTGACGCCACAAGGAGCAGGGAAGGAGCAGGTTCGAGGTGCACAGTTCACATTTTGGAATTCATTTTGGCGTCAGGATGGGTAGTATTGGTTTCGGCAAGGGACCTTGAAGAGTAGGTGTGGAATTGGTCAAATATTTTGAATTGGAGGCCAAGAGAGAAAGGTGGGATTTGACTTGTTCAAATCAATTCAAATGGGAGGTTGTGAGGGAAGATAGGAGAAAATCAAGGGGATGAAGGTGGAGAAGGGTGTTAGCCAAATTTTTGAGTAGTGTAAGGGGGTAGGTTTTCGGGTTTGGTAAGGGGTTAGATGCCAAAACTTAGGTATGTTTTTAGTAGCTTGTGTGTGTGTTAAGGTTCTCTTTTTCAGCATTTAGGGTGTGTTCCTCTTTCAGCACTTTTTCTTGCTCTAATTGCCGAAATTCCCAAGGTTGCTAATTGGTGATCTCTTCTTTGGTAAGCCGTAACCTATTGGGGCATTCTTTTCTTTCTATTTCTTTCTTTTCTCTCAATTGCTTCTTCTCCCCAAGCTCCCAACCCTTGCCGAATTCTCTCAAGCCCTTTTTGTCATCTTTTTACTTTAGTTCTTTTCTCTTCTACTCTAAAGCCGTGGGACACTTTGTTCTTCTTCTCTTTTGTTTTCTTGCTTCATTCTTCAAAGCCGAACCACATCCCTCAATTTTCTTCTTGACTGAATCATCATCTTCCATCACTCATCTCTCTCTAAATTCTTTTGCTTTAGCCGAATTTCCCTAGCCCTTTCTTCTTATTGCTTTAACTGAAACCTTTCCTGTTGATTTTTTCTCATTCGTTTCTTTGGTGTTAATCGATTGTCAGGGTGGTGACTTGAATCATCTGTATCTTCTGCCATCTACTATCTCGTTTCTGCCTAGTTGAACCAAAGCCGGATCTGCACCTTCTCTTTCGACTTTTGGTTGATTGCCGAACATAGATCTCTCATTTGGCACATTTTAGTTTCAGTAAGGGATCTTCCTCACTTTACTGCTCATTCTCTTTTTCTTTTCTCTTAGGGTTGTTAAACCAAAGGTGTTAATTTGGTGTTTTGGTGCTTTGGCCGAATGGTGGTAGGAGGGTTCATGTTATTCATTTGGCCGAAAGGCCATTTCTCCTAATCTATTTTTTCTTTCTTTCAATCGATTCTTACTTGGTATTTGCATAGGTACTCAATCGACTCCTTAATTCAAGCCTTATAGCCTCTAGGTTCGGTCGATCTAGGTAAGAAATTCTTACATATTGAGCGTCAATTCTTATTTTCTCTAATTCAATGCCTTAACCCGGTCTTCTGACCAAGATATCTTTCATGGAATCAAATACCAGCCAAGCAAAGGAGGGGGTTGGACCTGTAATCCCAGCCCCTAAGTTCAAAAAACATGCGGTGTTTGCCGTTCGTGACTTTCCACCGGGTTGTGGGCTAGCTTCAGAAAGGGATAAGCAGATCGCTGTGATCCCTACGAGTGTGGACGTTAGCAAGATCGATAGTTTAGTTCTTCGGGTTTACAGGTGTGTAATTACCCCACTACTCCTTTTTGTATAAATCATGAAACTTTCTAAACTCTTTTCTAGTGACATGCTAGATCCGGTCGTGGTGTTTGGGCCGGGTTTGGGGTGTAACAGCATCGAAGCCCCCCACACATGTGCTCGCACACTCGTGTGGCTACTATCGCCGTGTGACTGGCATTTCGGCATTTGCCACTCTACAGCTAAAGTAGAGAAGTACACACCTAATAGGAATCTGGTGCTAATCCGCACTCCGACAACTCATGTGCCCAAATGCCAACCAAGGTGTCCTTCCTCCCATCATAGATAGCTCTTTATATAGCCAGCTTCTCACATTTCCTCTTTGTATCTTTCCGATGTGGGATCCCTCCGTTAGCAGAGTTTAAATCCAACTCAAACTCTTGCCATCCAATCCGCAAAATAAATACTCCCTTGGTTTTCATGAGATTCGAACCCTTGCTCCCTTCAATAGCTCAACACACCACTTGCCACTAAGCCACAAGCTCCTCTTGTGTCTAAAATCATGCGCAACTAAATATAAATCTATGGCCAAATTCTAAAGTCCATTTAAAAAGAAAACCAAAATGAAAGAGCCAAGACTTGAACCTTGGACCGGTAACGACCGAAAATGGTAGCTGAGTCACTCGGGGCAATATTGGGCCTTCGGAAAGGCCATTGTAGGTGCAAAATTACCGAAATACCCTTGCTAGGTAAGTTACCGAAATACCCTTGGTAGGTAAAATTACTGTCATACCCTTAGAGATTGATTAGCTTGATTATGTTGTATTTTTTTATCCTGATTATGATGGTAATTCGTTTCATATGTTATTTGATAGATGTTTTACATACATAACATACCGCATACACGAATTATTATGCCATATTGCATGGGATTGGGATATGATGTTGATAAAAGGGGCAGTGTTTAGCGGTGACTCAATCACATTATTTCGGTGGCTAGGCCACATATTTGTATATCGGTGACTCTGTCACATTATATCGGCTTTGAACAGCATGACTGTTAGCATGACTGCCAAAGAGGAGTGTAGCAGATGGAGGGTTGATTGTAGAAATCCCCACAGGAGTGTTGAGGTTGGACATATGGAGCGGAGTGTAGAGGATGGAATACTAGGTTGGGCTGGGTTGCATTGCATGCACTATCTAATATGCTATGATGTTAGAGCTGCGGCTCGATTCGAGATATGTGGGCTTCCGTGGGCTTAGGCCCAGTTATCGATGTAAGGGGAATTGTAGACTGAGTTCTCGTAACTCACCCCTCTGTTAATTTTTGCACGTGATACCTAATTCTGCGGATGTGGGCCGAGGAAGACTCTGGGGTGGCCATGCACGGTTTTTTTTAGTAAACGCTATTTTACTTTCCTTTAAACTATTTTAATTTGGGATTTTGCTCTGTAATATGGCCACTGGGATTTTAATTTGGTTTTCTATTTTTAACGCAATTATTATCTATTATGAATTGATCCAGACGGGGTTTTCCTAAAAACGTAAATAACCGTTTTTTCAAAATATTGAAGAATGGTTCACAAACTATTGATAATTAAACTCGTGTTTTCCTTAAACTTCAAAAGCTATTTCAAAATAGTGCATTTATCAAAAACCATCGAATCTGACTCAGGTTTCATAAAACAACCTTCTGGAGCTAGTAATAATTATAACGTTATGCAAGAAGCATTAAACCAAGTCTGTTTTTTTTAAGTGAACCAAAACTTGGAATTTTTAAACAATCGCAAATTTTTCTCAAACAAACTTTCCATGTGACATACCAGATCCGGTCGTAACATCTAGGCCGGGTTTGGAGTGTTACAATTTGGTTTTAACTTTTGTTTAATTATTAAGACATATTTATCACAAATATGATCGACAAGGCGTTTTCTTTATCAAATGAAAAAGGGGGTTTCCCTCAAAACTAATCAACGATTTTATGTACAAAAAAAAATTGAAAGCAAACCAAGTGATTATTAGAGTGTCTCGTCTAGTGTTTTCAAACGTCAGCTAAACACAAGAATTGGCTAATTATAATTGTCATAAAATAACTACTAAGTTTTTAAATGAACCACTAAACTTGGAGTTTCAAAGATAACTTAAAATTTTCTGAAATTTGCGATGTTTCGTAAAATCTTTCCAAGTGACATGCCAGATCCGGTCGTGGTGTTTGGGCCGAGTTTGGGGTGTTACAGCTATTACCGAAGATTCGTGAAAGGATTTTCGATGATTGCGACACCGATGACACTATTGCTTCAGAAAGATGTGAAATTTAAATGGTCAGAAGCTAAGTTTTGAACATTTGAAAGTATTATTAACTGAAGCACCAGTTCTGGTTCAACCTGAATCAGGGAAAGAGTTTGTGATTTATAGTGACGCGTTATTGAACGGTTTGGGTTGTGTTTTGATGCAACAGGGAAAAGTTATAGCTTATGCTTCCCGACAATTTAAACCGCTTGAAAAGAACTATCAGACACATGACTCAGAGTTGGCTGCAATTGTGTTCCCATTGAAAATTTGGCGACACTATTTATACGGTGAAAAATGCCACATTTATACAGATCACAAAAGCTTAAAATATCTAATGTCACAGAAAGATTTGAATATGCGACAACGAAGATGGCTCGAGTTATTGAAAGATTATGAATTTGTGATTGATTATCACCTCGGAATAGCTAATGTTGTTGTTGATGCCCTGAGCCAAAAATCTTTGTTTGCATTACGAGCAATGAATACCCAGTTGATGATTTGTGATGATGGGTCTATTTTAGCTGAATTAAAATCCAAACCGGTATTTCTTCAACAAATCTCTGAAGCTCAGAAAAATGACCATGAATTGCAAGTTAAACGGACTCAATGTGAGACTATCCCTAATTTAGAGTTTCAGATTGAAGCCGATGATTGTTTAAGATTCAGAAATAGAATTTGCATACTGAGAATTTCAGAACTCGTTCAAAAGATTTTACACGAAGCGCACAATAGCTGTTTATCTGTTCATCCGAGGAGTACCAAAATGTACAACGATTTGAAACAGTTTTATTAGTGGCAAGGCATGAAACGAGCTATCTCAAAGTTTGTTTCTAAATGTTTGATTTGTCAGCAAATCAAAGCTGAACATCAAGTACCATCGGGTTTACTGTAGCCTGTAATGATTCTAGAGTGGAAATGGGATAGAGTTACAATGGATTGTGTGTCAGGATTGCCCCTAATTCCGAAAAGGAAAGATGCTATCTGGGTTGTCGTTGATTGACTAACAAAATCTGCTCACTTCATACTGGTATGTACAAATTACTCACTTGATAAGTTAGCTGAATTATATGTTTATGAGATTGTTTGATTGCACGGGGTGCCACTATCTATTATTTTTGATAGAGTTCGAGATTTACATCACAATTCTGGAAGAAACTGCAAGAAGCTCTAGGAACGAAGTTGAATTTTAGTACTGCTTTTCATCCTTAGACTGACGGTCAGACCGAGAGAGTTATTCAGATTCTCGAAGACATGTTGAGATGTTGTAACAGCCCGATTTAAACCCTATTCGAAATGGTGGTTTCGAGACCACGAATCCGAGTAAGAAAAATAATTTAAAATTATATTCTATGTTTATTATGTATGAATTTAATTGTGTGATTTTTTTGTGCTTTAATTTTGTCGTTTGAGTGTCCAATTAAATAAAAAGATTAAATCGCGTAAAATGAAAATTTAGTGGTTATTTTTAGAAGGGCCGGATAGTGGTTGTTCTTTTAATATGGAGGTTTTATGTTGCAAATATGCCATTGCATATATGAATGGACGACATTAGACATATATTATAAAGTTTTTATATTAACTTAATAAGGTTAATTTAGTAAATATGAAAATTATGTTAATATAATAAAAACATAAAACAAAAATCACATGCATGTTCATCATATTTTGACCGAAACTCAAAGAAAAAGAAAATATTTGAAGGTTTTAAGGTTCGGCACACTTGGAAGCTTGATTTAGGTATGTGTTTTGTTCGGTTTTTGATAATTTTTACGTTTTTGAGATCATTGCTATGAAATGTACTAAGCCCATGCTTTAATTTTTTATTTTGATGAATATTTTGAATTGATCCATTGATGAATTCATGTGATTTTTGTTGTTAGATGATAGATTATGAAAGATATGTTTTGAATTAACATGTTTTGTATTGGAAATCTTGATGATTTTGAGTAATTAGGACTAAATTGTAAAAAAATTGAGGGACTAAAATGTAAAATAGATGAAATGTATGGACTTGTATGAACATGGGTAACATTTGGCCTATGCATGGTGTGTGCAAATTTTGCATGTTTTGTGTTTTATGCAATCGGGACTAAATTGCAAAAAGTGTAAAATGTCAGGGGCAAAATGGTGATTTGCCCATTTATGTGTTTTTAGACTAAATTGAATAAAATGGTGTTTAAATAAGTTTAATTTGAATATGTTTAGATCAAGAACTAAAAAAACGGATTTGGACCGAGGGAAATAAAAAATAAACGAATAGTCGTTTATTCCGTCCGTCGATATCCGAGGTAAGTCTATAAGCATATAAATGTTGTTAAATTTGAAAATATATAAATGTTATATGTTGAATGAAATTTTATGAATAATTATGTTTATTGGCCGAATATAAATTGAGCTTGAGAGCTAAGTTAAGAGTTTGATTCGATCGAGATTTGATAATCGAAAGACCCGTATGAACCTTAGGAATAGCTAGGATACATATGTCATGACATAGGATTTCGATATGTGTTTTCATGTAAGACCACGTCTGGGATGTTGGCATCGACTTGTGTTTACGTGTAAGACCCTGTCTGGGACAGTGGCATCGATATGTGATTACATGTAAGACCACGTCTGGGATGTTGGCATTATACGAGCCTTTCGACTATCCGAGTATCCTTTTTAATTCCGAATAGTTCAACAGGCAATGATAAGTTAAGATCGAGTGTAAAACCAAGTTAAAAATGCTTAGGTATGTATTCATATTAAGTTATGAAATTGAGGTAAGTTGTATACTTGAATTGATGATATGAAGTTATGTGAAATATGAATTATGTGATTGTATATTTGAATATATATATGTATTCGGCTTTTTTAATGTATATGTTTTGAGGAAAGTGATTGTTAGTTATACTAATGTTTATTTGAGTATTCAACCAAAGTAGAATTTATACGAAACATATATGTCCTGATATATGAAATTAAATTAGAAATGTGCTTGAGATGATAATGACTTATTTTTTCATGAATAGATTAATTATAATATATAATTAAATATTTTCAATGCTTATGACTTACTAAGTTGCAAAAGCTTACTGTGTGTATGTTTACTCTTCGTTTTATAATTTTGGAAGTTGGTATACGAGCTCGGGGATCATTAGAGAAATTTATCACACTAACGATCGCGATTTCGGTACCTTTAACACTTGAATTTTGAACCTATGGCATGTATAGGCTAGTATCTGTCTTGGTTGAATTTTGTAATTGTATACATTTAAAGCCATGCGAAAATGGCTTGATCATTATGTTTAAGCTTGGTTATATATGTTCTTGGCTAAATGTTTAATGTGTTTGATTTCTATGTTTGAATTCGATTATGCTTGATTATGGTTTAAGTTTTGTTGGGAAGTAATATCATATATATATATATATATATATAATGTGATGTTTAGATATGTGTTTTGGCAATAAGGTAAGTAATAGATGTGTTATTTAAGTAATAAGCATGTTATACATGTGTGTGGTATACTTGAAATATGTTTGAATTGTTAATGTAATTGATGATATGATTCGGCTTAGTAATGAAGTAAGTATATGTGAATCTTGTTTGATATGCTTTGTTAAAATATTGCTATGTGATTTGGTATTTAAATGAGTGAATTTGGTTATGGCATGAAACACCCCAAACCCGGCCCACGAGCTTTGACCGGATCTGGTATGTTCCTCAAGTAAACCGGTTCAAAATTCTTTTGCTTCTTAGGAAAAACTTGTGCGATTTTTAAAAAAATATTGTTTTGAAAGAAAACTTATTATTGGGTTGGGCTTGAATTGAAAATGAATTAATTTTATATTAAAACTC
The DNA here is from genome assembly GCA_005393395.2 of Gossypium australe. Lineage (NCBI taxonomy): Eukaryota > Viridiplantae > Streptophyta > Magnoliopsida > Malvales > Malvaceae > Gossypium > Gossypium australe. The sequence goes on along the minus strand of CM016614.1, from coordinate 84,109,833 downwards.
CCTTTTTAATTAAGGTGACAAAACACTTTGGAGTTTATTATTTTGAAATAATTTTACTTGATCCATAAATAATAGTTTGTAAACAAAATAAATAAAAGTAAGAAGAAATAAAGGAAATTCATCTAAGGCCTTATTACATCAAAAATTCCCAAAATTTAAATTAAAGTACTTAAATAAAATAAAAGTCCAAATGGTAATTTCCTGCTATGCATGGCCACCTTTAAGCTCTTGCCGACCCGGTCCATTACTGCTCATCACCTGAAAAATATTCCCCAACGGGGTGAGTCAAACAGACTCAATGTGTAATTAACACTAAAATTTAATAGGTTTAGGCATACCATACATATCATGTTCACATAATAATAATTCAAGATAATGATGCAACCCCGAACCCAAACCTAGATGCCATCCGCTACACATCCCCGTACCAACCTGCACACCGTGGGGACCACTAAGTCAACCCTCCTTCCGCTACACACCATCGAAGGCAGTCGCTGCAGTCGACGTGCTCATCGCCCATATAAATTCGTGGCATAGCCACCAGATTAAATAATTATGTCATGAGACACCACATTCAGATAATGTAACCGAAGTTACCACATTCAGATCACATTCACTTCCCCTTTTTCATATAACCCGAATGCCACATATTATTCATATCATGCATATCATACTTATATTCACATTCATGTCACTTTCCACATGTTAAAATATAACATATTTCGTAATCCTAGTAGGAGTAGGAAACGTACCTGAGTACTTTGTACCACATTAGGGTACCTTAGCCATATTCACATTCTTATACATACTTATATTAAATATTTCCATAAAACGTATTAAAAGATAGTGGGGATTACACACCTGATTCGCTTAATAAATTCCTTAAGATCCCGAAATCTGATCTACTGCTTAGATCCTTAATCCCTACATTTGATTAATCACTTACTATTTAGCATAAATCCTATTCGGCTATAATACCAAATCCTAGTAGGATTTGTATTCTTGAAACTTACCTTTGATGCCGATTTGATGATTATCCAAATCCCGAAATAGATCCTTGCTTTCTTAGTGCTATCGAAAATCCTATAACATGTTAGATTGATTTCTAACACTTAATCATCATTAAATGGCCTATGGCCGAATATCAGATGTCTTACCTTGAAGCTTAGAAATCCCGAAATATTCTTCCTTGTAGTCGACAGCTGCCGAAATCCAAAAAGGACCCTTCAAAGTTTCGGCCATGGAATCTTAAAGGAGTTAGATTCCTATATTTCGGCTAAAAAGGAGAGATTGGAAATCAAATAACAGTTGATCTTACCTCTATGGATGAAATCGGCAACACCCTTCTGTCACAACAAAGATTCGGCTTTGGCTTTAGTGAACAATCGGCTAGGTTCTAACAATTACCTAGTTTCGGCTTTTGAAAGAAACTATGAGAAGAGAAGGGATATGATCTTAAAGAAAATCGGCAAGGGGAACTAAGGGTGAAGAGGAATTCGGCTAGACAAAAGAAAAAGAGGAGAGAAGAGAGGCTAGGGAATTCGGCAGAGAAAGAGGAGGAAGAAAATTGATGAGTAGCCCTATGTTCTTCCTTTTATAGCCGAATTTATCCCTTAGAATCCCTTACTTGGCCACCACTCTTCTTTATTTGATAGCTTTATCCTTTAATTATCACAAAATAAAAGAATTTATCCACATTAATCTCCTTAATAATTAAAGAATAATCCTTTATTAACTCCTTGAAAAATAATCTAAAAAAAATCCATTATTTATCCTTATTAGCCGAATTTTAAAGAGGATAAAACTCCTCTGTTGCAAGCCTTGTGCCGTCCACCTCTGTGTTTCTAGAAGCGAAAATAAAACTTCTTTTATTTGTTTCCCATGTGACTCGAACTCAGGCCCAATACCCTTGTATGTGGCGCCATTTCTAGAGGCCCTAAGTGGCATCTTCAGGCCACTTTTCCAAGCCTGCTTGTGTGTCAAATTCCACATATTTTTTTCTCTTAAGGCCACCTTGCCTCAGTTTCCTCTTTTAAACTTTAAAACTCGACATTTCTAAGTCATTTCTAAGTTTCCAAAAATTTTCGTTTGGCTCTTTAAACTTGACATTTCCTTACATTTCCAAGTTACCAGAAATGTTCACTTTCCTCTTTTGAATTATTTCCAAATCATTTCCTAGTTTCCAAAAATGTTCACTTTCCATTTGTAAACTTAACATTTCCATACATTTTCAGGTTTCCAAAATGTTCATTTCTAAATCGTTTCCATACATTTCCAGGTTTCCAAAAATGTTCAAAATATATTCATAACACATAAGACATGTCATTTCGTACAATTAAACCGAAAATGCATAGGCCCTTTTTCGGATGTTACAGTTCTACCCCCTTAAAATAATTTCGTCCTCAAAATTACTTACTAACGAACAATCGTACGGTCTAACTCACCCCACTACGCTACTGCTGCGCACTCTGATCTTAAAGAACTATCATACTTTCTAGGCACATTCTCTAGGTTCACATCCAAGGTTTCAGGCACTTCCCTAGCAATACAAGAATAAGCTAGCCCTATAACAAGCAAAGCAATTAAGGGTATTCCAGAAATAAGGAACGTACCCGTTGTCATATCTGGCACATCTTCCTCCTCGCGATGGCCAACTGCATAAACCAACCTTGGTTGCCTCGCTTCTGCACCTTCAGCATCTCTGCTAGGTGCTCCACGTCCTCGGCCCGAACCATTTCCTCCATGGTTCAGTCCACGACCTTGCTGAGGCTGCTATCCACCTCTACCGGCCTGATTAACATTCTGAGCTGCTGGCCGTCTTTCATCTGGTTTCTTAGGACAATCCTTGAGCATATGGTCCTTAGACCCACACCTAAAACATCCTCCCGTCTTTTTCCAGCACTCCCCTAAGTGCTTCTTTCCACAATGATCACAAGGACGATACTACCATCCTGTACCAGCTTGCTGATTTCGCGGCCCATCAATGCTAGGCCTCTTATTCCCAGATGATTCAGACGATTCAAAACCTCTTTTTGGCCTGTTCAGATCCATGGTCTGCTTGGTAGAATCCTTAATTCCCTCGGCTACCTTGGCCTTTTCTACTAAAGCAGAAAACTCCCGCTCCTGATGCGGTGCTATCAACAATCTCAAATCATCCCTTAGTCCGTCCTCAAAACGGACACAGCGCTCATGCTCAGTTGCCACTACTCCTCGAGCATACCGGCTCAACCTCAGAAATTCAGCTTCATATTCCGCAACAGACTTGTTCCCTTGAACCAGTCCCAGAAATGCTTTCCTTTGCTCGTCAGTATACCTGGTTCCAACATACTTCTTTTGATACGCTTCCTTAACATATTCCCAGGTCAGATCCTCAGCCGTGGCACCATCCCGAACAGTTAACCACCATTGATACGCTTCATCGCGTAGCAGTGCCACCATTCCTTTTAACTTCTCCTCAGGGGTCAGATCAATCTCATCCATAATGCGCTCGGTTGCCTCCAACCAATATTCGGCCATACTGGGTGCTACACCAGATACGCCACGAAACACTTCAGCTCCATTAGTGCGAAGCCGCTCAGGCACAGACTTTCGAGCTCCTGAATTTCCTCCTGCACCAGCCACCAACTCAAGAACTCGCAGCACAGCCTGCGACACAGCATCTTCCCCCGTCTGAGCTTGCTGCTCAACACCAACAGCTGGGGGTGGTGGTGGCGGTGGTACCTCATTATCAGACCCTTGACCCGATCTAACGGGTTTTGACCAAGTCATTCTTCCTCTACCGCGTCCACGACAGCCACGTCCTCTAGAGCTCATTTCTAACGTCGCGATCTGATTAAAAAGTTTTATGAATTAGCCCTTGTTTCACTTAATTACCCGCGAAGAAGTTTTATGAAAGGAATTTTAGGTGTGGTTCTTTCGTATTCACACATGCATACAGTATTCACATTCATACATACATCCGTCAAACAATTATGAACTTTCGTTCATTCAGAGAAATGTTGTAGTTTTCATTGTTGTTGTTTTTCCCACTACCCAGGGGTATTTCCGTAATTTGTCCTACAGGGGTATTTTCGTAATTTTTCAAAAGAAAAAGTTCCTTCGTGATTTTGTCAAAAAGTATTTTGGAAATTTTTAAATTCCCGGGGTATTTTGGAAAATTTTTGAAATCCGGGGGTATTTCAGTAATTTTGGACCTCGGGGGTATTTTGGTAATAAACCAGGGTAAATTTGTAAAGTTTAATATTTTCGGGGTATTTCCAAACTTTGCAAAACTTTGAGAGTTCTTTTTAAGACTTGTACTTTCCAAAACGGTGATGTTGCAAAAATTTGGAAATCAGGGTCATTTTGGTAATTTTGTAAGTTAGGGGCAATTTTGTAATTTTCCAAAAATCAAGGTATTTTGATACAAATTAGGGTTTTTGAACATTTATAAAATGATGAAATTTTGGTAAAACTGTTGGGTAGTTGGACATTTTATGAACCAAGGGCATTTTTGTAATTTTACCACTAGGGGTATTTTTGTAATTTCGTAAATCAAGAAATATTTCAGAAAAATTTTATGGGATAGCTTGTATAAATCAAAAGGGTAATTTAGTCATTTTAAAACTAGGGTTTCCATGAAAATGTGGCTAATCCCTTTCGGGTTTTAGTTAGGGGTTTAGCCCATGAATAAGTCCTCTTGGTTAGGGTGAACCGAAGCTACGCACCAGGTAGGATTCGATTGGAGAGGAGGTGAGTCACGCGGACTACTTAAATACCAAGCTCCCATCGAATACCAATCCTAGACATGCGCACAATGGTTGCCACACCCTAACTCGGCGACTTAGACACATGTTTGTTTAATGGTCCTTAAGTCTTATGTACTGGTGTTTGAGTAGACTAGTCCTAGGGTTCAACAGATCCTAGTTCACTAATCTACGTTACCATAAAAGCCCATACATTTCACATATTCAAATCACTTCAGAAGTCAGAAGTACTTACCTGGTGGACTGCGGGTCGGAGACTTTGGTGCCATGTCAGAAAACCTGCTTATTTCCAAAAATATTTTCATAAAAACTCATTTGGGCTCGATTTGAAAACGTTTTGGGCCTTAAACCACAGGCCGAGAGTTTAAAACTGGGCTCTGATACCAAACTGAAACACCCCAAACCTAGCCCACGAGCTTTGACTGGATCTGGTATGTTCCTCAAGTAAACCGGTTCAAAATTCTTTTGTTTCTTAGGAAAAACTTGTGCGATTTTTAAAAAAAATATTGTTTTGAAAGAAAACTTATTATTGGGTTGGGCTTGAATTGAAAATGAATTAATTTTATATTAAAACTCCCTTTTTAATTAAGGTGACAAAACACTTTGGAGTTTATTATTTTGAAATAATTTTACTTGATCCATAAATAATAGTTTGTAAACAAAATAAATAAAAGTAAGAAGAAATAAAGAAAATTCATCTAAGGCCTTATTACATCAAAAATTTCCAAAATTTAAATTAAAGTACTTAAATAAAATAAAAGTCCAAATGGTAATTTCCTGCTATGCATGGCCACCTTTAAGCTCTTGCCGACCCGGTCCATTACTGCTCATCACCTAAAAAATATTCCCCAACGGGGTGAGTCAAACAGACTCAATGTGTAATCAACACTAAAATTTAATAGGTTTAGGCATACCATACATATCATGTTCACATAATAATAATTCAAAATAATGATGCAACCCCGAACCCAAACCTAGATGCCATCCGCTACACATCCCCGTACCAACCTGCACACCGTGGGGACTACTAAATCAACCCTCCTTCCGCTACACACCATCGAAGGCAGTCGTTGCAGTCGACGTGCTCATCGCCCATATAAATTCGTGGCATAGCCACCAGATTAAATAATTGTATCATGAGACACCACATTCAGATAATGTAACCGAAGTTACCACATTCAGATAATGTGACCGAAGTCACCACATTCAGATAGTGAGACCGAAGTCATCACATTCACTTCCCCTTTTTCATATAACCCGAATGCCCCATATTATTCATATCATGCATATCATACTTATATTCACATTCATGTCATTTTCCACATGTTAAAATATAACATATTTCGTAATCCTAGTAGGAGTAGGAAACGTACCTGAGTACTTTGTACCACATTAGGGTACCTTAGCCATATTCACATTCTTATACATACTTATGTTAAATATTGCCATAAAACGTATTAAAAGATAGTGGGGATTACACACCTGATTCGCTTAATAAATTCCTTGAGATCCCGAAATCTGATCTACTGCTTAGATCCTTAATCCCTACATTTGATTAATCACTTACTATTTAGCATAAATCCTATTCGGCTATAATACCAAATCCTAGTAGGATTTGTATTCTTGAAACTTACCTTTGATGCCGATTTGATGATTATCCAAATCCCGAAATAGATCCTTGCTTTCTTAGTGCTATCGAAAATCCTATAAGCACATGTTAGATTGATTTCTAACACTTAATCATCATTAAATGGCCTATGGCCGAATATCAGATGTCTTACCTTGAAGCTTAGAAATCTCGAAATATTCTTCCTTGTAGTTGACAGCTGCCGAAATCCAAAAAGGACCCTTCAAAGTTTCAGCCATGGAATCCTAAAGGAGTTAGATTCCTATATTTCGGCTAAAAAGGAGAGATTGGAAATCAAATAACAGTTGATCTTACCTCTATGGATGAAACGGGCAACACCCTTCTGTCACAACAAAGATTTGGCTTTGGCTTTAGTGAACAATCGGCTAGGTTCTAACAATTACCTAGTTTCGGCTTTTGAAAGAAACCTATGAGAAGAGAAGGGATATGATCTTAAAGAAAATCGGCAAGGGGAACTAAAGGTGAAGAGGAATTCGGCTAGACAAAAGAAAAAGAGGAGAGAAGAGAGGCTAGGGAATTCGACAGAGAAAGAGGAGGAAGAAAATTGATGAGTAGCCCTATGTTCTTCCTTTTATAGCCGAATTTATCCCTTAGAATCCCTTACTTGGCCACCACTCTTCTTTATTTGGTAGCTTTATCCTTTAATTATCACAAAATAAAAGAATTTATCCACATTTATCTCCTTAATAATTAAAGAATAATCCTTTATTATCTCATTGAAAAATAATCTAAAAAAAATCCATTATTTATCCTTATTAGCCGAATTTTAAAGAGGATAAAACTCCTCTGTTGCAAGCCTTGTGTCGTCCACCTCTGTGTTTCTAGAAACGAAAATAAAACTTCTTTTATTTTCTTCTCATGTGACTCGAACTCAGGCCCAATACCCTTGTATGCGGCGCCATTTCTAGAGGCCCTAAGTGGCATCTTCAGACCACTTTTCCAAGCCTACTTGTGTGTCAAATTCCACATATTTTTTTCTCTTAAGGCCACCTTGCCTCAGTTTCCTCTTTTAAACTTTAAAACTCGACATTTCTAAGTCATTTCTAAGTTTCCAAAAATTTTCGTTTGGCTCTTTAAACTTGACATTTCCTTACATTTCCAAGTTTCCAGAAATGTTCACTTTCCTCTTTTGAATTATTTCCAAATCATTTCCTAGTTTCCAAAAATGTTCATTTTCCATTTGTAAACTTAACATTTCAATACATTTTCAGGTTTCCAAAATGTTCATTTCTAAATCGTTTCCATACATTTCCAGGTTTCCAAAAATGTTCAAAATATATTCATAACACATAAGACATGTCATTTCGTACAATTAAACCGAAAATGCATAGGCCCTTTTTAGGATGTTACATGGCATATAAATGAAATGAAGTTGATATGGTATACTAATGTTTGAGGTTTATTATGTTTGATATCGAATAAGTTTATTATGGTAAAATGTTAAAGACATTTGTGATTATTGAAGGTGTTTGGCTATGATGTTAAATTTAAGTAATGGTTATAAATTGTTGGATATTCGGTCATGGAGAATGAAGCAAGAATTTATGTGATGTGTTGGCATAATTTTGATGATATGGTATGAATTTATGATTTAGTTGATAAGTGTTTGATAAGTACATAATGAACTAGATATGATTGATGTTTTAAGTCTAGTTACATTCGGACATGTTATATATATATATATATATTAGTGATGAGTTTGTTATAAATTGTTAATTATGGAATGATATATTTTGGTTTGGTACTATGCAATATTAAATGCGTGTGATGTGGTTTAGTAGAATGAAAATAGACATTTATTAAAACATATGAATTAGCATGTTTATATTCGGCCCTTGTATTCGAGTTTGACCATTTGAATAGTGACTCGTGTTATAATAAAACTAGAAGGATATATGTGTTTTAAGTAAATTGGTTTTGTTATTTGGGTTTTAATGACTAAGTAGTATATAGAGGTATAATAGTAAACATATTAAATTCAGTCAATGTAAGTTATTGAATGAAAATGCATGATGTGCCGATTATGAAAAGGTGATTTTGATTTATTTGATATTTTTGCTTATGATTTATTCGACTACATATATGTTCGTTATATAATATAGAATGATTCGTAAAGAGTTTATGTTAGCTTTATGATTTAAAATTTGATTGATTCAAGATACTTGATTAAGTGTACATGTAAAATTGTTCGGATGTGTGCTTTGTTTAGTAATGCCTCATAACCCCATTTCGACGATGGATACAGGTTAGGGGTGTTACAGATGTTGTATTTTAGAGTTTGTGGGCAGTTGGGAAAAATACTTACCGTTGATTGAGTTCGCATATAACAACAATTATCAGACGAGTATAAAGATGGCACCGTACGAAGCTTTATACGGTCACAAATGTCGAACTCCATTATACTGGACCAAACTAAGTGAGAAAAAGATTCAGGAGGTTGAATTGATCAGAGAAGCTGAAGAAAAAGTAAAAATGATTCACAATAGTTTAAAAGCAGCTTTAGATTGACAGAAATCATACGCAGATTTGAAACGTAAAGAAATTGAGTTTCAAGCCGGGGACCGAGTATTTCTAAAGGTGTCACCATGGAAAAAGGTTCTTCAATTCGACCGTAAAGGAAAGCTGAGTCCGTGATTTATTGGACCGTATGAGATCACCCAAAGAATAGGGCCTGTAGCGTATTGACTAGCTTTACCATCAGAACTTGAAAAGATTCATAATTCTTTCACGTTTCTATGTTAGTCGATGCAGATCATCCGTCACATATGATTTCTCCGATAGATGTTGAGATATAAACTGATTTGACGTATAGTGAAGAACCGATCAAGATTTTAGCTCGTGAAATGAAAGAATTGATATATAAATGCATAGCTCTAGTGAAGGTTCTTTGGCATAAACAAGGGATCGAGGAAGCTACGTGGGAACCCTAGTAAGCTATGAGAAAATAGTACCCTAACCTTTTCACTGGTATGATTTTCGGGGACGAAAATCCCTAAGGGGGAAGAGTTGGAATAGCCCGTTTTTGGTCAAATCAGAACAGTGATTTCAGAACCAAAAATTCGAGGTAAAAATATTTATTTTATTATTATTTAAATGTTTACAGCATGAATGAGTGATTTTGTGAAAATTTTGTTAAGAAATTTTATCGTTTCAATGGTCAATTTGATAAAAAGGACTAAACCGCGTAAAGTGTAAAAGTGGAGTTCCATTAGCTAAAGGGGCTTAATATCTATGGAACTTAAAAGAGGAGGTCCTTATGTTGTAATTATACCATTAATAGCATGAGTGGACAATTATGGACAACCATTATATGTTTTTAATGTTTAATTAGTAAGGTTAATATTGTAATTTGGTAATTTAACTTAAATTAAATAAAACAAAACATTAAATTAGGCATTCATCATCTTCATCATCCGAATTTGGGAGGAAAGAAAATCCATAAGCTAGGTTTCATATTCAGCCAAACTTTCTATCTCAATTGTAAGTCCATTTTTGTCTCGTTTTTAATGGTTTCTATGTTTTTGAAATCATTGCAGCTAGTACTAGCTAGCTTAGGGACTAATTTGCAAAACTGTTAAAGGTTTTCAATGTTTCCATTGATGAATATGTATGAGTTTTGATGATTGATGATAGATTTTGAATGTTTGTTTTTAGTTAAACATGTTTTGTTAAGTGATTTTTACTGAAAATGTAAATTAAGGGCTAAATTGAGAAATGCTGAAACTTTGTGGTTAAAATGTGAAATAAATGGAAAATATGGGCTGCTAGGGGTATTATGGTAACTCAGCTAGCATGGGTATATTTGGAATTTCATTAATTTGTGATTTTATGCAATAAAGACTAAATTGTGAAAAATGTGAACGTTTAGGGGCAAAAGTGTAAACGTGTTTTAAAGAGTGTTTTGGACTAAATTGAATGAATAGATGACTAACTAAGTTAATTTTGAATATGTTTAGATCAAGAAAAGCGAATACGGACTTGGATCAGGGAAAAGATAAAGTTATCGACTAATTGACTCGATTCGCCGTTTTAACATCTGAGGTAAGTTCGTATGTTATAAATTCATTTCAAATTTATTTTATATGCTTTGATATAGCATGTATTGTGTTTATGTGATTACGTACGAGTTTAGAAATGATTCAATGAAGATTTGTCTGTTGGAAACCTGATTGAACCTTAGGAGTAGTTTAGGATGCTAGTGACATGTCATTAGGTATACTTGAGTTGGCTTCGAGCCATGTTTTAGCACTATGTGTGCGAGATAAACTAATTTGGATTCGGGCCATGCATATCGGCTGATTTCGCTTCGGGCCATGATATCAGAATTTCGGATAAAGTTATTTTAATTTGGCTAAAGGGTCATGGTATAGGTACTTATCGAGTGAGACCTTGAGCATCCGACTTCTATTCCGAACGATTCAACGAATAATTGAAGGATTGGTTGAGTATGAGGTTAGTACAAGGAGGTACAGGTATGTACAGAAATGAATTGAGTATCGAAATCTATGAAATTGATGAGTTCTTTGGTAAATTATATGAATAATCATTTGATAGCTTGAGATTTAATAGAATTGTTGCACATTGTTTTCCATTATATGAATGATCAATGAATAATGATAATTTCTAATTATTAACATATGAGCTTACTAAGCTATATAGCTTATTTTGTTGCCATTCCATGTTTTATAGTGATTTAAAAGCTAGCTCGGATTCGGGGATCATCAGAGACTTCACCACACTATCTACTGACTCTTTGGTACTTTTGAAACTATGTATTTGAGTCATGTTGGTTATGTTTTAGTAATGACTTTAGCCAAATGAATTGGTTTGTAAATGTCTATATTTTGAGTTGTAAATATAGCCATGAGAGTTGGCTTAATTTGGTGAATTTGGTTATGTACTTATATGTGCATATATGTTGATATTTGAGTTCTTTGGATGGATATGTGAATGACCATATTGTGAAGTTTGTGGAATTGGTACCTTGCTTGTGAATTGGTACAAAAATGGGGTATGTTAGGTAATGGTTAAACTAGTTGATTGGTATATGTATTTGAGTAGGTTTTGGTTGAGTTAAACTTGAGCTATAAGCATGTTGAATGTTGGAATTGAAAATGGTATGGAGTAGTCTTGAATGTGGCTGAATAGAATGTTATTTATGCTATGATTTGGTATCATTTGGGTTAGTTTAGGTATGTGCAAAATGGGTGGCAAAATGGCTTGGTAAATAGCCTATTTTTGTCCACACAGGCAGAGACACGGGTGTGTGTCTCAGCCGTGTGTGGCACACGGTCAAATTACACCGTCGTGTGTCCCCTGGAGTTGAAATTGAAATGAAGTCAGTATGCTCCACACGGTCTCACATACGTGTTTGTGATCGGTCGTGTCGTACAAGTCAGTATACCCCCTAAATGGCACAAGGCCTAGCACACGGGCGTGTGACTTGGCCGTGTTGAATAAGTCAGTATACCCTACAGGATTGGCACGGCCTAACACACAGCCTGGCACATTGGCATGTGTGGCCACTTCGAAGGGCACATGGGCTAGACACACGAGCATGTGGTTGGCCGTGTGACCCAAGTCAGTATGTACCCCCTGTTGTCACACGGGCATGTCTGGTGGCCATGTGAGACACATGGCCTGGTCACAAGGACGTGTGTCCCTTGTTTGAAGAAAAATTTGCTAAGTGTTGAAAAATTCTTGAGTTATCGATTTAGTCCCGAACCACTCCCAAAGCATGTTTAAGGCCTCATAGGCTCTTAATAGGGACAAATTGATTGAGATTGAATTGAATTGAACAATTGTATTGATGAGTGATTGAATTGAACAATTGTATGTTAAATAGTTGTTTAATTGTTTCGTAAGTACGGTAATGCTCCATAACCCTATTTCGGCACTGAATATGGATGAGGGGTGTTATAATTTAACTTTTAGCTCAATGACAATAGAACAATTAAACTCTCAAATCAGGTGAATATTCAAAGCTTTTAGAGATTTTTGACTTAACAAATTCGTCATCATATCAACTTTTACTCGGATGATAACCAATGATCAAACCATTATCTTTCAACAACTCTAGACATCTGTGCTATCTCAGACTCAATTCTGGAACTTTTGGAACTATTGTTAACATAGCTTTCAACTTTTCGAAGCTCTACTGACATTTATTCAATCAAACAAAACTGAAGTTTATCTGCAACAACCTCATCAATGGTAGAGCTATCATTAAAGAGCCGAAACAAATAATATATAATATACAGTAAATCCTAGAGAACTACACACTTTTGTAATAATTCATGGTGGTTCCCTAGTTCACAATTATTAGGAGTTGATTCGAAGTAACTTAGACATTTTTAGTAGTTATCAAAAGATCTAGAAAAACTTACTACTCGAAATTAGAAATCATATTTACTGATATTCATAAATACATATTTCTCTCTTAAAATCTGTAACATTGTTTTCTGATGCTAATCATGTTCAAATCCATTCCTTGAATAGACTGAATATCATCAATAACACAGCAATAATTCTATTCAGAGATAGCTAGCAAATTTTGTCCTTTAGATCTATAAAACGACTGAGCGATCAATAATCTAAGCAGTGTTATCAGAATCTTAGTTGGTTTATATCAAGTCTGTAAAGTAGTCTTTGGCACATCTGTCTCATAACTCTGAGCTAACAACCACCTAGTCGAAAATCAATACTTAAATATATAGTAGTCCCCTTTTACGAAACAATTAAGTCATCTTTATAAAATAAAAAATACTGGTTCTTCATGGTGTCTTAGATCTGCTATCTGTAATCATTATACAATTCTCAAAATCCAGTCTTTCTTTTTTATAAACATAGTATCGTTTTCCCAAATTACACACTCAATCGTCTAAAACCTCTGTCAACCAACTCTTGCAACTGTGCCTTTAATTCTTTTAATTCATCGGAGCCATTTTATATGAAGCAATTGATGTCGGAGTAATTCAGGGCATTATCTCAATAGCAAACTCAACTTCTCATTTTATTGGCAATCTGGTTAGTTCTTCAAGAAACATATAAGTGAATTCCCTGTCTGTCGGTAATTGATCAATCTTCGACTTTGATGCTTGTGTATGTAAAATGTAAGCTAAAAATGCTTCACATATTTCACGAACCATTATTTGAGAAAAAATAAAAATTGTAGATGTGACATTCATAACACAAACAAATTTGTCTGACTTAACAGTATTCAACTTGCTAAATCTGATATCTCGAATTGATTCGTTTCTGACTACAATTTTCTATAGCATCATGCAAAGTCAACCGGCCCACACTTAATACTACATCAATCTCGTGGAACAATGATAACATCAGGTCAGTAGGAAAAATCACAACCTTGAAATCTCAGTGGAAAGTTTTTACAAATCAAATTAACTATGACATTCTAACCTAAAAATTTAGCTACTTTAACATTAAATTCAGTCTTTTCTACTGATATGTTCTTTTTAGATACTAAAATAGTGCAAAATTAAGAATGAGTCGACTTAAGGTCTACCAATGCATATATATTAATATCAAGGAGAGAAAAGTACCAGTTATAAAATATGGGGCAGAAGCCTCTTTTCTGGCTCGAATGACATATGTTTTAGCAAACGCTCTAGTCTCATATCTGTTTGCCTTATCTTTTGTTCCACCTCAAATAGTTCTAGTGTTACTACTCTGTCTTGGTCGTTTGCCTCTCTGAGAAACAAACATCTCTCTATCAACTTGATATTCATTAATGCTGGACTACTTTGGGCAGTCTCTCACAAGATGTTTGGTAGATCTATATTGAAAATAGGCCCCATTCATAACTAGACATACACCTCTGTGGAACTTTCCACAATGCTCACAAATAGATTTATCATCATTACAGACACTACCAACACTAACTACCAGCGTCGACTAGAATCTTAAATCATTCTGTCTCAACTTATTTTTTTCCTATGAATCCAGATAAAGTGACATCACGACTAAAATTTTCTCTGAATTTCTTTGAGAGTGGAGTTGGAAACGATTTAGATACATTTCGTTCATTAGTCATGAAATTTCATTTCAGTCTTTTTCTTACTGTTATATGTCTCTTCCATTTTCTGCGCTCGATTAGATAAAACCATGAATTCCTGTATTTCCATTACTCCAACCAACATTTTAATTTCATCATTTGGTCCATCTTCAAAATGAACACACATCTATTCCTCAGTCAATACAATCTCACAAGTATACTTACTAAGCTATAAAAACTATCATTCATATTCTGGTACAAACTTGTTTCCCTGTTTCAACTCAAGAAACTCTTCCTTTTTTTCTTGCCTAGGTACCGTTTACAAACATATTTCTTTCTAAATTCAACTAAAAATGTCCCAACCAACTTTCTCTTTTTGTACAATAGCTAATAACATACCACCACTGATACATTTCGTCTTTCAACAATAATACGACACATCCTAAGTAGTCATCGGTTAAACATGCCAATTCATCAAATATTCTCTGATTATTTTCTAACCAAAATTCAGCTCTAGCTGGATCGTCATTTGTCTTGCCTCTAGACTCATCAACCCCACTTTACGAATGTAACACCCTGATTTAGGGGCTATGCATGTTGGGTATAATTCTTGTTCTAGTAGGTTTTGGGTATGCTTGGATGTGTGTGAGAGGTGCTGAGAATGCTCGGATTAAAGGGGAAGACTTTGGGAAATTTTGGATTTTTAAGTGCTAAAAGGGGAGCTTGGCGGTAAGTGTCTTAAGAGAATTATTTGGGAGAATTAGACACAAAAGATGAGTTGGTGGAGTGGCAAAGCATGCGCCACTTGGAGCTAGTATGTGACGTCAAGTGCAAGGGAAAGGGGGGCCAGTGTTCGATTCGCAAGGGCAGCAGGAGGCCTTGTTTTTGCCTCATCTAGGTAAGAAGTTGGGTGGTTTTTGGATGCTTAAAAGTTGGAAAAAGACTTGGTCTTTGTTTTTAAATTCGGCTAGGCAAAAGTTTGACTCATTCAAACTTTTTGAATGGATGTTAAGGAGGAATTGTAGGAGAAAATAATGGGATTTGAAGGGGAGTTGAGTGTTTGGCCGAATTTTGTTTCTTTTGGGGGGGGAGAGCTTGGCCGAATGTTATAAATAGGGTTAAGGGGCTCATCTTTTTGTTTTTCCCATTTGTTTGCTTACCGAAAAAGTGCCTCACAATTTCTTCATTTACTTTCTCCATTTGCACTTGAGCCGAAACCTCCATTGCCATCCTCTCTTTCTTTCCTTTTGGACCCTTGGCCGAACCACTCACCTTTCATCCCTCTTCTTCCATTTTGTTAAACCGAAAATACACCCCACACCTTTCTTTATCTTCTCTTCTCAAACCTCTTTGGCCGAAACCCCTATTCCCTTTCCATTGATTTTCTTTTATTGTAAGCCGAACCTACATTCCACCTTTGTGCCAAATTTCCTCCTTTCAATTTGGTAGCACTTTGGCCGAATGTTAGCTTAGCTCTCTTCGAGTTCCATAGCAATCATTAGTAAGGGTACTCTGGGGTTTAAGTAGTCAGTCAAGCCTCCGTTTGTAGCAGTCAAGTTTGGTAAGTGGTGGTAAGGTTTTTTGGTAAGCTATGTATTTGGTATTTCGTTTAATCTAAGATGGTTAGGTATTTGATGCTAAGGCCGATTGTAGGGGGGAGAAGAGCCTAGCGCAGGAGATCTTTCAAAAGGCAATTAGTCAATGGTTGCAGAGGCATAAAGTAGCATTCTTGATTGAGTCAGTTGTGTCTAGCAGGTGCGTAACCACCGCACTATTTCTCGGTTTGCTTGCTAGCTATTAAACATATGTGTTATGTGTGGAAGCCGATTATAATGGCTTAAGTGATGTGAACCGATGATGGTAAGATTGGTTGTGATATTTATATATTTTATATATGTTTGATGTGGTATTGATAAATAATAAATACTCACTCTATATGATATTCTTGCATGATTTATTGACACATGGGCATGGGATTGGATTGAAGAAGGAGGAAGTGTACACAAGTTGTACGTGGTCTAATGATAGCTCCGGCTACATTAGCGCTTGAGGGTTAGCTGTGTGCTACCTCAAGGGAGATGTTGGCTAGGTGCCCATCTCGACGGTTGATGGCTATGTGCATCACCGTAGACAGATATTGATGTTGAGATCATTTTGGTTGATCGGTGGCTCAGCCACGGCCTTGTGCAGCGAGTAGCCAAGGTAAGGTTTTGGATCACGATGTGACCAGTGGTGGTTTATCCACGGCCTTAGGCAGGGAGTCTGCTAAGGTTGGCGTACGGTGGGATAGTAGGTTGGGCTGAAAAGCATACTTGCATGATTTGCTTCGATGGTTGTGTGGGTATGGGCCAAGCCCATACGTAGGGGAAATGGGTGTTATGGTTATGCACTGAGTCTGTGGACTCACCCAAATATTTTCCTAACATTTCAGGTGATTCATGAGATGGACCGAGATCGGAGAGGACACATGGTGGCCCATGCTGAAGGAGATGTTTTTAAAGCTTATTTATATTAAGTTCTTGATCTTTTAAATAATGGTTGTAATAAGGATTTATTTTATTATTTTGGTATCATTTTATTATTAACTCTATTATAGTTTGTTAAATTGAAACACTATGTGAAGATGGTTATTTTTTTTTTATAACTTACTTATTCAAATGTGGAATTATTAAACATGTGGCTATATTTTTCAAAAGAACATGGTTTCCAAGAGCGAAAATATTTTTACTATTTATTCTAAGTCAAAAATATTTTTACTAACATAACCAGATTCGGTCGTAGTGAATGGGCTGGGTTTGGGGATGTTACAGTTTGGTATCAGAGCCTGGTTCAAAACTCGGCTTTGAGGGTTTTGGGCCCAAAAACGTTTTCAAAATGGGCTTTTTGAAAAATGGGCTTTTATAAAAGTTTTCAGGTTATTCTGGCATGGCACTTGTGTCTCCGGCCCGAAGTCCACCAGGTAAGTACTTCGGACTTTCTTGAAGTGATTTGTTTGTATGAATTGATTTGGGCTTAGTTTGGGCTCGTAGATTAGAATATTCAGGCTATTGGACCCTAGGGTTAGACTACTCAAAACAATTGCATAAAACTTAAAGTTCTTAAACAAACCTGTGAAATAAGTCGCCGAGTTGAGGTGTGGCAACCTGTGTGCGCATGTCTAGGATTGGATCCGGAAGAGCTTGGTACTTAAGCAGTCCACGTGACTCACCTCCTCTTCGCAGGAATCCTACCTGGTGCGTAGCTACGGTTCACCTTAACCAAGAGGACTTGTTCATAGGCTAAACCGGTTATTAAAACCCGAAAGGGAATTAGCCTTGCTGTTTTTTTACCGTCTGTTTTAAATTTTTCAAACTTACCCCTTTGGTTTGTGAAACCCTAAATCTGATTTTGAAGGACGTTTTTCGATTTACAAAATTACAAAAATGCCCCTGTGTTATAAAATTACCGTACTACCCTCAACTTTTGATAAAATGATTTTACTTTACAAAATACCAAAATCTTGAGTTTTCAAATATTAAGATACCTTGGTTTGTGAAAATTTACGAAAATACCCCTGGTTGATAAAATTACCGAAATGCCCTTGGTTTCTAAGTTTTCAGTTCTCTCTCAACTTTTACTGAAATATTCCTATTTTACCAAATATCAGAAACTTCTATTTTTGTGAAATATTGTGATATTCCGATTTGGAGAATTTACGAAAATGCCCGTGATTTCCAAAATTACTGAAATAACCCTGACCTCTGAAAATTTTGCAACACATCCGATTTGAAACAAAATTTTTCAAGATAACCCCTGTGACTTTGTAAATTTTGAGATATCTTTAAGTTGGAAAACTATTTTCAAAATTGACCCAGAGTTATTACCTATATACCCCTATAGGAAAATGACGGAATTACCCCTGGGTAGGGAATGGAACTTGATTGCTCGAAAGAACTACTCTCGGAAACTTTATTGCATAAAATTGCTCGTGGATAAACAGTGAAACAAGAATTTCTAATGCATAAAACTTTTTAAACAGACTAAATCGAGGCGTTAGATATGAGTTCTAGGGGACGTGGTCGCAATACTCGTGGACGTGGTAGAGGCAGGATGTCAGTATCGGAACCGGTCGGGTCACGCCATGGGTCAAAGAGCAATGCACCGCCACCAGCTGTTGAGGTTGAACAGCAGGGTCAGACTGGAGGAGACGACGCAGTGTCACAAGCTGTGCTGCGAGTGCTCGAACGAGTGGCAGGAGCCAATGGGGGCAATAGGACTCGGAAGTCAGTGCCCGAAAGGCTTAGGGCGAATGGAGCCGAGGTTTTCAGAGGAGTGTCTGGGGTAGCTCCAAACGTGGCAGAGTACTGGCTTGAGGCTGTTGAAAGGATTATGGACGACTTAGACTTGACTGCTGAGGAGAAGCTTAAGGGTGTTGTTTCGTTGCTACAAGATGAGCCCTACCAGTGGTGGCTCACGGTTAAGGAAAGTACCCCGGCAGATCGAGTGGACTGGGGTTATTTTAAGATCAAGTTCGTGGGGAAGTATGTCGAAGCGAGCTATGTGGACGCTCAGAGGAAGGCGTTCCTCAATTTGGTGCAAGGAGGCAAGTCAATAGCGGAGTACGAAGCTGAGTTTTTGCGTTTGAGTCGGTATGCTCGGGGCATCGTGGCAATGGATTATGAGAGATGTGTCAGATTTGAAGATGGTCTGCGGGATGAGCTGCGAGTTTTGATTGCTCCGCATCAGGAAAGAGACTTCACCGTTTTAGTGGAGAAAGCTCGAATAGCTGAGGAGGTCAAGAAGGCTGAGAGGCACAATAAGGAAAGGAACCGTGATAAGAGAAGTGTTGGATCGCCAGAAGTGGTTGAGAGGGTCCAGAAAAGACCGAGGGTTGAGACTCCTGTTCATATTACTAAGCCAGCCGCCGGAAATCCAGATCGTCCGTGTGCGCAGTGCGGAAGGTATCATGTTGGCGAGTGCTGGAATCGGGTTCGGGAATGCTTCAGATGCAAGTCCAAGACTCATCTAGTTAAGGATTGTCCCCAGGATCCGAATAGGACTCAGATAGTGGGTCAAGGTTATGTGCAACCAGGCAGAGGTGGTCAGCAGGCGACGAGAGGTCGTGGTCCGAACCATGGAGGAAATGGTTCCGGCCGAGGTCGTGTAGCAGTAGACCGCGGTAATGGTGGCACTGAGGCAAGGCAGCCAGGTCTGGTTTATGCGGTTCGTCGGAGAGAGGATAATGATGTGCCTGATGTGTCAGCGGGTAAGTATCTTATGTTTAGGGTATTCCTTATTGTTTTGTTCGTTTTAGTGACTGTTTGTTTTGTTGCTCGTAAAGTATTGGGACTTTGAGTATGAATTTAGAACCTATGCCTAGTAGTATGTTAGCTCTTTAAGATCAGAGTGCGCAGCCATACCGTAGTGGGAGGAATTGGACTGTTAGTCTAGACAAGTAATTTCGAGGACGAAATTATTTTAAGGAGGGTAGAATTGTAACACCCTGATTTAGGGGCTATGCATGTTGGGTATAATTCTTATTCTAGTAGGTTTTGGGTATGCTTGGATGTGTGTGAGAGGTGCTGAGAATGCTCGGATTAAAGGGGAAGACTTTGGGAAATTTTGGATTTTTAAGTGCTAAAAGGGGAGCTTGGCGGTAGGTGTCTTAAGAGAATTATTTGGGAGAATTAGACACAAAAAATGAGTTGGTGGAGTGGCAAAGCATGCGCCACTTGGAGCTAGTATGTGACGTCAAGTGCAAGGGAAAGGGGGGCCAGTGTTCGATTCGCAAGGGCAGCAGGAGGCCTTTTTTTTGCGTCATCTAGGTAAGAAGTTGGGTGGTTTTTGGATGCTTAAAAGTTGGACAAAGACTTGGTCTTTGTTTTTAAATTCGGCTAGGTAAAAATTTGACTCATTCAAACTTTTTGAATGGATGTTAGGGAGGAATTGTAGGAGAAAATAATGGGATTTGAAGGGGAGTTGAGTGTTTGGCCGAATGTGTTTCTTTTGGGGGGGGAGAGCTTGGCCGAATGTTATAAATAGGGGTGAGGGGCTCATCTTTTTGTTTTTCCCATTTGTTTGCTTACCGAAAAAGTGCCTCACAATTTCTTCATTTACTTTCTCCATTTGCACTTGAGCCGAAACCTCCATTGCCATCCTCTCTTTCTTTCCTTTTGGACCCTTGGCCGAACCACTCACCTTTCATCCCTCTTCTTCCATTTTGTTAAACCGAAAATACACTCCACACCTTTCTTTATCTTCTCTTCTCAAACCTCTTTGGCCGAAACCCCTATTCCCTTTCCATTGATTTTCTTTTATTGTAAGCCGAACCTACATCCCACCTTTGTGCCAAATTTCCTCCTTTCAATTTGGTAGCACTTTGGCCGAATGTTAGCTTAGCTCTCTTCGAGTTCCATATCAATCATTAGTAAGGGTACTCTGGGGTTTAAGTAGTCAGTCAAGCCTCCGTTTGTAGCAGTCAAGTTTGGTAAGTGGTGGTAAGGTTTTTTGGTAAGCTATGTATTTGGTATTTCATTTAATCTAAGATGGTTAGGTATTTGATGCTAAGGCCGATTGTAGGGGGGAGAAGAGCCTAGCGCAGGAGATCTTTCAAGAGGCGATTAGTCAGTGGTTGCAGAGGCATAAAGTAGCATTCGGGATTGAGTCAGTTGTGTCTAGCAGGTGCGTAACCACCGCACTATTTCTCGATTTTCTTGCTAGCTATTAAACATATGTGTTATGTGTGGAAGCCGATTATAATGGCTTAAGTGATGTGAACCGATGATGGTAAGATTGGTTGTGATATTTATATATTTATATATGTTTGATGTGGTATTGATAAATAATAAATACTCACTCTATATGATATTCTTGCATGATTTATTGACACATGGGCATGGGATTGAAGAAGGAGGAAGTGTACACAAGTTGTACGGTCTAATGATAGCTCCGGCTACATTAGCGCTTGAGGGTTAGCTGTGTGCTACCTCAAGGGAGATGTTGGCTAGGTGCCCATCTCGGCGGTTGATGGCTATGTGCATCACCGTAGACAGATATTGGATGTTGAGATCATTTTGGTTGATCGGTGGCTCAGCCACGGGCTTGTGCAGCGAGTAGCCAAGGTAAGGTTTTGGATCACGATGTGACCAGTGGTGGTTTATCCACGGCCTTAGGCAGGGAGTCTGCTAAGGTTGCCGTACGGTGGGATAGTAGGTTGGGCTGAAAAGCATACTTGCATTTGCTTCGATGGTTTGTGTGGGTATGGGCCAAGCCCATACGTAGGGGAAATGGGTGTTATGGTTATGCACTGAGTCTGTGGACTCACCCAAAATATTTTCCTAACATTTCAGGTGATTCATATTATCATTTTATATTAACTCTATTATGGTTAAATTGAAACACTATGTGAAGATGGTTTTTTTTTTAACTTATTTCAAATGTGGAATTATTAAAAGTGGCTATATTTTTCAAAAGAACATGGTTTCCAAGAGAGCGAAAATATTTTTACTATTTATTCTAAGTCAAAAATATTTTTACTAACATAACCAGATTCGGTCGTAGTGAATGGGCCGGGTTTGGGGATGTTACAACGAATCTCATCTATGGGAGTCTACATACACATATGTGAGTAGAAATTTGAGGACCAGGGAGTGCTACGGGAGGCACAATAGGGGGCGGAGGTTGCAGAGCCACAAAATTGACTCGTAAGGATTAATTGAACCATTGACCTAGTACTTGGAAAAAGACATTTTTACCTCATTTTTGGACATCTGCTAAACTGGCACTGTAATATCCTAGATATATGCCTGTGCATTTATATGTGGTACTTGATTAATTTGTAATTTATGAATTTGAGGTTGAACTGAGGCCTTGATTAAATATTTGGATTAGTCACCTTAGGGTTTAAAAATAGTGATTTGGGTAATTTAATTGATATATTGGGCTTGTGGCCCAGTAGCTAGGGGCACAGTAGAGGGGGAGCTTAAAGTGGCGTCACAAGCACTTGGGAAGGGCCCAAATTTAGCCGCTTGGAGCCCAAAAAGATTGGGGGAAAAAATTTGGCAAACCCAGGAGAGTTAAGTGGAAGGCACACTTGCTAAAATTTAGGGGATTTAATTTTTTTATTTTAGTGATAAAGTGCTGATAATATGAAGAGAAAGATTAGGGCTATTTTTGAGGAGCCAAGGGATTAAGATAATAGGTGGGATAAAAGCTATCAGATGATAGCAAAGTTGGCCGAAAATCCAACTCTGGGAGGGGGATTGTATTGCCGAAATCTATATAAGCCAAGTGATCATCCTTTCTTTCAATTTTTCTCTCTTCTTCCTCACCTAGCCGAAATTCTGTTTTTTCCATTTGTTTTAATTTCTTTTCAAAACCGAAACTCCCTTGATATTTCCCTCTCCTCAGTATTTTTTCTAAAAGTCGAATTCTCTTTTGTTTTTTTTTTCCAATCGGCTGATTTCCCGAAGGTGCACCATAGTTGAATACTCCTCTTTAATCTAGTAAGTTTCGGGACTTTGCTTCTTTAAATTTCTTCAATTCTCTTTTATCAAGTTTCTAATCTGAATCAGTTTTCTAAGGCCCTGTCGATTTTACTCTCTTGTTTGAAACCGAATCCTTTCTTACTGATATCTGTAGTGTCGCTTGTGGAAAAGCCGAAGGTAGGAAGGTGACGTTTTCTTAAGGACTTTCGATTCGACAAATTAGGTAAGAGATCTTTTTAATGTGTGAGATTTATTTACCTTGGCCGAATATTGAAGGGCTAAATCTTCGTGTGATTTTTCGGTTTTGAGCAAGGCTTACACTGAGGGTAGTAGATTTGGATATCAACTAAGGATAGGAGATTTCGCGATATCAGGTGTGTAATACTTCCCCACCCTTTAGATCTATGTGACTAATATATGTTCATAAGTTTATATTATGATAAATGTCGAAATCTCGACTTAATGTGGGAAGCCCAAGGGTAACGCAAATCGTCAGGTCAGTGAATAATCTAAATGTTTATAAGTATTTGCTTGTATATGATTGCATGGGTTGGGTTGATGAAAGGAGGAAGTTATACGTTACATGTGTAGCGGTTTATACCGTGATCTGTTATATGTAGCGGCTAATCTGTTATAAGGGCTTCGGCCATAATATGTTGATGAGCAGCATGACTGCCATCTTGGCGTGTAGCGGTGTGGGTCGATTGTAGAAATCCCAAATGGTGTGAATGGCTGGGTACGGGGGCGTGTAGGGATGGAAACCTAGGCAAACAGGTTGGGCCTTGCATATTATTTATAAATGAAATTAATAATCTGTTTTACGGGCCTAAGGCCCAAAATCTAGTGGTGCATGAGGGCACACTGAGTCTCGCGACTCACCCTATTAATTAACCTTTAAGGTGAAACCTAGTGCTTCGGACCGGGCTAGAGAGGAACGCAAGGTGGCCATGCAAAAGAACATCTGGATCCAGCAAAAAGACTCAAGTTATTATTTTATATTTTTAAATAATGGGATTTAAATCTCGTTGTAATAAGGCCATGGGCCACTAGTATTTGGGCTTAATTACTTTTAGTTATTTAAATTTTATTGAACTAATGCATATATTTAAATTTGAGTTTTTAATTCATAAAGGCATATTTATTTAAACTATCAACTATTAAATTTTTTTCGAATAAAAAAATAAACTTTAGAAAATATTTTCTGAAAATATGACATGTTTTCCAAAATTTTCTTAGTGACATACCAGATCCGGTCGTGGTGTTTGGGCTGGGTTTAGGGTGTTACAAATTGGTATCAGTGCCGGTTCAAAACTCGGCTCTGGGGTTTTTGGGCTCAAAACGTTTTCTAAAATGGGCTTTTGAAATATGACTGCCTTTAAGTAATAACAGATCTGTTAGCTCGGCGTGGCACCTGCGTCTCCGGCCCAAGTCCGCCAGGTAAGTACTCTGAACCATTGTGTGATCTTTATATATGTGGGCTTAATGGGCCTAGTGGGACGTGGATTAGTTAGAATTAGAACTTGATGGACTCTAGGCTTAGTACAAACTACTTCTTAAAATTTCATAAAACTTAATTTCACTGAACAAACCCGTTAACGAGCCGCAAGGCTAGGGTGTGGTAACCGTCATACGCATGTCTAGGAAGGATCTGGAAGAGCCTGGTATTTAAGCAGTCCTAGTGACTCACCTCCTCTTCGCTGGAATCCTACCTAGTGCGTAGTGACTATTCACCTTAGCCAAGTTGGGGTGTGGCAATGGGCATACGCATGTCTAGGAGTGGATTCAGGGAGAGCTTGGTACTTAAGCAGTCCTAGCGACTCACCTCCTCTTCACTAGAATCCTACCTGGTGCATAGTGACTATTCACCCTAGTTACGAGGACTGGTTGATGGGCTAAACCCTATGACTAAAACCCAAAAGGGACCGACCACCCTATTTTTGAAAAAAAAAAATCCCAAGGTTTGTAAAATTTACAAAACATATTTGAATCTCCAATCAACCATGAACTTATAAAATACCTGTGTTTCGAAAATTTACCCGAAAATCTCACGTTTACAAGAATAACCCGGACCATGAAACTGGATTTTTCCAAAAGTACCCCTGTTTGAAAAAAAAACAACAAACAACATCAAAGTTTGAAAAAAATTACCAAACTACCCTTTTTTTGCAAAATTACCAAAATACCCCGAATTTTAAAATTACCGAAATACCCCCAGAATTGAAAAATTACCAAAATACCCTTACTTCACAAAATCACCAAGGACCTTATTTTGAAAAATTACGAAAATACCCCTGTAGGATAAAATACGAAAATACCCCTGGGTAGTGAAAACAATAAAGACAGCAACAACAACGCTACTTTTCTGTAATGAATGCTAGTTCATGAATATTGATGATTGAATGAATGAACTTGAAACTGTATTGTGTATGAATTCGAAAGAACTACCTCTTAAAACTATTCATCATAAGACTATTCGCGATAAATCAGTGGAAAGAAATAATGATTCATAAAATTCTTAATCAGAAAAACACAAATCGGAAGAATGAGTACAAGGGGTCGAGGACGTCCACCGCGTGGATGCAGTAGGGGTAGGATGACCTTGTCTGAGCCAGTAGGGTCTGGCCATGGGTTAGGTAACGAACTGCCGGATCCTCCAGCTGTAGAGGGAGAGTTACGGGATCAGGCGACCAGAGATGATGCTGTATCCCAGGTGATGTTGCGAGTCCTGGATAGAGTTGCTGGAGTAGGCATGGGCACAGGAGCCCGGAAATCTGTGTCAGAGCGGCTTAAGGCCAATGGGGCAGAAGTGTTTAGGGGAGTTTCTGGGGTAGCCCCTAACACAGCTGAGTACTGGATGGAAGTGACTGAGCGCATAATGGATGACTTAGACTTCACGGTCGAGGAAATGTTGAAAGGGGTCGTGTTTCTCCTCCGAGATGAGGCCTACCAGTGGTGGCTCACAGTGAAAGAAGGTACTGTCGCAGACCGGATTGACTGGGACTTCTTTAGGGAGTCATTTCAGGGGAAGTATGTCGGGGCCAGCTATATAGATGCCCAAAGGAAGGCATTCCTGAACTTGGTACAGGAAAGTAAGTCTGTGGCTGAATATGAGGCTGAGTTTTTGCGCTTGAGCTGTTACGCTCGAGGAATGGTAGCAACGGAGTATGAACGTTGTGTTCGGTTCGAGGATGGGCTGCGAAATGAGTTAAGGGTTCTGATAGCACCGCAACGAGATAGAGTTTTTACTGTTTTGGTAGATAAGGTTAAAATAGCTGAGGAAGTGAAACGCGTTGAGAGACAAGAAAGGGATAAGGATTGGGGTAAGAATAAAAGGAGTTTTGGGCCATCAAGAGCATCTGGGAATTTTCAGAAGAGGCCTAGGGCTGATGGGCCAGTTCGTGCTCCGACAAGTCAAAATCAAGCATGTTCTACATGTGGAAGGACGCATTATGGGGAGTGCAGAATAAAAACAGGTGGATGCTTTAGGTGTGGGTCCATAGAACATCTGATTAAGGAATGTCCTCAGATGGATCGGGTACAGCCAACAGGCTGAGGTTCTGATCAGGTTAGGAGAGGTGCTCAGCCTGGACCAAGGGGTCGTGGTGCAGGTAGAGAAGGAAATGGGGCTGGTCGAGGTCGTGGAGCACCTGGTAGAGGTGCAGGTAATGTAGATACAAGGCAGCCGGGTCTAGTTTATGCAGTTCGTCGACAGGAGGATGGTGACGCACCGGATGTCATAACCGGTACATTTCTTATAGCTGACAGCCTTTTTCTTGCTTTGATTGATATTGGGTCAACCCACTCCTATGTTGCATGTTCGATATCGGAGACCTTAACTATAGATCCTGAAACAACTACTAGGAAGATGACTATGGTTAGTCCCCTAGGACAATCTAGGGTAGTAGACAAGTTGTTTAAGGATGTACCTTTAGAGACTCAAGGGGTAGTGTTTCCGGCAGACTTAATGGAATTGCCATTTGGAGAGTTTGATCTTATCCTAGGAATGGATTGGTTGTCAAAGCATCGTGCTAAGTTGGATTGTGGGTCTAAGCGCATGGTGTTAAGTACCCCGGAAGGCGGGGAGGTGGTTGTGTTAGGAGAAAGAAGGAACTATTTGTCGAACGTAGTGTCGGACTTGAAAGCTGTTAAGATGATTCGGAAAGGATGTAACGCCTTTTTAGCTTTTATTAGTGCTTTGGATGTTAAGGAGGTGACTGTCGATAGGGTTCGAACAGTCAAGGATTTCGCAGACATCTTTCCGGAGGAGTTGCTAGGATTACCCCCGGATCGCGAAGTAGAGTTTGGAATAGAACTACTCCCGGGTACGGCTCCGGTATCTATTGCCCCTTATCGAATGGCGCCGAAGGAGCTGGTGGAGCTCAAAGCTCAGATTCAGGAGCTATTGGATCGAGGATTCATCCGATCGAGTGTGTCTCCATGGGGAGCGTCGGTCCTATTCGTGAAGAAGAAGGACGGATCCATGCGTATGTGCGTGGACTATCGTCAACTGAATATGTTGACGATTAAGAATAAGTACCCATTACCGAGAATCGACGATTTGTTCGACCAGCTCAGAGGAGCTTCGGTCTTTTCTAAGATTGATCTAAGGTTAGGATATCATCAGTTAAAGGTGAAGGAAGGAGACATTCATAAGACGACATTTCGAACACGCTACGGTCATTATGAGTTTTTCGTAATGCCGTTCGGCTTGACGAACGCGCCAGCAACATTTATGGATATGATGAACCGGGTGTTTCAGCCATACCTTGATCGGTTCGTCGTAGTATTTATCGATGATATATTGGTTTATTCCAAGTCTGAGGAGGAGCATGATGCACAACTTCGAGTGGTGTTGCAAATTCTGAGGGAAAAGCAGTTGTACGCAATGTTTAGTAAGTGTGAGTTCTGGCTGAAGGAGGTGACTTTTCTAGGGCATGTGGTTTCCGCAGAGGGGATTAGGGTAGACCCTCGGAAAATCGAAGCTGTGTTAAATTGGAAATCGCCGAAGTCTGTGGCGGAAATTCGAAGTTTCTTAGGATTAGTAGGATATATCGAAAGTTCGTTGAGGGGTTCTCTTCAATAGCGGCAACATTAACTAAGTTGTTGAGGAAGGGAGTATCTTTTGTGTGGACTGACAAACAACAGGAGATCTTTGAGAGGCTGAAGAGAATCCTGACGGAAGCACCCTTGTTAATTCAGCCAGAGGCGGGAAAAGAATTTACCGTCTATTGTGATGCGTCACACACAGGGTTAGGGTGTGTGCTGATGCAAGATGGAAAAGTTGTGGCATACGCGTCTCGACAGTTGAGACCGCATGAGTTGAACTACCCTACGCATGATCTGGAATTGGCGGCGGTAGTGTTTGCTCTAAAGATTTGGAGACATTACCTGTATGGGGAAAAATCAATAATTTACACCGACCATAAAAGGTTGAAGTATCTCCTTACTCAGAAGGAGTTAAATTTACGGCAACGTAGGTGGATCGAGCTCTTAAAGGACTATGATTGCTCGATTGAATACCATCTCGGCAAGGCCAATGTGGTGGCAGATGCATTGAGTAGGACGGTGATAGCAGACCTAAGGGCGATGTTCGCTCATCTTAGTTTGTATGAGGATGGTAGTTTGGTGGCTGAGCTACAAGTAAGACCTATGTGGACAAGTCTAATCAAGGAGAAGCAATTTTTGGATGATGTCATAAGTACTCGAATCTGACAAGTGCAGGAGGGTGAAGTAGAGGACTATAGTCTGAACAATGATGGAGTTTTGTGTTTCCGTGGGAAGGTTTGTATGCCAAAAGATAAGGAGCTAAGGCAGATGATTCTTCGGGAATCGCATAGTAGCCCCTATGCTATGCATCCTGGAGGAGTTAAGATGTATCGGGATTTGCGAGACCAGTTCTGGTGGTCAGGTTTGAAGCGAGAAGTTACGGAATATGTGGGGAAGTGCTTGACGTGTCAACAAGTCAAAGCTGAACACTAGTTGCCTTCGGGATTGTTGCAGCCGATAAAGATTCCCCAATGGAAGTGGGAGAGAATCACAATGGATTTTGTTAGTGGGTTACCCCTTACACCCACCAAGAAAGATTCAATTTGGGTAATTGTGGATCAGCTGACGAAGTCTGCTCACTTCATACCGATTCGGGTCGACTACTCTTTGCAAAAGTTGGCTAAGTTGTACGTGGCTGAGGTTGTAAGATTACATGGTGTACCGGTGTCGATCATATCGGATAGGGACCCTAGGTTCACGTCACGATTTTGGAAGGCTCTTCATCAAGCAATGGGAACAAGGTTAGACTTCAGTACCGCTTTTCACCCATAGTCTGATGGTCAGTCTGAGAGGGTAATTCAGATCTTGGAGGATATGTTAAGGGGTTGCATCATTGATTTTAGGGGTAGTTAGGAGGAGTATTTACCCTTGGCTGAATTCGCGTACAATAATAGCTATCAAGCTAGTATTTAAATGGCGTCGTATGAAGCATTATATGGAAGGAGATGTCGTACTCCAACTTGTTGGACGGAGTTGGGTGAACGTCAGGTATTGGGTCCGGAACTAGTTTCGAAAACGGAGGAAAAAGTTAAGTTAATACGGGCTCGATTGAAGGAAGCGTCTGATCGGCAGAAATCTTATGCGGATCTAAAGCGGAAGGAGGTGGAATTCGCAGTAGGAGACCAAGCCTTCTTGAAGGTATTGCCGTGGAAGAAAGTAATGAGGTTTGGACGAAAGGGTAAGCTAAGTCCTCGGTTTATTGGGCCTTATAGGGTGTTAGAACGTGTGGGGCCAGTGGCTTATCGTTTGGAGTTGCCTTCAGAGTTGGAGCAGATACATGACGTGTTCCATGTCTCGATGCTAAGACGTTATCGATCTGATCCATCGCACATAGTGCCAGTGGAAGAAATTGAAGTAAGGCCAGATTTATCTTTTGAGGAGGAACCAGTACAAATTTTGGATCGAGATATAAAAGTGTTGAGAAGGAAGTCCGTTCCTTTGGTCAAAGTTCTATGGCGGAATCACGGTGCAGAAGAGGCGACGTGGGAGCCAGAGGATGTTATGCGACAACAGTATCCCCATCTCTTTTGATCAGGTAAATTTCGAGGACGAAATTTATTTTAAGGGGGGATTCTATTGCCAAAATCTATATAAGCCAAGTGATCATCCTTTCTTTCAATTTTTCTCTCTTCTTCCTCACCTAGCCGAAATTCTCTTTTTTCCATTTGTTTTAATTTCTTTTCAAAACTGAAACTCCCTAGATATTTTCTCCTCTCCTCAGTATTTTCTCTAAAAGCCAAATTCTCTTTTGTTCATATTTTCCTTCTCCTATAACCGAATCTTCAAGGCTGATTTTCCCGAAGGTGCACCATAGTTGAATACTCCTCTTTAATCTAGTAAGTTTCGGGATTTTGCTTCTTTACAATTTATTCAATTCTCTTTTATCAAGTTTCTAATCCGAATCAGTTTTCTAAGGCCCTGTCGATTTTACACTCTTGTTTGAAACCGAATCCTTTCTTGCTGAGATCTGTAGTGCCGATTTGTGGAAAAGCCGAAGGTAGGAAGGTGATGTTTTCTTAAGGACTTTCGGGATTCGACAAATTAGGTAAGAGATCTATTAGCTTTAATGTGTAGGTTGAGATTTATTAACCTTGGCCGAATATTGAAGGGCTAAATCTTCGTGTGATTTTCCGGTTTTTTAGCAAGGCTTTACACTGAGGGTAGTAGATTTGGATATCAACTAAGGATAGGAGATTTCGCGATATCAGGTGTGTAATACTTCCCCACCCTTTAGATTTGTGTGACTAATATATGTTCATAAGTTCGTATGTTATGATAAATGCTGAAATCTCGACTTAATGTGGGAAGCCCAAAAAGGGTAACGCAAATCGCCAGGTCAGTGAATAATCTGATTAAATGTTATAAGTAATTTGCTTGTATATGATTGCATGGGTTAGATTGATGAAAGGAGGAAGTTATACGTTACATGTGTAGCGGTTTATACCGTGATCTGTTATATGTTGTAGTGGCTAATGTCGTGATCTGTTATAAGGGCTTCGGCCATAATATGTTGATGAGCAGCATGACTGCCATCTTGGCGTGTAGCAGTGTGGGTCGATTGTAGAAATCCCCAATGGTGTGAATGGCTGGTACGGGGGCGTGTAGCGGATGGAAACCTAGGCAAACGGGTTGGGCCTTGCATATTATTTGTTATTTTTATAAATGAAATTAATAATCTGTTTTATGGGCATAAGGCCCAAAATCTAGTGGTGCATGAGGGTTGCACACTGAGTCTCGCGACTCACCCTATTAACTAACCTTTCAGGTGATACCTAGTGCTTCGGACCGGGCTGGAGAGGAACGCAAGGTGGCCATGCAAAAGAACATCTGGATCCAGCACAAAGACTCAAGTTATTATTTTATATTTTTAATTAATGGATTTTAAATCTCGTTGTAATAAGGCCATGGGCCACTAGTTTATGTTTTGTTTTTATTTTGGGCTTTAATTACTTTTAGTTATTTAAATTCTTATTGAACTAATGCATGTATTTAAATTTGGGTTTTTAATTCATAAAGGCATATTTTATTTAAACTATCAACTATTAAATTTTTTTCGAATAAAAAAATAAACTTTAGAAAAATATTTTCTGAAAATACGACATGTTTTCCAAAATTTTCTTAGTGACATACCAGATCCGGTCGTGGTGTTTGGGCCGGGTTTAGGGTGTTACAGGCACAATATATACTCGTTCTTTCTTGAGAGCCGAGATATTACTTTCGATTTCATCAGTAGTGGCACAGTTAGAATTGGCCAGCGTCTTTTATATATAAAAGAAAATAGGGTCAAATAAGTTCAAAATCAACACACTACCGCATGATATATGTGGCATGTAATTTCTAGACTCCAAAGACACTATGTTTGTCCTAGAATTGACTAAATCGTAGCTCTGATATAACTAAATGTAACATCCCTCACCCATGTCTATTGTCAAATTAAGGTTACAGGATACTACATTAAATAACAGAACAAGAACAAGTAGTTTTCATTCAAAAACTCTTTTAAACATTCATTAGAAATCAATCATTAAAATAAAGCATATTGTACGTGCTAGATCAAGCTTATGAAAGATCTAAAAATAATTCAGAACTAAACAAGGAGGTAAAAGCACAAAACAAGAGTCACACAACCATGTGGCCAGGCCATATGACAGGTTAAGGCCATATGGACCTAGATGTAAAATTTTGTAAACATTCACATGGTTGTGTCAACTGATACGATCCCGAGTTGCTTAAGTATTTCGGGTCGTAGTTGTGCCCGATCGTTAAATCTGAGAAGTATCCTTCTTACTTGAAGTTTGATTAGGTTTGGTTGATTATAGGTGTAATAATAGGTTTGCAATGTGTTCAAGGATATAATAAGCTAAGGTTCGGCTAAAGAAAGAAACAAAGCAAATAAATGATTATGATAGTTAGATTGTAACACCCTGAAATTCAGAATTTTATGTTTTGCATTATATCATGCAATAGGCTAATTAAGAATGTTAATTGTATATGTTTAGGGGTCCTAATAAGGCTTGGGGTTGAGTTGGGCCTTAGTATAATTTTTGTGTTTAAGCACTTTAAGGAGAGATAGTAAGTGGCATCAATGCTTAAGGAAATAAGTGTGTATTTTGGTAGCATAAATGAGCTTATGGCAACGAAGTTGTGGCGTCAAGTGGAGAGCATGGAGGGAAGGGGTTCATATCCCATCTTTTGCAAATTTTGGATTTATTTTTGTGTCTCTCTTCCAAGTGTCAGCCATGGCATTAGTAAAGGAAAGGAAGACTTTTCAAATCATGGAAAGAAGACTAAGAAAATAAGGTATGGAGGAAAACAAGGAAAAAGGAAGGAAAGAAGTAAAGGAATAGAGTAAAAAGGGGGATATGTTGGCCGAATATTTGGAAGGTTCATCCTTTTGGCAAAAGTGATACACGGTTTTGTTGGGAGAAAGGAGGAGCCGAATTTTCCTAGTCATTTTGCTAGTTTTGGTGCAAGAAAGGCCTATTTTCTTTTTAGCATATTGGTGTTTTCTCTTCCCAATTCTTTCCCTTTATTTTGGCCAAAACTCTCATTGCATTTTGCTCATTTTTTTCCCTTGTTGTGCTGTAACCCTTAATCCATCCTTGTTCATTCTTCTTTGGTTGCCGAAATACTCACATCTTTTGGTTCATTTCTCTTTTAGTGATTGGCCGAAACCTCTAAACACCTCTTGTCCATCTTCCCTTTTCTTTTTGATTATTTATTTAACCTTTCTTTAACTTCTTAAATAAACTTACATTGTGACCGAATTTTCTTTATTCATTTCTCTCCATAGCCGAACCTATTAGCATCCTACCTCCTCTCTATTTCTTTTTCTTTCGTGTTGGGCACTATCTTCTTGACCGAATCGGTAAGTAATCCTCTTCTTTTCAATTTCTTTTCTTCATGCCGAATATGTGCCCTTGTCATGGGGTGATTTTTCTTGTTCGAAAACATCACTTTCTTCTATTCTCTCAAAACGTGATCATTTTTCTTTTCGTAGTGTTCTAGTGAGTGGCCGGATATCACATTCTTGTCGATTCCTCTCTAATCTTAAGTCTAATCGGTGAAAGTTGGATCTACTATTGTCAAGGGACTAAATTGTCCGTTATTATTCACTCGTTAATCCTCGGAAGTAGTGGTAAGCTGAATCCTATCCATAAACTATTATATCCACTCATCATAGTACTTTCTAACCGAGATCTTTTCAATGGAGACAAGTGGTAAAGATTTGAAAGGAAAAGCGATAGTAGGTGATCGCTGAAATCAGAGCTTTAAAATTTATAAAACGAATGATCAAACCTGGAAACTAACTCTGACAACGATTAAAGGCAAGTGTACCTATTGAACAGTAGTATAGCTTAGGCAAGACGGGATTGTCGAACCCAAAGGAAATAAAATTACTAATACTAACTTTCTTTTTATTATTTAGCCTAAAATAAAGTGAAGTTGCTTTAATCTAAATTAATGACTACTAAGCTAAAGATGCAAAGACAAAAAGAACGAATTGGGAAATAACTTGACGAAAAACTCAGTTGATCATGACGATACCTTCAGAAAGAATCCACCTAGACTTCACTTGTTATCTAACACTGAACTATATGATTTATTCACTTGGTTTGATCCGTAGGACTCCCTAACGTATATTAAACCCTCTCTCAAGGCGAATAACGTCTAACCCTAGGTTAATTAGTGGAACTCTCGTTCTCTTATAATAACCCCTAAAGTAGCAGTAAATCGATCAATGGATTCCCATATTAGGTTGAAATACCCAATTTTAGCCCGGACCCATTTTTAACCAAAAATAAAATTAAAAATAAAACCACAAAAATAATAAACCAAATTATTTAAAGTGTCCATTACAAAGTCCATAAAACCAATAGCCCAAATACAACCCAAGACCCAATTCTATAAGCCCAAATATAGGACCCAAATTAAAATCTACTGACCCAATACCCAGGGCGCAATAATCGACGTGACCCAAAATTCTCCAGAAACCCTAGAGGTTTCTGGAGCTTTCCAGCGCCGCTCGAGCAACTCCACACACGCACCAAAACCTCACGCCAGCCAGGCATTCGGGCCACCCCACCTCAGTAACGGCCTTCTCCACCTGCACACAAAGAAGCAACAGAAAGCAACAAACAGGAGAGTATCGAGAATACAACAGAATAATCAAAACGTGTATTTCATTTTTTTTTTCTATTTTGGCTATAAAAAGCCTAATGTAAATAGTGAAAAAGGATCCCCATTTTTATACATACGAATGAAAGGAGAAGAAATACAAAAATCAAAAAAAAAAAGATTAAAAGGTGATTTTCATGTCTCAAGAATTTTCCGTCTTTCCTTTTTTTCTTTTTTCTTTTTTTTTTGAATCTGTTCATATATTCGTGTGAGAATAGAAAAAGTGGAGGAGCATCTACCTTAGGTCGATTCGGTCCTTGTCTTCTCCGTCAAAATCGGAGTTTAGATAAAGATCTAGATCGGGATTGGATCTTCATCTTCTCTGCTACGATAGGAGTTTGATGTGGATCTGGTTTGAGAGCATGGCGAATCAGTGCATGTGTAAACGGATTCAATTATCTAATATCACTATCGCTGTAACACCCCAAACCCGGTCAATACGCCACGACCGAATCTGGTATGTCACTAAGGAAAATATTTTTGAAAGAATCAAAGTAACAATTAAAAATTTGTGAAAAACTCTTTGAAATTCTTTATTTGTCGAAAATAAGTTAAAACTGAAATTTTCTTTTGAAATTACATAAAACTTTAAAATAAGTGAATAAATCATAGGTTAGAAAACATTTATATCTTTTTAAGAAAATCCGAATTATTACATTGAAAACCATTTGCATTTGAATGTAGAAATTTAATATTTGGAAAATCATTTAAATTATCGAAAACACTTACGTTGTTAAAATTATCAAATGATTTATGTTAACCGATGGTAACGTTTTAAAAACCCTCGCGTTGTGTAGTTTAGAAAACTTTGGGCTCAAATATTATAATAATCAAGAAATTTATAAGCCATATTTTAAAACAATTCCAAAGCATAAATATAATCCAAAATCATAATTTAAGAGGCCTTATTACAAACCCATAAAAATATAAAACCAAATTTAAATAAAGTAAAGTTCTCAAACCAATGTTCACGTAGAACCCAAATTTATTGCATGGCCTCCTCGAGTTCATCCGGCTCCATATCCGCGATCTCACGAATCACCTGAAATGATAAGGGAGAAGGTGAGTCACCAAGACACAGTGTATATTCCCTCTCCCGGGTAATACCACATGCTTACACAATTTATAACAAAGCAACATATATGTATAATGCACCCAACCTAGCCATCCATAACTCCTTTTCTACCCCGTGTGGTACCAAACCACTGGTGGTGCCAAACCACTGGTGTCCAAAGACACAATTGTGTTACCAAAACACTGGTGACTGAGGTCACAAATCAAGTGATGGGGCCAACCCATCGTGTGATACCAAATCACTGGCAGACGATCCCATATCTCAAAGTGGGGCCAACCCACGGTGGAATTAACCACAGGGACAAGTCACTATGAGGTGCCAAACCTCTGGAGTCCGAAGACACGAATGTTATACCAAATCACTGGTGGTTCCAAACCACTGGTGTCCGAAGACACGAATCATCAAGTTGTGGGGCCAACCCACATGTGATACCAAATCACTGGCGTCAATCCCATATCTCAAAAGTGAGGCCAACCCATGGTGGTATTAACCACAGGGACGAGACGCTATGAGGTGCCAAACCTCTGGTGTCCGAAGACACGAATGTGATACCAAATCACTGGTGACCGAAGTCACAATCTTCCCCCTCCTCTCATATTGCCCATACCAATGCAATAGATAAACAAATCATGTCAATATACTATGATATGAATCATATAATAAATATATCACAAATCGTAGATCATGATTTCAATCCACATGTATTAACAACATATCGAAACGGACTTACCCGAATCCTCATTCATACCATCATGGTATCAAATCCAAATCTCATCGTTTTTCCCACTTTCATAATATGATTAGTAATAACACACATAAACATACAAATATAAACCAAGTTATAAAGTGTGTAAGATACACACCTTTCACCAAAGCAAAAACTATCTTCCGAAGATCCGATCTAACGCACTAGATCACTTTGTCCTACAATCGGCCATATCACAATATCCAATTAATCTTAGGCCTCCTCAACCAACTTTAAAAGTATAGATTCCTTACCACTTGACTTACCAACTTCGATTCGCTAAAGGAATGACTTAAATCGATTGCTTCCGAAATCCCAAAAAGCCTAAGAGAATAATCGAATCCTA
The DNA here is from genome assembly GCA_005393395.2 of Gossypium australe. Classification (NCBI taxonomy): domain Eukaryota; kingdom Viridiplantae; phylum Streptophyta; class Magnoliopsida; order Malvales; family Malvaceae; genus Gossypium; species Gossypium australe. The sequence continues at coordinate 84,073,071 of CM016614.1, read as the reverse complement.
AATGGTTAGAACCTTGCAAAACAATGCCCAAAGATTCGGCCTTTGTCCATAAGAAAACATCACAGAAACGAGAAAGAAAAGAAAGAAAACGTCCATGAACACTTACCCCTTTTTATCCAAAATCGATAGAAGAAAACCAAGGAGAGTCTACCCTTGAATATTCGGTCAAAATGATACTAAAAGGAAGTAGAAGATTCGGCTATGGTGAAGTGAAAAAGAAAAGAAGAAATAGAATGGAAGTAGATGTTTTATCTTTGAACAAATGAAAAAGAAATGGTATTAGAGATGGAGAGATATTCGGCCAAGAGAGTGAAAAAGAAAATGTTTATGAACCAATGTTAAAAGAAAAGAAAAGAGAGATGAGGGAGAGAGAGGTTCGGCCAAACACTTAATTTGCCAAAGAAGAAAAGTGCTCAAAATTGCACCAAAAGATCAAAGTGCATTCGGCTAAAGAGAATAACTTTGAAGATGAAAGAAATAAAATACTAAATGGTGCACAAAAGAGAAGAATTGGTAAAATTCAAAGGAGTTTCGGTTTTGACACAAAACAAAAGTTGAATGTCTACCAAGCTAGCTGAAAATGCCTTCTAACCAAAGAGAAAATTGGCACTAACTAGCTACCAACCAACCAAAAATTCGGCCACCCCCCTAGCCATACATACCGTCCACATACATGCACTAAAGCCTTGACAAAGTTTCCAAAACATTCTCCTAAAGCCAAGCCTTTTGTCCCCCCATCTTTCCAAAAGCTTAAGAATCTTATCCCAAATTTCATGCTTTCCTTAATCACATATTCAACTTACCAAAAGAAATAGTCCAACCTATCATAAATAAGTTTGACTGTCCATTAATGCAAGGATTCAAAAATAAACCTTCAAAATGCTAAACATGCTACTCGAACCTCTAACCTCAAGCCACCTTCCAAACTCCTTAACCAACTTGCCACTTACTCCTCTTATGCTTTAAATGAACACTTAAATTAACTTAAGTGCTAAGCTCACTTAATCCACTTCATTAAATAAGCCAAACTAAAATTTATTCTAGCTTCCTAATATTTCCAAGCCTTCACACAAATATACTAAACACACAAACAATACTACCCGAGCTAACACAAGTAACTAGATGACACACAAATTTTTCCTAAAGCCCATGGCCCAATCGGCCCAATCCTACTAGGCCCAAATTCGGGATGTTACAATCGCCGAATTCCATGGCGTTTCAGTGGTGGATCTGAAGGTTCTTTTGAGGCGGCTGGCAACGAAATGGAGAGGGCTAGGTTTAATTAAAATGAAGCTTAAAAGATTTTTTTAGCTAGGTTTAATTACACTAATAGAACAGTGCTGTTTGGCTCGTTTCAATAGCCTTAAACGACACCGTGAGAAGTGCCCCGACCCATTCCGTTTCCAAACCACAGGATCCGTGCCTTTTTGCAATAATGGAGTATTTACGCAATTAGTCCTTCTTTATTATATTGTCTTTCGATTAAGTTTATTATATAATTTTCTTTGCATTTCGATTGAGTTTTGTGATTTGCTGGTTTTTTCGATTTGATCCAATCAACACACTGCGTTTTGGCTATAAGATTATTTGTACTTTTAATCCCTGATTACTTGCTTGTATTACAATTAAATCCTTGTTATATTTGATAGTTTTCATTAACCTGTTGACTTTGTTTTTTATTCAATTGAGTTATATTTTTTTTATGTGTTATTGAATTAATTGTTTTTTAATAAAGTATTTTGAGATAACCTATTAATCTTTAAATTATTTTATTATATGATTTATTTCCTTGTAAATAAAAAATGTTATTTCTAAATTCCCCTTTTAAATATTCATACAATTCAAAATTAATATGATTTAGACTATAAATATCTTATCATTATATTACATGAACAATTTATTTTTATTTTCCTCTTATGTATATATATATATATATATTATTGATATTATACTATTTTATATATATATATATTATGTGTATAATCTGCTTCTTCTAAATTATATTTACTTATCCTATCTATGCATATACATTATTATAATTCTTATAAATACATTATTTTATATTAAGTTTCTTTTATTGATTCACGTATATTATTTTAACTTGTTTTCAATTAGTTATATTTTTAACTTTCGTTATTTCTTAATTAATAATGTTGGAATTTTCGAAATAAGAAATTGTAAGATCATTGTTTGTGTATATTTTGAATCATATGATCATATTATTCTTCTTGTCATCCACTTGCATAAAGTTGTATTCAGATATTATTATCTTATGCTCGATGTTATATTCTTATTATAAAATATTGATTCAATAAAAGCACATTTTAAGTCAATTTCAAAATCGCTTACTTTAAAAAGTTTTTTAACAAAAGGCAATGTTTGATGTTTGGAAGATCGAGGAATTGCACCCTAACGTGCTGGGTGTCGATTTTTCGTTCGACCAAATAATCAAATATCCTTTTTAAATCACATGATTCTGAAACAATAAGATGATCTTGACTTTGAGGGTTCAAGATATTACATCCTAACGTGCTGGGTGTGGTGTTTAGTTCCTTTAGAGTGAATGGATCTTATGTTTGGAATATTCCACTTGTTTTTCAAAGAATTTGCATTTTCAAGCTTTCCAATTTTTCGATGTTAGGACAATATTAATCAATTTGGTACCAACTTCGGGCGTTGCGAGGGTGCTAACCCTTCCTTGCACGTAACCGACTCCCGAACTCATTTTCTTGAATTTCGTAGACCAAGATATTTTTATAGGTGACCTGATCACACCTAAACAAAAAGGATCGGTGGCGACTCCCTATTTTTAAAATTCGATCCCCATTTTTCAAACCTTAAAGTATAAAAATGCTTTCGACAACTTGGCAACTCCACTGGGGACTGGTTGAGAGTCAGGCCATAAATTGATTATGTCCTTTTGATTGAAAATTTGGAAGATTGTTTTGAAAAATCATGTTTCTTTTGAAAATTTGTAAAGTTTAATAATTTCGGGGTATTTCCAAATTTTGCAAAACTTTGAGAGTTCTTTTTGACAATTGTACTTTCCAAAACGGTGATGTTGCAAAAAATTTGGAAACCAGGGTCATTTTGGTAATTTTGTAAGTTAGGGGCAATTTTGTAATTTTCCAAAATCAAGGTATTTTTGATATTTTGCAAATTAGGGTTTTTGAACCTTTAGAAAATAATGAAATTTTGGTAAAACTGTTGGGTAGTTGAACATTTTATAAACCAAGGGTATTTTTGTAATTTTACCACTAGGGGTATTTTTTGTAATTTCATAAATCAGAAATTTTTCGGGAAATATTTTATTCAAAACAATTTTATCAGCTCAAAAGAGTGGTTTGTTGAATTTTTAAAACTAGGGTTTCCATAAAAACACGGCTAGTTCCCTTTCGGGTTTTAGTTAGTGTGTTTAGCCTATGACCGAGTCCTCTTGGTTAGGGTGAACCAAAGCTACGCACCAGGTAGGATTCGAATGGAGAGGAGGTGAGTCACACGGACTGCTTAAGTACCAAGCTCCCACTGAAACCATTCCTAGACATGCGCACAGAGGTTGCCACACCCACTGAGTCATCTTGGTTAGGGTGAACCGAAGCTACGCACCAGGTAGGATTCCAGCGAAGAGGAGGTGAGTCACTAGGACTGCTTAAATACCAGGCTCTTTCGGATCCAATCCTAGACATGCGCACAGGGGTTACCACACCCTAACTTGGTGACTTAGCCATAGGTTTGTTTAGTTAAGCATTTAAGTCTTATGTAGTAGTTGGGGTAGACTAGTCCTAGGGTTCAAGTACCTATCATTCTATTCTACGTTCCATTCCTTTTCTACCCTTCTATAAATCACATAATCACACAGATGGTTAGGGGTACTTACCTGGTGGACTGCGGGTCGGAGACTTAGGTGCCATGCCATAAAACCTGCTTAAAAACTTTCTCAAAATTCATTTGGGCCCTAATTTTAAAACATTGTGGGCATTAAACCCCAGGCCGAGAGTTTAAAATGGGCTCTAATACCAAATTGAAACACCCCACACTCGGCTAACGAGCCTGGACCGGATCTGGTATGTTCCTCGATGTAAACCGGTTTAAGATTCTTTTGTTACTTTGAAAAACTGTGTGTTTTGAAGATACTTTGCTTGTGGGTTGGGCTCGAGTTGAAAACAAGTTTATTTTTATATTAAAAACCCATTTATTTCAGGTGACAAAATATTTAAAGTTTATTTTAAATTGAATTGACTTAATCTTTAACTAACATAAATTCGTAACATAGTAATTAAAACAACAATAAAAGTCATCACTATGGCCTTATTACATAAAACAAAACCCAAAATAAAATTTGCAGAGTACTTAAATAAAATATAATGTCCAAATTAAATAAAACTTTAAGCTGAGCATGGCCACCACAAGTTCTGCCGTCCCGGTCCATCACTGTTCATCACCTGAAACATGTTCCCACAACGGGGTGAGTCAACAGACTCAATGTGTAACCAACACTAAAGATTAATAGATTTAGGCATACCATACATATCATGTTCACATAATAATTCAAGATAATGATGCAATCCCGAACCCATACCTAGATGCCATCCGCTACACATCCCCGTACCAACCTGCACACCGTGGGGACTACTAAGTCAACCCTCCTTCCGCTACACTCCATCGAAGGCAGTCGTTGCAGTCGATGTGCTCATTGCCCATATAAAATTCGTGACATAGCCACCAGATTAAATAATTGTGTCATGAGACACCACATTCAGATAATGTAACCGAAGTTACCACATTCAGATAATGTGACCGAAGTCACCACATTCAGATAGTGAGACCGAAGTCACCACATTCACTTCCCCTTTCTCATATAACCCGAATGCCCCATATTATTCATATCATGCATATCATACTTAAAATTCACATTCATGTCACTTTTCACATGTTAAATATAACATATTTCGTAATCCTAGTATGAGTAGGAAACGTACCTGAGTACTTTGTACCGTAACACGGTACCTTAGCCATATTTACATTTTTAAAAACATGCACATATTAAATATTGCCATAAAACATATTAAGAATTAGTGCGGATTACACACCTGATTATCTTAGCAATTCACTGAAGTCTCAAAATCCGATCTACTGCCCTAGATCTTAATCCCTACATTCGGCCAACCTTAATATATTAGCATAAAGCCTATTCGGCTATAAAACCAAATCCTAGTAAGATTTGTATTCTTAAAACTTACCTTTGATGCCGATTTCACTGTTAACCAAATCCCGAAAACTTTGTGCTATTCCTTCCTTCAATCGGCCATCATTGAATCAATTAACTTGGTTAGTTTTCGGCTCTTGAACATATAAAGAACATATCTAGATACTAATCTAGGCCTTAGCCGAATATACATAGTGCTTACCCTCCAAATCTTAAATCCCGAATTGGATTCTTGCTTCCTTAATGCTGTCGAAATTCCTATAACCATATGTTAGATTTAATCTAACATTAAAACATAAAACATGGCCTTTGGCCGAATATGTACTTACCTTGGTTGGCTAGATCTCGGACTTTCACCCTTAAAAGTCGACACTAGCAAAGATCCCGAAATCTTTCCTTAATATTTCGGTCAAAGAATAAAAATAAGAATTAGCCTTTGAAGTTTCGACAAGTCCTTAAAGGAAAGAATAGAAATCAAACTTGATCTTACCTTACTGAAGAAATTGATTGCACCTTTGTTTGTAGCCCTTTAAAGGTTCGGCTATGAAGACTTGGATACTAGACGGCTATAGTCACCTATGTATTCAGCTTCAACCGAATGGAAAAGAGAGGGATATGCACTTAGAAAGAATCGGCAATGTGGACTTAGGGAGAAGAGGAATTCTGTAACATCTTAATTTAAGGGTAATTTGTAATTTCATAATTTCTTTATTTTTGTATGCCTTAAGAAAGAAGATTTTTAAATAAAATTTTGGGGGTGCGAAACATGCCTCAGAGGAACTACTGGTAGGATGGTTGAGGCGCTAGAAGTTGAATGGTGCTGCACGTCTTGAGTTCGAGTCGCGTAGAGGAAGTTTTATTTTTGGCGCTGAAGGAGTGTTAGGCGAAGGAGGGTTTAAAGAATTATTGGTGAAGGATTCGGGCAGGTAAGTCAGGCTGGCACAGTGGCAAAAGGCATGGGAGAGTGTTTGGAGGGAAGAGGTTCGAGCAGTAGAAACTGCTCTTGGAGGTTTTAAATTTTGGTGCCTTATGGGGGCAAAGCAAAGAGGCTTTAAAAGGTTTTTGGATGCATGTTTGGACATGAAAGTCCAGGTGGGAGAGGTGGCAAGAGCGCTAGCGGGGGGGAGCTCTCCAGGTCAGACGTTCGAGTCCTGTTCAGTGCGCGGGTACTTTGATTTTTTTCCTTTGTTTTAATAAGGGCCCAGCAAAGCATAGGATAAGAAGAATATGCAGCGCGTTCTTGTCACGAAAGTCAGATTAGTCGAACGGTTGGGGCGTGGGGGTTTCTTCCTCACGTCTTGGGTTCGAAACCCCTGGGCTGCAGTGAGGCATTTTGTTTTTGGCTTCTGGCATTAATGTGTGAGGAAGCCAAGTCTTGGAAGCTTAAAGAGAATTTTCGACGCTATTACAACAGATATAGTGCAGTAGCAGAATGGTCAGAGGCGTGGGCAATCTCTCCCAGGTCCCAGGTTCGAGACCTGGCAGCAGCATGAAGAAATTTGATTTTTTTTATTTTTATTATTTTATTTTTTCGTTTTGGCCGGCAGAACGCAAGTGGCCTGCGCATGAGGCATGCATGCACGCGTGAACATAGGCTGGAGGGCTGCTTGTCCTTCTTGTTCCTTGCTTTTATCATTTATTATTATATTATAACTTATTTATTTTATGTTATTAATATTGGAGCATGAGAGTCTATTAAACAATGAAATTTCATGTCCCAATGGTGATGGCCATTTGCCTCAAAAACATGAAAAGGTGGCCGGCCATAAGCATGGCCAAAGTTTAATTTTTCCTCCCCCTTCCACCTCATGCATGGCCGAATGAAATAGGGTCAGAAAATTTGAAATTTTGCTTCCTTCCTTGCATGGTGTTGGCCGAATCCCCCCTAATTGTTTTGCCTTCCTTCTTTTACATTTTCTTGGCCAATGAAGCTCACTTGAAGGATCTCTACAAGCGGTTAAGGAGCTAGCTAAGGAGGTACCGTAATGTTGGCCGAGTGCTTTACTTGTTAGCCTTTCTCCTTGCGTTTTCGTGAAACCTTAGTAAGTATCAAAGTAAAGGGGTGTTACATCGTGTGGCCAACTTCTCCATCGTCCATTGAAGGACCTGGCCGAATCTATTTATGAGTAAGCTCTCTCTTGACTTCGGTTTTAACCCATTTCTTCTAATGCATGCCGAAGGCATGAGTTAAAATCCTTATATGGATAGGCCGAATGAGCATAGGCCATATTAATGGTATATCTTCCTTGTGTAGCCGACGCTAAAGGGACTTGGAAGTGTCTTTCGGGTCTCGCATCTTCGAGGTATGGTGACTCGTAATTTTCGACTAGGAATTTTAGATGTGAATTTACGTATTTAAGGTCAAATCTGACTTTTGGTGTATAGGGTCTTGATTAGTTAACACGCAAGGGAAATTTCGGAACTTCGATAGACAAGGTATGAGGTGATTGACTTTCGGCTAAGGTCATTTTGGTATCTATGTCTGATCGATTTATACACTTTGATTTTAGGAGGGGTAAATCGGCTATGAAACCCGAAGTTTTCGAGATTTCAAGTCACATTAGTTCGTATTAATCAAGGGGCATTAGGAGGACAAGTTCGGGACTTTTGTAATAACGCATAGATACGAGAATCCTAGTTAACTCTTCGAGTAAATAGGTGTGTAAGCTCTTACACACTTTATTAGTATAAACTGTTGTTTGATAATATTATAACCTCTCATGTGGTTACTTTGCCTAGTGGGCATAAGCTTGGTATTCAGGTAAGTCCCCTATTACTCGATTTACGATATGTGTTGTATATATCATCATGTGCGGAAAAATGCTATGCTATATACGATTGCATGATATATGGAATCATGATACTTGTGATACGACCATGATGATGGGGGATTGATGAGAGGGAGTAATATTCGTGTCGACGGACACCAGTGTTTTGGTAACACATTGTGACTACGGTCACCAGAGGTTTGGTACCTCCAGAGGTTTGGCACCTCATAGCGTCTCGTCCCTGTGGCTTAGTACCACCGTGGGTTGGCCCCACATTTGAGATACGGGATCGACACCAGTGATTTGGTATCACACGATGGGTTGGCCCCATCATTTGATTGTGACTTCGGGTCACCAGTGGCTTGGCACCACCAGTGGTTTGGCACCACACGCATTGACGGATATCGTGACTATAAGTCACCAGTGGTTTGGCACCACCAGTGGTTTGGTACCACACGGGGTAGAAAAGGAGCATGGATGGCTAGGTTGGGTTGCATAATTGCATGTCATGCTAATATCTTGTGTATGAGTGTTACTTTCGGGTCGGGGATTTATACACTGAGTTTTGGTGACTCACCCCTTCCCATATCATCTTGCAGGTGAGTAGAGCACGGATGCGGAGCCGAGGAGAGCTCGAGGCGGCCATGTTGGTTTTGTGGCCTTGAAATTTTATTTTGCCCCGTTTTAAGTTTAATTATTTACTACATTTCGATTGGGTTGTAATATGGCCGCTTATTATTTTGGATGGTTAGGTAGTAGTTTTTACCTTACTTTATAACTGATGAACTTACGGACGGTTATGCAAATTGGTTAAAAGTAACGTTTTCAAAAACAAAGTACTTGTACGCGTTTTCAAAAATGCCACCATCGGGTAACGGAATTTTCTAAGTTATCGATCACTCCATTGTTCAAAAATTTAAGGGGTCAAATGGTTTTAAAGGAAGAGAAGATTTTCAACTCAAATCGGACTTACCTAATCCACCCACTTGAGTTTTTAACGAACACCGTTTTATACCCTTAGCAAAAATTTAAATTTCTACTATTAATCCAAACTTTTCAAACTTCTTTATCCCGTGACATACCAGATCCGGTCATGGCTCGTGGGCCGGGTTTGGGGTGTTACAATTTGGTATCAGAGCCCGGTTCAAAAACTCGGCTGTGAGGGCCTAAGACCTAAAAATGTTTTTGCTAGATAGGCTTTTGAAAACCCCGTTGAAAATGATTTTGGTTGAACAACATGGCGTCGAGTCTCCGGCACCGATCCGCTCTTGTAAGTATATTTTATTCTATGTATGAATAGTTATCTGTAAATGGGTAGAAAATGGGACGTAGATAGTATGGAAGGTACATGAACTCTAGGACTAGTTTACCCCAAACAATCGCATAAGATTCTAATTGCCTAATTAAACAAACCCATGACTAAGTCGCCGAGTTAAGGTGTGGTAACCCTTGTACGCATGTCTAGGATTGGATCCGGAAGAGCTTGGTATTTAAGTGGTCTTAGTGACTCACCTCCTCTTCGCGAGAATCCTACCTGGTGCGTAGCTTCGGTTCACCCTAACCGTGAGGACTTGTTCATGGGCTAAACCTCTATTATTAAAACCCGAAAGGGAATTAGCCGCATTTTTATAAAGACTATAATTTTTTTTTTTAAAGACTTCCCTCAAACTTATGAGAATTTTACTACAAAATTCCTTTGATTTATGGACATTTTAAAATACCCTTAGGGGTAAATTACAAAAATGCCCCTAGTTTTAAAAATTCTACCAAACTACCCCAAAAATTTCTTTTTAAACAAAATTTTCCTTATTTTACAAGCATACATAAAATCCCTAAATTGTAAATTACCAAAATGACCTTGATTTTCAAAGTTTTTGCAACGCTGCCAATTTGGGAAGACAATTTTTCAAAAGGAACCCCCAAGTTTGGCAAATTTTTAAATTTTTTTCCTTTGATTTATCAAACTTACATTGTTTTATTACCAAAGTACCCCTGTAGGGTAAAGGACGAAAATACCCCCGGGTTAAGAGTTGGACATAGAGAGTGATGGAATAAGTGAATGTGTGTCTTCGAATTACGATAGAAGACTTGAAACTTGTTTGATCGAAAGAACAACTTCTTAACTTCGCCAATAAGATTCTTTGCTAATAATCAGTGGAACAGTGACTAACTCATAAAACTTTTAAGACAGATCGCACCATAAGGAATGAGTTCTAGAGGTCGCGGCCGTCGGGGACGCGGTAGAGGCCGGATGGCCATGACAGAACCAGTTAGGTCGGGCCAAGGATCGGATAATGAGATACCACCCCCACCGCCACCCCAACTTTTGGTGATGGACCCCAGGATCAGACGGGGGGTGAGTCGGTATCGCAGGCTATGCTGCGTGTGCTAGAAATGATGGCTGAGACCAATAGAGGTGCAGGCGCTCGGAAGTCTGTATCTGAGCGGCTCCGATCCAATGGAGCTGAAGTATTCCGGGGTGTGTCAGGTGTCGCCCCCAGTACAGCCGAATATTGGTTAGAATCAACCGAGAGGATCATGGACGATCTCGACTTAACAGATGAGGAGAAGCTGAAAGGAGCAGTGTCGCTTCTAAAAGACGAGTCATACCAGTGGTGGCTCACGGTCCGAGACGGCGCTACAGCAGACGACCTTACTTGGGAATACTTCAAAGCTACTTACCAGAAGAAGTATGTGGGCACCAGCTACACTGATACTCAGAGGAAAACCTTTCTGGGACTGGTACAAGGAAATAAGTCGGTATCTGAGTACGAGGCAGAATTTCTGAGGCTGAGCCGCTATGCCCGGGGAGTCGTGTCAACTGAGCACGATCGTTGTGTCCGCTTTGAAGACGGACTTAGGGATGACTTAAGGCTGTTGATTGCTCCACAACAGGTACGTGAGTTCGCTGTTCTGGTGGAAAAGGCCAAGGTGGCCGAGAGAGTCCGGGAGTCTGTGAGGCAAAGCTATGATAGGAGCAAGCAGAAAAGAGGTGTTGGGTCATCTGGATCGGGAAATAATACTCAAAAGAGGGTCAGACAGAGTGGGCCGAATCAGACGGGAAGGACCATGACTACTAATCAGAGACTGACTCAGTGTAATCGCTGTGGAAAGTCACATTGGGGAGGTTGTTACACCGGTGAGAGGGGTTGCTTTGAATGTGGATCTCCGGATCATCGTGTAAGGGATTGTCCTCGGAAGTTGGCAAGGAATCAGCCAGAAGGTCAGAACCGTACTCCAGCAAGGAATGTGGGACCACCGCAGAGGGGTCGTGGTAATGGTAGAGGAGGCAATGGTCCTAATCGAGGTCGCGGAGTTCAGGCCAGAGGAGCAGGCAACACCGAAGCTAGGCAGCCTGGCTTAGTCTACGCAGCGAGGCGTCGCGAGGAGGGTGACGCACCGGACGTCATCACCGGTACGTTCCTAATTTTTGGTCTCCCTTATGTTGCATTAATTGATGTGGGTTCGACGCATTCATACATTGCCAGTAGTGTGGTAGAGGCTATGAACTTGGATTTTGAGACTGCTTCTAGCGAGATGACTGTAATTAGCCCTCTAGGACACTCTGTGAGGGTGAACAAACTATATAAAGATATACCCCTAGAACTCCAAGGGGTAGTGTTTGTGGCTGATCTGATGGAACTGCCGTTTGGGGAGTTTGACCTAATCCTTGGAATGGACTGGCTGGTTAAGTATCAGGCAAGGTTGGATTGCGCTGCTAAGCGCATGATTCTAAAGACGGCCGAGGGTGATGAAGTGGTAATGATCGGTAACAGAAGAGATTATCTATCCAATGTAGTGTCTGCCTTGAAGGCCGAGAAAATGATCAAAAAGGGGTGTGAAGCATTGTTGGTTCAGATTTATGCCTTGGAGGCTAAGGAATCAGCAGTTGAGAAGGTCCGAACTGTAAGGGAATTCGCTGATGTGTTTCCAGAAGAACTCCCAGGTCTGCCTCCAGATCGGGAAGTTGAGTTCGGTATAGACTTGTTGCCCGGAACGGCACCTGTGTCCATAGCACCCTACCGAATGGCACCGAAGGAGTTGGCGGAGCTAAAGGCTCAAATTCAGGAACTCTTGGATAGAGGGTTCATCCGACCTAGTATATCTCCGTGGGGAGCACCGGTGTTGTTTGTCAAGAAGAAAGACGGGTCAATGCGGATGAGTATCGACTACCGTCAGCTAAACAAATTGACGATCAAAAACAGGTATCCGTTGCCTCGGATTGATGACCTGTTTGATCAACTAAAAGGTGCGTCTGTGTTCTCAAAGATAGATCTTAGGTCGGGCTATCATCAACTTAGGGTGAAGGAAGCTGATGTGCACAAGACGGCATTTCGTACCCGGTATGGGCATTACGAGTTCTTAGTGATGCCGTTTGGGTTGACCAACGCACCGGCAGCGTTCATGGACTTAATGAACAGGGTGTTTCAGCAATACTTAGATCAGTTTGTCGTAGTGTTTATAGACGACATTTTGGTTTACTCAAAGACGGAGGAGGAGCATGATAGGCATCTGCGTATAGTTCTACAAGTGCTAAGGGAGGAACAGTTATATGCCAAATTCAGTAAGTGCGAATTTTGGCTTAGAGAGGTGACTTTCTTAGGTCACGTGGTGTCAGCTGAAGGGATTAGAGTGGACCCCCGCAAAGTCGAAGCAGTGTTGGATTGGAAACCACCTCGGTCAGTAGCGGAAATTCGAAGTTTTCTGGGTCTGGCCGGGTACTATCGAAGATTTGTGGAAGGATTCTCTTTAATCGCAGCACCGTTGACTAAGCTATTGAGGAAAGGAGTCCCATTCGTTTGGTCAGAGAAACAGCAAGAAAGTTTTGATAAGCTAAGAAAGATTCTGACGGAAGCTCCCGTTTTGGTTCAGCCTGAGGCGGGGAAATTGTTCACGGTTTATTGTGATGCGTCCCATAATGGCTTGGGATGTATGTTGATGCAGGAATGGAAGGTAGTGGCCTATGCATCCCGTCAGCTAAGACCGCATGAGGTTACCTATCCGACTCATGACTTGGAGTTAGCAGCAGTGGTTTTTGCTTTGAAAATATGGAGGCACTACTTGTATGGGGAAAAGTCGATAGTCTATACGGATCATAAAAGTTTGAGGTACCTCTTGACTCAAAAGGACTTGAATCTGAGGCAGCGCCGATGGATTGAACTATTGAAGGACTACGACTGTTCAATTGAGTACCACCCAGGCAAGGCCAACGTGGTGGCTGATGCTTTGAGCCGAAAGGTCGTGACAGACTTAAGGGCGATGTTTGCTCGTCTTAGTCTATACGACGACGGAAGTCTTTTGGCAAATTGCAAATTAAGCCAACTTGGATCGAGGAGATTAAAGAAAAGCAATTAGGGGATGGCAGTTTAAACGCACGGAGGCTGCAAGTTCAAGATGGCGGTTTGGAAGGGTATAGTTTGACTGGTGATGGGGTGCTGTGTTTTCGAGGACGGCCTTGTATGCCGAATGATGTGGGTTTGAGACAAAGAATTCTTCAGGATGCCCATAGCAGCCCATATGCTATGCATCCTGGAGGTAGCAAGATGTACGGAGATCTACGTAAGCAGTTCTGGTGGCCAGGGTTGAAGCGCGAGGTAACTGAATTCGTGGGAAGGTGTCTCACATGTCAGCGGGTAAAGGCTGAACATCAGTTGCCATCTGGGTTACTTCAACCGGTGAAGATTCCTCAGTGGAAATGGGAGAGGATCACTATGGACTTCGTCAGTGGGCTACCCCTCACGCCCAGCAAGAAGGACGCAGTTTGGGTGATTGTGGACCGTCTGACCAAGTCGGCTCATTTCATTCCAGTTAGGGCGGATTATTCGCTTCAGAAGTTAGCTAAGTTGTATGTGGCGGAGATAGTGAGGTTGCATGGGGTGCCAGTGTCTATCATCTCAGACAGAGACCCCAGATTTACGTCGAGGTTTTGGAGAGCACTCCATCAGGCCTTGGGTACACGGTTGGATTTCAGTACCGCATTCCATCCACAGTCGGACGGGCAGTCGGAAAGGGTTATTCAAATTTTAGAGGACATGTTAAGAGGCTGCATTTTGGACTTCAGAGGTAGTTGGGAAGAATTTTTGCCATTAGCTGAGTTCGCATACAACAACAGTTATCAGGCAAGCATTAAGATGGCACCATATGAAGCGTTATATGGTAGGAGGTGTCGCACACCTACTTGTTGGACGGAGTTGGGTGAGCGACAGATGTTAGGACCGGAATTGGTTGCAGAAACTGAGGATAAGGTGAAGAAGATCCAAGCTCGATTGAAAGAAGCCTCGGATAGGCAAAAGTCTTACGCTGATCTCAAACGGAGGGACATAGAATTTGCCGTAGGAGACGAAGTTTTTCTAAAGGTCTCGCCATGGAAGAAGGTGCTAAGATTTGGGAAGAAGGGCAAATTAAGTCCAAGGTTCATTGGACCGTTTAAGGTGTTGAGACGAGTGGGACCAGTGGCTTATCAGCTCGAGTTACCTGCAGAACTGAGTCAGATTCATGATGTGTTCCATGTCTCCATGCTTAGACGCTACCGTTCTGATCCATCGCACGTCTTGGCAGTCGAAGAAATTGAGGTGAGTTCAGATTTGACGATGGAAGAGGAACCTGTGCAGATCCTAGATCGGGATGTGAAAGTTTTGCGTAGGAAGTCAATTCCATTAGTGAAGGTCCTATGGCGGAATCATGGCGTAGAGGAAGCTACGTGGGAGCCCGAGGATGCGATGCGGCAGCAATACCCCCAACTTTTCTGACCCAGGTAATTTCGAGGACGAAATTATTTAAGGGGGGTAGAACTGTAACATCTTAATTTAAGGGTAATTTGTAATTTCATAATTTCTTTATTTTTGTATGCCTTAAGAAAGAAGATTTTTAAATAAAATTTTGGGGGTGCGAAACATGCCTCAGAGGAACTACTGGTAGGATGGTTGAGGCGCTAGAAGTTGAATGGTGCTGCACGTCTTGAGTTCGAGTCGCGTAGAGGAAGTTTTATTTTTGGCGCTGAAGGAGTGTTAGGCGAAGGAGGGTTAAAGAATTATTGGTGAAGGATTCGGGCAGGTAAGTCAGGCTGGCACAGTGGCAAAAGGCGTGGGGGAGTGTTTGGAGGGAAGAGGTTCGAGCAGTAGAAACTGCTCTTGGAGGTTTTAAATTTTGGTGCCTTATGGGGGCAAAGCAAAGAGGCTTTAAAAGGTTTTTGGATGCATGTTTGGACATGAAAGTCCAGGTGGGAGAGGTGGCAAGAGCGCTAGCGGGGGGGGAGCTCTCCAGGTCAGACGTTCGAGTCCTGTTCAGTGCGCGGGTACTTTGATTTTTTTCCTTTGTTTTAATAGGGGCCCAGCAAAGCATAGGATAAGAAGAATATGCAGCGCGTTCTTGTCACGAAAGTCAGATTAGTCGAACGGTTGGGGCGTGGGGGTTTCTTCCTCACGTCTTGGGTTCGAAACCCCTGGGCTGCAGTGAGGCGTTTTGTTTTTGGCTTCTGGCATTAATGTGTGAGGAAGCCAAGTCTTGGAAGCTTAAAGAGAATTTTCGACGCTATTACAACAGATATAGTGCAGTAGCAGAATGGTCAGAGGCGTGGGCAATCTCTCCCAGGTCCCAGGTTCGAGACCTGGCAGCAGCATGAAGAAATTTGATTTTTTTTTATTTTTATTATTTTATTTTTTCGTTTTGGCCGGCAGAACGCAAGTGGCCTGCGCATGAGGCATGCATGCACGCGTGAACATAGGCTGGAGGGCTGCTTGTCCTTCTTGTTCCTTGCTTTTATCATTTATTATTATATTATAACTTATTTATTTTATGTTATTAATATTGGAGCATGAGAGTCTATTAAACAATGAAATTTCATGTCCCAATGGTGATGGCCATTTGCCTCAAAAACATGAAAAGGTGGCCGGCCATAAGCATGGCCAAAGTTTAATTTTTCCTCCCCCTTCCACCTCATGCATGGCCGAATGAAATAGGGTCAGAAAATTTGAAATTTTGCTTCCTTCCTTGCATGGTGTTGGCCGGATCCCCCCCTAATTGTTTTGCCTTCCTTCTTTTACATTTTCTTGGCCAATGAAGCTCACTTGAAGGATCTCTACAAGCGGTTAAGGAGCTAGCTAAGGAGGTACCGTAATGTTGGCCGAGTGCTTTACTTGTTAGCCTTTCTCCTTGCGTTTTCGTGAAACCTTAGTAAGTATCAAAGTAAAGGGGTGTTACATCGTGTGGCCAACTTCTCCATCGTCCATTGAAGGACCTGGCCGAATCTATTTATGAGTAAGCTCTCTCTTGACTTCGGTTTTAACCCATTTCTTCTAATGCATGCCGAAGGCATGAGTTAAAATCCTTATATGGATAGGCCGAATGAGCATAGGCCATATTAATGGTATATCTTCCTTGTGTAGCCGACGCTAAAGGGACTTGGAAGTGTCTTTCGGGTCTCGCATCTTCGAGGTATGGTGACTCGTAATTTTCGACTAGGAATTTTAGATGTGAATTTACGTATTTAAGGTCAAATCTGACTTTTGGTGTATAGGGTCTTGATTAGTTAACACGCAAGGGAAATTTCGGAACTTCGATAGACAAGGTATGAGGTGATTGACTTTCGGCTAAGGTCATTTTGGTATCTATGTCTGATCGATTTATACACTTTGATTTTAGGGGGGGTAAATCGGCTATGAAACCCGAAGTTTTCGAGATTTCAAGTCACATTAGTTCGTATTAATCAAGGGGCATTACGAGGACAAGTTCGGGACTTTTGTAATAACGCATAGATACGAGAATCCTAGTTAACTCTTCGAGTAAATAGGTGTGTAAGCTCTTACACACTTTATTAGTATAAACTGTTGTTTGATAATATTATAACCTCTCATGTGGTTACTTTGCCTAGTGGGCATAAGCTTGGTATTCGGGTAAGTCCCCTATTACTCGATTTACGATATGTGTTGTATATATCATCATGTGCGGAAAAATGCTATGCTATATACGATTGCATGATATATGGAATCATGATACTTGTGATACGACCATGATGATGGGGGATTGATGAGAGGGAGTAATATTCGTGTCGACGGACACCAGTGTTTTGGTAACACATTGTGACTACGGTCACCAGAGGTTTGGTACCTCCAGAGGTTTGGCACCTCATAGCGTCTCGTCCCTGTGGCTTAGTACCACCGTGGGTTGGCCCCACATTTGAGATACGGGATCGACGCCAGTGATTTGGTATCACACGATGGGTTGGCCCCATCATTTGATTGTGACTTCGGGTCACCAGTGGCTTGGCACCACCAGTGGTTTGGCACCACACGCATTGACGGATATCGTGACTATAAGTCACCAGTGGTTTGGCACCACCAGTGGTTTGGTACCACACGGGGTAGAAAAGGAGCATGGATGGCTAGGTTGGGTTGCATAATTGCATGTCATGCTAATATCTTGTGTATGAGTGTTACTTTCGGGTCGGGGATTTATACACTGAGTTTTGGTGACTCACCCCTTCCCATATCATCTTGCAGGTGAGTAGAGCACGGATGCGGAGCCGAGGAGAGCTCGAGGCGGCCATGTTGGTTTTGTGGCCTTGAAATTTTATTTTTGCCCCGTTTTAAGTTTAATTATTTACTACATTTCGATTGGGTTGTAATATGGCCGCTTATTATTTTGGATGGTTAGGTAGTAGTTTTTACCTTACTTTATAACTGATGAACTTACGGACGGTTATGCAAATCGGTTAAAAGTAACGTTTTCAAAAACAAAGTACTTGTACGCGTTTTCAAAAATGCCACCATCGGGTAATGGAATTTTCTAAGTTATCGATCACTCCATTGTTCAAAAATTTAAGGGGTCAAATGGTTTTAAAGGAAGAGAAGATTTTCAACTCAAATCGGACTTACCTAATCCACCCACTTGAGTTTTTAACGAACACCGTTTTATACCCTTAGCAAAAATTTAAATTTCTACTATTAATCCAAACTTTTCAAACTTCTTTATCCCGTGACATACCAGATCCGGTCATGGCTCGTGGGCCGGGTTTGGGGTGTTACAAATTCGGTTTGACAAAAGAAAAAGAAGAGAAGAGAGGAGAGCACTAAGAAATTCGGCAGAGAGAAGAGGAGGAAGAAAAATTGATGAGTAGCCCTATTTTTTTCCTCTTATAGCCGAAATTACTACTCAGAATCCCTTACTTGGCCACCACTCTTCTATTTGATAGCTTTATCCTTTTAATTATCACAAAATAAAAAGAATTTAATCAAACCATTATCTCTTGAAAATAATGATAAATAAATCCCTTATTTATCCCCTATTTAGCCGAAATTTAAAGAGAATAAAACTCCTCTTTTAAGAGCCTTAATGCCGTCCACCTCTCTGCTTCTGGAAGCAAAAATAAAACTTCTTTTATTTGCTTCCCAAGTGACTCGAACCCTGGCCCAAATACCTGCTTGTGGCGTCACCCACCTGGGCCTTAAGTGACATCTTCAGGCCACTTTTCCAAGCCTGATTGTGTGTCAAATTCCTCCTACTAATTTTCTTAAGGCCACCTTGCCTTAATTTCCTCTTTTTAAACCTTAAAACTTGACATTTCTTTACATTTCCAAGTTTCCAAAAATTTTCGTTTGCCTCCTTTAAACTTAACATTTCCTTACATTTCCAAGTTTCCCGAAATGTTTACTTTCCTCTTTTGAATCATTTCTTGAAACACCCGAAACCCGGCCCACGAGCTTTGACCAGATTTGGTATGTTCCTCAAATAAACCGGTTTAAATTCTTTTGTTACTTTGTGAAAATCTTGTGCGATTTAAAAAAAATTGTTTGGGGTTGGGCTTGTGTTAAAAACCAATTCGATTTTCATATTAGAAAACCCTTTTTAATTCTATGTGATAAAACATATAGAGTATTTTCAAAAATAAATTACTTAATCTTTAACTTAATAAAAATTTGTAAACATAATTAAACAACAAGACAGAAATAAAATAGTTCACTAAGGCCTTATCACATCAAATATAACCCAAATTTAAAACCAAAGTACTTAAAGAAAATAAAACTCCAAATCATAAATTTCTTGCTATGCATGACCATCCCTAAGCTTCTGCCGAACCCGGTCCATTACTGCTCGTCACCTGAAAATAGTCCCACAACGGGGTGAGTCAACAGACTCAATGTGTACACAACACTAAGTCCAAATAGATTTAGGCATACCATACATATCAAACCATATAATAACCCATATAGCAAATAGTAATGCAACTTATTCACATGTGCTCACTTATTGGGCTTGGCCCATAACCATATCACATTCTTATAATAGGGTAGTTAACCACATAATTTCCACATACTGGGCTTAGCCCATTTCCACACTGATCCACATTCATATACTGGGCTTGGCCCTTTTTCTTAATAATCCACATATCAACTGGGCTTGGCCCATTTCCACATTAAATATTCAAATCAGATATAATATGCAAAGTGCACCCAACCCAACCTAGGGTCCATCCTCTACACACCCCCGTATCCAGCCTACCACACACCAGGGGATTAACAAATCACCCTCTCCTTTTCACTCCAAAGGCAATCAATGCCGTCCACGTGCAATTAAGCACAATAATCCACAACGCGACCTCAGTCAGCGCCAATCCACGATGTAGCCGTAGCTAACACCAAAACCATGATGGGACACATAGTCACTCATCAACCACAATATGGCACATAGCCTATATCAACCACGATGAGGCATAGAGCTACTCATCAAACCACGCGAACTTAATCGCAAATAAATCCACGACGTGACCTCAGTCAATGTCAATCCACGATGTAGCTCAAGGCTAACATCAAACCACGTACTCGAAGTACACCCGTACCTTCTTTCATATCCCAACCCATGCATATGCAACAAGTAATAGTGGCATAATAATAAATGCATGCACATGTTATTAAGGTAATCAATCACATTTCCACAGGCATAGTCACATTCACATCGGCACCTTCACATTCTTATCATTATTCTCATGTTACACATAAAATATTTCATAATCCTAGTAGGAGTAGGAAACGTACCTGAGTACTTTTGTACCATAGCATGGTACTTAGCCATATTCACATTCTTATAACATACATGCATATTTAAATATTGCCATAAACTTATTAAGAATTAGTGTGGGGTACACACCTGATTCGCTTAGGGTTTCCAATCCAAATCCCGAAAAGCTTGATCTAATGCCTTAGATCTTAGATCTCTACATTTAATCAATCATTTAATACTTAGTAAAGAACTATTCGGCCATAAATCCAAATCCTAGTAGGATTAGTACACTAAAACTTACCTTGATGTCGAATTGACTATAGTCAAATCCCGAAAACTTTGTTGTACACCTTCTTGCATTCGGCCAAACATTAAGTCACATCATAGGTTAGTTTCGGCTTTTAAACAAAGTAAGAAATAGATCTAGATATCCAAAATAGGCCTTGGCCGAATGTTATAGACACCTACCTTGTGGATTTTAAATCCCAAAACTCACCGAATAACTAGGGAACACGCGGCTTATGGTGTACCTTCGGGAAAAGAACTTCTCCTTCCTTGTAGTCGACACTTAGTAAATCCTGAAAGATCTCTTCAAGGTTTTGGCAATAAGATATTAATGGGGTTAGTCCTAGATTTTGGCAAATCTTAAAAGAAAAAGGATGAAATCGAATAAGATCTTACCCTTACTTTAGATATCGACAGTTCCTTTGCTTGAAGTCTCAAACTATTCAGCTATGGCCTTGATCTTAGCAAGCTTTCGGCTTTTGGAGGGATTAGAAAGAAAAGAGAAAAAGAGAATAATGGCAGAGAGAATTCGGCAGAGAGAAGAGGAGAAACTTTAGAGAATTTCGGCAGAGGTTTTCTTGAAGAGAAAAGAATGAATGAAGAATAGCCTTACTCTTCCTTTTATAGCCAAAATTACTAGGCTAGAGTCCCTTACTTGGCCACCACTCTTCCTATGTGATAATTTTATCCCTTGATTTATCACTTTATTCAAATTAAAAGAATTTAATCCAACAATTATCTCTTGAAAATAATGATAAATAAATTCCTTATTTATCCTCTATTTATCTCTTAAAAATAAAGGAATAAAAGCTCCTAATTTATAGCCATGTGCCGTCCACCTCTCTACTCCTTGTAGCAAAATAAAATTTCTTTTATTTGCTTCCCATGCAGCTCGAACCTTGGCCCAATACTCCTGTATGTGGCGCCATTTCCAGAGGCCCTAAGTGGCATCTCCAGGCCACTTTTCCAAGCCCGTTCTTGTTCAAATTCCCTCTATTAATTTTCTTAAGGCCACCTTGCCTTAATTTCCTCTTTCTGAACTTTAAAACTTATCATTTCCTTACATTTCCAAGTTTCCAAAAATTTTCGTTTGCCTCCTTTAAACTTAACATTTCCATACATTTCCAAGTTTCTCGAAATGTTTACTTTCCTCTTTTGAATCATTTCTAAATCATTTCCTTACATTTCCTAGACAAGACATTTCCTTACATTTCCTTACATTTCCATACATTTCCTTACATCTTAGGGTTCCTACAACTCCTCAGATCACATCCAACACACCCACTGAGCCCACTATCTCATGAATTACGCACGAACGCATAACCCCTAATCTAGGATGTTACATTTCTAAATCATTTCTTTACATTTCCTAGTTTCCAAAAATGTTCACTTTCCTCTTTTAAACTTCACATTTCCATACATTTCCAGGTTTCCAAAAATGTTCAAAATGCATTCATAACACATAAGACATGTCATTTCATACAATTAAACCAAAAAAGCATAGGCCCTTTTCAGGATGTTACAGTTCTACCCCCTTAAAATAATTTCGTCCTCGAAATTTCCTAGCTAAAATAATTGAGGGTATTGCTGTCGCATTGTCTCTTCTGGTTCCCACGAAGTTTCCTCTGATCCATGATTGCGCCATAACACTTTGACTAGAGGAACTGACTTCCTCCGTAACACTTTCACATCACGTTCCAATATCTGAATTGGCTCCTCCTCGTAGGATAGGTCTGGCCTTAGCTCCACTTCTTCAATTGGTACCACATGAGATGGATCCGATCGATAACAACGTAGCATGGATACATGGAATACGTCGTGCATCTGCTGCAACTCTGGTGGCAACTCTAACTGGTATGCCACTGGTCCAACTCGCTTCAGTACCCGATAAGGCCCTATAAACCTTGGGCTTAACTTCCCTTTGCGACCAAACCTCATCACCTTCTTCCAAGGCGAGACCTTAAGGAATACTTGATCTCCTACATCAAATTCTATCTCTTTTCGTTTGAGATCTGCGTACGACTTCTGCCTATCAGAGGCTTCCTTTAACCGTGCCCTGATTATCTCAACCTTTTCTTCAGTTTCTGCCACTAACTCTGGACCCAAAACCCGACGTTCTCCTAACTCAGTCCAACAAGTAGGAGTTCGACACTTCCGACCATACAACGCTTCATATGGTGCCATCCGAATGCTAGCTTGATAGCTGTTATTGTAGGCAAACTCTGCTAAAGGCAAATAGTCTTCCCAACTTCCTCGAAAATCCATCACACAGCCTCTCAACATATCCTCTAACACTTGTATAACCCTTTCAGACTGCCCGTCTGATTGTGGATGAAAAGCCGTAGTGAAGTCCAACTTAGTGCCTAAAGCTTGATGAAATGCCCTCCAAAACCGAGACGTGAACCTTGGGTCTCTATTCAAAATAATTGACACCGGTACTCCATGTAACCTTACAATTTTCGCTACATATAATTTGGCCAACTTCTGAAGAGAATAATCAACTCTTACCGGAATGAAGTGCGCGGACTTGGTCAAACAGTCCACTATTACCCATACCGAGTCCTTCTTAGTAGGCGTAAGGGGAAGCCCACTAACGAAGTCCATGGTAATTCTTTCCCACTTCCACTGTGGAATCTCGATTGGCTGAAGCAATCCCGATGGGACTTGGTGTTCAGCCTTAACTTGCTGACACGTCAGACATTTCCCCACAAATTCAGTAACTTCCCGTTTAAGATTAGGCCACCAAAATTGTTCCCTTAGATCTCTATACAACTTAATGCCTCCGGGATGCATAGCATAAGGAATACCATGTGCCTCCCGAAGAATCCTTTGTCTTAACTCTTCGTCCTTCGGCATACAGACTTTTCCTTTGTAACACAATACTCCTTCAATATTAACACCATAATCCTCTAACTCTCCGTTCTGTACTTGCTGTAACTTGGCACTTAAGTCCTTATCAGCCAACTGTCCCTCTTTCTCCTCGTTGAGCCATGTGGGCTTGACTTGCAACTCTGCCAACAGGCTTCCATCATCATACAAACTTAAGTGAGAACATAGCCCTTAGATCCGACACAACCTTCCGACTTAGGGCATCAGCTACCATATTCGCCTTGCCCGGGTGGTACTCTATGGAGCAATCATAATCCTTCAATAACTCCACCCACCTTCGCTGCCTCAAGTTCAACTCCTTCTGAGTCAACAGATACTTAAGGCTCTTGTGGCCTGTGTAGATCACTGACCTTTCTCCATAGAGATAGTGCCTCCACACCTTAAGGGTGAAGACCACTGCTGCCAATTCCAAGTCATGGGTTGGGTAGTTAACCTCATGCGGCCTTAACTGTCGAGACGCGTAAGCGACTACTTTTCCTTCTTGCATTAGCACACAGCCTAATCCCGTGTGAGAAGCGTCACAGTATACCACAAAATCCTTTCCTGCCTCCGGCTGAATTAACACTGGAGCTTCTGTCAACACTCTCTTAAGCTTTTCAAAGCTCTCCTGTTGCTTATCAGTCCATTCAAAGGGTATTTCCTTCCTCAATAACTTTGTCAAAGGCGCGGCTATTGACGAGAACCCTTCCACAAACCTTCTGTAATAGCCTGCCAAACCTAAGAAACTTCGGATCTCAGCCACAGACCTAGGTGGTTTCCAATCCAATACCGCTTCGATCTTCCTAGGGTCCACTCTTATTCCTTCTGCGGATACCACATGTCCTAAGAACGCCACCTCTTTAAGCCAAAATTCACACTTGCTGAATTTGGCATAGAGCTTCTTCTCCCTTAATACTTCCAACACAACCCGTAGGTGCTCATCATGCTCCTCTTCAGACTTGGAGTACACCAAAATATCGTCGATGAACACAACGACGAACCTATCCAAATAGGGTTGGAAAACTCGGTTCATCATATCCATGAACGCGGCTGGAGCGTTCGTCAACCCAAACGGCATTACTACAAATTCAAAATGGTCGTATCTTGTCCTAAAAGTTGTCTTATGGATATCTGCCTCTTTTACCTTCAACTGATGATATCCCGACCTTAAGTCTATCTTTGAAAATACTGCGGCCCCCTTCAGCTGATCAAACAAGTCATCGATCCTTGGCAACGGATACTTGTTCTTAATGGTCAGTTTATTCAACTGACGATAGTCTATGCACATCCGCATAGTTCCGTCCTTCTTCTTTACAAACAGGACCGGTGCTCCCCATGGAGACACACTAGGTCGAATGAACCCACGATCCAGCAATTCTTGAATTTGAGCCTTGAGCTCAACTAACTCCTTTGGTGCCATTCGATACGGGGCAATTGACACAGGAGCTGTTCCCGGCAGCAAGTCAATTCCAAATTCCACCTCCCTATCTTGGGGTATTCCTGGTAATTCCTCCGGGAACACATCTTCAAAGTCACTTACCGTTCTAACTCCACTGACACCTTCTTCTTTTCCACCCAACGCACTTACGAAGGCTAAGAACGCCTTGCACCCTTTCCTAACCATTTCCTCAGCCTTCAACGCCGAAACTACGTTAGACAGGTAGTTTCTTCTTTCTCCGATCATTACTACTACTTCATCCTCTGGGGTCATTAGTTCCATACGTTTAGCCGCACAATCCAACACGGCTCGGTGCTCTACTAGCCAGTCCATTCCAAGTATGAATTCAAACTCCCCAAAGGGTAGTTCCATTAAGTCAGCCCAAAAGTTCACTCCCTGAATCTCTAGGGGTACATTCCGAAAGATCCTATCCACCACTACAGTTTGGCCTAATGGGCTTACTACAGTCATCTGTCTATCAGAAAGTTCAGAGTCTAGGCCTAGTGTTTCCACTACACTACATGCAACATAAGAATGGGTCGAGCCCACATCAATCAGAGCAAAATAGGGCTTGCCATAAATAAAGAACGTACCGGTTATAACATCCGGCGCGTCTCCATCCTCCCTCCGGTGAACCGCATAAACCAAACCCGGTTCCTTGCCTCAGCATTAGCAGCACCTCTGCCCTGTGTTCCACGTCCTCTACCAGCACCATTACCTCTGTTATTCGAACCACGACCTCGTTGAGGCTGCTGTCCTCCTCTACCCGCCTGATTAACATTCTGAGCTGCTGATCGACTTTCATCTGGTTTCTTAGGACAATCCTTGAGCATATGGTCCTTGGACCCACACCTAAAACATCCTCCCGTCTTTTTCCAACACTCCCCTAAATGCTTCTTTCCACAATGATCACAAGGACGATACTGCCATCCTGTACCAGCTTGCTGATTTCGCGGCCCATCAACTCTAGGCCTCTTTTCAACCTTCCCAGACGATCCAAAACCTCTTTTTGGCCTATTCTGATCCATAGTCTGCTTTGTAGCATCCTTAATTCCCTCAGCTACCTTGGCTTTTTCTACTAAAGCAGAAAACTCCCTCTCCTGTGCGGTGCTATCAACAATCTTAAATCATCCCTTAGTCCGTCCTCAAAATGGACACAGCATTCATGCTCAGTTGCCACTACTCCTCGAGCATATCGGCTCAACCTCAGGAATTCAGCTTCATATTCTGCAATGGACTTGTTCCCTTGAACCAGCCCCAGAAAAGCCTTCCTTTGCTCATCAGTATACCTTGTTCCAACGTATTTCTTCTGATATGCTTCCTTAACATAATCCCAGGTCAGATCCTCAGCTGTAGCACCATCCCGAACAGTTAACCACCATTGATACGCTTCATCGCGTAGCAGTGCCACCATTCCTTTTAACTTCTCCTCAGGGGTCAGATCGAGCTCATCCATAATTCGCTCGGTTGCCTCCAACCAGTACTCAGCTGTACTAGGTGCCACACCAGATACTCCTCTAAACACTTCAGCTCCATTAGCGCGAAGCCGCTCAGGCACAGACTTTTGAGCTCCCGAATTTCCTCCTGCACCAGCCACCAACTCAAGAACTCGCAGCACAGCCTGCGACACAGCATCTTCCCCCGTCTGAGCTTGCTGCTCAACATTAACAGCTGGGGGTGGTGGTGGCGGTGGTACTTCATTATCAGACCCTTGACCCGATCTAACGGGTTCTGACACGGTCATCCTTCCTCTACCGCGTCTACGACGGCCACGTCCTCTAGTACTCATTTCTATCGTCGCGATCTGATTAAAAAGTTTTATGAAAAGAATTTTTGTAACACCCTGGTTCTAGGGGTTATGCATTTAGTGCATAACTCAAGAGACGATAGGCTTATTGTGTGCTTGGACAAGTTTTAGGGGGTTTGGAGAACCCTAGAAGGTAAGAGATGCTTTGGGAAATTTTTAGTTTTAGTGGTTAAAAAGGGGAGCTTGGCTATGTGGGTCTTAAAAGAAATTTTGGTGAGGATAAGACAGAAGAAAGTGCATGGGTAGAGTGGCAAGGAGGTGCCAGTCTAGAGCTTGGAAGGTGACGCCTCAAGGAGCTTAGGGGTCTCATGTTCGAGCTGCAAAGGCAGCAATTCTGACCTTTATTTTTGACGTCATGGAGGAGAGGTGTTGGACGGCTAGAAGGCTCTTCAAAGGATGAGGAAGACTTGGTCTTCTCTTTTTGAATTCGGCTAGGGAGGTAGGATTAAGGTTTGACTCATTCAAACCTTTTTGAATGAATGTTAGGGAGGAGGTTTAGGAGGAAATCTTGGGATTTTGAGAGGGTTGAGCTAGTGGCCGAATTTGGGGAGCTAGGGGAGGGCATTTTCGGTTTTCTTGGAGGGTGTTAGGTGGGTGCCGATTTTAGTAGTTTAAATAGGGGGTGCTCACCTTTGGCCACCCTTTTTCCCCATTTGCTTTCTCTCCTTGCCGAAAATTGCTTCACCATTTCCTTTGGCCGAAACTTCAAGATTACTTAGCCAAATTCTCCATTTGTTCTTCCCATTTCACCTGAGCCGAAACCATTTCATTTTGTCCCTTCATACTATTATCCTGTAAGCCGAAACTCCTATCTCTTTTCACTCTTATTCGTTTTCTCTTTTCGCTCTGAGCCGAACCTTGGTTATTATTGTTAATCAACCATAGCCGAACCTACACCTTACCTCTTTGCCGAAATCCCTTCCTATTATTAACTCACCTTGGCCGAATATTAGAAGTAGTATAGACCTCTTCGGGATTGCTTTTGTAATCGTTTGGTGGAGGTACTCTGGGTTTTTCAGGTATTTAGTCAAGCCTCCTTTTGTTAGCAGTCGACTTGGTAAGTGGTTTTGGTAAGCAATATTTAGTAAGATTAAATACTTAGTTTATTGGCTTGGAGGTTTAACCTTTGTTCTGATTAAGCGTTTTGGTGGAGGCGAACACCAGTCAAGGTGGGCAAGGGAAAGTCCCTATCCCGAAGTTCAAGAAAAGAGCTGTCTCGGCGGTTCGTGATTGGCCACCGGGGTGTGGGCGAGCAGCAGGAGAAAACTATAGGCAGATAGCCGTAGTCTCGCTTAGCGATAGCGTTGGGATCGAGAGTTTAGAACTCCAAGTGATTAGGTGCATAATCATCGCACTGTTTCTTCAGTTTTTGCTTGCTAACGTTTATACCTATGTATGATGTGTGGTAGCCGATCATAATGGCTTAAGTGGTAAGTACTATGTTTGGGTAATCGGATATCAGGTGGGTAAGTTTGTGATATTAAGTTATTATAATGTATACATGTATATATTTATGTATATAAGATGTGGTAATGATATGAGATGTATACTTATTTTATGTGATGACTTCATATGAGGCATTTACAAACATGCATGGGAGTTGGGCTTGATCGAGGAAGGAAGGGAGTACATATTTATGTACGTGGTCTAATGCTAGCCTCGGGCTACATTAGCGCTTGATGATTAGCTGTGTGCTACATCAAGGGAGATGTTGGCTAGGTGCCCATCTCGGCGGTTGATGGCTGTGTGCATCACCGTAGACGGATTAATGTTGGGATCACGATGTGATCGGTGGCTCTGCCATGGCCTTGTGCAGTAGGTCTGCTAAGGTAGGATATGTGGGATCACTCGATGGTGATCGGTGGGTTAGCCACGGCCTTGAGCAGGGAGTCTACTAAGGTTGGCGTATTGGATGGACCTAGGTTGGGCTGTGATGCATGATTGCATGAATGGTTCGTGGATTGTATGAATATGGGCCAAGCCCATACGTGTGGAAATATGTGTTATGATTATGCACTGAGTCTGCGGACTCACCCCATTATTTTCTTAACTATTTCAGGTGATGTATAAAGTTGGACCGGGTTAGGCGAGGATGCAAGGTGGCCCATGCAGAAGAAAAAGTTTAATTATTTTAAGCTTATTTTTATTAAGTATTTGGTTTTAAGTGTTGATTGTAATAAGGGCCTTATTTTTATTTATCTTTGGAATCATTTTATTATCATTTTAATTATGGTTTGATTAAGTTGAATTACTATGTGAAAATGATTTTATTTTAGCAACTTATTTATTCAAGAGATATACACTAAAGTCTTAATATGGACATTTTATAATAACAAAGTGGTAAGTATAATTTTAAATAGACAAACAGTTTTCAAAAGTCCACCAATTATAATTTTTTATTCTAAAGTCAAAAGATTTTTAACCGTCTTTCCGCAGTGGCATAACCAGATTCGGTCGTAGTGAATGGGCTGGGTTTGGGGATGTTACAATTTTAGAAGTGGTTCTTTCGTATTCATACATGCACACAGTCTTTACATTCATACATTCATCAATCAATTATGAACTTTCGTTCATTCAGAGAAACGTTGTAGTTTTCATTGTTGTTGTTTTTCCACTACCAGGGGTATTTTCGTAATTTGTCCTACAGGGGTATTTTCGTCATTTTTCAAAAGAAAAAGTTCCTTGGTGATTTTGTCAAAAAGTATTTTGGAATTTTAAAATTCCCGGGGTATTTTGGAAAATTTTGAAATCCGGGGGTATTTCGGTAATTTTGGATCTCGGGGGTATTTTGGTACTAAACCAGGGTAAATTTGTAAAGTTTAATAATTCCGAGGTATTTCCAAATTTTGCAAAACTTTGAGAGTTCTTTTTGACAATTGTACTTTCCCAAACGGTGATGTTGCAAAAATTTTGGAAACCAGGGTCATTTTGGTAATTTTGTAAGTTAGGGGCAATTTTGTAATTTTTCAAAATCAAGGTATTTTTGATATTTTGCAAATTAGGGTTTTTGAACCTTTAGGAAATAATGAAATTTTGGTAAAACTGTTGGGTAGTTGAACATTTTATAAACTAAGGGTATTTTTGTAATTTTACCACTAGGGGTATTTTTTGTAATTTCATAAATCAGAAATTTTTCGGGAAATATTTTATTCAAAACAATTTTATCAGCTCAAAAGAGTGGTTTGTTGAATTTTTAAAACTAGGGTTTCCATAAAAACACGGCTAGTTCCCTTTCAGGTTTTAGTTAGTGTGTTTAGCCGATGACCGAGTCCTCTTGGTTAGGGTGAACCAAAGCTACGCACCAGGTAGGATTCGAATGGAGAGGAGGTGAGTCACACGGACTGCTTAAGTACCAAGCTCCCACTGAAACCATTCCTAGACATGCGCACAGAGGTTGCCACACCCACTGAGTCATCTTGGTTAGGGTGAACCGAAGCTACGCACCAGGTAGGATTCCAGCGAAGAGGAGGTGAGTCACTAGGACTGCTTAAATACCAGGCTCTTTCGGATCCAATCCTAGACATGCGCACAGGGGTTACCACACCCTAACTTGGTGACTTAGCCATAGGTTTGTTTAGTTAGGCATTTAAGTCTTATGTAGTAGTTGGGGTAGACTAGTCCTAGGGTTCAAGTACCTATCATTCTATTCTACGTTCCATTCCTTTTCTACCCTTCTATAAATCACATAATCACACAGATGGTTAGGGGTACTTACCTGGTGGACTGTGGGTCGGAGACTTAGGTGCCATGCCATAAAACCTGCTTAAAAACTTTCTCAAAATTCATTTGGGCCCTAATTTTAAAACATTGTGGGCTTTAAACCCCAGGCCGAGAGTTTAAAACTGGGCTCTGATACCAAATTGAAACACCCCACACCCAGCCCACGAGCCTGGACCGGATCTAGTATGTTCCTCGATGTAAACCGGTTCAAGATTCTTTTGTTACTTTGAAAAACTGTGTGTTTTGAAGATACTTTGCTTGTGGGTTGGGCTCGAGTTGAAAACAAGTTGATTTTTATATTAAAAACCCATTTATTTCAGGTGACAAAATATTTAAAGTTTATTTTAAATTGAATTGACTTAATCTTTAACTAACATAAATTCGTAACATAGTAATTAAAACAACAATAAAAGTCATCACTATTGCCTTATTACATAAAACAAAACCCAAAATAAAATTTGCAGAGTACTTAAATAAAATATAATGTCCAAATTAAATAAAACTTTAAGCTGAGCATGGCCACCACAAGTTCTGCCGTCCCGGTCCATCACTGTTCATCACCTGAAACATGTTCCCACAACGGGGTGAGTCAACAGACTCAATGTGTAACCAACACTAAAGATTAATAGATTTAGGCATACCATACATATCATGTTCACATAATAATTCAAGATAATAATGCAATCCCGAACCCATACCTAGATGCCATCTGCTACACATCCCCGTACCAACCTGCACACCGTGGGGACTACTAAGTCAACCCTCCTTCCGCTACACTCCATCGAAGGCAGTCGCTGCAGTCGACGTGCTCATCGCCCATATAAAATTCGTGGCATAGCCACCAGATTAAATAATTGTGTCATGAGACGCCACATTCAGGTAATGTAACCGAAGTTACCACATTCAGATAATGTGACCAAAGTCACCACATTCAGATAGTGAGACCGAAGTCACCACATTCACTTCCCCTTTCTCATATAACCCGAATGCCCCATATTATTCATATCATGCATATCATACTTAAAATTCACATTCATGTCACTTTTCACATGTTAAATATAACATATTTCGTAATCCTAGTATGAGTAGGAAACGTACCTGAGTACTTTGTACCGTAACACGGTACCTTAGCCATATTTACATTCTTAAAAACATGCACATATTAAATATTGCCATAAAACATATTAAGAATTAGTGCGGATTACACACCTAATTATCTTAGCAATTCACTGAAGTCTCAAAATCCGATCTACTGCCCTAGATCTTAATCCCTACATTCGGCCAACCTTAATATATTAGCATAAAGCCTATTCAGCTATAAAACCAAATCCTAGTAGGATTTGGATTCTTAAAACTTACCTTTGATGCCGATTTCACTGTTAACCAAATCCCGAAAACTTTGTGCTATTCCTTCCTTCAATCGGCCATCATTGAATCAATTAACTTGGTTAGTTTTCGGCTCTTGAACATATAAAGAACATATCTAGATACTAATCTAGGCCTTAGCCGAATATACATTAGGTGTTTATCCTCCAAATCTTAAATCCCGAATTGGATTCTTACTTCCTTAATGCTGTCGAAATTCCTATAACCATATGTTAGATTTAATCTAACATTAAAACATAAAACATGGCCTTTGGTCGAATATGTACTTACCTTGGTTGGCTAGATCTCGGACTTTCACCCTTAAAAGTCGACACTAGCAAAGATCCCGAAATCTCTCCTTAATATTTCGGTCAAAGAATAAAAATAAGAATTAGCCTTTGAAGTTTCGACAAGTCCTTAAAGGAAAGAATAGAAATCAAACTTGATCTTACCTTACTGAAGAAATCAATTGCACCTTTGTTTGTAGCCCTTTAAAGGTTCGGCTATGAAGACTTGGAGACTAGACGGCTATAGTCACCTATGTATTCGGCTTCAACTGAATGGAAAAGAGAGGGATATGCACTTAGAAAGAATCGGCAATGTGGACTTAGGGAGAAGAGGAATTCGGTTTGACAAAAGAAAAAGAAGAGAAGAGTGGAGAGCACTAAGAAATTCGGCAGAGAGAAGAGGAGGAAGAAAAATTGATGAGTAGCCCTATTTTTTTCCTCTTATAGCCGAAATTACTACTGAGAATCCCTTTCTTGGCCACCACTCTTCTATTTGATAGCTTTATCCTTTTAATTATCACAAAATAAAAAGAATTTAATCCAACCATTATCTCTTGAAAATAATGATAAATAAATCCCTTATTTATCCCCTATTTAGCCGAAATTTAAAGAGAATAAAACTCCTCTTTTAAGAGCCTTAATGCCGTCCACCTCTCTGCTTCTGGAAGCAAAAATAAAACTTCTTTTATTTGCTTCCCAAGTGACTCGAACCCTGGCCCAAATACCTGCTTGTGGCGTCACCCACCTGGGCCTTAAGTGACATCTTCAGGCCACTTTTCCAAGCCTGATTGTGTGTCAAATTCCTCCTACTAATTTTCTTAAGGCCACCTTGCCTTAATTTCCTCTTTTTAAACCTTAAAACTTGACATTTCTTTACATTTCCAAGTTTCCAAAAATTTTCGTTTGCCTCCTTTAAACTTAACATTTCCTTACATTTCCAAGTTTCCCGGAATGTTTACTTTCCTCTTTTGAATCATTTCTAAATCAGTTCTTTACATTTCCTAGTTTCCAAAAATGTTCACTTCCCTCTTTTAAACTTCACATTTCCATACATTTCCAGGTTTCCAAAAATGTTCAAAATGCATTCATAACACATAAAACATGTCATTTCATACAATTAAACCAAAAATGCATAGGCTAATTAAGAGGATTGGGATACTGGTTTATCAAGAAAAGGAAATTGCATCAGTTGCGCCGCAGATGCCAAATTGGGAAAGACAAGATCTATGTGCTTCTTCCATTCTTTCTATAGGTGGGGCATAGATGTAATGGGACAGATCTTGTCTAAAGCATCTAACCAATACCAATGCATCTTCGTGGTTATCAGGTACTTCACTACGAGGGTGAAAGTTGCTTCATATGCCAAAGCTACAAAGTCAGCAGTTATTAAATTCAAATCCAAATTCAAATCTAAATTCAAATTCAAATCCAAGATTCAAATCCAAGTCCAAAAAAAACATAAAAACAAAAAAAATAAAGAATGTCAAAAAGGAACGTGTCTAACACTGCACAATATCAAAAATTTGCAGTCTGTTTAAAGATCAGACACCATACCGGTGCAACAAGAGCAGCCAAAAAAACCATTCAAAGTTTTTGAA
Organism: Gossypium australe; assembly: GCA_005393395.2. Taxonomy (NCBI): domain Eukaryota; kingdom Viridiplantae; phylum Streptophyta; class Magnoliopsida; order Malvales; family Malvaceae; genus Gossypium; species Gossypium australe. The sequence continues at coordinate 84,039,735 of CM016614.1, read as the reverse complement.
AAATGACTGAGATTTGTAAAGGTTGGCATAAAGAAGTCACCATTTACCCTCTATGTTTCTTGAACGGTGGCCAGGACCTTCACCAGGGCAACATCTTTCCTCCTAGGTTTATAAAAGGGAATCAATCGTGGGAGGTTAAGATTCTTTTTCTCTAAGCTTTGATTGAATAAAGCAGAATGTTTCCAGTAAGCTTGACCGAAAGTATTCAAAATGGATGATACGGGCTTATGACAAAGAGGTTCGGTCAAGGGAATTTGATGATGGGGACCTGGCATTACGAAGGATCCTTCTTATACAAAAGGACTTCAGAGAACCTTGTAATGAAGAAGGCTTGGTCTGGAGGATTATTAACCAAAATGGATGGCAAGGACATGCTCAAGCTGGTGAGTTCAGATTTAATCTGAAAGGAGAGGCCAAGGTGAAAACCCGCAAAGGGCGCCTTGAGACCTTTTAAAAAAATTCAAAAGAATAAAAAACCAAAAAATCAAAACATCAAAAAAAAACAAAACAAGAAAATAAAAGAAATCAAAAAGAAAAAGGAATAAAAATTTCAATCAAAAAAAAAAAGAAGAAAGAAAAAGGAGAGGCCAAGGCGAAAACCCGCAAAGGGCACTTTGTGACCAAAAGGGGTTTGAGTTGAAAACCTGAAAAGGGCGGCTCAAATTTTGATCAAAGGAGGGGCCTGCGGTGACCTTGCTATACTTGAATTAACAAAGAAGGGATATGTTACGTCTTGGGGCATCGGCAAAGTACTCTGGATCCCTTAAGCACATATTGAACTTAAAATGGTCCTCAAGAAGTTTGAACAAGAGAAACTCAGGCTGCGATATCTGGGGCACCTAGTTTCCATCTTACCATTCTGAACTTGTTATCTTTGATTATCTTAATATATTAACAATAAATTTCCTTTGATTACATTTGCTAGCTTTGCTTCGAGCTACGATCTTAATTAATTTCTTTCATGTCCATTGTTATGACCTTTTTTCAAGCATTTTGCATTGAAATAATGATTAGTGGACTAGTAATACTTTCATGAAAGGAGTTTCGCATATTACTCTGGAAGCTTCTGAATAATACAAGAACTTGAAACAGGATTATTGTTTAAAACTCACCAAGTTTAAAGAAGAGTCTAGACTAAGGTTATCTCTTCAGATTTTGTCAAAAAATGTCAAGATATTGCGTCAGTAATACAATCCTGACGAAAAACGGGCGATGTTAACCCAAGAGTAAAAGGGGAATCATTCTCGGAAAAATGATATTATGCATACTTGCCAATATCATGCATACACATTTGGTTAGGTCACCTGAGGGGTGGTTAGCTGATTGAACAAGTTACAGTCCTCTACCCCTGAGTTGTGATGGTATGGCTGAAAAATGATATAGGTCAGGCACCTTTGAATAACAATAGGATGGGTTGAGGAAGAAACAAATCCTACATTTTGGACTCGCAGTAGGATGGGATTGGAAAAGATTCAGATTTTATACTCCAGAGTCTTAATGAGATGAACCCTGAAGTTACAAAGGGGCAAATCTATCGAGCAAGATATAATGGTTTTCTCAGGTTTTCTGTCAAGAATACCAGCCGAACAAAAGGGCAACATATTACCTTGATGAACAATGAACGATGACACCTTATGTAGGGATCATTCTCATAAAATTTTATATTCATGCAAATATAATTAAGTTAGGAGCATTTGATTCATTCCGATCATTGCATCTTAATCATTATACATTTTAAAAAAACCATTCTCATGACATTCTGCACTCATGCAAATATCGTTCAGTTATGAGCATTTGATTCATTCCGATCATTGCATCTTAATCATTTTACAATAAAAAAAGTGAGAGAATCATGACATTTTTGGCATTCATAATACATATGGCTAGGAGCATTTGATTCATTCTGATCATAGCATCATGATCATTTGGCACAAACATATGCATGTGAAATCGAGTCTACAGGACAGGGCCCCCAGAGGACAGTGTAGCAACATCAGTGAATTGTAGATCTTGTCACCCTAAGCAGTAGGGAACCAAGATCGAACGGTAAATCTGGTCTCCCTAAGCAGTAGTGGAACAGATTTAAGCCACCAACCCTATCTCCCTGACCAGCAGTTGATTAGGTCGAAGATTGTAGATCTTGTCACCCTAAGAAGTAGTGGACCAAGATCGAACGGCAAATCTGGTCTCCCTAAAACAGTAGTGGAACAGATTTAAGCCATCAATCTGGCAATCCTGAAGTTGCAAGAGCAGATCGAAGACATTAGATTTTGCCTTCCTGAGTGAAACGGATCGAAGATAGTAAATCTGGCAATCCTGAAGTTGTAGGAGCAGATTGAAGATAGCAAATCTGGCAATCCTAAAGTTGCAGGAGCATATTGAAGATAGCAAATCTGGCAATCCTGAAGTTGCAGGAGCAGATTGAAGATAGCAAATCCGGCAATCCTGAAGTTGCAGGAGCAAATTGAAGATAGCAAATCTGGCAATCTTGAAGTTGCAGGAGCAGATCGAAGACATCAGATCCTGTCTCTCTGAGTTTGCAGTGGAGCAGATTAAAGATAGTAAATCTGGCAATCCTGAAGTTGCAGGAGCAGATTGAAGATAGCAGATCTGGCAATCCTGAAGTTGCAGGAGCAGATCGAAGACATCAGATCCTGTCTCCCTGAGTTTGCAGTGGAGCAGATTAAAGATAGCAAATCTGGCAATCTTGAAGTTGCAGGAGCAGGTTGAAGATAGCAGATCTGGCAATGCTGAAGTTGCAGGAGCAGATCAAAGACATCAAATCATGTCTCCCTGAGTTTGTAGTAGAGCAGATTGAAGATAGCAAATCTGGCAATCCTGAAGTTGCAGGAGCAAATCGAAAACATCAGATCTTATCTCCTTGAGCTCGCAGTGGAGCGGATTGAACTATAAGTCTAATTTCCTTGAGTGTATCGAAGCGCTAGTTCCTGGACCCTGAAGATGCAATGGGATGGAACGAAGCTACTCGAAAAAGATAAACACTGAAAAAGTCCAAGATTCGAAGATCGGGCAAAATTGGCCCTTTTTGAAGTCTTTGCTCTATTCTCGTTACACAACAATAAGCAAAGAGGGGCAGTTGTAAGACCCAATTTTCGCCCGGACCCGTTTTTAACCAAAAATAAAATTAAAAATAAAACCACAAAAATAATAAACCAAATTATTTAAAGTGTCCATTACAAAGTCCATAAAACCCATAGCCCAAATACAACCCAAGACCCGATTCTATAAGCCCAAATATAGGACCCAAATTAAAATCTAGTGACCCAATACCCAGGGCCCAATAATCGACATGACCCAAAATTCTCCAGAAACCCTAGAGGTTTCTGGAGCTTTCCAGCGCTGCTCGAGCAACTCCACACGCGCACCAAACCCTCATGCCAGTCAGGCATTCGGGCCACCCCGCCTTAGTAACGGCCTTCTCCACCTGCACACAAAGAAGCAACAGAAAGCAACAAATAGGAGAGTATCGAGAATACAGTAGAATAATCAAAACGTGTATTTATTTTTTTTCTTTTCTATTTTGGCTATAAAAAGCCTGATGTAAACAGTGAAAAAGGATCCCCATTTTTATACACATGAACGAAAAGAGAAGAAATACAAAAATTAGAAAAAAAAGATTAAAAGGTGATTTTCATGTCTCAATAATTTTCCGTCTTTCCTTTTTTCTTTTTTTTTTTTTTTGAATCTGCTCTTATATTCGTGTAAGAATAGAAAAAGAAGAGGAGCGTCTACCTTAGGTCGATTCGGTCCTTGTCTTCTCCGTCACAATCGGAGTTTAGATAAAGATATGGATCGGGATTGGATCTTCATCTTCTCCGCTACGATCGGAGTTTGATGTGGATCTGGTTTGAGAGCAAGGCGAATCAGTGCATGTGTAAACGGATTCAATTATCTGATATCACTATCGCCGAATTCCATGGCGTTTCAGTGGTGGATCTGAAGGTTCTTTTGAGGCGGCTGGCAACGAAATGGAGAGGGCTAGGTTTTATTAAAATGAAGCTTAAAAGATTTTTTAGCTAGGTTTAATTACACTAAGAGAACGGTGCCGTTTGGCTAGTTTCAATAGCCTTAAACGACACCATGAGAAGTGCCCCGACCCATTCCGTTTCCAAACCACAGGATCCGCGCCTTTTTGCAATAATGGAGTATTTATGCAATTAGTCCTTCTTTATTATATTGTCTTTTGATTAAGTTTATTATATAATTTTCTTTGCATTTCGATTGAGCTCTGTGATTTGCTGGTTTTTTCGATCTAATCCAATCAACACACTGCGTTTTGGCTATAAGATTATTTGTACTTTTAATCCCTGATTACTTGCTTGTATTACAATTAAATCCTTATTATATTTGATAGTTTTTATTAACCTGTTGACTTTGTTTTTTATTCAATTGAGTTATATTTTTTTATGTGTTATTGAATTAATTGTTTTTTAATAAAGTATTTTGAGATAACCTATTAATCTTTAAATTATTTTATTATATGATTTATTTCCTTGTAAATTAAAAATGTTATTTCTAAATTCCCCTTTTAAATATTCATACAATTCAAAATTAATATGATTTAGACTATAAATATCTTATCATTATATTACATGAACAATTTATTTTTATTTTCCTCTTATGTATATATATATTATTGATATTATACTATTTTATATATATATATATATATATTATGTGTATAATCTGCTTCTTCTAAATTATATTTACTTATCCTATCTATGCATATACATTATTATAATTCTTATATGTACATTATTTTATATTAAGTTTCTTTTATTGATTCACATATATTATTTTAACTTGTTTTCAATTAGTTATATTTTTAGCTTTCGTTATTTCTTAATTAATAATGTTGGAATTTCCGAAATAAGAAATTGTAAGATCATTGTTTGTGTATATTTTGAATCATATGATCATATTATTCTTCTTGTCATCCACTTGCATAAAGTTGTATTCAGATATTATAATCTTATGCTCAATGTTATATTCTTATTATCAAATATTGATTCAATAAAAGCACATTTTAAGTTAATTTCAAAATCGCTTATTTTAAAAAGTTTTTTAACAAAAGGCAATGTTTGATGTTTGGAAGATTGAGGAATTGCGCCCTAAGGTGCTGGGTGTCGATTTTTTTGTTCGACCAAATAATTAAATATCCTTTTTAAATCACATGATTCTGAAATAATAAGATGATCTTGACTTTGAGGGTTCAAGATATACATCCTAACGTGCTGGGTGTGGTATTTAGTTCCTTTAGAGCGAATGAATCTTATGTTTGGAATATTCCACTTGTTTTTCAAAGAAATTGCATTTTTCAAGCTTTCCAATTTTTCAACGTTAGGACAATATTAATCAATTTGGTACCAACTTTGGGTGTTGCGAGGGTGCTAACCCTTCCTTGCACGTAACCAGCTCCCGAACCCATTTTCTTGAATTTCGCAGACCACGATATTTTTATAGGTGACCTAATCACACCTAAACAAAAAGGATCGGTGGTGACTCCCTATTTTTAAAAGTCGATCCCCATTTTTCAAACTTTAAAATATAAAAATGGTTTCGACATATTAGGTTTCACCCTAATCCAGCAAAATCTCGTAACCCTATCTCTAGGCGTTCGATCAACTCCGCTTAATTATGCTAGATCTACTCTTAAGCAGGGTCTATTCCTCCTCCACCTAAGCCCGTCAGATTTGGATTAAGCATGCATAATTAAGAACAAACTAAGTATTCATCATAGAATTCAGAAAATCATAACAAGATTCATCTAGGTTTCATCCCCTTTAGGTATCTGAGGGATTTAGTTCATAACAAATAAAGAAAACATCTCAAGGGAAAACATAAAACAAAACATAAGAAATCCCTAAAACCCCCTGAAGGAATTGAAGGAGAAATCCGCCGTCTTGAGTAGAATTCCGGCTTCTTGGGATGGATCAACTAGCTAACTTCGAGTGATTCCCACAATTCTGCCCTTTCCGGCTTGGCTTCTAGGCCTAGCTCGACGCCTCCTCAAAGGTGGTACTTAAGGGTTATTTATAGGCTCTTGGAATGCGATTCTTTCTCCCTAAGTATCCTTTTCCGACTGAAATTGTCTAAAGCCACGACAGGGGCATGGCCATGTCACACGCCCGTGTGACTCGTCTTCAGCTCGTGTTCGGGTTTCTAAGTTGAGGCACGACCGTGTAAGTCGGGGTGAGGCCGTGTTCTAGATGCTCATCGAGGCACGGCCGTGTGGACTTTGGGCCAGGCTGTGTGGATTTCGTGATACGGCCCATTTACTCCATTTTGGGCCCGTTTTACGTTCTTTTCATCCTCGGGTGCTTTCCTGGGTATAAGACATGAAAAGAAAAGATTAAGAGCACCTTTTTACATAATTTGAGGGATAAATCATCCAAAAATAAGCTAAATGTGGAATTAAAATATGTTATAATTACAGTTTATCAGTAGGAGTCAAAAGGAGTGGATTTGCAATTCCTACTCCTAAGTTCAAATGAAGGGCGGTACCGGCGGTTCGAGATTTTTCACCGGGTTGTGCACCATCATCCAGTGAAAATAGACAAATCGTGGTCATTCACGATACTAAGAGTAAGCGTTTCAATAGATCGTTTGATTTAGATTTAGATTAATAAAATCTTGTTTGTTGGATTAATCGAGTGTAATGGTGATTTAGGTGCCGACGATCAAGAAGGATTAATCCTTACCGTAATCAAGTGTATAATCTCACACCGAAATCTCGTAGATTCATGATTCGATGTCACGTTGGAAAATAGATCGTTATTATTTATATGGCTAAAAATCGTAATATGGCATAAATCGAGAAATTTGCTTAAATTACATTATTTCTATAGATTGTCAAAATCGGTATTAAAATTGTTAGAATTACGAAAATGCCCCTATGGGCCGATTTATGAAAATGCCCCTATGGGCCAATTTATGAAAATGCCCCTATGGGCCGATTTACGAAAAATGCCCCTATGGGCTGATTTACGAAAATGCCCCTATGGGCCGATTACCAAAATGCCCCTATGGGCCGATTTACTAGAATGCCTTAGTGGGCCGAATTACAAAGTTCTATAATGGGTCGATTCACCGTAATAAATTGCTGGATTAATAATTGTTGTTCATATATGAGGATATTATGCTTTATTATGTATATTGCATGTTACATATTGCATGGGTTGGGAAAAATGTTGGAGAGCAGTGTAGCCTGGTGGCATTGCCACAAAATGTTCATTATTATGTTCACTTATGATTTCGGTGGCTTGGCCACAATAAAATTATAATATAGCAGCTCGGCTGCAATTTGGTGTGAGCGGCGGGGTGGGTTGACTTGATCCCCACATGTGTGATTGGCTAGTCGGGGGTGTGATGGATGGATGGGTTGGGTTGCATACATTTACTTCATTTATATATTGTTATGTAAATGGGCTTTGGCCCAAGATTATGTAAATGGGCTTAAGCCCAAGTTATTGCTAAATGGATTCAGGCCCAGTGGTTGATGGTAAGGGGATTATACACTGAGTTCTAGTAACTCACCCCCTTTCCTTAACCCTTGCAGGTAATGCTCAGTGATGTGGACTTGGGCCATGGATGATTCGGTGGAGGCCATACTTCAGAAATGGTGTTTTTCTTTTGAACCATAGATTTCTATTTATGTTTACTTAATTACTTTTACTATTTTGGGTTTTTAAGTTGTAATAAGGCCTCTGGAATATTTTATTTTTGCTTTATGTTTGACGTACTTATTATCTTGCTTGATTTATTTTAAATGAGAATTTTCTAAAAATCATAAATAATGATTTCCAAAATTGATTAACAAAAGGTTTTTATAAATATATACAAATATTTTAACTCAAATTCTCTTTCAAATTACCAACGACATTTTCAAAAGTCATGGTTTTAATGTTCACTACCTCGATTTTTGATTCATCAATCAACCTCTCAAAAATAGTTGTATTTTATCAAATATTTACATCCAAACTTGTTTTCTTAACCATAACCAAATAACACTTATTTTAGTACAAATCACAAGGACTTTATACGTTTTCCTCATGTGACATGTCAGATCCAGTTATAACGCATGGGCCGGGTTTGGGGTGTTACATGGATGGAAGTTAAGCTTAAGAATCAAGAACCAATACTATGTTAAAGTATTGACCCGAATCTTATAAGACTCCTAAAGTGATGAAGGATAGAAAACGGGACCTTGACCCACTATCTATAAGGAGATAGGAACCAAAGGTATCAATGGTTTGAACGCCACACTCGATTGAGTGATAAGTTCTTCAAGGAAACAGGTTGACGCCACTAGCTAACTAGATAAGTCAAGCTGTGTCTTGGACGAAATTTGAGAGTTGAATATAATCAGGTTGCAAGGGTTGCTTGGCTTTCTTTTCCATGAACTCTCGATAAACCCCAATGGCATTTTCCAAGGTTCCACACCAACTCTAGGAGGGTCTCAGGTCGTGGCCGTATCATCAACCAACTGTGTGTGACACACAGTCGTGTGGCAAACCATGTGACATAAAAAATGACTCTTTTTGTAATTCATTCAACCTAAACACTTAAGCATTCAAGCACACATAAATATACCTCAAAATCTTGCCTAAAACACATTAATAAATCAATCCAAATCATGATATAAAACAACCTAAAGTGCCTAACCAATATGCCTCATTTGGCACCATAATATAACAAAGCTAATTGTATCCATTCAATCCAATCATATCATTCATGCATTGCTCTTATGTTAATAGTCATGATTATTTCCAAAGATGAGGTCAACAATGATAGAAACCCAACCTATGTGATTGGAGATCCCATGAGTTAGGTTCATATGGGTAAGAATAAAGTAGTTAGTTGACCTGTTAAACACTATAATATTATGTTCCTCTTATGGTGTAAATAGTGCTTAAATAAAATCTGAATGGATGATAAGGATAAGTAAAAAATCTTAATCAAATTCATATTATTTATAGGTTGTAACACCCCAAACCCGGCTTAGGCGTTATGGCCGGATCTAGCATGTCACATCAAAAGGTTGTGAAAAAGCTATGTGTTCGTTATAAACCTTGTATCCTTTTTGAAACACCGAATTTCATTGTTTGTAAAAAACAAGATTTTGCTTAAAGAGTATTCTTGTAAAGATGTTTTATTTTCGAAAACTTTGTTCGTTATAGAAGTTTGACTTAAAGAATTGCGGAAACGTGATATTTTGAAAACGGTTATTATCGTTTTAGAAAAACTGTATTTAATTGTTTAGCAGTTCATAGTTAAAAGAAATACCAAATGAAAGTTAAAAAGAAAATCCCAATGGCCTTATTACATAAATATTAACCCCAAAATTTAAAATAAAATAAATTAAACCCAAAACAACTAAGTTTCGTTAGGAAGCAAATCTGACGTATGGCCACCTCCAAGTCCTCCACAGCTCCAAATCCTCTAACGCTGGGGATTACCTGCATGGTTAAAAGAAAGGGGGTGAGTTACGAGAACTCAGTGTGTAATCCCCTATAAAGGTCATTATCTGGGCCTGAGCCCTTACAGTAGCGGTCTGGGCCTAAGCCCTATAAACATGATAAAGCAAACAAAAATGCAGCCCAACCCAATCCAACCATCACACCACCCGTACCAACCAATCGCACCATGTAGGGATCAAGTCAACCCACCCCGCAAAACGCACCAATATTGTAGTCAAGCTGTTAATCACAGTATATGTGGTTGAGCCACGAAACGGTATGTGGCATAGCCACTAAAACGGTATATGTAGCAGAGCCGCCAGAACTGCACTTCCTCCAATTATCAAACCCAACCCATGCAACATGTTATGAATGCAATGTATTACAAATATAAACAGTATAACTAAAATCACGTACACAACATTTAACCACAAGCGAGGGTATAAAATTCATTTTCTCATGTAAGGGTACAACGGTAATTTCTACCCCTTTGGGGGTATTTCGGTATTTTACCCATCGAGGGTTTTTCGGTAATTTACCCACTAAGGGTATTTTGGTAATTTACCCACTAAGGGTATTTCAGTAATTTACCCTCTAGGGGTATTTGGTAATTTCGCAAATAAGGGGTCTTTCAGTAATTTCACAAATTAGGGGTATTCTAAACAGTGATAACGATACGAATGGGCCTAGGGCCCATTCTTGGCCCAAATGGGCCCACACCTCGTGTGGCCCATTTAGCCCAAATCTAGCCACAGATATTAGATTCACATAGACCAGTTCAATATCTACTACACAATCATACAACTTATTCATATGGGCCCACGGGCCCATTGGGCTCACTTGGCCCCTTTCGGCCTATCGTGGCCCAAATAGCACCAACCCACAAGAATACTCATGGTGGCCTCAACTATCGCGTCGAAGCCCCCACGTGCACTTGCACGCTCGTGTGGCTACCATCGCCGTGTGACCGGTTTTTCGGCATTTGCCGCTCTACAGCTAGAGTAGGGCGAAATACACACCTGATAGGAATCTAGAGTTGATCCGCGCTCTGAACACTCCTATGCCCAAACGCCAACCAAGGTATCCTTACTCACCTCATAGATTGCTCTATTTAAAGCTAGCTTCTCACCTTCCCTCTTGCTAGCTTCCCGATGTGGGATTCCTCCTTTAGCAGAGTTTAAATCCAGCATAAACTCTGGCCGTCCCAACTTAGCAAAATAAATATCCCTTTTTGCTTGCGATGGGATTCAAACTCAAGCTCCCTTGTAACATAATCCACGCCGCTAGCCACTTTACCAACTAGTTCCTTGTTGTCTTAAAACATGCGCAACTAAATATAAGTCTATGGCCAAAGTCTAAGTTCACTTAAAAATAAATCAAAATGAAATGCAAGCACCAAGACTTGAACCTTGGACCCCTTGCTTCCTTGTGTGACGTCACCTCCTTGTCTCCCATGTGGCGCCATTTGCCACTAGACCACAACTCCTTTTGTGTCATTTTTCTTCACATTTTATTCTTAAAGCCTACTTACTAACTCCCAGGGTTTTATTCACCTAAAACCAAAATTTTCCTAAAGCCCAAGTTTGATCCCCGGGACTTCATAGAAGCCACTTAACCTTCTAAAATCACTCACCTAATAGGTCCAACTTGCATTAGTGCCATTCTCTTGTTCTTAAAAATTTTAAACGCTCCCCTGGTCAAGGCCCAATAAGCCTAATTCTACTAAGCGCAAATTCAGGTCGTTACAAATCTACCCCCTTAAAGAAATTTCGTCCTCGAAATTTCTAGCTATAAAATAGCCGCACAACACAGGTTACCCCACAACGCTTCCGCTGTGCACTCTCATCCCAATAACACTACAACACTTCTAACTTAATCTTGAAACCTCTTACACATAATCAACCATCTAACCACAGAAACAAATATATATTTATCACACATGCATACAATTTCTATATTCAAACATCACATCCAAACAAAACACACATAGAATAAATACAAAAAAAATGCAATCATTTCAGCATATAACAAAGTAAAAGATCAGGAAACTTATGGATTTGGTGCTGGAGACTCGGTGTGCCATACTTCCAGTAAAACTATCACTTTTTCTAAACCAAAGTTTAAATAGATTTAGGAAAACTTTTCAAACCCATTCCACAGTCGAGTTTTACAACCTGAGCTCTCATACCATTAAATGTAACACCCCAAATTCGGCCTAGACGTTATGGTAGGATCTAGCATGTCACATCAAAAGGTTGTGTAAAAGTTATGCGTTTGTTATAAACCTTGTACCCTTTTTGAAACTCCGAATTTCGTTGTTTGTAAAAAACAAGATTTTGCTTAAAGAGTATTCTTGTAAAGATGTTTTATTTTCGAAAACTTTGTTCGTTATAGAAGTTTGACTTAAAGAATTGCGGAAACGTGATATTTTGAAAACGGTTATTATCGTTTTAAAAAAACCATGTTTAATCGTTTAGCAGTTCATAGTTAAAAGAAATACCAAATGAAAGTTAAAAAGAAAATCCCAATGGCCTTATTACATAAATATTAACCCCAAAATTTAAAATAAAATAAATTAAACCCAAAACAACTAAGTTTCGTTAGGAAGCAAATCTAACGTATGGCCACCTCTGAGTCCTCCACAGCTCCAAATCCTCTAACGCTAGGGATTACCTGCACGGTTAAAAGAAAGGGGGTGAGTTATGAGAACTCAGTGTGTAATCCCCTATAACGGTCATTATCTGGGCCTGAGCCCTTACAGTATCGGTCTGGGCCTAAGCCCTATAAACATGATAAAGCAAACAAAAATGCAGCCCAACCCAATCCAACCATCACGCCACCCGTACCAACCAATCGCACCATGTGGGGATCAAGTCAACCCTCCCGGCAAAACGCACTAATATTGAGTCAAGCTGATAATCACAGTATATGTGGCTGAGCCACCAAACGGTATGTGGCATAGCCACTAAAACAGTATATGTGGCAAAGCCACCAGAACTGCACTTCCTCCAATTATCAAACCCAACCCATGCAACATGTTATGAATGCAATGTATTACAAATATAAACAGTATAACTAAAATCACGTACACAACATTTTACCACAAGCGAGGGTATAACGGTCATTTTCTCATGTAAGGGTACAACGGTAATTTCCACCCCTTTGGCGGTATTTCGGTATTTTACCCATCGAGGATACTTCGGTAATTTACCCACTAAAGGTAGTTCGGTAATTTTACCTACTAAGGGTATTTCGATAATTTACCCACTAAGGGTATTTCGGTAATTTACCCTTTAGGGGTATTTGGTAATTTCGCAAATAAGGGGTCTTTTGGTAATTTCATAAATTAGGGGTATTCTAAACAGCGATAACGATACGAATGGGCCTAGGGCCCATTCTCGACCCAAATGGGCCCACGCCTCGTGTGGCCCATTTAGCCCAAATCTAGCCACAGATATGAGATTCACATAGACCAGTTCAATATCTACTACACAATCATACAACTTATTCATATGGGCTCGTGGGCCCATTGGGCTCACTTGGCCCCTTTCGGCCCATCGTGGCCCAAATAGCATCAACCCACAAGAATACTCATGGTGGCCTCAACTATCGCGTCGAAGCTCCCACACGTGCCCTCACACGCTCGTTTGGCTACCATCGCCGTGTGACTGACTTTTCGGCATTTGCCGCTCTACAGCTAGAGTAGGGCAAAATACACACCTGATAGGAATCTGGAGTTGATCCGCGCTTCGTACACTCCTATGCCCAATCGCCAACCCAAGTATCCTTACTCTCCTCATAGATTGCTTTATTTAAAGCCAGCTTCTCACCTTCCCTCTTGCTAGCTTCCCGATGTGGGATCCCTTCTTCAGCAGAGTTTAAATCCAACACAAACTCTGGCCGTCCCAACTTAGCAAAATAAATATCCCTTTTTGCTTGCGATGGGATTCAAACTCAGGCTCCCTTGTAACATAATCCACGCCGCTAACCACTTTACCAATTAGCTCCTTGTTGTCTTAAAACATGCGCAACTAAATATAAGTCTATGGCCAAAGTCTAAGTTCACTTAAAAATAAATCAAAATGAAATGCAAGCGCCAAGACTTGAACCTTGGACCCCTTGCTTCCTTGTGTGACGTCACCTCCTTGTCTCCCATGTGGCGTCATTTGCCACTAGACCACAACTCCTTTTGTGTCATTTTTCTCCATATTTTATTCTTAAAGCTTACTTACTAACTCCGAGGGTTTTATTCACCTAAAACCAGAATTTTCCTAAAGCCTAAGTTTGATCCCGGGACTTCATTGAAGCCCCCTAACCTTCCAAAATCACTCACCTAATAGGTCCAACTTGCATTTGTGTCGTTCTCTTGTTCTCAAAAATTTTAAACGCTCCCCTGGTCAAGGCCCAATAAGCCCAGTTCTACTAGGCCCAAATTCGAGTCATTACATAGGTAGTGTATTGCTCTAAAGAATACACTTGATGGGTCACTATAAGAGTGTCAAGTGGGGCCGCTTTTATGAGATTTTTGGCAATTTCTAGAGCACTCATGATAACCAAACATGCACATGTCCTAGTAGCGCTCAACCTAGTTGAAAAACTAGCCATAAATATAGTGTGATAAATGAGAATGTTAATTTATATATTTGAATATTTGGTTCGTATTCCAAAAGATATCGGGATTATTGCATTGTATAGAACTTCTTAGCTAAAACTGATTCTTAATTTTCTTTTTAAATATGTGAGGGATTGTTGGAAGTCTTATGTATATCAAAGAATTACACAATACCACATCCTTTAAAAAACCTCTCAAGATGATGTTTATATAGCATTGTTTTACTTTGGGCCTATAAGAGCCAAAATAAATGGATGGGCACATGTGCATGAAGACTAAACTTGAAAGCTTAGTTTAGTTCAAATAGGTTTATTCCCCCTATGTGTGATACTAGGCTTGGGTTCGGTTTGCTTTTTACATTTATTTCATATTTTTATTTTATTTTTACTATTTTAGTCAAACAAGGTTACTTGATTTTCTAACTAAATCAAAATATCCTAATGTTATTATTAACCAACAAAATGTGTATTCTCAACCTTCACTTTGAAACACTCTCTACTGTCTCAAAGCTTTCTTCTCTAGTTTAGCCCAGTGTTTAATTGGTTTGTTTTTCCTTATTCCTTGTTTTTCTACCATTAACAAAAGTGCTTGTTGAATCCTAAAGAATCCACGAATTCACGAAACATCCTTAAGGATAGTGATCCGCACACCTCAAGCAACAATTTCAAGTAACTAAATCTCAATTTTACAACACATTATTAGTGACTAAAAATTACATAAAATCAAATGAAGATTATTCAAATTTAAAGTGTATAATTTTATAGAATATTTTAAAAACTAATAATTTTTATTTGATTTTAATATATCATATATTCTTGAAATAAAATTGGATAATGTGCATAAACTTAACAATTCAGAGAATATAATGAGGGCTTGAAAGAAATACCCTAAATCTAGAACCAAATCATGCGATAGCTTCAGCAATTGCTTATGTTTACAATCAACCTATACTAATCGTAGCTAAAGAGAAACAAATCTCAAACATAATTTACGTTGACGTCAACATAAAATATATAACACTGTAACAGCCCGAATTCAGGGCTAGTCGAAACAATGGTTTTGGAACGTCTAATTCGAGGTCAGAGAAATTAGTTTTAATATTATTTTATGTGTTATAGCATGATTATTTGAATGCATGAAAATTTTGGTGCATTAATTGTAGCGATTGCATGCTTAATTGCGAAAAAGGACTAAATCGCATAAAGTGCGAAAGTGTTATTCTACAAGCTAAAGGTGCCCAATAGCTATAGAATATTAAATTGGAGTTTCTTAATGTGCAATTAAACCCCTAGGAAAGGGTTGGCCGGCCATAGGGGACAAGAAATGTCAAAATTGGTCAAAGTAGGTGAATTAGGTGACTTAATTGAAGGAAATAAATAAAATAAAGAGAAAGATGATATCACCTTTTACATTCATCTTCTTCCACCGAAAATATCAGCCAAGGAGGGGTTTTGGAAGCCTAAAATTTTTAGCAACTTTTCACCCTTGAAAATAAGTGATTTTGGTGGTCTTTCTTGATAATTTTTGTACTTTTGGGACCCTTGTAGCATGATCTAGCTAATGAGAGGACTATTTTGTAAAATGGTTAAGAGTATAGGGTTTTTCCATGTGAGAATTTATGTTGTTTGCTGAATTTTTATGGAAAGAAATGAATTTTGGGTGTTAAATACACAACTTTTGTGAAAGGTGTTTCCATGAAAACACCTAAAATGTCCTTTTTGTAAAGGTTGTAAAATAGGTGGTAAATGTGTGTAATAATTGGTATTGTGAGTTTCTATAAGCCTAGGGGTAAAATCATAATTTTGTGAAAGTCTAAGGGCAAAACGATAATTTTGCCAATGTGTGATTCATGAGTTATTTTAGTCAATGTGATCATTAAATAAGTGAAATTTTCATTATAGATCAATAAACACGAAGTTTGGACCAAAATCGAGGAAAGAACTAGGTGGTGGACTAAATTGAATAACTACATATATTTTGGTATCGAGGTAAGTTTGTGTGAAACTAAAGCTACATAATGCTATTATATTCTTAATTGCTTGATATCATGAGAAATGTATATTATTTCTATGAAATTGATTAATGATGCCTCGATGAGAGTATAATGATATTATGTTAAGTCAAAGTCCCAGTTGAACATTAGGAATAGTAAGGATACCATTGTCACAACATGAGATAAAGAAGGTCACGTATAAGACCATGTCTAGGACATGGCATCGACATCGATAAACGATCTCATATAAGACCATATCTGGGATTTGGCATCGACATTAAGATATAAGATCCCGTGTAAGACCATATCTGGGATATGGCATCAGCATCGAGATGTGATCCCAAGTAAGACCATATCTGGGATATGGTATTGACATCGTGTTACATGTAAGATGAGATTGAGTATCCTTCGATATTCCTAGTAGTTCAATGGGTAAAGAACTAAGTTTATGTTAAAGATAGCAAAGAGCTAAGTCTATGTTCAAGAGAATAAAAGTGCTAAAGTTATGTGATGAAGTGATACAGGTACTCATGAGTAACTTACGAGAAACGAATGCAAAATGTGATATGTGATTTGGTAAGAATAAGCATGAGTAAGTTATGTCGATGTGCTTGAGAACTTGTGTATTATTTAGTGTGATGAATGGATGTTATCATGAACATTTATGTTGCTATTTATTTCATGCAAACTTACTAAGCTTTATGCTTACCCCTATCTTTTCCCTATTCCTTGTA
This sequence comes from Gossypium australe, assembly GCA_005393395.2. Lineage (NCBI taxonomy): Eukaryota > Viridiplantae > Streptophyta > Magnoliopsida > Malvales > Malvaceae > Gossypium > Gossypium australe. The sequence goes on along the minus strand of CM016614.1, from coordinate 84,022,917 downwards.
GTATCGCCAAGCTAGCTCGGGAATCGAAGGAAGTCAGAGTTCGATTCACACTATCAACTATTCTTTTGGTATAGTAAAGTTGATTAATTTTGGGTATGGCATGTATAGGAACTTGATTATTTTGTGATATGTCCTATTTGATAGCCAATGTGTTGGCTATTAGTGCTACTCATTCATTTTGTAAATGGCCATTGGAATTGGACAATACTTGTTAAGTTTTATATATTCAATGATGATGAAATTTGTAACACCCCTAACCTGAAACCGTCGCCGGAATAGGGTTAAGAAGCATTACCGGACAATGGAATCATTCCACAACTCATTTACGACACAAAGTCAATAATCATCAATCACATTCAATTACAATCATGGTGTCCCTTATCAAACTCTACGAGACCTAATTTACATACTAAAGAGGGGTAGGGACTAAATCGAACACACATAGAAATTCTCGAACATTTAAAATTTTTCTAAAATTCAGGGGATGCACGCCCGTGGGAGGAGACCGTGTGCCCTCCACGGCTTCTAAACACCCCCGTGTGTCCTCTCGTGTCCATATACTGACTTTACTAATACGGTCACTAGGCACGCCCGTGTGCCATGGCCGTGTGCTACTAGGCCATTTACTGACTTCTCCACCACGGACACCAAGCACGCCCGTGTTCTATGGTCGTGTACTCTTAGCTAGCTACTGACTTGCTCACCACGACTAGCTGACACCCCCGTGTCAAGGCCGTGTACTACTAAGCTGCATTCTGCCAATTCACCCACGGTCTTTAGGCACGCCCGTGCTCCTAGACCGTGTGACATTATAGGCCATTTTGCAAGGCCAAAATGCCACCCACTTAGGGTCTAACCTACAAGCAATACATACCAAAACATATCATGCACATAAGGCAACCAAAACTTACCAATTTAACTAGTCAATCTATGCATTCCATTTCCCATTCCAACCATAACAAGTTTCAATACCAAAACTTATCTCATCACAAGCATAATACAATCAATACCAAACATCATTCCTTCTCAATTTCACTAATTCCTACTATCATTTTACCAACACATAGTTACCATTCTTATGTCAATTTCTCAACTCACAATCCATACCAAAAGATGCATATATATATATATATATATATATAGCAAAACCATTCATGTCAAAACTAGCACATATCTAGCCACATCTCATGGCTACTTACAAACATCAAACATGATTCCAATGACCAGCCTATAAATGCCATATTTTAACTATGCACATCTTTCCAAAATACCCCAAAATAGATTGCCGATAGTGTGACTGAGATGCTGACGATCCCCCAATCCAAGCTGTCTTTACTGACACTGCAAAGCAGAGAAACAAATCACACAGTAAGCTTTCTAAAGCTTAGTAAGTTCGACATATAATACAATTATTAGATCAAATAAAACCAATGTGTATAATAAACAATCACATAGATCTACTATCTCATGTTCATGCTCTCTCATCCATAGCCAAAATACTCATTCACTGACTCATAGCCTGCTTATACTCATCAACCACAAAGGTTCGATACGTACCTTAGCCACACATAGTTATTACACCTCCAAACTATTCAATGCTCGATATTACTTGCCGATCATCCTTTAATTTTCATTCAATATGATCACACACACAGTGTTATATACATAATCGTAGCATATTTGTCATCGCACACTTAGTGCCTATTCTTTTAATCGACCTGTCTCGACGTCACACACACAGTGCTAAGTCAATAAGCCATAGCCTTCCTATCACCGCACACCCAGTGCTATTCATTACTGTTTCGATTTACATTTTCGCACACTTAGTGCCATAAACTAAATCTTGCACATAGCATCTCAATTTCATACACATATACATATTCAATTCATAATACTAAAACGTATCTTAATAACATATATTATATCCGAACTTAGATGTCAAAATACAGAAATGGTCGATTAATCGAGCATTTTCTCTTTGCCTCGATCTCGATCTGAACCTCTCCTTTCTTGGTCTATACAAATTCAAATTCAATCCATTCAATCACCATTTCATTCAATTTAATTCAAACACGCATATTTAGGGCATTTTACACATTATCCCTCACATTTTCACATTTCGACACTTTAGTCCCTATTTCACAAAATCATCAAATACACAAAATTCCAATATACATGTGCTTGGTCGAATTCTCCCCATGCTTATACAAGCCCACACATTTCATTTATTTCACATTTTAACCCTTCAATTTGCTATTTTCACAATTTAGCCCTAATTAGCTAAATTCACCAAAAATTCAAAAATAACACATGTTAATCCAACACCAAGTTCTCATATTAACTACGAACTAGCACATAGCTCAAATGTTCATTAATGGCTTATCACAAAAACATCATCAATTCAAAAAATTTCAACATGGGTTAGCTAGAGCACAAAGCAACAATTACGAAAACGTAGAAATTATCAAAAACCGAACATAAAACACTTACTAATTGAAGCTTAAAGTGGTCGAATGTTTCAAAGCCTTAAACCCTTTGTTTTCTTTCTTTTGCAAACAGTGGAAGAAGATGAACACGCCCACTTACTCTTGATTTTTGTTTATCATAACATATATATTATTATTATGCCATTTACTAAATTAACCTTTAATCAATAAATAAAACATTTAAACATCAAGGTCACACTTGTCCATTGCCATCCACTATCATATTTATGGCATAATTGCCTCATAAGGCCTCCACAATATAAAGACATCAACACTTAGGTACTTAAAAATCAGCACATAGCTTTCATTCTTTATGCGATTAAGTCCTGTCTCTTAATTCGTCACACAAACGAGCAAATTATCACACAGAATTTTCACACATACTATGTTACATATCATTCACTCAGAAAATATCATTAAAATATTTTTACGACCTCGGATTTGTAGTCTCGAACCACTGTTCCGACTAGGGTCTAAACCGGGCTGTTACAACTCTTCCCCTTTAGGGATTTTCATCCCCGAAAATCTTACCAGTGAATAGGTGTGGATATTGCTCTCTCAAAACGTTCTCAGATTCCCACGTAGCCTCTTCAACCCCGTGTTTGTGCCATAACACTTTCACTAAGGAAATTCTTTTGTTTCTCAACTCTTCAATCTCTCGTGCCAAGATTCGGATCGGTTCTTCACTATACGACAAGTCTGACTAAATTTCAACCTCAGTAGGAGCAATCACATGAGACGGGTCTGATCTGTACCGTCGAAGCATTGACACATGGAAAACGTTATGAATCTTTTCTAACTCAGGTGGCAATTTCAATCTATAAGCAACCAGCTGAATTTGTTCAATAATCTCGTACGGCCCGATGAACCTTGGACTCAGCTTGCCCTTTCGACCAAATCGAAGTATTTTCTTCCACGGAGACACTTTCAAAAACACTTTATCACCAACCTCAAACTTGATATCTTTTCGTTTCAAATCTGCATAAGATTTCTGACGATCTACAGCCGCTTTCAAACCGTCACGAATTACCTTCACTTTTTGTTCAGTCTCTTTTACCAAATCAACCCTGTGAATCTCATTCTCACTTAGCTCAGTCCAATACAATGGAGTTCGACACTTTCCACCGTAAAGAGCCTTATATGGTGCCATTTTAATGCTAGATTTAAAACTATTGTTATAAGCAAACTCAATCAATGATAAATTCTTTTCCCAAGTACTTTCAAATTCAAGTATGCAACATCTCAACATGTCTTTGAGAATTTGAATGATTCACTCGGATTGACCATCCGTTTGCGGATGAAAAGCAGTACTAAAATGCAATTTCGTGCCTAAAGCATCTTGCAATTTCTTCTGAAATCGCGAGGTAAATCTCGAATCTCTATCCGACACTATAGATAACGGCACGCCGTGCAATCTCACAATCTCATCGTTATATAATTCAGCTAACTTGTCTAAAGAATAATCAGTCCTCACTGGAATGAAATGAGTTGATTTCGTCAATCTGTCCACTATCACCCAGATTGCATCGGAGATAAGGGCAAACCCGACACAAAGTCCATCGTAATTCTTTCCCATTTCCACTCAGGAATCATAATCGGTTGTAACAAACCAGGCGGAACTTGATGTTCAGCTTTGACTTGGTGACAAACTAAACATTTCGACACAAAGTTAGAAATATCTCTTTTCATACCATGCCACCTGTTTCAAATCATTATACATATTTGTACTCCCCAGATGTACGGTCAAATGGCTATTGTGAGCTTCAGTCAAAATCATCGAAATCAACCCTGAATTTCTCGAAACACAAATCCGATTTCTAAATCTCAAAAAATCATCACTACCAACTCGAAATTCCGATACAGCATCAGAATCACACTGAATTCTTTTTGCTAACAACTCATTATCACCCTTCTGAGCCTCGCAAACTTGTTGTAAAAACAATGATTTTACTTTCAATTCAGCTACCACCGCATTATCATCACACAGATCTATCTGATTACTCAAAGCTCGCAAAGCATATAACAATTTTCGACTCAAGGCATCAGCTACAACATTAGCTTTACCCGGGTGGTAACCTATCACAAGTTCATAGTCTTTCAACATTTCTAACCATCTTCTTTGTCGTAAGTTCAAATCTTTCTGAGTCATCAAATACTTTAAACTCTTGTGATCAGTATAAATATGACATTTCTCACTGAATAAGTAGTGACGCCAAATCTTTAACGCCATCACAATTGCAGCTAACTCAAGGTCATGTGTCGGATAATTCATTTCGTGCGACTTTAATTGTCTCGAAGCATAAGCAATGACTTTCCCTTCTTGCATCAGCACACAGCCCAAACCATTCAACAGTGCATCACTGTAAACTACAAACTCTTTGCCTGACTCGGGTTGAATCAACACTGGTGCTTCTGTTAACAACACTTTCAACTGCTCAAAACTCTGCTAAAACTTTTCTGACCACTCGAATTTAACATCTTTCTGTAACAACTTTGTCAACGGAGTCACAATCATCAAGAAGCCTTTCACAAATCGTCTATAATATCCTGCTAGTCCCAGAAAACTACGGACTTCAGACACATTTCTCGGAGGCTTCCACTCCAAAATAGCGAAGATTTTACTCGAATCGACTCGTATCCCAGCGGCTGATACAACATGTCCAAGAAAACTACCCTCACGCAACCAAAATTCACATTTGCTAAACTTTGCATACAACGGATTCTCACGTAGTGTTTGTAGCACGGTTCTCAACTGTTCGGCATGCTGTGTCTCATCACAAGAATAAATCAAAATATCATGAATGAACACCACCACAAAGCGATCCAAATACGGTCTGAATATCCGATTCATTAGATCCATAAACACTGCAGGAGCATTTGTTAGTCCGAAAGGCATCACTAAGAATTTGTAATGTCCGTACCTCATTCTGACAGCAGTTTTCGGTACATCGGATTCTTTAACTCTCAACTGATAGTAACCCGATCTCAAATCTATCTTAGAAAACACTGTAGCCCCTCTCAGCTGATCAAACAAATCATCGATACGAGGCAACGGATATTTGTTCTTTATTGTCACTTTATTCAGTTGTCGATAATCAATACACATTGTCATGGTTCCGTCTTTCTTCTTCACAAATAATACAGGAGCTCCCTAGGGTGAGAAACTCGGTCGTGCAAATCCTCTGTCGGTCAACTCTTGCAACTGTGACTTTAGCTCTTTCAATTCTGTTGGTGCCATTTTATATGGAGATATAGAAATGGGAGTAGTCCCTGGTACTAATTCAATACCAAATTCCACTTCTCGAATTGGAGGTAATCCCGGCAGCTCTTCAGGAAACACATCTGGAAACTCACATACCACAGGCACAGATTCAACTTTCTTTTCCGACACCTTTGTATCAATCACGTATGCCAAATAAGCTTCACAACCCTTTCTCACATAGTTTATGGCTTTCATCGCAGATACGACAGCTGGTAATCCTTTCATATCACTGGATTCAATTCGAACTAGCTCACCGTTCTGACTCTTTAACTCAATACTCTTTCTTTTACAATTCACGATGGCATTATGTAGAGTAAGCCAATCCATACCTAGAATTATGTCAAATTCATCAAAGGGAAGCAACATCAAATTAACCGGAAAGCATATATCACGAAACATTAATGGGCAATTCTTACACACCTTATCCACCAAGACACACTTGCCTAAGGGATTCGATACTTTAATCGTTAATTTAGTAGACTCAATAGGTAGAGTCTTATTCAATACTAAATTCACACACACATAGGAATGAGTTGACCCCAGATCTATCAATGCAATAACATCCATATCAAATAAAGTGAAAGTACCGGTGATGACGTCTGGAGATGATGCATCCTCTCGTGCACGCATAGCATACGCTCGGGCAGGTGCTCTCGCTTCTGACCTCACAGCTGTGTCAGTTGTCCCTCTCTAGCTATTATTCACATTTCTGGTGTTTCTGGTTGGTCTACCTCTAGCCGTCACATTACTCAGCCTTTCATTCTGAACATTTTCCTCTTCGACTACTTTCGGGCAATCTCGAATAAAATAATCTCGGGATCTGCACTTATAACAAACTCTATTGTTGTACTTGCCCCAGCACTCTCCCACATGTTGTCCTCCACATTGTCTGCAGTCAGGCTTGTTACTCTTAACACTGCCAACACTTGATTCATTCGGAGCTTGAATTCGTAAACCAGTACTTTGTCTCAAATGATCTCTACTTGGATGTCCAAATGAAGCATTTGAACGGTTACTTGCATTTCTATATCTTTTAGTAGAAGGTTGAGAAAATTTATTCATTGATCTCTTTCTTTCATCATGAGCTTCTGAATGAGCTTTCTTCTTTTCCTTACTGAGCTCTTCAGCTTTGCAGGCTCTTTCAACTAACACAACAAATTCATTTATATCGAGTATCCCAACTAATAACTTGATGTCTTCATTCAATCCTTCTATGAAACGTTTGCACATAGTAGCTTCAGTCGAAACACATTCCCTCGCATATTGACTCAATCTTACAAATTCTTGGTAGTACTCAGTAACAGACAAACGTCCCTGTTTCAACTCTAAAAATTTTTTACGTTTCTGATCAACGAAGCGTTGACTGATATACTTCTTCTTGAACTCGGCTTGAAAGAAGTCCCAAGTGATTCTCTCTCTTGGAATCATGGTGTCCCTTATCAAGGTGTCCCTTATCATCAATCACATTCAATTACAATCATGGTGTCCCTTATCAAGGTCTACGAGACCTAATTTACATAGTAAAGAGGGGTAGGGACTAAACTGAACACACACAGAAATTCTCGAACATTTAAAATTTTTCTAAAATTCAGGGGATACACACCCGTGGGAGGAGACCATGTGCCCTCCACGGCTTCTAGACACCCGTGTGTCCTATCGTGTCCATATACTGACTTTACTAACACGATCACTAGGCACGCCTGTGTGCCATGGTCGTGTGCTACTAGGCCATATACTGACTTCTCCACCACGGCCACCAAGCACACCCGTGTGCTATGGCCGTGTACTCTTAGCTAGCTACTGACTTGCTCACCACGGCTAGCTGACACCCCCGTGTCAAGGCCGTGTACTACTAAGCTGCATTCTGCCAATTCACCCACGGTCTTTAGGCACGGCCGTGCGCCTAGACCGTGTGACATTATAGGCCATTTTGCAAGGCCAAAATGCCACCCACTTAGGGTCTAACCTACAAGCAATACATACCAAAACATATCATGCACATAAGGCAACCAAAACTTACCAATTTAACTAGTCAATCTATGCATTCCATTTCCCATTCCAACCACAACAAGTTTCAACGCCAAAACCTATCTCATCACAAGCATAATACAATCAATACCAAACATCATTCCTTCTCAATTTCACTAATTCCTACTATCATTTTACCAACACATAGTTACCATTCATATGTCAATTTCTCAACTCACAATCCATACCAAAAGATGTATCATATATATATATATATATAGCAAAACCATTCATGTCAAAACTAGCACATATCTAGCCACATCTCATAGCTACTTACAAATATCAAACATGATTCCAATGAATATATGTCATATTTTAACTATGCACATCTTTCCAAAATACCCTAAAATAGATTGCCGATAGTGTGACTAAGATGCTGACGATCCCCTGATCCGAGCTATCTTTACTGACACTGCAAAGCAGCGAAACAAATCACACAGTAAGCTTTCTAAAGCTTAGTAAGTTCGACATATAATACAATTATTAGGTCAAATCAAACCAATGTGTATTATAAACAATCACATAGATCTACTATCTCATGTTCATGCTCTCTCATCCATAGCCAAAATACTCATTCACTCACTCATAGCTTGCTTATACTCATCAACCACAAAGGTTCAAGACGTACCTTAGCCACACATAGTTATTAAACCTCCAAACTATTCAATGCTCGATATTACTTGCCGATCATCCTTTAATTTTCATTCAATATGATCACACACACAGTGCTATATACATAATCGTAGCATATTTGTCATCGCACACTTAGTGCCTATTCTTTCAACCGACTTGTCTCGACGTCGCACACACAGTGCCAAGTCAATAAGCCGTAGCCTTCCTATCACCGCACACCCAGTGCCATTCATTACTGTTTCGATTTACATTTTCGCACACTTAGTGCCATCAACTAAATCTTGCACATAGCATCTCAATTTCATACACATATACATATTCAATTCATAATACTAAAACGTATCTTAATAACATATATTTATCCGAACTTACCTCGGATGTCAAAATACCGAAATGGTCGATTAATCGAGCGCTTTCTCTTTGCCTCGATCTCGATCCGAACCTCTCCTTTCTTGGTCTATACAAATTCAAATTTAATTCATTCAATCACCATTTCATTCAATTTAATCCAAACACACATATTTAGGGCATTTTACACATTAGCCCTCACATTTTCACATTTCGATACTTTAGTCCCTATTTCACAAAATCATCAAATATACAAAATTCCAATATACATGTGCTTGGCCAAATTCTCCCCATGCTTATACAAGCCCACACATTTCATTTATTTCACATTTTAACCCTTCAATTTGTTATTTTCACAATTTAGCCCTAATTAGCTAAATTCACCAAAAATTCAAAAACAACACATGTTAATCCAACACCAAGTTCTCCTATTAACTACCAACTAGCACATAGCTCAAATGTTCATCAATGGCTCACCACAAAAACATCATCACTTCAAAAAATTTCAACATGGGTTATCTAGAGCACAAAGCAACAATTACGAAAACGTAGAAATTATCAAAAACCGAACATAAAACACTTACTAATTAAAGCTTAAAGTGGTCGAATGTTTCAAAGCCTTAAACCCTTTATTTTATTTCTTTTGAAAACGGTGGAAGAAGATGAACACACCCACTTACTCTTGATTTTTTTTTATTATAACATATATATTATTATTATGCCATTTACTAAATTAACCTTTAATCAATAAATAAAACATTTAAACATCAAGGTCACACTTGTCCATTGCCATCCACTATCATATTTATGGCATAACTACATCATAAGGCCTCCACAATATAAAGACATCAACACTTAGGTACTTATAAATCAGCACATAGCTTTCATTCTTTATGCGATTAAGTCATTTCTCTTAATTCGTCACACAAACGAGCAAATTATCACACGGAATTTTCATACATACTATGTCACATATCATTCACACAAACAATATCATTAAAATATTTTTACGACCTTAGATTTGTGGTCTCGAACCACTGTTCTGACTAGGGTCCAAACTGGGCTGTTACAAAATTCATGAAGTGCAAGATTGTGCAAATGATTGAGTAATGAGTAAAGTATGTACATGATGAATGTAGTGTGGGACTAAGATGTGGATGTCTTGATTTTGGATATTAGAAGTGCCTTATTGTCATAATGTGTGTTAAGATGAAATGGTATAAGTGTGGTTGCTTTTCAGGGTGCAATTGGCTTAGTAGTTAGCCTTACAATTGTCCACACAGGTAGACACAAGGGCGTGTGTCTAGGCCGTGTGTGACACACGGTCAGCCCCATGGACGTGTTGACAGGCCCTGTGTTCCCTTGCATGCTAAGTTGGCAAGTCAGAATGCCCAGTAGTAACCACACGGGCTGAGGCACGGCCGTGTGTCTCAACCGTGTGGAAGACACGGTCATAGAGCATGGGCGTGTGCCCAGGCCGTGTGAAGTCTGCACCTAAATATAGGAATTTAATTCGCCACATGGTCTAAGGACACGGGCGTGTGCCTTGGTTGTGTGACCCTATGGGGATGATGACGTTAGAAACAGAATGTCAAGGTTTTTGCACACGGGCTAAGACACGAGCGTGTCATGGCCTTGTGAGAAACACGGGCCAAACCCTTGTAGGTTCGAAATGAAAATAAAATCTGCACGAACTAGGAACATGGGCGTGCGTGACCACACAGCCTGCCTACCAGGCGTGTTCCATTCCACACGGGCATGTGTCCCTGTTTTGTGTAAAAAAAATTCTAAGTGTTCAAAAGTTTCCAATTTAGTCTCGAACCATTCCATATGTATGTCTAGGGTCTCGTTGACCTATAATAAGGACGTTATGATCTCGAATGAAAAGTTTTGAGTTGAAATGAAATTTTATGATTTGATGTTGTATGTTTGAGCAAGTTAAGTATGGTAATGCCTCATACCCAGTTCTGGCATCGGATACGGGTAAGGGGTGTTACAAACACCACTTAAGAAACAATGTTTTTATTGTCTAATGAAGTAACATTATTATTAAGAAGCGGTGCAATAAACATTAACATGCATCTAAATTTCTGCACCAAATTTCTAAACAATGGAACTCAAATTCGATCGATGAATTCTTTTTCCATGCAACAATCGGCGAAATCTTTAATTGATCCAATTAATCCTTACTATTAATTTTTTTTATATAATTGTAAGTGAAATCGAGTTATAAAACCAAAAAAAGAAACATAAAAAAGATTTAAATGGAAAAACATATAGTCTTTAACCTAATTCATGATATCACATATAAAAATTTAAAATCTTGATATCATACAAACCAAACTTAATATTACATAAATAATGTTTCCTTGATTTTCAGAATAATATGATTTTCACAATTATATAAAATTATTTGATGAAAAAGAACATATTAATGTTTCCTTCTTGACATTTTCCCTTTTGTTACACAATTCCTTAAGGATGGAGGTTATAATTCTTTTTTCTATTAGTTTTATTTATGTAAGTCAATATAATCAACTTTTAATTAGATACCTCCACCAAGTAACAAAATGAACAAACAAGATTTATTCACTATTAAAGTAAATAACATAAATTACCTTGTATTAAATTACTTAATTTTATATTTAATCAAATCCATAATACAGGCTAAAATCTTTAAAAAATCCATGAAAATATCCAATTAAGGATCTTCCTACCTCATTTCAGTTTTTTTTTAGTAGCCCAACTAGACATGTTCTAGACAGAGCCACTCACCCAGACTCAAAGTACACCAAAAAATGAAAGGGTTTGGAAAAAAAATATGAAGCTCATAAATGGACTTAAGCAATATTTGTGACATGTTTTCTATTTCGGTTGGGCCTTGGGCAAGATCTTTTTGACCCGGGCCAAGTCGAAACCAATTAGTATATAATGTTTTAAAACATAATAATTATATCTTACAGTTCTTGATCTGATATTAAGACTTCCCTTGCAGTATAAAATAGGAGTCTCTGCCTATATCAAGTGAGTCAGTGTAAAGACATTTATGAAGATAAAAATCTAAACATGAAAGGAAAGTTGCAATGGAGAAAAACGGATGGATGGGGGAGGAATAAGTTAAGCTGATCGATGTATTCTTTTAAACTTTTACCCTTTAAGCTGATACTATTACAAGTTTTTTGAAATGTAAAAATATTTTATATGCCTCTAGTTATCTTTCAGGGCAACGTAAATTTATCATTGATAATTGGTGTAGGTATAATGTAGTCACTGGTTGTGTGTTATTTTTTAGTTTTCTATATTACTAGTGGAACCTTTGTTGTGACCATTGAATTTTTGTGGTAGTTATGATCCCTGATTTAGAATATTGATCATTTTTGTATAAAAATATTTTTTTATATATATTAAAAACCATATTAAAAAAATTTAAATATTGTCAGGCCAGGCCAAGGCCAAATAAACATCCGATCATATTTTATATTTTATGTTTGACTAAGCAATTATATTTTGGGGAAGTTCCAAATATATATGTTAGTGACCACTTCTGTAACAGCCCATTTTTAGTCAAATCGGAACATTGGTTTCGAGACCACAAATTTGAAGTCAAAATAATTATTTTATTATTATTTCGAGGTCTATAGTATGATATTATGATTGTGTGAAAATTTCGTTAAGAAATTTTATTGTTTGATTACTCAATTTGATAAAAAGGACTAAATCGCTTAAAGTGTAAAACTTGAGTTCTATTAGCTAAAGGTGTCTAATAGCTATGAAATATTAAAGTGGAGGTCCTTAAGTCGTAATTAGACCATTTTTATATTGGGTGGAAATTTATGGACAAAAAATGGATGTTATTAATGGTTAAGTAATAAGGTTAAATTAGTAATTTAAGAAATAAGTTAAAGTAAAAATAAGTAAAATAATTATATCATCTTCTTCAATGGTTTCTTTGACCGAAATTGAAGAACAAAAGACACCATTTTAGGGTTCATTCATTCGGCTACAACAATTGCTTGCATGTAAGTGATTTTGACTCGGTTTTTAATGATTCTATGTTTTTGATATAGTTGTAACTTAATCTAGCTAGCCCAGGGACTAATTTGTAAAATGGTTTATGGTTTATGGTTTTTCTATTGATGAATATAGGTGTATTTTGATGTTTGATGATAGAAAATGTATGTTTGTTGTTAGATAAACAACATTTGTAAAGTGATTTTTAGTAAAATTGTCAATTAGGGATTAAATTGAGAAATGTGGAAATTTTGTGGTTAATTTATGAAATAAATGAAAAATATGGGCTGCTATGGGTCTATATGAAATTCGGCTAGCATGGGTAGGGACTTAATTGCATGAATTTGTATTTTTTTGAGCTAAGGACTAATTTGTAAAAATGTTGAAATATTAGGGGCAAAAGTGTACAGTTACCATAATATGCAATTTGGGCTAAATTGAATAGAATGATAATTAAATAAGCTAAATTTGATTACATATAGATCAAGAAAAGTGAAGTTCAGATTTAGATCGGGGGAAAAACAAAGTGTTGGACTAATCAACTCATTTTATCGTTTTTTGCATTCGAGGTAAGTTCGTATGTTAATAAGCATTAATATAATTGTGTTTTAAATGCTTTATTATTGAATTATTTGTGAATACGGCCTTGTGGATATGTTCGATGAAGATTCAGCAAATGAGAAATCCTGATTGAAAATTAGGAATAGATTAGGATACGAATGACATGTCATTAGGGATTATGTGATTTGGATGCTGGTTCGTACGTTCTACCGGTGGCTGAGTTATCCGGCATGTGTAAAACCCCAAACCCGGCCCAAACACCACGACCGAATTTAGAATGCTACTGAGGAAAAAATTTGAAAAGAATTTGTCATAAGAGTGAAAACATAATAATTTTTCGTCATTTATAAAACATTGTACATTTAAAATTCTTAAGTAAAAATTATGTTGTTACAAATTTCCGGATTTAAAACTTTAATATAAGTTTTTAAGATATAAATAGGTTCCAAAAATCATTTCCAGTTATTAGTACAATAACAATTTAACTTCAAACCATAAAAAGTTCCCAAATACTTTAAGTGGCCTTATTACAATAAAGATTTACTCAAAAGTACTAAAAATATAAAGTGCATAAAACAAATAAACATCTTCTGCATGGCCACCTCGTATCCGCTCCAGCCCGGTCCAAGAATCATGTATCACCTGCATTGTTTTTGGAAAAATAGGGTGAGTCAAACCGACTCAGTGTGTAATTATTTCACATGTCTCCACAAATGGGCTTGGCCCACATCCACACAGTCCACATAATCAATCATGCAAGATGAATCCCAACCCAACCTAGAGTCCATCCGCTACACACCCCCGTACCTGCCGCACACACCAGGGGATTACTAAATCGCCCTCCAACTGCTACATACCTCCTTGGCAGACCTGCTGCGCAAGGCCGTGGCATAGCCACCGATCACCTAAGTGACCCCACATATATGTATCCACGAGGTGACTCAAGGTCATCCTCAAACCACGGTGATGCACACAGCTATCATCCGCCCACGATGTGGCACATAGCCAACACCCCACCTTGATGAAGCACATAGCCAACATCAAGCGCCAATGTAGCTCAAGGCTAACATTAGACCACGTACATAAATGTACACCCTATCCTTCAATAGTCATATCCCAATCCCCATGCGTATATATATATCATGACAAAACAATTTTAAGATGAGTATACATCGCATGCTTACCACAATTTTACACATAAATCACAGGTAGATTAATATCATTAAATACTGACCTGATTAACCAATTACCCACCATGGGTAGTCACCATCTTAGCCATATTTCCGGCCACCACACATATCATATACACATATATATAACAACATATACAAACAACAAGAGAGCAGTGCGATAACTACACACCTTATAAGCAAAAGTCGCCTAAACCCGAACTCCGTAGCCTACACAATTTGCACCTTGCGATTTGTTGAACTCCCTCCTACTATGTTAGATTCGGCTCAACCCAAAAAAACACATGAAATGGCCTTCGGCCCCACAATATTCTTTGCTTACCTTGATCACTCCAATCCCGAAAGATCTCTACTCCTTTAACGTTAGCCTACAGAAATCCCGATATCACCTTTCATGGGTTCGGCCATAACAGAGAGAATGGAGTTAGATCTTTAACTTTCGACAACCAAGAGAGATAAAACAAAAACGATTAAAAGAAATCTCTTACCCACTATAGAGAATCGATTGGAGCAGATTCCAGCCTATGATATTTTTGGCTTTGAAAAAGAAAAGTGAAACAAAGAAATTTGGGAAGGTTCAATAGAGGTTCGGCTATTGAGAGTTATGAAGAGAAAAGAAGAGTTGAAAAGAAATGGTCTAAAATGGCTATTTGGTTTTGGTCACAAAGAAGAGAGAAAAGAAGATATGATTTGGAGAAAAAGGACAACTCAAAACCGAAATGGTCAAAACTCAAATGACCAAAAGAAAAGAAAAAGGTTTACCTTTTGTCTAATATACATTCGGCTAAGAGGAGGAATATTACAGAGAAATGCTTTGTGTGACACAAAATGACTAAAAGAAAGATGTGCACAACTAACTCCTAACTCATCCAAAAGCCTTCAAAATTTTGGCCACCCCCTAATCCATTAAACCGTCCAAGTTCATGGTCAAAATGGCCATGAAATAATTTCCAAAACATCCACCTTGATACATGCCTTGTAATCCTCTACCTTCCCAAAGTTTAAGAAATTCTATCCCTTATTCATGCTTACCATAACCTTAAGTCTACTAACCATAAATGAAAAAGTCCAACCTTACCTTAATTAAAGTTTGACCAACACATGCCATACAATGCAAAAATAAAAGTCACTTAAGTCTATCCATGGGATTCGAACCTAAGCCCCCTCACACTGCTTGTGGCGTCA